>CM002526.2:2400000-4800000 GCA_000338895.3 Oryza meridionalis
GCTTGGCCCGGCCTGCATATGCCGCCGTCTAGCTCTAGCAGCGAAAGACCCACGCCGCCTAACCTGTTAGCTAGCAAACAGCGCAATTTTTTGGCCCAATCTGCGTGCCCGTTTGCTCCGGTGGCGATGGTGAGCAAGCACACGCCAAGTTTCGGGTGTTGACATCGCCACATCGGGCTTCTAACATTTAGCAATCAACGTTGATGCGCGGACAAAAGCTCGAGTGCCATCCACCGTACGTCTGCCTCGAACAGTTCGTTTGAAATGACGACGCATGTCCTATGCGCCATTGTTATATTTCACACCGCATATATATCAATTTTCGTTTGGTTCATATTATATATTATTATGTTCGAAACAGATATTTACCAACAGGCACCGCGCCAAAGGTATTTAGTTTCAGCACATCGACTCATATTTAATTTTGGGAACTGCCATATCACTTGATCTTGTTCGAAAGGGATGATATCAACAAGTATGACCTTGATACTCAAGTTTCATTTCTCTATTATTTAAAAAATAATTTAAGGAAATAGACAAAATGTAAGTATCAAACTCACTCGACTTTGATACTTGAGTGATATCAAGTGATACCCACGTACTATCAAGAGACGATGACAGGGTCATGGGCTTTGTGGGATGAAAACATAGGTGAAGGTGGCATGGCACTAGGTCGGTATCGGCTGATATTCGTCAGTACTAAATATGACACACACATCATTACCAAATGATACCCGATAGGATTAGACCCATACCTAAGTATCAGTCTGATTCCGATGAGATCTATGCAAGAGACAAATAAGAAATAAGAGAGGATGCATTAAGGGGTGCAGGGTGCTTACTCCATGATATCTTCAAGCTAGTGTAGAATCGCAACGAGGGCAACGACAGTGACACCCTCCAGCAATGGCTGGGTTCCACCTCCTCACTCCAACTCTTTCAATTTCAGCTTCGCTAACATTGCCACCATGCAGGTCGGGTTCCTCGATCCCCACCTAATTCTGCACCTTGAACTTCACTAGCGGCATCTCCGCAAGTTTCAGTGCTGGATGAAAATGATTAAGGATAGGAAGGTGAGAGCAACTCGAGTCGGCACGGCAGACAAAAGGATCTCGTTCAGATGGTGGGAACGAGATTCCGTTTTATAACACTTCCGTTAATTTTTGGACAGGACTAATAATTGGCCGCCCGATTTGATACTAAAACTCAGACGGTTGAATGTTTTAGTTGACCATCAATGAAACATCAAGCGATAGGCTGTGATACATAAAGTTTAGTCATTTGAACTTTGAAAACAAAAGCCTCCCTCTATTCTAAAATATGGTCATTTTGAAAAACACGCGGAAATACTTATATTTGGAACAATGATAGTATATGAGAAATTAGTGCGCAACAAAACAATATAACATATGTAACATCTTAATTTGGGAAGTGGACTGAAATATATATAAAAAATACATAAAACAATCAAACATTCCACTTCACACATAAAACATAGTTTTAACCACTAAAACATCAAAAAGAAAAAAATTGCTAGTTCAAATGAGACTTCTCTACTCCTCCCGGTCACCACTCACCAGTCACCACATCTAACCTCCATAGAATGCACGTGGGTCAGTGAAATGGGAGAGCTGGCTCCGGAGTCCGGGAGGTGCCGCTGAGCAAGGTGGACGTTGCCGGTGACGAGGTTAACCTCCACGGTAGGATGCATTTCTCAGATATTTAATTATTTGTCACTTTTAAGACGTGACGTTTAACTATTTGTCACTTGATATGAGTCCTCACGTGTCTATAACAATGGGCCAAATGACAAATTCTTAATTATCATTTATAAGAGTAGGAAATAATTAAATATTTATATATTTTTTGCGACTACACACGATCTATTTGCATGTAAACTGACCAATTTACCTCTCTCCGATACAAAGAGCATCACATGTGTACTACAACAAGCCGCGGTGCTTGAAGAAAGGAGAGGCTAAGGATATGTTTAGAAATACTTAAGATTATAAGAAATAGTTTATTGGTCTACTTACAAAGAGCGTCACATGTGTACTACAACGGGCCGTGGTGCTTGAAGAAAGGAGAGGCTAAGGATATGTTTAGAGAAACTTAAGATTATAAGAAATAGCTTATTGGTCTACCTTACGAGGATCTAAACAAGCTTAATTTCTTAGCTTTTAATTTCTAGTTTATTTTTAATTACATAATCATAACTTATTAGAATCTAGAATAAAAGGTACTACTTTTATCTAAAATGTAACAACATAGAAAATATACTAGTACAGTATTTGAAAGAGCATCTAATTTTTAAAAAAGTTATAGCTGCCAGAATGGGAGAGGGGGCGGTGGGCCATCAACGTTGCAGTAGCGAAGTCAGTCACTGGTCGGAGGTCTTGAGTTGGCCGAGGACGATATTTTTCCGTGCATCGGACACCTGACAAAGAACCATGCCTCATATTATCAGTTTCGAAATAGAGATGTATCGTCGTGCACAGTGGTAAGGATGTGTCGTTTTAGCGTGTTGATTCATGACGAGCTCATATTTTCTTCTCTCTTCTATTGTTTTTTTATTAGATTTGGAACAGGAGAAGGCACAATCAACACTAGTGGCTTCTACCATGGAAGCAAAACGCAGAAATGCACCTGCGTACGCATCAGCTGCAACTGACCACATATACGCAGTTGCACATGAGAGCTTTGATAATGGCCATTCGCCCATTCCTGTTGGTCACGATCGATTCACGAACTCACGATGCGTTGGTGGTGGTGGTCTGGTGGCTCCAACGACCGTGCCGTTGCCGGCTGGAGCCAACATATCGTGTGAATTAGCTAGTCAGGCAGTCGGTGAGCAGTCAGAAAAGTATGGTCCTCTGATTTGCAGGAGCGGGCTATTGGTACGGGCGATTAATCGTACAGAGCCCATGCTTACAAATAAATTGCCGATGTCTTACAGCGACCTGCATTATTCTCGTCGCTCCCTCCGCATTGCACGCACCCTCTAGGACCTCTAGGAGATGCATGTACACACCTTAATTCCGTTGCATTGCAAGCATATATGCATCTATGCCATTGCCAAGCCATCACGTATCGCATGTGTAGGGATTAGAGCGTAATTAATTACACCAGCCGAACCCATGCACGCATGCTACCTACCACTGTTGATGGCATAATTTGCTAATGGTGCCATCCAGGATATCACTATAGAGAGATAATAGAGATACATGCAAATGAGCATCTTCGGATCATCATGGACACAACCAATCAATCAAACCGTTCTGTTAACTGTTGGCAGCGATAGCTAGCATTGATTGATTGTGCCATCGATCGGCCTTGGACGCGCGTATATAAGCACCGCCGCATCCCCATGAGATAGCTCCACACACAAAACTGTTGCACTCCACTGTGCTATAGATAGCTACGTGCTGCACTCGCGCGCGTGTGCATGCATGGCAGCAATTGGTAACATGAATTTGTTCGACTTGTTCTTCGTCTTGCAGCTTCTCCTGTTAGGAGTATGCGTGCTCGTCATCTGCTACCGATACCAGCGGCTTAAATCCATGAAAAAATGTAGCCTAGGGGTTGTCCAGTGGCCGATCGTCGGCGTGCTCCCGGCCATCGTCGCCAACATGCACCGCCTCCTCGACGGCGTGACCTTCCTGCTGGCCACGTCGCAGCTCAACTTCCAGTGCCGCTTCTGGCTCGCCGGATTCCGGTTCTTCGTCACCTGCGACCCGGACAACGTGCGCCACATCTTCACGTCCAACTTCGACAACTACCCCAAGGGCGACGTGTTCGCCGACATGTTCGACGTCCTCGGCGGCGGCATCTTCAACACCGACGGCGAGCGGTGGCGGCGGCAGCGGAACAAGGCCCAGATGCTCATGACCACGCCGCGGTTCCGCGCCTTCGTGGCGCGCTCCAGCCTCGACAAGGTGGAGAAGGGCCTCCTGCCTTTCCTCGCACACGTCGCCGACGAACGGAAGACGTGCGACCTGCAGGACGTGTTCACGCGGTGGTCGCTCGACGCGACGTGCCACCTGGTGTTCGGCGTCGACCCCGGCTGCCTGGACATCGGCCTGCCGGAGGTCCCCTTCGCACGGGCGATGGACGACGTGCTGCGGACGATCTTCCTCCGCCACACCATGCCAGTGTCGTTCTGGAAGACGATGAGATGGCTAGGGATTGGGCACGAGAAGAGGAACGCCGCGGCGAGGCGGACGGTCGAGAGCTTCGTCGCGTCGGCCATCGCGAAACACAGAGCCGATGACGAGAGCAAGTCCAGACAAGGCGGCGGAGGCGGCGGCGACAAGCAACCGGTCGCCGACTTGCTCTCATCCTTCCTCTGCGACGACGAGATCGCCGGCAGCGCCGACGCCGACGTGTACATCAGGGACATGGCGATGAACCTCCTCGTCGCCGGCCGCGACACCACGAGCTCGGCGCTGTCGTGGTTCTTCTACCTCCTCTCCACGAACCCGCGCGTCGAGCAGAAGCTCCTGCAGGAGCTGGCGCCCATCGCTTCCCGCAAGCCGCAGCTGCAGCAGGGGCGGCTCTTCCCCGGCAATGGCGGCATGGTGACGTTCGACGCGAGCGAGGTGAGGAACCTCCTGTACCTGCACGCGGCCCTTTGCGAGGCCATGAGGCTGTACCCGCCGGTGCCGTTGGAGCACAAGGCGGCGGTCGCCGACGACGTGCTCCCCAGCGGGCACGAGGTGATGGCCGGAGACAAGGTGCTGGTGTTCTACTACTCCATGGGGAGGATGAAGCGGGTGTGGGGCAAGGACTGCAGGGAGTTCAGGCCGGAGCGGTGGATCACCGAGGACGGCAAGCTGCGGTACGTGCCGTCGAACAAGTTCGTCGCGTTCAACTCCGGGCCGAGGACATGTCTCGGCAAGGAGATGGCGCTAGTGCAGATGAAGGTCACGGCGGCGGCCATGGCGTGGAACTTCGCCGTGGATGTGGTGCCCGGCCACGTCGTGGAGCCGAGGCTGTCCGTCATACTCCACATGAAGAATGGGCTCTTGGTAAGGGTCAAGAGAAGAGAGCCAGTGATGAACACCTGAGAACTGAGAGGATACATGCTTATTAAGTGTGATCACTATGCTATTACATGATGTACAGTACAGAGTTTTAATTTATGTTGGTGTCGAGCGTGGTGCTTCATCTGTACCGTGTGCGGTACGCGATAGAGGCCTAAAATTTGCACATTGGTTGCGTCAGATTTGTAATGGAATCCCTCAAGGATACGAATTAATAACTTGGGGAGTGTGTCATATGATTGGGTCATGGCTTAAGATTAGGACATTCAACTTGCTATATATGGGGCGATGCCCATATCTTAGCACAGTGTTAAGGTGATTGCATTCATGCATGATGGCCCCCGTCAATTCACTTTGTACGTACGTACCACGGCAAGCTTATTAAATGCTCTGCCTCAAAGCTCTATCATAGACTAAGCCCATCTACGGCCCAGCTTAAATCAGCTATGACCCAGAGGCCCACCAATGAAAAAGAAGTGTATGGGCCGGCCATAATCGACCTAATGTGTTAAGCCATACATGCTGAAGAAAATGTTACTTTCCTATTGAGCAGATTAAGCAAGAAAAATATTCTGAAGAGACTGAAAATATAACAGAGGCCAATAGCATCAGCCAGTCAAGTGGTCAACAAGTGCAGAACTACTCTGTCCTGTCATATATTTTTATCACAGCAAAAATCCACAAATCTGACTATGCAGCATGCATTGCTGACTCTGTCAACTCTTATCCGTAGGAGTATATCGGTTTCATCTGATATCAGCACATGTTCTAGCAGACAGCAGGGCATGATGATGTCAAACTATTTGACCCGTCCTTGATTACAAGCCAGATCAGGCACAATTTCTGAAGATAAGTACTATGTCTGACAAATAAGACAACATCTAACTACTGCGGCACAGCTGTGCTGCTTTGAGGTCAGCAAAGCTACACTGGAGTTAACAGATAAGAGTAAACTAGTGACAGCCAGTTCCCAAAATCTAGAGTTAAACCAGGTTCTAGAGCATACTATGAAACAATTTCATGAGAGCAAAGCAAAACCAATCAGTCAGAGAGACCTTAGACCTGCCGCAGCTGCCGCGGCAAACCTTAAACATAGGACTAAATACTTTCTGCCTACACCTAAATGTATTTCCTTTGGGGAAAGAATACAAGAAAATTCGATGTACTGCTAGAACCTAAGCAAGAGAGGCAAAGGTGGTACAGCCCAAATAGATAATCTACCTCCAATTTAATCAGTGAACCAAAATAGCATTCCCCCAAAATGAGTCCCCTTTCTGAACTACTAGGCATTACCTCCTTTTCCCCTCTCTCATCACGCGGGATGGCATGGCGCACCCCCACATGGCCAGAGGAAGAAGAGCCAAAAAAAAACAATCCCCTCTGTATTCCACTCACCACCTTGAAGAAACAAACATCGAGACCCCAATCAAAATGCATACCATGCCCCAATGCCTTTTGTCCAGTTGCTCCATGCGTGCCCATCAATAATCTGCAAGCAAAGGAGAGGGCCAAACGCACACAGATTTTCGTAAGAAGAACAGAGGGCAGATACCCAGAACAGGAAGCAATGGTAGCTGCAAATTGAATAGCCGATTGAAGAGATGGTGCTGTGAGTGGCATGTGATTCGACTAACTCACCCTCCTTCTTCTTGACCAGGCTCCTGGCGAAAAGCAAGCATATGACCACAAAACCCAGACCTACAGCTCCACCGAGAACAATGGCTACAGTCTTTGCTGTCTGCTGCCCTGATAAACACAAGGAGAAGAGGCAAATCGATTGATCAAACTAGGGATGCCACGTCTAATCATGGGGGCAATCATAGATGCATATCTCCAGTAAATCCAGAAAGAAAGGGAAAAGGCAGTGGACACCAACTTTTCTGAAAGCCTGAATATACAACTAGACAGATGGCATAAACAACTAGGAAGAACAGAAGTTGCACTAATCTGCTGCCATAGTGGCATATAGTTCCCAAGCAAAATGCATGAAACTAAACAATAAAAAGAGTTTTTTTCAGACAAGTAATAAAGAGAGGTTTCAGTAATGCGCACCCCTAAATTGAGCTAACCAGTACAGGAGAACCTCACAAGTCACAACGGAAACAGCTGATTATCTTTGTCTGCCAATTCAGAAACTAACCAAACAAAGGAACAAGATCATGCCACTATCTCCACCAGAGTTCTACTTTAACAAGGGCAAGATACTCCACATAAATCAAACCTTCCACTACCAGTGCTGGACCATGTAAAGCTTATAATCTAACTAGACAATCAGCACCTGAGAGGGCACTAATGTGCACAATTTTGCCAAAACAATCAGAATCAACCAAACAAACAACCAAAAGGCATCCCCACCATCCCTATCAATCAATTCTCAGCACAACTAAACAAAGAACCCTAGCAAGATCTCACCTACGCACACATACAGACAAATCCACCATCGAATGTTTCACATGCATAAGCTAGCCAGCCAGGCAAATCTTTAAAAAGTTCACTACTTGATATACAGAAAGGAATAAGTTTGCCCAAATTCCTAAACCTGAACAATATATCCGTGACTAAATTAGATCAGTCATCTTTATTTTGTGGGGAATAATTGGATAACTCATCACTACTGATCCGATCAACAAGCAATTGAATCATTGATGTAAGCAACTAAGCATCAGATTGCAGGCACGGGCACAGATTCGTCGAGTAAACTAGGCGAGCCAAGAAACTGACCTCCGATGCCGCCGCCATGGGGTATGCCATGGGGATAGTAGCTGTAGCTAATGTAGCACTTCTCGAGGTACACCTGGCCTGATGGGGCGCCCCCGCACTCGACCTCGACGTGCTGGACGGCCTGGGTGACGCACTGGCCGCAGTCCCCCGAGGAGAGGTCGCCCTCGCACTGCGCCATGGCGTACACCTGCTGGTAGCTGGTGGCGTAGAACCCGCCGTTTCCCCCGCCGACGCTGGCCTCCATCTGCGCGAAGGCGGTGTCGCGGCGCATCTCGAAGTCGGTCCCGCCGCCGCCGCCGGTGCCGCAGGTCTTGAACAGCATCTGGGTGCCCGACACCTGGGGGAACCCGGATATCTCGTAGAGTGCGAGGCAGCCGGTGAGCTGGACACGGGCGGCGACGGAGGCGCCGCAAACCTCGGACCAGGATGACATGGCGCGGGAGACGCAGGCGGCGCAGTCGGAGCCGGAGAGGTCCCCGCGGCACTGGAAGAGGCCGAAGACGGAGGTGGAGGAAGCCGAGGACGACGACGAGGTCTTGTAGAACTTGGCGGAGGCGGACTGGGCCAAGAGCGAGGAGGAGAGCGCGGCGACTGTGGGGGGCACCGCGCCGCCGGGGAAGCTCTGGTTGGAGCAGCCCTTGTAGACGAGCGCGTACAGGTCGGCGGAGGACACCGGCAGCGACCGGAGAACGACGACGACGGCGACGTGGAGCAGCAGCAGCAGGAGAGCTCTGGGAATGCCCATCTCCCTCCCTCTCGCACCACCACCACTCTCCTCCTCCTCTCACTCTTCTCTAGTATAGTGTTCGTCGAGTGTGGGTGTGTCCGTGTGTGCCGGTGTCCCCCCTGGTATTTTTGTTGCTTTATTTGCTCGGTTTCTTGCAAGACTTGGTTTGGTCTTAATGTCGCAGTAACTACTAATGATAAAAGAGGAAAGCATTAGAGGCCAGTGAGGACTGAGGAGGAGCGAGGATGGAGACGGTGAAACCTCCAAGTCCGAGCTCCCAAAAGACCAGAGTTGTTGCATGCACATCAGATGCGCTCTTCAGTCTTCAGCTCTGCAGGTAAGTAGCCAGTGATCAGTTTTTGGTTGCAACAGAAATGATCAGGATTTATGCTCCATGGAAAACAGGGTATGGATAGAGTATCAAAAATATTGCTGTCTAGAAAGGGACGTCCAAGCTTTTTTGATAGACACAAGGTTTATGGAGACGCGTGAATATTTCACCTACTCTTATTAGACAGAGAATAGAGCAATTTCGCCAGGACAATCAAGCAAACAAATTAGTAAATGGTTGCAAGTTTAGATGTCATCAGGTTTACCATTGATGATGATCAAGTTGTTCCATGACTGTGCACTCCTCCAACGTTGCATTGGTCGGGAGTTTAGAGCTGAAAGTTGTATAGTTTAGTGGGTGTGCATAGACGAGGCCAAGTGGCCAATACCCAACGAGATTGTCTACATAGCAATGGGGTTTCAAGGAGTGTACGCACGGTCCACCGAGAAGTACAAGTGGACCTGGGCTTTTTGGCATTTAGATATGCAGATTGCATCTTCTACATCTTGCGAGTTGCGTACTGTTTTGCGATACTTCAAGACACAATTTCAGTGGCTAGAGTATGTATTTCCCTTATGTAAAGGTAACTGCATCTGCATGTGCTTCTGTGAAACTTTTTTTGAATTTGCCTTCTGCTTGCTTTTTTTTTAATTGAAGCTGTAGGAAAGGATCCTAGAGTATATAAAATATACTTCCTCCGTTTCATATTATAAGATTTTCTAGCATTACCTACATTTATATAGATGTTAATTAATCTAGACGTATATATAAATGTAGACAATGCTAGAAAGTCTTGTAACCTGAAGCGGAGGTAGTAGAATTTAAAGAAATTAGGCAAAAGAAAAATGCAAACACAAATTTATAAACCAGCATATGCTATCTTATACGCCATCTCATCTATTGTACATTACTTATCATTTTGAGATAAGTACAAGTCATTCTACATTGATGTGTCACACTGTGATCGAATCTTGATTTTTATAACTTCAACTAATTAAATCAAACAGTTGAGATCTTTGTTGGCAAGAAGTTTGCAAAGAGTTTTTTTAAGCATGCATAACACTGCTATTTTCAAAATTAGATGTTTAACTCACACTAGTTGCATTTCAGCATTATGTATGCAAGTAAGGTTTATAAGAACATAATTGATAAGTTAAAACAATGGAAATATATTAAGGAAAGAAACAATTTTTCAGTCATTTTTAATCCTTGTACAATATATGCACTAATAATACATTCATGACCACACACACAATCCCCATCCCCTTTCAGAATGCCCATACCATACACAACGTGTGTATTTCTTTAATCGCGATCAGTGCTTATACCCAGCTGAGATCTCTTTATGAAGACTAGCGTGGTTACTTTAACAAGGGAGTTAGGCTACTTGCAGAGCACAAGGAAGCAAGGAATTCGATTTGGTGAGAGTGGGGAATGAGACAGAATATCAAAGATTGCATCCCCTGTTTCCCCCAATTTTTATTTGCCTTCTTCTGACCTGACTCTGCTAAAATATGGAGAAGCCATGGTTCTACACGCACGCTGCCCTGTCTAGTGGTGCATGGGCTCTTGGAATTAAGCAGTTGTTGCTTTCTATCTTCTAGTATACTAGTAAAGATTTGCAGCACGGAGAGCCAGCTCTGCAGCAGATGAGGCCGTGAGGTCCCAACTTTGAGCATGCATGCAGCATGCTGGGATTCAGAGGTTTGGATCAGAGGAGCAGCTCAGATGCAGGGGGATGGGGGTATTTTGGTCTGCATTACCACTGACAAGTGGAAGCATTGGGCTGCTAATACATGTAAAAGAGGCTGTATCAAATGGTTGTGAAATGGTTTAGCCCCTAATGAGGTGGTGAATCAGATTGGACACATTTTATCCATGGATGATTTAGCACCCGATGGGGTGGTTTTCCCTTGTGTTGTTGAATCTCGCACTACAGAATAACTTGCTCGGTTGGTCTTGGTCACAGGCTTGAAATGCTTTGCATGTACTCCACAAGAGCAGTTTTCCGATCGAAATCGGAACCTCCTGCGCTCCTTTTTACCACTTGCATCCTTTGGGCAAAGTGAGAAACAGATATCAAAGCACGAAACTTCCTCTCACTTTGATCTCCTTTCCCCTTTCCATGATTACTTCTCACCAGGGGCAACTGTGCTAGCTCTATCTTTTAACCCAACATAGATCTACCTCGAAATGTAACAGGCCTATCCTTTTCTCCTTTGGCTAATCTCTCCCTTTCTTACCTCTTTATACTACTCTGTGGTGTAGTATTGCCAGTGCTCCTACTAAGCAAGTTAAGGTCCCCATGCTGTCAGCTGGCGTGCGTGGTTAGGGCATGTGTGGCTTACTTTTGGCAAATGAAACTTTCACTACCAATACAATACCAAGTGGTAATAACTTGCAATGCACATTTATAGGTGTACCTTTCCACTAAACATTATCATTGTACTTTGTGGCTTTGCCCACTAGAGGGACAAAACACTTCCACATAATTCCAGGGCCCCTGGGAAGTGTGAGTATGCATTGCTGTCGGAGACACATCTATGACCAACACAATAAACGGGGCTACAACTAATTAATGATTTCTCCTAATGAGACATTGTCTCATGACACTGTAGCACCACCAAATCAAGATGTATCATAAGAGCACAATAGTAAACTATAAACCAGCTATAAACATATATCGAGAAGATAAAAAAAAAGAGAGGTGAGCAGCAGGCAACAGATTTGTAACCAGTTGCAGCACAGACTTCGAGACGTAATATGTATATGACAGATAGGACCAGATATTAATAGTGTAGTATATATTTATAGGTATTATATGGATTAGCTATTAAATTGGCTATAAATGATTTGGAGCCAATAATTTACTATACTATTAGACTTGCTGAGTACTAGTAGTATAGTTTTATGGTCACCACAGTATTGAAAATGCACTCGAAATAACCAATAGGAAGTAACATGAGAGAGCGGATGGGCAATGCATACTGTACCTCGCAAATGGGCATCAGCGATGTGAAAAGATGCATACGCAGTGTAGTTAGGAGTAAGTAATGATTTGCTCCAGCTCTGGAGACATGACCCACACCAAGCGCGCCCTGGAGATTTCAGGATTCCCTCATCACTGAAACATTGAACGAGTAGGTGAAAAGCAAAGGAAATGTGAGCAGGTGGAGCATTTATTAAGCCTTTCCTCAGGTAAAGATCCCCCAAGATTGCCTCCAGGCTACTGAGGGCATTAGTAATGCGCCCCTTGTTTTGTGGAGCCTGGAGCTGCTACGTAGGACAAAGACATACGAAGAATAATACTTTGTCACAAGTTTCACCCTCAAACAGGATCCACACATATAAAAAATAAATTCCCTCTCCTTTATCCTCAGTTGCGGCCCCACCCACTCGCGCACCGCGCCCACTCCATCTCCGCCTGCGCGCCTCCCCATTCTCCGTCCGCCGCGCCTCCCCTTCCTCCTCCGGCGCGACGGCGCTCCCGAGCCACCGCCGGCACCCCTTTCCCCCTCCGCCTCTCTCCTCTCTCCTCGGGGGGCGGCGTGGCCGGCGCGGCCGGCGAGCTCCGGATGGGGTGGATCGGAGGGCGGCGAGGTCGGCGAGCTCCTACCGGCGCGGATCGACGAGGCGCTGCCGGCGCGCCGGCGAGAAGCTGCGTGGAGGCGGGAGCCGCGACGAGGCCCGCGGCAGCTCCCTCTCTCCCCGTCGGCGGCGTGGATCGGAGGGCGGCGAGCTCCACCCGGCGCGGATCGACGGGCGGCGCTGCCGGCGCGCCGGCGAGAAGCTGAGTGGAGGCGGGGGCCGCGACGAGGCCCGCGGCGGCGCCCTCTCTCCTCGTCGGCGGCGCCCTCTCTCCCCGTCGGCGGCGGTGCCACACTCCTCTCCCGCCAGCAAGCTTCTCTGAGGAGAGCGCGGGAGGCGAAGCCACAGGGCGACGAGGCGACGACCTCCACAACGCTGTACCTCGCCTTTCTCCCTGCGCCGCACGCCTCGATGGATGCGAAGTCCGCGTGACCAGTTTAGGCTTCGCGCGCCTCGCTTGGCTCCGCGGCTGGGCGACGTGGAGGGGAATATTCGCTGTTTGGAGCTGAAGCCGAACGCCACGAGGGCGCATTGTGAATGGCCTGAGGAGAGGATGATGAGAGAGTGAGCCGATCCTGTTTGATGAGACCCATACTCTGATCACTCCTTTCCACCTTGAACAGTTCATTGGTCTCTTTCAATGCGATTCTCAGACTTCAGAGCGCCGCTCACGGCAACAATGGCAGATGTACTGATACTTTGATCTCATCAAAGATTCGTCCCATTGACTACTGAACCCAGTCGTTGCCAAATGCCAGATATCAATACTCCAGATACAATGCTGATACTGTAAAAAGAATCCCTACAGAACGTAAAGAAAATATTCTTGACATTAATATCCTGCAGGCATAAGCATAACAGCTGCGACAGTAGGTGGATGGTGAAACCAACACACCCATTATCCAAACATCTGTGTCTTTCACATAGGCCATGTTATCCCTCTCCTTTCACCCAGTTACATCGAACGTTTAACACCTGTATGAAGTATTAAATATGGGCTAAAAAGAAACTAATTGCACATATTGCAACTCATTTGCGAGACGAGTCTTTTAAGCCTAATTGCTCCATGATTTAACAATACGGTGCTACAATAAACATTTGCTAATGACAAATTAATTAGGCTTAATAAATTCATCTCGCGATTTCTTGGCGGAATCTGTAATTAGTTTTTTTATTAGTATCCGAACACCCCATGCGACACCCTATATAATATCCGATGTGACATGCCAAAACTTTACACCCCTAATCTAAACATCACCATACTCATGTTGCTACGCATTCTAATTTAAGTAATGACCTCAACATGCTATGTGGACTTTGTATTTGTCATGTTTCAACTTCTGATGCAAGCGTTTAGTGGGATCCAATGCTGCTGGTGCTGCTCACATTTCAATTTTCAAATCAGACAGATCATGTAGTTAACAAAAAAAACGTGTTCACGTCTTATGTAGATAAAGTGATAACTTCTGGCATATATATACCTGGAACATTACGCCTAAGGATATCTTGCATTACTGATTGTAGATTCTCTAACTCTTTCATTCCCTTTGCAACTAGAATGGATAGTTTAGTCTTCTAAGGCTTCAACCCAGAAGATACAAATGATGCAGTTCGTGAGATCCAACCACACAAAAAATTGCATCTGGCAAAAGTTTTTCCAGGTTTTCAATAAGAGAGTCCACTTGTCCTGCTCATTCACAGACGCACAGAAAAGGAACCGTTAGTAGAAACTCCCTTCAGTCCAGACAGCATCTTTGCTACAGACAGCATCTTTGCTTGTGGCAGCACACCCGCAATAGGACAACGATTATAAGTACAAATCGTTTAGATTCTTAAACTATCGCAGCAGTAACTTTTCATGTTTTTAGTGGCATGAATCAACATAACAAAACAACTGCACGGGAAAGAACAGACCTACAGAAGCTACCAGACTTGAGCACAGAGGAAAATCTGGAAAACACTGCAACTTTGCAAAAGAACAAACTTGTCTAGGGAATGCAATTTTTCAGCAAAATATATGAAAATACGAGGTGTTACGGGAAGGCCAGTGCCAGAGTATAATTTTCAACATGCACAAGGAGAAACAATACCTATGTGATATTCAGCATCAAGTGAAAATTAACTATCTGCAGAGATGTTGCACAACAATGGAAGTGCAAGAATGAAAATATGAAATGCAAATATTCCAGGTAAACCGAAAGTCCACAACAACAAGGACACACCATATTAAAATACAAAGAGATTGAAATGACTTTGGATTCAGAATTTAGAATTTAAGACTTAATATCAAATGAAGAACAAAATAAGGCTCGCTATTA
This sequence comes from Oryza meridionalis, assembly GCA_000338895.3. Classification (NCBI taxonomy): domain Eukaryota; kingdom Viridiplantae; phylum Streptophyta; class Magnoliopsida; order Poales; family Poaceae; genus Oryza; species Oryza meridionalis. Next base: position 2,414,728 of record CM002526.2, read on the forward strand.
GGAAAGGACATAAGTTGATATGTTTAAAACTCAAGGTTTAAAATTCTATGGGTACTATCAAAAAAATAAAGTAGCTAATATACCAAATTAACTGGTGTATGATGATCACAAATATGCACAGATACCAACTTCAATTTTTGTAAAAATTCATCTATTTTATATCTATTTTCATAACACATGGCACAAGGGTTACCATCTAGTAATCCAGCGTACAGAAGTAAAAAATGGAGTATAAGAGAGAGTACACCTGTCAAATTATTACATGCTTCCCACGCTATACCCACCACAGTTTCAGTCATGAAGAGATGCTTCCTGGTATTAACAGAAGAAATTTCACAGTAACACTCGGCACAGAAGTAATTCATTTGTAGTCAGAATCCAAAACCATGCGGGATCCAAAGTATTTCACCAAATAATTTTAACACCAAGTTGCCTCTTAAGGATTTCACCTGTAGTCACTGCAAGGCTGCAACTGCAAGCACCTTGATTTACTGTGTGTTATGTAAAATGCCTTACTACAATTAACTGTATCACCATGCTGGCATACTTAAAGAATTGATGACAATGAGCACAAATCCTCCAGTTCCTCACTATCCTCAACATCTTCCCGGATGGTACAGCCCCACTTGATCAACCCATACGCGATAGCCAACTTTTCACTATGATGCAGGAGCGGTGGAGCCCCTTGTCTGCCTCCTTATACCCTAACTTCTCTATCTTTTTAATCAAATTATTCATTTTTTCATAAATGATGCCTCCTCTCATTCGCAACAAACACATGTACCTGTCCTCTCACGTCTTGCCTCAATCCAGCCTCAATCCAACATTGACAACCTTCTTCCCGACTCCTCGATCTCCAGCCTCAATCCAACTTTGACAACCTTCTTCTCGACTCCTCGATTTCTAACTATAGAGTAGACATTGTAAAGCATGAGATACACAGAATCATCATTGGGGACAATCTCTAACAGCCGTTGTCCCATGATTCCTGCCATGTCAAACATGTGATGAACCAATTGCCCCATGAGTCCTTTAGCCTTTCTGTTGTGGCCGGTATGCCAGTCTCTGATCCTGGGTGATCTTTAGGCTGTAAAACTTGCTTTCTTCATGGAATGACGTGCAAGGTTTTTCGTTTTTGCATGTTCCCTAAAGAAAATGTGATGAACCACACAGCCTGCCAGACGAGTAAATCCACACTACTGCATCTGACTTACATGGTGTTGTGCATGCAGTGTTCTCCACATCCTCCAGACGTCCCACTCACGCCATCGCACCCACCACACCGGTATAATGCTCAAGGTGAGGCTTCACCTTGCAGTTGAATTGCATTTCTTCCAACCAAAACTCAAGCCTGCTGCAGCCGCTCCTGCATTGCTACATGCTGTGAGAAGAGCAAGAAACTTCAGGCCATTAAAGTTCAATTAGTTCAAACCCCAACTCCAACTCTGCCATACTATGAAACAACCTTGCAACTGCTTCCACATCTCCTGGCTGTGTGTGTGCCGTCAACTCTGCATTCCACATGATCAAGTTTTGGTCAGTCACCACCCAACTCCTAGAACACATCCACAACTCCAGCTCTCCCATATGCACCAAGCCACCAACCAGCACAGTCCCAACAGATCAAGCCGAACCACGACTATGTGTGCACGCATGAATCCGACAGCGTGCTCCAGTGCGGCAAGCCCTGCAGCCCCCACAATGGACTCGATTACGCATACAACATTAGAGAGTCGACGAACACTGAGAGATTCCTAGAATCGCCCATTTTGCGTGAGGCCAACGATGGCAGAGGAGTAGCAGACGCGGTCCCAATAGCCAACAGACGACAGGAATTTCGTCGAACAGCTGGTGGGCGGAGTCAGGAGAGCGGGATCGGAATCACGAGTTAAGGATGATAAGGCACGAGGCAGAGAACGGGACAGAGAGGATAAAGCAAGCTCGAGGAGAGGGCGTGTACATGGGGCGCGGCGCACCGGAGGACCGGCACGTACCGAAGGAGGGAGGAGAGGGAGCCGTCGTCGAGGAGGGACGCGGACACGCCGAGGAGCGGCACCGCTGAGGAGGGGGGAGGAAGACGGGGAGATCGAGGCGAGGGATGAGGTGAACGAGGCGGCGTTAGGGCGCAAGGGAGGCGGGAGAGATTGAAGGGAAGATAGCGGGTAGGGGGGGAGGAGGAGGTTTGTGGGCGGCGTGGAAAGCGGAGTAGGTCTGGATGAGGACAGCTAGAGTGGAGCGCCGCCGGCTCGCCGCCCGCGAGGCCGCTGCCTCGGCGTCGGCGACGGGGATGGGAGATTGGGAGATGGCGGTTTCGAGAAGATTTTGGAGTTCGGAGTGGCGCCGTGGCGTGGCGGGGAAAGCTGCTGGGCTTGAGGGGTAGTAGTCGTGTAGGAATCTGTTTCGTCGGGTTTGTGCTCGGGCTGTACTGGGCTGGCGTGGTTGGGCTGTAATGGCTGAGGAATAAGTTCATTCTGGATCCCTCAATTTGTCGCCGACTTTGAAATTCATTCCTAACTGAAATACCATATATAATTGATACCTCAATTCACAAAACCAGATCACCCGAGATCCTAGATAGTATTATGTCCGATTTTACTTGACGTGGCAAGCTAAGTCAGTGTGAAACCCACATAGATCCCACATGTCAATGTCGCTCCTATGCTTCGTCGGTTGTCGTCCTTGCCATAGTGGTAGTCTTCCTCGCCTACGGTGGCACCGTATGCCGGGCCGGGCCACAAGGCATGTAGGTGAAGAGCTTCGTCGAAGCACTACGTCGGGTACACACCTCTTCCCGTCCTATCTTGTCACGCCCTCCGTACGTCTTGCTGTTGTTAACATCTGCCTCATGTATGTGATTTCCACGGCGGCGGCGACCACAGCCTCCCCGCGGAGCGCACACTCTGGACGGTTGCCGAGCTTGGGAGTCATCGACAAGGAGAGCGAGGGCCTCCCCGTCTGCCTCACCATGTTGGAGTACATCCATGTGCATGAGACAACGTGGCTCCTTGAGGCCGCGGCCGTGTCCATCGCCATCGTTGGTGGGGGCATAGACATCGAGCTAAAAGAACGTCCGACAGTACATGTGCTACATCAGGCTCCTCTTTCAAGCGGTGGATGACGTGCTCGACATGATGAGCACGTCGGAGCAGCTCGGGGAGAGGAGAGTGCCCAGTTGTTGGTGCCACTGCGGTCAGAAGATGCCCGTGCGCACCGACGTGCACCCACAGCATTGGGCGGTAGATCCGAAGCGGGATGGATTTGTGATGCGCGCCATGGCGGAGGACTTAGAGGGGATTGGGAAGAGAGAAGGGGAGAGGGGAGGGAGGAGAAAGAAAGTGGTAGCCACTAAGATCATCTCCAATAGACTCTCTATCAGCCTTTACAAGCCAATTTTTCACCATTCAAGCACAAAAACAATGTCCAGCATACTGGCCACCCGGATGCCCAAGCCATCCGGCTGGCCAAACTCTCTCGGCGGCTGGCTAGATTTGGCCAGCCCGAGGGGACTCGCAAAACGGTGGCCGCATGCAGTAGGCGCAGCGGATCGCCGAGGTCGTCGTTGTCGTCCCGGGTCGTCGTCGGGGTCGCCGTCGAGCTCCGCCCCGAGCTCCGTCGCTGCCCCCCTCTAGATCCGCCGTCGCCGAGCTCCGCCGCCGCCCCCTTCTAGATCTGGCAACCTGAGGGGAGCTTGACGGCTTCTCGCCTCCCGCCTCCCCGCATCGTCGAGCCACCGCATGCGGCCGCCATCGGCATCAGGAAGGGAACGCGAAGGAAGGAAACGGGAAAAAGAAGGAAAGAGAAGGAAGAACGGGGAGAGAGAAGAAGAGGAGTAGAGACTGACACGTGGGTTCGTTGTTATTTTAGAGACGATTAACAGATAGTCTGTTAGAGTGAGCATCTAGTTTAAATAGCTAAATCAGATCGAGAGTTGGCTATATAGGTGTTTGGAGAGTCTGAATTGAAGAGGCTGCTAGAGATGCTCTAACATGTGGAGCCTGCGAGGGTCCAACACTGGTTCAGTTTGCCACATTAGCTAAAGCCGGACATAATACTGCCTATGATCTCCAGTTTTGTAATTTGAGTCACCAGGGGTCACGTGTCATGCGCGGTCCACGGCAGGGGCTTTCCACGACTCACGCTCTCCGACGTAGATGCCGGCTCCAACGGTAGCAGATTTCGCTACTTCTAGATCTCACACCAGCAAAAACAGAACACACCAAACAAAGACGTCCTCCCCGCCTGACCGCCACTCCTTTTTTTTCTCCCGCGAAAATCACGTGAGATCAACAAGTCGGCGACGCTGCCTCGCTCGACCGTTCGATCGATCGGCACCGCACGGCGCCATCTACAGCGGCGGCTTCCCAGAAAAGCGCAAAACAACACGAGCCATCGTCGCGGGGGGCCCCCGTGCAGAGCTGGAAAGTGAGTCGCCACTCACGGCCACACCGTACGTAACGTGCGGCCGTCGAGCCCCGCCAATCCGGAGCAGAGCGCCACCACCCCCCGCCCGTGTCCGTCCCCCGCGCGACGCGACGTGACGCGTCCACACTCCCTAGCATGGCGGCTCTCCCGCGGCGTGACACGGACTCTGGCGCGTCAGGCCAAACGCCTCCCCTTCCCGATGCACACTGTAGCTACTTGCAACTTGCAAGGAGTATTAATTGGAGTTTTCCCGAACGCATATACTTCGTCTGCCTCCAGCAGCATCAGCGGCAGCAGCTGGATCCTCCCAAGATTTGCAAAAAATTGCAAGGCGAGCAGTTGCGTGAGACTGAATTTTTTGAGTGAGTGAGTTAGCCATGCTGGTGAGGAGCGCCTCCACGCCGGTTCTCGGCGCGCTCCTCCCGTCCGGGAGCCACTCGCCGGCCGTATCCTCCCCGGCCGTCCACTTCTTCGCCGACTCGTCGCCGACGGTCTCGTACCACCTGCCGACCATCTCCTGCAGGCTCACGCCAGGCGGCTCCGACGCCCACGACCGCTCCCTCGGTGGCCTGCGACGCGCCTGCTCCGATGGGAACCTCGCCGCTCTAGGCGCCAGCGGGGACGACGACGACCACCACCACCTCCCGCCGTCCGGCAAGTGCGCGCCGCGCTCCAAGCCAACGACGCTCGAGACGATCCAGTCGTTCACGCAACGCGGCGGCGCTTCCACGGACGAGGAGGAGGAGGAGGACGACGACGACGGCGACCACGAAAGCGCGGAGCAGGAGCTGAGCTTTGGGAACTTCCGCTTCAGCGGCAGCAGCACGTTCTCCCAGGAGCACCCGCTGTTCCTCGCCAGAGGCCTCGGGATCGACCGCCTCGGCTCAGGCTTGCTGAGCGCCGACGGCGGCGGCGGCGGCATCGGCGGTTCCGACGGCGGCAGCGGCGGCGCCGGAGGCAGTTACCTGGTGACCTCCGACAACGGAGAGAATCGCTCTGACATCGAGATGCATTACAAGAAGATGATCGAGGAGGACCCATGCAACGGCCTCTTCCTGAGGAACTACGCGCAGTTCCTGTATCAGGTAAGCTAAACCACTGTCCATTTCTGCGAATTTCAGTGGAGATTTAGTGATCGTTCTCTTGTCTAACACATGAGCAAATGCAATGGATTTGGTAGATTAAAGGGGATAGCCGGAAGGCAGAGGAGTACTACTCCCGTGCCATCCTCGCCGACCCGAACGACGGCGAGCTCCTGTCGGAGTACGCCAAGCTGGTCTGGGACGTGCACCGCGACGAGGACCGCGCCTCCAGCTACTTCGAGCGGGCAGCGAGAGCCTCCCCGCAGAACAGGTTCGCTGCGCAATCGACCGGATCCTTTCCCGCACCAATCCACGGTCGCATCGTCGCGATCTACTGCTTTGACGCGAACTCGAGAATCAGTTCTGAATTTTCTGATGACCTGTGTGTGTTGATGTTCATCTGTGCAGCCACGTTCTCGCCGCACACGCCGCGTTCTTGTGGGACACGGACGACGGCGACGGGCCGGAGGGTAGCAGCAGCGACGCGCTGGGCTACGCGGGGTTCGCCGCTGCTGCTGCTCACTCGTCCTTGGCTTCGGCAACAACCTGATCTGAACAAACGAACAACCTTCCTGTTGTCTCTGAAACTAGCATTGGTAGATTGGTAGTTTCGCGTTCATTTCAGTACTAGTTTCCCAATAATTTGAGCGCTAAATGGCTGGTCCAGTATGTGTGTATACTTGCTGTTATAATCACCGAGCGGAATCAAGTTTACGACGTATGAATGCGGCAGCACTGATCTGAGCTTCGTGTCACTATAACCTGTTTAGTTCTCCCATCTCTGCTGTTTCTGAATGTTCTGTGCAGTTAACACGATATACTCTTTGATTCACACCTTAGCAATTGAAAAAACCAAACTTCACAGCAAAATGTTGTATTCGGGGACCTTTTTTGGAATAATGTTCCGGTTTTACATGCTGCGTGAAGGCATAGTTACACAGAATCAAAACTGAGAACGTTTTTTAAGATTACATAAACCATCCCAATTGTCGCTCTTCTTTTGAGATTCTAAATAAGCTAGATATTTTTGAGATTCTAAATAAGTTAGATATTCTTAGACCATTTACAGTACGGCTCACTAGTAGCTAGTTTGAGGACCACATAGGACGAAGACACGGGAAGAATAATACTTGCCACAAGTTTAAAATGCTATGTAGCCTCAAGTGAAATGCACACAAATAAAAAAATAAGTTTTTCTCTCCCTTATCCTCTCAACGCCGCCCATTCCTCACTAGTCGCGCACCTCCCCTCCATCTCCAGCCGCTACGCCTCCCCCTCCTCTGGCCGCAGCGCCTCCCCCTTCCTCCTCTAGCCACCACGCCTTCGGGGTCGCCGTCACCATCACTACCGCGCCAGAGACGGAAGGGAGGACGGCATGGCTGTCGTGAAGGAGGAGGTGGCGTCGTCGGCGAAGACGGTGGAGCACGCCCTAGTGATCGACGCCTTCACTTGCCAGGAACCGATCTCCAGCGACGGCTGCAAATGGGTGCCACCAACGCATTGATGATGCTTTGGCTCCCTAGTAGGCCCTCCCCCTCACCTCGCTCTCTCTTTCTCGTGTCGGCTGACGAATCTTTAACGTATTTTGATAAGGGACGTGTGACTAATTTTAGCTTCACGTTTCTCACATGGGCATGGGAGAGACCGACGTGGCTGGAAGTATTTGAGTTGAAGGGCTAGGGCTGAATGCCAGCGGTGCGCACTGCGGATGCCCTTAGGGCAAAATAAGTTACTCCATAACTTATTCTGCGTTGTACAGGGCTGCAGGCTATGCATAATTAACTGGTCGAGGCTAGGCATGGCATGGCATTTTCGACTTTTTTCCTGGCCTTTTCACGTTAAAGCGTCGCATTAGTGTTTCTCTTCTTGGACCGGCCCAAAAACCTCCGGTTATCCTGGGCCTTGTTCCCTCAAGTTTATAAAGCAATTGATATAGGCCTTGATTAAATTGCATGGTCTTTTTGCGACGAAGCTCTGAACATCATAAACTCACTACACCATAGCTTACCATGCATACACATATTGGGATAACGTTAAATACTCTTTTAACGAAAGATGGTCAAATTGTTACTGATGTTCATGATAATAGAGATAAAGACAATCTCATTTTCAAGAAAAAGAAAACACAATCAGTAATCTTTTGCAGCAAAAGGTCATCGGCAGTTTTGCTGCACTGCACAAAGCTGAAAAGTCGTTGAAACTACTCCCTCTGTACCAGATATCTAACCAAAATCTTTTATATTTTAGATCGGATGAAGTATATTGGCATACCGCGTGCCCATGGCTTCGTTTCACCGGCCTTTCGTGGAAGGAGCCCTATACCAAAACAGTGTAGCTGTTCTAGTCTGATCGCTGCCATTTTTGCATTTTGCAGTTGCAACGTCGGTCTCACAGTCGTCCCGAGATGAACGTCACCACACGAAGGTAGCCCTGGCAACTTCCATATGTAGACGGGCATATGCAGCCCTGACGATCTGAGGCACCAGCGCCATTGACCTTTCTTCGAAAAAAGCCGTGTGTTTCGCGTGAAATTTCCGAGGCCCTGGAGTTTCGGTGATCAGCCGCGCCACGCCACATGGGGATGGACTGTGTACGCCGTACGTGTGTCCTGCCTACATGGGGTCCTGAGTTCGCATTTTTTATTGAGGCCTTCCCAACTTTATCTTTAAACTTTAAATTTTATCATCAAATCAAAACTTTTCTACACACATAAATTTTCAACTTTTTTCTTTAAACTTTTAATTTTAGTCTAAATTTTAATTTTGATGTAGAACTAAACACAGCCTAAATCGGTAGGACTTGGTAACCTGGCTAGTGGCTACAATGAAATTGAGGGCCTGGAAATCATTCCGTAATAACATTTGTTTGTTAGTAGCTAACAACTTCCAATAAAAAAACGATGATCATGGTAACGATTAAAACACAAATGTTGAAGGCCACTCGGCCATACTTTTTACTGTATCAGCACCACTCAGCCAAGCGATTTGTTCCCGGCCCCTTGCATGGTAGGTGCATGCTGCTGGATGGCTGCCGTAAAGCGTAGACAGCGACATTATCACAGTATAAATTTGTAAAGTTTGGTGAACATGAACATGTTTAGACCGATAGTACGTAGCCGTGTCAATACGGATCTACTAAGCAACAACTTAAATAACAAATAAGCGATGATCATGATATATAATAGTAGACTATGGAAGCTTAGGTCCCCATCGTTTGGCTTATTTCCTAATAAGCCAAAACGGTTTATTAGAAAATAAAAATAAATTTATAGATAAAATTTTTATAAATGTGTTCTTGGTGACTTAAAAGTCAATATTGAAAAAGAAACTACGTTGAAAATATCTCAAAATTAAGCTTGAAAATTTAAAATTAAGCTTTTTTTGGCTGGTTAGGCTATCCGATGGGAGCCTTAGATGGTTAAATAGGAATCTTGGCATTTACGGTAGGCTAGACTGCATTTTTCTCATATCTTATATATGACTTCGTTTTAGACTTAAAAAAGAAGAGAAAACACCGACCAACCCTAGCTTAATCTGTAATCAACTTAACCGAAAGGGTAGAAACATACAAGAGGTTAATACTCACTGTAAATCACCCGTATCTCAACCTGGCAGCTACGGTCCATCTCCTCGTGCCTTATGCATCGACACAAATGTGAATTGCCTATCCTTTTTTTTAAAGCAACCTTTGTTAGGTAAGAACTCAAATGCATAACGATCGAAATGTGTCAACGCACATGCTAGGATGTGGCTATTTTTAGCAACAACGACATAAGTTAGCTGTCTAAGACGCAACGGTCGAAAGACAAACAATTTATTAAGAGTTAACTATAGCCGCTATATTATTATTGACGTTGCTGGATGACTACTATAGCTACATCCATCTATGCAGAGTAATTGGTAATTTAAATGCCTAATATATATTATCACGCACAAACCTCTAAAGTTTGGTGGACGTGAACATGTTTACATCTGATAATTACCGTGTTAATACGACTTTAACACGACCTCAGTAAACAACAACTTAAACAAAAAAAAAGGACCATGATAATAGTGAAAACCTAGAAGGTACAATCGAAACCTTCGTATTTGTTGAAACTTGGGCAATTTCTCCGCTCCTAAATATATCTCCACCTATAGACTAAAGGAGACAAAAAAAAAAAAAGAAGAAACCATCGATCATCCATGGACCATGGCTCAATTCGTGGCGACTTAACCATGAAGATAGGAAACATGGAAGGGCTACTACTATTATACTCACCGCGGATCGACCATAAAATCCACGGAGAGCGGGAGAGCGCAGGGGTTGTCTCGCGCTAGCGCACTCCCATCTCCTCGTCTCACCGCATCGGCGCTAATAAAAAAGGGCCAGGACTTCTCCGTCTCAGGTCAAGGCGACCCGACGACGTGACGAGAGAATCTCTCCTCAGCTCCTCTCTCGCGCGTGAGGAATCCTCGTCGTCCCGGTCCCACGCTCGCTCGCTGACGTGCGGGACCCACCGGTGCTGCTCCGCCAGTCCGCGTGCCATCCGCGGGAGCCGCGACCGCGACCGCTGGCTTCCACCCCAAGCCCCCCCTCCCCAACCCGTAAACCCCTCCTCCAGCAGCAGAGGCCTGCAGTTGCTTCGCCTTCTCCATCTCTGCTTCTTTTGTTTCTTCTTTTTTTCCCATCTACTCCGCTCCTCCGCCGTTGCCTCCCCGGCTCGCCGTCACCGGGAGACGCGAGGTGAATTCCGCTCATCTCCAGTCCCTTCTCTTCTTTTCTTTTTGATCTTGTGGTGTTGCAGAAAATAGTCTAAAACCTGCGCCCTTTTCATCTCATCCTCCTCTCTTGTGGTTTCTTGATGAGCGCAGGCATTGCTTCTTCTCCCATGCGCCGCCGCAATCTCATCATTTTTTCTTTTCTGTTTTCTGTTTGCAAGGTCCTGACCTTTTTCAAAGGCGCGAAAGATTGTGTTTTTCATCGTCTTTGGGGGGGGGGGGGGGGGGGGGTGTCTTCTGTGATGTGCTTTCAAGAAACCCTCTTCTGGTTTCTTGCTCCACGGCGGCGGTTTGAGTCTCCGTCTCACTGATAATCCGATTTGGAGCGCGATTGCGATTTTGGAGGGGTGAATGGGTGCGGCCGGGGCTGTTGTTGAGACCAGTTCGGACGACGAGGCGATTCCTGTTGCTGCCAAGCGTCCCAACGTTCCTCCCGTGTCGTCTTCACATCCTCTACCTGAAGACTGCAACGGAGTTGGGGGGGGTTTAGGTGATCCTGCTGCCTTGGTGGAATTCGTGGATGACAAAAGGTCTACGTGTGATGTGGCTGCTGCTGATGATGGGGACGACGACGATTGCGTGATGCTAGATGGTGACCCTGATAAAGCGGTCCTCGTTGTCAATGAGCAGAGACCTGGGCAAGGTGGCCCAGAGGAAGAACTGCAGATAGTTTCAGAGAAAGGAGAGGTACGAGTACTTTCTTGCTTACTTCCATTTAATTTTTCTATTTGCACTTCAGATCGTACATTGTCTTCCTCGTGGTAAGTCAATTCAGATTGAAATTTTCAACTAGTATATGCATAACCATCATTGTCTTATTTGTCGACTAGCTACTGACATGGCAGGTCCTAATCTCTATTAACATCTTGGACTCGTCGAATGTAGCTAATCTATGCACAACTGTGGTTCATTTATGTAGGAGTTTATTTAAGGTTAAGTCAAACTTTATTTGTTAGCACAAATTAATTTCAATGTTTTAGATCTTGGTTTTGTTAAAACCTCTTCTTTTATAAACATCAAATCTGCATGATCGTATATCCTGTTGTTAATCACTTGTGCAACACTCTTATTGATTTATCTGGTCCGTTTTATTGAATTTGTATGCATACCAAACTCATCCTGAAGATTGAGCTTTTGTGGAAGGTAGTACTATAGTTGAGTGATCGTTTTGCCTTGCTGATGTATATCATTGGTGGCCTTGTCTGAGTTTCCATGCACTTATTATATAGTAACTAAGATGGCTGCAAGTGGTGTCCATATTACTATATAGTGGTCTCTAACTGGACAATATTGTACTTTCATGTCAGATCTTTTTGTCCTGGGTATTGGTCTTCTAAACATATTATATTGTTCTTGTAGAAGCTAACTGATGAATTATCAATAACATGAAAACCTAACTTAGAACTGATTAATCGTTCCTAACCCAAGGAGTTGCTGATGCTGCAGTCATTGCTATGGCAATATATGTTTTCCTTTCATCATCTCTATCGATTGTTATACTTTCTTAGCATTCTTGATTCATCTAAAAGCTCAGATGTTACAGGAGAGTATATGTAACCTGACAATTTCCCCCCTTTTCCTTTTTTCAGATAGCATGCAGGGATTTCCCTCATCCACGCCATCTATGTGTTAGCATGCCATTCACAAGTTCTCATGCAGATCATTGTGCCATGGTCAGTAATCAATCCCTACCCTCTTCATATTATGAAATGATATTTCTTGGTTCATATAAAAGTATATAGTCAATAGTACTTACTCCGTTTGTATTTTAATGTATGACACCGATGACTTTTTGAACAACCTTTAACCATTTGTCTTATTCAAAATTTTTGTGCAAATATAAAAATATTTATGTCATGCTTAAAGAATATTTAATGATAAATCATGTCACAATTAAACAAATGATAATCACATAGTAATTTTTTTAAATAAGACAAATGGTCAAACGTATCTCAAAAAGTCAACGGGGTCATACATTAATATACGGAGGGAATAGTACATATTACTTACAGTTCCATCACTGATGCATTGGCATGACCTTGCTTATTTCTTCTTCCAAATATAAATGCAGTGCCACTGTTATGTTTGCGACTCTCCTGCTCCCTGTGCCTTTTGGGGCAAAGGTACAGAGCCTACTGATCATTGTCATGCTACGGACAAGAATGCAAAATGGACGAAAATGAGGCAGTCATTGAAGCGCAAAAACCTGCCATCATCTAACCGTAGAGGTATCAAGAATCATTTTCAGCCAATCTCAGCAACAGCATCCTTGCAGTTGCAGCAATATACAGGGGATCATTTTTCAGTTCCACGTCTTTCACCATTGTCTCCAGTAGGATTCCATGTTTCGAGAAATGTGAGCCAAAATCAATGGATGATGAAGCTCATTGGAGTTCCACCGAATGTGGGACAACCTGTTAATCTGCAGGAAGCAACATTTCCTAGAGCTAGCATTCCGCGCAAAAGATTCAGAAGTGATGGTTCAGCTCCTCCAGTTCATCTATCCACAAATGCTAACCATTTGCGGCATCCTGCCCCTAACTCTGTCCTGGTTCAGCCAGTATCCTCTGCAGCATTTCAGACAACACAATCTCAGCCAGCGTCCTCTGCAGTATCTCAGAATTCTGTCAGTGCTGCTAGACCATTACGAGTTCAGACAACACAATCTCAGCCACCATCCTCTGCAGTATCTCAGAATTCTGTCACTGCTGCTAGACCATTACGGGGTTACTCACCTCAGAATTCTTTCAGTGCACCAGTTAGGGTTCAGCCGACATCATATCATCAGGTTGCTCCAGGTATATCTCAAGGACTCCAGGTTCAGTCAACATCATACCTTCAGGTTGATCCAGGCAGGGCGGTTAGTGCTGAACTGCAGCTTTCTCGGTGTTCCTCGCTTCAAACTCAGGGAATTCAACACCAGCATGATCCATCGGCAGATATTTACCAAAGCATATGGAAGGAGGCACTTGCTAAGGTGGCAGCAGAGCTGGGGGTTTCTGATTACAATATTGATCCACCAGGGCGTCTTCCAAGCACTTCTCAACCCAGTCAGCTGCATGCTCAAATGAGGCCTGGTCATCAACCTACTCAAGCAACGGCAAGGCAGGGAGTTCAAGCTAATCGTGGTCATGTTGCAGCAGCATCACAGAAAAGGACTTCCAATGGCCACCACTAATCACAAACAATTCAACCCTGGTGCCAATTGAACTCACAGAGCAGTCTTACTCCAAGTGAATCTTATCTGAACAATTTTGTAGCCCCGCCTTGATTCCTACTGGCCACCAGGGTCCTAGAATTGGATTCTTTGTGCCACCATTTTCACCTAGACATGGCAACTGCACCATGTTTTGTGCTCCTCTTAGACAATTAGTATAAAGAGGAGGTGTTCTTACTTCTTTAGTCTTGGCAAATGTTAGCATTAGTTTTCTTAGCCTACCTTACAACAGTACAAACTACAAAAGCTATCTCAGGAGAGTAGAACAGGGCACCCGGCACTCCATTAGGATATAGTGTTTTAGTGCTGATCTTTCTGATGTAATGGCTCAATAGTTCCTACAAAGAAAATGTAATGGCTTAAAGCTCTGAATTAATGGTCGATTTTTCAGTAGAAAATATGATGGTAGCCATTTGTTTGATCTATATGTCATGCATATTTTTCCTTCAAGCATACCACAGGTTCATACTCCCTCCGTCCCATAATACAGGGGATTTTGAGTTTTTGCTTGTAGTGTTTGATCACTCGTCTTGATCAAAAAATTTATGCAAATATAAAAATTGAAAAGTTGTGTGTAAAGTATTTTGGATAATAAAGTAGGTCACAAAAAAGTAAATAATAATTCCAAAATTTTTTGAATAAGACGAGTGGTTAAACAGTGCAAGCAAAAACTTAAAATCCCTTGTATTATGGGACGGAGGGAGTAGTTTGGATGTTCTCTTTTTGCTAGTTTGGGTCGAGTGTTTCAAAGCTCACGTCGCGGGCCGCTCAGCCCAACTACTAATAGCCTGTGAGAATCTCTACTGGGCCCATTAGAGCCTTCTAAGAGCTCGGCCCATCACGAGGAAGGCTTACCAATAGTCAGTGGCCCAAAAGGCACCTATAAATAGGCGTCACCTCGTCTCACTCTAACCCTAGCGCCGCACACTCTCCCGCCGCCGCCGCCGCCGCCACCGCCGCAGCAGAAGCAGCGCAGCCGCAGGAGGGAAGATGCCGGCGGGGCACGGGCTGCGGGCGCGGACGCGCGACCTGTTCGCGCGGCCGTTCCGCAAGAAGGGTTACATCCCGCTCACCACGTACCTGAGGACGTACAAGATCGGCGATTACGTCGACGTCAAGGTGAACGGCGCCGTGCACAAGGGCATGCCGCACAAGTTCTACCACGGCCGCACTGGCCGCGTCTGGAACGTCACCAAGCGCGCCATCGGCGTCGAGATCAACAAGCAGGTATAATCCGCTCCGCTCCGGCCATAGCGGCATCCTTTCCTCTTCCTCCCTCTTTTCTTCTCAACAGGCGGTAGATTTGGTAGATCTGTGCTGTTGGCTCTCGTATGATGTCTATTTTAGAACCACGAATCTTGAATACTTTTTGTTGGAACGGATAAGAACCGTTTAAATTTGCTGTGAATATTTCGTGCTCATGTAGTTTGCTGAATGCTGATAGAAATTTTTTGGTCCTTGTGCAAGTTGCTAGTATCTGCGAAGTAATCAAAGTGCTAGATATTTTACTGGTGGTTTTACCCTTGGAATCCTGTACTGGAGGAAATTTGTACTGCGTGTAGATATATTTAGCCAACCATGTTTGGTTGTGAGACCTCTTTGGTAGCCAGTGCCTTGCAACTGATGCTTAACATCTCTAAATCAAAATGGGAACACTCTTTTAGTGCTGCATTTTGCCCTAGAACTGTGGAATGTTGGTAGCATGTATTAGTATAATCTGTATTGTGTCTGTCTGGTATGGAGTCCCAAAATAACTTTTAATGCATAAATCAGTTTGGTACTCATTTGTTGTCCTAACGTTAATTAATCTTTGTTACTAAAACTTGTATTTACTTTATTTGCCCTAGGCCGAGCGCTTACCTCTTAAGCCATGGGGTGGCGTGGTATTCCACGGGAGAGGTTGTGTGGCACACGTTACACGTGTGATGGGCATATATTAAAATTTCCGTTCTGGCTGTCCTACTGTTCTAGCAGCAGTATGGGAAGCCTGGTTGGATGATACAAATTTACACACATCACCGTCTTTAGCTGCTTCTTTCAACTAAATGTTGCTGTTGTTTCCTTTGTGTATGTTTTGGTGAATGTTTCTGCATTTTGAGTCCATTTCTCTATATACCACTTGCCTTGCCTGCTATGTCTATCTGAATTTTCTGTTTTTGATTCATTTAGCATATACCTTTCTGCCTCAAATCATAGGTGCTTATCGATTTGAGAATGGAACATCAAATATTGAGTATTGAACATCAAATAGGGCTCGCTACTTGATGTGGCAACATCACATTGAAGACTCTGTTTTCTGTCATCAGGTCGGTAACCGCATCATTAGGAAGAGGATCCATGTCCGCGTGGAGCATGTCCAGCCATCCAGGTGCACCGAGGAGCTCCGCCTGAGGAAAATCAAGAACGATCAGCTCAAGGCTGATGCCAAGGCCCGTGGTGAGGTTATCAGCACCAAGAGACAGCCCGAGGGACCCAAACCTGGCTTCATGGTTGAGGGTGCTACGCTGGAGACTGTTACCCCCATTCCGTATGATGTGGTCAATGATCTCAAGGGTGGTTACTAGAATGCTTGTTTCTTGAACTGGAGAATCCAATTAGCGTCTATGCTTATCGGAATGTTTTGGTACTGATTAGCCCTTTTTGTTGTCTGGAATCTGAACCTCTATGTGGTTAACATTAAAGATTTGCTATGGTTGAATTCATCCTCGTTATGGTATTGCTTGATTCGCGATATTGTCTTGTTCGTAGTTGATTCGTTTCAGAATTGCGGCGAATGATGCCATGCCATTTTGCATTTCAAGGCTCCATTTGCCAGTAGTTTGTAATGGCCTGAAAAGTGGTGAAAATGTTTGCATGATGTTCTGATGGATCAACCCACTTTTTGAATGGAAAATTGTTCAGATCACTTGAAGATTACTGTGTAAGCGACTTCAGGGTGCAAAGTGGAAACGTACAGCTGTTCGTTCGTACGTTTGTTGCTTCTTATTGAGAAAGGAGGCTGCATTTGCTTTGCTTTCAAATGAAAGCTACAGCTGCCAAACGATGAAAAAATATTCATTCATTCATCGGTTAAAATTCGAACCCCGGGGGAAGATGTGAGTGAAATCATTCCACCAGGCATGCAAAGGTTAGCCATCTATGGCTGCCTGGCTAAGGATAGCTATCTCTGGCTGCCTGTAATTCAACTCTCAGCCACAAAATTGAAGTTTATCCAGTTTGGCGTCGAGAATGAGATGCAGGGAGGGAGACCGGAGATATTACCAGCGAAGAGGTGAAGCGTGGATTGATAAATTTCGCCCCCAAAATTGGCAAATTGCTGTCCTAACGGCTAACGCAAAATTAACACTTCCTGAATTATCACTCCCCACCCCCCCCCCCCCCCCCCCCCCCTTTTTTTTTTCTAATGCTATATTCCTGGCCCCAAATGCCATGCGCTTGCCGGAGGACTCGGTGCATATATCGCATGAGTTGGAGCGTCAGAAAAATATTCTAGATTTAGCTCCCCAAAGGCAAAGATTAACGTCGTCCATAGAAAACTAATCCTCTTACTGACAATTATCCTGATATAGAAAATGGAATCCACGGAAATGTCTAGAATTATACCTGGAATCCACGGGAATTGTTAAGAATTATACTGTACTTCTTGAGCTCTATGCGTGTTGCCGTATTGGTGGACGTTGACAGAGCAAACTTGCAAACCGTTCTTTTTCAGATAACCTTTTTTTTTTCTGGTCATGTAAAATATATACTTCCAGTATTATCATACCATATTCAAAAGCTCGATGCATCGCAGCCGTAATTCGTTACTTCCTCTGAACCCACTGCAAGCGTGACAACACGCACCAGTCGCTAACACCACATTAATCACTTCACGGGGGTATGTGTAAACGTAACAGGACGACGTTGTGACTCGTGACGCGAAGTTTTCCAAGAATCCTCTCAAAAAAAAAAGAAAAGAAGTTCTCCAAGAATCCATGTGACACCGTCACACACTCACACACCGTGACAAAGCGAGAGAGAGATTTCCAAAATCACCTGACAACCCAAGCCGACCACGGCTTCCGGGGTCAGAAACCGCCGAAACATCGGGTCCGTCGCAGGAGCCCACGCGTCGTGCATCCGCGCGCGAACGTGGCCCGATGCCGCCGCCCGCGCCACCCACGTCGCCGTCCCGCACGACGCTTCGAGGCCGGTTCACGCGTCGGTCGTTCCCGCGGATGCCGCCATCCCGCCCATTTGCCCCCGCAGCCCCGCTCGCGCGCACCGCCTCACGTTGCCCTCACCGGCGCAGCTCGCGCCACGTCACCCGCACGCGCCGCTCGTCTCTTGTATTTAAAGCCCCCGTCTCCTCTTCCAAAACCGGTAACCCTCACAATCCCGTTCGACGAGATCGTCGCTTCGGCGTAACAACAAATAAGGGGAGATCCCCAAGTCCTAACCCGAATCCATTTCCAATAATCCATTTCGCCACGATTTGTTCTTGGTTGTCTGAGAGAGAGAGAGAGAGAGAGAGAGAGAGAGATCCGTATACATTGCTGCTACTTGAGGTCAAGCTCGTTCGTTCGCGCACGCGCGTCGTCCGTCTCTGTTTGATTGATTCTTCTACGTCGTCGACGTACGTCTGTTCATGATGTCGCTCAACCTGGCTCACCAGACCGGCGCGGCGGCCGCCGTGGCACCGGCGGCGCCACGTTCGGCCGTGGTCGCGGCGGCTGCGGGTACAGTGTCTGCTCCGGCGGTCGCGCCGGCGGCGGCGCCGAGCCTGCAGCTGCAGACGCAGACTGTGGACCCGGCGGCGCCGGCGCAGGCGCCGGACCTCCCCATGGCCTTCCAGGCGCTGGTGGAGAGCCTGCCGGAGGAGGAGCACCCGGACGTGGGCGGCGAGGAGCGGCGCAAGGTGGGCGTGCCGGTGTACGTGATGATGCCGCTGGACACGGTGCGCAAGGACGGCAACGGGCTGAACCGGCGGAAGGCGGTGGAGGCGTCCCTGAAGGCGCTGAAGAGCGCCGGCGCCGAGGGGATCATGGTGGACGTGTGGTGGGGCATCGCCGAGTGCGAGGGCCCCGGCCGCTACAACTTCACCGGGTACATGGAGCTCATGGAGATGGCCAAGAAGAACGGGCTCAAGGTGCAGGCCGTCATGTCGTTCCACCAGTGTGGCGGCAACGTCGGCGACTCAGTCACGTACGTTTCACAATCCCCCCTCCTCCTCTTGCATCATCGATCTCTCCGTTTTAATTTCCTTGCGTTCTTGCAGCATTCACGCATGGGATGGGATTAATTAGCTGCCCTTGCTACCCATTGCCCATAACCACTTGCAATTAATTCTTCATAGCTACCCGATCAGATTATCTTCACAAAACTACAAATAAATACTTGTCTAGATAACATGCATCATGTCATGAAATTGCGTTTGTCGGCACCAGCTGGGTCAGAATCTTTCGAACTCACTATCTTGAAAATGGAAAAATACATATTTTTTCTCTTGAGAAAAAAAGACAAATTCTAGATCTTTCACGTTGTTCCACGGAGCTCCCGGTGCCGTTTGTGCTTTTGCTTCGACTACCCTCAAGCTCGGGATTTTCTGCGAGTTCAACGGGCCTGTCGTGATGCAGAAGTCACCGGCCATCTACACATTTTTTACTGCACTTTTGCTTCTGATTGGGAGGGAGGCCATGTGATACACCGACATGTGGGATGTGGGCTTGACACGAACCACGCTGGATCCCACATGTCAGTGACCTGTAGCTTCCATTTCTCTCGGCAAAAAAAAAAAATAAAACCGCAATCTTTTTTGTGGCCGTAGTATATACGTACTCGTGTGAACTTGATCCATTTTGGACGGTGGCGCTGCCCCCGGCGTGGCGTACGACCTGCGCTCTGCATGTGATCCATCACGAGATTTGTGACCATGTCCTCGTGTCAGGACCTGGCATCTTGCAGCTCACTTGAGCTTGCTATTTTATTTCCGGTCCATGTGATTAACTGACGTGATCGTTAATTAACGGAACTTCATTCACGGAGTATATATTGATTCTGTAGATAAGATTTGCTTTTGCCATTTTAAGCTTATGCTGATTGATGTGTGTTTGTTGCAGTATACCACTTCCGAAATGGGTGTTGGAGGAGATGGACAAGGACCAGGACCTGGCCTACACGGATCGGAGCGGCCGCCGCAACTACGAGTACCTCTCGCTCGGCGCCGACGCCATCCCGGTGCTCAAGGGCCGCACGCCGGTGCAGTGCTACGGCGACTTCATGCGCGCCTTCCGCGACCACTTCGCCGCCTTCATGGGCAACACCATCGTCGTACGTCCACGCCCCCCACTCCGACGACCGATTCTTTCTTGATTGATTACCTCGTGTTAATTAATGCCACTTCTCTGACTTGATCTGCAGGAGATTCAAGTCGGCATGGGTCCGGCCGGTGAGCTCCGCTACCCGTCGTACCCGGAGAGCAATGGCACCTGGAGATTCCCCGGCATCGGCGAGTTCCAGTGCTATGACAGGGTATGCCTGGCTGCATGCTCGTCTCCCATGGCGGCTAGCTTTCGGTTTCTCTTTAATTTGTTGATTTGGCGGCGAACTGAGTGAGATGATGTTTCGATCGATGTGCAGTACATGCTGAGCAGTCTCAAGGCGGCGGCGGAGGCGGTGGGCAAGCCGGAGTGGGGCAACGCCGGGCCGGGAGACTCCGGCGGGTACAACGACTGGCCGGAGGACTCGCCCTTCTTCCGCCGTGAAGGTGGGTGGAACAGTCCCTACGGTGAGTTCTTCATGAGCTGGTACTCGCAGATGCTCCTGGAACACGGCGAGCGCATCCTGTCGGCGGCGTCGGGCGTGTACACCGGCACACCCGGCGTGAAGATCTCCGTGAAGGTGGCCGGCATCCACTGGCACTACGGCACGCGCTCCCACGCCGCGGAGCTGACGGCGGGGTACTACAACACGAGGCACCACGACGGGTACCAGCCGATCGCGCGCATGCTGGCACGCCACGGCGCGGTGCTCAACTTCACGTGCGTGGAGATGCGCAACCACGAGCAGCCGCAGGACGCGCAGTGCCGGCCCGAGGAGCTGGTGCAGCAGGTGGCGGCCGCGGCGCGGGAGTCCGGCGTGGGGCTCGCCGGCGAGAACGCGCTGCCGAGGTACGACGAGACGGCGCACGACCAGATCGTGACGACGGCGGCGGAGAAGGCGGAGGAGGAGCGCATGGTGGCGTTCACGTACCTGCGCATGGGGCCCGACCTGTTCCAGCCGGACAACTGGCGCCGCTTCGCCGCGTTCGTGAAGCGCATGACGGAGTCCGGCGTGCGGGACGTGTGCCGCGAGCAGGTGGAGCGGGAGGCTCAGGGCGTCGCGCACGCCACCGGGTCGCTCGTGCACGAGGCCGCCGTCGCGCTCAGCAACTGATCGATCAGCCGACCTCGCGCTTAGAAGGGTAAAAACGCTTACATATTTTATACTCCCAAGATTATTTGTTGTAATCAGCGTCGCGTACGCGTGCGACGACATCGCTCAAGTGTGCAACCTTGATCTGCGAAAAGAAGAAGAAAAACATAGTGTGGTGTGCGTGTGTGGGGGGGTTACTGGGTAAGTACGTGTACGTAGTTGCCACGTTTCAGGCTTTTGATGCTGGCCGATTCTGGCATCGCTCAAAGCTTTTGCTTTTGCAGGAAATGGATGTAACTATTACATTTTCTATCATAAGAAAATACATGTACTTCAAAACCCGAAATGCCAGTACTACATTCGTGCAGTGCAACTCCAGTTCCCTTGCTGTTTACTACTCCCTCTGTATTCTCTTCGTATTTTAATGTATGACGTCGTTGAACTGTTTACTACTTCTTTCGTATTTTAATGTATAACGCCGTTGATTTTTCGAACAACGTTTGATCACTCGTTTTATTTAAATTTTTTTACAAATATAAAAATATTTATATCATACTTAAAGAATATTTGATAACGAATTAAGTCATAATAAAATAAATAATAATTACATAAATTTCGAATAACAAAAAGTTAACTATATAATACATTAAAATATAGAGCTAGTAGAAAGCTAGTGAATGTAAGATGAGGCTCTGATTGACATACGTTCGTATCACATGGGAATCATCAGGCAGCAGCAGCAGCTGCCCTCTTGTTGATCGGTTTGCTTCTCCTTACTCCGCAGGATCCGATCAATGCAGCAGCATGGCAGCAATGTCTTGGATCCAGTGCTGCATCATCTGAACCTGCTACTCTTATCCTCAGAGTAGGCATTCGTTCTGGAGACGACCCAGCGAACACGCTCGAAGGGCAAGCAATACCGTGATGGTACCGGTGTGTCGCCGCTTCGGTTCGGTACCCTGATCGTGCAGGTTTTACCGTCATTTCATATGCTCTCGACGACACCATCGATCTTCAGAACTCCATTAACCATGGTGCCGAATTTTCTGGGGTAATCCATGCGATCTCCGTAAGGTGGGTGGCCTAACGGCCCATAGCAGAAGGTACAGTTGTGTCCGAACCGGTAAATGTGGTTGCCGATGACAGTGGCGTATCTTGTTACGCCGCGACTGAGCCTTGGTTCTATTAATCGGGTGCCCAACTGAATACAACAAAAATTAGAAGTCAACCAACCAGGATAAGTTATGGAGTTAGCAAGCAATAGCCAAAACGAAATAAGAGCAAGTTTAATAGGATAGCCTACCATTGGCTCCAATTCATCAACAGCCAATCTAATAGCCAATTCATACAATAGTTGCTTACTATTCTATTAATATATGGTCCCACATGTCATACACACATTGCGTCTTGGAGTCCGTGCTGTAGCTGGCTACAGATATGTAGCTCGCTGCTCTTCTCTCTCATATTTTATCTTATTTATCTGTAGCCAGCTACTCTTCTCTCTCATATTTTATCTTATTAAAATATATTTGCAGCTAGCTAATAGTCTGTTAGTATACCTGCTCTGAAAAGGAGCACAGAATGAGAACGTACCGTATGGCCGTGGATGGTGTGGCGATACGCGAGGGGTTCGCATCGTCTGACATTGGGGGGAAATGGCAGAGGCGCACAGTAAACTGTGAGAGGAGCTACAGTGATCTATCATTAGTACAGTATTTTTACTGTACAAACAGTGCAAAATACTGCTTAATACTCCCTCTGTTTCACAATGTAAGTCACTCTAGCATTTCTCACATTTATATTGATGTTAATAAATTTAGACATATATATCTATCTAGATTCATTAATATTATTATAAATATGAAAAATACTAGAATAACTTACACCGTGAAACGGAGGAGGAAGTAGCGCGGTATTGATTTACTGTTGGGTACTGTAGCAACCAATCCGGTTCGTCCAGGTTCAATCCAACGGCTGGAAATGAAGAATGGCAGAGAGTACTGTAGCTCTCTGCCATTCCATTAGCCATGGCAGAGGATACGTTCCCGATAGGGGAGTGCATTGATGAGGTGTTCGAGGCAAGTGAACTGGATAAACGCGAAGCCGTGGTGCCGGCCGGTGTGGCGATCGATGGGCATGTGGACGCTGGCCACGTACCCGAACTGCTGGAAATGGCGGCGGAGGTCATCATCGCCGGTGTAAGGGCCAATGCCACCGACGAACACCTTGCTCAGCGTGGGCAGAGCCATCGTCGTTAGCGGGAGACGTCCGTTGTGCATTGTTGCTCTAGAGTGCGGAAGGATAATCTATTTTAAAGAAACTAGCAATATATTCGTGCTAAATGCTACGGTATAATTTTATTTGTCTTTAATAAATTTTAAAGTTTTATGTTAGCAAAAAAAAATATTTTTGATGATCTGTGCATTTAAGCTTTAATAACCTAAGGCCCAACACTTCACTAACCTTCAAACCTTCGAGGTCTGTTTTGTGCTTTGTTTGGGAATGTTATAGCTATTCACTTGACAATTTCCCTGTATCGTTTTACTTCTAATCACATTATAATAAACCATTTTTTCTTAATTCATATAGAAGGGAAATTGTGTTACCCAAAATTAGTAGGGGAAACCCTTGTACACTGAGCTCGCCTCTATATTTTTATCTCTTTTTTCCCTCCCTGACTGCTCACCTTTCAATTTTTTTCTATGTTTTTTTATCCCTATCTGTTCAGCTATTATTTTCCTCCGTATTTTTGGCTGTGATTTTAGACTGTGTGTTTTTTAGGGTCTGTGAACATCTCCCCTTCACATGCAAAATGGAGCGATGAATTAACATGTGATTAATTAACTATTAGCTAAGAAAACTTAAAAATAGATTTGGATGTCACGAATACAAAAATTATATAGAGTACAAGAAAAATATAATTTCCTTGCACGGCATTCACGTTATCTTCGGTTAGCTGCTTCCCTCTTAAGTAGTACCTCATTAGAAAGCGTCAAAGGTGTTGTTTGCAATATATTTAGTCTGTTGATAATATCTCTGAATACAATACGCTCTTCAGGTTGTGGGCTCTGTGTCCACACCTAATTGCCAAAATTTGACATTAGTGTTTAATCATGGCTTAAATAGTAGATCCATAACCGAGTATTGCAATGTTATAATCATGTACGTAGGTGAAAATGCCAAGTACATTAAAGCGATATGATGGATAAGTCATGACGACGCGTATAGAGTCAAATATAGATATGAAAGACACTATTGTGTGGAACTGTAAAAAAATTGGTTCAAACACAATAATGAATATCTCAAGTTATATGGCCCTGCAATGTTATATGGTTTGTGCCAATGCCAGTGCATATATAGGGAACAATAATCACCAATCGATCAACAATGCATAGTGTTACGGATTGAACAACCCATACCATGTAAAGTTGAATGAGCTATCTTCTATATATTTCCTGCGCTACTGACATAGAACTTGGAAGTTCATTTGTGTTATTCACACGGGATGACTAATATTCACACGGGTAAATCTCAACCAGTTCTCAACGTTATGCAGAATAAATGATATCTCACCCAATTTCTCCCTTATCCACTTGTTTTCTTGAAAAGTTGCAAAGCTTTCTATCTACTTCAAGAAGCACTCCCCTAGTTAATTACACTTATTCTGCACATGTAAAACGATTAGCAATCATCAGAAGCATGCACACAAGCATTATACATAGAAGAATAAAAAACTATTAAAAAGGATTCAGTGGCTGCAAAAAAAAATGTAAAACATACTACTGATTTAATCAGTTGAGCTCACAGGCAAAGTTCAGACAAGATAAAAAATGGAGCTATCTCAGAATCATCTTGCTGTCTCCTATTCGCATGCTTTAAAATAGGTTTGAGTTTAATAATTCTGCCTAGTCTTTTATCAGAGTCGATGGTTTTCCATATCCAACTTGTTATCAGAAATGTGAGAAAATTAAGTTCTATTGAGCTGTATTTTGTAGTCAGCGAAAATATAGCTATGTCCGAGCTATTTGATGAACGCACAAGCACCTCTTCAATTAATTTCAGCTGTTACCAGATTTTTTTTATTTCAAATGCTTCCTTGAGCGGTAGGAAGGCCAACGGGAGATTGAGGTGGGTGGAATCGACGATGTAGGATGATGATTTCGGTGTGAGGGGCCGACGGCGAGCGGAGACAGGATGGTCGGCGGGAGCACCTGAGGCTGAGAAGGGAGGGGATCGACGGCAGGGAGCAGGGCCAGTCCTAAGATTTTGGTGGCCTAAGGCGAAATAAAAAAGGAGACCCTTAATAAGTGTATCGTGAAGTGATATCCATATGAAAAAAAATCAAATACATTTTTTTTGACGGTTAAAACAGCAGGAGAGGCTCCTTCTGCGCTATATATATATATATAATAAAAAGTAAAAAAAATATGTAAAAATCAAATACATCACTTTAAAAATTTCTATGGCCATTTGTAGGTGTGAAATCATTGATGATAAGTATAAGTATTCATCTGGATTTCTTGAAGTATCTATTTTACTCCTTAAATTTTAATTTATCCATTGCCCAATCAACCTAATTACTCGTTCTATTTTGTAATTATGTATACTTTCTCGACCACACGATATCCATAACGGGCAAATTATTGAAAAAAACATTTTAAAGTTCTCATAGCTTAAGGCTATAAAAGTACTGTATTAATTAAGAGAAATATAACAAACAATTATATTAAACTGACAAATCGACATAGTCCGTATTATTTGTATCCTTAATTTATCAATTGACCTTTGTAATTATGTGAAAAACAGATAGTCTCGAGCTAGATGACAGATTGAAATTGACAGAAAGCTTTGCATACTTACCACCGGCGGCTCAGGATCTCAGCAGGCAGCAGTGCCATGGTTGGTCTTTATATCAGCGACGAGATCGATTCAAGCATTCAGCCAAGCACGGCAGTCAGCAATTGATGCAGCACGGCGACACCAACGTGCTCATCCAGCACGTCGATCGACCGATCGATAAGTGCATGCGGGCATGCGGCAGCAGCACGCGGCGGTCGGCAGATGAGATTGATACACTCACGATCTAGGGCCGCGGATTGCAAAATCACGGAGCGGAATTAGGAACGTCGCCTCACGCATCTAGCGCCAGAAGATCGCTAATCAGTCACAGATCTATACTACTAATCTTTGGCGGAGGGTGCGAAGGAAAAGGGGAGGAGATTAGGGCGCTCGATGTGGGAGGGGCGTGGGAGAGGCGCGACTGGGAGGAGGCGCGGATGCCGTTGGATGTAACTCATAAGTTGATTTTAAATCATTGGATGTGTTACATGATGAATGAGTAAAACAACTTGTTCAACTATAAGGTAGATAGACTAGAGGGTTGTTTGGTTCTTAACTAACAATACCATAACTCACTTTAGGCAATGTTAGACAAGTGTGGCTTGCCACACTTTTTGTGGCCTACAAATTGTAAGCCACACTTGTGGCAAAGTTAGGCAAAGAATTGAGTTTATGACATGTAGGGTAAGATGGTAAGAAAGTGTGGCTTGCCATAACTATGGCAATGAACCAAACACAAGGTTAAGGAGGTGTGGCAAGTTGAAGTAGTGAACCAAATAACCATTGATTATACAGTACTCTCTCCATACTCGTAAAGAAAGTCGTTTAGGACAGCGACACGGTCTCTAAAACACAACTTTAACTTCTTATTTCTATAAAAGTATTTATTGAAAAGTGATATATATATACTTTTATGAAAGTATTTTTCAAGACAAATCTATATATATAATTTTTATATTTTCAAACTCAACAACTTGAGAGTTATTTATGATTTATATTTCTAAGGTTTGATTTAAACATTGTCTTAAACGACTTTTTTTATGGGTATAGAGGAGTACTATCTATTTAACATGATGAAAAGGAAAACTTCTGGAATCTGGATAATTCAAAACCCTGTACCCTTAGTGGTTGCGAAATTTATGTTACCGTACCGTGTGTACCGTAGCAGCTTTTCTAACAAAAAATCCGGCTTCAATTCAAGACGCTGGTGGGCTGGCCTCTTCTCTCTCTCTCTCTTTTTTTTTCCCTTTTTTGGACTGTTGATAAAAGGTTTCTCACTTTTGAGAGAAACTCTTTGAAGTTCCAAACCCAACTCTACTAGGTGCGCAGTCATGAAATTCAGGTACTGCATACAAATAAAACCCGCAGCCTCTCTCTCTGTTCTTCGTGACTACTCTATCTTCTTCCTACGAGCCGGGTTTCATTGATTGTGATGCGCCGCCCGATGGTACGTGTGCTATGTACAAGGACGGAGAGAGAGGCTGCGGGTTTTATTTGCATGCAGCATCCAAATTTCATGACGTTTTCGGTTTGGGCGTAGGCTCTATCTTCTTCCTACGAGCCACGTTTCATCGATCGTGACGTGCTGTGCAATGGTACATGTGCTATGTACAAGGGCAGAGAGAGAAGCTACGTTTTTTTTTCATGCAGCACCTAAATTTCATGACGGTTTCGATTCGGGTTCATGCACCCTTGGTAGAGTTGGGTTCGGAGCTTCGGACAGTTTCTCTCAAAAGTGAAAAAACTTTGGGACAATTACTTATTGACCCTATTTCAAAGCCTAACTATCAATCTAATCCTATTTTTTCTAGTTTGCTCATTTGACCTTGCTTTTTAAAATCGAACGCTCCGTTTGACCCTATTCTAATTCCCCGTTAGGGTTTCATTTCGAAAAAAGGAAAAAAAATCTAACTAATATTCATTGTGATCAAAATACCCTTAAAAACGCTATTAAATTGATGTTTAGTACACAGACTTGAGCTCTCCCAGGCATTCCTCCTTAATCCTTATCCTCTGAAGTCCCATGACTCCCATCCCAAGTTCCCAACCCCCCATCTCTGTCCACACAAGACAATACGGAGGAGCAAGCAGCAAGATGCTACTAGCAGTAGCATTCTTTCCTCTTCACTTCAGGCGAGACATACTAGGCAGCAAGCCAGCAAGTAGCAGCGGCCGGTGGCTTGGACCTTCGCACAGCCCAGCCCCCTGGCTGTGAGGTAGACTTCCTGGTAACAGCGCGACGCGATAGATGGGCGGAGGCAGCGGTGCAGATGAGCACCTGCAGCCGTGCTGTGGTGGAGGTGCAGCGCCGGCGGAGCCACGTTGGTCTGGCGTCGAAGAGAGGTGGCGCGCCGCCCTTGATAGTCTCAATGGCGTCGCCGGATTGAATGAACTGGAGGTGCGCCAGTCTGCCGAATCTCGTCCTCCTTGTTCTTCCTCGTGTTAAAAAATTGTGAATATTTGATCTGAAGTTGGCGTCTCTTCCTAAAGACGGATTGTACAGCGCCCGTCTCTCCTCTCCTCTCCTCTCCTCGCTATTTTCGCTAGATGAGCCGATGTTGCACCGTTGTCACATGAAGCATCGACGATGTTTCCCTGCTCTCATTTTTCTCTACTAGCAAAATACCCGTGCTTCGCTATCGGTAAAATGATCGTTTAAATGTTATAAATGTTTCAAGAACAAATATATAAAAACTATTGTATTTTGATATGTTCATATTGTCAGAATACGTTCTCTGTCAACTTTGACATGTCAAGCACATGTTAAATTGACATGTCAAGCACATGTTATCATATTCAATTAACTCTAATAATATGTCGAGTTTTACGGATGACGGAAAGAAAAAAAATTACTAACTTAAAATTATCGATTTTTGAATTATCCGTTATTGTTCGTATAGATGGGCCTTTATTTTATTTTTATGAGTATATAATTTTTTAATATACTCGTGAACTGGTACATGAAGAAAATAAATTAAGTTGCATTGACAGCACATATGTATCGCGATGTTCAAAAATTATATTTTTTAGTGTAATTGATTGTGGAAATATTCTCGTGTGTTGCTACGTGTAAAAAAGTGTGAACTTGAACTGACGACACGTCTAAATTGTGGCACGTAAAAATTATACTATATATCATAATTATGAAAATCAATATTATTATTTTTTTCAATGGGAGTATTGTTTTTCATTTATAAATCACATTGTCAAATATCAGAAAAAAAGAAGAAGCAGATTAGACGTATAGAGAAAAACAGAAATAAAAACAATGGAAGCATAGTGACAGGGGAGAGGATAAGAAAGCAGCAGCAGCAGTCTCGTTTCTTCCATTCTTTTCTCTCTCTCTACGCGATATTTTGTTCTTATCCTCCCATCTCACTCTCCATCACTTTCCCCATGTTTCTCCTCCTGCTCAGCTGCTCTTGATAGATCCGTCGTCTACTCGTCTTCCTCCTTCTGCTCCTTCCTTCCTTTCGCTCTTTCCTCTCGGTTTTCTCTCCTCTTCGCTACACACTCAGCGACGCCCTCCACCGCCCCCTCCTCGACCACCCACCCACCCACCGACGGCGCCGTTCCCTCTCCGCCGTTCCCCCTCCTCGTCCCCCCACCGAGCCCGCCGGCGACGGATCCAACTTCCCCGAGTTCGCTGGCGATAGATCGGCCTTCCGCGGGCTTGCCGACGACAGATCGACCTCCCCCGAGCTCAGTCCTAGCCGTCGTCGCCGTTGGGTGGCAGTCGTCATCGTCATAAAGGTCACCTCGCCACCCGATGCCGCCGGCTCCTAGTCGCTAAAGCTAGAGAGATATTCCTACCGGCGGCGAATCAATCGACGCCGACGGCAGATCGAGCTCCCCAACGGTGGATCGAGCTGCCACAACGGTGCAGTTCGGTGCCGAGCGGATTTGGGCGGCCTCGCCTTTAGGCAGAGGGAGCGGTCGGAGACGGGGAGGATGAGCGAGTCGTGGATGCCGGATCCGGTGCCTGAACTGGTGATTTTTTTTTTTAAAGTTGATTTGAGTTTTCACTACTTTTTTTGTCAGAATAATTAGATCATACCATAGTTTATTTGATTTGTTTGGTTTGAGTAGATCAACCAAGACCACATGTCTAGGTGGAGTAGTGTAACAATATTGATTAAAAACTTGTCCTGTTACTCTATATTGGTTGAATGCGGATGCTTTCGAGTGATATTTTTTTTGGAGTGGGTGCATAACTGCAGATCATCATCAGATGTATCAACATGGTGAATCTCGCCTAATTTCTACCCTAGCACCTCAAGCTGCATATCAATGACCTTTGATAACATTCAAGGACAGAAGGTAGTTGAGCCTTTTGTGTTCAGGTATGATCACCCTCGAAAACAAGCTAAGGTGCATGGAGAGTATCTTTGAAAGGAATATGAGCACTGAGTAGGCGTTTGCAATAAATCTTGCATTTATTTCTGTTTACAGATAAAGAATGTTAATTAATCTGTAATTTGTCAACCTCCTAAACTATACGTGTCATAAATAAATCATATGGGGCTTTCAATTCATTCGGTTTGAAAGGAAAATTGCAGAGAGTATCAGCTAACATTCTTATACTCTATTGTCAATCAGGTAACTGTTCCTGCATTGGCTTCAGTTTACCATGAAAAGGCTCTGAAAAGCCAGTATCTATCTTCAGGTTTGACTCTATCCTATGCTATCTTGCTAATGCTTTTATTGATCTATCTGAAGCTGCCTTTTAAACCGCAGTGTTCATCTCATGCTTTCAGAATTTATTTCTATATGGATATGGTGAGATATTTAATTTCCTTGGGCTCATGATTACTGTTGTCATCCAAGATAGTCTCCTTGAAAGTAATATGCTTATTGCAAACTCCTGCACAAGTTGGTTTGAACCTATTCTGTTGTGCTTATCAGGGTCATTTTATTGTGCCAATTACACTCATTTTAACCAATTGTTTTAAATCTTCCAACATAGAGAATAAAGACCAGGTATTTTGCATTTTATAACAGGATTCCTGTTAGATAACATGATTGCAATATACCTTGATCCCTCATAGAGATTATTTTTGTCATGTTTACCCCACTTTACCCCGCTCTTAAAGATATCCCTTCATCATCCAGATCTGATGTGTGTGTGTGTTGCCAGGTTTTCAAGAAGACGAAAGGTGAGATTTGTTGACTTTGATGGGTTGGAGTTATGGAATCGAGATGGTTTCCAAAAAATATATTGGTAATTTTTTTTGTTCAAAATAAGTTTGGTTGCATGGCTAAATTGGAATCTACCGTACTTACTATGCCCCCTTTAATGCTTTGGAATTTTTAAGAGCTCTATACTGTTGTCTGATGGTTCTGCATGGACCATAGGAAACGAACGAATTCATCTTAACGTACAGTTGGATTCCGTTTCGATTTAACAAGCAAGCAATCGTTTCGGAATAACAGTTAAGATTAGACTCGGATTTGATTCTATTCAATTCTTGCAAATAAATAGATGAGCGTATATTTTTTTGACGTTGTAGATGAGCGTATATCAACTGATTATAGGCAATCCAGGTTTCAGAGATCGATATTTGGTTGCATGGCTAAATTGGAACGTACTGTACTTGCTATGGCCCCTTTAGTGCTTTGGAATTTTCAAGAGCTCTGTACTGTTGTCTGCTGGTTCTGCATGGAGCATAGGTGTTTATTTCACTTACTGTGTTCTATTGCCATTAAGCAATACTTTTTTGCACACCGAGTTCAGAGTAAGAAGGTATTAAGTATTGCCAGTGGTTGATTAAGACTATTAGATTGAATTGAATATATTTATGTCTCTACTGTGGGATATTGTGTATAGTTTATGCATGCTTTCAGTTTTTAAACATTGTCAGTGGTTTATGACTGTTAGATTGAATATATTTTTGTCTCTATCATACTATTATGTTCTGGATTTTTTTAAAAAATATCCAGGTAATTACTGCCAATACCATCTTGTTAATAATGATTTAATTATGCAATATCATCTTGGTAAATAAGTTGTATTTCTTGCTCCTGCAACATGCATTTAATACGACAGAGTTTATGCAAATTACAATTGCTCCTAAAGTTATGAAAAAAAAAAACAAATCTAATTGTTAAGGGCTAAAGAATTACTTTCCGTCGTCATAAATGCAGTAAACGCAGATGTATCACGTTCAACAGGAAATTGCTCGTTTTTTCAAAAAAAAAATACTGGGTGCATATGAGTAGCGTCGAGCAAGAGATTGCTCAATATCCACACCAAATAAATATTGGGTGTATATATGAGTCTTGTTTGTGTTCAGTTTCTTTATATAGGCTGAGAAGATGTTTGTATCCTACTTAGACATGTAATTTTTATTCTTGGATTCTGTATGTAATTTCTGTGTTGTAATTCTTGAGCCATGTAATTGTATGACTGTATTTGGGATTCAATCCTTCCACGTGCCAAAAAAAGGAAACAGGGCAAAAAAAAAAAGCATGCGTGAAAAATAAAAAGAATTGGACGAAAAAACCGGACAAAGAAAACCAAACGAATTTGGATGAAAAAATCGTGCAAAAAAAACTGGAATCGGAAAAAAAAACCGTGAAAAAACCGGGCGGAAAAACCTTGCGTGCTAAAAAATCCCAAAACAAATCGGATAAAAAACCGCGTGTGCGGTAAAAAAAACCGACGGACGAAAACAATCTAACGGAAGCCTTACTTATTTTTTAATTAGGTATAGATAGATATAGATATAGATATAGATTCCACGTCTTACTTGGCATCAGAGAGAGACGGTATTGTAACCGAGAAAGAATGAAATTGATTGGATTTTAATCCCTTTCCTTTTAAAGGCGGTATTTCCGATTTCAATACGCCTTTGATTTGGTCGATTCACAGGATTTGATTAGCCTTAATTCATGGAATTGATTAGCAAAAATTTGTGTTGGCGCATTGCATCAATCAATGTGGAGGGATCCGATCAGGCCGCCTTTTTCCTCCTCTGCGGCTGCGGCGTCCGGGGCAACTACTGACCACATCTATCCTGCTGTATGTTGGCCCGATCCCCTCTTTCTCGGATGTCCTCGATCCCCTACTCCGATCGCAATATTTATATTTACTGTGTTTCTCTCGTGGCCATAACCAAAAGAAAGAATTCTCCCTCAATTAATCTCACCAGCTGAACAGCGTATCTTTTCTTGTTCTTCATCGGCTTTGGCAGCAAAGATGGCGGACTCGAGCGAGCAGGCCAGTATGTGCACCGACGGTGGTGGTGCGGCTGCGGGTGTGGCTGCGGAGGGGCAGAATCTTCAAGTTCTTGTGACTAACCGTAAGCGGGAGCTCACACTGGAAGGGAAGGCTCTACCTGTGGAGTGTTCTGGTCGTCGTCGCATCGACTTGGAGAAAAATTGTTGTAAGTATATTATAATATCGTTTATTTTTCTTATTTGTTCATCTGGTTGAGTCAACATATATGTATATCTATGAATCCCTCTTAGCTTATCCATCCCACTACAATGTTTTTTATACAGCTATGATTGGAAGTCCGTTCACAAAACACACGAGTGACAAGAATGGGGACAACAACGAGATGAGAGACGTGGATGAGCGGTGCACTATGGATGTTGATAACACCAGGATGAGGGACGTGGTGGATGAGCGGGACGCTAGGGATGTCGAGCTAGGTGACATGGCTGCTGGCAAGGAGCTTGAGCAAGGTCACACGGCTTCTGTGAAGGAGAAGGAGTCGGATCTCATTAAGGTGGTTGAGGTTCTTCACATGGTTCGCTGCCGGGAGGTCACTGAGTACAACCACAAGCTGGGTCGTTCTGTTCCTACCCCATTTTGCTTTCAGAACATAGCCTTATTTGACCTTGATAAAGAGTGTGAGTACATCCATTCGAGTATCATCCTTTACTTATCTCCCTTGTATAGTATCCGTATTGAGTTTATCCAAGCAATGTCTGTATGCATCCTCTCTAACTATTTGAATATTTATATATGTTCATTACATCAGGACGAAGTGTGTAAAAGTCATATCCTTGCTTTGATTTCTCCGGCCTTTTGAATATTTGTATCTGTTCATTACAGCGAAACTTGGGCGTGGGCCACCGGCCAAATCACTCACTTGCTCGGAATATACGTGGATGCTGCAATCTATCAATATCTTATCTGTCAAGGTGACTGAGTCTGACGTGGGTTACCCTATCAGGGTATTCGGCACTGTGGTGGCTAGGGATGAGTATGACTTCAGGTGTGTCTATTTGTTCAGGCGTGCCAGGGATGATCCCCAGCTCATCACCTCACCGGTTTGTAACCAATTCATCCCCTCATTACTAGATTAATACTATTTATTGATCAAATCCAAATGCCATTGTACTTTTCTACCGTAAATTGCGTCACCATATTGCTATTCGAAGCCATTTTTTGAATGATAATTGATGTTATTTGGTATTTAAATAGCAAAGTTGAAATTTTCTTTAAGAGCTATTACATGGAGTCTAGAATCCTGGAGTGACTTAAAAAAAATCTTTTTTAAAACGTTGTTATTAGTACTACTTGGAAAATATAAGGTGTGGTTTTACTGGGCACAGTCTCCCAACTGTCTAAGAGAATCAGTTCCTGCTTACCTGTTTTATCTAGAACATAAGAACGTATATATTTAACAATATAAGCATAAGAACCTTATATTTTCCTATGGATGGTTTTACCTGTTTTGCTCAATTGAACATATATATAAGAGTTTCAAAATGTTGCTAGCATTTTATATTTGACTGATCGAGCTTAAGTCCTTTTGTGCCCTTTTTTACATGATTTTCCCTGATACATGTGCAGGAGGATACACTAACACTGACAGGACCTAATCGTGCGCTTGGTGCAAAAAATAGAGTGTATTTTGAGTTCCATCTGAAGGTTAGGGTGGATGGTGATGTTGACAAAGATTTCAGCAAAGGTGTGCATGCACACCGTGCTGATGCTTGTCTAATCCGACCTGTGACTCTATGGCTACGAAGCTGTCTGAGTACTGTTATTTTGGTGTATTCGCCTGATGAAATAGCCATAGAAGCTTGTGTTGCAGTCAACATTCAAGGGGTTGTATCCAATTTCACTGGCAAAATAACTGCTTGGACAACTGAAGACCATGAAAACAAAATCGTTCTGTATGACAGTAAAGTGGCAGGCACTAAGACAGTACTTGGGGTTGATGGATCTGTCGAGTTAACTCGTCGTTTTGTAGCTGTGGAAGTGGAAGATATACTTGTACTCAACATATGTGTTTCTGTGGGTGAAGATGAGACTGAATTCGAGCTCTATCTAGGACAAAACGATGAAGAATGAACTCTCGAGCTAGGCCCTTATAAGCTACAGTTGAAGATTAGTTGGACGGCTGCCATGAAGAAGCGATGGTGGGAAAGGTCCATGAAAATTGGGCGCAAGTTCGTGTTGGTGTGATAACACGATGGCAACTATTATGGGTAAGCTGTTCCGTCTCAAGAAGTGCTGCCTTGGTATAACAATAAAAATTGTACAACTGATCTTGTACATGTTCTTTGACATATCGTGGTGTCGTGGAGACGTGGAGTTACATCTGCACGATGTACTATTTAGTTTGCTTTGGTATAACGATGTACTCTGCAAGACTGGTTACTACCCAATGAACGACAATAAACATTGATGGGTCTAGGATTGGTGTGGTCTTCATCATAAAATCAATTAATGTTAATTAGCAGGTTGCACGCTCGTTTCGTGGCTAAATTTGTAAACTAGTGCTATGCTCTCGTGCCGGATCTAAAAGAATACTATACGGTTTTAGTTTTTATATTTAGTTTTGTTGGTCAATTAATTTTGGCTATTTAACGTCAGCATATTTGGATCAATTTAACATTGTCACGTCAGCAAAATCGCTTTCAAAACCACCGAAATAATCAATCTGCATAGGTTTTTAAGTTTGGGGATGTGTTATTTTGCGGTTGAGGTATATATGTGATTTGACCAAATACAAGAGAAGGGAGATAAAATAGACTTATTCCGCCATAAAAAGACAATCACTTTTTGGAAGAAAGTTCTGACGTATGAACAATAGTTGCCTATCTCTTCTTATCGCAAGCAGGGTTATATCATTGTGGAAAGGCATTTTTTTTGGGGAGGTGGGGTGGGGGTTCTAAAATTTCAGCCCCCCAAAAATAATAATTAAAATTCGAACAAATTTTGGCTGGATTTGAACTAATTGTGCTATATTCAATAGCGGATACAGAGGGTGGTCCCGGGACCACCCAAAAAACAGCGATGGATTCCCATATTATCTCTTCTCTACTATTATAAAAATTGAAGATGTTTTTGTCGGTATTTTGGTACGTCATCTGTGTATGAGTTGGTTTTTAAGTTCATTTGCTTTTGGAAATACATATCCGTATTTGAGTCGGTTTTTAAGATCGTTCACTTTTGGTAATATATAAGGAATCATATAATAAAAAAATCTGTTTAAAAAAACTCGCATACTAACTTGAGACGATCGTACTCCTAACTGTAGCTCATGATTTTCTAAAAATATATATATCCAAGCAACCTCCCACAATGAATTTCATTTTAACTAAACTATATAACAATAATAAGATTAAAATAGACTAGCAATAGTGCCCGTGCGTTGCAACGGGAAAAACACCGTTTGATAAAGTGACACCTTGAAAACCTCAAATCGGTAAAAATCAAGTCTAATTTGATATATTAACAAATAGGTTGAACCGAGTCTAATTTGATGAAATAGCATAGGATTTAGGATTTATTTTTAGATTTATTTTTTGAGACTATTTAGGAGTTTATCCAATGGATTTTGATTTAAAAAACATGAGCCACACTGTTTGATTAAATTTGCTTTCGGCCCAGGTCTTCCCAACCAGCCCAAACTTGGGCTGGCCCATCTTCGGCGAGCTAAGTCAATTCAACGGCCCGTAAACCGAGCAGCTGAGCGTGGCCCACATATGCGGGGACGGTCCGATGCACTTCCGTGGCCCATTTGGCGCAGCGTAATCATGGCGGCTGCCCGACACTGGGCAAATCTGAGCCGTCCGATCTAATGGACGGCTCCGATCGTCCCCGTGCCGGATTAAGCGCCGACCGGGAGAGAGGGGCAAAACCCTAGCTCCCAAATCCCTCCCTCCTGATCCTATTTCTCTCCGGTGACAAGTGAGCGGAACAATGGCGAAGGCGGCGATGCCAGTCTGGTGAGCTAGTGCGAGCATGCGGTGACAACCGCCGAGCGGCTCTTGCTTCACCCGCTGGGGGGCGCACCCGAGGGCGGCGCAAAGCCGTGCCACGGTGTCGGCGGTCCGGCTAGGCGGGCGCGCAGACGGCGATGAGCGCCGGGCGGCCAGGACCTTTAAGATAAGATAAGACTTTTCACGGACGACGGAAGTAAATTGAATCGGACTTTCTTTTATTTTGTTTTAATGTTTGTTTCGCCTTTTTTCGTTATTACGGACTACGGAAACGTTTCAATTTTTTAAGATTCAATATTTTTACCGAGT
The DNA here is from genome assembly GCA_000338895.3 of Oryza meridionalis. Taxonomy (NCBI): domain Eukaryota; kingdom Viridiplantae; phylum Streptophyta; class Magnoliopsida; order Poales; family Poaceae; genus Oryza; species Oryza meridionalis. Next base: position 2,451,936 of record CM002526.2, read on the forward strand.
CACATATAATTCTTTTTTTTAATCGGACAGAATTCGTTTTTTCTTTTTTTTTTTCGCCCTGTTTTACCACGTCCACGGAACAGATTCTTTTTTTTCCCGGTTTTTTTCACCCGCACCCGGTTTTTTTCCCGATTCCTTTTTTTAATCGGACAGCTTGTTTTTTTTCTGCCTTTCTTTGCACGGAATCGTCGTTGTTTTTTGCCCTTTTTTTTCACCCGGTTTTTTTGCCCGATTCCTTTTTTTTAATTGGACTGATTGGTTTTTTTTCGCCCTTTTCTTTACATGGAATATGATTCGTTTTTTTCGTCCATTTTTTTTGCCCGATTTTTTTTTGCCTGATTTTTTTCACGGACGATGGAAACACCTTATATTTTTTAAGTAGCAGAGATTTCACCCGTTGTAATACATGAGCATTTTTTCTAGGAAAAAAGAGAGAGAAGAAAATAGCGAAAGAAAAAAAAGGAAGCGATATAATCCCTTCCCTACCCCAGGCTCTAACGACGGCACCACAGGCCCCCACACGCGCGTGTACGTAACTACGTATCGAATCGATCCAACGCGATCACGCAACTCTATATCTGTCTCTCTCGGTCTCTCCTCATCGCCCTAGCCTAGCCACTGCCCTAGCCATAGCGACGAGACCACGCCGTGACGCGACACGCGAGCAACCGGCCGATCACAGAGGCAAATCAGGCAAAGCCACGCCGCCGCCAGCCGCCCAGCCCACGCGCGACCTGCTGCGGCGCCCGCGCCCCCACGCCCACGCCGCCGCGGCGCGACGCCGCGTCGACCTGGTGCTGACCTGCTGACGCCGGCCGCCGCCGCGAGGAGCCGTCGTCGAGCCGATCAGCCGCCCGCGCCAACACAAGGCAACAATTTTATTTGTAGGTTTTCTACTTGTCTACCTTTTTCAATTTTTAGTTTTAAAATCTTGAACTCTTGTGCATTATGAGATTAAATTATAGTATTATATTGTAGATTGTCAAATCATAAAGAAAGATGGAGATATTGCATCGCTTTTTCGAAAACATGCAGAAAAGGAGAATGCTTTTAAATTGCCTTCTTCTCCGGTTGTGATTGAGGAGCATACTAAAGAACAAGATGTTGAGAAATAAGATGGGTGATGGCCTTTTGGATGATTGTCTAGTCACATTCATTGAGCGGGATGTTTTCTTTAAAGTGGATGAAGATATAATTAACACTTTCATAGCCATTAGAAGACGTAGAACCGATAAGAAGAAAAAGTAATACGGTAATTTTCTTTAAACTTTCATAGCCGTACAAGCTTCTTTAAATCAAAATTTTACTTAATTACTAATTATATATATTTTAAGATGTTTTGTTAATATATTATTGTAAGTTTTTGGTAATTTGGTCTATTTTATTATTTATTATACTTGTATTGTATATATTAGTATCGTTAGATTTATTGTGTTTAGAAAAAAAATAGATCAGATCACCCATATGCTAAATTCTAGATCCGCTACTGGCTATATTAATAAAAATGATTTTCTAGGGAGAAATAGTTTCGTTGTGTGTCAGTGTGTGTTGAGGATTGTTGTGGGGTGTTAGAAAATATAGAACCATGATCTCAAGAAGAATGGAGGAAGCTGACAGATGAGTAAGAAATTAAGACCAGGGAAAGTCATTGAGAATAGCTCCTCAATTAGTTGTTAGAAGCTTCTAGTTAGCATCCCTGCTCTTAAATTTAAGAGACCTGAACGTCAGAGCGCAAACGACACAATCATACACAGTTAATGATGCACAGTTGACTCGCTTGAGTCGCTTCCACACACAATTGGTTATTACGGATAATTAGATGGAGCAGTTAAGTAAACAAAGTGCTATGGTTTCTGTCATTCTGTCAGGGTGTTCGTGTATATATATATATCCAGCATGCCAGACTGACAATCACTTGTACACGCAGTATAATATCCATTTCCTCAGCTCTGGGAGCTAAGCTCACACTGCAATGGCATCCACTCCGGTAGTGATGACGCCACCGCCGCCGCCGCCGCCGCCACTCAAGTACCGGCACTGCAGCAATGTGGACGGGCTGGTCTCGGTGGAGGCGCTGCGAATCATCGTTGAGACGAAGGCTTGCTTCGTGGCGGTGGCGCTGGCGCTGGCCTACTTCCTGACGGCGTCGCGGCACCGGCTGTGGAGCTCCAGCCACCTCATCAAGGGGTTCCTCTTCGCCGTCACGCAGCCGGTGACCCGGTTCCTCGTCAGCATGTTCGCCATGCTGCTCTCCATGCCGTTCCGCAACGACCTCTACCTGCTCTGGGGCATCCTCCTCCTCGCCGGCTACGAGGGCGTCTACACCATCTCCGGCTACGGCGTCTCCGCCCGCCTCTCCGACCTCGCCGTCCACGAGTTCACGCGCTGCAGCAACATTGTGGTGCTCGGGCTCTACGTCCGGTACTACTCCCATGCCTCGCAGTTCCGGTACCCGCTCTGGGCGCTCTGGGCACTCATGGTCGCCAAGTTCTTGGAGCGGATCGTCCTGTTCAAGAACGGCAACCGAAAGTACGGTGACGGGAACACCAGCCGCGTCGCGGACTACATGAAGCACGAGCACGAGTTGAGCAACACAGACGCTGAAGCTGGCGGCTTCTCCATGGAGGACTACAAGTACCTTATCGTTGGCGACTCCAAGTTGGAAACCACGATCGTCGATGGTATGACCTACGAGCCAAAGTTGACGCCGCCGATTAGACAAGCTCAAGAAGCGGACGATACGGTGGTCGTCGTCACCGTCGATAAGGTGTGGACGTGCAAGGGGGAGCTCCTCAAGACTGATAATCGCGGCGACAAGCTGAAGGACATCTGCCTGTCCTTCGCGCTGTGCAAGCTGCTTAGGCGGAAATTCGCCGGCGTTAATGCGTCGGAGAACGAGCGGAGCAAGGCGCAGAAGCTCGTTTTCGACGGCCTCATCCCGGACGCGAAGCGGACGTTTCGAGTTGTCCGGGCAGAGCTTGGCTTTGCGAGAGACATGAGCTTCACCAAGTACCCCATCTTGTTCAGCTACGGCTTTCCGGTCGTCAGCGTCGTGCTGTTCGCAGCGACGCTCGGCGTGTCACTGTGGATCATCTCGTCAGCGATCCACCACTACCGGGTTCCCCGCAAGAGCACGCCCAACCTGGTCAACGGCAAGAACGTGGATCTGATTATCACTTTTGTTATTGTGTTCATGGTTACGGCGATGGACATATGCGAGTTCTTCATGCACCTCTTCTCCGACTGGACCAAGGTGACTCGTACATTTTCCTTCTTTTTTAACCTTTTTGAAATGGAGTATAAACATTTGGGCACTATGATAATTATTGCATTTTTCATAGGAACAAGTTTATCTATGACTAAAAGATTTTTTTCGCATTCATAAAAGGAAAAGAGATTATCAAGACCACACTGTTTCAATGATATAGTCCACAACTTTTTTTAAAAGAAAATGATATAGTCCACATGCTCAGGGGCAGTGCTCGCTTCCTCCAGCAATTAAGCTAGCAATCCTACTATATTATAGCTTAGTGATTATTGGTTCTTCAAGTGATTAACCATATTGTTATAAACTATATACTGTACGCCTTTTTCTCTTGCTTAATAAAATTTTGGCCAGTTTACGCCGGCCAGTTGAAAAAAAATTTGATTAATTGACCAATATATATATATTAAGAATAATGCGAGATACTTCGTTTCAGGTTATAAGATGTTTTGTATTTGGTCAAAATCAAACTGCTTCAAGTTTAATTAAGTTTGTAGACAAATATAATAATATTTACATTAACAAATTAGTTTTATTAGATTTAATAATTAAATATATTTTTATAATAAATTTATCTTGGGTCAAAAATATTACTATTTTCTTCTATAAACTTAGTCAAATTTAAAACAGTTGACTTTCACCTAAGTCAAAATATCTTATAACCTAAAACACGGAGAGTATGTGTTAAATTAATCCATCGTCATTTATTGTATGCCTCAAAACAAGTTAGTCTTCGTATTCGTACTACGTATATATACCACTCCTTAAAAGTTTTTAATGGGCGAGTTGTGAAAAAAATAGTTTTTAATGTAAACTCAGCTCACATATAAAAAATTAAAGAAGACAAATCTAGTGTACAAACAGTACTGGTACTATTCATAGTCAAATTTATCTTTTTTTTTCTTCTTAATGTACAATTCAATTTGAACTTGATTTGCTGCCAAGTAATAGATGTCATTCTACTCTGTATTGACAAAACTTTTTAGATTTTTTCACAATCATTTGCATTGAATTTGAAAGAAAAAAAATGTATACAAGGGCACAGCCCCTCAAGATTAGAATCGATGTATGCATTTTTCATGTTTGTTCTAAACTTCTTATGAAGCAAACTAAAAAAAGGCCTAGCTGATTTCTAAACAAAGAAAGCACCGTGTCTTATGGAGCAAACAATATTTTCACTGAAAATGCGTGCATTAATTTTCATGAGAGTTTCCCGACAAAGTATATGTCCTCTGAACTCGATCTGCGTTTTCAGGTTATGGTTGTTTCTGAATACGTCCGGAAACGGTACGTGAGATGCTGTCTCCTTGACCGTATTCTATGGTTGGTATGCCACGGCAAGTTAGCTGAGACGATCGGAAGCTCCCTAGGACAGTTCGATCTTCTCAACGGAGCGAAGAAAGGTTACATCCCTGAACGCATCGTCAGGTTGTACCACATGGTGAGATCGTTTATCCTGCTCACCGACGACAAAGACTACCGCATCAAGAAAGGCAAGAACCTCCGGCCGGTTCCGGAGTCCGTGGAGAAGGCGCTATGCGAGACGCTTCTGAGCAACAGGAAACAGTTGACTCAGGGTCTGCGTCTGCTCACAAGAAGCAAGCTACAGGCCGAGAGCGAGGAGCTCCTGACATACTGCCAACTAACGGAGATCGAGACCATCGTCGTGTGGCACGTCGCGACGTGCAAACTTGAGCAGCAATCGCCGCATGAACCCGTCGAGAGCTATCAGGTGGCCACCGCGCTGTCCAAGTACTGCGCCTACCTGGTGTTCTACAATCCGAAGCTGCTGCCGGTTGGCAACACCTCTGTTAGGCATACCTGCAAGACATTGGTTAAGCATGACAGCAGCTGTGACAGGAGTTGTAGTGGCGATGATTGCATGATAAGAAAAGGCGAGGCGCTCGCGGCGCTGCTAAAAGGGCGGGAGCTCAACAAGTCGTCTAAAGAGCCGGGGATGTGGACGGAGCTGGCGGAGTTCTGGTCGGAGCTGCTGATATCGCTCGCGCCGTTTGGGAGCGTTGGTGCCCACGAGAAGGGGCTCGGCGACGGCGGCGAGTTCATCACGCACCTGTGGGCTCTGCTGTACCATGCAGGGATCGATGCCAAGTACTCTTGGTCCAGTGCCAGTGCCAGTGCCAGTACTGCCGGTGGTGAATTTGGCGGCAGAGCGGACGTTTCCCCGTTTCAGAATGGCATGGATACCGTGTCACACGCGGTTAATTAATGTCAGCAATATCACCTGTTGTGTGTTTTTAGATGAACTGGAATCTGCGGTTGTCAGGTGCTGTGCCTCATGTAGCAACAAGTGCAATGAAAATGATACTCCATGTCTGTACTACACACGGCGGTGTTCATTTCCACTGAAAATGAAAATGAAGATGCAGTTAGGTCATGGAAAACTAGAAAAGCATTAACGCATGATTAACTAAATTTTATTATTACAAATTTGAAAAATAATTGTTTATGGTATTTTAAAGCAATTATATAAAAAAAATTTCGTAGAAATATACTCCCTCTATCCTATAATATATAAGATGTGCACACTTTTCAAGATTCAGCTTTAAAAACATTTGACCAATAATTATTATAATATAAATTAAATTTTATTTGCTAAAATTAATATCATTGGATTGACATTTAAATTTACTTTAAGATGATTATAATTTTATTGCAATAAAATTTATATTATATGAGAAATTATAAGTCAAAGATTAGTTTTGAAAGTTATGCCAAGTTTGATCATGGCTTATATTATGGGATAAAGGGAGTACCGTTTAGCAGTTTTAAAAGCACAGTAACAAAAATCAAGGTAAAATCTATATGTTAAGAGTGAGTATAATAAGGTGATTGCATGGGGTGTACAAGTTGCTACATCACATTTGTGCTTATATGGAGAAGAGGGGAGGGAGAAGAAAAAACAAAGTTAAAGTAATTGAGTTGCTTAAGTATGTCGATTGCTTTGCATGAAAATATCATGAGATTTATAAACTTTAAATTAAATTTGTTTAATTCTTCTCTTAGAAACTCTTATATATATATTTATAAAAAATAAATGTACCATTTAGCAGTTATGGACACGCTAATGAAAACAAGAAGGTAATTTGGAATTGTAGTTTAGAATGGGGCCTAAGCATAATTCTAAAGGCCACAATACTAATAGGGTTCACAATTCCGATGAAAACCGGTCGAATTCTGCGAAATTTCAAGGTTTCGATGAGGCTCGAAAATAGAAGCACGGGACTTAGCCGTGAGCTTGTTTAGCATCGGCTTCAAATAAAATCGGGGTTTAGGCCTTATAGAGAACCACCTCGTCATTTTAATCCTAATATATACAATCGTGTCGAGAAAGAGATAGACCTATTGTTGAAGACATGATTTATTAGGCTGTGTAGATATGCGGATTGGGTGTCCAATATTGTTCGGATTGAGAAGGGAGTGGCAGGGATTAGAGTTTGCATTGGTTTTAGATATTTAAATAAAGCAACTTCTAAATATGAATATCATATGCCTATTGTCGTTGTCGACATGTGGTTTTGCGGAGTTCGTTTCCTCAGCAATGCATCATGTTCTTTCTACTGCTGGGAGCCACCATGTTACATTGAACTACTCCGTATGGATCAGTTGAGCGGGCACGTTTTTTAACGAATAATTAGGACACAATTAAATACTCCATTCGTCCCAATATAAGTGTAATCTAGTATAAGTATGATACTCCCTCTATCTATTTTTGATAGGCATATTTCCAAATCTGAAAAATTTACTTTTGATAGGTATATTTCAATCCAACCACCTATCCTCTTAATGACTTTATCGGATTTAATACGTGACTCTTCATTCTTCCACACAAGATTGGCTATGGCCGAGTTTAGATCCAAACTTTTTCTTCAAACTTCCAACTTTTTCATCACATCAAAACTTTCATACACATAAACTTCCAATTTTTTCATCACACCGTTCCAATTTCAACCAAACTTTCAATTTTGACGTGAACTAAACACACCCTACATGGACATCGAGAAATGTAAATATTAATGAATCACTTGTTTACGAGGAATAACTAGTAATATGTTTAAATGGATGATAAGTAGAATTACTTATCCTTATTATTATGCTAAGATAAAATATGACTATCAAAAGTAAATGGAGGGAGTATATCCTAGTACTACGAATTCCTAGAAAATGTCACATCTATACTACTCCTTCAATCCCAAATGAGGAGTACTCCCTTGGTCCCTCTGTCCGAATCTGGATAATTTGTCAATTTAATACGTGATTTGACATGTCTTAATATTATGAATATACACTTGCACCTGTCCAGATTCATAGTATTAAGATATATCACATCTCAGTATCTTACGTTAAATTAACTTAATTTAGGATGGAGGAAATATCTATATATAGGGCTTGTTTAGTTCGCGAACAAAAATTTTTGGCATGTCACATCGGATATACGGACACACATTTAAAGTAAATGTAGACTAATAACAAAACAAATTACAGATTCGGCCTGAAACCTGCTAGACGAATTTATGAAACCAAATTAATATGTCATTACCAAATGTTTGTTGTAGCATCACATTATCAAATTATGACATAATTAGGCTTAAAAGATTCATCTCGTAATTTACACGCAATCTAGTTCCAATCGTGCTGTTGCACAAAGCTGTGTGGAAACAATCGGCCTTCTGTATTAGCTGACGTATGCCCGGATGCAAGAGATTTCTGAGTTGTTTAGCACTTGTTGATTCCAAAGATAGGGGGTGTTTAGATTAGGGGTGCAAAGTTTTGGCGTGTCACATCGGATATTATATAAAGTGTCATATGGAGTGTTCGGGCACTAATAAAAAAACTAATTACAGAATCTGTCAGTAAACCTCGAGACGAATTTATTAAGCCTAATTAGTTCATCATTAGCAAATGTTTACTGTAGCATCACATTGTCAAATCATGGAGCGATTAGGCTTAAAAGATTCGTCTCGTAAATTAGTCGCAATATGTGCAATTTGTTATTTTTTCAGCCTATATTTAATACTTTATGTAGGTATTCAAACGTTCGATGTAACATGGTGAAAAATTTTAGTGTGGCATTAGTGCTAATTCCTAATTAAGCACTGGTTGCATTGCCCGGAGAACAGTAAATGCCAGAAATCACTAGCAATACTGGGCAGGGCTTTGTGCCCGTGCAACCATGTGACATGTCTGTCAGCATTTGATGACTTGCAGGGTGAAAAAGTCAACGGGTTATATCCTCTGACAAAAAAAAATCCAAACTAAGCGGCGATGTGATCCCTCCTGATACAATAAATTTGGACATCTTCTCTTAGGTTAAGATTTTTTTTAGACGGAGGGAGTATTTGTGAGCTGGTTGGTTGGATATAGTACAATTACTCCATTTACTCCATTTACGTACCATTGAACTTTTCTTTGCAAAATCTTCAATGCATTATAGGCTGGAAAAAAATAGAGGGATAAAATACAATACGGGTCTAATGAATCTTTTTACATACTCCCTCCCCTGCCATAATTCTTAACATTTTGGACAATAACACGATCCCAACATATATTTTTGACTATGATTTTCTATTTAATGTGGACAATAAATAAATAAATTTTATTTATATTATTGTATTTTGTTAAACAAATCTATATATATATATATATGTTGTTTTAGAGTCTTTATTGAGAGTTAAAATTATAAAAAGCTTAACATTAACCTCTTTCAAAAGACCAATAATGATGAAACCAGAGGGAGTAGGTTAGAACATAGGTCATAGGCCTATCAACCAGGTATTCATAAGCTCCTATTTACTTAAACTTTAACGAAAATAATGATTGTAATAATCGATATAGAACTCGTTTAGGTAACCCGAGGGAGGAAAATTTTAAAAATAACGATTTTGTACAAGTTAAAACTCGTGGTAAATGCTAAGCACCTTGATCACGTTGATGCCCTCAGATCCTTAAAAAAATAGTAATTAATCATACGTATTTCCTGCTAATTTACTGGCATAGTGAATCCTAGCTATTGGTTGATTGCTAAATGGGCAAATTGATTTCATGCTGCTTAAAATGTATTAAAACACAATGGATTTCACTATATCCCTCCATTTCAGCTTATAATTCATTTTAATTTTTATCCTAAGTCAAAATTCTGACATTTTAATGATGTTTTTAGAAAATTTTTGTTTTAAAGTCTCTGCATATTTTTACAGTGTATATACATGTGCCTTTATACTTATCTACTAATCTCAACCCAGTAGTTATGTTGGCCTTTGATTAGGCCACATGATATCCACATGCATATATCTTACACCTCTCAATTTAACTTTATATTGTGAAATACGTCCGACTAAATGATCTCCAGTGGGTACTATATATTACCGTGTGTTATACGGAAGTGAATATTATTCCGATAATTTATAGAGGTGTTTGCTTCTTTTTTTTATAGAGGAAAGTCTCAAATCTCATAAGAAAATAATAAAAAAGCTAATTTATACATCTCCAAGAGAACCAACAATACCTAAGTACGTTAATTGGCGTGCCAACCGGCGCGTGGTAAGAGTATGAAATTAAGACTATGGACAGGGAAAGACATTCAGAATAACACCTCAATTAGAAGCTTCTAGCTGCATCCCTGCTCTTAAATTAATACACTGTTAATGATGCACCAACCAGTGCAAATAGACGCGTGCCGGCCACCATGTGGTCTGGCTCCGTCGCACACTCGAACGGAGTGAAGGTTAGGGCGAGTACGAACTACGAAGGAAGAGGTAGAATATGACACGTGGGTCTAAGAGTTTTTTTACTTTTTATCTACTCACTCACTTATGGCTACTATCTCAAATACTCATCTCTATGGCTAACGTATCTCTCTCCAATCTTCATTGCTCTCTCGGCTAGGGGTTATAATGGCCCTAACCACGTGATGAATTGGACCCGGTTATAGTGAGATTAAGGTACAAATTGATTTCGATTATTCAGTGGATTATTAATTACCATGAATTATCTATTTGATTGTAATGATAAATTAAATATTTAAACAAATAAATTTAACAATAGCTTTAAATAAGTGGTGGCAATTTAGTAGAGGAAAGTTTTTTTTTAAGAGAAACGTATATTTTAGTTTTTTTAAGAGAAACGTATATTTTCTAGTGTGGAACTAACAGTATGTTTTAATAATAGAGTGTATTAAGAAAAGAAAACATGGTTTTCCCATAGCCCACGATCGCATTCACCCACATACATGTCAGATATAGGATTTGTAGGGGAGTAGATGACCAGTGAGTCCATCTGCTCATGTTGTTGTGGTCCACGTCTGGTCAAAGAAAACCAAGATTCCAAGACGAGCACTACTCTGTCGTTGGTATGCATCCCAAATACTGTAGGTTTTTTCTATTTGCTCTCTATCCCTCTTGCAGAGGAGGCGCTGGAAACTAGAAAGCTTCAGAACTTAATGTTTTAATTTTTTTTAGAATAGAAAAAATACTGGTGCGTTATAACGGGTGAATGTTATTTTAATCTTATTTTTACTATACGGTTTAGTTAGAGTAAAATTCACTGTGAAAATTCGCTTGGATATTTTTTTAGAAAATCATGAGGTACAATTAGGAGTATGACTTTCATATCAAGTTAGCATGCGGGATTTTTAAAGAGGTTTTTTATATGACTCCTTTTATATTTTCAAAAGCAGATAAGTTTAAATCCAAATCAAACACGGATCTATATTTTTAAAAGTGAACGAACTTAAAAATTGACTTAAAATGACGTACCAAAATATTAGAAAAACATCTTCGACAACAGTTTTCTCCCTCCGCTTTTATTTATAGGATGGTTCATATTTCTTTGCTTACGTGGATCAACCAGGTGATATTTGGGGATTTACCTTTCACTAGGAGAGATTGGTTATTACGGATAACTAGATGGAGCAGTTAAGGCCTTGTTTGTTTAGGCTTATAAGTCAACTTATAAGCCGAAAAGTCTAAGCCTAAACAAACAAGCAGCTTATTCGTTTGGCTTTTTTGAAACCATAAGTCACTCCAACACTATTAAGCCCTCTTTATTTAGGCTTATATGTCAACTTATAAGCCGAAAAGTTTAAGCCTAAACAAACAAGCAGCTTTTTCAGTTGGCTTTTTTGAAGTCATAAGCCACTCCACTATTAAGCCAAAAGCTAGGTTTTTTTTTTTTTTGAAAGGCCAAGGCCCAGCTTTCATTAGAAAAGCATAAGAGTACAGGTAACTGCTGGGGATTCCAGCTTACAAGTAGCGCATAAACAAAGACAAAGGCAGAAGCATGAGTGGAACATCTCCTAACCAAACATCATCTCAGAACCAGCTTTTTTGACTGCTTCCTAGCTAAAAGCTAGGTTGGAAAAGCTTTTTATTTTCTTATGTGAGGTATATGTATAACTCCACCACTAAACTTAGGACATTACATCCATCGGCTTATAAATCATAAAGCCAATAAGCTGACTTAAAAGTCTAAGCCAATAAGGCTAAGCCTAAACAAAGAGGGCCTAAGCCAAAAGCTAGGTTGGAGAAGCTTTTTTAGCCTATGTAAGATAGATGTATGACTCTACCACTAAACTTAGCACATTAAATCCACCGGCTTATAAATAATATAAGCCAATAAGCTGATTTAAAAGTCTAAGCCAATAAGCCTAAACTTAAATAAAGAGGGCCTAACCAATGTGCTATGGTTTCTGTCATTCCGTCAGTGTATATATATCCAGCATGCCAGACTGACAGTCACTTGTACACGCAGTATAATATCCATTTCCTCAGCTGGGAGCTAATAAGCTCACACTGCAATGGCATCCACTCCGGCAGTAATGGCGCCACCGTCGCCGCCGCCGGCACTCAAGTACCAGCACTGCAACAATGTGGACGGGCTGGTCTCGGTGGAGGCGCTGCGAATCATCGTGGAGACCAAGGCTTGCTTCGTGGCGGTGGCGCTGGCGCTGGCCTACTTCCTGACGGCGTCGCGGCACCGGCTGTGGAGCTCCAGCCACCTGATCAAGGGGTTCCTCTTCGCCGTCACGCAGCCCGTGACCCGGTTCCTGGTCAGCATGTTCTCCATGCTGCTCTCCATGCCGTTCCGCAACGACCTCTACCTGCTCTGGGGCATCCTCCTCCTCGCCGGCTACGAGGGCGTCTACACCATCTCCGGCTACGGCGTCTCCGCCCGCCTCTCCGACCTCGCCGTCCACGAGTTCACGCGCTGCAGCAACATTGTCGTGCTCGGGCTCTACGTCCGATACTACTCCAATGCCTCGCAGTTCCGGTACCCGCTCTGGGCGCTCTGGGCGCTCATGGTCGCCAAGTTCTTGGAGCGGATCGTCCGGTTCAAGATCGCCAACAAAAAGTACGGCGACGGGAACATCAGCCGCGTTGCGGACTACATGAAGCACGAGCACAAGCTGTCGGAGAGCAGTAATGATCAGCAGTCGTCGTCGGAGAGCAGTACAGACACTGAAGCTGCAGGTGAGCACGAGTTGACGCCGGAGTTGAGCGGTAGTACATCGACAGACATTGAAGCTGGCGAGCTGGGCTTCCACATGAAGAATTACAACTACCTCATCGTCGGCGACTCCAATTTGGATGGAGACAAACCAATCCAGGGGATCTACGAGCCAGAGTTGAAACCGGTGACCCACACGGTCACCGTCGCCAAGGTGTGGGAATACCCAGGGAATCTGCTCGGGCCTGATAAGAAGGGCCGCTACAAGCTGAAGGACGTCTGCTTGTCCTTCGCCCTCTGCAAGCTGCTGAGGCGGAAGTTCGCCGGCGTTGAGGCAACGAAGAGCGAGCTGCGCAAGGCGCGGAAGCTCGTCTTCGACGGCCTCATCACGAGCAACGTCGACGAGGAGCGGACGTTTCGAGTTATCCGAGCAGAGCTCGGGTTTGCGAGAGACATCAGCTTCACCAAGTACCCCATCTTGTTCAGCTGCGGCTTCCCGGTGGTCAGCGTCGTGCTGTTTGCGGCGACGCTCGGCGTGTCACTGTGGATCATCTCGTCAGCGATCCACCACTACCGGGTTCCCCGCAAGAGCACGCCCAACTTGGTCAACGGCAAGAACGTGGATCTGATTATCACTTTTGTTATTGTGTTCATGGTTACGGCGATGGACATATGCGAGTTCTTCATGCACCTCTTCTCCGACTGGACCAAGGTAACTTACTACTACCTCTCCTAAAATAACTTTATTCCTAATCCATCTTACATGTATCAATATAAAGTTTAAAAAGAATAAAATATCTTTTATTATTACAATGTATTAAAAAGAATACATTTGTCCCCAACTTTACTAAATTACAATGTTCTCAACTTTATTAAGTCCCAACACATTAATCGCTTTAAAAATGAAGTATATTTTTGGGATAAATGGGTGAGGGAAAGACGAATTATATGGGACAGAGGAGCAATTCCTAGTTACTGTAGCTTCCAAGGATTTTCGGAAATGGATTTGCTATAATTGCAATATAACTATTCAGATGATTTGATACCATTTCATATGGACAAATTTTGTCTATCTGTGGCCAAAAGATTCTTTTTATATAAAATAACAAGACAACGGCTTTGCTTGGTTGGCTATCTGCATTCTAAATCGTCCGCATGCTTGACTTCAGTAGTGACTGTTGTGAGCGGTGTTCTTTTAAACTGGAAAAACTCTTTACAAGCTGTCACGTGGGCAATACTAAAAAGTAGTAATTAATTATCATCATTAAATTATTAGTGAGGATACGCGCTCCTGATCAATCGATCATAAAGTAGCAAGGCAAGTGTATAAGACTGTTTCAGTTTGAGTTGATTGACCAAGAGCTTATAAGAAAAACGTGAGATGTTAGATTAATCAACCGCAATTTATAGTATGCCTCCAAATAAGCATATCTCTTGGAAAATCTTTTGAGTTCAAAACCTTACATTTTTTCTTAAATTTTGGACGAATTTGTTGAAGTGATTTTCAGTAGGTATCCCTTCTCTTAGAAATTGGGTACTAAAACATCCTCAAGGGAATTTGTTTGGTGCATTTTAAACAAATTGTAGAGAAGTATCCATTTTTGAAGACTAGAAAAAAGGAGGGTTCTGAAACCTTAAGGTTCGATGGTATATGGATATGGAAAATCAGTATGGCTTTTGATTAGAGATCTTAAAATGAAGCGATCTCAGTCTATCACAGTGACGAGGTGTAGAATTTATTTTTTAAAAAAAGAGGGCAAAAGCTTTGTCTCATATACATTGATAAGAGCAGAGGTCTGTTTTAAGGTGTAGAACATTTTGTTCTTATTTTTCCTTAAAAGGTGTATTGAAATTGGAAAATACTCATGTACTTTAACGTAGGTTCTTACAGTATGGAGCAACTTAAAAAGCCTAATACTCCATCTGTTTCTAAATATTTGACATCGTTAATTTTTTAGCACATGTTTGACCGTTCGTCTTATTCAAAAACTTTTGTGAAATATGTAAAACTATATGTATACATATAAGTATATTTAACAATGAATCAAATGATAGGAAAAAAATTAATAATTACTTAAATTTTTTGAATAAGACGAACGGTTAAACATATTTAAAAAAGTCAACGACGTCAAGTATTTAGAAACGGAGGGAGTAGTTGTTTGTAACTTGTAAGCAGAGAAAGCACTATCACTTGAGAACAATTTTCTCGTGCATTTTCATTAGCGTTTCCCAGATCCCAAGTTCCCAACTAATAATTTCCCCTGAACTCTACGTTTACAGGTTATGGTTATCTCTGAATACGTCCGGAATCGGTACGGGCGATGCTATCTCCTCGACCGTATTATATGGTTGGTGTGCTGCGGCAATATCGCCGAGCCAATCGGCAACTCCCTGGGACAGTTCAACCTTGTCTACGGGGCAAAGAGAGGGTGCATCCCGACGTGTATCATCAAGGTGTACCACGCCGTGAGATCGTTCGTCCTGCTCAACAACGACGGCGAGTACCGCATCATGAAAGATAAGACTATCCGAGTTCCAGAAGAGGGGAAGAAGGCAATATGTCAGACGCTCATGGCGAACAAGACGGAGTTGACTCAAGGTAAGCCTCTGCCCAGGACAACAAGCATGCTGCAGCGATACGGTCGGCACCCGACGGCGATCGAGACCATCGTCGTGTGGCACGTCGCGACGTGCCACCTTCAGAAACTGGTGGATGAGAGTCAGCGCAAGAGCTACGAGGTGGCCAACCGGCTGTCCAAGTACTGCGCCTACCTGTTGTTCTACAAGCCGAAGCTGCTGGGATCGGTCGGCAACAACTCGGTGAGGTACACCTGCAAGACGTTGGTCCAAGAAGCAGCCGCCGCCAGGGGCAGCGACAGCGGTAGCGGGGACGATAACATGATGATGAGGAAAGGAAAGGCACTCGCGGACAAGCTCAAGGCCCGCGGCCGTGTGGATTGGACGGAGCTGGCGGAGTTCTGGTCGGAGCTGCTGATATCGCTCGCGCCGTCCGGGAGCGTCAGCGCCCACGAGAAGGGGCTCGGCGACGGCGGCGAGTTCATCACGCACCTCTGGGCGCTGCTGTACCACGCGGGGATCGATGACAAGTTCACCTGGTCGACTGCCACTGGCAGTACCGCCGGTGGCGACTCTGGCGGCACGGCAGACAATTCTACGTTTCAGAATGGCACGGCCGTCGTCGAACCGCACACGATTAACGCCGCCTGATCGAGGATCGAGTTTGCTGGAGAAGGATTAGCTAGTATATCACTTGGTGGTGTCACTGGTGTGTGTGTGTTTCAGTCAGATGGATTCGAGTATGCAGATGTCAGGTGTTGTGTCTCATGTAAGAGTGCAGTGAAAAGGCTAAAAATCCATTTCCGTGCTATGAAAAAACTGTGCTGTTCATTTGATTCAGTGGAAGTTCTTGCCAAAAGCTTAATGCTGATACTAGTCATTTTTATTTTACCTCGTGCTCCCTGTGATTTTTTAAAAACAAAATAGACGCGTCAGTTGACGCGCTTGATATCTTAAATCCTGTGCATAGGGTACAGTTGTACACTTCTTTTTTTTTTTAAAAAAAAAAGAAGAAAATAGTTGTTCTATATAAATTAGTTTGATTTCCATAAAATTTCTTTAAAAACAATCTACATTTGAAAGTGCATCTTATTAGGATTTAGTTCTGCGTTTGCAGAGATAAATGAATAAATCATTTTTTTCTGCGTTTCAATGATTCATCAAAATATCAATCTAAAAAAAACCGATTACATGCTCTAACACTATTTAAATATCTAATCACTTAAGCATAATATTTTAAGGAAAAAATGAAGAAGATTGATTTAAGCATCATTTTTTTATCTTAACAGATCGACTTAGTAAAACCATAATTAATAAAAAGTATTCTCTGTATTATATTATAATACGTTTTAACTTATTTCTAATTCAAACATCATCAATACTGATTAAGTTTGTAGAAGATATAGCATTTGGCAGTGTGGCTAGTGGCTACGTGCCTTTTTTTTTCCAGCCAATCAATAGCTAGCTCTTTATCTCTCTTCATGTAGGAGTAGTTCGTCCCGCAAAAAAAAAATGTGGGAGTAGTTCGTGTAATTAGCACCAGTAGTAAAACTCAAGTTATCCCTTAAGGGAATATCTCCTCATTGTTCATGTCATTTAAAAAATCATCAAAAAAATTTGAAATAGAAATTAGTAGAATAGATTAATATGTGATATGTTACCTCACAAACATACAAATTTAAATTCAACTTATAAAAATAGAAACAAAATTAACAAATTTGACTACGAATAGAATGCGTAATTCACAGTCAAATTTTTTATTTTTGTTTCGAATTGTATAAGTCGAATTTTAACTCTCATGTTTATGAAAAGATATATCATATATTGATCTATTTTAACATTTTTTAAAAAAAAATTGGAACTAAACAAGGCCTTAGTTCCCAATGTTTTTATTCCAAAAACATCACATCGAATCTTTGGACATATGAATGGAGCATTAAATATAGATAAAAAAAACTAATTGCATAATTTACATAGAAATCGCGAGACGAATCTTTTGAGCCTAATTAATCCATAAGTAGCCATAAGTACTACAGTAACCCACATGTTGTAATGACGGCTTAATTATGCTCAAAATATTCGTCTTGCGGTTTCTAGGTGAGTTATGAAATTAGTTTTTTCGTTCGTGTCTGAAAGCCCCTTGCAATATCTGGTCAAGCATTCAATGTGACATCTAAAAATTTTCTTTTCACGAATTAATCACACTGGCGGTGACTGTACGAAAGTATTTTTCGCTTGGTGGTGACACGGCAAGTCAAGACACATTGTCTCAAATCTCAACCTTAATGCAGTGCATTGAAAAGTGCACCTATATATCTCTCGATTGGAACATCCATGATGAGAAAAATGGAGAGCTAGCCGAAACATACGAACGATAGTTTGATTTCTTCCTGGACTGCAAGAGATCAAATCGAACCAACAAATTAGAGCAACCTATGACAGTCCACGAGTGGTTGTTGAACCTGGCTTTCACTTCAGGGGTGCCAAAAAATAGCTTGTTTAGCCTTATCCTCTTGATTTCTTAGGAAATATGGAAATAGCGAAATCAACTGGTGTTCAGACACAAAGAATCAGCAACAAATTTAGTTACCAAGATGAAAGAGGAAGCAGAAACTTGGACCTTGGCTAGAGCAAAGGGCCTTTGTAGCCTAGTCTCTTAGGACTCACGCTTTTTTCCTTTATATAAATATTTCGTATACGTTATACAATTTTTCTTCTAATCTATTCAATGAAATTAGCACTGTCTTGTGTCGGTTCATTAATAAAAAAAACATACCGGCAATGGTAGTCAACCGGCTGGCAAATAGCGTCGGGCCATCGGCGAGACGGCGACTGAACATGAACATTCTCCGGATGAACGAGACCAACTCCCACGCCACCAAACTTCATGGTTGACTCCCCAATTAACCAACAACCAGACTGGGTGGCCGAGAAAGAGAACGAAGTATGAACAATTTTAATCCACACCACGATCGTTCAAAACACACTGAAACATCCACTCATCCCCACCAACCGCGGGCGCACCGGGAAACATGTGGTTTTGGGCGAGTTTCTCAGCGAGGCATCCTGTTCTTTCTGCTGCTGGAGCCGCCATGTTTGAACCAGGCTAACTGGCTAAGTTGGTCCTTCTTTAAACTCGGTTGAAATGGCCACATAGTAGCATCTGGAGTGTATACAATTCTTCAGTCCTTCTGTCGGACTGAACATCTTTTTCCATTTGTGATTTTTACCGTTCTGGTGCGCTTCGGAGTTACTTTCAATTCAGTTAAATATTCGGTGGGAATTACATATGTAGTGAAAATCTAGAAACTACGGTTGGATAAAAAGAAATGAACGATTCGTCCATATCATCACGGATAAAAATTTTACTTATAGATTTACTCATGGTGACATGCACGAAACTCAAACATTCATTTTTTATTCAATGGTAGTTTTCAGATTTTCATTATATACGTGGCTTGCATTATATATTTTTCAACCATTGGATGCAGGGCGAACGGCACAAAACATAGCTTAATGCACCATTCTGTAGTTTCTATACATTTTCTACTCTAATGCATAGGGGGAAAATATATGGTGCAAATTTTTTATTCATGAGTAAATTTACTAGTAAAATTTTTCCTCGTGATGACGTGAATGAATCTCAAACGTCTATTTTTTTATCCAATGATAGTTTTCAGGTTTCCACTATATGTGTTGTAGTTTTTACCGTATTTTTTTTCATGCATATTTCATCATATATTTTTTTTCATGCATAGGATCCTGTTCTGTTACTAACCAATTGGCCTATTTATGTATTAGCTGCTGCATAGCTGGATGCGAAAGATTTATGAGCTGTTTACTAATTGTTGGATTTCAAAGAGAGTGCTAATTCCTACTTAAGCACTGGTCGCACTTCCACGTCCAGATCCTGGAGAACAGTACGCGCCAGAAATCTCTAGCAATGTTAGGCATAACTTTGTGCCCATGCAACCATGCGACATGTATCTGTCACCATTTGACTTGCAGTTTCTGAAATAAGATTTGACTTGCATTTTTCAGTCATAATCATGTCCATGTTGATTGATTTCAATGCGTTAAATTACGGGCGCAAAACAGTTATCGGTCACTGAATAAATACAGTTCGTACTACTGGTACAGTTTACTGGAGTACTACTAGTAGTAGTAGAACTGTATATGTTCAGCAGCTGGTGACACTGTATCTATTCAGCAGCTGGTGCATTGAAAATTCGTGTCGAACGGGTACCATGTTGCTGTGACACACACACCGCACACGTCTCTCCTGGTTCTCGAACGACCCTGTTGAACGTTGATTCGAATCTGCAAATGCTGTAGCTGAACTTTCAACTGGGCGGTGCAGACGTGCAGTGCCCTGTGTGTGCGCTCTTGTCAAGTCCAACTCGACGCCTTTTCAGCCATCCACAGACCACAGCTGTGCTTCTGCACACACCCTGTTTTATTCGGTAGCACCCAAACCTTGACCAGATCATGGTATAATAAACATCTAGATCAGCGAGTACGGATCACGTTTTCTCCATAGCCACGTGGTTTGAACTCAGGATCATCTATACGATAATCAACGACGACCATTATAACTTGGTGTATTACTCCATCAACAAATCAAACGAAAACCTGTACTGATACGCAAAACAGCGACATGGATGCATGCAGTAGACGCACGCAGTCGCGCGCACCCGTTGTCCCTATCAACTCTCACGCTCATCGTCGCGACCACGTGCACGCGCGAGTACGCTAGCGCTCCGCATATCATCGACGTGACGGGCAAAGCGGCGGTGACGGACGTAGCGGAGGAGCCGTATGTGTAAAGTGCGTGAAACGACGGCGCCGCTTGGACCAAATCCCACGCAGCCGCAAGTGTTACACACTCTCCGTGCATGGCATGGCAACGCACAGCAGGCCACCACGCCGAGTTGCCGACGCGCCGCGCGCGCGGGTGGGCGTACGCCGTGACGCCAACGAAATCGGTGAGATCGGTGCGTGCGCGACTGCGCGTGCGTAGGCGTAGCCGCGGCTTCTCGGAGTCGCGGTGCGGCTATGGGCGGGGACCCGGGACGCCGTTGCGCCAACCGCAACGGCGCGCAGGATCGCGGGTGGCGTTGTGGGTGAGCGCGACCGCGACGTATCGGAGGCGACGACGACATGGACATGGGCACGCACGTACGTACGTACCGTCGTGAGTTTAACGTTACCGGTTAACCACTAAATTTTAAGCACTATCCGTATTACGGTTTTCAATAAATTTTGATCGGTTTTCGATAAATTTCGACCAAATCTACTGTTTAACATTTGAAATATTCCAATCCAAACTTAATTCTAACCCGTACCAAAACATCGAAATTTTGTGAAATTTGATCAGTTTTCGTCGGAATTGTGAACCTGATGGTGACCCGCGGGTGTTGCGGTCGGGCGTACGTACGGCGGCGAGAACGTTGTGTTGAAGTTTCGATCCAAGACGAGACGTGAGCGCATCCAACTATCCAAGCAACGGGTCTACGGGGAATTTAATTGCTTGGTAGCGCTGCACGGCTGTGTCGTACCGACACGGACAACAAGTTTAACAACTACTGTTTCCTACGAATGAAAGCGAAGACATATTTAACTGGTCAACCGTCATCTTTCTCCTTGTGATCCCGTTTCCTAGGCTTAAAAGTCTCTCTGCCCTACTAAAAGAATGTGTAATAGTGTTTACTTTACTATTTTACCCCGAATACGAACAATACAAAACCAGAACGTCATTCACATCACCAATACATAGATGCTGACGGGTTTGGCTGTCAAGATGCATGCATCTATCCTGTAGAAGTGAACAGCTCATACCGTCATGCTCCAATGTCAACTCCCAAACAATTTAGCGGTACACACAAAAAAACAGAAATTAAAGCGTTACTCCTACTGCTGCAGTCAAACAAGGGCATAATTGGAAGTCTAAACACCCATAAATTTCTGCCTCTCCTTCCTTCCCTGCGTCGTTCGCGTTCATCTTCTGCTTGTTATAATCCTCCATTCTTTTTGCTCTCCTCGCACTCGCAGCGCCACCAACGAAAACCCAAGGCAACGCACCACGCTGCACGCGTCCGTGGTCGCCGCGAAACTTGCGCCGCGATGGGGAGGTCGATTCACCCCCAAATCCTGCCATTCTGATCCAGTTTGATTTCTCCGTCGAGCAGCAGCGAGGATTGGGTGTGCGAAAAGGAGTTACCTTTGAGGGATCGTGAGCAATGGCGCCGGCGTGGGATCGCGCCAAGCACGCGCTCGCCACCAGGCTCTGCATTCGCTTCCCGGCGCGGCAGAGGGCCGTGGAGGATGCACCGGCGGAAGACGAGGCGCCTCCGCCGCCTCCACCGCCTGCGGCGGCGGCGCGTGCTGTGCCGGAGGAGAAGTTGAAGTCGCCATCGGTGTCCGTGCGGCGGCTTTCGAGCTCTGGGAGCCGGGGCAAGAAGGTCAGGTTTATCTTTCTGCTAATGTTAGATTGCGATTATTCTTGATTTATGGTGTGCAGATGTGAGAAAAAGTGTCTGCTTTAATTAATGCATATTAGATGGTTCTTTTTTGTTGTCAAATAAAAACATTGTGAATTTCTGTTCGATGTTGGTAAAAATATCTTCGTAGGGGTATGACGAGGTTCATCATTTTTTGTCCTAAAACTATTGTGGATCACAATAGCGAGAGAGAACATTCTTTTTCTGGGTGTCATCTCTTACCTGAAAGGGTAAAATATCTCTTTATTCTCCACTCCTTTCTAGATATGTTTAGTTTCCATTTGAAACTTGCATATGGGCATCGATTTTATCCGATTTGTCTAAAAATCATGTAGTTGCGTAAATTCTCTTTGAGAACATTTTTTTGATAAACCTGTAAATTTGCAATATATGTAAATATGGCCACCTCTTTCAAATCGTTCATGTTAATACTGTTCCAAATGCTGTATGTATATTCTTCATTGTTTTGAAGTTTTACTTGAATTTATTGGCACAACGATCTTTGGCATAAATGGCTTCAGACCAGTGCCCGAACAAAGAGAAAGTGTTGCTTCAGCCCATTGCAGACCGGAACATGCATTTTGATTGGTTGGTGGATCATCTTATCTGACTTGGTCCCAGTAGTTGTTGAAAATACAACCTGATTTGTCACTTGACTAATGAAGAATATTTACTTTTTGATGACGGTGCACATGTTTTTAGAACAACGATACACATGATGAAATAGCCCCCCCCCCCCCCCCCCCCCCCCCGCGGTTCATATTCTGGTGTCATCTATGCTGCAGCTTCAACTGACCATTCAGTATTTTATTACTCCCAAGCTGCACATGCATACACATTTCAGTGTGTGCATATTTTTCCAATTCGGAAACTACCTGTGTCTATCCAAATTCCAAATCATTCCATCCTAAATGGTTCATCAATCATGAAAACAAATTGATCATACTACACTTGTTATAGGAAGGTTGGATTGTAAGCCATCCCTGCGCTATTGTCAAAACGTGTAAATTCTTGTTCTTAAGCTTTGTCCATGACAAGGTTATCGCCATCCTTTTAGTCATTTGCTCTCTCCTTTTGACATGTTGAATTTTCTTTTCCTTGGATAGTGGTTCAAAGCCACTTATCTTTTCTCATTAAGCTGTATCAAGTATCAACTCTTCACCTTTACTTGTGTGCTCCTGAGAGATTTTACATTCGTAAATAGTACAGTCATATGACACACAGATTCCTTTATGTTTCTTTCGTATGACACATAAATAGGATAGTCTTTATGTATATTCAGGCACAATTTATAGTTGATAATGGCAGAAGTTTATGTTACCATGAAAGCTCTGATGGTAGCAATGCTAACTTTTTTTTTGTTTACTCTCTTCATTTCAGAAGGTATGTGCCATTTGCCTTGGTGGCATACGGACAGGAGGACAGGCCTTGTTCACAGCTGAATGCTCCCACGAATTCCATTTTCATTGCATCTCCTCAAATGTCAACCATGGCAATTACGTCTGCCCGGTATGTCGTGCTGAGTGGAAAGAACTTCCCTTCCAGGGAACTCAACCTGCAGACACTGCTTATGGACGAGCTAGAGTAAGCCCTGTAAATTGGCCCCAGGATGAGGGGCAGATGTCTGTTGTCCGCAGGCTTTCCCGCGGATATAGTGGAAACCTTCAACAGCAACTTGCTGTCTTCCGTACTCCAGAGGCAAGCATTTTCAATGATGATGAGAACATTGATCCTCAGTCTGAAACAGTTGATGATCATAATGCAGTTACTAATTCAGTTGAGATCAAGACATATTCAGAATTTCCAGCCATACAAAAATCAGAAAGACGGAAGGTCTTTGCTATCTTAATACATCTGAAGGCTCCAAAGTCCTTGGACTCGGTGAGCTCCCGTGCACCTCTTGACCTTGTGACTGTGCTTGATGTCAGTGGCAGCATGTCGGGGATAAAACTTTCACTTCTTAAGCGTGCCATGAGTTTTGTCATCCAAACACTTGGACCCAATGACCGCCTGTCTGTTGTAGCCTTTTCATCTACAGCACAGAGGCTCTTTCCACTTCGCCGAATGACCTTAACTGGTCGGCAGCAAGCCTTGCAAGCCATTAGTTCCCTTGTCGCAAGTGGTGGCACAAACATTGCTGATGCGCTAAAGAAAGGTGCTAAAGTGGTCAAGGATCGTCGGCAGAAGAATCCTGTTTGCAGCATAATTCTTCTTTCTGATGGTCAAGACACCCATTCATTTCTATCTGGTGAGGCTGATATAAACTACAGTATACTTGTTCCCCCTTCAATCCTTCCTGGGACAAGTCATCATGTGCAAATCCACACCTTTGGTTTTGGTACAGACCATGATTCGGCTGCCATGCATGCTATTGCTGAGACATCTAATGGCACATTTTCATTTATTGATGCTGAAGGCTCAATCCAAGATGCATTTGCTCAATGTATGGGTGGCCTCCTTAGCGTTGTAGTTAAGGATATGCGGCTGTGCATCGAGTGTATAGATGAAGGCGTGTCTCTTACCTCCATCAAGTCAGGCAGCTATGCAAGTCAAGTAGCTGGAAATGAACGCAGTGGATTGGTTGATATTGGTGACCTCTATGCAGATGAAGAGAGGGGATTTCTGGTCACTCTACATGTCCCAGCCGCACATGGACAGACTGTGCTGGTCAAACCAAAATGCACATACCTAGATGCAATAACTATGGAAAATGTCCAGCTAGACGGTGAAGAAGTGATTATTCAGCGTCCTGCATATTGTGTTGACTGTAAAATGTCACCTGAGGTTGAGCGTGAATGGCACCGTGTTCAAGCCACAGAGGACATGTCTGCTGCTCGATCTGCGGCTGAGGATGGCTCTTTCTCTCATGCCGTGTCAATCCTTGAAAGCCGTAGGAGAATACTGGAGTTACATGCAGCACACTCTTCAGACAGTCAGTTCTTGGCATTAATCAAAGAGCTAAGGGAGATGCAGGATAGGGTGGAGAGCCGGCAGAGGTACGAGGAATCAGGCAGGGCTTACATGCTGTCAGGCCTGAGCTCACACTCATGGCAAAGAGCAACTGCACGTGGCGACTCGACAGAGCTCACAACCCTTATTAATACTTACCAGACACCATCCATGGTTGATATGCTACAGCGCTCGCAGACTATCCTGCCCTCTGTTGTCGAAATGCTGAACCGTTCTTCAACTGTTGCTACTTCAAAGTCCTTCTCTAGCTACCTCCCAACCTCTCGCCATATTGCTTGATCATAATGTAGTTCTAGCAATAACCAGCCAAGTGTTAGGGAAATGAAGATATCCGATTCTTTAGTTTGTTTTCTGCAGATCTTTTTCCATTATTTATAGTGGGCATGGGATTAGATTCATTATAAATGTTTGGGTATATACTCTAGTTTGGTGTACATGGGTAAACTTTGAGAGGGAATGATAAACAGCATAGCTGAAACAGGTGAAAGGAATGCTGACATTTCATTTGTTTCTCATCATCATTTTATATTAATTCTCATTTTGTACATAAAATTCTCCCTTGGGTTGTTCCAGGATGCTTGTAAGCTCTTGGCTGCATTCACACTTTCGATTGGTTAACTATGTGTGTTTGTTTTCTGATAGTCTCATTTCAGCCATATGTTTATCACCTGATTCATCCCTTCCCAAAGCTAGAAATCAAAATCTTCAGTATTGTCAGAATCGTAGAACTGAGAGCTGCTGCTGGATGCTCTTGATATTTTTCCCCTTGAAACTAAAAACATGAACTGAAGTAGTGTGAAGTGAATGTATCTGACAGGTAAATTCAGTAACAGAAGTGTATATCGGATACAAAAATTACATGATGATGTTGCAAACTTTGTGACAGGGAGAAGAGTCCAGACTCACTTTGTGACAGGAAACAGAGTCCGGACTCGCATGCATGGTCATGGGTGAAAATGCAAAACACGATCCATGGCGAGCTACTGGCGTCAGAAAATTAAGCTAAGCACGATCCTGACACTAGCAAGTACCGCCACTAATATCGATCGATCCTTGCAGCAACTGGAACCTGCATACGTCTATACCTCTCTTCTTCCACACTCTCTACACTGGTTCACTTCTACTAGCAGCTTAGCTAGTAGCCCAGTACTCGCCCCCACTCGAGCCTTCGCCGCAGCTGCCATCGCCGTCGACGAGCCTCCAGAGGCTGTCCCAGAGCGCATCATCATCGGCGGGGAGCACGCAATCGTCGGGCACCACCGAGACCTTGCTCTGAAGATCGTTCATCATCATCACCATGGAATCGTCGGCTGCCTCCTCCTGCGGGCTCTGCTGCTCCTGCTCCTGCAGCAACATCATCTGCTGTTGCTGTTGCTGTTGCTGAAGCTGCTGCTGCTGCTGCTGCTGCAGAAGGTTCAGGCTATGGAGATACTGGCGATGCTGCTGCTGCTGCTGGAGCTGGTACTGGTGCAGCAGCTGCGCCCGCGCCCGCCGCGACGGCCTCGCCTTCTTGAAGTGCGTCCTCCAGTAGTTCTTGATCTCGTTGTCCGTCCTCCCCGGCAGGCACCGCGCGATCGCCGACCATCTGCACACGTACGCACCGCCACCGCCACGGTTAATTAGGCACCAACGCACCCAGCACAGTAGAACAGTGCAGGGCTACAGTGTGCAATGGCTCAAGCTCATGCACCACACAGCTCCATACCTGTTGCCGAGCATGGCGTGCAGCTGGAGGATGACGGTCTCCTCGTCGGGGGTGATCTTCCCCCGCTTCAGGTCCGGCCTGAGGTAGTTCACCCACCGCAGCCGGCAGCTCTTCCCGCTGCGCCTCAGCCCTGCACAACACTGAATTTTGATCTTGATTCTGGACGAAAAATTCAGAGCTGAAACATTCTGAACATGATCGATCAGCTCGATCGACGATACCTGTGAGCTTGGCCACGGAGTTCCAGCTGCCCTCGCCGTGCTGCTGCACATACTCGGTCAGGAGCCTGTCCTCCAGCGCAGTCCACGGGCCCTTCCTCCACCCTTGCTGCAGCATCAGGCTTCTGATCTCGTCCATAAATGATGATTACTTAACTGTGCTAAGTGTGATTAGCTGCAGAATAATTGTATATAACTCTGGCTATGTGTGCAGCGCGCAGCAGTGAGGTGATATGTGTACACTGCTCTTTGGGTTTGGTTCCCGGCTTGTGTGGCAGCTAGAATCTCCGGCCATGCTCGCCATTTATACGAGATCAGCAAGTTGCCGGAGCTGAGGCGATCGGCGTCACGTCGTTTTCGCCTAGTAGCGAGTAACAATTCCACTCCCACTTGTGCTAAACTTCTCTCTCGCTAGCTCGATCGAAAATATTATATTGTTTCGCTACTGAGAAAAAAGCTCATATCCTACTAGAATGTTGTGGTGATGCAATGCGATGCAATGCAAGAGCTAAGCCCCGCAACCATCTTTTTGCTTCTTTAGTTTATTATATTTTTTCCAAATCCCTAATCAATCATCCCATGATGTTTATCAATCCATCGATCGGGATGCCTTTTACGCGTGTACGTGGTATAAAGTACAATCTAATTAAGCGTCGACAGTATCTAAGAGATGGTGGTGCTCTTGACTACCAGTAGTAAATTAATTGAGTGCAGCTAACAGTGTGTTTGCTTAATAAATTGCTTTTTTTTACAGGTCGGTAGCCTGATATAGCATAAGCTACATTGCCAAGATTCAAGTGTAAAAGGCAAAAAAGTACCAGTACATATATCGTGCTAAGGTTTGCAAATTTTCAACTTGCAAGTGGAGTGGACAATCTTTCCACCAACGTTGGAAGCGGTTAAAGCCATGAATTCCTGTGTTAATTGCAAGTCAACAACCATTTGGGGTCAATGGGTAGCTATGATGAGTAGTAGACTGAATTAAAGTTGACCTAACTGCGTACTGAATTCAGAGCAAACTAAGCTCTGACAGTTCTGCTAATGAAACTTGTTCTAATCAAGAGTGATCTGCTTAATTAGCATAACTCATCTTGTAGTGCACAGTTTTCCTTATATACTTGTACTTTTCCTCCAGCTATATCCAATAAATTGGCACTATTTCCGATTCGTTCAGAAAAGAAATAACTTATCTTGTACTACCCCGTATCAGAATATAAGAAGTTTTAGGACATCTTCAATGTGCATGTAAAGAAGACCATAAACAATAAGACAACATTCTTAGTATAACTTATGCATAGGGAGGTGTGTTTGGAAGAGAGTATTGCTATGGCTAGCTTTAAGCTTCAAACTAGCCATAAGGAATATAAAATTACTTTATATCTTTTTAATTTGTATGTTGGTTTCAATCCTTCGTACTAAAAGAATTAATAGAGATTATTTTTTTCTAAAAGAATTAATAGAGATTCTTTTTTTCTAGTAGGTCCCAGCTTAAGTTCAAGAGTAAATATTGTAGTATTGGCTAAAAAAACATATGTACGTGGGTCCCGGTTGTTGTGTGGCCCAACATTTGAGGATGCCGAGTTGTTCATGGTTACGAAGAAAATAGGTAGAATTAAATAAGGAGATATTGTGATTGGTTGAGAAGTGGAGGTAGGTAAAAAAAGTGAATAGTAGAAGGTTATGATTGGTTAGGAAAGAAATGTTGGTAGAGAAGTAGTTATATTTTGGAACAAATCATAATTCCTATGTGCTAAAAGTTGCTATATTTTGAGACGGAGGGAGTAGCAAATTTGCTTGGGAAAGTGTTTTCATCCCTCGAGAGGGGATATCTCATCGTTTATTGCATATCATCTAAATAGTCCTAACCTTTTTTTAAAAAAAAAGTTTAACAAAATAGATTAATATGAAACATGTCGTATTAATCTATGTTCTTTTAAATCTTTTATAACTATTTAGGTGACATGCAAGAAACGAGGGGATGTCTCCTTGATGGATGAAAATCCAATTCCAGTTTGCTTCTGGTTTCAGACTTTCAGTGAACTGCTGAACCCTTCTCTGAATTCTGAGTCAGTTTTTCTCTGAGAGAACACCAGGCTATCCAGAAGAGAACATACTGAATCATGCTGCATGTTTAATCTCATGTCTATCCTACTTAGTTTATTTAAGAAACACAAAGTAGCCATCAAATGGTAAATAGCTTCTTACTTGTATGCAGCTCAGGTTCCATGTACAACGCTAGGTTCCCTATTCAAAGTTTTCATCTGCAGAAGATAGCATGCCATCTGAATCAAATCTCATCCATCCATGATCCATATATGTGCGCTGCTGCATGTGCAAGATCACTATATCAGCACTGCAGAGAGATAGTTAGATAACCATGCAGCCAAAAAGTGATCCAGACAGGAGAAAATGGCCACAAAAAGACTGGGACTAAACAAACGTTTCTCCCCAGAAGGCTTTAGACTGAAGAACGCAGCTAGCGGTTGTTACTTGCGTTACTGAATTGTTAGGCCGCTGGTGTCCAGCAAAACACGGAATTGATCATTTTAATATGCAATTGCTCGTACAGATGCGTGTATGTGCATGTCTCAATCCTCCGAAAGCATCAGACGCAAAGAAGAAAAAAAAGAGATCAAGAAAGGCGTTCGATGCTACTGTTGTTTGACCATACACCTGGCCATGGCACAGAGGCCAGATGCAGGCCTAACTCGAGATGGCTCGAACATGAACTGAAACTGAACTCCATTGTCAGGCAGACTTGATCGGGCGGCGTCAACCCTAGCTATCATGCATCAAAGCTTTACAAGCCTACATCTCGTCAATGTAATGCAGATACAGTACACAGATATACATGTGTGTGGTAGATGATGCTGTGGGGATGTTTAGAATAAGCTAAGCCTAAAAAGTTGTTCATCTCCAAAAGAAGGAAAAGGAATGAAGTTAAAAAAAAAAGAAAGTGGGAGATGACATCCGCATTTAAGTATATGGTAAATTGATCAGAGTTACCTGGCTTTGTCTTTGTTGTGAGTTGTGACATCCACCTATATGTTCTCTGTGTCATTAATCATTTCTCCTGTTTTTTCATTAAAAAATTTCAGTTGCTTGTCATATTAATTATCTTTAAATCTCACAACAGATCAGATATGTAAAATCACAAATAAGCTACTAAAACTCAAAATTTAGCTTCAGTTTGACAAGGCTTTAGCTCCAACTTCACCTTTCTTGTAGCTGGAGCCCAACTGTGATGCCCCGAACTAGACCTGAGCGGAACTAGCCCGTGACGCTCCAAATTAACCTGTTAATCGATACCAGTCCCAGGAAACAGTGTTGGTATCACAGGAAGACAGAATATCACAGCAACAGGAGTCTCTTTATTACAGAGTAGAAGTACAGTCATGTTGGGCTGCGGACAGACCCCGAGCTCACAACTGCATTACAAAAAAGGAAAGCGGAAGCTAAGACTTGGACCATTCATCACAGGCACGACTTGGGAGCTAGACCGAAACCTTAAAACTCATCGTAGCCGACTTGCTCCTGGAAGAACTCCTCATCAGCGGGACCCACCTCATCTTCTTCAGCAACTGGGGGGGATTATTTATATAGAGTAAGGGTGAGTACAAGAGTACTCAGCAAGCCATGGGAATTAAGTGTTTAATGCAGGCTTCGAAGGAAAAGCTGTTGTTTTTACAATCGATTTTATTTAAACCCCTCTTTGAAACAACTAAGTGAGTGCTTCTCGAACGACACGGATGAGACAGTGTATCTCGTCCGGGCAGAGTATGTGCAATGTTTCAGTCTTTGATTAATTCAAGATTGGCACCCGGCCACAACTTTCAAACGGCCACCTGGGCCTAGCTGATCCCGTCAGCCACAGAGTTTCCAAACATCGAACCCAATTCCACAACAGCAATTTCACAAAGCAATAGTCAAACAAAACTACGCTAAGGAATC
This sequence comes from Oryza meridionalis, assembly GCA_000338895.3. Classification (NCBI taxonomy): domain Eukaryota; kingdom Viridiplantae; phylum Streptophyta; class Magnoliopsida; order Poales; family Poaceae; genus Oryza; species Oryza meridionalis. The sequence continues at coordinate 2,482,584 of CM002526.2, forward strand.
ACCTCACATCCGCCCATGACCGTAGGCACGGCTGTTCGAACAGTTTAATAACCTCTGCAGAGGGGGCACACTTTCCCCACGCGACATTACTAACCCGGATCACCCAGCCCGTGCAGAACAGCCACGTCTGGTGACCTTGAGGCTTTCATGACAAGGCATTTCGAGAGCCGACACAGGTTTACCATATGCCGACGAGAGGGGTCCCAGACCAACAACAGGTTAGGTCCCAGACCATACTGTGCCAGGAAGCCCAGGGGTCCTCCCCGACACCACCCCGACGAATCCACTTGTCTCTCGGCATCAAGGCTCCCCTGATTAGCTAATTACTCAGCCAGGGGTGTCCCATTCCACCCGTGTGGTCGCACTTGTTATATGTTCGGATGAAATTCCAAAGGAATCGGTCCTTACGTGCAAGAGCGGGAACCGTGCTCCCGGCACGTCCCCCGGTCTGAGATTTTTGGAAATTCATTTAGTTCGCAAGCACCGACCCAGGCGTCGGGGTTTTTCCAAGTCTTTTGTAAACCCAAGTTTTACCCATCGTTGGATATTTTAAATTTGAGGGGAGGACTTCGACGTGCATGCCCGAAGGCCCGTACATCGTAGTGCAATAGTTGACAAAGGAGGTTTAAGTGTTAAATAATTCAAGGAGGGTAATTGCAGCAATTAGGATTGGGACTGGTAGGCTATCTCGCAAGCTGCGGCCAAATTACTTGTATTAAACCTATCCATGCATTATTCGCAGAAAAGAAATACTTAGATTTAAATTATAGGTGCAAGATGATCAAAGGTGACTTGCCTAGCTCGAGATCTTGAGTTTGATCCTCGAAATCCTCACACTGCGGGTCTTCGGGCTCCGAAACTACACGCGAAACGGAACAACTCAACAAACGGCAAAAATAAAGTCCTATTATTGACCTCTAAGCGTGCCATTAGATAGATCTTGAGATTTAAGGATTTTTAGAAGTTGAACGGAGTCAATCGGATGTACGGTTGGAAAGATATCGAATTTCTAAGATTATTGGATTTTTTATCTAAAGGAAAAAGGATTTAATTAAACCCTTTTAAAAAAAGAAAAGAAAGAGGGAGGAGGAACGGACTTCCCTCGGGCGGCTAGGGCGCGGCCCGAGAGAAGAGGCGTGGCTCGGCCGAGCTAATGGGCCGGCCGGCCCGAGGGAACACGGCCCATTAGGGCGCGCGGGGGGGAGGAGAGAGGGAGCCGATGGGCCGGGTCCACCTCGCGTGGTCCCGAGTGGGACCGGCTTGTCGCCGGCTCGGCTCACCGTGAGCGAGGAGCACGCGGAGCGCGCTAGGGTTCGGAGGAGGAGGCGCGATGCACGCGCGCGGCTCGCGGGGGGGTGCGGATGCGGCGGGCCCACGCGCAGCCTCACTGCTCGCGGTGGACCGCGCGCACGAGGGGGGCGGAGGAGAAGCGGCAAGCGGCGGACCGGGGTCAGCTTGACCCGGTCACGGCCGAGTTGGTGCCGACGTGGCGCCTTCGTGGCAGCCACGCGGGCCGGCGAGAGGAAGACGACGACGTCGGCCGGAATGGACGGCGGACGGTGGCGGCGGCCTTCGGGGCGAAGCGCGGCGACGCAGGCGAGGGCGAGCACATCGGAAGGTTACACGGGTCGAGAGGAGATGAGCCAACGACTCGGATTCACCGGAGGGAGTTCGACGGTGGCGGTTTGCGGCGGCGGCAACCGGCGGCGAGAAAAGAGGGAAACGGCGACGACGCGACTAGGGATTGATTAGAGGGAGCTAGAGCATCTACACGACTCCGGGAATCCATTCCTTGCGCCGGATTGATCGGAAGCACTACGAGAGAGGCCGGCGACGGGAGGCGGCTATCGAACTCGGGCGGCGACGGCGGCAAGCCTACTGCGAGCAACGGCGAGGCTTGGGGCGGCGCCAACTAGCTATTGGGGGTCTACTCGAGCTGCTACTCAAAGCTAAGGGGAAGAGATGGAGCGAGGAAGGAGAACGGAGAGGATGTACTACCACTGCAGAGGAAGGCGCTGTGACGAGAGGCCGATGGCACGGGAGCGATCTCTCCGGCCTCGGGCCGGGGAAGAGGAAGAAGATGCGAGCCCGAAGTCCCCTTCCGCGTCCTAGCGCGCACAGGCTCCTCCGACACACGCGACGGCGGCGATCGGCGGAAGCGAGACCGGCAATGGCGTGGTGGAGCGAGGGCGAAAGGGAGAGGGAAAGGAAGGGAGGGCGCCTTGGTTAAATAGGAGGGCGATGTCGGTTTGGAAACCGACCTAGGGCAGTCAAGGAGAGAGCTGGCGCTCGGCGCTCGCGGCCAAAACAGCGACAGGGAGGATGATGCCGGCGACGGAAGAGAAAAAGGAAAAAGGAAGAAGGAAAGGGGGCTTGCCCCTTGCTTCTTTGGGAAAAGAAGGAGGGAGAGAGGGCGACGCGGCAGGAGGGGGAGGAGCTCTGCCTCCAGTCCTTGGAAGCTAGCGCGCGGAGTGGCGGGGCCGGGTCGATGACGATGGCGATGATGGCAGGGCAGTGTGGAGCGGAACGGTGACACGGGCGGCAGACGCGGGGCAGGCGCAGCAGGCGCTGACGGCGGCGGCGACTGGCCGGTCGGCCACCACGGCGCCCGCGCGCGGGAAGCAACGGGCGGCGCGGCGATTTGAGCGGCGTCGGCGGGGAGCGGCAGCGAGAGCGGTGAAGAGAGAGAGCGAGCTCTCTCTCGCTCAGTGCCCGAGCGGCGCACGTGCCTCACACGTGCGGGCAAGGATGGAGGGGAGAGGAGAGATGGGCTGAGAGGGAATGGGCCGGGGAGAAGAGATCGGCCCACGAACTTCGAGGGAGGCAAAATAGACTTTTTCGAGAAGATTTGATTTGGGACAGATTGAGATTAGGGTTTGGATTCGACGACGGATTGGGGATTTGAGATCTGGAATGGCAAGGGAACAATTTTCGCATTTAGGATTTTTAAGAGATAGTTTTCCCACTAGGCGCCACGACGGAACGGGCGCTACACCAACTAAATAGTTCCCACTCCATCCAAAAAGAGAGAGAAGCATACTAAAGTACTGCCTCCGTTCTAAAATAGTGATCGCTTTAACTTTTTTCTTGCAACGTTTGACCATTCGTTTTATTTGAAAAATTGGTGCAAATATAAAAAATGATAAGTCATACTTAAAGTGCTTTTGATAATAAAGCAAGTCGCAAATAAAATAAATAATAATTCTAAAAACTTAAAGCGACAAGTATTTTGGGACGGAGTTAGTAATTAAAAGCTAGAGAAGTGAAGTGAGGTTTGAACCATCTCTACTGTAGAGTCCACTCCTGTAGTCAGAGCCCTGTCAAACAGGCTTATAACCGTCAACAAAATAACTAAGAAAAAAATCACAGTATGGCTGGATTATTTCTCCAATATAATAGTCAAACATTCTACAAACTGATTATGGTTCTTGTGTAAATATGATTTAAGGGGAACAGAGATCAAAGTCACCAAGAATTAGGACCTGGAGCATATGTATGATTCTCCACCAAATGCATTAACTATCATATCAACTTCAGAAATGTGAACATTATAACTCATTTGCTCTAAAGATCTCATTATAACTCTAACAATGTGATATCTAAAGCTAGCATAGTAAATTAATTTCTGGATTTCCTTCCCATTCAAGGTGATATATCTGCTGTAAAGTGCATCGTTTGATTCTTCCCTTTATTCCCAAAGAAGAAGAGATAGAGAGCAAGAACACAAACATAAAACAAACTAGATCGGATCAAATCCGACATCGGTGTTCAAAAATCTCACGAGCAGCTTGAGACTACAGGTGTCAATTGGCCGTACCAATCTCAGAGATAAAATATGTAGGCGAAGCATCAGCAAGGAGATATCTGGCCCAAATTGATGGCAAAGTCCTTGCTTAGTGGTGGCTTGACAAGAGCCACATGGCCTATGGTCTCTTACCACATACAACTGGAGATTGTCCCTGTCTATGCGAGCTTTAATTGGCACTTGATTAGTTTAAACGACCGTGCAGTGATGCATTGTTAATGCCAGTGCTTTTGCTTGATTTTCTTAATAGAGAATTGATTACTGTCATACAAAAAGAATTATTTTCTCTTGGAATCATAATCTATGCAAGGTACAGCATGTGCAAAAAGATGTGGGCGAAGCACACGTACGCAACTCTATAATTTTGGCAAAAAGATATTGTGTTGACAGATGGCAGGCGCTATGCATATACGAGAGAATCTATCTATCTATTATATTATTAAAACAGCTTTGAAAGGAGACACCACATTCGCTGTGGAGGCTAAAAATTCCCACATTAATCGGAGAAAAAGAAAAGAAGAGTCCAAGTAAAAGTACAATTCAAAAATAGCTGAAATTCAGAATTAAAAATAAGCAATATTGAAAGAAATATCCATATAACAACCCAATACGAGATTAATCGAAATTCAAAATAAAAATAAAATAAAATCCAAAATTATAAAATAAAAGGAGAGTCCAAGTAAGAATATAATTTAACAATAACTGAAATTCGGAATTAAAAATAAGGAGTATTGAGAGAAGAGTCCATATAAGAACCCAATACGAGATTAGTTAATATTCAGAATAAAAATAAAAATAAAATCCGAAATTAGCAAAAAAAAATAAAAGTTCAAGTAGAAATACAATTTAAAATTAACTAAAATTCGGAATTAAAAATAAATAATATTGAAAGAAGAATCCATATAAAAACCCAATACGAGATTAATTAAAATTCAGAATAAAAAATAATATAATATCCAAAATTAGAAAAAATAAAAGAGAGTTCAAGAAGGAATAGAATTTTAAAACAACCGAAATTCAAAAAACTAAAAATTAAAAAAAAATTAAAAGAACACTATACGGTATTAATTAAAATTTGAAAAAAATAAATTCTGAAATTAGAAAAAGGAAAAAAATTCAATTAAGAATACAATTTATAAATAATGAAAATTGATGATAAAAAATAAAGATTATTGAAAAAAAGATTATCTAAAACACATGACGAGATAAATTAAGTAACAGGCCTATAAAAGAGTAGAGTGGTGGCGGTTGATACGACATATAAAAACTGTTAGTAAAACACCAAATATAATCCTAATGATAATTAAAAGGAGGGACGACAGGCAGGCCGTGAAGAAAAATCCTAATGATGATTAAAAGGAGGGACGACAGGCAGACCGTGAAGCAAAGGGGTAAGGCGGTTACCGGGACTTCTAGAAAGTAAAAAAAAACCCATTGATAATCATATTCGATTTTTAAAATATCAATGACAATAAAAAGGAGAAGCAGCATGCGGGGTGTATAGGAGTACAGTTGCAGAGCCGCCGACGGTTGGCAGGACTTGTAGAAAATAAAAAATTAATTCCAATGATAGTTATGTTCGATTTTTAGAATCCTAATAATAATAAAAAATAGGCGGCGGATGGGCCGTAGAGAAATATAGTGGCATCGTTTGACGGGACTTCTAAAAATTATAAAAAAAATAAAACCTAACAAGACAATAAACTCTAAAAACTAAAGGGTCTAATTTTTAAAGGTTTGGAACTTCTATAAAGTAAAAATACAATGATAATCATTTTTTATTTTAAAATCACAACGATAATAAAGATAGAAGGCAGCGGGCAAGCCATAAAGGTGTACAATGGCAGAGCCGCTGATGGTTTGGCGGGACTTATAAAAAGTAAAAAATGAACCCGAATGATAATTATGTTCGATTTATAAAATCCCAATGACAACAAAGAAAAAAGACAGTGGACGGGCCGTAGAGGAGTATAATGACAACGTTTGACAGGACTTCTAGAAATTATAAAAACGAAACCCAACGAGATAATAAACTCAAAAAACTATAACATCCAATTTTTTAAGATTTCAAGAAGAATGAATAGAAATAGTGGTAGACCGAGTAAGCAAATAAAGAAGGATATGACACAAGTAATGAGTAGCAGCTGGTGTGACTTTTAAAAACTATATAATTAGAAATACGGGGATAGCTATTTAATAAATCTTAAGTAAAATTATACTGAAAAATATATGGTTTTGTTTGGGTGCTAGCCGCGCAATTGCGCGGGCCACCCAGCTAGTTATATTATTAAAGGAATAGAAAAAGGAGCCTCCACGTTCGCTCTCATGGTCTAGAAATTCTCACATTAATCGGAGAAAAAGAAAAGGCAGAGTCCATATAGAAATACAATTTAGAAATAGTTGAAATTCGGAATAAAAAAATAAGGAATATTAGAAGAGGAGACTAGAGTCCATATAGAAATACAATTTAGAAATAGTTGAAATTCGGAATTAAAAAATAAGGAATATTAGAAGAGTAGACTAGAGTCTATATAGAAATACAATTTAGAAATAAGTGAAATTAGGAATTAAAAATAAGGAATATTAGAAGTAGAATATAGAGTCCATATAGAAATACAATTAGGAAATAATAAAAATTCGGAATTAAAAATAAGGAATATTAGAAGTAGAGTATAGAGTCCATATAGAAATACAAGAGTAAAGTCCATCACCGGTCCCTAAACTTGTATCGTTGTGTCATCCCGGTCCCTAAACTCGCAAATCAACTGTTCAGGTCCTTAAACTTGTTCGACCGTGTTATCCCGGTCCCTAAACTTGCAGATCACTCGTTTAGATCCTCCAACTTGTTCAGTTGTGTCACCCCGGTCCCTAAACTTGGATTTGAATATCATCTGGGTCAAATAGGACGGTCTAAAGACTTTATATTTAAAAATAATTCATAACTTTTTCATGTGAACTCTAATGAAGACAAACTTTATATCAAATTTATAGCCCTCAACGCGATCTACAACTTTGTAGTTGAATTTTTTTATTTTAAGTCATTTTTTCTCCCAAAATATAATTTTAAAATTAAAATTTCAAAATCTATAAACATGCAACAATATTTTGGGACCTAAACAGTTTTAATTCAAAAACTTTTCAACTACAAAGTTGTAGGTCACGTCGAGGGCTACAATTTTGATATAAAGTTTGTCTTCATTAGAGTTCACATGAAAAAGTTATGAATTATTTTTTGATATCTCGTTTTTAGACCGTCCTGTTTAGGGACCGGGGTGACACAACTGAATAAGTTGGAGGACCTAAACGAGTGATCTGCAAGTTTAGGGACCGGGATGACACAGTCGAACAAGTTTGAGGACCTAAACGGTCAATTTGCGAGTTTAGGGACCGGGATGACACGGCGGTACAAATTTAGGGACCGGTGATGGATTTTACTCGAAATACAATTAAGAAAAAAATAGAAATTCGGAATTAAAAAAAAGGAATATTAGAAGTAGGTATAGAGTCCATATAGAAATATAATTAAGAAAAAAATAGAAATTCGGAATTAAAAATAAGGAATATTAGAAGTAGAGTATAGAGTCCATATAGAAATACAATTAAGAAAAAAGATAGAAATTCGGAATTAAAAAAAGGAATATTAGAAGTAGAGTATAGAGTTCATATAGGAATTTAAAACTAACTAAAATTCAGAATAAACATAATAAAATTAAAAGTAGTGTTTAGAGTCCATATAAAAATACAATTTACAAATAACTAAAATTCAAAATTAATAAAAACATGTGAAGAAGATTTTAAAGTCAATATAGGAATACAACTTAGAAGTAACTGAAATTTGAAATTAAAAATTAAAGAATATTGAAAGATGAGTTTAGAGTCCACATAGTAATACAATTAGAAATAATAAAAATTCAGAATTAAAAAAATAAATATTAAAAGACGAGTCTAGAGTCCATATAGGAATATATATAATTTACAAATAATATTAAAAATAATTAATAACTAGCACATATATAAAATACAATATGAATATTACACTTTAGTAGTTTGGTAAAGTTATTGCAAAATTTAAAATTATGTTGTCATTTTAATATATTTGAATAATATAATGAGAAAACATATATGCTATTATATGAGATAAAATATAATGATGCTAGCCGCACGATCTGCGCGGGCCACCATCCTAGTTGTCATTATATTATAAGGCATCCTCAATGTTTGTGGTGTAGTGTAATCTTAAGGTGGACCCTATAAATAGTGAACCATTGTTAAAGTTATACCTACAATGCTATGGTTAAAATTTAGCCACAAGATGGGCCCACGTAGAATGGAAAAATAATTGTTTCATCTCTTGTTCATGAAGTGAATGAGAGAGGAAAAAATGATTTCTTTTTGTTTGTGGTAGGCCCTAAGCATAAGGTGCACTCTAAGAGCAGGTGCAATAGCAGACTATAAGCCATATATAAACATATTTTAAAGAGATAAAAGAAAAAAGATAAAAGCAGCGGGCTACAGATCTGTAGCCAGCTGCAGCACGGACTACAAGACATAACGTGTGTATGACAGTTGGGATCAGGTATTAATAGTATAGTAAGCAATTATTGTATGAATTAGCTATTACATTGGTTATAGATGATTTGGAGTTTGTAGTGGGCTATACTATTAACCTTGCTCTAAGCTAATGCTTCTTTCCACAATGTATATGGCTTACTTTACAAGTGCAATCATTGTCTTAAGGTCACCTTTTTCATACATTGTGGTTGTCCTAAGAAGTCTAAAAATATTGGTGTGATATATATGATGTATTGCGTTGGTAATGTATAAATAAGTACGTACTCCATTGGTTTCAAAATATAAGCATTCTATGTACGGAGAAATTTTAGAGATAATGAACTAATTCCTGCAAAAAAATAATTTGTAGCATCTTAAGTTCCAAAGGATCCTATAAAGTAGTCGTTTGCGTCAATAAATATGTAGTATTAATTAGCTAGTTCATACCGAGATCGAAAGTGTCTTAGTACAATTATATTGTTTTAGTGTAATTATATGAATTCAATAAAGCTTTCAATATCTTGAACAAGAGTAGTACACCTACTTCAATGCACTAAAAAATCAGTGACATTTACAGTTCTCTCTTCGTTCTAAAATATAGTTCTAAAATATAGTAATTTCTTCTAGTATTTAAAATTTAACTTAAAATATAACAACTTTCACCTACATTATTTTCTCAATCAATTATAATTTTCTCTATTTAGCTTCACCTACTTAAAATATTCGTGTCCAATATTAAAAATTGGACGAAGTACTATATAAGACGACTAGAAAATTAATCGCCCCTATGGTCGAATGAAAACACATCGCCACATGCTAGAAAAGTCGTACTCCGTAATACCTTTCGATGACCTTGAACTAATTACAACCTTGCAATATGTATATGAGCTAGATATCAAAGTATCGAACAAGCTTTCGTCCTAACCAAAAAAACAGTGACAGCAATTGCAGACGAACATACAGCCACTAGTGTTGCATAATTACCAAGTACCAACCCATATAGTAAGTCATCGTCCTACTGGCATCATATCGACCCCAAACTTCTGAACACCACAATCAACATACACAGTTAGCAGTCTAAACAACAGATGAGTCTTTTTCGCACCTGTACTAGAGGAGCTCAATGACCGGCTGCTAGCTAAGCTAGCTCAAACCCTAATTCCTTGCCTATATATAATTAGAGAGAGGTCTGTACTGAGTCTGACCCCACCACAATAATGTTCAGATACGCATATAGAATTCAGCACTGCATGGTTGGACAGTTGCAGCACCAGAACTTTCCCGATCGATCGACGAACGCAGCAAAGAAATATCTGCATCCACCACTGAAGCTTAGCGAGAGAGCATTTTTTATTAGATATAGGTTGCTTGTTATGGTAACTAGTGGTCATCAAGCTTGGGTTGGTGTAGGGGAGTACGATTATTGCATGGATAAACAATCCCCTAGCTTTAGCTAGACGATGGAAAGGCAGATTTGTGCAGGTATCTGGCGCAGCTAGGACGGTTTCTCTGAAAGTCTGAATACGTAATGCAGCATTAGTTCGATCTCTGTGATGGAGGATTGGAGAATCTGGAAATGAGTTAGCCATCCTCTTTTTCTAGAAGAGAACTTGGAGGAGGTGTGTAGCAGTAGATGTGTGCGCGCTTCATTTGCTGCTGTTAATTATTATATTTATATAGTGATCTTCTCCGAAGAAACATATATAGCATGCATGCATCATGCACTCATGCTCATGCCACAGGAGTTTGCAAGTTGCTGGAACACGAACTGAAATAATGTGGTGTAGTAGCTTATTATTCGGGCAATCTTTTCAAGACCACTATGGTTAAGAAAGTACAATGAGCTTAGGTCGAAGTACTTGCAGTACTTGAAAATGGAACAGATCAACAAGAGAAAAAGTCTAGCCCCAAAATAACGAGTTGGCAGTAAGCATGCATAGTGGAGTTTACACACGGGTGTGTTACGAAGGACACTTTTCCAACTTCTATTTTCTCGTTTTTCTTTCAGGTATACTCTTTCCGAACGATTGAACGGTATATTTTTCTAAAAAAATTATAGGAAATTTGCTTTGAAAATCGTATCAATATATTTTTCATGTTTTATAATTTAATATTTAATTAAACATGTGTTAATAAGCTATCTCGTTTTCCATGTGGGGAGAAATGAGTTATCAACGAGCAGTGGAAGGCTTAAAGCCCAACCAGTAAAAGTAGAAATAGTTGTACACCGGCCCAAGACCACTCAGATGGGCTGAAATTCACTATTAGGCCCACAGCTCAGTGCGCCAGAATTTTGTGGGCCTGCCTTTTCCAGAGAGGCCGCCGGCCTGCTGGCCTGCCACGCCAACACTTTGCCTACTTTGCCTCCTAATCGATCCCTGCAACTGCAGCATCTCACTCTCAGTCTCTCACAGTCGCTTGAAACAAACAAACACATGCTGTGGAAAAGGTAAAAAAACATCCTCGTACTAGTGACAGAACTCTCAAATCCCTTGGAATGCAGGAAGAGGCTGCAGGCTACGCACAGAGATTAAATTGGATTCAGTGTCACTGTTCTCCGGGGCCAAGCTAAGCTACAGGCAAAACTTTCTGTTCAACTGTCAATCACTCTCACCCCAAACTGCCTGGGGATTCTCAGACAGAAATTGCTGTGTGCTAACTTTTCCACGTCTCAGAAGAACTAATTCACCGAATCCTAAACACGATCCGACAGAAGCAAAGAATAGTAGTATCATGATGCTTTTCCCAAGTGCACAAGGGAGGGTTCCACCTGTACTTGCTTCTAAAGCATGTAATGCCATGCCTACTATTCTCTGAATCTATTTTGTGATCATGGAGAATATGGAATAATTACACAGCTAGGAGCTTCCTTAATCATATGTATTGATATTATTATATGCAAACGTATTATGTGACTCTAGTACAGATGATTTTAGCATAACATTCCACATGGACTCCATATAATGCCTTGATACTCTTGCATGTAGCTGCAGTTGTTCTGAATATACTATACCAGTAGCATGTACTATGATGTAACAGTAGAATTTTACTACTAGAGAGTAGAGACATATGCTTGTTTCAGATATGAAAACTCAACTTGTTGTTGGTTTGTACTCTACAAAGCTAGAGAATCTAGCAGGGTACATTTCCTATACCGGGATTGTCGCTTTCATCAGTTGTCACATGCAGCAGTTTGGCTCTTGTTACTAATTATCAAGCTGCGTGTATTCAGCAGCCTGGCTAATTAATTAACCCAAGTCCAATGCTTATTAAAACATATCATCGCATTAAGAATACTGAAGAACAGCGACGACATCGGTCCAACGACAAGCGTCCATCCACAATTCCACATAGTACATTCGGTCTCTCTGTTTCAACTGGCTGGACCAAATCAAAATCCAAACAAACCCAATGATTTGCGTACTTTGAAATACTGCTGAATGTGATCGAAGTTGGTCGTAATTGGATCTAGTGTACGTCGTTAGCGAACGTAGGCGTTGAAACTGGGAGCAGAAACGCCTGCAAATCCACAGGAAATTAAAGGTAGTTATATCAGTATTTTGCTGTCAAACACAAAGCCAAAATTATATTTCTTCACCTCTTCCCGGGTGAGCTGAACGAACCAACCTATAATTATTTTATACATCACCTCCATCAAAAGTTGGTAAAAATAAGTTTATGTTGCTATCAAATTTTGTGGTGAGGTAATTTATTTAATTATTTTTGTAGTAACAATCCAAACCGCATTAATCATGTCCCTTGTCTTAGGTCCCGTTCAAGTTCGACTTATGAAGATAAAGATTTTCAGTATGTAGTACGAGATAAGCCATTAACGTATGATTATTTAAGTATTAATTATTATAAAGTAGATTTATTTGATATTTTCAACCAACTTTATATAGAAAATTTTCGTACGAAACGCACAATTTAGTAATTTAAAAAATATGTTAACGAAAATCAAGATAAAATCTACATCTTAATTAGAAAATAATGGGACCTTCAAATAAAAACCAGTAAACTTATTCTTCCGGGAGCATCTGCTATATGTTGGGCTATATGATTGAGTAAGAATGATATTGCTTTTGACAAATCACCATCTATGTCCTATATGCAGGTTATTTTCAGAGCAATATATTGGCTCCAGTCCTAGACACAACTACAAAAGTGTGATGAAGACTACAAGCTTTTGAAGTCTGCATGTCGTAATCTTGAGACGACAGTTATGCAACTTTTTGTCAACTTCGGATGGAGATTAACAAATAGAATTTAATAATTGTGTGCTCTTTATCTTGTGTTGGCGTTTATGAGTTTGTGTTCGCTTTATGTTTAGAAGAGTTTTTCAAAGTTATCTTTGAGTTGCACTCGTTTCGAGTGATTTCGTGTAATAATTGGCTCCAACTCGTTTGAGTAAAGGTCGGGATATATTACTATTCCATTATTAAAGAAAAAAAACCACAAGCAAACCTTATTAATTAATATCCCCAAAAATTGGTGGCGAAAATTCGTCAACTGGTTACTCGTTAACATCAACCGTGTCACGCTCATTTCGTACTGTACTTATATATAGGATTTGTTAAAGCTTTAATCTTTTCTTAATCAACAAATCCACGTCGGCTACACGTCGGAAGTCGGCGCCCGCTGCGTGCAGCTGTCCCCTCCACGTGGGCCCCGTCCAGCCTCCAGCCTCTCAACTGGCTTGTTGTTTCGTCTTTCTCGCGGGCCGGGCGCTGCTGGTAGTCTGGCCCACATGGCAGTGGGGCCCACGGTGTCAAGCTGGGCCCAGGTGCGCTGTGCGAAGACATGGGGAGGCGCGGTACACGGTTGCATCCATGCAGCCGCACACGTGTGCGTACCTGACCTACGCAAACACGATCAAGTTTGGTTTTGATTCTTTCTAGCTATTGGGAATCGATTCTCGAATAATTGTCAGTGTTACACTATACTCGTGCTACTTTAAACGTAGTATAAGTTATTTCTAAATAAGTTATTTAAAAGGAGTAACTTCTTTTTTTGGGATTATTTAATTTCTTTTAATCTAAGTTTGTTTAAGTTTGATTAAGTCTATGAAAAAATGACATATAGCACACTAAATCTATTATATTATTAAAAGAATAGAAAAAGTAGCCTCCACGTTCGCTCTCATGGCCTAGAAATTCTCACATTAATCGGAGAAAAAGAAAAGACAGAGTTCATATAGAAATACAATTTAGAAATAGCTGAAATTCAGAATTAAAAAAAGAAATATTAGAAGAGGAGACTAGAGTCCATACAGAAATACAATTTAGAAATAGCTGAAATTCAGAATTAAAAAATAAGGAATATTATATTAGGAGACTAGAGTCCATATAGTAATACAATTTAGAAATAGCTGAAATTCGGAATTAAAAAATAAGAAATATTAGATTAGGAGACTAGAGTTCATATAGAAATACAATTTATAAATAGTTGAAATTTCGGAATTAAAAATAAGAAATATTAAAATAGAAGACTAGAGTCCATATAGAAATACAATAAGGAAATAACTGAAATTCGGAATTAAAAATAAAGAATATTAAAAGTAGAGTATAAAGTCCATATAGAGATACAATAAGGAAATAACTGAAATTCGGAATTAAAAATAAGAAATATTAGAAGTAGAGTATACAGCCCATATAGAAATACAATTAGGAAATAGCTGAAATTCGGAATTAAAAATAAGGAATATTAGAAATAGAGTATAGAGTCCATATAGAAATACAATTAGGAAATAATAGAAATTTGGAATTTAAAAATAAGGAATATTAGAAGTAGAGTATAGAGTCCATATAGGATTTTTAAAACTAACAAAAATTTGGAATAAACATAATAAAATTAAAAGTAGAGTTTAGAGTCCGTATAAAAATACAATTTACAAATAACTAAAATTCGAAATTAAGAAAAACATGGGAAGAGAAGTTTAAAGTCAATATAGGAATACAATTTAAAAGTAACTGAAATTCGAAATTAAAATTTAAAGATTATTGAAAGATGAGTTTATAGTCCACATAGAAATACAATTAGAAATAATAAAAATTTAGAAATAAAAATAAATAATATTGGAAGAAGAGTATAGAGTCTATATAGAAATACAATTTACAGAAAATTCGGAATTAAAAAAAAGAAATATTAAAAGATGAGTCTACAGTCCATATAGGAATATATATAATTTACAAATAACTAAAATTTGATATTAAAAATAATTAATAACCAACACGTATATAAAATACAATATGAATATTGCACATTAGTAGTTTTGTAAAGTTATTGCAAAATTTAAAATTATGTTGTCATTTTAATATATTTGAATAATATAATGAGAAAACATATATGCTATTATATGAGAGAATATAATGATGCTAGCCGCGCAATCTGCGGGCCACCATATTAGTTAGTTTTATAAAATATAACATTAAATATACGGTAATAGTATGTTTGTTTTATGTCGAAAACATTGCTATGGATTTCTAAAAATTTGATTGAACTTGAAAAGGTTTGAGTTAAAAATAATCCAAAACACCTTATAATATAAAACGAATGAAGTAATAATGAAAGATACCACATACTTTAATAATATATATGTTCTCTAGTGTTTATCTTTTTTAAAAAAAGACAATTGGTTAATTAAGCATGAATAGTGATAGTGTCGATTATCGGAGAATGGAGGGAGGTACTGAAAACGATATCTCTTTTTCCCTTTTTTTTCTCTTCACTTTTTCTCTCTCTTTGTCACTGTAGTCGTTCTGCTCAATCATAAAACGGCCCATTAGCAGTTGATGGAGTAGGGAGCACTGCTAGTTAACGTGAAGTATCGTCAAATTAATCAATCAAGGATTCAATTCTGAAAGCTTCATTATTGTTTTGTACGTGGAAAACAAGTACGTCTCGATCGACTGGTCTTTTTCTAGGGTTTGGCTGTTGTCAAGGCGTTTTCAATTCCGTTGTTGGTGAAAGTACGCAAAACGTGACCACTGTAGCCTTGGGCCTTTAATTCGGCCGAAGAAAATCGGACTGCTGCACACACGTTTGTAAATTGTAATGGCAATAGATCAACAGTTTTCGGCCAATCAGTATTCGAACCCAGCCAATTAAATGGACCGCGTAGTTAAGCAATAGTAAAAGATTGACTTTTTTTTTCTTAAAGCATACAGTAAATTGTATTGTAGATAATGCGCTAGCTTTAAAAGTGTCACGCCAGCTTAGATATTACTCTCTCCTTACTCGTAAAGTAGATCGTTTTGGACAGCGACACGATCTCCAAAACACAATCTTGACTTCTTATTTCTATAAAAATATTTATTGAAAAGTAATATATGTATACTTTTATAAAGGAATTTTTCAAGACAAATCTATTCATATAATTTTTATATTTTCAAACTCAACAACTTGAGAATTATTCATGATTTATATTCCTAAGGTTTAACTTAAACATTGTCATAAACGACTTCCTTTACGAATACGGAGGGAGTATGTACTAGAGAAAGGTATACGTACTAGAGTAATTAACTCCTATGCAAATCACAAGAGAAATAAAAAAATGTATATATAGACAACCAAATAAAATATGACTACTCCCTCCATTTCATATAATTGCCCCTTTCATATTATAAATCATTTTGACTTTTCATAGCCAAGCTTTTTTTGTTTGATCAAATATTATTTTTAACACAAAAATAAGTATATTATAAATATATATTTAATTTTAGATTTAATGAAATTAATTTTGTTTTTTTTTGGATGTTGTTAATTTTTCTGTAAATTTAGCTATACTTAATGAAGTTTGACTTAACGGAGAATTACTTTTAGATATTGTTGGGGCAATACATAAATGTGTTATGGTGTGCTGTATATTGTGTCTCTATACGAGCAGGTACAATGATAGACTATAAGTGGGCTACAAGCTTATGTGGAGGAGATAAGAGAGGAAATAGAATAAAGGCGGGCTATAAATTTGTAGCCAGCTGCAGCACGAATTCCAAAACGTTGTGTGTGTATAACATGTGGGACCAAATATTAATAATATACTTCCTCCGTTTTATATCATAAGACTTTCTAGCATTGCACATTCATATATATGTTAATGAATCTAGACATATACATGTGCCTAGATTCATTAACATCTATATAAATATGGGCAATGCTAGAAAGTCTTATAACCTGAGACGAAGATAGTAGTATATATTTGTAAATAACTATTGTATAAATTAACTATTAGATGGACTACAGACAACCTGGAGTAATTGGCTATACTAACTTGCTCTACTAGTCGTGTACTCCTGTCACACCCCGAAGTTCTCCTCCCAAGCCAAAATTTTAATTTTATAAACGACCCCAAGAAAAGGCAGGTAAAAGCAAGAGTAAACCCTAATAAATTAATGCAAATAATAATCGAATCTGGCATGTGGAATTTTTCTTGAGTTCTACATGTCGAAATTCACTAACAGGATTTTTAGTGGAATTTTCAGAGCTCTAGAAATAATTTTAACCAATTAAAATTGAGCAAGCAATATTTTAATTCCAGGGAAAATTCCTTTTCTTTCTTTTTCTTTTTCTTTTCCTTTTTCCTCTCAATGGGCCGTCGGTCCATTCCTCCTTTCCTCCCCCCCCCCCCTCCTCTCTGCTGGGCCGGCCGCAGGCCGAGGCCCAGCCCGGCAGCCAGGCCGCCCCGCTGCCTCCTCTCTCGGGGTCGCCGACAGGTGGGGCCCACCTGTCGGGCCCGTCTCCCTCCTCCCGCCGCTCCCGGCGCGCCGCCGCTCCCGCAACCGTCGCCGCGCCCACGCCTCCGCCTTCTCCGGGCCACGTCGGCCACGTCCGCGCGTGCGCCGCGTTCTCCGCGCCCATTCCCCTCTCTCTCCCGCTCGCGCCCGCGCCCGAGATGGCCGGGATTCGAAAATCGAATCCCGCCTCTCTCTCCTCCCCACTCCCCACGTCGGCCGGCGATTCCCGCCTCTCCCGGCCACGTCCGGCCCTCTCTCCCCTTATTTAAGCTTCACCGCCGCCCCCTCTCTCTTTTTCCCCATTGCGCCGACCTCTCCCGAGCTCCCCATCGCTTCCGCGCCGTGCAACCACCCGCCGCCGCCGTTTTTGCTACTTCGGCCGCCGCTAGCCGCCGCTAGGGTCGCCGCCGCACCGCGCCGTCGTCGCCGTCGGGTTCGCGGGGTCGAGATCTACCTCGGCCGCCCCTTCCCCGTCGAGGTTCGCCGCCGGAACCCCCGTCTCCTCGCGCTCCGGTGGGTTTAACCCCTACCGCCGCTTTCGGCCTCGAATGCCGGTCGCCGGGGTCTATCTCCCTCTCTCTAATCCCTCTCTTCTCCTTCCTTAGGGCGCGCCGAAGCTCGTCTGCCGGTCGCCGTCGCCTCCCGTGGCTTGCCGTCGCCGTTCGCCATCGTCTTCCTCCGCGCCGGCCACCCTCGGTGAGGCATCTCCTCTCCTCTCCTTCCCCGTTTCCCCGTGCGTCGCCGCCGCCCGCGCTCGCCGTCGCTTTGGGTCGTTGCCGCCGTCCGCTGCCGCCGCTTTCGCGTCGCCTCCGCCGCCGGATGCCGTCGCCGGCGACGCGACGCGCACGCACCGCCGCCGCTAGCCCCGGGTCGGCCGATCGGCTTTGATGCCGATCCGAGCCCGGGGGCTGCCGCCGCCGCCGTCCGTCCGATCGGCCCGAGGGCGATCCGGGCCGTCGGTCCCGTGGATCGGTGGTGGATCACCCGCGTGGTCCCGGTCCACGGTAGACCGCCCTCCCCGTGCCGCTGACCGGTGGGCCCGCGGGCCGACGCCTCCTCTCTCCTCCCCGTGCCGCTGACCGGTGGGCCCCGCATGTCGGCGCCGCGCCACCCGTGCTGACGTCAGCCCTGGTTAATATTGCGCAATAAAATTATTTAAGGATTTTTGTTATAGTAATAAACACAGTGAATCTTCTAAAATTCATAACTAATTCATCCGAGCTCCGTTTAATCCCATTCAAGTCTCAGTAAATCAAGAAAAATGTGTAGAATCCATTAAAAATGGTTTTGTTCCCTGTTTCAGTAGTCTTATAGCCTGTTTGCAATGTTTGCTTTGTTTGCCGCTAGATTCCGATCCCTCCGACGCTCCGGTGTACTTCGAGATAGTCGCCGAGGTTCCTCCAGCATCAGAGCAAGGCAAGTCATGCTTGTCATTTGAACATGTTGATCCTATATTGCAAATGCTCTATTGTTTCCTTTCAAATATTGCATTGTTTTATAATATTACTAGGGGATGGTTACCTATTGTTACAGCCATGCTTTTTGGATACCATGCTCCTTTGTTAGCTTGGGTTATAACATGATTAGAGTTTGGACTAGGAATTGCTTAGCCATGCTTAGTTCAACTAGCACATAATGGGGAATCTCATTTAAAACCTAGACTATAGGTTTATATGATAATGTTGGTTTAATACCACCGCTCTGGTGTTGGTTAAATAAAATGTATCACATGGTGGGCTGTGGGTGCATGGTTTTGCTAGTCGCGCCAATGGCAATTAAGGACCGGTTCGCGGGATGCCCTGGAAGAATTTATCGTACTTACCACAAGCCAGCGTGGGCAACGGCTGGGCTTGTAGTGTAGCTTTCCTCTAGTCGACGCATCCAGGCAAGGGTGGGCGTGATGGAGCGGGGCGGGCCCTGCGACGGCCTCTGTCGCTTCCGGATTCACCTAGGCACGAGAGGGGACTGCCCGTTGCCCGCTGGGGACGGGGGTGAAACCTGAGGTGTGGTGTGCTTGGCTAGAGGGGGTTATGCGAAGGGTCCTGTCACGGCCTCTTTCCGGTATGTCGTGGTGGCATGTCGGCGCACGGAAACGTGTCGTGGGGCTGTGTCTTGTAGGTACAGTTGTACACCTCTGATCAGAGTAAAACTATTCGAATAGCCGTGCCCGCGGTTATGGGCGGTCAACCAGATTCACCGTGATTAGTTTCACCTTGGTGTAATCCTTTAATTTGGATAGTTTAGGTGGATGGTTGGGCCTGTTGCAACGTGGTGTAGCGTTGGACAGTGGATGAATAATACTGCTTAATTTTGCAACTGTTTTCGCATTCAACTCTTGTTTATAAATGCCAGTATTTATGCAAATGAACCTGTTTAGCTGTTCCTTGTTGAATCCCTGCATCATACCTCTATTCCGGTATGACTTGCTGAGTACAGTGGGTAGTACTCAGTCTTGCTCTACTTTTCCCAACCTCAGAGTTCGAGTTCGGGTCAGATGAAGGTTTCTCTGAGGAGTAGGCTTCGTCCGTGCCGTCGAGGATGCCTGTGGAGTGGTGTTCCCGCTGCAGTTTAGTCAAGGCTTAGCTCCAGTTTCTTTTGTTTTCCGCTGCATTTATGTAAGACTTTATGATGTTTGTAAGACGTGGATCTGTATGTCAACATTGTCGTTTGTGTACCCCGGCTGGTCCTGGACGGGGATTTTAATGCACATTCTGCTTGGAATTCTATTCGGGAATTTCTGGGCGTGACAAGTTGGTATCAGAGCCAGGTTGACCGTAGGACAAGCCAAATGGAAACTTAAGAGCCCTCTGAATCCTTTTCATTGCATATGTCCGTTGCAATTGGATTTGTTTTGGGAAAATTGGGATCCGTTTTTGTGGTTCAAGGGAAAAATCTTGTTCTTTCATTTAAGTGAGATTTATCAAAACAAGTCGGTCTAGGGCTTTAGTAAAATTATTTGAGATTTATTCGTCAGTCAGTCGGGTTTTGGTGGGTGAAATGCATTAGGTCCTAGATCAGGAATATGGGTTGCAAGGTATTTCTGCTCTTATTGTTATTATTAGTATGTATCTAATTTCTCATTATTTTATCGTTATGTGAGTCTGTCTTATTTATTCGCTCTCATGCAAAATGATCTATGCATAAAAAAAAATTTCGCTTTTATTCGTTCCCCTTATTTGAGTCTTTTATTGCTTTATTTAAATTTGGATTTGAGCATGCATTGATCCTACTCCTTTGTCTTCTCTAGATGGCCGGTCACCCACCCAACCACCGCGGAGAAGGCATGATCGACTTCGTGGCAGAGTTGGCACGCATGACACTGGTGGTGGGCTACCCCAACGCGCCGGAGTACACGACGATTCCGCCGCTCAGTGGCGAGCTCCCTCACCGTGTCCGCTTGGAGGTCCATGGCTACGTGGGGACTTGCCTCGCTAACATGGCGGTCGAGGCATCTGGAGGCACAGCAGATCACGCCTGTCAGGAGGCAGCCTACTTGATGATGGCCAGACTACGGGAGCGCCACAACTACATCTTCCACGACACGGCGTACTGCTTCCACCCTCGTCGAGCCCACGGTGACGACGTCAGTTCCTTCCGTCCGACAGCTGGCGAGAACGACACTACCTTCGGTCACATGTGTGCTGTGATAAGGGGATTGGATAGGATGCACTCGGACCTGCACAAGGCGACCAAGGCCTTGAATGATGGGAAGCTCATGAGGATCGTCGCTCTGAAGGACGAGATAGCGCGCTTGAAGAGGGAGAATGCTCAGCTAAAAGGTCTTCCAGCGCCAGGAGGAGCCCGGATCCGCACTACGCCCCGCAAGACGACGACTGCACCCGTGCGCATTCAGCTTGCGCCCAGGAACCCACCCCCTCCCGCAGCTCCCGCGTCCGCTCTCTCCTTCGCTCCAGCGTCAGCCGCCAGGGGTCCAGCCAGTGGCAACGGGGGTTGGTTGTCTGCAACTCCCAGTGGCAGTCGCAACCACGGCAGCAGCAGTTCCAGTAGCGCAGAGCCGGGCAGTGGCGAGGAGTATCTAGCAGATTCCAGGAGCCGCTCAGAGGGACCTGGTGATGAGCAGGAAGATGCCTTCGACTCCACCGACCGCAGGAGCCGCTCCGAGCATTAGGCTCGCTTTCCATTAGCTTACCGACTGTCTAGCTTCTGCTTGTTAGTTTGTGTGTTTAGGTTGCTTGTTTGGGGTCAGTCGACGGTCGATATCATGTGCCTATGATATGGCTGTCTTAATAAGGATTTTTGCTTGCTCTTTAAGTGTTTTAATTCAGATCAGAACAATTGCAATTTAAATTCCTATGTAATAAAGCTTAGTTCCTGAGCATCTGTTTTCCTTCTCTTCCCTCGTATGCTTTTCCCTCCAGATGGTCTACACCAGGAATGGCAGTCGCGCGACAGGCGAGGGCAGCAACGGCGAAGAGCGCACTGATGGGGCGCATCCCCACAGCGATTCCGGCAATGGTCCGCCACCACTTCCTGAGAATCCGACGCTAGCCCAGGTGATGGCACATCAAACGCAGATGATGACAGCCATGATGCAGCAGATGCAACAGCAGCACCAACAGATGTACCAGAGGATGCAGCAGCAGCAGCAGTTTGGTCCCCCTCCCCCTCAGTCCAAGCTGCCGGAGTTTCTACGTGTCAGGCCACCCACTTTCTCCAGCACCACCAACCCTATGGAGGCGAATGACTGGCTTCATGCTATAGAGAAGAAGCTGAATCTCCTGCAGTGCAATGATCAGGAGAAGGTTGCTTTCGCCACACACCAGCTTCAAGGTCCTGCATCAGCTTGGTGGGATAATCACATGGCCACCCGCCCACCAGGTACTGAAGTCACTTGGGCAGAGTTCTGCCGTAGCTTCAGGAAGGCGCAGGTGCCAGACGGGGTCGTGGCACAAAAGAAGAGGGAATTCCGGGCACTCCAGCAGGGCAACAGGACTGTGACAGAGTACCTCCATGAGTTCAATCGCCTCGCGCGATATGCACCAGAGGATGTCCGCACCGACGCCGAGAAGCAGGAAAAGTTCATGGCAGGTCTGGATGACGAGTTGACCAACCAACTGATATCTGGGGACTACGCCGACTTTGAGAGGCTGGTTGACAAGGCAATCCGTCAGGAGGACCAACGCAACAAGATGGACAGGAAGAGGAAAGCCGCTCAGTTCAGGGCACATCAGGGAAATCACCAGAGGCCGCGCTTCACTCCCGGACAGCAGGGTGGACCTACCACCATGATCGTCCGCCAGCACCGCCCGTTCAACCCTAGCAACTTCCACCAGGGCACCAGTGGCAGTCAAAACCACCATGGAGGTCAGCCCAACCGCGGTGCAGCTCCACGCCCACCAGTGGCACCGGCACAGTCAGGCCAGCCCGCGCAAGCCAAGAAGGAGACGGGAGCAAAACCAGGGTCCTGCTTCAACTGTGGCGAGCTTGGTCACTTCGCCGACAAATGCCCGAAGCCCAGGCGTGCCGGGCCAAGGTTTATCCAGGCTCGTGTCAACCACGCATCTGCGGAGGAGGCACAAGCAGCACCAGAGGTCGTACTGGGTACGTTTCCTGTTAACTCAACCCCTGCAACAGTACTTTTTGACTCTGGTGCAACGCATTCTTTCATCTCAAAGAAATTTGTCGGGATGCATGGGTTAATAAGAGAGGAACTTAGCACACCGATGCGGGTTCATACCCCAGGGAATAGCTCCACCTCGGTTCAATTCAGCCCTTCTATAACAATAGAAATTCAAAGGTCACCATTTCTAGCCAACCTCATCCTTCTCGAATCCAAAGACCTAGATGTCATTCTTGGGATGGATTGGCTGACCAAGTTTAAGGGAGTCATCGATTGTGCGAATCGCACAGTCACCCTGACCAACGAGAAGGGAGAAACCGTAGTGTACAAATCTCTAGTCTCGCCAAAGAAAGGGGTCTCGTTGAATCAGATTGAGACGGAAATCCCAGTGGACACCGTAGAGAAGAACTTGAGAAAATTGGATGATATACCCATAGTCTGCGAGTATCCAGAAGTGTTCCCCGAAGACCTCACTACCATGCCACCCAAGAGAGAGATTGAATTCCGGATTGACTTGGCACCGGGAACTGCTCCAATCTATAAGAGACCGTACCGAATGGCAGCCAACGAATTAGCGGAGGTCAAGAAGCAAGTTGATGAGCAGCTGCAGAAAGGGTACATACGACCAAGCACTTCACCTTGGGGCGCTCCGGTCATTTTTGTGGAGAAGAAGGATAAGACGAAAAGAATGTGTGTCGATTACCGCGCACTCAATGAGGTCACCATCAAGAATAAATATCCTTTGCCGCGGATTGATGACTTGTTTGACCAGCTGAAAGGAGCCAGGGTATTTTCCAAGATAGACCTGCGATCAGGCTATCACCAGTTGAGAATTCGGGAAGAGGATATTCCCAAGACAGCCTTCACCACTCGGTATGGGTTGTATGAGTGCACGGTTATGTCTTTTGGACTCACCAATGCACCTGCATTCTTCATGAATCTGATGAACAAAGTGTTCATGGAATTTCTGGATAAGTTTGTTGTG
This sequence comes from Oryza meridionalis, assembly GCA_000338895.3. Taxonomy (NCBI): domain Eukaryota; kingdom Viridiplantae; phylum Streptophyta; class Magnoliopsida; order Poales; family Poaceae; genus Oryza; species Oryza meridionalis. The sequence goes on from CM002526.2 coordinate 2,506,238, forward strand.
GTATTCATTGATGACATCCTTATCTATTCCAAGTCCGAAGAAGAGCATGAGCAACATCTTCGTCAGGTACTCGAGAAGTTGCAAGAGCACCAGCTCTATGCCAAGTTCAGCAAGTGTGACTTTTGGTTATCAGAGGTCAAATTCTTGGGCCACGTCATTACAGCTCAGGGAGTGGCCGTTGATCCGTCAAACGTGGAGTCAGTTACCAAGTGGACCCCACCCAAGACAGTGTCGCAGATTCGGAGTTTTCTTGGACTTGCGGGTTATTACCGTCGGTTCATTGAAAATTTCTCCAGGATCGCTAGACCCATGACTCAGTTGCTTAAGAAAGATGAGAAATTCAAATGGACAGCCGAGTGCGACAAGAGTTTCGAGGAACTCAAGAAGAAATTAGTGTCTGCCCCAGTCTTGATTCTGCCCGACCAGACAAAAGACTTCCAAGTTTATTGTGACGCGTCTCGCCATGGACTTGGATGTGTCCTAATGCAAGAGGGCAGGGTGGTTGCGTATGCCTCGCGGCAGTTGCGTCCACACGAAGGAAATTATCCAACTCATGACTTGGAATTGGCAGCAGTGGTTCATGCTTTGAAGATCTGGAGGCACTATCTGATTGGCAACCGCTGCGAAGTATATACGGACCATAAGAGTCTGAAATACATCTTCACCCAACCGGACCTAAACCTCCGACAACGAAGATGGTTGGAACTAATCAAAGACTATGACATGAGTATTCACTACCACCCGGGTAAAGCCAATGTGGTGGCAGACGCTTTAAGCCGGAAAAGTTACTGCACTACCCTACGCATCGAGGGCATGTGTGAGGAATTGCGGCAGGAGTTTGAACATCTCAACGTGGGAATTGTTGAACACGGGTTCGTAGCCGCTCTGGAGGCACGGCCTACGCTCGTGGATCAAGTTAGAGCCGCTCAAGTAAATGACCCGGAAATAGCAGAACTGAAAAAGAACATGAGAGTCGGAAAGGCTCGGGATTTCCTTGAGGATGAGCATGGCACAATCTGGATGGGAGAAAGATTGTGTGTACCTGACGATAAGGAATTGAAGGATCTGATACTCACCGAGGCTCATCAGACCCAGTACTCCATCCATCCAGGCAGCACTAAAATGTATCAAGACCTCAAAGAAAAGTTTTGGTGGGTCAGCATGAGGAGAGAAATAGCTGAATTCGTCGCACTCTGCGATGTTTGCCAACGAGTGAAGGCGGAGCACCAAAGACCCGCAGGTTTACTCCAACCTCTTCAAATCCCGGAATGGAAATGGGAGGAGATTGGAATGGACTTTATAACGGGACTGCCACGGACATCATCGGGACATGATTCAATCTGGGTAGTCGTGGATCGACTTACTAAGGTTGCTCACTTCATACCAGTACATACCGCGTATACGGGCAAAAGGTTGGCGGAACTCTACCTCTCGAGAATCATGTGCCTACATGGAGTACCCAAAAAGATTGTATCTGACCGAGGGAGCCAATTCACTTCAAAGCTCTGGCAAAAATTGCAAGAGGAATTGGGAACCCGGTTGAATTTCAGCACAGCCTACCATCCGCAGACCGATGGTCAAACCGAGCGAGTTAATCAAATATTGGAGGACATGCTAAGGGCTTGTGCACTTGATTTTGGTGGAGCTTGGGATAAAAGCTTGCCTTATGCGGAATTCTCTTACAACAATAGCTACCAGGCCAGTCTACAGATGGCACCATTTGAAGCTTTATACGGCCGGAAGTGCCGCACACCTCTCTTCTGGGATCAGACAGGCGAGCGCCAACTGTTCGGGACAGAGGTATTAGCGGAAGCAGAAGAGAAAGTCAGAATCATCAGGGAAAGGTTGAGGATTGCCCAGTCTCGACAGAAGAGTTACGCGGATAACCGCCGAAGGGAGCTCACTTTTGAGGCAGGGGATTACGTGTATCTTCGTGTCACTCTGCTCCGGGGAGTACACCGCTTTCAGACAAAAGGCAAGTTGGCACCACGCTTCGTGGGACCATACAAAATCTTGGAACGAAGGGGAGAAGTCGCTTATCAGCTAGAACTTCCATCCAATATGGTCGGAATCCATGACGTATTCCACGTGTCCCAATTGAAGAAGTGCTTAAGAGTACCTGAAGAGCAGGCTGATTCAGAACACATTGATATCCAGGAGGACTTGACATATGTGGAGAAGCCGGTTCGTATACTTGATACTAGTGAAAGGAGAACCAGAAACAAGGTCACCAGGTTTTGCCGAGTGCAGTGGAGTCATCATTCAGAAGAGGAAGCGACCTGGGAAAGGGAAGATGAGTTGAAGGCCGCCCATCCGCACCTTTTCGCCAGCTCCTCCGAATCTCGGGGTCGAGATTCCGTTTAAGGGGGGTAGGTTTGTCACACCCCGAAGTTCTCCTCCCAAGCCAAAATTTTAATTTTATAAACGACCCCAAGAAAAGGCAGGTAAAAGCAAGAGTAAACCCTAATAAATTAATGCAAATAATAATCGAATCTGGCATGTGGAATTTTTCTTGAGTTCTACATGTCGAAATTCACTAACAGGATTTTTAGTGGAATTTTCAGAGCTCTAGAAATAATTTTAACCAATTAAAATTGAGCAAGCAATATTTTAATTCCAGGGAAAATTCCTTTTCTTTCTTTTTCTTTTTCTTTTCCTTTTTCCTCTCAATGGGCCGTCGGCCCATTCCTCCTTTCCTCCCCCCCCTCCTCTCTGCTGGGCCGGCCGCAGGCCGAGGCCCAGACCGGCAGCCAGGCCGCCCCGCTGCCTCCTCTCTCGGGGTCGCCGACAGGTGGGGCCCACCTGTCGGGCCCGTCTCCCTCCTCCCGCCGCTCCCGGCGCGCCGCCGCTCCCGCAACCGTCGCCGCGCCCACGCCTCCGCCTTCTCCGGGCCACGTCGGCCACGTCCGCGCGTGCGCCGCGTTCTCCGCGCCCATTCCCCTCTCTCTCCCGCTCGCGCCCGCGCCCGAGATGGCCGGGATTCTTAAATCGAATCCCGCCTCTCTCTCCTCCCCACTCCCCACGTCGGCCGGCGATTCCCGCCTCTCCCGGCCACGTCCGGCCCTCTCTCCCCTTATTTAAGCTTCACCGCCGCCCCCTCTCTCTTTTTCCCCATTGCGCCGACCTCTCCCGAGCTCCCCATCGCTTCCGCGCCGTGCAACCACCCGCCGCCGCCGTTTTTGCTACTTCGGCCGCCGCTAGCCGCCGCTAGGGTCGCCGCCGCACCGCGCCGTCGTCGCCGTCGGGTTCGCGGGGTCGAGATCTACCTCGGCCGCCCCTTCCCCGTCGAGGTTCGCCGCCGGAACCCCCGTCTCCTCGCGCTCCGGTGGGTTTAACCCCTACCGCCGCTTTCGGCCTCGAATGCCGGTCGCCGGGGTCTATCTCCCTCTCTCTAATCCCTCTCTTCTCCTTCCTTAGGGCGCGCCGAAGCTCGTCTGCCGGTCGCCGTCGCCTCCCGTGGCTTGCCGTCGCCGTTCGCCATCGTCTTCCTCCGCGCCGGCCACCCTCGGTGAGGCATCTCCTCTCCTCTCCTTCCCCGTTTCCCCGTGCGTCGCCGCCGCCCGCGCTCGCCGTCGCTTTGGGTCGTTGCCGCCGTCCGCTGCCGCCGCTTTCGCGTCGCCTCCGCCGCCGGATGCCGTCGCCGGCGACGCGACGCGCACGCACCGCCGCCGCTAGCCCCGGGTCGGCCGATCGGCTTTGATGCCGATCCGAGCCCGGGGGCTGCCGCCGCCGCCGTCCGTCCGATCGGCCCGAGGGCGATCCGGGCCGTCGGTCCCGTGGATCGGTGGTGGATCACCCGCGTGGTCCCGGTCCACGGTAGACCGCCCTCCCCGTGCCGCTGACCGGTGGGCCCGCGGGCCGACGCCTCCTCTCTCCTCCCCGTGCCGCTGACCGGTGGGCCCCGCATGTCGGCGCCGCGCCACCCGTGCTGACGTCAGCCCTGGTTAATATTGCGCAATAAAATTATTTAAGGATTTTTGTTATAGTAATAAACACAGTGAATCTTCTAAAATTCATAACTAATTCATCCGAGCTCCGTTTAATCCCATTCAAGTCTCAGTAAATCAAGAAAAATGTGTAGAATCCATTAAAAATGGTTTTGTTCCCTGTTTCAGTAGTCTTATAGCCTGTTTGCAATGTTTGCTTTGTTTGCCGCTAGATTCCGATCCCTCCGACGCTCCGGTGTACTTCGAGATAGTCGCCGAGGTTCCTCCAGCATCAGAGCAAGGCAAGTCATGCTTGTCATTTGAACATGTTGATCCTATATTGCAAATGCTCTATTGTTTCCTTTCAAATATTGCATTGTTTTATAATATTACTAGGGGATGGTTACCTATTGTTACAGCCATGCTTTTTGGATACCATGCTCCTTTGTTAGCTTGGGTTATAACATGATTAGAGTTTGGACTAGGAATTGCTTAGCCATGCTTAGTTCAACTAGCACATAATGGGGAATCTCATTTAAAACCTAGACTATAGGTTTATATGATAATGTTGGTTTAATACCACCGCTCTGGTGTTGGTTAAATAAAATGTATCACATGGTGGGCTGTGGGTGCATGGTTTTGCTAGTCGCGCCCATGGCAATTAAGGACCGGTTCGCGGGATGCCCTGGAAGAATTTATCGTACTTACCACAAGCCAGCGTGGGCAACGGCTGGGCTTGTAGTGTAGCTTTCCTCTAGTCGACGCATCCAGGCAAGGGTGGGCGTGATGGAGCGGGGCGGGCCCTGCGACGGCCTCTGTCGCTTCCGGATTCACCTAGGCACGAGAGGGGACTGCCCGTTGCCCGCTGGGGACGGGGGTGAAACCTGAGGTGTGGTGTGCTTGGCTAGAGGGGGTTATGCGAAGGGTCCTGTCACGGCCTCTTTCCGGTATGTCGTGGTGGCATGTCGGCGCACGGAAACGTGTCGTGGGGCTGTGTCTTGTGGGTACAGTTGTACACCTCTGATCAGAGTAAAACTATTCGAATAGCCGTGCCCGCGGTTATGGGCGGTCAACCAGATTCACCGTGATTAGTTTCACCTTGGTGTAATCCTTTAATTTGGATAGTTTAGGTGGATGGTTGGGCCTGTTGCAACGTGGTGTAGCGTTGGACAGTGGATGAATAATACTGCTTAATTTTGCAACTGTTTTCGCATTCAACTCTTGTTTATAAATGCCAGTATTTATGCAAATGAACCTGTTTAGCTGTTCCTTGTTGAATCCCTGCATCATACCTCTATTCCGGTATGACTTGCTGAGTACAGTGGGTAGTACTCAGTCTTGCTCTACTTTTCCCAACCTCAGAGTTCGAGTTCGGGTCAGATGAAGGTTTCTCTGAGGAGTAGGCTTCGTCCGTGCCGTCGAGGATGCCTGTGGAGTGGTGTTCCCGCTGCAGTTTAGTCAAGGCTTAGCTCCAGTTTCTTTTGTTTTCCGCTGCATTTATGTAAGACTTTATGATGTTTGTAAGACGTGGATCTGTATGTCAACATTGTCGTTTGTGTACCCCGGCTGGTCCTGGACGGGGATTTTAATGCACATTCTGCTTGGAATTCTATTCGGGAATTTCTGGGCGTGACAACTCCACTCGTGTTTGCTCGACAATTCGCATGATGTTGATTAATTAATTAGATAGGCACATGTAGGCGGCTTGTAGCTGCATGCTCCAACTGCACACGATTCTATATCGCTCTTTACGTGTTTGCCGCGCTGGCAGGAATGCATGCAGAGCTTAGCTGCCACTTTCGGCTCCATTAACCTGTCAAGTACACACCTTTTTTGCCCATTAAGCTATATCGATCTAAAGCGCAAAATTAAAAAGGGCTGAAATTTCGTGTTTTGGCTCGATAGCTAGTTCACCGTCCAATGCCTGATCAATCATCGATTATATATGCACATGCGTCCAAGTAAAAGTCAAGTGCAATATGGGTGTCCTAGTGGATTAATCTCTTTAATTCAGCTTTTCGACCAACGCGTTCTACTAGTATCTGTCTTTTGACACCATCATGTTCTTGTGGCTGTGGCCTTTCTCGATGCCTTTTGTCAAAAGCGGCTTAATTAACATATCGGAAAATCAAAGGGATTTTTGTTGCTTTTGGACGGGTACTGCACACCGGCCGGCCAAGTCCCACACGTACACGCTAGGTACAGTAGTCGTACAGATATATGCAACTATGCAATAATGCAAGTGCATTGCCGTTTTGGTGGTTACACACACATACATACCTCCGGCTTCTTCGAGCTATTGCTAGCTGGCCTCCGTGCAAATGCACATGTACCGATCACGTACAGGCACATGCTGCTGCAGTTAGCACTTGTGTGATCTTGTTCGATCCATTGCCTGGTTTGACGACATATGCAAATAACCTCTTCTGGTTTTCAAAAAGAAAATAGTAGTAGTACTAATAGTAATAGTAATTATAGTAGTAGTAGTAATAATAATAATAATAATAATAATAATAATTATTATTATTATTATTATTATTATTATTATTATTATTATTATTATTATTATTACTACTACTACTACTACTACTATTATTATTATCTCTTGCTGAACAGTAGTTTAATCTGGCGACACTGACCAACGCATGCATATTCAATAATTCAGATGCCATAGTGCACGCACAATGCTTGCTAGCTACTCCCTACTTTCCAAATTAACTATCATATAATAGAATCTAAAATTTCTCAAATTGATCATCATATATCTATATGGACATGAATTTCATCAGAATACAATTAATACAGCATGGGAGAATATGTGCTTGCTAAGGTGTGGTTGGTATGGTGTTTTAATCGATGCATGCATTGTGGAAGATTGTGTGCATAATGTCTTAATTGATGTGATTTATTTCTTGGTCTTGGTACATAAACATATACGATGATCAATTTGGGAAGGAGGGAGTAGCTAGTAATCGTTTCTTCTAGGTTAAATATTTAACTTTCGAAAAAAAAATTAAATCTTTTTAAGTTTGGCTAAGTAATAGAAAATATACTAAACACTAAATTAGTTTCACTAAATTTATTATTAATTTAATATAATTTTATAGTATATTTATTTCGTATTAAAATGTTACTATATTTTTAAAAAACTTGATAAAGATGTTTAACTTAAAACAAATTTAAAGTGAATTATAATACGGAAGTACTTTAATCAAACTGGTCAATGCAATTGCCAGATCTAGATCTTGAGGATTTGGATATAGGATTAGGATATATGATTCGAAGCTGTACATTAAAAAAAACTTTAATTTCACGATCAATATATATATATATATATATATATATATATATATATATATATATATATATATATATATATATATAGAAAGAGTGGTTTTATAGTCGTTGAGAAGGTATCGGAAGGTACCATATTTTTTAGTGTAATACTAGTAAAATGTCCGTGCGTTGCACCGGGTATTGGCCGGCCGAGGTGACTGAAGTTCGATATTAATAATTTACCAAAACACCATAGTATGATTATAAACATCGGCTATATGTAGAGTGATAAACAAATCATGTTTGTTTTTGACAATTAATCTACTTTATATTTGCGTGATGTGGATGACGCTTTTGACGCGTGGGCCCAATGATTATAGCAAGGAGGAACAAATGATGGACAATTAAAGTGATTGCTTTTGCATAGAAAGTGATTGATGAAAATTTGAGTGATGAATAGAAAAATTAATATTTTTAAAGTACATAATCCTAATGAAAAATAAATGGAATTGACCAAAGGACACATCTGAATACACGTCATGCGGAAATTATATTTTTCTTGTAATCTATATAATGTAATTGTGAGAATATACTCGATTTTCTATGCATTGTATTTGTGAGAGCTGAATTTTATTTTAGGTTAAATATAGTGTGTGACGGAAAGGCAGACCCACACTCCTAGACGAAAAGCGAAAGAAAAGCTAACCGAACTCATGTACTGCAAACTTTTTTTTTGTGTGTATTTTGGTTTGCATTTTGTATTTTGGACTAAAAATTATGAATTATAAAATAAATAATATTGGAAGAGGAGTAATATTCTCCAAAAGAGGCTATAGTCCATATAAAAAATAATTAATATTATTTATTTTTAGTCCAAATTTAAATTCTATATCATGACAAATATACAATTACATTTTTTGTTGACTCCATTTAGATATAAATAATTTAACATGAAGAAAGAAAAACTATATCAAATTTCATCAATTTTTAATGGCTCAAAATAAAGCTTATATTAAGTTTGTTACTGGAGAAATAGTTTAAATCAACTCAGAATAGATAAAACTCAATTAGGCCCATAAAAATGGGCCGAATGTCTTCCACAACTTGGCCTGTTAAGTGCACATGGCCCATGTGGCCCAAGTCGGCTTAGATGCGCTGAGAGCCGTCGGATTCAATCGAACGGTTAGGATCGCTCGATATATACATATAAAAAACATTCCATGTTGAAACCCTAACCCTAAACTCATTCTCCTCCCTTTCCCACCGCGAGTGGCGGCGGCGGCGGTGCCGGCGGCGACCGGCGATCTCGCGGCCGAGGCGAGGCGGCGGTACGGCGGCGGCTACCTCCCTACCGCGAGCAGCGGCGGCGACGGCGGCGCCCTCCCCCGTCGTGAGCGGCCAGTGTGGTGCCCTCCTCCACCGTTAGCGGCGGCGGCGGCGACCGGCGATCTCGCGGCGGAGGCGAGGCGGCGGCTACTTGCCCTACCGCGAGCAGCGGCGGCGACGACTACCTCCCTACCGCGATCCCCATCTTCCTCAGCGACGGCCGGTGATCTCGCGACCGACGCGGGGCGGCGGCTACCTCCCCCATCACGAGCAGCGGCGGCGACGGGGACACCCTCCCCCATCTTGAGCGGCCGCGGCGGTGCCCTCGCCCACCGCTAGCGGCGGCGACGGCGGCCTTCTCCACCGCGAGCGGCCGCGGCGGCGCCCTCCGATGGGTAGATCCGGCGGCAGCGGTCTCCTGCGGGTCGGCGGAGCGGCCTCGGCGACGGCGCGTCTCGAGTCGCTGGCGCTCGCCTCTCCTCCCCATCTTCCTCCGCCACCACCGCCCATCCTCTCGTCGTATGACGAGCTTGTCGCCACCGTCAAGCCGATAAATCAAGGTTGCTTTGTGATTAATTTGCTTGATTCCGTTGATTTCAAACTTTCAATCCCGTTCATCCCAGCTGATTTTATTGAGTTCGATTCAGAGTCTGTTGGTTTAATATGTAGCTGATTTTGTATCAAACTCTTTTTTTTTTTGTTTGGCCATTGTACTGATGTAACTGCGCTTGGTCGGATTGACGGACCCAAAAATACTGTGACGATTGGAAAAATACAAATATTTATATTAGTTATAGATTTAGTATCTTCCGGTATCTCTAGTATGGATGTACTAAATTTGCATTAAAATTTTTAAGTATATCTCGATACCTCCGGTAAGGTACTAAACTTGTATGAAAAATTTTGGTACGGTGCCTACAATTTCTAATTACAGAAGGGCTCTGTGTTTTGAGTTATAATGAAGATTAATTCTGGCACTAACTTATGTGCCACGCAACGCACGTTTTACTACTAAACGTATAATTGGAAGCAAGCGTGCACCCATCTTTCTTTGTCAAATTAATTAAGGAAGCATTAACAACTGGCTAAAGGGAGAGAAATTTGGAGAAGGTTTCAGAGTCAGCAACTGCTAATAAACAGACGCCTGGTGCAATGCACTCTGTTGTTTTGATAGAGACAATCTAGAGGATACTTATCTGTATTAGCAATCTACTTACATGTCTAGTACGGTCTTCATCTTTCTAGAAAATAAATTAGCAAAATGTCAAAAAAGTTGTTTTCGATCGATCGAATTGGATTTGATTCCTCGCCGAAGTAAACATGACCAGAGATGTTCAGATGCTGATGATAATCTCTGTGATGACCTGTTGCTAAGATGTCTGATCACCATAAGTATGTTCCCCGGTATCGATCGGCATCGCATCAGCCGATTTGGTGGAACATCGCGTCGTAATCATGTATACGTTTTGTTCCGGCATCTCCAGCAAAAGCGCTCGGTTTCTTTACCAATTTTGCCGGGAGAAATGCTGCCCACGCGCGCGCAACTGAGAGTGAGTTTAGTGAAGTGTCAGGTGGCGTTTGATTGGAGCGTGTCACCATGCAAAATAAAGAACAAATTCGAAACCACGGCCAAAGATATGGTTAGTATTTGTCTATATATATAATTTACATAATTGCTAACTTTCTTCCGACAAATAAATCCATCCCTAAATCCTCGTGATTCGTGTGTCAGGTCCTTCTCCAACTCCGACAATCTCCTCTTCTTCTCTGATACTAGCCATAACTCAAACTCTAACACAGAAACTACGAATTAGGGTCTCGGGTTAGCAGTGGAGTGGGAGGGTTGAGAGGGGAAGGAGGAAGAACGGGATATGTCACAGGGCTTGGAGGGATGGTCGTGGGAGGTGGTGGCCCGGTGATGGCTTGGTGGGTGGTGAGGTGGCGATGGTGCCACCGAAGCCATGGTGTCAGTAGCCGACGGTGGGTAGATTTTGGTAGTGGAGGCGAATCATATAAACATGTTAGTAGACGACGGACGATGGTGATGAGGAGCCACTGGAAACGAGAAAGACGATGGGACGGGGGCACCTCACTACCACCGAATTGAGGAGTAGAAGGGGTAGGGGAGCACGAGCGGAGGAGCCCGATCCAGAGGGTTCATCAGCACCATTGATGCTTTCCGGCCAGTTGGGCATGGCGACAAAGGAGGCAGCGACGTCAAGCGTTGTTCAGGAATACGACGTTGAGGGGAAAAGAAAAAGGAAACTTAATACTTCAAAGTAAACTATAAGAATATATCTCGGATTGTATATAATGATCTTCATCTGATATAGTAAATATTACTACATCCGTTAATAAGTGCAGCCGTAGAAATCCGTATACAACGTTTGACCATTCGTCTTATTTGAAAAAAATATGAAATTTTTTTAAAAAATAGTTACACATAAAGTACTATTAATGTTTTATTATCTAATAACGATAAAAATAGTAATCATATTTTTTTTTAAATAAGATGAACAGTCAAACATTGGAGATGAATAGTGTAAAACTACACTTATTTTGTGACGGAGGGAATAATATAGCTTTTTATAAACTTGTTTAAGCTGATAATTCGATTTAAGACAATACTATATGTTCTTTTAGGATGGATATGGAGTACCATTAGTTGGTTGCGCTTGCGCAGTTACTAAATTCTCTACTCGGTACAAATTAATGATGTAAGGGGACTTGCACATGATGGTGACCAAACCAAATAGTGACCACGTTACGTAATCAGGCACTTCAATTAGGGTTTAGGCCACAAGAATATGTAATTCTATCTCATCGGATGGATCGATCAAGTTATGCCGGAATTAATCAGCTAATTGAAAAAGGATTTATCCGGGAATGGATGATCAGTCCTTGTCAAGCCATGCATTTCCCCGTCATACTCCAACCATGAATTAAGCAACCACATCTTTCGTTCGTTGACATTAATTCGGTGCTATCCCCGTTGGCATCATCAAGATATAGTAGGTTCGTGCACACATGCACCCGTACACGTACTACATATGTGGTTTCACTTTATCAAGCACAATATATAGTGGCCTGGATCGATCTCCTTTTACCATCTCATCTCATCCTCATTTGCATGCACTCGCACGTTCTAACCTTAAATTAGCCATTGAACAGTCGCATTATCGACCGAACCAGACGGAGGATAGGTGCGATGCAATGTTAATGCCAGTCACATAGTATACTCGCAATCTAGAAGCTGAAATGGATCCATGTCAGAAAGTATGGCTGTGCCGGGAAACAAGAAGGTGATGTGTGCCATAGGTTGCCATCAAAGTGCCCCCAAAAATGGCTCACGCAGATGCACTTAATGAAGCGATCAGACAACTAGCTAGATCAAGATCCACATATGCCGTGGTCCACTGGTGCATGCAAAGATTGAATATACAATAATCACTGGGGATTTTATTTCCTTAGTTTTTTTTTTTCCTTCTTTCTGTTGGGTGGTGGTGGAATCAACGCCAGCTCGAGACATATATTCCCTGGGAATAAACCTGCCTGTGAATGCCACGGCGCCCGCGCGGCGCGACACATGCGGCGGCATGGACTCGCCCGATGCGCGCGCTCGTGCCATTTCTCCGTTATAATATTCCGGCGCCTCGTGCCGTGCTAGCTGCAATGTGCGATTAGAGATGGAAGCGGATCGATCCACGAACCCGTTTATACGTTAGCGGGTAACTCGTGACTACTAATTTGCTCTATAAATAAATTTATGGGTCGATCCATTTATAATCTATAGTACGACAAGCCAAAATATAATATGAAAATTTACGGGTTACTATTTATTTTTTTATATATAAGTGGGCTCGTGCATCGATCCGCTTTTGTCCCTATGTGCGATACATCCCACGCCGTCCGTGGTTGGCGTCCACCTGGGCGCCGCGCGGCTGCGGCCGGAGCCCATGCGCCCGCCACGTACGTGACACCGGCGTTTGTTTGTTCGTAGAGGAGAAAATGGAAATGGTGTTGTCCAGCGCGTTGGGTTCCAGTTCAGGGCCATGATGGAGTGTTCGTTTCGTTTTTTCTCTGATCTATAGTACGTACATTTTCGGTGACGAAGTACTACTACCATGACGATAGTCGTCACTCCACATGACATGACACAGGGGAAAAAGTCAGAAAGAGCCCATGGCAGGATGGTCTCGTCGTGTACTACTACTCGTGTTGCCGTCCATCCGCCGAACTAAAGCAAAAGCGCCAAGAATCAAGTGGTTATTAGCGGTTCAATCTCTCTTTTGGACGACCTTTGGGAGAAACCGATCAAGCGGTTAACATCGTAAAAAGCCTGACAACGCAGATAAATCTCCCTCTCAAGCCGTTTGGCGTTTGCAGTGTCAGCTCCAAATCCCAGCGTACCATGGCCGTGCAACAAAAAAGCAATGAACACCTGAACAATCCCTTTCCTCCTTCACTGTACACTACTAGGAGCACAGCACAGACCAAACACACACCTATCCCACTTGGTGAAATAACATGGCCAATTTTATAAGACCACACGTACATCTTCCCCCGTCACGGCAGGTCGGCAAGCACGCAGATTATAACGCCGCATACATGCATGCAGCTGCAGCAGGAGGAGGACGAGGATGCGATGCAGCAGCAGCAGCTGGTCAGGTCGGTCCGCGTCGTAACACGAAGCGAGAGGGGGGGGGGGGGGTGGGGGGGAAGGAGAAAGCTATTCGGAACTCTCCTCTTTAAATGCCTTAATGCGGCATCGCTCACCGGCCTGATCCGTGATCAAGCCATCAAACCACACACCACCCAGCGTCACACGCCTGACTTCATCATCCTCCTCTCCTCCTCCTCCTCCGCGACCTTCCTTCCTCCCTTCCCCTTGTGCCGCCTCCAGCCAAAATTCACTCGCTCGCCGCCACACATCGATCCACCCATCCGTCCCCGCAATCCCCCACGCGGCGCGTCACCTACCACCGCATCTCCACGGGCGCGGAGGTTGAGGGAGTTGGTGAGTGGAGATCAGAGCAGCATCCTCGGAGAGCCCGCCCGCATTAGGATTTAGGACTCGGTGCTTGCATTAGCAGAAGAAATCTTGTCAAATCCTAATCTCTTTCTCGCTCGACGAGGAGGTGAGGTGGGAGAGCTAGCGAACAAAGGCTTGGTTTGGTGCCATCTGGCGGCTCCGATGGCGTAACCCGCCGCCGCCCTCAGAGCTCGGCCTTGCCTGCCTGCCTTTGCCCGCCGCCCTCTGCCCTCTGCCGTGGCGTGGCGAGGCCCAATGCCTTTTAAACCCCGCCCCGCTGCCATCCTGACGCCCCCGATCCCCACCGCCTCCCAATGCCGCACTTCCCGAACCTCCCGCTCCCGGAGGCCGCCGCCGCCGCCGCGCACGCCGCGCTGCTCGCCCTCGCCCTGCTCCTGCTCCTCCTCCGCTCCGCGCGCGCCCTCGCCTCGCGCTGCGCATCATGCCTCAAGACCGCCCCACGCCGAGCCGCGGCGGCCGACGGGGGGCTCGCCGCCGCGTCGTCCGTGGGCGCGTGGTACAGGGCGGCGCTGGCGTGCTGCGGCTACGCCCTGCTGGCGCAGGTCGCCGCCCTGAGCTACGAGGTGGCGGTGGCCGGTTCTCATGTCGCCGTGGAGGCCCTGCTGCTGCCCGCGGTGCAGGCGCTGGCGTGGGCGGCGCTCCTGGCGCTCGCGATGCAGGCCCGGGCCGTCGGGTGGGGCAGGTTCCCCGTACTGGTGCGCGTCTGGTGGGTGGTCTCCTTCGTGCTCTGTGTTGGCATCGCGTACGACGATTCCAGGCACCTCATGGGCGATGATGATGATGATGAGGTGGACTACGCTCACATGGTTGCCAACTTCGCGTCGGCGCCGGCCCTCGGGTTCCTCTGCTTGGTTGGTGTCATGGGTTCCACCGGTGTTGAATTGGAGTTCACCGACGACGACAGCAGTGTTCATGAACCGCTCTTGCTCGGTGGGCAGCGGAGAGACGCCGACGAGGAGCCCGGGTGCTTGCGGGTGACGCCGTATGGCGATGCTGGTATTGTTAGCCTTGCAACATTATCATGGCTTAGTCCGCTGCTGTCAGTTGGTGCGCAGCGACCACTTGAGCTGGCTGACATACCCTTGATGGCACACAAGGACCGTGCCAAATCCTGCTACAAGGCGATGAGCAGTCACTATGAACGCCAGCGGATGGAGCGCCCCGGCAGCGAACCATCACTGGCATGGGCAATATTGAAGTCGTTCTGGCGTGAGGCAGCGATCAATGGCGCTTTCGCAGCGGTGAACACAATTGTCTCCTATGTTGGCCCATACCTGATCAGCTACTTTGTGGACTACCTCAGTGGCAAAGTTGAATTCCCCCATGAAGGTTACATCCTTGCCTCTGTATTTTTTGTAGCAAAGTTGCTTGAGACGCTCACTGCTCGGCAGTGGTACTTGGGCGTGGATGTCATGGGGATCCATGTCAAGTCTGGGCTGACGGCCATGGTGTACAGGAAGGGCCTTAGGCTGTCGAATTCCTCGCGGCAGAGCCACACCAGTGGTGAGATTGTGAATTACATGGCGGTTGATGTACAGCGTGTGGGGGACTATGCATGGTACTTTCATGACATCTGGATGCTTCCACTGCAGATCATCCTCGCCCTCGCCATCCTGTACAAGAATGTTGGAATCGCCATGGTTTCAACATTGGTAGCTACTGTATTATCAATTGCTGCCTCAGTTCCTGTGGCGAAGCTGCAGGAGCACTACCAAGATAAGCTTATGGCCTCAAAGGATGAGCGCATGCGCAAGACATCAGAGTGCCTGAAGAATATGAGGATTTTGAAGCTCCAAGCGTGGGAGGATCGATACAGGCTGAAGTTGGAAGAGATGAGAAATGTGGAATGCAAGTGGCTTCGGTGGGCTCTGTACTCACAGGCCGCAGTTACATTTGTTTTCTGGAGTTCACCAATCTTTGTCGCCGTGATAACATTTGGGACTTGTATATTGCTTGGTGGCGAACTCACTGCTGGAGGTGTTCTTTCTGCTTTAGCAACATTTAGGATCCTTCAAGAACCACTTAGGAATTTCCCAGATCTTATCTCTATGATTGCTCAGACGAGGGTATCTTTGGACCGGTTGTCTCACTTTCTTCAGCAAGAAGAATTGCCAGATGATGCAACTATAACGGTTCCACATGGTAGTACAGATAAGGCAATCAATATAGATGATGCTACATTCTCTTGGAACCCATCTTCTCCAACCCCTACACTTTCTGGCATCAACCTTAGTGTGGTGAGGGGCATGCGAGTAGCAGTGTGTGGTGTCATTGGTTCTGGCAAATCAAGCTTGTTGTCTTCTATACTCGGCGAGATACCCAAATTGTGTGGTCAAGTAAGTAAATGTATACATTATTGGTGTTAAAATGCACGGTAGTTTTGTTACATTTTCCCCTAACTCCTTTCCAGGTGAGGATCAGTGGATCAGCAGCATATGTCCCTCAGACTGCCTGGATACAGTCCGGAAACATTGAGGAGAACATTCTTTTTGGCAGTCCAATGGACAAACAGCGTTACAAGAGAGTTATTGAGGCTTGCTCCCTGAAGAAAGATCTTCAGTTGCTCCAGTATGGAGATCAGACCATCATCGGTGATAGGGGCATTAATTTGAGTGGGGGTCAGAAACAAAGAGTACAACTTGCAAGAGCACTATACCAAGATGCTGATATTTATTTGCTCGATGATCCCTTCAGTGCGGTTGATGCTCATACTGGGAGTGAATTATTTAGGGTTGGTACTCATTGTTGCCTATTCCATCTATTTGAAAAGTTTTTTTTCCATTGCATAACATCCCAAGCTTCTGTGTTACAGGAATATATATTGACTGCACTAGCAAGCAAGACCGTAATTTATGTAACCCATCAAATTGAGTTTCTACCAGCTGCTGACTTGATACTGGTAACTACATTCTTCTCACAATCTGAATATGTTGTAATCATTTATGCACAAGAGTATTTCCATCAGAATTAACTATACAGGCAGATTCTGTATAAAAGCAAGTTATTTTTAGTTATAGTTTTCATGAGACTATGCATGATCATAGGGGCCTGGATTGATGTCTCTTTATTCTTCTGTATTGTACACGTGCAGGTTCTTAAGGATGGTCATATCACCCAAGCTGGAAAATATGATGATCTTCTCCAAGCTGGCACTGATTTCAATGCTTTGGTTTGTGCTCATAAGGAAGCTATTGAGACCATGGAATTTTCCGAAGATTCCGATGAGGATACTGTCTCTTCTGTTCCTATCAAAAGACTGACGCCAAGTGTTAGCAATATAGATAATCTGAAAAACAAGGTGTCCGATAATGAAAAACCATCTAGTACGCGTGGAATAAAAGAAAAGAAGAAGAAGCCTGAAGAGCGTAAGAAGAAGCGGTCTGTTCAAGAGGAGGAGAGGGAGCGAGGAAGAGTTAGCTTACAGGTTTACTTGTCATACATGGGAGAAGCATACAAAGGTACACTGATACCCCTCATTATCCTGGCCCAAACCATGTTTCAAGTACTTCAGATTGCGAGTAACTGGTGGATGGCATGGGCAAACCCACAAACAGAAGGAGATGCACCTAAGACAGACAGTGTGGTTCTCCTGGTTGTTTATATGTCCCTTGCCTTTGGGAGTTCATTGTTTGTGTTTGTGAGAAGTCTTCTTGTGGCTACATTTGGTTTAGCAACTGCACAGAAGCTGTTTGTAAAGATGCTAAGGTGTGTTTTTCGAGCGCCAATGTCATTCTTTGATACTACACCATCCGGTCGAATTTTGAACCGAGTAAGTTAAATTTGTTCTTTCTCCTGTTAATATTATTTTGTAACACTTGATTCTTAAATGTGCCATTTCTAATGTAAATCATGCATACCAGGTTTCTGTAGATCAAAGTGTCGTGGACCTTGATATAGCATTCAGACTTGGTGGATTTGCATCAACAACAATTCAACTACTTGGAATTGTTGCTGTCATGAGCAAAGTCACATGGCAAGTTTTGATTCTTATAGTTCCTATGGCTGTTGCATGCATGTGGATGCAGGTAATTCATTGTTGAGGCAGTGAAAACTGAATTTCTTGCTTGTGTTTAAAGAATTGAGACGTTTCACATTTCTCTTCGTAAAAAACATTTTGCTTGCTTGCTTTTGCTTACTATCAGTAATATATGTTTTCTAATCAGGGGTTTTTTTACTGATAAATATTATCTACCACGCAGAGATATTATATTGCTTCATCAAGGGAATTGACTAGGATCTTAAGCGTACAGAAGTCGCCGGTGATCCATTTGTTTAGTGAGTCAATTGCTGGTGCTGCTACAATCAGAGGTTTTGGTCAAGAGAAACGATTCATGAAAAGAAATCTTTACCTTCTTGACTGTTTTGCTCGGCCTCTATTTTCCAGCCTGGCAGCTATTGAATGGCTGTGCCTGCGAATGGAATTGCTCTCGACCTTTGTCTTCGCTTTTTGCATGGCGATACTAGTGAGCTTCCCTCCTGGCACAATTGAACCAAGTATGTCTTACCTGGTGTCACATGTACTGTTCTACTGCATTTTGTGATATTTCTTTACCTAATCATTTACATAAGCAGAGAGGAAAGTCTTGCATCATTTTGTCGGTTTACATTTTGCTTTATCTAAATGCGGTTCTATCTTGATAGGTATGGCTGGGCTTGCTGTCACTTATGGACTTAATTTAAATGCTCGCATGTCAAGGTGGATACTGAGCTTCTGTAAATTAGAGAATAGAATCATCTCTGTTGAACGCATTTATCAGTATTGCAAGCTTCCCAGTGAAGCACCACTCATCATTGAGAATAGCCGTCCCTCATCCTCGTGGCCTGAGAATGGAAACATTGAGCTGGTCGATCTCAAGGTACAATCCTGAACTGATGTGTATTTTATCTCTGTCCTCTCCTAAGCCAATCCCATTTGTGAATTTAATTCTATTATCAAACATGACAGGTACGGTACAAAGATGACCTGCCCTTAGTTCTACATGGAATCAGTTGTATGTTTCCTGGTGGAAAAAAGATCGGGATTGTGGGGCGAACTGGAAGTGGTAAATCTACTCTTATTCAGGCCCTTTTCCGCTTAATTGAACCTACAGGAGGGAAAGTTATCATCGATGACATCGATATTTCTAGAATTGGCCTGCATGATCTGCGGTCACGGTTGAGCATCATTCCCCAGGACCCTACGTTGTTTGAGGGTACTATCAGAATGAATCTTGATCCTCTTGAAGAATGTACTGATCAGGAAATTTGGGAGGTACGCCCTGGTCACTTTCAATGCTGCAGCCATGTTAAATATGTCTTGATTTTTATGGAAGGACCTTTTTTCTTTCAGGCACTAGAAAAGTGTCAGCTCGGAGAGGTCATTCGGTCCAAGGATGAAAAGCTGGACAGTCCAGGTCTGTTTCTTTCTTGAATAAATGGATAATTCTTGTAAAGTATGGTGTTTTTTCCCCTCTAAATTTATTTTCCTGGGCGTCTGTTGGGTTGCAGTACTGGAGAATGGAGATAACTGGAGTGTGGGACAACGCCAGCTTATTGCATTGGGTAGGGCCCTGCTGAAACAGGCAAAAATTTTGGTGCTTGACGAGGCAACAGCATCAGTTGACACAGCTACGGACAATCTTATTCAAAAGATTATTCGCAGTGAATTCAAGGATTGCACGGTCTGCACCATTGCACACCGTATCCCGACGGTTATTGATAGTGACCTAGTCCTGGTGCTTAGTGATGGTACGGTTTCTTCACTGAAATTAACCAATGACCTAAGAATTTTCCTATTCACCTGTCAAAACTTGGAAATGAGTCCTTTTTACCTGTCTGTTGTTGTGAACTTATCTTATCCTTTGGATTTCAGGTAAAATTGCAGAGTTCGACACACCCCAGAGGCTCTTGGAGGACAAGTCCTCCATGTTCATGCAGCTAGTATCTGAATACTCAACTCGGTCAAGCTGTATATAGAGAGGCTTAGCTTAAAACCCCCCACACCAAGTAGGAACAGGGAGGTAGGATAGCCACATCCGCCAGTGGACTCACACCATAGAAGTACCAACATCATAGGGCAAGACACAAGCCGAGGTGTATATGAGCGGAAACAAAATGTTCCCTGACGTGAATAAACCATGGAATCGATGAGGGAACGCAGCGGGCAGCACCACGGGAGGAGTTGGTGAGATTACCCGAAGCTCTGATGCTTCTGTATGGATAAACAATGCGTACTACTTCTCCCTTGCATAGTGGAAAAAGGGAAGGCAATGTTCATGGGTAATAAAGGGGTAACAAGTTTCATTTTGGCACCTGATTGGAGTGCTTTGGTCTACTGTATAGAACTCACCTCACCTGTGCAGTAAAACATAAAGCATAGTTAAAAGATGATACTACAGCAGTTCAGAGATGAATCTGCTGGTCCCTGTTGCAACTTGCAATTGTAAGAGTGTAGCTGCAGAGGCACTGAAGCGAGGCCATCCCAGACCATATCGCTGCAAATCCTTTGACAGAGACATTTGAACCCGTGAATCCACCCTAGTCCCGTTCCAGCCAACTAATACGGCCCGCTCGTACGTGGCAGTCCCATTTCAGCCCTACTATTACGGCCTACACGGGCGTGACAGCCCGTCCCGGCCCAACTAACGTAGGCGTAGTTCCAGCCCAGATAACATGGGCTGTAGAACGGGCCATCAAATACCTGCGAGAGGCAGGCGGGCCCACCTCAAGCGCGCGCGGCAGCTGGACTACCCGCAGGGGACGGCCCCCATCTCCTGATCTCCTCTACCTTTTCCTCTACCTGACATTCCGACAATGGCAAGTGGATCCGCTAACTAAAACGTCACCAGTGCAAAACGATCAATCACCAAATTCGATCTTTTTAATCGGCATTACTACCTCTCTGTCCTATATAATAAATAAAACAAATATAATATGAATATGAAATATCCAAGCACTACAAATTTAACAATATCCAATTACTATGAATTTAACCTGTGTTTTTCATGGGACTGACCGAGTACGTGCCATTGAAAATAAGAACCTTCAACTGTTCTACTACACATGCCTAATTATTCTAGCACGAAGATGATACGTGCAAGAAACGCTCTGCAGACATTCTAGGAAAGAGAGGCTCACATGGCCAGTAGCCTTTGTCGACTATGTCGGCTTTAGTTTATTTTTTTTTTTAGAAAATGGAAATGGGTTACATCTCCGGCCTCTGCCCGTAGTCACACAGCCAAAAAATTCAGACGTGAACAAAAAAAGTTAAAAAAAGCGAGATGGGACAAACCCCCAACTTCTGCCGATGATATGATCTACTAAAATAAATAATATTTTTTTCAAAATCACGTAGATTCTATCACGAAATTCTATAGGTACTACGCCATTCAAACTGGAATAAAAGTTCCTTGGCTACTAATTCCAAGCGTGTAGCACCATTGCGCATAGTATCCTGTTGTTCCTGTGAAAGCATTATACACCAAGAGTGGAGCCAATTGGAACACATGAAGATAACCTGTATGATGTTAGGCATTTTTTTATGGTTAAAAACTATATCATTACGGCAACGCCAAATTGACCAACATAAAGTACTAGCTCCAAACAAAATCATTTTTTTTGTGGGTCTAGGCACTCCCCTTAGCCCGTCACCAAAAATATCTTTTGCATTGTGGGGAGGGGGGATGTTGAAGACAAAGAAGACACATTGCCAAGCAAAACGTGCAACATGACAGTTAAAGAAAAGATGTTGGATGGTCTCTTGTGTATTAAAAAATAACATTGCTTGTTTCCCCTCCAATTTCTCTTTATGAGATTATCTTTCGTCAAGATTACTTTTTTTGAAGAAACCACATAAATACTTTGATTTTTAGTGATACCTTTACCTCCCATAAGATCCTCTTGTGGATTCTTACATTGAAATTGATGATCGCATTATACATGAATTTGACCGGAAAATGGCCATTTTTATGTAGCGACCAAATAAAGCAATCCTTTTCATTTGACAGGGTTATGTTAGCTAGTCGAGAGATCAAATCATTCCACTCAACTAACTTTGGTTCTACAATTGATCGTCGGAATGAAACATTCAACGGTGTTGTGCTCATAACCTCTGCCAAAATAGAATGTCTTTTTCGGACCACATTGTACAGAGAAGGATATTGATATTTGAGAGGTTGCAAGCCCAACCATGTGTCTTCCCAAAATCTTATTTCTATCCCATTACCAGGTTTAAAAGATCCATACTGAAAAAATTGATCTTTTACTTTTATTAGGCCAGCCCAAAATTGGGATGTTCCTGGTTTGTGTGACATGTGGGAGAGGGGTTTACCCTTTAAGTACTTGTTGCGCAAAAGGTTTTGCCATAGGCCATCACCATTAAGAAGCTTGAATAGCCATTTGCTCAACAAACATCTATTCATGATATCAAGATTTAGGACACCCAGTCCACCTTGATCTTTTGGCCGGCATATATAATCCCATTTTGTTAACCTATATTTCTTTTTCTGGCTATCACTGCTCCAGAAAAAGCTCGATCGGTAGTAGTCCAGTCTTTGAAATACACTTCGAGGTATTTCAAAAAAGGCTTTAGTTTATGGTTCTTAGAAACAGAGTTATAGCTGACTCAAGGTACAAACAGGCCAGATGATCAAACAGGACAACATAACGTGATTACCTCTTCAACCCTCAGCTTTGCCAGCATTTCACCTACAAACTCTATGAACTGAAATGCCTTGGCAAAGCATATCGATCGTTCGATCCCAATATCACTATTACAGCACCCTTAGGGTACATATCTATAGAGCTATCCGGATTCTGGAACGAATTATGAAGCATATATCTCAAGGTGCAAACATCTTCTAGCCTCTCTCATCGCCTTCCCAGTTGTTTTTCTCCTTTGGTCCAGTTGGTCCTTCCTCCTCGTACAGCTCCGCCGGAAGACTGTTCAGTATTGCTTCAGCTGTGAACCGAAGAAAGAAGGGCAAGAAGCTAAGCACAGCGTCTATCTCCGACCGTGAGTTGTATTCCACGGTCGGGCCCCATTCTCTCATGTACTGCAGCCAGCATGGTTCGACGACGGCATCTCCCAGATGTCCCGCAGAGATGATCTTATACCTTGTGCTCGAATCGACCGAAATATCGCTTCGTGCTGCATCGTTTCTTACCCCAACACCAGCCTTCTCAGATCCCAACAGATAACATCCAGGGTGCGCATAGCTTGCGTGGCCATCCTTCGCTGAGTAAACGATGGCTTTGTTTCCTGAGATGAACTCCAGATCACATGCATCCACCCAGTCGCCTCCACTGTGCTGTGAGAAGTAGATAGATGAGAGCTCTCCTGAGAAGTTACTTATACGGAGGGTGAAATGCTCCCAGTCACCAGTATGCCTGCCGACTTTCTCTAGAGCAAAGCTAGCAAATCCGACCTTTATTGTTGCTGGCCCATTAAATGGGCAGAACACCCACATCGCAATGTCAGTGAAAGTTCCTCCATGAGCCGGCTTAATATGCGCATAGAGCTCAGCACTCTTCAGATTGCCAGCTTTGACATATTCATTCCTATCACCATCAGGAATATCAATCCAGTACTCACCGTCATTTGTCCCACCAGCAGGAAGGTTCGAACCACTAGCAAGAATTACATCTCCCATTTCTTTACCTTTCTTGTGGAGCGTAGCTCCATTCTCAAAGAACCAAGAGACTGACGATGGTAAGTAGATCTCTTGCGGGTGGAAGAAAACAGTTGGTCCATAGTGCTCGATCAGTGCTTTGATCTGCTCTAAATTAGGCATGGAACTCAAACTTGAATCAAAGTTCTTCAAGCAGGGAATGTCTGATTCTTCTGTATCTGTTCCACAGAAGAATGTACCAACAGGTATCCCTCTTCCTGCCATCCCTCGGTGGCAAGGCCTTGTATTCCAGATGTAGCAATTACCTCCCATATTTGTGATTGACTTAAAGTTTTCACATTCATCTGTGAGGTCACCCCGCACACATCGAACTGCATCTAATGAGGGCTTCTTCAGTCCTCTAGTAACCACATAACCGAGAACTTCATAACCATCCGGTGGTGATGGTGACCAGAAGCAACCACAATCACTATTGTCATCATCATTCAAGTCAGTACTAGTCCAAACAAGGGTGTAATCTAATGGTTTCTCAAGAGCAGGCTTGAGATTGATCGATTGGCAGCTAGCTGCTTCCCTTGCCACAAGAAGAAATCCCTGTAAAGGTCGGTCATTCTGTTGGGCATAGTGCCCAAGGCAGTGGAAACCATCAGGGACTGCTTGTGGCTCATAGAATGTAGCTCCTGAGCAGCTCCATATACTCTGGAATTTGGTAATACTTGCAACCTCGAGCTCGCCTATGCATATTGTGGCCTTAGAGAAATCCCCTCCTGTGAAGAAGTTGACAAGATGTTACATAGAGGTTCAGGAATTCAGGTAGCTATCCTTAATTTTGGGAAAACTAATGCCACGCAAATTAAAATTTGGAACATTCTGTTTTATGCGCTTGCTAGTTGCTACTCGTTGCTCAACTAAGAACAGTAAAAGAATAATCAACTCCATCATAACCCCCAAAAATAGCCTGTGCAAAATGAAGTAAACTAATGGTTTTGGTTTATTGCAAATGGGTGCAAATCTTTGAGCCTACGACTGCTAGTCTGCTAGCTTCTCAATTAATAGGCCTTGTGAGTAAATCAGAATATTCCTGGCCATACCACTTCCATTCCAAGCCAAGCATCAGGATTTCGACTCAATCCTTACGCTAAGACCATATTAGAATCGACGATACCACATCTAATAAAATGAAAATCTGTTTATTAACACTGCCACCCGCCGAAGAAATTAAGGATCAATTCTGTCAACTACCATGAAAAATTTCCCGTTTAGGAAAGAAGGAACGGACAAACAACAAATCAAATCAAATTTGGCGCGAGCTCACGCATAGCAGCTGAAAATTTACATCCACAAATACACTATCCGGCAATCCAAATCCAAACCATAGATGACGACTACTTACGAGCAGATTAAGAACCAATTAAACAGTAGAGGAAGAAACGAGGAAAGCGAAGAAGTCCCAAACCTTGCGGCCAGTCGGGCAAGGGCGCCGGCAGCTGGAACGGCTCTGGCAGCCGGACCTCGCCTCCGGCAGCGATCGACGGGCCGCAGCCGAAGCAGCTCCACCAAGCCATCGCCCCAACCCCTCCCCTCCCTTCCTTCCTTGTCCCTTCTTCACCCAGTCCAACCCCCGAGCTCGCTCCTCCTCTTATTTATAGGTCAAAGCGGCGGCTGGCTCGGGCTCCCGCGCGCGAGCTCCGGTCCAACGGGGGACCGGCGCCTCTTCTCTCCATTGGTAGCCAATGGCCGCCGCTTCCGCGGGGTTGATGGCGACGCCGGAGACGGGCTCGGTCTGGGCCTGGGCCTGGGCCTGGGCCTGGGCTAGGGCGGCGTGAGACTCGAGGGGAATGGCCCGTTGCTTTCGGCGTCGGAACTCGGGAATATGCTTTTCTTTCGCTCACGCGACGCGAGGATATTTCGCACGCAAACCTACGTGTCCGAAAAGCGGTGGCGATTCGGGCGCGGACGAGGTGCGTGAAGGTGAAGGAGATGGGCTTCCTGTTCGGCTGGGGGATTCGTAACGTGACAGCCTGACAGGCAGTGGTTACGTCCTGCTCATGAGTAATTACCGGGTACTCCAGTTGTACTGGCAATAGTCACGGTGTAGAAAGGATCAGCACAACGACCTCCAGCCGCCAGGTGAAGCTGGATCATACATATTTTGCCCAACATTTAACCGTCCGTATTATTTAAAAATTTTATAAAAAGTTTAAAAATATTTAGTCACACATAAAGTATGTTTTAACATCTAATAGTAATAAAAATAAGACGAACGGTAAAACATAAACATGAATAGTACAAAACTGTATTTATTTTGGGGCGGAGGGAGTACATTCATACCACAGCAGTCAGCACTGACATAAACGATGCTAATTCCCATGATTTTTTTTTTGCAGCAAGAATGCATTGATCGAAAATGCTCCCCAAAATAAAAAAATATTCTAATCTCTCGAGGGGATGTTTCCTTGTTTACCTAAAAACTATCTAAACGGTTATAAAAAATTCTGAAAAAATTTGATAACATTCATACAACACATATACAACTCCACAAAATCTTAAATCCAAACTCAACTCACACGTCAAGATATAAAAAAGACAAATTCAGCATATAAATAGTAGTGTACTGTTTATATCTAAATTTGTCTTTTTTGTTTCTCGATGTGTAGATCGAATTTGAATTTTGGTGAACTAGTAGGTATCATTATGCTCTACATTGTTAATTTTTTTTTAGAATTTTTCACAATTATTTGTATCGAATTTAAAAGAAAAATATATACGAGAGGATATCCCCCGAGGGATTAGAATCCGCTCCCTCCTATCACTTCTTTGGTGAAATAGTATACTACTAGTATCATGGTGGTCGGCAGACGGTAGTCGTACCAGTGAGGGTCATATCATATGGGCTCTGAGTTGAACCCTCAAGCGGTCAAACCTCAAGCTGGGGTTTAGAGCGAGTTTACCGTAAGCACCTTTTTCTTAAACTGCTATGTGCGATGTGTTAAAAAAAATGTATAAAATTTTTTAAAAACAATTAAATCTATTTATATAATATTTTTTAACGACTCGCACGAGACGATGCGAAGTTCTATTGATAGAGCAGGAAAAAAATTACAAGATTACAACCCTGTAGGGTCATAACCACTAAAAAGCAAAACATATACCACCACCCACGCACCGACAGCGCCAATACACAAGTCTGGGAGAAGGCTAGCACCGAATCGGCTGCCACTAAGTGTGACTGACCGCCGCTAGACCAACAAAGAAACATATTTTTATAATAGTTATTACTTAGCCAATCATGTAAAGATGGTTTGCACCTTTTTCAAGCTGTCAATCAGCTACAACCGAAATCCCTACCAAAGTGAGCCTGAGAGTATGGTTGGGGAGCTTAATGTTTGAAGAAGTTACTTGTTGGTAGCCCGTTTCAGATATCTTGGAAAACTGGGTTTTCTATCTTATAGTTTTTAATTTATTTTTTGGCTTCTATAACTACAAATTCTTATAGTTTTTAATTTATTTTCTAGCTTTTATAACTGCAAATTCTCAGAATCTTAAAAAAACTAAACTGTATAGAAAACTTATGATTATGAGATAAACTGTTACCTCTAAAAACTCCCTCAAACACACCATAAGCTGACCAAAACAGGCCGTCGGTGAGCATTGGGTGACTAGCTTATGAGGCTCCTCGCATACTCGCACGGGCTTCGGTCGACGGATGATTCCACAGCATAGAGGCGGAGCTACATGGTGGTCAGTGTGGGTCATGGACCACAGTAAAATCTGGCCCAAATATTACCTATTACCACTGTTCTAATCCAAACATAAAAAAGAACGATGGTTTTGTTTCAACAGTTGATTTGCCTTATCGAGTCGTTCTGGTTCGATTTTAGGAATTCCGATTAGAATTGGATTGATAAATTAAAACAATGCATTCCCTAATCCTATTGTAGTTTTGTTTAAGCAGTTCTATGTTAATAGTATATTAACATTTATAGTGTTCAGAAAAATTATGTTAAGTTGGACCACCCTAACCTAAAATCCTAGCTACGCCACTGGCAGTGCACCACCGGCCTGGTCACCTGGGCCAGCTCTCTGTAGTCTGTACCATACATGAACTGATGAACAGAAATATGTCCAACTATCAAGAAAGCATAAAAATAAAGACACAGATTTGTCCGAGAATGAAATGCTTTGCATTTCCCACACAAAAAGGAAAAACAAAGTATCGTCGTCTAGTAAGGTACTGTTGTTGTCTTTCTTGCATAATCAAATCAGAGCTTTGCCATCATCAATAATCTCTGCTGTTGTAAA
This sequence comes from Oryza meridionalis, assembly GCA_000338895.3. Classification (NCBI taxonomy): domain Eukaryota; kingdom Viridiplantae; phylum Streptophyta; class Magnoliopsida; order Poales; family Poaceae; genus Oryza; species Oryza meridionalis. Next base: position 2,533,729 of record CM002526.2, read on the forward strand.
AGCAGAGACGTCCTCCTTCCGTCCTGTCCAACCACCACCCGTGCACAGCAAGAGAGCCAAAAAGGGGAAAAAATGGTTTGGATTCAGAGCATAAAGTGCAATCCACACTTCCAACCCATCCCCCGTCACACATGCCCGTTGCAATGTACGGTATTCTTCTACTAGCAAGAATAAAATTATAGGAATTTTCCATATCAATAATATAATTGCCACAAAAAACTTGTCCATTCATTTGGTACAATAATGGTGGGAAATCACCAAGTAATGAAATGTATGAAATTCAGCTAAACACCAGTCTCACACCTGAAAGTACAGTATGGAAAGCGTCGCATTCCTGAAAGCACTGCAAACATCATTACCACAGAACCAAGAGCTAATGATACCATTACTCTCGTGAATTCCATTTATCCATTTGTCCACAAGCCTGAAACCCTGAGCCATTGCGGTAGAAAGGATCGAATCCTCATCAACTCGGCGCTGAATGTAGCAAAGAATAAGGGCTGCCTCTGAACCCTTATTAGAAATTAGTTCCCTAGCAGTCTTGAAGAGGGGAAATATAGCGTCAGGATTGTAGGTAACGTCGGTTCCTATTATGCAATCAAAACCTGTTCCATCGCCGGAAAGCTCCCTGACTGCCTTCAGATCATCTTTGTCGCCCCAAAATAACTTCCTGATCACAACCTTTTTAAGCAAATCAGGCTCCAAGTTAGAGGCAGTATTTTCTCTAAGAAGATCGAGAGATTCTGCGTCTCCATCAGTAGTTACAACAAACTGAGCAACTGTGGCAGCAACCATTGAGCAGATGCCAGCCGAGCCACAGCCCAGTTCCAGCACTCTTTTGCCAGCAAGAATGGAAGGATTCTCTGCTAGAACACTGCACATGAATTGAGCTGATTCCCAAAGCATTAGACCGGTTAGTTTGCAGGTGTGCTGGTGTTCTTTTGTGAGCATTTTTATTTTGAAGTCGTGACCTTTTGCTTTGATCCGAATGACCTGTGCCTGCAAAACAAAGAAATGTTATGTGAAATTACTTCACAAGACAATGGCAAATTTATAATGTCAAGAGTATATTAGAAACATAAAGAGAATAATTCTACATTTGTAACTGAAAAAGAGAAATCACATCAGCAGTTTCATGTCATTGCATTTGATCAGAAATACGTGACATCCCACTGCAAGTGCAGTGACTAAAGTCAAACTGATAATGCAAATATGCTGCATACCTGCAGGCTGCAGTTAATTGCTGCTGTCTGCATGCCTTGCCAGCCATCGGGCAATTGTATTGCAAATCAATGACATGGATTTAAAAGGACAAATGGGCAGTTTTTTTTGTTCTTCCTTTTTCTTTGCAGATAATCCTCACCTAGCGAACCCGAGTAAACCAAAATAAAGGTTTAATATTGTTTTTCTCACACTGCTCTTTTAGATCACTACCAAACTTACTGAACTCTCTTTCCTGTCACTTTATATTCAACATTACTTTAGATACGTCATTCAGATAAAGACAAAAGTAGTGGAAACTAGCTTCTCGTCAATAAGGCGTGGCAGGAAATCCAACTTTTTTACTCCATTACAAGTCTGAAGCTCACAGTAACAAAGGATAACACTCAGCTTAACTTGATAAATTTACCTCATCAAGGTTGTGTGTATTTCCAAACATATTGTTAAAATCCTCAGAAAGGTCAATTTCTTCACTAGTGCTCTTCTCCTGAGAAGAATTAGCAGTTAGCTTATCCTCTTTATCTTCGCTAGTGTGGGAATCGTGCTGGCCATTTGGGCCTTGAAGACCAGCTGAGCCAAGGATAAAGGTGGCTTGGATCCAGTTCCTAAGCAACATATAAAAAAAAGATAAACACGAAAATGAGGGGCATATTTGAAATCATCAAGGAAGATAACCACAGTAAAGAAAACAGAGCAAATCAAAAACAACAAAGGGAAAGGCTACCAAAGTACATGTGTTCTGCTATCGATATAATTACTCTGAAAACATTATAAATGTTAGGCAAAAACTTATACATGCTTTCTCAATGGTAGGTGGTGCATATATTCTAGAGATATTTGTACAAAGTAAATAATCATCACCTGTTCATCACCAAGTCAAGTGAACGGTTCTCAACTTGTTTATTGTGCACACAAATCTCCTCAACGGTAAATCCACAAGTTGAGAATAAATCCACCAGGTACTCATTTGAAAAGTAATATGCTCGCTGCATGGAGCCCGCATTTCAGAATCAATCCACCAGTTTATTTTACAAGTAAAATGATGCTGTATGGTATCTGTTAATTTTGGTGTGCGTAAACTTCCATTAGAGAATATGATTATCTACCACGCACTCACCGTGCCATCACCTCTGACATAGAAATTCTCACTTATTTGTTGGCCTTTAGACATAAGTCTTTCCTACAAAATAATTACAGCAAGACAATAAGATACCCTTCATGCATAATGAGTTTATACCAAACACAAACTAAAATTATATAAAAGTACCCTTAAATGTATAACTATAAAAGTACCCTTAAATGTCTTGATAAGATGGTAGATTAGTGGATTGTTATGCTGCATGATGTAATCACCTAAGGAAACATTCCATACAGATCGAGACTTGCATCTGACATATGTGAAGTATGAAACAAATTCTTCTCTGATGCATGATTGCATGCACTAAACCAAAATCATATCACCAAGAATAGGGAAAAGAGAAGATTTGTAGAAGCCACCAAATTAAACAATCCTACTTTTAGAGAAGGCATCAAAATACACATAAGAAGACATTCATACCTGTGCAAGGTCGCCAAAAGCATAGTCCCGGAAAAGCACATGGCCACCATTCTAATACATAATACATGAGTTTAGTTCCTCAAGTCAATAGAATTTCTAAGAAATTTTAAAAAATAAAGATACTGTACTTGGAAGTAACATAGGTACTTACTTTCAGAACATGTCTAACATTCTGAAGAACTAGAGGCATTTTAGCGGGTGCAACTGCAGAGAGCATAAAAATCTACTTAATATGTTAGCTGGTTGTACACTCAAAAGTCTATAAATAGATGTAAACAAAGACGTTAAAATGACTGGTACAGATAGACACATGATAGAAGTATAGCATGTTACCATTGTTACAACATCAACAGAGGAAGGTTGCACACTCTCAGTTAGTTGCTCTGATGTAATATCGCATGCAAATGCATTTACTTGGTCAGGCCTGTAGTCCTTATGTTTCTGCATGTAAAATTCAATCAATGAAAATGGGGAATGAATTTGCAGATCCTCAGTTGCACCTCTTTTCATTGCAGTGGCAAATTATTAGAAAAGAAAACTGAGTAAATGGACTAATCATTCAGCTACATCGAGGAATAGTATACCTTAACCAGGTCAACAGCTCGGGGAGAAAAATCACATGCGTGAACAAATATATCAGGGTATGTAGAAATCAATGGAAATATTGTATTTCCAGCTCCACATCCAACCTGCAGTCAACCTTGCACCAGTCACATTCATGTTACAAACAAACAAGAACGAGAAATAGCAACAAAATTTACAAGATACAGGGTTTCGGCCAGTTATGATCATATGGCCTAAATTGAAAAAATATATTGGCCTAAGTTCTGTGCAGACTTGAATCTGAAATGCCTTATGAGCATTCCCTAGTTGGCTACTTCAACCAAAAGAGTGTTATTAATTAATTTCTGCTCAGCTAAATTATCAGAATCAACCATATAATAGTTAGTACTTAGTACAGAAACGAGCCTAAAATATAAATGGCAGTACCATACCTCCAAAATCACCATCTTCCCCCCTCCTTGACCCTATTTTCATCGCAATTGAATCAGTTGGCCAAATTTCGTACAAAACTGTAGGCTTTTATGTTTAGTGGATTACCTCAAAGTACTTTCCCCATTCTTTATCCAAGTAGTGTCGATCCTTGAAGAACTGTCCAAATGGAACAGTACAAAAGTCAAATGCATGACAAATCAAATGTTGAAAAGGAGAAATTTAAGCAATCATAAGCATTTGCAGTAGAAAAACAACAATCTGTTGTAGTGGCATAGTTGATTCAGAGGTCCAGATTCACAGTATTGTTTGACACCACATTTCTCCACCAAGAATATTGACGAAATTTCTTGTTGGCATTTGAGAGATATACCAGAACTATAAACAAAGAAGTTCCTTCAACAATTGGAAATCTGGGATCCATTAAAAACAGTACCAGCTAGCAATTTGAACAAGTAAACTGAACACGCTATCAATACAAAACAGCATGAACATAGGGAATTAGAACTCTGCTGCTAGGCTTTTCAGTACAATGAAGCGGTCTACACATTCTTGATTTGCTTGAAACTTTGTTTTCACCTGAAGATCAGAGAGCTGTCTGCCACTGCCAGCACATAAAAACACCCAGGAATTCGTGGATCACAACTAATAAGACCAGCGAGAAACTACTGAGACAACGCGAAACCAAAGGAAGGGTTGCAACACAAACACTGCCAAATTTAATCTTCCACATCCAACAGTGCTCTCGCACGAGCTAAAGAAATCACATGCAAGAGAAGGGCGGGAGGAAACTAGAATCGCAACCTTGTCCTCGTGGCGCTTGTAGAAGATGTCCCAGTACCTCCTCGCATCCCTCTCGTACTTCTCTGCATCCCATCGAGAAAAAACACGCTGTAAAAGCCGCGACAAAATCACCGGAGGAAAGGGATAACTTAGAGCACGCTCGCTCGCTCGCGAACCTTTCCAGAAAGGCGTGACGAGCCTCCCGGAGGAAGTAGAGGAGGCCGAGATCTGCTGCTGCTGCGGCTGCTGCTCGCCGGCGGCCATGGCGCTTCGCTTGGTTTGGAGGCTCCACGGCGAGGGTTTCCTGTTTCCTTCTTCTTCCCTGGCCATATGTGTTGGGCCAATGACCCGGAACGGGATTACGGCTTGCGTGATACAATTTGGCATGCGGCCCACCAAGAAACGGGTCGTTTCTGAGGCCCACAAACTCCGAACCCAGTTGGGTCTCTACCAGCCGTTAGAGGCTTAAGTTCACTAGATCCCTTAACTTGTCAACGAATCCGATTTTCTTCTTTCAACCCGAAAACCAATACAACGGGTCCCTCAACTATCAAAACCGGTGCAAAGCAGATACCTCAGCGGTTTCGATGGTGGTTTTAGCTGATGTGTAGCCCAGTGACCGGTTTGACTTGGTCCTCGTCCTATGTGGTGGTGATGTGTCACAGGAAGCAAAATATAAAATTGAAAATTAAAAAAATATAGGCTCCACATGTCAGTCAGACGAAAAAAAGGGGAATGCTAGGGGACAGGATACCGTCTGCTCTCGCCGCCATCGCTGTCCCCCGCCGCTGCCGTGCCCGTCCCCCATCGCCTCCGCTGCCGCCACCGCCGCCGCCGCCACCGCCACCGCTCTCGTCCCCCACTACCGTCGTCGCGCCCGTCCCCCGCTACCGCCGCCGTCGCCGTCCTCGTCTACAAGGGACGACTGCAGGGGGCCGACCGCCCCTGTCGGGGTGCTCCTCCCCCAACGGAATGCCCAGCTATATCTAGTAGGAATTAGCTGATACCTGGTTGATACCTCGCAAGTATCACGCGATACATGGTAGAAATCGTTTGATACCTGACAAGTATCACATGATACCTCACGAGTATCACGCGATACGTGGTAGAAATCGTCTGATACATGACAGGTATCGCATGATACCTCGTGAATATCACGTGATACGTGGTTGAAATCGTCTGATACCTGATAGGTTTCACATGATACCTCGCGAGTAACATGCGATACGTGGTAGAAATCGCATGATACCTTACAAGTATCACCTGAAACGTGTGTAGAATCGTCTGATACCTACTCGGGATCATTATGTTGTGTAGAATCGTCTGATACCTGATAGGTATCACATCTAATACCTATTTGGGATCATTCCGTTCGAAAACAGGATTCCGTTATATAGCAGAAAAAAAAAGCCAGTGGGTCCCACCCTCCACTCTATCCACGGACGATGGGAGAGGAGGGACCGACGCCTCCTTCTCTCTCCCTCCCGGCCATCCTTCCTCGCCGGGAAGGAGAGTAATTCTTCTCAATCCCTTTTTTGCAGGTAAGGTAATGCGATAGTGGCCGCAGATCTCGTACGTGGAAAGTGCAAGCGATCCACCTCAATTTCGGTGTCAAAGAGGCCCATTGCTCGGGTAAGGCCCATGTATGAAATTGCTTTTACGGGATCTAGGCCCAAATGCGACTTGTAGCTGCCACGGCCCATAAGTCCTCGTCCGCGCCTACGATGGACCGGACCAGATCGAGCAGTGGAAAGGCGGTTTTTCTAGCCCATGGGCCACAATGAGCCAGTTTGCGAGGAGCGCCAAGCACGGCAAGGGCGTTTGTGTGGTGTTTGTGTTGACTTGAATGCAGGAGCCTGTGTGTCATGGTGGGGAAAGCAGAAGAGGGAGGTGCTCGCTGTTCTTCCACTGTGGTCTGTGGGGTTGGGGGCAATAGTTTCTTCACTTTCTTGCTTGTGACTTGCGACCGACCAGCGAAGCATTCAATGAGCATTGCAAGTTGTAAACCATGACATTGCTGCATCGCAGGCTTGCAGCAAGACTGAGCACTATATTTGTTTTCACGAATGCGTAAAAAGATTGCACGTTAATATATTAGAAGAAAAATAGTCAATGAGCATTGCAATTTGTAAACCATGACCATGCTGCATCGCAGGCTTGCAGCAAGACTGAGCATTATATTTGTTTTCGCGAATGCGCGAAAAGATTGCACGTTCATATATTAGAAGAAAAAGAGTTTTTAGTTACACGACGCAATCAGTCAGACCAGCTTATGCTAGGGGAAGGAAGAAAAGGCAAAAGAAAAAAACTGAGCATTATATTTGCCCTCCCTGATGCTTCCATCAGCACATCATCAGCTGAATGCTATATTTGATACTGTTCAACTTCTCTCCCAATACAAGCTTAAACTCGCAATTTGGTGCGGGTGCTGTTACTGCTATACTTCCTACGTTCAACTTTCCAAACAACAAATTCCAAGCGTACTTCAGAATTCCCCTCCAGAAATTCAAATCCCCTTTCTGTTCACCGAACAGACGACCTTGTCTAAAGTTTTTGCTTACATAATTACATTACATGTAAGCATCCATTGTCGGAAGAAAGCTTATGGTAGTACAGCACTAGGACCAGTACTACCAGTTAGCTTGTGGATAATGTACTGATGCAGTTATGCCGATCTCCAATCTTTTCCCAAGAATGTCACAGTACATCCCCACATACGTCCGCATGCAAAAACGGTGACCCGGGCGGCGCCCATGAGGCCATGATACAGGAGAGGAAAATTTAAGGAAGGCGTGCACATCATAAATGGCATGAGGCAGACAGTGTGAGAAGAACCATGAGGCAGCGAAGAACAATGGATATCGATCGACGACGACGACGACGACGATTTCTGCTTCTTTTTTGAGACCTCTCAGTCTCAGTACAGTACTGGAGTACAGTCTATCCGTTTTGTACGCCGGACAATAACTGCTGATACGCTCCGTCTCCGTCTCCGTCGCCTCTCCATGGGTGTCTCTGCCTACGTCTCTCTCTACCCGTGCCTGTGTAGTTATGGAAGTCTCTCAGAGGAGTAGCCAATTTACTCGGTGCAGTATATCTCCCGTGTGACGGCGCGCTCTCCCGGGGCTCCTCCTCACGAGACCTCCCTCCCCGTCTCAAATTCTCATCGTGCTTCAAATACCATTCACCAACTCTGCAGTTGTTCATCTCCCATCCATTGACCATTGGCCATTGCAATTTGCAAGCTAGAGCGAAGAAATCGCGAGCATAATTTGCTTGTTAATTAGGTTCTTGAAGCAATGGGTTTCAGGTTGTTCTTCGCCTTCTTCCACCTCTTGTTCTTCTGCCTGTTTCCAGTTCTTGGCTATGCTGGAGCAGAGGATCTGCAGAGCTACATTGTGCAGCTGCATCCGCATGAAGCTACCGCTTCCAGCGGCGACGCCGGCGAGGCGGTGTTCGCGTCGAAGATGCACTGGCATCTCTCGTTTCTTGAGAAGTCCGTGACATGGGAGCGGGAGAAGCGGCCGTCGTCGCGCCTCCTGTATTCTTACCACACCGTGTTCGATGGCTTCGCGGCGCAGCTCACGGAGGAGGAGGCGGCGGCGCTGCGGGAGCTGCCGGGCGTCGCGTCGGTGCGGGCCGACCGCCGGGTTGAGCTGCACACGACGTACTCGTACAGGTTCTTGGGGCTCGACTTCTGTCCGACCGGCGCGTGGGCGCGGTCCGGGTACGGCGGCGGCACGATCATCGGCGTGCTCGACACCGGCGTGTGGCCGGAGAATCCCAGCTTCGATGACCGCGGGATGCCGCCGGTGCCGGCGCGGTGGCAGGGCGTGTGCCAGGGAGGGGAGCATTTCAACGCCACCAACTGCAACCGGAAGCTCATCGGCGCGCGGTTCTACTCCAAGGGCCACCGCGCCAACTACCCGAGCAACCCGTCGGACGCCGTGTCGCTGATGGAGTACGTCTCGCCGCGGGACGCGCACGGGCACGGGACGCACACGGCGTCGACGGCCGCCGGCGCGGCCGTGGCTGGGGCCAGCGTCCTGGGCGTCGGGGCCGGCGACGCGCGCGGCGTGGCCCCGGCCGCGCACGTCGCGGCCTACAAGGTATGCTGGTTCAACGGGTGCTACAGCTCCGACATCCTCGCCGGGATGGACGACGCCGTGCGCGACGGCGTCGACGTGCTGTCCCTCTCCCTCGGCGGCTTCCCCATCCCGCTCTTCGAGGACAGCATCGCCATCGGCAGCTTCCGTGCCACGACGCGTGGCGTCTCCGTCGTGTGCGCCGCGGGGAACAACGGGCCATCGCCGAGCTCCGTCGCCAACGAGGCGCCATGGGTGATCACCGTCGGCGCCGCCACGCTGGACCGGCGATTCCCGGCCTATGTCCGCCTCGGGAACGGCCGGATCCTGTACGGCGAGTCCATGTTCCCCGGGAAAGTCGATTTGAAAAATGGCGGGAAGGAGCTCGAGCTGGTGTACGCCGCCAGTGGGACCCGGGAAGAGATGTACTGCATCAAGGGGGCCCTGTCTGCCGCCACTGTCGCCGGAAAGATGGTCGTGTGTGACCGTGGCATCACCGGCCGGGCTGACAAAGGCGAGGCAGTAAAACAAGCAGGCGGCGCCGCCATGATTCTCGCGAATTCCGAGATAAACCAGGAAGAGGACTCCGTCGATGTCCATGTCCTGCCGTCGACGCTCATCGGCTACAGGGAGGCCGTAGAGCTCAAGAACTACATCAGTTCCACGCGGCGGCCGGTGGCGAGGATAGTGTTCGGCGGGACGCGGATTGGGCGGGCACGCGCGCCGGCGGTGGCGCTGTTCTCCGCGCGCGGGCCGAGCCTGACGAACCCGTCGGTGCTCAAGCCCGACGTGGTCGCCCCCGGCGTGAACATCATCGCCGCGTGGCCCGGCAACCTGGGACCGTCGGGGCTGGAGGGCGACGCCCGCCGGTCCGACTTCACGGTGCTCTCGGGGACATCAATGGCGTGCCCGCACGTGAGCGGCATCGCGGCGCTCATCAGGTCGGCGCACCCGTCGTGGAGCCCGGCGATGGTGCGGTCCGCGATCATGACGACCGCCGACGTGACGGACCGGCAGGGCAAGCCGATCATTGACGGGAACGGCGGCAAGGCCGACGCGTACGCCATGGGCGCCGGGCACGTGAACCCGGCGAGGGCCGTCGACCCGGGCCTCGTCTACGACATCGACCCGGCCGACTACGTCACCCACCTCTGCAACCTCGGGTACACCCACATGGAGATCTTCAAGATCACCCACGCCGGCGTCAACTGCACCGCCGTGCTGGAGCGGAACGCCGGCTTCAGCCTCAACTACCCATCCATATCGGTGGCGTTCAGGACGAACACCACGTCGGCGGTGCTCCAGAGGACGGTCACCAACGTCGGCACGCCGAACTCGACGTACACCGCGCAGGTCGCCGCGCCGCACGGCGTCAGGGTCAGGGTCTCGCCGGCGACGCTGACGTTCTCGGAGTTCGGCGAGAAGAAGAGCTTCCGGGTGACCGTCGCCGCGCCGTCGCCGGCGCCGCGCGACAGCGCGGAGGGGTACCTGGTGTGGAAGCAGAGCGGCGGGCAGGGGAAGCGCAGGGTGAGGAGCCCCATTGCCGTGACATGGGTGGTCGAGTAGCCATTAGTGACACCATTAGCAGAAAGAAAACTAGTTTAAATTGAAGCATAAAGAATGGGAGATCTTGTCCCTGAATTAGTCGAAAGCTGTTGCTAGATTGATCGCGAACTGCAGACTTGCAGTAGCTGAATTTGCCATGTCTGAATTTGGAGGCACTGCTCAAGTGTAACACACGAGATTCCATTTTAGATGAATCTTTTTCCGTCCATGTCATCCTGTACCGTTCTTCTTGCCGTCCTTTTTAATGATCGACGCAAAAGCGAGCTGAACGCTGCTGCTGCAGTGCAACATGCTGGTGAGTGGTGAGTGATAAACTACTGATCATCGTGACTGTTCCTGTACGTTTCATGAGACATCAAACACGGACACGGTGAAGGTACAGTTGTCGAGTTCCGGCCCAAAATGAATAATACGGCCCGGCCCACTAAAGTTTATCTTTTTCGTTAATGGGCCGAGCTGGATTTTATCCTAGAAATTATCTTTAGTGGAAGTGTCTCCCTGTGTGCTAGTGTAAGGATCAATAAGTACTGACGGTGTAGCAATATCACTTCTGTCACTTCATGCTCTTGCAAGGATTTAATCCGATGGTATACTAAACACTGTATGGTTCACTTAATGGTGTAAAATAACACACAGTCAGGCTCAAGCAGATTAATATCAGCACAACTCCACAACTTGCTGTTAATGTTAGGTTGCCCTGATCTAGTTGAGATTAGGTACCAATAGTTGCGACCTAATTTCCGGTCTTCTCTGAAACTATTCTAAAGATTGTGTGTGCTTTGAATCGTCAACCTACTACTAGCACGACTGACGAAGTGACGAGAGCCAACCATGGCGACTTTTCTTGCTCGGCTTTCTTTTCACCTTTCCTATGCTCTCACGAGTTAAAAAATGGAGGAGCAAATCGGATAACGATTCAGCGAGTGGAAAAGACATCCAACTATCCAATGCTTTCATCAATCGTCGTCGTCGTCGCATCGTCGATCTGTCGGTGTCATCAACCACAGGGCAGCTAAAACCCCCATGGTTTCTTGTGAATCTGACACGAAGCTGTGTGTGACACAGGCTGAAACTGTGAGCATGGCCTACATCGGAATTCTGAAGCGATGACAGGACAGTATGATACGGAAATTTAAGTGGGTTTAGCTCGGTAATGACGGCGACTTCCAAGTTCCAACTGATGGTGGCATGCATTGAGCTAGCATGCTCTTTGAATCTGTGGTTCATCTTAGCTGAAGCAGGATTCAGGCTCCATTAATCTATGTCTTTTGAAAAAAGAAAAGAAATCTTGCTGGAAACAGGTATCCTTAAAGAGAGATATGACATGGTTGATGATGCTTTTTGTTAGTACCAAGTAATCAGTTTTTTTAAGGTACTTAGCTGTCTCGTGCAACTGAAAGAAAGGAAAAAAAATTCAGAGAAACAGTGGTAGCAACAAACAACACCCAGTTGATCTGTCAGCTAAGGAGAGTTCAGAGTTTCAGATTTTAGAACAAAGATGACTCTTGGTGCAGTCGAAAGGGAAAAGGGAGAGCAGTGCGCTGACCCCCACAAATCGCGTAATACTTTGCCCTTTGATCCTCGCATGTCCCGGAGGCCCAAAGTGCTGCTGCTTTAGATCATTTGTTTCTGCACTATAGAAAAAAAGAGGAGATTTGAAGCTGACAAAGTTACTACTTGCACACATGGCACACATGTAAATGTAATCACAACGTAAAAGCTCTAAGGAGAAATCTCTAAAGAATCTCTCCTACAGAAAATATGATATTCCTTGGATAATGAAAATGGTTTACATATCCGGTCTTTGCCGATAAACACACAACCAATTTGTTTAAGAGATTTTTTTTTTTGAAAAATGAGTGATGGGACAAGTTCCCAACTCCTCTAAGAATATTATCATCAAAATTAAAACTTAAAAGTTAAGACAAATCATATAGATTTTAGTAAGTAATTTTGTTGGTGCTACATCATCTAAAACGGTACAAAAGATCCATGGCTACCAATTTTAAAAGTACAGTACTCCTTCGCACAGTATTCCGCTCCTCCTGTGATTATTAGATAACCATACTATACTGTTTGTTAATTTCTTATCTCTCAAACAAAGTCAGATCTGCTTTTGAAATTCTGCATGGTTGTATAATATCGCCTTCAACTTTTACATTCTGCTGCATGCATGATGCCATAGATCTCCAAGAGAACACTACTTGGAATCCGGAAGAGATCAGAAATGGACCCTACATAGGCAGATATGCTGAAAGAATCGCTTCAAAGAGATATGCAAAAAAGAGAAAAACTTTGATTACCAAATGCTATTAACGACAGGGATTGTTCATTTTGTTCTTTCCAGCTATAATAATCCACCAGCGCACCCGGTTTCATCAGTTGGATCGACTTTTCCGCGGTAGAAATCCCATGCTACCCAGCTTAGCTTATAAGCATTTTTAGTTTTCTATTTATTAAGTTCTACTCCCTCCGTTTCTAAATATTTGGCACCGTTGACTTTTTAGCATATGTTTGATTGTTCGTCTTATTCAAAAAATTCTGTGAAATATATAAAACTATATGTATACATGAAAGTATATTTAACAATGAATCAAATGATAGGAAAAGAATTAATAATTACTTAGTTTTTTTAAATGACGAATGGTCAAACATGTTTAAAAAAGTCAATAACGTCAAACATTTAAAAACGGAGGGAGTACTTCATAGCTTCACTAAAATATTCTGAATTTCCCTTTCTTAGTAGTGATCCACCAGCTTTGGCACACAATTCCGCCAGCTAGTATTTCTGCTATGTATCCCGATGACCGGGGAATATGAATCTGCATTTCTGCTTTAGCATTATCATTGCATCGGTTCTTTGTTGGACTTGTGATTCTTTCCAAAGATAATATAATCCTTCTTTAGTAAGTGTAACACACCGCCTCAGCCCACAAAGTCCCTGCTTATCTTTTAAATCTGCCTGTTGCAGAAAACTAAACATGTTAGCTATGCTTTAGAATAGCATTTCCATGCCACAAATAACAAGTGCCTTTACAGTGAGATTCTGCACTTCTTGTAATAATGCACAAAGACCATTCTGTCTCGAATTTTTATTAGGATTTTAAAACCATTTGCAGGTATACTTCTTCATGATGTTTTGGCTCATCAATGTGTTTGCTATGCAAGTTTAAAACTAAGCTGATGCTAATATAATTCTGTATTTTGTGACAACTTTTTCTTGTCAAATGTGGATGTCCACTGGAGACAATGTTGTATGATTGTATCATGAAGGCGATTTGAAACTACTGTTCATTTTTTATATGAATAGCTCACGGTCTGATTTCCCATCTGTTCTTGGTCACCATTATCTAAAAAAATGTTCTTGTTCACCATGTGAATCATCTTTTATCTCCGTACCAAATGATTCTTCAGTCACTGTTCTACGTAACGTACATCATACTTTATGGTTCGATCAGCCGATCACTATTGCTGCATAGTTGGCACTTGGCAGTTCATGCTCTGAACTTCTGAAGAGAGAAAGCTGCCACTAAAAATTTCTCAACACAATCTACATTTCTACCACTGCTGGAAAGGAAATGAACAACGCCTACTAATAAAAACCTGTACCACCTCTGATTCTGATGTGCAGTAACGTGGCAACAGTTGATGCTAAAAGTACATTTTATTTATGGTTCAACTCATTGGCGACCGAATTCAGACACGATCTACTACAATATTGCTACTGGTGGTAGTGTTGAACCTAATTAATTAGCACCTAACAAGGTCGTGACAGGACGTACATTTGAAGTTTACTACGGGGCACAACACTCATAGGCTAAGCACAGCCTGTTGTCCGTTGTTTTAGCTATTCCATTTCAAGTAGTGGATGGCACTAACCATATGTAAACTAAACACTGTTTGGTTACTTTTGGGTGCAAGATTTAGTCCGTGTGATACCCAGTTAAGGCATAAAATTTGACTAATTCAAGTCGTTTGTAATGTTTTATCTGATTGAAAGGCACTGTATACCTTCTTGATAGAACATATCATCATATCCCATTACCTCAAAAAAAAAAATGTATGCCTATAAAACTCAACAATATCATCATTTGTTAAGTTGTACTTTCATTATCTAAAAAGGGAACATCAGCACAGTTTTGATATTGGATATGTGACTTCATGTTGACAAAAAAAATATATTAGTGAATACTGAATACTTGGTCCAGTAACAGTGCAATGTTTATGACCCTTAAATTCTAGCAGTGAGGTGCAATAACCCTCACTTGCTCCTCCCCTTTCCCTTCATTTTCTTTCATGAAAAAGATGCAGTCATCACTTGTGAGGGAGACAGACACCTGACTAGCTGAGAAGAAAAAAAATCAAGAAACCCAACCCCTCCTTGCTTCTCCAACTCGTGCTATATCATCATCTCTGAAGCCTCTGCAGAGTCAGAGATAGCTCTGTCAATGGCACTGCCGTCGTCGTCTCCGACGACGGCGACGTTGGATGGTTGCAAAGATCATCGTCGGTTTCGGAGGCTGTCATGGATGGAGGCCAGCACTTCAGAAGAGGCAGATGATGCAGTGCTGCTGCTGCTGCACGAGAAGAGCAAGAGCTGATGGATTTTGTTGGAGCTGTGTAGGCAAGTCTGATGCTTGGCTGATTTTCTCATACCGTGTTCTTGAGAGAGGCAATCCTTTTCCCTTTCAATTCTCTACCTATTAATTTCGTGGTTCAGGTTTGTCGTTCATTTGTGATTCTGTGCTATTCGATTGTTTTTGTTCTATATACTTCTGTAAAGATCATTTGATGGTATTGGTCTATGAATAATCGATCTGTGATTGGGTGCATGAGGGATCCTGTGAGGAAAGTGGGTTTGTTACTTTGTTTAGAGGTTGTAAAAAAAGGGAAGTGAGAGTGACGCGTGAGAGAAAATTGATCATGCGAAGAGCTATGATTTGTGCACATCTGAATGACTGAATTGGCGTATCCTCGTGTGCTCCAGCGAGTGGAGTTCCATACTAGTATCCTTCTTGCATTTAGTTTAGTACTTGTGCATCCGGAAAGCGGAACACACCTCCTCTCTCTGACCTTATGTTTGCCTCTGCATATCAAATTTACTCTTCAATCAAGATCTTTTTATTAGAGCCAGCAATCAGTTATGCCATGCACCGAAATTTCTTTCATGGCTCGATATAAACACTTCATGCAACGTTCCTACTCGCATTATGGAAACTGTGCCCAGTACCATCACTTGATATAACTTGGCCGGAGATATAAACCATTTCTATTATATATAAAAAAAAGATGAAAACAGTGTCAGTGTAATGGCTGATCTTTTGGAAGACTGTTCTGATACTGCACCTGCGCTTTGTAATGTGTTCTTTCACGCAATTTATAATGTGTTAAAATAACTGTAAAAATGCTCATGAAAAACATGCATGTGTGTGAGGCAGGCATACAACGGAATCGAAATGCAGAGAATTTCTGATAGTAAATAGACCTAGGATGACAAGAAGGGGGCGAGGGCGACGAGGTAGGTAATAAGGCTATAACTACTTTGCATGAGTAGTACCTGATCCTGAGATCGCCGCCGCCGACCGACCAATGCTGCAATTCTGCAACACTGCGTTGCTGTTGTTGTAGGCGAAACAAATCCACAATGATGGCGCACACCAACACGGTTGAAATCCACAACGAGCGGTACGACGGCGCGGGTCCGTGCTGTGCTGCGGTGCGATCTGATGCCCCGGTTTTTCCCTTGGCTTCTTCACGTGAGCCATCGCCGTCACCCACCCAGCCGGCGCACATGGAGACGGCCCGTGCCCGCGGCTGCCGCGCCGCATGGCCCCCGCGCGCGCCGCGCGCGTGATCCACGCATGGCGCCTGGCAGCGCAAGGCTAAGCTAGAACGGATCAAGCATCCGACGCCCGGCGGCTCGGCCAACCTCAACGATGCCGCACCGGAGCACTCGTTTGGAGAAGACAGGAGAAGAAATCTTACCATTTTCGTACTCACGCTTCTCGAAACTGTGTGGTTTTTTAACTCTTCTATTTGAATGTGTTATTTTTACAAAGTTTTCAAGTTTAAAATAGTTAAATATATTCAATTAATCGTAGGCTAATGTTTCATTTTTGCACGCCTTCTCGATCTTCAACCTTCCCCTCTCAAACCGTCAGTCACTACCTTCCCCTCTCAAACCGTCAGTCACTGGAACAAGTGTTCGCTGTACGAACTATAGACATGCTGAAGTGACAATGGAGAATCTGCAGCAGATCATCTGTTCACCGGATTGACTGTCTTGAGTTGTTCCAGGCTTGAAAGGGATTTAAATACAGACAGGTCATGTCACGCACTTGCAGGAGCAAGCAACAAACAAAAGCGGGTAATCAGAGAGGTACCGTATACGCAGTGTCAACTGTCAACCCGGTCCTTCTGATCATGCAAATGTAATTATGATTTGACTTCAATATTCAAATCCAAAGCATAACATCCAACAAGGGAGTCCTCGAGTATATCAGTATATGGGGTTTTGCTTCTTACACCACGAGAAACGCAAGTTTCAGTTGGCCAGTGAACTTAAACCCCTACAAAATTACAAAAAAAAAAATGATCTGCATCAATTTACACCAATTCAGCAGATGTGCTTGGGTAAATTTTTCAGTTTGTACCATCACCTGTTAACCAAAGCACAAATCAATCGTGTGACTATTCAGACTCTGGCTCGCATGGTCTCCATACTGTACCAGTAGGTTCATCCATGAGGGCTATGCCTTTACTGCCTAGCTGTTTCCTGATTTGGTCAGACACATCAAACTGTTTGTTTTTCCTTGCAGCAGTTCTCTGCTCAATTTGCTCCTGCAATAGTTCTTCAGTCAACCCTGCTCTCTTCAAAGCTTTATCCTTAAGTTGCTTCAGTGCCTATGGAATTCAATTTGTCAATATCCATGTAATCACCACAAGCGAAAAAGCATGACAAGATCACAAGAGTATGGTTTTAGGTACCTCTGCCAAGGAAGAAGGAGGCATCAGACCAAGGATAGATATTTTATTTTTAATTTCTGTCTCAAGTGCAAACATAGCTTGAATATATTCTTCTGGTTGTTTCTGTGCTTGCTGCTGCTTTTGCTTCTGCTGCTTCTGCTGTTGTTGTTTCTTTTTTTGCTGCTCTAGCTTCTGTTGCAACTTCTGAAAGTGGCAACACAGTAGATGAGCCACAAGCAAATGAAGGATAGTGCAACAAGTAAGAACCAACAAATGAAGAAGCAAAATCAGCAGAATTAACATGCCTTAATATCATTCAAATTGCTGTTAATTGCCTTCAGCAAATCAGTGAAGCCATCCAGAACATCTGTTGTTCTAAGATCATCCGCCATAGATTCCAAGAACTCTGAATGGTGCTTGTTAACCATATCTTGCTCCTCAACAGGGACCGGGACAGAGATATTCTCTCCACGATATTGAGACAACACTTCCTCACAGTCATATAAAGTCTGCACATAATTTATTTTAAGTGAAGAAAGAAAAGAAGATAATTTAATACCCAAAAATCCTCATAATAACTGATTGGATATTAACTTAGTGACTAATATTAGGCAAACCCAACACCTGATATATGTAGTAGACACGATCAGATGCTATCTCAAGTGCTTTGTCAGAGTGATTCACATCTCCTCTGTAATGTGTGCGCATCAGGAAAAACCTCAAAGCCATGGGATGGTACAGATCAATTATCTGAAAGAGAACAGCTGTCAAATAACCTAAAAGTATATGCGAATCAACAACATAATTAATTGAAGAAACAGCAAGGATTTCATCCCTTACATCTCGGATTGTGAAGAAATTTTTATCTGACTTTGACATTTTCTGATCATCCTTGTTAACAAACCCATTGTGCATCCAACATTTGACCTCACTTTCTGGATAAGCTGCCCGGCTCTGAGCAAGCTCATTCTCATGATGAGGAAATATCAGATCTTTCCCTCCACCATGGATATCAAACACATGTCCTAAATAGTGAGCACTCATTGCACTGCATTCAATATGCCATCCTGGCCTACCACGGCCCCATGGGCTATCCCAGAAAGGTTCGCCTTCCTTAGCAGCCTGAATACAATAATACAGAAAAGATAAGCAGAAAGTAACAATGTGCAAGAGATCTATGAATATCATAACATCAAAATTACCTTCCACAGCGCAAAGTCTGCAGGGTTCCGCTTTCTTGTATCAACAGCAACCCGCGAACCAGCAAGATTATGATCTAACTTCCTTCCAGATAAACTGAGATACTCAGGGAAAGTATCAACTGAAAAGTAAACATCTCCTTCCATAGCATAGGCTTTCCCATTCTCCATTATCTGCCCAAAATATACACAAGGTGGAAAAAAAACCAAGCTTTGTCAGAAACAAATAGCTTGTGAAATAGGAGTACAAGATGAAAGGGATATTGGAATATTATCAATTTTGTAGGTAAAATGTTATACACAGTAAGTCATACATCGTTGATCAAGCTTAGAGAGAATGAACAACAGTAAATATGTGAGTTTGTGTTCAAATAAGGCAATGTGGTTTGGTTCTAATTTGATCTGTCATCTGTGCAATAACAGGTAAACATGATATTCTAACAAGTTGTGTAGCTGGATTTGTATTATATGCAGCATTAGTTCAAAATACCTTGGTTATCAACTCTATAATATGTTCAATGTGATCAGTCACACGTGGCTCACAAGTTGGGGGTAAGCACTGGAGCTGAGCCATATCAAGAAGGAATTCATTAATAAACCGGCTACTCAAGCTAGTTACAGTTTCACCAGCTTCATTTGCTCGTTTGATAATCTGCAAAATCAGAAGATATTGTCAAATCACCGCATCACTAAAAAAGAAAGGGAAATAAGTGTATCAGACATCAGTAACAAAATTCAGAATGAAAGTAAATTTTGAGAAAGATAGAGCATACCACATATGTCATAAATCTTGATTCAAAGTGTTGCCATGAATAGAGAATGTAAAATAACAGAACCATGCAAGTGCTAATAGCCAGTCCTGTATTGGTAGTTCAATTTCCAAACCTTGTTTCTGCTCTATGTATCAAGTGCTAAAAGCCAGCCAGTATTTATTATTCAATTTCCAGACCTGGTTTCTGCTCTATGCATCATGCATCCATGACAGTGACAAGTTGCCAAGGGTGAGGGCAACTAAGGAACTGGCAATAGTGCGTAATCGATAACTAGTTCAATCATAAAAAGATAGCCTCTTCATTCAATATACGAAGGATAATGTTCCTTCCATTTTGTCAACTACTAATGCATACCACTAGAAATGGTGGAGACAAATAATTACCTTGTCATCAATATCAGTGAAGTTGCGCACATATTCGACCTCGTACCCCAAGAATTTAAGATACCTATATGAAATAGAAGCAATTTTAGGACAAAGTAATTTACCAAAATGTTAGTAAGAGTAGCATCTCACATTATGCCTTATAAGCTCAGAACTAGCATTATCAAGAGTTTGATCTATTGTATACGCCAACGAACATGCATATAGATTCTATAGTAACCACATATAGATTCTATAGTAACCACATGAACCAAATGTAGTCAATACCAGTCAAACAGACAGGCATATCACAAACCACAATGGTTGGCTGAAATTCCTATATCACTTTCCAATTGCGACCACCACAGATCCAATAATCCCACGACTAACACACCAACGCGCTGCTACTTACTGAATTAAAATCCTCTTCCTTGCACAGTCATAAAGCAATAAAGTCAGCATTTCTAAGCGGAAATTCCACCATTTTAGACGCATCGAGTTGTAGGTTTACAATAACCGATCCCTAAAATAGAATTGAGCATCCTGGCAGCCGTTGGAGCGCCAGATCGGGGAAGAGTGTCACCTGTAGAGGACGTCGAAGGCGACGTAGGCGCGGGCATGGCCGATGTGGCTGAAGTCGTAGGGCGTGACGCCGCACACATACATGCGGACCTTCCCTTCCACAAGCGGCTCGAAGAGCTCCTTCTTCTTCGTCATCGAGTTGAAGAGCTCCAGCTGCGGCGTCGGCTTCGCGCTCTCCGCCATCGTGAGAGCGGAGGGGGAGAGTGAGAGGGCTGGACGAGCTAACCCTAGAACTGGCGGCGGCGGCGGGGGCAGAAGCAACAGCCACAGCAGGGGTAGAACTTGAGAAGCGATGGGAATTTTTGAGTTGAACCCCTGACTATCTTTTAATTTGGGGGGTTGTGATTTTTACGGTACGGAGGAGTATCTGACTATCTGCTTCGTTCCGATGCAATAACAACCCTGTACTTCAGTGTATTTCTAAGAGCAAGTTTAATAGTATAGCCAACTACTAACCCTAAATCATCTACAACCAATGTAATAGCCAATTCATATAATAGTTGTTTACTATACTATTAATACCTGGTCCCACTACTCCTGCAGCTGGATACAGCTGGATACAGATAACTTCTCTCTTCATTAAAATATGTTTATAGCTAGTTTATAGCCTGCTATCGTACCTGCTCTATCGGCCATTCTTTGCTCAAGCATTAAAATATGTTTATAGCTAGCTTATAACCTGCTATCGTACCTGCTCTATCGGCCATTCTTTGCTCAAGCAAGTTTTGGATAGTATGTACTACTTCTTCCGTCCAAAAATATAATAGATTTTAAAATATAATATTATATAGATGAAATTTATTATATTATAATTACAATGATAAAATTCATTATATTATAGTACTTTCGTATCTGAATTTTGATGTGGGACCTTTTGACCGGCGAGATATCAGAACACAAGAATTTTACAAAACAATAGTAGTTCAATTGCTATACAAATCCGGAAAAATTAACATAGTACTCCCTCCGTCCCGAAATATAACAACAAAACTATCACGGTACTTTCTCTGTCCCAAAATATAATAACTTTTAGTAATTAAAATTTATCCCAAAATATAACTTCTCCACCAATATTTTCTTTCCAATCAATCAAAACCATCCAATTACAACCATACACCACTTATTTCTATCTACTTTCTTAATAACCATGTCCATCAATAAAACTTCTTATATTCTGAACGGGAACGGAGAGAGTACCTTCATTCTTTGCTCTGAGTTGCTTTGAGTTAGAAGGGGCTGAAAGTTAAGATTAAACTAATTCTAAACGGACGAGTCACAGGAAACTAGCGCATTTATCGAAGTAGTACTGTTCTTGAATTGCTCGAGCAAAAGCGAAAATAGGCAAACCCAGAGCAAATCACAAAATCCAACTTGCACCACTATAGAAGGATTTTATGCATCCCAAATTCCAAAGTTCAATCATACTACTTCAAGTTACAATTCTCTTGCAGTAGAATTAAAATCTGACAGCCACCTCATCAGTTAAAGATGTCCGCACCGCAAAAATAATCTAATCTAGTGAGTAAATTTATCACACAAAAACTTTGCATGAGCCGGATAATAAGTTAGAAACCCATCCCGCCCATGCCACCCATTGCGGGTGCTGCCTCCTCTTCCTTGGGGATCTCAACAATAATAGATTCTGTGGTAGTCATTAGAGAGGACACACTGCAATAGAGAACAGACAGTAAAAATGATGTCTCATAAAAGAAAAGCTGGGGTTGCACATCATCAGAGTATTGAAAGAACTAAAATCATAACATATTAGGCTTCAGAAGCTACGACTTAATGTTCATCCTACAATGACAAAGCTGATATTTCCACAATGCAGACCAAAGCCACAGGAAATTTAAAAGAAGGATAAGTTTTGGTTCAGATACTTCAGCTGCATTTTCACTATCGATATTTGTGTGGCATGTTACCCTCTAGAGAGGGGAGTGATGTTGATGTATAAGAATTAAGATTAGGAAGAGTACCTTGCAGCATCCACCAGAGCTGTTCTGATAACTTTTAGTGGGTCAATGATACCAGACTTCACCATGTCAACGTATTCACCTGGGTTATAAGCAAAACAGGATTTAGATAGATCCTAGTTACCCACAGAGCAAAAGAATGGATAAACTCTGTGATACTACCTTTAGCAGCATCATAACCTAGATCAGTATTATCCTGTTCCAAAAGCTTGCCAATAATGACAGATCCTTCTACACCCGCATTCGAAGCAATTGTGTGCACTGGGGTCTGCAGCATTATCCAGCCATCAGATGGAGCAAGCAAGAGAGGAACAATTGAAAACAAAATGGGATTTGTAAACCTTCAAAGCATTTTGAATGATCTGGACACCAATCTTTTGGTCAAAGTTCGCAGTCTGCAATTTATCCAGATCTTTTGATGCATACAGAAGGGCAACTCCACCACCTATGTACATTAGAATCAGATATGATGCTCTGCAATGGTGATATGCTGCTAATAGTAAACTGCAGAAAATAAAATAACAGCGATGGCATACAGTACCTGGTACAATACCCTCCTCTACAGCAGCTTTGGTAGCATTTAGTGCATCAGTCACTCTATCCTTCTTCTCACCAACCTCCGCTTCACTAGCTCCACCAATCTAAAAGAAAGATCCATTTTTTTTAAAAAAAAATACTCATGCTCACAACTCAGGACAGTCACTAGAATTAGTACACTAGTAGTAGAATGTTCTGCCACTTTTCTTGTCATCAATACATAACCTAAATATGAAGCAATTACCAAACACTTCTACTTCAATCTGCCGGTTTACACATTAACTAAATATTAAAAATTAAATAAATAGACTGCAATTTCGGATTAGCAAGACTTCCACTGACACAACATTGGCATTCTAGAGTAACAAATTTCAAGTACAGATAATAAGTTTCACCTTTAGAACAGCAACACCACCAGAAAGCTTTGCTAACCGCTCCTGAAGCTTCTCTTTATCATAGTCAGAAGTGCTTAGCTCAATTGCAGATCTCAGCTGTTGGAAAAAGAATTTTACAGTGGTATCACCATTAGAAAAATTATAGTGAGAGTCGCGTGGCTTCAGGTTTGAAGGGATTCATGTAAAATTAAACTAGCATAGAATGAACCTGCTCAGCTCTCTCTTCAATGGCCTTCTTATCTCCAGCTCCATCAAGGATGACTGTGTCATCTTTAGATACTGTAACCTGTATTTTGTACACTCGTGTTACAGTTCTTTTAAGTTAAGAAGAATAACACAACACGCAACCAACTAAGCACGTATTTAAGGTGATGCTTGTAATTGAGCCACCAGCTCCAAAAACCCTACCAGTTTATAAACATGGGTTCAAATGTTCAATCAACTTTAAGCAGATTAAAAAAGATTGACATATACACTTTATAACACCTTTTTTTTATACATTTCTCATGCCAGATGATTGTATTTTGTAGTGATTCATCAGTAGACAAATTATCTTACCTTCTTGCAAGTCCCCAGCATCTGAGGCTCAAAATTCTCAAGGTTCATTCCAAGTTCTTCAGTTATGACCTAGTTCAATAGAAGGTACAACATTCAGCAAACTGGATATGATGATTCAAAAATGTGAAATGGGCAAACGAAAAAGGATTGGCTTACTTCTCCCCCAGTAAGGATAGCGAGGTCCTGTAAGTTGGCTTTCCTGCTCTCCCCAAACCCAGGAGCTTTGACTGCACAAACCTGCATTTTCACGTACAATGAGACCAAATAATATATTAATAACGGGGTCACAAAGAAAAAGGAGGGACAGCACCAACCTTAATGCCTGCACGAAGCTTGTTAATAATCAGAGTACCCAATGCTTCACTTTCTACATCCTCTGCAACAATAAGCAGAGGCCTTTGCTTCTGTTTTAGCAGAAATTATGGGCCATCAGATTGCAGTTAGAATATTAGATTACAAAATGAGGTCATAACAACAAAAATCAGCTATACTAATAAAAAAAAACCTTCAGAGCTAACTCCAACACTTTCACCACAGCATGAAGGTTGGACACTTTCTTGTCATGTATTAAGATTAGTGGGTCATCTAGTTCCTGTAACAGATGAAATATATTACAACCAAGATAATTTGTGTTAAAGAAGTAGTATATTAATATCAGCAGAAATACTTACACATTTCTGGTTCTTTTGATTGGTAATGAAGTAAGGAGAGATATAACCTCTATCAAGTTTCATGCCTTCTACAACTTCAAGCTCATTGTAGAGGGTGTTACCATCCTATCAAATATTTCATGAATCTTAGATCAAAATATCATGGCATCCATACATAGCTTGATAGAGCTTGCTAAAAGACTTAAGAGTATTCCATTAGATGCCTGGAGGAGACTGTTATAAAGCAAGTATTCCATCACAGCTAGCCATGCAAGAAACTAGCCTCCAGAAGGAATAGGAATTCCTCATGGTGTACAAATATAACATGAGTGAACGACTAAAGAAACAGGGGCTGTATGAACCAAAAAAAGACAAGTTCCTCGATATGTAAAACTGAAAGGAAAAAAACATGTGTAATAGCAATATGGCATAACACTCAGTATAGAAGAGTTAATTCATAGCTATGACAGATTTAAACTTCAGCCAAATCTTTTTAAGATGAAAATAAGTGGTCAATATGATATAATTGATGGGATAACAGTGCTGCAAAAATGCCAAGTTGTCCAGAGTGTTTGACTCACCGTAATAGTGATGACTCCCTCTTTACCAACCTTCTCCATAGCTTTTGCAATGAGCTCACCAATTTCCCTTTCCCCATTAGCTGATATAGTACCCACCTATAAAAGAGTGAATATATATAGCATGGAATGTCTTAGAGAGAACTGAGAAGAGGGGAAAAACATGACACAGCTTTCTAACTCATTGCAGATCAGCAGTTACCTGCGCTATTTCCTCTGATGTGCTAATCATTCTGGCCATGCCTTTTAAATTTGTCACTACTTCATCAACAGCCATCGAGATACCACGTCTCAAATCCATCGCATTCATTCCAGCTGCTACGGACTTGCATCCCTCAGCAAATATAGCTTTTGTAAGAACAGTAGCACATGTTGTACCTGAAAAATGTTTGAAAATCAGCATCTGCTTAAATTGAACCAATAGCATATACCGCATATACCATAATTCATTCCTCGTAGACAATGTTCTCTGCAAAGAATCATCAGCAAAGCTAATAGAATAAAGGAAAATATTAATATGATTAGTCAAGACAGCAGGAGCGTGAGTTAGATCAATTCCAATCCATCATCAAACCTAAGACAAGTCCCAAAAAGAAGATTGATGGGCAATATACGAGCATATGAGAAGAGTTAAAGCCATACCATCCCCAGCAGTGTCGTTAGTCGCATTAGCAACCTGCTTCACAAGGCTTGCACCAACATTCTTAACCCTGTTACTGAATTCAATGCTCTTGGCAACGGTCACTCCATCCTTTGTAACTTTAGGAGCACCAAAGCTTTGCTCAATAACAACAGTGCGCCCCTGCAACATAGTTACATTGAGCTCAACACTGCTTGCATGATAACTCTCAAAATGTACTGTTAAAGATCCATAAAAAACTAAAGAAATAATCTCACGTAACAAAAATTCTATAACCTGCTAAAAAGGGGACTACAATAATACTTGTTTGGCAGCCATAAGCAATCAATCATCAAATTTTAGTCCAATCAATTATCAGATATCTGAGTACAACGGTTACGAAATATGAAATTACTAGTTTAGTTTTTTTACTGCTACAAGCAACAACAGTTATGCCTCCATACATGCCCTTCATCATTTTCACTGTCACAGCATATATATGGTGTTCCATACATGCCACAAGGCCCACAATATTACACCTTTTTAATAATCTAATGCATGTGGTTATGTTGTGGTCCGTATATGCACAAGCAGTTGCAACAAATAAGCGATGCATCTAGCCCAAACCTAATATCAATTATACATTCACAATCTCCACTGCGATCAGACTCTCAAACCATGAAATCAAATCTGCTCGAAGACAGGACAGAGTCCATACCTTAGGACCCATTGTCACTTTGACTGCATCAGCCAACTCCTCAACACCCCTCAACATCAAGGCCCGGGCCTCAACACCAAACTTGATGTCCTTGGCAGCATAGTTTCTATGCAAGGCGAACCTACTCCCAATCTGCTCAGCACCCAAACGAAAAGCAGTCACGCAGATTAACATATAAGTTCAATCAGAAATTAAATCCAAACCACACAAGTGAGTATGGAAATAAGAGTGCCCAATCCATCACGATGCTAGATTAGCACTCCAATCAGCAATTAGCGTAGGAGCAAACCCTGCTCACCTGACGAGCACTGCTCCCGGCTTGACTGCACAAAGCAAAACACACAATTTAGCGACATGATTAACACAAAACCCCAGTGCGGCACTGGCAATGGAGATTGGAGAGCGAGCGCCGCATGGATCGGCTAACTCACCGGGCCTTGGAGGCGAGGCTGGCCGCCGCGCGGTACATGGCGAGAGAGTAAGGAAGGGTTCGAGCTCTCGGCTGGGTCCGGACTCCGGAGGCGGCTACCCGGAGACCGGCAGGGAGAGAGAGCTACACCTACTTGTGGAGGGGGAAAAAAACGCGAGGAACAGGTGGGGGTTTAGGGTTTAGTGGTAGGCAATGGGCCGCGTCGTGGGCTTTCAGTAATAAACCATGTCATCCTAGAAGACCCTGGAAGGCCCTCCAGGCCTGGAGTATATATAGTAAACCCTTTGATAGGGTTCCAGCCTTGCTTCGCCGCCGCTCTACGACCAATTCCGAAGAGACTGCCGAGGGGAAGGGTGGGGAGGGGAGAGGAGGCAGATGCAAGGCCTTTCATGCTCGACCCTTAGACGATTCTGTCGACACCCTGCCGTCGGCTTCTTCATCTGTTCTGCTCCGCCTACAGCGGTTGCACGACGAGCTGCTCTACTCATTGCGACACCATCAGCACTTCCGAGTCTACTTTCCCGGTCTTTTCTTGTCTCCTTTCGTTTCTTAATTTAGAAATTGAATCCTGAGAGTTGAATTTTTCGGTCTGGATATATTTATATCTTATTTGAGCTGGATGCTAAAGATTGGCCTTTTTTGTTCTTTTGTGCTAGATTCGCTTTAGGACCCTGCAGTATGCAACGCTATTTCGGATCTGAAAATGAGAACAAGCCGGGTTAGCGGGATTGCACAACCACGG
The DNA here is from genome assembly GCA_000338895.3 of Oryza meridionalis. NCBI lineage: Eukaryota > Viridiplantae > Streptophyta > Magnoliopsida > Poales > Poaceae > Oryza > Oryza meridionalis. Next base: position 2,561,017 of record CM002526.2, read on the forward strand.
GGTTCGAACCTAGCAGCAATCCCATGAACGAAATTCGGCTTGGTAGGATAGATGGTACAGAGAACAATCAGATTCACCTACCGATTAAGGATGTTACAGAGGGCAATTACAAGGCTACAGATGTTGAGGTTATTGGGAGCAATCACACTGTTGATGAAGATGTCTGGCATCCATACGTTTATATATATAGCAGTCACCGTGATGGTACTATATACAAGAACGAGCATTATTGGGATTCTGTCTTTTTATTGATGTCACTAACCGTGAAGAGAGTAAGTGATTCCAACTTCTTCTCCTAGCATTTTGTTTTTACGATTTTTTAGTGATTTAATAACTTTAGTCATGGATATTTCTTTTTGAATACAACTTGAATGATGCGAAAGGTGGCATGTGTAGACGTAGCCATCATGTAGGGCATAGCCGGCCTCATGTACCACCTTGCTGTTGCTGCATACTCCATCCCAAAATAAGTTAACCCGGGTGTGAGTCACCCCGTACTGGGTTAACTTATTTTGGGACGGAGGGAGTAAAGCCCTAGCTACTACTGCCTTGGCTGATGGGTTGAGCAGGCCCATGATTAGCTCACCTGGACCATCAGAATGTGGTCCATGAAACCTACTAACAGCATGGAGCAAAGCATAGTTTACTTTGCAATGTTTATTTATTTGTCTACTAAAATAGCTAACAATAGTACCAATGTGATCTTTTCTGAAGCTCAAGTGGAGCCAATGAGGTTCTCGGTGACTAAAAGATGCAAACCCGATCCAGAAAATTGTCAATACCATTTGGCTTGTGGAATGATGCAAGTTTTCTCATTGAAGTTGGCTAAAACTACTACAAACAGTGGCCCAATACAGTTATATGGATACATTGCAGCACGAGATGTTGTGGATTCTATGCTTAATTATGTTTTCAATCGCAGCAGAGATGATCCCATTGTTGTGCAGCAGGTACACATCTATACTTATCTGCAATAATTTTATGATACGTGCATAGTAGACGTGTTTGAAACCTTCATACTTCTAATAGCATACAACCACTTAATCTCTTACATTATAATAACAAGGATAGACCATCAAAGGATAGAGAATGGATAAGTCTGTTAGTTTCAGTTTATTTATAGAGTTGTTCCTTAAAATAGATAGTTTATATTATACATAGAGTTGTTCCTTAATTCATACTTTTTTATGTTGTACATAGTTTATATTATGTGAATATTTGCAATTTTTTTACCGAAATATTTTCATATTTCATATGAAGTTATCAAGAAAATCTTGCAACCGTTGCACAAGAATCTCAGTTCCTTTTGGATGCTGCAAAATGATCTGGAAATTTATTGCATACCTCTCACCAATGGCATAAATTAGATGCTACCAAATGTTTTTGTGTCCTAATCCCCCAAAACTCCAATTTGCTCCAGCTGGTAAGATTAAACATCCAGTAGCATTACAAAGTCCAGGACCCTCTAGGAGCAAACATCCAGCACCTATAGATTTCAGTGGTTCACAGTGCCTGCTATACTGGTACACTTTGTGTCATGGTGTGACAAGCTTGCAATATGCATTTCAAGTACCAGGTTTACACTAACATCTCCTTATTTGGTGTTCTATCACTTTCTACACAAAAATAAATATCTGTCCTGTACAAAAGAGAAACCTCTATCCAGATTAAAAAGTACCATCACTTCTTTTATTTCTCCTTTGTTAATGTAGTAGATGTAGCCTCTTGGTTGGGGAAGACTGGAAGTGTGTTCATGCTGTTTGTAATGAAGGTAGAATGAACTATAGACAAACTAAAATTGTGTATCTGTGATATGATTGGTTCTTCATCATCGGCAGTCCTAGTCATCACAACTTTTTCTTCTTTTGGACACATATGAACCAAGTTTTAGCTGTTTGGTATACCTTTACAACAACCAACTATTTTCCTTGTAAATATTTTTTATATATAATAAAACCCTGCTGGGCAAGGTCTGGTAGTAATTTTGATTAAAAAAAAGCAATGACCAACTATTAATGGAATCAAACAGAATCCATACGTCAATCTTTCTAAATCAGAGAAGGCCACAATGTATCAAACAAGCACAGTGCATGACATAGGCTGAGTTTGGTTGTTAACTTTCCCAACTCACCTCTCTCGTTTTCCGCGCCTACTAAATAGTGCATTTTTTGTGAAAGTTTTCTATACAAAAGTTGCTTTAAAAAATCATATTAATCCATTTTTCAAAAAAAAAATAACTAATACTAAATTAATCATCGATAATGAGTTGTTCCGTTTTGCGTGCGCGGAGTGTGGGTTCCCAACCCAGGGAACCGAACACAGCCATAATCTTTTACAAGCATGGTACATCGTAATCTTTTTAGACTGAAGTACATGGGCGGTCTCTAAACAAGCGGTCATCTAGGTCCCCAGAACTCTCAAATTAGATTTTTGGGACCTCTAAACTTGTACGGATGTGCCCTATTGCGTTGCTCTTCTGTCATCTGGATTGATTGGGTTACGAGGACAGTGTATGCTGCAAACTTTGATAGTTAAGAGATTAATTAACAAAAGTGCAATGCATTTCATTGGTTAATCACAGACCTGCCATTTTCGCTGATGTGGCACAGAGCATACATAAAATGAGCCTCGACAGATTAGGATTTTTAACAACTCACTCAATTGACTTAGAGACCTATCTGACACAGCTATGCCAGTGTAAACCCGTAGTTGCATTTTACTATTCAAAACAAAGTCAAAGCAGTATAGTTTGGGACCCTTGCTACTTACCAAGTCCCCCCCCCCCCCTATATGCATGGGAAGCATGGATAATCCCATCGCAACAATCGTCTTAGCACTTTAGGTACATAATATCGCTTTGACTGCTATTTTATTAGGGAGAATTGTGTTTATGCCTTAACTTTCAATCTCAATTGTGATTTTACCCTCAGTTTTTAGGGTTTGTAAATTTACCCCTGTTTTTTTCAAATGAAGTCACCATTTGCCCTTACTATGGATGGCAGTTAGATCGGTCCCACAGTATTGAGTTTAAAAAACAGAAAAGAGAAAGGAAAAATGGTTTAAGAAATATGGTATTACTCTTCTACCCCCAAGGCCCCATCGTTCCCATTCCAAAATCCTAGGGGGAGATATAGCAGGCGGTGACGGTGCCTCCGGCCAGAGCGCGCGGCGTCACGAGCACCAGGTGGCGGCGGCGGCTACTCGATGCGAGCAGCAGGTCGCGGCGACGACTCCTTGATGCGGCGGCATCTCTACTCGACGCGAGCGACGCTAGCAGCAGGTCGCTTCCAATGCAGCGCGTGAGCAGCAGGCCGTGCGGCGGTGGCGGCGCTTCCTCGGCGTGGCAGCTCGGCGGAAGGTTTGCCGAGGTTGATTCCTCCTTCGCTTGCCCTGTTGACTAGTGCGGACCATCACAGCGTGAAAGGAAGACGAGGGGTCTTCCAGGATGGTGCTCTATCTCTTCATTTGCTGACACGCATGTAAATTCAACACCGCTGATCGAGGCGATTACAGAGAAAGATTAATCTTTGACTAACCACCAAGTGAGTGCTAGTGCGTCAAAATTCTATCAAAATTCTGCCAAAACTATAATCAAATTCTATCAAAATTATCATATTTGTCAAAGTTTATAAAAAATAAGCTAAAGTTTAAATTATTTCATAAATTTTAAGTTCAAAACGGTTGCAACTTATTATGTGCAAAATGTGGGTAAAAACACCAGTGATATCTACAAGTAGGGGTAAATATGCAATAAGTAAGGGTGTATATGTCTTTTCACGCTCAACTTAACACCGTCAAACTATCCGTCCAATCCAGGGGCAAATCTCTGCTTCGTTTCAAAAAAGCAGGGGCAAAAATATAAACCTAAAAAATGAGGGTAAAATTACAATTGAACTTCAAAGTAGGGGTAAAAATGCAATGGCCCCATTTTATTATTGAAGTTTCATTTTAATTCCTTCAAAGATTTGAGTAGGTGCTGATGGTTTTTAACTCTACTGTTGTTATATATGGTAAGAGATAGTTTAGGAGGTTATTTAGTCGGTTAGTATTGGGACAGTTTGAGAGTCCTAGTTGGTGGCACATCTTTTATTATATGAAAGGTACCCTAGTCTTTGCTTTTAGGGAATCAAATAGTATTCCCGAAAAGGGTTTTGCCCAAATCGATTAGATAGAAGACTCCTGTTGACAGGTCAAACAACATGAGGGTGACCTGCCCGAATTGGTAGGATCAGAAACTTTGTTGTACAAGAGAAGCTCATTTAATTGTACAAGAGAAGCTTATTTAATTTAGATATCTTGTCATGTGGCTGACGAGAAAATCATTAGCTTTAGACATTTCTTATTTTCCTGTGGAGAGTTATTAACAATTATAAGTTTTGCAGGGATCTATTATTGAAATGACTGGCCCTAAGAGAGGCATTGGTATGGTTTCTGATGTTATATTTGAGTTTGACATCTCTATATACGATTGCAGGGTTCTAACCCTGCCCAGCGATTGGGCCACATGGCATCACGCTTCGAGCCCCAGCGGGATTCTCGGCTGGAGAAGCGACCACGTATGCGCACCCCTCCCGTGGCCGTCCGATGTCATATCAACGGTGAAAAAAAAAATGTCCAATGGACCTCGGCTGTGTTTAGATTCAAACTTGTAGCTTTTTTTCATCACATCAACCTATCATACACACACAACTTTTCAGTCGCATCAACCTATCATACACAGTCGCATCTTACCAATTTCAATCTAAACTTTCAACTATGAAAAGAAAACACAGCCAGGATTTAGTAGTAGATAAAAAAATCACAGTGAATAAAAATCCTCAAGAACAACAGATTCCCATCTCCTAATCGAGCTCATCCACCCCGCATCAATCAATCCCAATCTCAAATCAAATAACATCACAGGAAACATTGAAAAACATCACAGAAATCTTTCACTAAAACATCACACAAGAACATCTAAATAATCGTCCCGCCACCGGCAGCCACCGCCTCCCCCCGCCGCGCCGCCACCGCCTCCCCTCTCGCCGCCGGATCTGGCGGAGGGGAAGGCGTCGCAACCTGGCCGCCGACGCCTACGTCGGATCCGGCCCGCGGGAGTTGCCGGCGAGAGAGAAGAGAGGGGAAGGGGATGGGGATGGGGAGGAGAGGGAGTGAGAGGGCACGCCACCTCCGTGGGGAGGTGAGACTACGCCGCCGCCGCTGACTCAGGATCCGCGTGGGGAATACCCGGATCCGCGCGCCCGAGCAGCCGCAGCCGCCGCCGCCGGATCCGCGCGCGCGAGCGGCCGCAGTTGCCGCCACCGCCTCCTTCATCAGAGGCCGCAGCCAGCCCCACCACGCCGTCCCGGCCTCCACATCGCACGGAGCCGTCGCACGGCCTCCTCCTCGCCGTCGCCCGGCCACGACGCCTACGGCCGGCCGCAGCGCCGCGCCGTCGCCGCCCGTCCGGCCTCTGCACCCGCTGGCGCCATCAGGGGAGGAAGGGGAAAGAAAAGGAAATAGAAGAAGGAAGGAAAGATAAGGAAGAAGGAAAAGAGAAGATAAGGAAAATATCTCCATAGATTTTGCAAAAAGGCCCTTGTGGTTTCCGAAAATTAATCGCATATTCCTCTGCATTGGAAACTTTGCGTTTTAAACCCTGAAATTTATAGAAAATACATAAATGGTCCTCTGTATTTGGAATATTTGTTTGAATGGCATTGTAAATTTGCAAAATACACTGAAATTATATTTCATATATTTATGATTATAAAATTTATTTATTGCATTTATGATTATTGATTATTTGTAATGCTTTTATTATTTTTAATTAATATTGCGGTAAAATATATATAATTGCATAAAATATATTGGAATTATTTGCGCGAATTTTAACTGAAGATGACTTATCGCGAACTAGAAGTTTGTTGAATCTATAAGTATATCTGACATATACATTCAATGTCGAAATTATAATGGACCTAGAAGCTCAATCATACCATCAAACCAAGTGGTCTGTTCACTAACTCAATGTGATTGAGCAAGCACTTCTATCTCTTGACGGTACGTCCAAGCTACTATAATGGATGAGTATACTAAGTGGATAGCATTTTTTGAATATTATGGTGCACCCTACCACTCGTAGAACAAGAACTATGAGAAATAATGAGTATTTTCGACTATGATTCACTGAGCAAATAACCTACATAGTACGGTGCACCGAATATCACCGACTATGATTCTACCCGAACTCCGACGAAAGTCACACGCAAATATCACTAGGATTACAAGTTCTTCATTTTTGCAATTATTGTTTTGTGCAACATATTTTAATTATAGAATTAAATTTGCAATTCTTAGCTTTTGTACAATATATTTTGTAACATATTTTAAAAACATGATTAGATTTAACCAAATAATTGTAGTTTTGTGACATTTAATATAAATACAATCATTATATTATGTATATACAACTATTATCTTTTTCTATTAATTAATGTAACAATTTCTATGCGATCAAAGCAAATACCGTATCATTTTCAAGCTATCTTTATAGTAGAGATAGATAGATTGTTTTCACCCGTTGAAACGAGAAATAAAATGAAACGTGGATAGAAAAAAAAACAGCAAGAGGGGTGCCTATTGCTTGATAGGTCGCTCGCAACTAATTTTATCAAGTTTAAATTTTGCTCTGGCATGAGGCAATGGGCATCAAATTAAAATTTTCTATATAATTCATGTGCATATATCAAACTAAAATTGTGCTAAATGATATGCATACACACCTCTAATGGGTAAATTATGATTTTTACACACCCCAGGTAAAAATTATGCAGAGGATAAAAAAAACATGTCCGGTTCTACCAAAACAATTTTCTGAACTTTTTCCTCTAAAAAATTTAAATTTACAAATAGGCCCTCGGTTTGGAGTATTTATAAATGGCCCTAAGATAAAACTTATTAATAAGTAGGCTTTTTTTTATAAGTTGGACAAGTAATTTTGCTATGTAATTCATGTGCATATATGAAACTAAATTTTGCTATGTTGTGTGCATATGAAACTCTATTGGTAAATTATGATGTTTACACATACCCCCATAGAGATAGAAAAAAATATTCAGATTTCTGATTTTCTTTACCAAAATACATCAAATTTCCTTATGATATTTGGAAATATTTTAACCTTCGATAAGTTAGTAGAAAACTAAACTCTCTATCCTAAATAAATTTTACGAGAATTGAACTAGCCGTTCTGACAATTGTGCAAATTATTGTGTTCTAAATAAACCATAAAATCTATTTTCCATGAGTTTTAAAATCAGATAAAATTGAAAAAAATGAAAATTGTAGAAAAACTCAAAAACTAACAAATATATATTCTAAATAAGTTGTAAGTGTTATATACAGGTTATAATTAATAAGAGCGCCAACAGGCGCGCCATTTTCTAGTGATAATCAAGAATGGGGAGAAAGAAGAAGATGATCTACAGCTGATTGATGGAATAATAGAGCTTGACGACACCGTGGTAACGATGATACGGACACTAACGACATTTCGACTTAGTGGCGATTGTGGCTCTGTTGACATGTCTATGGCAATTTTTGAGAATGCTGTGGAAGCAACAGTAGAAGTTGCCATATCGGAACTTCATTATGGTTTTGATTTATCCATCAGCTATGTTCTTTCTGATCTGAAAGAAAGTAGAGAATTCAAGCTTTTCGGTGATACTATTGGTGAGTCGTGTGGCTTAAGAAGGTTTGTGATAGCTGTCAACTTAGACACTTTAATGCATTTGAAGTTCAAGGTACATAAAGAAGGCTCCAATGTTGTTGAACATTGTTGCTCCTTTGAATCTAAGCTACATGGATGCGCCAGTCAAGAAATAAAGCTTGAGGAAGCCTCTATCCTAGCGAAGGTGACTTGGTCGCCTTTAATTGCATAAACCATGTCTGTTTCATTTAATTTTTTCAGCTTTGTTATTCTACCTTACATTGGATGGATTGTTCGTGTACTGGAACGGAAGTACCGTAAAAGCATTACTCCTATCTACTCCCTCCGTCCCATAATATAAGTGATTTTGAGTTTTTCTTGTAACGTTTGACCACTCGTCTTATTCAATTTTTTTTTTGCAAATATAAAAAACGAAAAGTTGTGCGGGTGTAGCGAGTGGTTCAGAATGAATGCTCATGTGTTTAAAGCGTCGTTTTGTTTTATTAAAAAAGTGCCAGCTATTGATGTTTACTCCCTCCGTCCCAAAAAAAAGGCAAATCCTAGGTTTCCGTGTCCAACGTTTGATCGTCCGTCTTATTTGAAAAAATTATGAAAAAAATTAAAAAGATAAGTCACGCATAAAGTATTAATCATGTTTTATCATCTAATAATAATAATAATAATAATAATAATAATACTAATTATAAAAAAAATTTCATATAAGACGGACAGTCAAACATTGGACACGGAAACCCAGGGTTTGCCTTTTTTGGGACGGAGGGAGTATGTCATGTTAGTCCAACTTTTCATAGAGAGCTTCGGGAGACCACCTTTGGCATCAGCAGCTGTAGTACAAACATGTGTAGGCTAGGGTTCATCAAACTATTTAGGGTGGGGTTATCACCACCTCGCGGTTTGCCATGGTTTGGTGATAACCGCATGGTTATTGCGAAAACCGTGCACAGTTATCGTGGTTAACCACGCACAGTTATCGTGAGGTAAACCACGTATACCAAAATAGATGATAGATAAACCATCAGCAGCAGTACTACAAATACAAACATATAGACCATCAACAGCAGTATTGCAAACATATGTAGTGATAAACATATAGGCCATCCACTTGCTGCTAACTGTAAGGTTTTCTCAACACTATATCCCCGTGTTGGGGGAATTTACTTTTAGCCACTCTCTCAAAATGTCAGTGCTCAAATGCCACTCTCCCAAATTTTCATTCTCAAATGCCATCCGGGCCCACATGTCAGCCTCACTTTCCATTCAAACAAAAGTGATGCGGGACCCGATGCTAAGTGAGGCTGACATGTGGGCCCGGGTGGCATTTGGGAATGACAATTTAGGAGAGTGGCATTTCAACAATGGCATTTTGAGAGAGTGGCTAATAGTAAATTCCCCCCGTGTTTTGTCCTACTAGTAATTGTGCACGAATAAAGCATGTTTCTTTTCACAATTTCTCTATATATCTATTGTAAAAATTGAAGTTGATTATGCTTAAAGCTTCATTCTTCCTGCGCGCGTCCGCATCACGTCACGCGTGTGCTCGTCCAATTTGGTTCGGTATTGTTCCAGCGCACGTCTATTTTTTTGTTCGTCGTTACATCAATTATCTGCGCCGCCCGCGCGTGTTTGTGTAGTCTGTGTGTCCGAATCTTTTGCCCGTACGTGAGGCCCGGTGGCCATGGTTCCCATAGCCCGTGCAACATGTTAACGTAAAGAAACAGCAACATGTTAACGTAAAGAAACTACGGCTGTATTTAGTTCTACGTCAAAATTAAAAGTTTAAAGAAATTGGAACGATGTAATGAAAAAATTGAAAGTTTGTATGTGTAGGAAAGTTCGATGTGATGGAAAAGTTGAAAGTTCAAAGAAAAAAAAAGTTGGAATCTAAGGGTTTGTTTAGTTCACGCTAAAATTGAAAGTTTAATTGAAATTGAAACGATGTGATGGAAAAGTTGGAAATTTGTGTGTGTAGAAAAGTTTGATGTGATGGAAAGGTTGGAAGTTTGGAGAAAAGGTTGGGAACTAAACCAGACCTAAACCTACAATAGATCTAAAGCTAGCACAGTAGATATGCAGAGCCGATCCTTGCCATGTCACTAGCCACCGTGGCACTAGCTGGTTCACCGGTGAGCTTGTCTCTTCAGCCAGTAGCAGCAAATAGCGGCCGGCCAGCTAACCCCCGCAGGACACTCCTGTTACACACCCGGCTACAGCCTACAGAAGTGCCGGAAAGCGCGCAAGACAAGAACAATGAGATTAAATAATCGAATTGATGCATGCACATGACCGATCGAGAATGGGTGATTGTACGAACGGTGCAGGAGCACAGCCACTGCATTGTCTGGCTGTCAGCTCTCCTCCATTTGTCTTGGAATTAGGCCCCCATACTAAAACATTACACCCTATCATATCGAATATTTAAACACATATATAAAGTATTAAATATAGGCTAAAAAATAACTAATTACACAGATTACGACTAATTTGTGAGACAAATCTTTCAAGCCTATTTGCTCCGTGATTTGATAATGTGGTGCTACAGTAAATATTTGCTAATAACGGATTAATTAGACTTAATAAATTTATCTCGTGGTTTACCGACGAATTCTGTAATTAGTTTTTTTATTAGTGCCTGAACATCCTATGCGACACCTTGTATAACATCCGATGTGACACGCCAAAACTTTACACCCCTGAATTTAAACACCCCCTTAATTATTTCCTCCAAATTGCAAATCGAGAGGCAAAGGTCGAGCGTGGCGGCAACGCCGACAGAGTTTGAGCACGCCGTCTCCTATCTCACGGTCTCACCTCGAGTTTGTCTAGAGCATCAGAAATAAATAGAGATGAGGCGGGATAGCGGATCGGGAGCACCAGAGCATCGCACAAGGTGTGCGTTGGTAGGATTCCCTTGAGAACAACAGTAGTGGAAGAACTAGTCCAAAATGAAACATTAATGAAAACTTCACTGGTCCAAAGTGAAAACCTAATTCTATCTAGGTCTAAGTTGCATCTTAGGTAAAAAAAAAGAGAGAATCCCTTATATGCCACTCTAAATTAACCGGCTCCCTTATATGCCACTTTAAATTGGCTTCTCCCTTTTATGCCGCTGGTTCAAGTTTCTTCTCCCTTTTATGCCATTGCCGTCAGTCCACCGTCAGTTGACCGTTAACTTGATTGTAAAAAGACGCATTTGCCCTTGAGAATTAGTATACAACCAATAATAGGTATTTTAGTACTAATATAGCTACTGGATATAACACATGAAAATTGATTTTTTCTACATCACATGCAATTTTAGCCATTACCATTACCATCACAAATAAATTTTCAATGTAAGCATGAAACATGCAGTTTTCCAACAATATTTTTAATATAAAGGGCATTTTTCACTGGTTATGACAAAATTTTGTTCACTCAAAAAGGATTTAAAATAAACTTAGTTATGATTTTTTGAAGTTTACACATTTTTTAGTTGAGAGGGCATATTGGTCATTTACGAAAAAAACTAACCATTGACTAACAGTCAACACTATAGTGGTGGGAGTGGCATAAAAGGGTGGAAAAACTTGAACTAGTGGCATATAAGGGAGAAACCAATTTTAAGTGGCATATAAGGGAACTGGTCAAATTCTAGCGGCATATAAGGGATTCTCTAAAAAAAATAGTGGCCCAATATAAAATTTACTCCAAAAGAAGTTTAACTAGGAAAAAATAGTGGCCCAGTATGAAATTTACTCCAAAAGAAGTTTAACTAGAAAAAAAAGCAAAATGACTTATAATATTTATTTTTTTGAAAGCACCAATGACTTGTAATATGAAATGGATGGGGGTAGATACATTCTGAGGATTTTTTTTTTATAGAGTAGTAGTTTTGTCAGACCTAAAGCGCACTGGGGCAGCCAAGGCTGGTTGATTGAGTTAACTTGCCTAAAAGCATCACCAACGGATACCTCTATATTTCATCCCTAAAATATTTTTTATGAGAATCAAAACAATTTTTAAGCTATAAGAGTAGTGTTCCCTCCAAGAAACTGGCTAAAACTGACTTTCTAAAAACTTAAAATTGGATGCATGCGAAACTACCAACTGTAAATGGCTTTCCTCTCCCTCCCACGAGATCGTCGCCCCTCAACGCGATATACGCCTTTCAATTTTCAGCACCAAACTTAAGCGGCGGCAACAATTACCAGTTTCCCGCATCAAACAGAAGCAGAAGAAGCATAAGCAAGCACCAGCAACAGAATTCTCAGTAAGCAACAGTTCCAACAACATCAGGAAGCAACAGAAAGCAAGCAAAATTCTCAGCTCCAGTAAAACAGTAAGAAGCACCAGCCGTAGGATCTGGATCAACTTCAGATTCCAGTTCAATAGCAACAGAGTACCAGTTCAGTCCAGCAGAATTTAGCGGTAGGAAAAAGGAATTCTACACCTCAGCAACACCAGCTTCAGTCCAGCTGGCAGCTCCTGTCCATGGATAAGCTGAATCAGTATATACTTTTTACTTCTATACAACTGCATGCAGCCAAAACTGGAAGGCTTTTTTAAGGGCAAAACTGAAAGGCTTCAGTCAATCCTATCTACATGAGAAGTCAGATGCTATTCATCTTCTATATATAGTACTTATCTTGTATCTCAATGAGACAGTAGTTCAAATGTGCCAAAAAAAATGTGAATAATCAAAATGGTGTAACTACAGTGGTCGAAATTCACCCACATTCAAAACAAGCCAAGTCAAGTTCCACACAACAAAAGTGAAATTTGGTTCGAAGGTGCAGCAGAAGCAATGCAGACAAAATTTCTAAAAAGAATCAATGGTCAATGAGGCTCATCATATGAAAACACTACTTGTAAAAGCAATGCAGACAAAATTTACCTTGCTCCTTCAGGACATCCCGGACTTTCGGCACAATATTTTCAGTCTCATATAGTGGCCTTCCTCTGATTGGGATAACTGATCTCCAAACAGTTGAAGGGTCAGAGCCAATGGGCCTTTCTCTAACCAACTTAATGGCTTGAGAGCATGGGGCGCCTCCAGCCCGGTTTCCAAGATATAGTTCGAGAAACCTCAAAGTTTCAGGGTTGTCATTCCTCATAGCAAAAGGACTATCCATTGGATGGATATGTGGATCTCCAAGTCCTGGATTTACTGGAGCCCAAAAACGAGTTGCTCTCTCACTTCCAGGCTGGATGTAGCACTGCGGAATAAAACTGTTTGGCATCAGAAATACCTTGTCCAGAATATCATCCACAGTTGTAATTCCATCAAATCCCAGAGCTGAGATTGTAGGATCATCAATGGCAGTCGGATTATCGTCACACAGACTTCGAAGAATGTATCTTCCAGCTAAGAATCCCAAGCATCTGTAAGTTCAAGCGCCTTAATTTGGTTTTAGTGATTAATGACAAATCTAACCATATGAGACTAATCATTTTTATGAGCCTTTCTTTGACTAGTCTCATTTGGATATGAAAGTAAAAATGATGAGAGGTATGTATTAAACTTCACATATTCTAACTTGGTCTCTCTTGTGGATCCAAAATATAGTGTGAGCTTTCTAATTGATTTTTATTGATTATGTGCATATGCGTTCCTTCATATCCATATGTATGCACATCTTGAGGGAGAGCTTATTCTATATTTTGTTTATTATAAGATTTCTATCTTGATTTGAAATCATTTTTCATCTCATCTCTCTATATTGTTTATATCGGGTTATTATCCATCACCAAAGAGAGAAAAGATTGAAAGATCTTGGATTAAACAATTTGTGTAATTGTTACTTTGGTGATAGATGATAAACCGATGTTTATGGGATTAACCTCTCTTTTGCATAAGTTGTCTACTAGGTTATTTCCCGATAATGAGATGTGGAAGACATGCATTCTTTTGTGATGGACCTTAATCATGACAAGGATGAAATGCATGGAGATAAAACGATATGTACCACTTCTTATCTCCTACTTTTTGATAGGTTCATTTATATGATTTCTATGTTATTGATATATAAGTGTGAGATTAATGTTTACTCGAGTCTTATCTTATTTAGTCTCATTTACATTGAGAACATGGAGATCATGAAGGTATATGTTTTATGTTGGTCTACATCATTACTACATATGCCTTCTCTATATGTATAGGATAAACCCCCATTGGTCATTCTCTAATTATGCATACACTTGCATCTCTTGTATATTTATTTGTATGCATATATTTAGGGGGAGCAAATCATATACATTTATTGTGCATGTTCTAGATCCATGTTGTTCACCTATTATTTATATCGGATCTTTGCACTTGAGCTTGCATACGAGTATGACATTTGTGATGTTAATGAATACTCAACAAACATATCCATATCTTTCATATGCAACCGGTTGGTCATCAAGTGAAGGATGACAACCGATTTGTTGAGACTAATGTTCTCCTTTGAGATGTGAAAAGGAATAGGTTCCACCGTAATGAGGCTAATGGATGACAACATGGGTTGATGGTCACCAAGACAAGGACTTCGCCATGTTGACAATAGTGAAGTCAAGATTGTGATGAGAAGAAAGTCTTGACAAAGGATGGTCAAGACCTCGGGATAAACATGGTTCAAGCAAATGGTCACGAGTGTTGATTTTGGCTCAAGCATTGACCCCAAGTTGGATAGCACAAGGCAAAAGTATAATAGAACTAAGAATGTTTTCTTAGTCTTTTCCCGGTCTTGGTGTTTGGTGTAGACCAGATTTGCTAGATAGGCGCCGTACTATCAAGAGGGGTCTATGAAGCGAGCATGTGGATGATCTTTTGCCATGTTAGTTCATATGCATGTAGGTGCATTTGGTGGGCTTGTCTAGCCAAGTGTGATGAGTTTTCTCAAGTCCTAAACAAAGAGAGAAGTGGGCAAATCCTATAGGTTTGGGTAGCCTCATGTGGTTATGTCCGGTGGAGTATCCTTTGGAGTGTGAGCCCTTTCTCCCTGAGAAAAGTTGTGTTTCTTGGATGGATTGTTCATGGGTTGGATAGCCCTTTGAATAAGCTTTCCATAGAGTCCAAGAACGTCAAATTCCGAGAACCGAGTCAAGAGATATCGCCGTTTTACTAACGGTTGGTAGTGCTGAAATGTGACCTGCGGTCTAACCGTGGGCCTTAGGTCGGTCTGACCGGGGCTGTTAGCCGGTCTGACCGACGTGGTACGGCCGGTCTGACCGGCTCCACTGGTCAGTTGCACTGGTCTGGTTTTTGGTGGCGATACAGAGCCGCCAGAGCCGCAAGCGGTCAGACCGAACCGATGACGGTCTGACCGAGCCGTGGATGGTCTGACCGGCCACTACACTGCGGTCAGACCGGCCAGGTTGAGTGGGCTCAATTATTGCCCTGTAACGGCCACTCTATGGCAGTCTGACCGGCAGAGCACAGAGTTGGGGATTTCGACTCCAACGGCTAGTTTTGGTGGTTGGGGGTATATATATCCACTCCCCAGCAGCAAGGGTAAGGTTTTGGCACTCCATTGCATTATCTTGAACCCTTGCAAGAGCTCTCACACTCTTGTGCACTTAGTTTATCTAGTGAGGTGTTAGAGAGTGAGTTAAGCCAATCCAAGGGCATTGCTTCATTGTTATAGCTAGTGTGGCACTTGATCATCCTCGGCAAGCATCCTAGACTTGTTACTCTTGGAGGTTGCCGCCTCCTAGACGGCTTGTCGAGGTGTTGCCCGATGACCTCTCCGAGGAGATTGTGGAGGAGGCCCGACGCCGTTTGTGAGTGGTTTGGAGTTCACCACCTTCGGAGTGAAGGAAGAACTACCCTAGTGATCGAGGCTTGGGTAGTCCTCTCCGTGGGCCGGCTCCCATCTTGCCCACCCCTTGACGAAGGGGGCGTGCGGTGGCTTCGTGGTTGAGCGGTGGAGTTGGGCTCGCCTCAACGGGGATTAAGAAACCGGCGAGTTTCCGAACCTCGGTGAAAAATTCCTTGTCTCTTGTCTCATTTATTTGTTGCATTTACATTTGTGCAATTTACATTCATAGAGACATATTTGAGCCCATATCACCTAGGTTTGCAAAACTTAACTTAGTTGCTTAGTTAACCTTGCACCTCACCTTGCCTAACAACTTAGGTTAGTTTTGTTTAAGTGCCATTAAGTTTTAAAACCGCCTATTCACCCCCCCCTCTAGTCGGCCTCCTTGATCCTACAGCGTCCCCACTTCTTTAACAGATTGATTGATGGCTTTGCAGTGTGATAAGTGCATTCAATACCCTCATAAAAGGTGTTGTATACAACACTGTATGCATCATGAAATTTAGATGGCTCCATGATTGTATGGACAAGCACTGATAGGGCAAGATCAGACTTGTCAGTCGTAACACCATCGAAATCTGCTAGGGTTAGCACAGCGCCTCTGAGGTGCTCAATGCTAGCAAAATCATAATTCTGTGCGACGACTTGTGGCTCTCCCTCCAATGGATAAGTAATGGTATTCTACAAATTCCAACAAAAAAGACAAACAAAATAAGTGTGAAACTAATAATCTCTTTGGTGGCGCTCCCTCGGTATTCTACAAATTCCAACAAAAAAGACAAACAAAATAAGTATGAAACTAATAATCTCTTTGGTGGAGGTTTTAGATCTTTTGTTTTACTTACTCGGATTTTAGTTGTACCTTCCAAAGGAGTGGGTGTGGCTGTACTTGAATAAAATCTTCTAGTACTTGGCACCTACAGGTATAAAAAGCTAAGCAAGTTTTGCAAAACAAAATAAGGAAACACTGCTGATATTTCCTAACTAAAAACCACAATCATCACAAAGTAATAAAGCATCACAAGCATAATTAGGTATATAAAATTGTAAATGCACCAATTTACACATTAACTACAAGTGAAAATTAACAAATACATCAAGTAACCCATGTACCTTTAAAATAGCACCTCCTTTACCAATAGGTTTTGGTGAGGTCTGCAGAAAATCCAGCCAGCAGATGATGTAAGAAAGAGAGGGACAATTGACAAGAAAATGAAATGTAGCATTTTGAATGACCTACACCAATCTTTTGGTCAAAGTTTGCAATCCGCAATTTATCAGCATCTTTTGATGCATACAGAAGGGGAACTCCCCCACCTGTACATATCATAATCAAATATCATGACAGATACTGTCAACAGTAAACTGCAAAATAAAAAATAGCAGGGATGCCACACAAGACCTGGTACATAGCCCTCAGCTTTGGTAGCATTTAATGCATCAGTTACTCTACCCTTCTTCTCACCAACCTCCATGTCAGTATCTCCACCAATCTAAAGATCAAAATAAATAAATAAAAACTTACACTCACAACTCAGGTCAGTCATAGAATTAGTTATAGCAGAATACAAGAATGTTCTGCCCCTTCCCTCGTCATCAATATACAACCTAAGCACTTAGCAATTGCCAAATACTCTACTTCAATCTACTGATTTATGCATTAACTAAATGTGGAAACCAAGAACTAGTCTGCTATTTTAGATAAGGGCATTCTAAAGTTACAAATTTCAAATACAGATCGTGAGTTTCACCTTTAGAACAGCAACACCATCAGAAAGCTTTGCTAACCACTCGTGTAGCTTTTCCTTATCATAGTCAGAAGTGCTTAGCTCAATTGAAGTTCTCAGCTGTTGGAAAAAGAATTTTACAGTGGTGTCACCATTAGAAAAATTATAGTGAGAGTCACGTGGCTTCATGTTTGAAGGGATTCATGTAAAACTAAACTAGCATAGAATGAACCTGCTCAGCTCTCTCTTTAATGGCCTTTTCTCCAGCTCCATCAAGGATGACTGTGTCATCCTCAGATACTGTAACCTGTATTTTGTACACTCGTGTTACAGTTCTTTTTAGTTAAGGAGACTAACGCAACGCGCAACCAACTAAGCACATATTTAAGGTTATGCTTGTAATTGAGCCACCAGCTCCAAAAAACCTACCAGTTTATAAACATGGGTTCAGATGTTCAATCAACTTTAAGCAGATTAAAAAAGATTGACACATACACTTTATAACACCTTCTGTTTTTTTAATACATTTCTCGTGCCAGATGATTATATTTTGTAGTGATTCATCAGCAGACAAATTATCTTACCTTCTTGGAAGTCCCCAGCATCTGAGGCTCAAAATTCTCAAGGTTCATTCCAAGTTCTTCAGTTATGACCTAGTTCAATAGAAGGTACAAAATTCAGCAAACTGGATATGATGGTTCAAAAATGTGAAACGGGCAAAGGAAAAAAGATTGGCTACTTCTCCCCCAGTAAGGATAGCGAGGTCCTGTAAGTTGGCTTTCCTGCTCTCCCCAAACCCAGGAGCTTTGACTGCACAAACCTGCACTTCACACAAAATTAGACCAAATAATATATTAATAACGGGTCGCAAGAAAAAGGAGGGACAGCACCAACCTTAATGCCTTCACGAAGCTTGTAAATAATAAGAGTACCCAATGCTTCACTTTCTCAGTATAGAAGAGTTAATTCTTACCAATGAAAGATTCAAACTTCAGCCAATTCTTTTTAAGATGAAAATAGGTGGTCCATATGATATAATTGATGGGATAACAGTGCTGCAAAAAAGCCAAGTTGTCCAGAGTGTTTTGACTCGCCATAATAGTGATGACTCCCTCTTTACCAACCTTCTCCATAGCTTTTGCAATGAGCTCACCAATTCCCCTTTCCCTATTAGCTGATATATATATATATGAGAGAGAGAGAGAGAGAGAGAGAGAGAGAGCATGGAATGTCTTAGGAAGAACTGAGAAGAGGGGAAAAACATGACAAAGCTTTCTAACTCATTGCAGATCAGCAGTTACCTGTGCTATTTCCACTGATGTGCTAACCATTTTGGCCATGCCGTTTAAGTTTGTTGGTACTTCATCAACAGCCATCGAGATACCATGTCTTATATCCATTGCATTCATTCCAGCTGCAACGGACTTGCATCCCGCAGCGAATATAGCTTTTGTAAGAACAGTAGCACAATTTGTACCTGAAAAATGTTTGAAAATCAGCATCTGCTTAAATGGAAACAATAACATCTATATTCATCCCTCGTAGTCAATGTTCTCCACAAAGCATCATCAGCAAAGCAATAGAATAAAGGGAAATATTAACATGACTAAACGAGACAGCAAGAGGGTGACTTAGATCAATTCCAATCCATCATCAAACCTAAGATGTTCATCAACACACCCAGCCATAATATCAAAAGACAAGTCCAGAAAAGAAAAATGATGGGCAATGTTGCATCTGAGAAGAGTTTAAGCCATACCATCCCCAGCAGTGTCGTTAGTTGCATTAGTGACAAGCTTCACAAGGCTTGCACCAACATTCTTAACCCTGTTACTGAATTCAATGCTCTCCGCAACAGTCACCCCATCCTTGGTAACTTTAGGTGCACCAAAACTTTGCTCAATAACAGAACGCCCCTGCAACATAGTTAAATTGAGCTCTACACTGTTTGCATGGTAACTCTCATATTGTACTGTTAAAGATACATAAAAAAACTAAAAAAGCAATCTCACATAACAAAAATTCTATAACCCACTAAAAAGGGGACTACAATAATACTTGTTTGGCAGCCATAACCAATTAATCGTCAAGTTTTAATCCAATCAATCATCAGATATCTGAGTACAACGGTTACAATTTATGAAATGACTACACGCAACAACTACCTCCATACATGCCCTTCATCATTTTCACTGTCAGACCCTATATATGGTGTTCCATACATGCCACAAGGCCCACAACATTAGGCCTTTTTAATAATCTAATGCATGTGGTTATGTTGCGGAACAAAGAAGTAATGCATCTCGCCCAAACCTAATACTATCAATTATACATGCACAATCTCCACCACAATCAGACTCTCAAACCATGAAATAAAATATGCTCGAAGACAGGACCAGAGTTTATACCTTAGGACCCATTGTCACTTTGACTGCATCAGCCAACTCCTCAACACCCCTCAACATCAAGGCCTGGGCCTCAACACCAAACTTGATGTCCTTAGCAGCATTTCTCTGCTGCAAGGCGAGCCTATTCCCAATCTGCTCAGCACCAAACGAAAAGCAATAAAACAGATTAACATATGAGTTCAACCAGAAAATAAATCCAAACCACACAAGTGTGTATAGAAATAAGGGTGCCCAATCCATCACAGATTCACAATGCTAGATTAGAACTCCAATCAGCAATAGGCACGGGAGCAAACAGCTCCACACTAACGCATGACTTTCCAACCGAACCCTGCTCACCTGTCGAACACCGCTCCTGGATTGGCTGCAGAAATGGAGATTGGAGACAAAACACACAATTTAGCGACATGATTAACACAAAACCCCAGCGCGGCACTGCGAAATGGAGATTGGAGAGCGAGCGCGCGTGGATCGGCTAATTCACCGGGCCATGGAGGCGAGGCTGGCCGCCGCGCGGTACATGACGAGAGAGTAAGGAAGGGCTTCGAGCTCTCGGCTGGGTTGGGAGGCGGGCTACCCGGAGACCGGCGGAGAGATGGACCTACTTGTGGAGGGGGAAAGAAACGCGAGGAAGAGGAAGAGGCAGGTGGGGTTTCTAGAATGATCCATCCAACCTGGCCGGGGTTTAGGGTTTAAAGTACTCCGTAGTAAGCAATGGGCCGCGTCGTGGGGCCTTCATGAGGCCCATGTATCCATCCAGCCAGTGTCATGGCCTAGTAAAACTCATGGGCCTGTCTGAGAAATGGGCTATGTTTAGCATGGGAAATAAGTTCACTTTGAGACCCAAAAAAATGATCGAAATCTAATGGGAAAATCTAATCCGTGACTCTAAACCACAAAACCAGATATCCCCACCCCAAACTCTTAAAACCAGTGAAATCTAATATCATGCCTCTCCTACTCTGACACCACGATACTCACCCAGGCACCTATTCTTACCCATTTGTTATCCTTTCCCTCTTGACCGTTTGTTATCCGAAATCATTGGGTCTTATTAGATTAGTGGGTATACATATGGTTGGTTCATACCCTCATATCCCATCAGCAGCCATATATATGTGTGCCAACTTGTAGAAAAACCGTTGTGTAAGCAAAATTGTCTATTAACACTATGTATACATGGAAAATGCCATAAATGTTCCACAAAAACCAAGGTCAAACTCAAACCGACTTGTTTTTGTTAGAGTTTTTTTTTTTCTTGTACATGTGGCTTTGGCACCAATAGATGGGACTAGCCATAAGGAGGCGTGTAATCTTTACGTGCTTAAAAAAAGATCTTGCTTCCATGCTCCATTGTCCGTAGTACCCGTCAACTACTACTCTATCCTTAGAATAAAAAGCTAACCTAGCAATGAACCTGTATACACACATATTTTTAAGTTCGTTGATAGGATTAAGTTTTTTATTAGACGGAAGGGGTACGCACTTCCATCCATCCTGAATTTCTGATGCCCCAGTTGACGACCTCCATGCTTCTGTCCAATCCAAACGCAATGCACGACAAGCGACATGGTAAAGGCTCAGGGAGAGTCAAACTGTACTGCCGGTGGTAGGCGAGCACACACTAGCGGAAGAGCAAACGCTCGATGAGCTTGGGCTCAGCCCACGTGCGGCGCAATAGAATTTTAGTGCTAATGCAGGGATTGAAAATAGAACTTTCCTAGGAAGTTCTTAAAGTAGCAAATTTCTAGCAAATAGTTCCGAACTCACTATCCTCGTTTTCCACACGCACGTATTTGAAACTGCTAAACGGTGTGTTTTTTACAAAAAGTTTCTATATGAAAGTTGCTTAACAAATCATATTGATCCTTTTTTTAAAAGAAATTAGCAAATACTTAATTAATCATGTACTAATAAATCGCTCTGTTTCTGCGCGCATGTATTTCAAACTGCTAAACGGTATGTTTTTTACAAAAAGTTTATATACGAAAGTTGCTTAACAAATCATATTGATCTATTTTTTTAAAAGAAATTAGCAAATACTTAATTAATCATGTGCTAATAAATCGTTATGTTTTCCGTGCGTACGTTGAGAGCCGCCTATAGCGAACACAGTCTTAATGTAGTTAGATTTGTCCGGGATCTGAAAATTTCCTAGCCTTTGTGAATGAAGATTAATTTCAAACTAAAGTTATTAAATCATTAAAAAATCGTAAGAACAAAATGCTTTAGGAGAAAAAGTTGAAATCACTTACTCTCTTCATGGTTGGTGACATCAATAAAAAAAACAGAATCCCAATAAAGCTTGTTCTCGTATATAGTACCATCGCGGTGACTGCTATACCGATAAATGTATTGATACCATACATCTTCATCAACACTAGCATCTTCATCAATAGCGTAATTGATCGCAATAACCTCAACATCGTAATTGCTCCCAATAACCTCAACATCCTTGTAATCGCCCTCTATAATATCCTTAATTGGACGTTGAATCGGATGTAATCGCCCTCTGTAATACCCTTAACCAGCACAGTGGCCCGCGCAGATTGTGCGGCTAACATCATTATATTTTCTCTCATATAATAGCATATATATTTTCTCATTATATTATTCAAATATATTAAAATGATAACATAATTTTAAATTTTGCAATAACTTTACAAAACTACTAATGTGTAATATTCATATTGTATTTTATATACGTGTTAGTTATTAATTATTTTTAATGTCAAATTTAAGTTATTTGTAAATTATATATATTCCTATATGGACTCTACACTCGTCTTTTAATATTTCTTTTTTTTAATTCTGAATTTTTATAATTTCTAATTGTATTTCTACGTGGACACTAAACTCATCTTTCAATATTCTTTAATTTTTAATTTCAAATTTCAGTTACTTCTAACTTGTATTCCTATATCGACTTTAAACTCTTATTCCCATGTTTTTCTTAATTTCGAATTTTAGTTATTTGTAAATTGTATTTTTATACGAACTTTAAACACTACTTTTAATTTTATTATGTTTATTCCGAATTTTAGTTAGTTTAAATTCCTATATGGACTCTATACTCTACTTCTAATATTCCTTTTTTTAATTCCAAATTTCTATTTTTTTTCTTAATTGTATTTCTATGTGGACTCTATACTCTACTTTTAATATTCCTTAATTTTAATTCCGAATTTCTATTATTTCCTAATTGTTTTTCTATATGGACTCCATACTCTACTTCTAATATTCCTTATTTTTAATTCCAAATTTCAGTTATTTCCTAATTGTATTTCTATATGGACTCTAGTCTCCTCTTTTAATATTTCTTATTTTTTAATTCTGAATTTCAACTATTCCTAAATTGTATTTCTATATGGACTATAGTCTTCTCTTCTAATATTCCTTATTTTTAATTCCGAATTTCAGCTATTTCTAAATTGTATTTCTATATAAACTCATCCATCAATATTCTTTAATTTTTAATTTTAAATTTCAGTTGCTTCTAAATTGTATTCCTGTATTGACTTTAAACTCTTCTTCCCATGCTTTTCTTAATTTTGAATTTTATTATTTGTAAATTGTATTTTTTATGTGGACTCTTGTCGACGTTTGATGTCGCGATTCCGGTATTTGTATAGTATGGAAATCGTAGGTACTAGGATATACGCGAGATTGTAGCAAAGATGGGGACAAGGATTTTTATATAGATTCGGGCCTCTGAATCGTCAGATAATAACCCTACTCCTGTTGGGCGAAGTCGGCCGTTGCTCTCATTCATCATAATCACGCCAATACAATATTTAGGGTAGCCTATCTAACTGTTGTCGACTTTGCGGTGTGAAGTGCTGACACGTAGTCGACAATAAGGTAGTCTTCCTCCTCGAACTCATGCCCGGCGAGATCAGAGACAACGCTAGGTCCCTACAGTCAACCTCCATAAGTACCGGATAGGGTCCTTCTAGGCATATCTCTGATGTCGATATCCGGCGGCTTGTCTTGCCGTATGTTGTGTCTTCTATTGTTCGTGTCCCCTCTCTTCCTAGGAGGCCTTGTATTTATACCCATAGATGTTCTCTTATCTAAGTAGAATTAGGGAAACCAATATAGATACAATCCGAGTAGTCCTTTTCGTTTTCATGTAGAACTCTATTCATCATTCCTTATGCGGAACTCCTCCTATATCCGAAGGTTGTTTCCGTATAAGACATGATATGTGGTGGGTCCTACTGACATTTAGTCAATTATTATTAGGTATGGGTATCCATAACCCTGACAACTCTAAACTCTACTTTTAATTTTATTATATTTATTCCGAATTTTAGTTAGTTTAAATTCCTATATGAACTCTATACTCTAATTCTAATATTCCTTATTTTTTAATTCCGAATTTCTATTTTTTTTCTTAATTATATTTCTATATGGACTCTGTACTCTACTTCTAATATTCTTTATTTTTAATTCCGAATTTCTATTATTTCCTAATTGTTATTATTTCCTAATTGTTTTTTTATATGGACTATATTCTCTACCTCTAATCGTCTGTTATCTATACCTAATTAAAAAATTTGTAAGGCTTCCGATACAGAATTTTCGTTCGTCACAAAAAATTTTCTTCCAACACGCGTGCGACCGATCCCGCTTCAATCCTTCTCATATGGCAAAAGAAAAAAAGTCACGGTACAGCGAGTCCGCATCAAATTGAAACCCAAATCCTAAAGTACTAGGACAAGAACACGAGAATATATTTCATCAACACAAGAACACAAGAACATATTTCATCAACACAAGAACAGAAGAAGAAAATGCCAACACCGAAAGGGGGAGGGTGTCGCCGTCGCCGCCGAACCGCCACCGCCGTCGCAGGGACGCCGGGCCGCCCCCGCCTCCCCTCCCCTCCCGTTGGATCTGGGATGACAGGCTGCCGCCGGCTTCCCTCCCGTTGGATCCGGCGGAGGGGAGGACGCCGCCCCTGCCCACCGCCTCCCCTCCCGCCAGACCACCGCCTGCCGCCGTCCACCACCGTCGAGCTCTCCCGTCGCCCCATGGCGAGGGAGAGGAGGCGAGGGGCGGAGAGGCGCCGCCGCCCACGGAAGGAGACCGTCGACGCCGAGGAGTAGCTCCCCGGCCCGTCGTGCACCGCGGCTCGCCAGGCATCCTTGGCGCGGGGTCGTGAGTAGAGGGATAGGGAGAGAGGAGGCAGAGAGAACGACAGAGGAGAGGAGAGGGGGTGAAAACTGAATAGCGAGACGGTGTGGTTCGGCTCAGTCGGCTCTAGCCATCGCCGGATCCATCCCTCACATCGCCGCTGACGATAGATCCACGCGAAAAGGAGGCACAGAGAAGACGGGATGCAAGCACCGGCATTGAATCCACGTGAGCAGCAACGCCGGCTTGGAGTGTGGCTACTAACGACTCGAGGGACTGAGGGAGACTCCAACGAATAGATGGCGGTGGATCTTGGACAGTGATTATGGCTCCACCTGCTTGCTCTCCATCACTTCCCCCTTGGCTCCATGGAGGTAACCTTATCGGTTAGAACTCAGAGAGAGGAGGAAGATGGAGAGAGTATCGTGGGGGAGAGAGACAGAGAAGACAGAAGAGAGGAAGGAACGAGAAAGTCAACACTGACTGGAGAGAGATGGGGAGGGGGAGAGGCTGAGAAAGGAAAACGGTGAGAGTTGGCAGCTGGTGACACACAGGCAGTCAGGCACACAGCTCATGCCGGTAGTGTCCAACAACTCAATCTCTATTTTATTTTTTTAATATTAAGTCAAAAATCATCAATTCTTAACTTAAATATTTACCGAGATAAAAATCATAAATTATAAAAAAGTTATAAAGGTTTCAAAAAAGAAAATAAAATGGAGAAAAAGACCTCGTCATGGAGTACACATCATTGATTTTATTTGTTTCAATTTGATTTATTTATACCCGTTGCAACACACGAGCTTTTTTTTATCATCCGTCACATGCTATGGATTGGATTGGGATTCATTCTTTGTTCATCCGTCACTTGTCAAAGATAATACCATAAAAAATCGTAAAGTGATAACACGCTCGGAGCAAGTGTAATCAACCCATCTCCTAGCCGATATCCGTGCCTCACTAGCCCATGAACGCCCACTGCCATTATGTATATGTCTACAAATATTGCGTGTGGTGCATAATGTGGATAATATACGAAGAACAACAGACGACTCAAAAAATCGATATTTTTTCTTTCCATCGTCTGCAAAACACACGACATATTAGAGTCCGCACCATCCATCGTCTACGCATGACACGTGAAACGATCCGTCTCCATGCAAGTCCGTGTTCGATTTTAGAAATTATATTAGGCGCTTGTCATGCAAGAGTTGAGAAAGAGCGTGTTATGACAATATTAGTATATCAATATTCAATAGTGTTTCTTATCAGTCTTAATTATCATTAATTTATTTACATACATGTTAATGTTAACTGTGTATTTATAGCATTTAACCGTGTATTATACCCGTAGCGAAGCACGGGCATTTTGCTAGTTACTTAAAAAATTTATAATGTTTCCGTCGTCCGTCTTATCTAAAAGAAGAGCGATCACGTGGAAAAAAAAAAACGCGGCAACGAAAAAAAGAGCGAATCAGAGGCGGAAAAAAAAAACCTCCCCTCCCGTCTACCGATTCTGTTTATTTATTTTAAAAAAATAAATAAACAATCTAAATCCCTAACCACAAAAGAAAAAAGATCTAATCTCTAGCTACTTAAAAAGTGAAAAAAAAGTTTCCATCGTCCGTATATAATAAAAACCATTATAAGGTAAAAGGGACGGAAAAAAATGCGGCAAAAAAAACATCTGATTTCTATTTGTTTTCGTCGTCCGTATATCTCTTTTATCTCTAATATAATCTAATCCAATATATCTATCTAATCTAACTACTTAAAAAAATAAGTTTTCAGCAGCAGGTATGGCGGGACATTGGTCGCAAAATCAGTCCGCAACGTTTCCTACATGTGACCACAGACAACACTCTCCTCAATTTGTGGCGCGAGCAAACAGATGAGGTGGAAAAGTTGCAACAAAAAGGGCTACGTTCAGTAGTCTTGACCATGCTTTGGGAGATTTGGATGGAAAGAAACAACCGCATTTTCAGAGGGAAAGAATCTACACCATCGGCACTTGCTAGCAAGATCATAGATGAACCTCATTTGTGGGAAATGGCAGGTGCAAGGGAGTGAAGTGTATTATGTTAGGAGATTAGGCTTTTGTTTTAGGAGTGTAGGCAGGAAGAGTTCCTCCAGGAACGCCTCCCCTGCCTTTTGTTCTGTACAGCCTTTGTGTTTTTCTCCCACTTCTTGTAGCGCCCGTTCCGTCGTGGCGCCTAACGGGAAAATTAAAACTTAAAAACCCTATTTGCGAAATTTGTTTCTTTGTGTGTTGTCAAGTCTCCATGCCATTCCAGATCTCGAATCTCCGAACCATCGTCAAATTCAAATTCAAAATCTCAATTTCCTTCCCAAATCAAATTCCCCCGCAAAAGTTTATTTTGCCTCCCTTAGGTTTGGTGGGCCGACTTTCTCCTTCTCGGCCCATCTCTCCCTCCCTCAACTCTCCCCTCCCTCGCTCTGCTCGTGCGCCGCACGCGCGCGTGCGTGCGCGTGAGCCGACGCCGAGCCGAGCGCTCTCCCTCTCTCTCGTTCTCTCACTCTCCCTCTCCCCGTCTCTCTCCCCGGCGAGCCCCCGCCCGCGAATTTTGAAACCCCCACACGTCGTTGCTTCACGCGCGCGTGCCCGCGCGGCCGCCGTCGCGGTCGCCGCCTGCCGCCCGGCCCCGCGCCCCTGCCGCGCTGCGCGGCGCCCTGCCCCGCGAGCCAGCGCGCATGCCCGGAGGCCGCGCCTCCCGCTCCCATCCCTCTCCCCCCCAAATCGGCATGGTTTATGCCCTCTTTCTCCCCCTCCGTTTCCCCTTTCCCTTCTCGGCCCGACGCCTCGCCCTTCCTCCGTTCCCGCACCCTGGTCACAGAGGAGCAGCCGACGCCGCGCCAACAGTCGCCTATGCCGTTTGACTCCACGCCCGTGAGCCCATCCCTTCCCCTCGAAGCTCCCTCGCACCCTAGTGCCGCCCAAGGTCGATTTCCGAACCGACATTGCCACCCTATAAACCCGAGCCCCTCCCCAAACCAATCTCCCCTGTTTTCGTCCCTCGCCATTGCCGCTCCCTTGCCCTGTTTTGTCGTCGCCGTCCGTTGCTGAGCGTGCCGGAGGAGCCAGCGCGTTTGTGGACGCGTGACGTGGACTTCGGGCGCTCGTCTCCTTTCTCTTCCTCGGCCCGAGGCCGAAACGATCACGTTTCACGCCGTCGGCCATCGTCACAGCGCCCTCCTCTGCAGTGGTAGTGCATCCTCTTCGTTCTCCTTCCTCGCTCCATCTTCTCCCCTTAGACTCGGGTAGTAGCATGAGTAGACCCCCCGTAGCTAGCTGGCGCCGCCCCAAGCCTTGCCGCTACTCGCTGTGTGCTCGCTGCCGTCGCCGGCCTCTCTCGGTGTGATTCCTCCTAATCCGGCACAAGGAATGGATTCCCGGAGTCGCGTAGATGCTCTAGCTCGCCCGAATCGATCTTCCGTCGCGTCGTCGCCGTTTCCCTCTTCTCTCGCCGCCGGTTGCCGCCGCCGCAATCCGCCGCCGTCGAGCCCCCCTCCGGCGAATCCGAGCCGTCGGCTCGCTCCCTCTCGTTCCCCCTTGTCATTCCAGTGTACACCCCGTCGCCCCTCGTCGTCGCACGGCGTCCCGGAGAAACCGCCGCCGCCCGCCGTCCATTCGCGGCCGGCGCCTTCGTCTTCCTCCAGCCGGCCCGCATGGCTGCCACAAAGGCGCCACGTCGGCGCCACCTCGGCCGCGACTGGGTCAAGCTAACCCCGGTCCACCGTCCCCTCCACCCTGCTCGTGCGCGCGGCCCACGGAGAGCCGAGAGGCTGCGCATGGGCCAGCCGCGCGCCGCGTCCGCCGCAACCCGCGCGCGTACACCGCGCCCGCTCCAAACCCTAGCGCCGCGTCGCGTGCTCCACGCTCACGGTGAGCCGAGCCGCCGACAAGCAGGTCCCACTCGGGACCACGCGAGGAGGACCCGGCCCACCGGCTCCCCCTCCCTCTCTCCTCCGCGCGCGCCTTCGGGCCGCCTTCTCGGGCCGGCCGGCCCATTAAGCTCGGTCGAGCCACGCCCCTTCTCTCGGGCCGCGCCCTAGCCGCCCGAGGGAAGTCTATTCCCCCTCCCACTTTCCTCTCTGTTTAAAAAGGTTTAAATAAATCATTTTTCCTTTAGACCAAAAATCCAATAATCTTAGAAATTCAATATCTTCTCAACCGTACATCCGATTAACTCCATTCAACTTCCAAAAATCCTGAAATCTCGAGATCTATCTAATGGCACGCTTAGAGGTCAATAATAGGGCTTTATTTTCGTCGTTTGTTGAGTCGCCCCTTTTCGCGTGTAGCTTCGGAGCCCCAAGATCCGTAGTGCGAGGCTTTTGAGGATCAAGCTCAAGATCTCGAGCAAGGCAAG
Organism: Oryza meridionalis; assembly: GCA_000338895.3. NCBI lineage: Eukaryota > Viridiplantae > Streptophyta > Magnoliopsida > Poales > Poaceae > Oryza > Oryza meridionalis. The sequence goes on from CM002526.2 coordinate 2,590,174, forward strand.
TCACCTTTGATCATCTTGCACCTATAATTTAAATCTAAGTATTTCATTTCCACAAATATTGCATGAATAGGTATAACACAAGTAAATCGGCCGCGGCTTGCGAGATAGCCTGCCGGCCCCAATCCTAATTGCTACAGTTACCCTCCGTGATCTATTGAACACTTAAAACTCCTTTGTCAACTGTTGTGCTTCGATGCACGGGCCTTCAGGTACGCGCATCAGAACACCTCCCCTCAAATTTGAAATATCCAACGATGGGTAAAACTTGGGGTTTTACAAAAGACTTGGAAAACCCGACACCAGGGTCGGTGTTTGCGAACTAAATGAATTTCCAGAACCGCAGACCGGGGAACGTACCGGGAGTACAGTTTCCCGCTCTTGCACTTAAGGACCGTTTTCCTTGGAATTTCATCCGAACATAAGTCGAGTGCGACCACATGGGTGAAATGGGACACCCCTGGCGGAGTAATTAGCTAATCAGGGGAGCCTTGATGCCGAGAGACATGTGGATTCGCCGGGGTGGTGTCGAGGAGGACCCCTGGGCTTCCTGGCACAGTATGGTCTGGGACCTAACCTGTTGTTGGTCTGATACCCCTCTCGTCGGCATATGGTAAACCTGTGTCGGCTCTCGAAATGCCTTATCATGAAAGCCTCAAGATCACCAGACATGGCTGTTCTGCACGAGCTGGGTGATCTGGGATAGTAATGTCGTGTGGGTAAAGTGTGCCCCCTCTGCAGAGGTTATTAAACTGTTCGAACAGCCGTGCCCACGGTCATGGGCGGATGTGAGGTGATTCCTAGCGTAGTTTTGTTTGACTACTGCTTTGTGAAATTTCTTTTGTGGAATGGGTTCGGTGTTTGGAAAACCTGCGGCTGATAGGATCAGCCTGGCCCGGGTGGCCATTTGAAAACTGTTGGCCGGGTGCCAACCTTAATCAATTCAAAGACTGATACATTGCACATACTCTGACCGGACGAGACGCACCGTCTCATCCGTGTCGTTTGAGAAGCACTCACTTAGTCGTTTCCAAAAAGAAATTTAACTAAAATCAATTGCAAAAACAATAGCCTTTTTTCCTTTGAAGCCTACATTAAACACTTAATTCCCATGGCTTGCTGAGTACTCCTGTACTCACCCTTACTCTATATAAATAATCCCCTCCCCAGCTGCTGAAGAAGATGAAGTGGATCCCGCTGATGAGGAGTTCTTCCAGGAGCAAGTCGGCTATGATGAGTTTTAGGGTTTCGGTCTAGTTCCCAAGTCGCGTCTGAGGAGTTCTTCCAGGAGCAAGTCGGCTATGATGAGTTTTAGGGTTTCGGTCTAGTTCCCAAGTCGCGTCTGTGATGGATGGTCCAAGTCTTAGCTTCCGCTTTCCCTTTTGTAATGCAGTTGTGAGCTCGGGATCTGTCCGCGGCCTAACATGACTATACTCTTACTCTGTAATAAAGAGACTTCTGTTGCTGTGATATTCTGTCTTACTGTGATACCAGCAATGTTTCTTGGGACTGGTATCGATTAACAGGTTAATTTGGAGCGTCACGGGCTAGTTCCGCTCGGGGCTAGTTCGGGGCATGACACTTCTTCTATAATATAAAACCAGCTTGCTGGGTTCTTTCAAAAAAGAAAAACACGCCAGAAAAAAAAGAAGAAAAAGCAAGCGAGAAAAATAAAGCAAAAAAAGCGAGAAAAAATGTCAAAAGAACGTGCAAGAAAATACGATTTAATACGTCTTTAAAAAAATTGTCAGTGTATAAAAAGAAGTTTCCATTGTTCGTTAAAATATTAAAAAATGTGTTAGAAAAAAAGGTTTCCAGAAAACTCACGAGAAAAAAAAAACGCTCAAGAAAAACAAGAAAAAAACACGTGAGAAAAAAATGTCAGAAAAAAGGGCAAAAAAAGCGTGAGGAAAATTCGGTTTTCGTCATCAGTAAAAAAAAACATGCTAGATGTCAGAAAGACGCGAAAAAATCCGATTATATAGTAAAAGAACATCGTATATATGTGCAATTTTGATTTCATATGTAGCATTATATAAAGAAGGTGAAATTTGTATTTCAATTAATTATATAATATAAATATTTCTCAATGTTTCCTTAATTTTCTCGTATTTTCTTCCCGTTGCAACGCACGGGCACTTTTTCTAGTATTTCTTATTTTTAATTTTGAATTTCAGTTATTTCCTAATTGTATTTCTATATTTTAGTTCCGAATTTCAGCTAATTCTAAATTGTATTTCTATATCGACTCTGTTTTTTCTTTTTCTCCAATTAATATGAAAATTTCTAATCCATGAGAGCGAACGTGGAGGCTCATTTTTCTATTGCTAGAACATTGGTCGTTGAATTGGATTGCTCTGTGTATCCTCTATCCTACCAAGCTGCATTTCTTTCATGGGCTTGCTGCCAGGTTTGAATCCAGCAGTAGTGCAGCCCCGCTTACCCAGCTTATTCTCACTTTCAACTCCGAAATAGCTTTGCATACTCCAGGGTCCAAAATCGAATCTATCACACAAGACCAAAAAAGGCTAATATTTAGCATCCAGCTCAAATAAGATACAAGTATAACTAGGGCCTTTGAGGATAAGATGTACTAACGTATATTAAATCCAAAGCTCGTTTCGATCCAGATAAAAATATGACCCCAAGACGCATGGTTCTCAGGATACAATTTCGGGAATAAGAAACGAAAGGAGACAAGAACAGACCGGGAAAGTGGACTCTGAAGTGTTGATGATGCCGTGATGAATGGAGCAGCTCGTCCCGACGCCGCTGGAGGCGGAGTAGCGCAGATGAAGAAGGATCGAGCGTGAGAAGCATCTGCATCGCCTTGCTAGCCTCTTCGGAATTGGTTGCAGATTGGCGGCGGTATCTTCTGTCCGTTAGAATGCTAATAAATTAGGCGATTAGCTCTCCAATCCGGGCACAGAACCAGAAAGGCGAAAGCCCCGCAATTAACGCATCATTTCCCAACCGAAACCTGCTCCTCTGACGAGCACTGCTCCAATCTCGACTGCACGAAGCAAAACACACATTTCAGTGGCACACGATTAACAGAAAGCCCCAATGCGTCGCTGCGCCATGGGAAGCAAGCGCGTGTGGATCGGTGAACTCACCGGGCTTGGGATGCGACGCTGCCAGCAGCCAGGTACATGGTGGGAGATATAAGGAAGGGCTCCGTGCTCGTCGGGTGGGTTCGGCGGCGACCCGGAGAACGGCGGTGAGAGCGCTACTTGCGGAGGGGGAAGAAACGCGAGGAAGGAGGAGAGAGCGGTTGGGTTTCTATATAGTTGAGGGACTCAAAATAGACTTTTTTTCCTTTCTAGAAGGATCCGTCCAGCTTGGATGAAATGGGCCGCCTTGTGGGGACTCCACACGGCCCACATAGCCATCGCCACTGTACTACTGCTGGCCCAGCTAGCCTCATGAGTCCCCTTGCTAAAGTTGAAATTACCTAGCTCTTCGAGGGCTTATCTGCAAAGGGGATCTCTGGTCTCGCCGAACCGCAACCCAACCCAACCTGCGCCGTGCCGGCCGGCGAGAGGCTTCTCCCGCGGCGGCGCGGTCCGATCCCCTCTCCCAGCACCCCCGTCGCATGTCCAGGTCAGGGGGCGCAGCAACCCATCTCCGACGAACGCCATGGGGTTCCTCGAGGACTTCCAAGCCAGTGAGTCTTTCTTCCTCCGCCACGAACCCTAGGGCACTCGCCTGCGTCGTCTGCTTTCTTGTATCTTCACGCGGAAATGGATGGTTCGAGATTTCTGGGCATATGTAGCCGATTAGGCGTCCCAGGCTCTTCAAGAAATTGTTCCTTGATAAATTTCGTTGTTAGGTTCCGTTGTGCAGTGGGCCTTGTTACATGATAAAATCTTAAAATAGTATAATGACAGAATAGCACTAAGTGGTATGTAGGAGTAGGATTTTGCGTGCAGTTATACAACTTCAAATGAAGTGCTTGCTTTCTCGTTTCTGTCTGATTGTACTTGAAAAACTAATACTACAATCACTAGGGTTGTTCATTGAAATTATTGTATGTGCCTCAACACAATAAATTTTGTTTTTGTGCCATAGGCTAACGTGATAAAGCAGCATTAAACGCAAGTTTGCTGCTTGCTGCTTTTGGAAATGTTCAAAAACGTGGTAAGCATTCGCGTGTGGTCGCCCACTTTGTAGCGCTTATACGGGCTATGTGACTGCTTAATGCTTATGTGGTACAAGGTTTGGCACCCATTCCTTGTATGTGGCCTTGTAGACCTTTTCTTAGAAACTATCTTCCAGTATGCAATGACATGACACAAATTTAGATGATGTATATGAACTTGGTAGTTTTGGTCGAGGATATATGACATGGGCAGGTACCCTTGTTTTCTTACCATATTATCTTTCTTCTGATTTCCTATTGTTTCCTCTTTTACTTTTATACATTTATGTATCCTTGCACTTGTTGATAAACTGGGATTTACACATTATAGCTGGAGCATTGGAGATAGGAAAGTGTTTGTTATGCAAGTGAAAAAATATGCTAGATTTCTTGCATTAAAATGTTCAAATCATTGTCATGTTATTCTGATTCAACCTGTTTCATGCTCAATTTTATACACCATATGTTCATACATTGCCTCTTTGGTTACTCTTAGGTGTTGAAGCATTGCCAGCTATGCTGCAAAGGAACTATTCATTAATGCGGGAGCTAGATAAAAGCTTGCAAGGTATGCCGAGCTCTGTATGCTAGATTTTTTTTACCTCCCAACTGAACCACTCTCTTCATATTCTCTTAATTGTGCATAACAAGCTAATCTAGGCAAATCTCAGATGCATCCTAGTCGATGTGTATGATATTATGCATTCAAATGATGATTTTATTTTGGTTATAATTTTGTAATACTGGAAGAATGCCCGCTGTTCTGCTTTCTTTCTGATTCCTGGTGTTCCTTTTTAAAAATAGAGTTATGCAACAATTAGTATTTTGTATTCTACCTTCACATCAGCAGAAAAATCCTGGTACTGATAACATTTTAATGCTTGAACTTTTGGCTTAATACCTATCATCTTAACTCATTATTATTTATGATTCGCCTCCTGAAACACAGTAAATATCAGTGTAGTTATCTGGGCGTGCCAAAAAAATTAAATGCAGTTGTCTATTAGGCTTAACACATAATATTGTCCAAACTAGGGCATGCCGGTTATTTTTGTTGTTGTAGTGAGTGTAAATGTGAAGCCAATTTTATTTTCCAAATGGAACATGCAAGTTATGTCAAACTAAGTTCTTCAGCTTTCTTCCTTGGTAATAAGTTCCCTTTTGTGCTTCTTATCAGGTGTGCAAACGGGAAATGAGCAGCGCTGTCAGCAAGAAATAGAAGACATTAAGCATGGACTTGAATCTGGAAGTATTACATATGACCCGGCAAAGCTTAAATTTTCTGATGAAGCAATCGAGGAGCAGAAGCATTGTGTTCGAATTGCTGATGAGAAGGTGGCTTTAGCCAGTCAGACTTATGACCTGGTAAAAGTGTCCTGGTTACTTAAATACTATGCATAATAAAATTCTATTGTGCCATGAGCTGATGAGCATACCATGTTCATTTTCTTTTTTTATTGGTAGGGGGAGAACACGAATAAGATTTATTTTGTACAATGTTCTCTCTTTTGGTCCCAAATCTTATATCGATTTGTGGCATTAAAATTGTCACCGTCAAACAGAAAGAAAACATGCTTCACTATCTTATACCTTACCTTCTGTATAAGTAAAACATGCATAGATGACATCTTAGCTGCACTAGTGCTTTAGAATCCAAGTAACAGAAAACAAAATTTTAATCAGATTTGTCAAGAAATTCACATTTATAGTTTCTTCTTGCTAGGTTCTGCTGTATATGCTTGCCACAAAAAGTTCCTAAATTGTGACTATGCGAGATTTTGATCTTGCTGATTTAGATACATGGTGCAGGTTGATGCTCATATCCAACAGCTAGATCAGTTTATGAGGAAACTTGAAGAACTTCGACAAGGTAAGGGAGGAAGTTTATGTAACTGAGTGGTTTATTTTAAATTCCGCTTGTTTTGATATTTTTTTTTCCTTTTGGATATTTATTCTTATTGCTTCTTTACCACGCAATTCGATGAACAGAAAAGGAGGCAGCTACAACTGCTGCTGCTGCGGTGGCCGCGGCGGCTGCTAGTGTTGCTACAGGTACGCCTGTTGCTGCTACTGTAACAGCTAGCGCTGGTACTTCAACTGCTGACAATACTCCAAAAGGTGGAAGGTCTGGCGAAAGAGGCCGAGGGGGTCGAAAGAAGTATGTTCTTCATCTGAATTATGTAATTAACTAGTATGCCTGCCATATTTTCTCGCTGTGATGTGCAAACTCTCATTTGCAGGACTGCTAAGGTGCCCACTGAGCAACCAGCACCAGCCATAGATTTAGAACTGCCTGTGGATCCTAACGAACCAACATATTGCCTCTGCAACCAAGTCAGCTACGGAGAGATGGTCGCATGCGACAATAATGATGTACGTGTCACTTTCCTTCATTCACCTATCATTCCAGCTTAATGCATTCCGTTTGCATTCCCATGCTTTTGTATACTTTGTCATTGGGTGCCTTGCCATCTATTTGGCAGTGCAAGATCGAATGGTATCACTTTGGGTGCGTCGGCGTGAAAGAGCATCCGAAGGGGAAGTGGTATTGCCCAAGTTGCATTGGATTCCAAAAGAAACGAAAAGGAAAGTGAAATGTGATCAACCCTTGATAGGAGGTAGCTTCTTGATGATAAGTGGTGATGGACGTGGGTAACAAAAACATAGTAGCTGGTACTGTGAAATACTGTTGTAGCTTCAGTGATGATGTACATGTTACCCCTGTATTACCGAGGAAATGCTGTAGGCATCTTAGAGTTAGGGACCAATCAATCATGAAGAGCAGTTGTGCCTGTATTGGTGTGTCTTCATTGCCTTTTTTTGGTGGATGTGTAGGTTGTAATTGTAATCTATCCCTCCCATGTGGGCTTGATGCAATCTACACATAAATCTGTTTATAACTAGCCATAGAGTGAGGCCTAGTCTACTGCAGCTCCGCACCTTTACGGCTTAGCCGCTTTACACGCCGCATACGCGAAGATACAGCCAATGTTTTGGCTGTCACTTCAGCCTAATTCAGGTACTGGGACTCGGAAGTTGGAAGTATTTTCTCGCGTGCTTCCCCTGCTTTCACAAGCTTTTGTGAAGTTTGTAGAGTTGCCTAACTCGTCAGTAATAAGATTTCAGAGGTTTCATGCAATGTATGACAGTTTGACCTTGACACGAGCTTATACAAGTACTCATATAGTCATATTGGGCTTGGCATCCAAAGCTCTGTTTTGGACCGGGCTAAGCAGAGGCAAGCAAAGGTCCAGGACCAGCACCAGTATGTACCATGTAGTACTATCACTATCAGCAAAGCCCAACCAGAACACAACCGTGCATTGACTCTGCAGAATTGCCTACACTGCCCTACTGCAGTGTTCATAGCACAGGCACGGCTAAGCCATGCTGTCCAACGGCTTAAGCACTGCAGGCAATAATGGCCCCCATCTTGGCTTCCAAAGCTCATGCATTTGCGTCTGCCATCTCTGTCTGGGGTAGATAGAGAGAGGGCCACCAAAAAGTGATCTCGCTACCAGTGACAGTGCGTGGGGCACTCTGTAAAAAAGATGGCCTCTTTGCATATGCCATCACAACACGGTAGACGACAGGAAACGAGGAAAGCCCCAGTGTGCAGCAGCCCGGCTCGGCACAGTCGCACAGACGAAAAGGCAAAAAACCTGTCTCTTGGACAGGCCACAGACAAACGAAACGCCCCCCGCGGCGTGCAGAGCAGAGCTCCCAGTAATTCAAACACCACTGCACCGGCTCGTGCGCTCCTGTACCCGCACTGTGATTACTGATTAATCCGGCATCAGAAAAGATTATGCTTAAAACTGAAGAATTCACTTGAGGATGCAGTAATCATTAGAGGAGCGAGATGTGTGATTCATTTCATGAGTGCGTAAGATTTCCCAGGATTTGCATCAGGAGTTGTATAACCAGGGTTTGTCTCAGGATTTTGTATAAGTGTGCAACTGCATTGTTTGCTCCCATAATGCCCTGTTTCAGATCGGCAGCATCCCTCAACGGTCCTTGTCCCCATATGTTCGTTCGATAGATACGGATGCATTGCCTCCACTGTTCAGCTAAGTTCACAGCGACTGCATTTAATACCATTCCTACGCTTGAAAATTGCAGTATACCATCTAGCCGAATAATACCACTCCTACGCTTGAAAATTGCAGTATACCATCTAACTGAATAATACCATTCCTATGCTTGAAACATTGCAGCATACCGAAATGATATGTTGAATTATAGCACAGTTGCACCGTTCGTTTCTGCTCAAGATACAAATTTTATCTCGGTTTTTGTTGATACTTTTTTCGAACTGCTAAACGGTGTATTTCATACGAAAACTTTCTATATAAAAATTGCTTTTAAAATATTATATGTATATATATATATTTCGAATTATAGTAATTAAAACTTAACTAATTGCGTGTTATTTTCAGTGTCCTAACTTCATCTTCATCCTCGACAGAAAGGAGGACCACCTATCAAACATCAACCTGAAGCTGTATTGACTACTCCTGCACCTAGTCGTTTTGATCTTAATCCACCTCCACCTCCACACCGTTAATCCAACAACCAGAGCCCGCCCCCCCTCCCCTCGCTTTCTCTCCGCCTCCACTACAATACAAAAGCTCAAGAACCCACGCACGCGCGCACCCACCCACCCCACGACGTCTCGCTCGCTCGCTCGCGCTCACCACCTCCCTCCTCGGCTCCTCCCCCGCTGCAGCGCCGGTGGGGGTGGCCCCCACGGTCGCCGGCGACCGGAATCCCTTCGCCACCGCCGCCGGCCGCCGTCGTCCATCCCCGCCGCGCCGCGACTCGACGCGACATTCTCGGACTGGTCCGTGTGTTTTTCCCTCTGCTTTTGCTTTGCCCCACCCGTTGGTTCCCTTGTTCCTTTCCTTGCACGGTTGATCCGGTTTTAGTGCGGCTTCCTCGCCGAGCTGCGCTGTTTGCCTCCCTGGGGGTTGTGGTCGCTGGTTCCTCGACCCGGAATTGGAGCGAATTGGCGCGGGAGGGGAATGGGATCTTGCCACCTTGGCCCTCCCCACCTCCCGTGCCCTTTTCGGGGGCGTGTCGCCGTGTTCACGGGGTAGGAGCAGAGAACACCAGCATATGGCGTCTTTGATGTTTCGAATTCTCCTTTTGTCTCTTTAGCTCACCCCATCCGCAATTCACTGGGCGTTAGCTTTCAATCCGAGAGAAATTTCAGAGAGAGAGAGAGAGAGAGAGAGAGAGAGAGAAATTCTGAGGCTGCTTGCCTTGTTCTAAATGTCACGGTTTCTTATCTTTCCTGACTTGCTTATTCTGCTGTTTTTGTATGTCCTCAGGCACTAGCCATGATCTAGTGGAGGCAATTTTCGTTATTGCAGCTGTTTCCGTGCTGGTGGGTTTAATGAATGAATGAATAAAGAATGATCAACCTGATTGATTTGAGCGCCGGAGCCAGCGCCAGGGTTGCCACAAGAGATGGTATGTCTATGCAACCAACTAACAAGTTGGGAATGATTTTTTCTTTTTTTTTTTGGCTTGAACACTTGCCTACATGATTAGCTATGCGATGATTTTCTCGTTACGAAAAGAATTTGTTCGTGATTCTTCAGTTAGGAAGGTATGAGTCGTCCTAATTATGGATCTTCAACTCTCCTTTCAGGTTCCCCAGTGCGAGAAACTCAATCGGAACGGAAGGAGTATGCTGATCTCAAGACAGTAAGCTCCAAATTTTTCCTACTATTCATTTTACCAACCATGTGCTTGTCAGGTGTCAACTGTCAATTGCTTGCAATGTGCTGATCACTGTATGATCCATGTTGGCAGGTGACTGGCAGCGTGCGAAGGAGCTCGTCAGATAGATCGTGTGGTAGTGGTACACCCATGAAAGTGCTGATAGCGCAGGAGATGGCGAAGGAGGGAGACACAAATCAGAAGACCACTAGTGTTGTAGCTAAGCTGATGGGTCTTGATGATGATGCAGCCCTTCCTAAGCCTGTTCAACCTTCCAACAACAGGAGGAGATTTCCAGATGGCCATTTGTCTGCTATGTTGGCAAGAGTTAATAACCAAATGTCGTTTGACAACCACACAGGCTTCGTCGAAAATATGGAATATAAGGATGTCTATGAAGTTGGATACCAGCCACCAAGCTGTGAACATTTGAGCAATGAATTCCCACAAAGAAGAAGACCACACGAAGATCATGACAAGAAAAGAATGGATCTTGTCCGCCAGAAGTTTGTTGAAGCAAAGCATCTAGCGTCACACGAGAATCTTCTCCAATCAAAGGAATTCCACGAAGCTCTCGAGGTTCTCAATTCAAATAAAGACTTGTTTCTCAAATTTCTCGAAGAACCTAACTCGCTCTTTGCGAAACAATCCGGTGAATTTCATTCTGCACCAACATCACCCCAGAGGAAGCGCATAACTGTATTGAAGCCTACCAGATCAGTGGAGTTGAAAGGTGAAAAGGAAATTAAAAGGCAGCAAGAGCAGACAGTCAATGGAAGTAGAGTAGAGAGAAGCAATACTCATAGGAGGTCTCATTCAGGCGGCGGTCATGCCAAAGCAGAAAGGCTTCCACAACACACGCGAATAGTCGTTTTAAAACCTAGCACTGCTCTTACTTCAATGGAGCATTTTCAGAAAAGTGGGCATGATAACCTGGATGATTCTGAAGCCCCTGTTATATCAAGGCATTTGAGTGATGAGATAAATTGGTCGGCACAGGACATGTGCCACCAACACGATGAATCTTTTCGAGGTTGTATGCAGTCAAATATGTTCATCAGAGATAGAGCGTACTATGGATATGCTGAAGAAGAGGGTAGTAGCTTCAGTGACTCGGAAATTGGAAGTCCAGCATCACGCCATTCCTGGGAGTACATATACCGGTTTAGCAATCCTTACTTCGGCTCAACTTTAAGCCATGCTTCTTGTTCTCCTGACTCGCTTGTAACTAGGGAGGCTAAGAAGCATACCTCTGATAGGTGGCCAACTGTATCTTCTAATGAGATTAGCCAAGAAAAGGTGCTGGTGCGGAGGAGCTTGAGCACACTCGGTGAAATGCTTGCGATGTCTGATATGAAGAAAAAAGGGGCTGCTGAACAAGCGGTCACTAATACCAGCAACCAATTGTGCAGCAATGAACCAAGACTTGCAGTACCATCTAAATGTTCTGTTGATGGAGACGGAGAGAGCTCCCTCAAGAAAATTACAAGGTCAAAATCTGTTCCAGTCTCATCAGCAGCCTTTGACAGCCTGAGGTTGGATGATGGATGCTCAAATCCTGAACATGAAGAACCCACATCATCAAAAGAGGAGATCAAACCCAAGAATGGCAAGTCATCTCTCAAGGGAAAGATTTCAAGTTTCTTCCTGAAACGCAAGAAATCAGGAAAAGATAAGCTTGCCCCATCCCCCTTGGGGGCCTTGGGTACCAGAGTTCCGTTGGCCAGTAACGCATCAATAGTTAGCTCAGATGTATCACAGACTGAATGGAGTAGCTTACAAGATGATGTTGCTTCAGAAAATTTAGAGAAGTTTGATATTGCACCAACAGTAGTTCCGGTCAATGAACCTGAAGCAACTTCTTCATCTAAGGCACTTTACTTTCTTTATTTACTAGCATGCATAGTTAGCTTGCTTCAATTTGAATATGGTAAATACTACTATGCATTAACTTGGATACTTTTTGCAGCCTCCCATAATTACTCTTGAGAAAGCACTCTCGTTTGAGATCCGAAATTCCCACTTTGATCAGCCCAGCCCTACATCAGTTCTTGATGCATCATTTGAGGATGCTAGTGAGAAGTCACCCAATTCATCCGAACACGCAATTATCGCTAAACAAGGTAAACCATTATGAGTTATCATTGCTCTTCATGATTAACCCTTGCTGGTATGACTATGAGCTGTTATTGCTGACACAAAATGAGGCTGTAGCGCCAATGATTTGTGCTTAATCATTTGTTGGCTAGGCCATAGTACTTGTTGCGTCCTTCTCTAGAATTAAATTCGGCATCTATCTTGCTCGCAGAACCTCTATCGAGATCTCTTCCTATTGGATCAATCGCGCGGACTTTATCATGGGATGATTCTTCACAAGAGGCTACATTGTGTTCAGCCAAAGGAGATAGTCACCAACAAGATCAACACGAATTTGTCGAAAAGATTCTATCTTCTGCTGGGTTCGGAAACGAAAAGACCAGCGATATTTTCGTGCGGTGGCATTCGCATGATTTCCCTCTAGGCACCGGCGTGCTTGACCAGTTCTTGGAACGCAAGGTGGAGGATGCCAAGTGCAGGGAGAGGCGGTCAAACCAGAGGCTCCTCATCGATTCCGTCAATGCTGCCCTACTAGACATCGGCCAAAGCAAGCTTTGGGGAGCTTACCCTTGCACTGACCCACGAGTTAACAATGCACGGAGAGTTGCCACAGGCGAGGTGCTGGTTGTTGATGAGGTATGGAGGTTAGTGAAAGGCTGGCTCTCCGACGATGATGGCGAGAAACATATGGTCAATGCGGAGGACAATGCGGGGTTAGTGGCTGATTGGGTTGTCGGCAAGGAGATTCAAGGCAGGTCATGGCCCGAAGCACTGCGGTTGGAGGTGGATGAAATCAGCACGGAGATATGTGGGGAGGTACTGGACGAGTTGGTTGGGGAGGCATTTTCAGAACTAGTTGGGTGTCATTGAAGCTGAATTTTATTTTCCCTGCCTGTGGTGTCCACCTATTGCTTTTATTTCCAATCTGGTGGAGACCAAGGCTCATGTGCACTCCCCTGAGGCTCTTACTCTTGTGTATATTGCCCTCATTACTGCTCTGTATGCTCAAGATGTTCCCACTCCCTCTCTGTTAAATGTCACTGCCATTCATACATTCTACAGCAATAACGTTTATGAATCGATACAGCTGCATTCCAAAATCTTTCTGCTCCACATGCATGAAATTTTGTGTATGATAATGAGAGTGACAAAATAGAGGCCAAGAGCTGGAGGAGGCTCTAAGAAGTGTGCAGCCTTTGTGGCAAACTGCATTTTTCCTAGAGTTTGCCACTGTTTAGTAACTCCCAAGCAATATTGTAGAAGTGTAATAAGAGGGTGGCCATGTGCATCTCTCCTTGAAGGCCTACAACAGTCCAATGCATCACCTTTCTTTCCCACTTTGTTTACTGATTCTTTTGTCCTCCTCTGCCTTCACCATTTGTTAATCTTGCAGACAGGCAACCTGCATGGCTGCATTCAGGAGGTTGTTGATTAAAAATGAGCAGGTAGGAAGCAAAGTTCATTGACATTCCTGGGGAATAACAGCCTTTTTGCTGATGTGATGAGTATCCTTTAGTTCTTTTATGGATCCAATGGCTAACTTCCTAGATGTGCTTTTTATAATGATTTGCCCCTTGCTTGGTATTAGTAGCATCTTTTAGGCCAGTGTTTTCTTCAAAGTATTGTGACTTGTGTGCCAGCTCGGTGGTATTGCTTACTGTGGTCCCTTTGAGATGAACTGTACTGATCTGTCGAGGGCTGATTGCTGGACCTTGCGGTCCATGAACAGTACGCAGCTTCTGGTGCCATTTACCGGTCAACTTTCTGAATCTTTTAGGTGCAGGCGCAGCAAGGCAGAAGCCAACCATGTTGATGAAGCATTATTGATTATTAGCAGTAAATTAACTGTGTCCTTGATGACAAGTTTTGTCCATTCCTACCAAAATAATTGCAGAAAAATCTGAAAAGTTCCCCTTGCTCTCAGTCGTTTACTCGTTAAAACTGTTCACACGATCACTTCCCTTAATCAGAAGGCACCTGACTAATTTGGATGCTTACCATGACCAGTTGATTTCGGTCACTACAGTGCTCGCTATCAAAAATTATTTTTCTCCTGTTGCAGTGCAGTAAGACTGTGAGAGACATAAATAACCCTGTCTGGAAAACAAGGTATCCGTGCCAAGCTGATAATGAATTACTAGTCCGTGCTACTTTGCAGCTATATATGACTGGACTGGTTACTGTTTTTCGTCCAGATATCATCCGTTCCTCGTTGGCTTTGCCGTTGCTGGTATGGCTCGATCTGCAAACAAACAAACGCGCTGCTGTGCACAAAGCTCTGGCGTGTTCGCGGAGTACATGACCGTCCATGCTCGTTTTGTTGTTTCCGTTGGTTCACGCTGCTGGCGTGAAGCATGAATCACCAAGTGCATGACATAATCTATGTATGCTTCGTGGAAGCATCCAGCAAGGCGAAATTTACAGCCCCATCGTTTAGTGTATTGGAGACAAAAGTAAAACGATGTATTTGTAAATGAAAAGTAATTTGTAAAAAAAATTACATATATATTCCTATCGATCTAAAATTAAATGTAAAAAATAAACTATCATGAATAAATCCAAAATTAACCCTAAATTTATAAGTATAAACGAAAAGACAGACGAGGTTGTTAATCATGCATGACACACCGGCTGCTGTGCCTGTACAGTCCAGTTACTCGGGATGAGTTGCCTGCCTCTAAACCTGTATTTCCCCTGTGTTATAATGTAAAACTTTTTAACATTACTTATATTTATACAGAAGTTAATGAATCTATATACATATATGCTTAGATTCATTAACATCTATATGAATGTGTATAATGCTAAAAAGTCTTATAATATGAACGGAGGGAGTAGTAATTTAGGGGATGTTTAGATGAGGGGTGTAAACTGTAAAGTTTTGGCGTGTTATATCAGATATTATATAGGATATCGTATGGGATATTCGGGCACTAATAAAATAACTAATTACAGAATCCATCACTAAACTGTGTGACAAATTTATTAAACCTAATTAATCCGTCATTAACAAATGTTTACTGTAACACCACATTGTCAAATTATGAAGCAATTAGATTTAAAAAATTCATCTCGTAAATTAGTCACAATATGTACAATTAGTTATTTTTTTAGTCTATATTTACTTTATGTAAGTGTTATATTCGATGTGACAGTGCGAAAAATTTTAGTGTGAGATGCCTTCATCGCCGCTGTCTTTCGCTGGCCTGGCCATGCCCATGCATGCATCCAACAGCTGAAACCGAAGAATCTTTCGATGCCCTCCTGGCCTTTCGACGACAAAGCAGCAGCACGATGATTTCAGGTCGTTCTCTCGCCGTGGCTGCTGCCCCTCATTTGGACCGCGACGCATCTCTCGTCTCGTCCGGCGTTTTGTCCCGTCCCCTGTTCTCTCGCGTGCACGCCGTTGAGGCGTTGAAGCTTCCACGTCTCGCGTTTGTCGCTAGCACGCGGCACACAGCCTCTCATATGCATGTGTCCGCTGATCTGATCTGTAAAACAGAGTGACAAATGTTGGTCTAATTGCAGGCTTTCGCACAATAATAAAAGAAAGACCAACGAGCTGTAATCGGCGATGGACCCTTTGTCATTTCATTCGCTAGATCCATTGCTGCCCTAGCTAGTAGTTGTCTAGTGTACTTCAAGCTTGGTTTATTTTGGTCTGAAAAGCGAGCTAATACGACATGATCAACCATTTCTTGTGTACCTAATCATCTATACCCATCTCTGCACGTGATCTGGGCCACCCAGTAGTGTACCTGTAGAGAGGCCGCATCGGTCGGCTCTTAAAAACGCCTAGTCCGTGCAGCTGTGGTGCTGCCTACGTAGGTACTACTGCTGCCCTGCGCGCTAGCTAGTGTCCTGTAGCGTCGTATCAATTGACAAATCATGGCACACGAAGCCCTGAATAATACGAAGTCCTGAATAATAGCCCTGCTTGCATGCAGTTGTGCAGGGACAATCACAGGTAGTAGGTCCTTGCAACTGCAACAGTACTACGCTGCTGTGCGGCGGAGTACATGCATTTGCCTTGCATATGGCCACGCAGTACGGCGGCGAGCGAGAGGCATCGTCAAACAGTCACATGCACGGACGGCGGCGCCCCCACGCCATTGGATTGGATTGGATTGGACCGCGTCGTGGTGGTGGACCGCTGCTCGGCTTCACTGCGCATCAATGGCGTACGAGACAACGATGCAAGGACATGGGAGCTAGGGAGATGAGGGAGAACAGGCTTAACGGCATCCTCTCTCTTTCTTGGTGTGTCAGGAGAAGGTAGAGTGGCCTTTAACCTCTCCTTGATGTTTGTTTTCTTTGGGGGCGAAAAGAGCAAAGAGAAACTGAAAATGGGAGTGTGATAATATCGGGCAATAATCTGAAGTGTTAACAATGAAGTTATGGACATTACTTCTGAATGAAAGTAGCACATGTCTACATGATTGAAGTTGTGATCATCACCACATAAAAGGACAATGCATGCAACATGATGAGAATAGCATCGAATCATGTAGACCCATCACCTTTGGTTTCAACATCAATGCTTCATGATCATATGCACGGCACAAAATGACTAAACTTACCTCAACGGCACATCGTGCAAATTAGCCCATTGACCAGTTTGCAGCCTGATTTGAATATTGCAGGCCGTACACAGGTCCAGAGAACCAAGTTGTTAGAAATCGGCCCAGAGTTCGATTTAGATCTGGTTAACTCGGGCCTAATTACAACTAGGCACAACACCTTTCTACAACAACAAACTAGGCCCAACAAACCGGTCCACCCAAGTCCAGGAAATCATCATCATTTGGTAAATCGTAATCTTAACGCCGTCCACTTTCACCGTTTACTTCGAGTGCACTTCACGGCTGCTTCACCTCTCTCCACTCGCCCCACCGTCCCCACGGCCTCGTCACTGTTCACGGGGACAGTACGAGTGTACGACTACGACGCTAGCTGCTACGAGTAGGTGGCTGCATTGCTTTGCATCTCCCTCGCTCCCCGCACGAACTCGTCTCCACCACCACCACCTCGCTCCCACTCCCCTCCCCACCGCCCGGCAGAGCTCGCTTCCTCCTCCTCCTCCGCCGCCGCCGCCCCCGGGCTCCGCGAGGCGGGCGACGGAGAGGATGGCCATCCCCGTCGAGGAGGCCATCGCCGCCCTCTCCACCTTCTCCCTCGAGGTAAGCCACACGGTTCTTCCCGTTCTCCCTCCTCCCTTGCTGCTCCCGTTCCCCCCCAATTCCGGCCCCGATCTGCTCGGCCTGGGAAACGCTATGCGGAATGCGGGGCCCGTGCGTCTCATCCGGGCTGCGGGGGACTTGGTGTTGGTGTTGCTGCGTTGCTCGAATTGCGTTGCGAATTGTTAGTGTCAGTATGAATGTTCGTCCGTTTGTGTGCTCGTATTCAAAGTTTAATACCCTAGGAGAAGTGCGAATCTAGGGTTTTGGCCTTTTGGGGGTCGGTTTGGTTTTGTGGCAGTCCAAGTTGAGTTTCAGAGGATTGCTCGCTGGTCGCTCGCCTGAATTATGGGGTGGTTAAACTAATGGCGTCCAATTTTTGCTCCACTTTAAATCTCTAAAGGAGTATAGAGCTGTACATTTTGTGCTGTTAGACTTCCCTAACTTCAATCATATGAGTAGGTGTTGATCAGCGGTGCTGCTCTTCTGTTGGGTAAACTTCAATTTTTTCTAGATCTGTTTAGCTTCGACCCTAATGAACTGTTGAACGGGAATGATTTGCTTCCAACGGACTGTGTGTCTAAATGCAGAAGGATGTGTCGTGGTCCCCATGGCTTGACATACAGAGGGGTGAGGTTTGCCAGCTCTAGCTGTTGTCAAGCTCATTGTCAACCATAACTAGTAGAATTCCTTGTTTTGATCTCAAATGTAGGAGAATATGGAAACGTATGATTTCATTACCTTCGGTTGTCTTATGGTTATGGATAAGTTATAGTTTCATGTTTCTTTCTAAGTAATGTGGAACAGATCCATGCTCTTGTTTTGTTATAGTTTGGTCACCACATTTTAACCTTACAAAACACATACTTAGTTAGTGTGCTATCAGTAGCAATCCACTTTGTTATAGTTTGATTACCACATTTTAATCTCAGACTCTTGCATGAGTGTGATCTTTTGTGTAGTATTTGCGCCTATTTTGCTTGATCCTGATTTTCATATATAACCTCACGTGTTTTTAAATTTCAGGACGAGCAACCAGATGTGCAGGGCTTGGCTGTGCTCCTATCGAGTGAAAGATATGCAACTAATAGTCCTATTGGTATGCAGCATGACGATGAATTTCTTGTCATTGTCACTTTTAACTACATTTTGCTCTTAATTGTTTCTTTGATGCCTGATGGCAACACTGTGAAAAGTTGGAAACATCTACCATGTTATCAAAGTCTTGATTGGTTTTTCTGCTCTTAGAAAGTAACTATACTATTGAAACAATAGCTTCGGTAGTTAATTAATACCGAGTTCTGATAGTTGTTTTTGTCATCTGTTATTTGCACTTTAATGTTCAGAATACAGTGATGTTGCTGCTTATCGTCTGTCATTAGGAGAAGATACAAAAGCGATCAACCAGCTGGTTTGTAATCATATATTTATTTGTGATTGTATAGTGCATTCCTGTTGCTTTTCAATCCTTTTTACATGGATTTAAATGGAAGATGATTACATCCTTTCTTCTATTTTTTCTGTGGATGAAAAATGTACTGCAGAATACTCTGATTCAAGAGGGAAAAGAAATGGCTTCTTTGCTGTACACATATCGTAGCTGTGTTAAAGCACTACCTCAGGTTTGCTTCAGCTAACTATACATTCATTTGATTGCCATCCAAGTAGTTGTTATATTATTTCACAATTCTAAGACATTCGACAATTTGCAAGTCATTTGGAGATTTATTATTGGTAATAATGAAGAGGGCCTTATTTTTCAACAATTAATTTTCGCTGTCATTCTGTCACTCAGTATCAGTTTTCTTCTTTGATTTGTTTCTCTATTTTCTCACTTTCTGTGTGTCAATCCTGAGCTGGCTGTAGTTTATGTTGATTTATTCATATCCTTTCTGAGGTAGTTCTGTTCGAGACTTGAGTTGATTAGTTTGCTGAAGTATCATATTGTGGACTAAGTGATGTGCAAATTCTACACGATTCCCTACTGTGATCTTGAATATCATAGACTATAGAACTTTGAATGCAGCTGCCCGATTCAATGAAGCATAGTCAAGCAGATTTGTACCTTGAAACATACCAAGTTCTTGACCTGGAAATGAGCCGCTTACGTGAAATCCAGAGATGGCAAGCATCTGCTGCTTCTAAGGTAGTACCTCTTCTGTGTTCAATTACTTCATAATACCTGTCTCTTCTGCTACTTCTGTCCCAAAAAGAGTGCATTTCTGGCTAAGCACATGGACAACCAAGTCTGTAGCCAGAAATGCACTCTTTTTTGGGACGGAGGTAGTATGTTATCTCATATCTGCTTCCATAAGCGATTTCAGTTTCTTTATTGTTACCCAATAGTATTTCCTGTGCTAATAAATAGTATTCCGTAAATGAGTATGTCCTGTCCAAAGACTTTTGAAACTTGAAATCTGAGCTAAAAAGGTCCCAATTGATCCACACGATGATCATGCGTGCATGTGATGATGTCTATCAGTCTATGTTAGTTTCCGTTGTGCAGTTGTGCTGATGTGTTATGGCATCTTTAAACTTAACTAGCAATTAAGTTGGGTTATGTACAGCTCTAAGTGTAATGTGAGCTTGAAAAACAAACCATGTGAAGTGAGGAACGTATTTCCACAGAAATGGAACCAAAACTTGCTACCTTTTGAACTTCTCAAGTTTGTAGGAATTAATAGCATTGCATGAATACAGACAGGTTCTGCAAACAGAAAATGCAATTCACTTGGAAGCAGCTCATATCATAATGCATTAATTATATTTGTCTTGTTGTATACTTAACTTAAATGCAATAAATACCTGAGTTGACAAACAAACATGTGATCTTTTTTTCTAAAGAAATCACAAACTATCAAGAAAACCTAGTTGAAGGTGCAAATAGATTATCATTTTTTGACTGATTGTTCCATTCTTTCCCATTTTTGGGGTTTCTGAGTTGACACAGACCTAACTTGAAGACTTCTTTTCCCATATAACTAGCTGGAACTATCTTCATCTTCTTAGGGGAACTGTTACTCCCCTGCAACACTATCCGATCTATTCACATACAAATATTTTGGTATCTGAAATTTTTATTGTAGTCCCATCATAGCTTATATTACCTTTTGAGCAGTTTAAGTCCTTCAGAAATAATATAGTACCTGTTTCATATTTTTATACCTGTGTTATCTTTGCAGTTGGCAGCTGATATGCAGAGATTTTCTAGGCCTGAAAGACTGGTTAATGGACCCACAATAACTCATTTTTGGTTTGTCCTTTTTCCCTAGTGACTGTTCCTTAACTCTTTTCTTTGTCATATGCTTGTTTATCATGCTAAGTTACTGACCCTATACTTCTAAACAAAGTGGTAAGTACTCTGGCATCAATCTGCAAAATCCTATCTCTATAATACTCATGGGGGGCCTTAAAGATCTAGCAGATATGAACATAGATTCTTTTTCCCCGATTACATGGTGAATGTTGAAAATGGACTTATTCCTTTCTTGGTGGTGGTGGTGTATGTGTGCTCTACACCTCACTTCAGATCTTTTGTGAATGGACTTATGTTGACGTATATGTCTTTTGTAGATTGAATTCTTTGTGCATATTTATGTGCAATTGCCAGTAGATCTAATGTGAATACTTAATGTGAGAGCAGTAAGTACTTACAGTTATTTAAGTATAGAACTTATGGCATGTTTATTTGAGATCTATTTTATGCTAGTTTAAGAAAGAGCATGAGTTCTATAAATGGGATCCATTTTTACTGTATTTTATCTTCTGACTTCCCTGAAGAATTTATATTAATTTCTCTTCTGCATGAAACTTGCATGCCTGGATAGGGTATATAGAGCTTCTAAGCTAATGTAACTTATTTCATTACATATTACTATTTTTTTAGCAGCGCTATTAATATCACTACCTCTATGTTCAAACTCAGTAGTCAGTATATAATCTGCCAGATGATGTTACCTTCATGTCTCTCATTTTATTTCAATCCAGGTCTATGCTGAAGTTGCTTGATGTCCTTGTGCAGCTTGATCATCTTAAGAATGCAAAAGCAAGTATACCAAATGATTTTTCATGGTACAAGAGGTACATGATCATTTTAACATTTAATTTTGAGAGCTCCTCTCACAGAATGTCAGAGATGAGTTGTGACAATAAAATTTGTTGATTTCAGTTGATTCTTCATCATTCAACATCAGTGAACAAAATCAACAAATAAAATTGTTTTTATAGGTAGGATTATTTTAAACTGGCCGTAATGATAACTTAGTTTAAATATTTTTACTTACTTGTTGATGGCAAATTATATTTTCATATGATTTATGGTTTCTAAAGTACAGCCGCATTTGCTTTTTAATCCTTGCCCCTGTAGATGATCCAACAATTAATTAGTGCTTATAATCTCATTTTTCTTTCATGCAGAACATTTACTCAAGTAAGCACCCAGTGGCAGGATACTGACACTATGAGAGAAGAGCTGGATGATCTTCAGGTTGCTCGTTTGTCATGTCTCGTTTTTCACAAAATTTTGTTATCTTGGTTCATGGATTCAGTTGGGGAAAGGGTCCAGAGACAGGGGATAGTGCACTCACCTTCTACTAGATCGGCAGGCTTTTTCCAGTTGTGCTAGAGAGACTGTGAGGTTTACTGGACTAACTCAATAGATTCATTGTTGAATAATAACGGGGGTACATGGGGTCCCTTGGTATATAGGGAGGACCCTAAGAAACTATTCTCTGATATTATGGAAATCTATTTTGAATCTTTATCTCTAGTTTCCTAACAAATGTAGTCTGTTTCCTAACCTAAGACTTTCCTATCTTTATTTGACTTGATCCTTTGCTGGCACTTGCAGATTTTTTTGAGCACCAGATGGGCCATCTTGTTGAATTTGCACGCTGAGATGTTTCGAACAAATACGTATCCACTTTTTTTTTTAATAAATGAACAATATTTGAATGGTTGTATAAATGTTATAGATGGTTTCTTTCTAGAAACCCCTTCCGTAAGCAGTAGGAAAATAACACGTTCTCAAAATAAATAAAATATATCTACCACAAGGATCTTTGCTGCCTACAGCTGCAGGACAAAGTATAAGCTGCTTTATAGGAATTGACTAAAGAAAACACCAACTTTCTTGTGAGTATTGTAGGGATATAGTTCTACACTTGAAAATTGTTATTAGAAGTTTATTTGCTTGAATTATCTCCCATTGATGCCTATGTAGCAGATGTGTACAGCACAGTTGTAGATTGTGGACTTGCATTTGAACAGTCTTGATAATTCATCAATAGTCATTTATAATACAAGCATACGTGATTATTGATTCTGCATGTATCACATTGGAAACTTAATTTTTCTTGCCTTCTGTGGTTATTTTCTTTGATTTCCTTTGACTTAAAGAATAGTGTTGAGGACATTTTACAGGTTCTTATAGTATTTTGTGTGGAATCACTTGAGTTGGACTTTGCTCTTCTTTTTCCCGAGCGCCATACTCTACTTCGTGTTCTCCCAGTTTTGGTTGTTCTAGCAACTTCTTCGGAGAAAGAGAGTGAGTCACTCTATAAGAGAGTCAAGATGAACCGTCTTCTCAATATTTTTAAGGTTTGATTACCAAGTTGTCCAGATAGTCTACTTATTTTCTTTGGGTTAAGTTAGTATTATGTGTGCTATTTAGGATATATTTACCATTTTACTTAATGTTTTTCCTTTTTATTTTTGGCAGAACGATCCAGTTATTCCAGCGTTTCCAGATCTGCATCTCTCTCCTGCTGCAATTTTGAAGGAGCTATCATCGTATTTTCAAAATTTTTCCAGTCAAACCCGTCTTCTTACTCTTCCATCTCCTCATGAAATCCCCCCTCGAGAGCTACAAGAATATCCTTTTCTGTGTCTTTTAAACATGTTTTAGTTATTGTATACTACAATATTTGTTTTTACCTGAACAGAGGTGGCTATTATCCAAGAATCCCATGATTCCCATCGTCTATTTAGATAAAAAGTTCAGAAAATATACTTAATTTTTCTTGCTGATCTATAATGTGCTAAGTGACCTAAAATTTATGTGTGGCAATTGGCAAGTCATGTTATGCTTGAAATTCCTTAACTAAACCACCTATCAGAGGCATTACTTGATTCTGAACCACATGGGAACTATCAGAGCAGAGCATGATGACTTCTCTATACGTTTTGCCTCTGCAATGAACCAGGTGGAAGTGAAGTTATTGTCATTTTTGGGTTAGCATGTAAAGTTTTCATTCCAGTGCTTTAGTAACTCTCCTAAATGTTAACCGTGAAACTGATACACCATGGATTACCATTACCATTTATGTCCTTGATAGTAAGCGCTGCAAAACATTGTCTCATGTATATGTGATATATCATTATTGCGGAGTTCTATACAAGAAGAAAACTGTAAAAAGAGATTACACTTAAATTTTTCAATTAACTCTGAGATAATTACGATTGTTTTTCTTTTGTGTTCCGTGATGTGTGTTTACAATGAAAATTGCAATGTGCTTTCAGATGATAATATTGAAGTCATCAGATGGTGCGGATAATGACTGGTCAAGAGATATTAAGGGGAACATGTATGATATTGTTGTTGAAGGCTTCCAGCTTCTTAGCCGATGGACTGGCAGGATATGGGAGCAGTGTGCCTGGAAATTTTCGCGCCCTTGTAAAGAACCACCTTCAGATTCTCAACATGGATCGACAACATTTTTTGACTATGAAAAGGTCTTCTTTCTTTTCAAGCAGTGCTGGCAGCCAATTATTTTAGTGTCTTAGTTCTTCTATTTTTGCCTGGTTACAAACTTTGTAATTCTGTGTTTTGTTTCCTCTCCTTTGTAAATATTCTTTTGATAATATAATATATCTACTAGGCAAGGTCGGTAGTATTTTCAGTAAAAAAAATATTTTTCTTCTACTCCATTTCCTTATGTTCGAAATTGTTTGTGCTTTGTTTATTGAAAACCTTGCATCCCTTTTCTTTTCTTTACCCGGAATGATAATTGTACTAATGCTTAATTCCAATCAATATAGGCCTCAGAATTCTAAGATACATTTCAAACATCAAATGTCATGAATATAATGATTGGAAATTTAGAATTGCTTTGATCCTTTACTATGTCGGAAACTTTAGTCTGAATTTATACACACGCATGATCATCAATCTCCAGGGATGGGTTCACAAGGTTTCTTGTTATTTTTTTCCCATTACGGAATAGATTAAATACAGAACCCTGATTTGGCTTGTATACACTAAATGAGGCACATGTGGGCACATGAAGAGACCTTTACACCTGATTTGTTGGCTGAAACTAATTGATTGAATCTTTCTGTTCATATTTCTACATTCTTCCACCCTGACTAGGATAATGGTGCCTACCTGTTGCGTATTGCATTCTGTAGTGGGCGTGTAGCCTTGAAATGTCAGTACATTAGTTCTTTTCTCTCGACCTAAAAAAATAACACATCCCAAAAATGTATTATTTTATTTTTTATATTTTTCTTCCTTTTTGCTTTGATGTAGGTCTTTAAATGTTTGCAACTCAATTTTATTGGTTATGGACATTGAACATCTTGATTGATTATGGACATTTGACAACTTACATGCAGGTAGTACGCTGGAACTACACTGGAGAAGAACGGAGGGCTCTTCTTGAATTAATTGGTTACATAAAAAGTATTGGATTGATGATGCAACGCTGTGACACCTTAGTGTCTGAAGCCTTATGGGAAACGATACATATGGAGGTCCAAGATTTTGTACAGGATAAACTAGATACTATGCTCCGTACAACATTTCGGAAGAAAAAGGACCTATCTAGGTTACTTGTTCATCTCAACCATCCTTATTTTAACATGATACTGTAAATTTTCCACCAGCAGTTCCAATAGGCTCCAATAGATCTTGTTCTATGTTTAGTATAATCTGGGGATAACATTACTACTTATGTCAATTCTGTATTTGTCATTTATCTTTATTTATGTATGATGCCAATTCTTCCTGAAATTTGAAAATTCATTTGGGAACTTAAATTTAAGTTTGTCCATTTTTCCTTTGCTTTTCTTTCAGGATCCTCTCTGATATGCGAACCCTCTCCGCAGATTGGATGGCCAACACTAGCAAGGGAGATCCAGAACACAACTCGTTAGAAGCAGAGGAAATGAGACAAAGCACATTCTACCCAAGGCCAGTTGCACCGACAGCTGCACAGGTTTTTATAATACTTTATCATGTGAAAGCTTTTGCTTCAGTAGCTCTATGTTCTTACAGTAACAAAGGGGTTAACTATCTCATCTATATTAGTTGGAGTTTAGAAATTTGGTCTGCTATTTTGCACCATTGATGTTCCACATGTAAAGACTTTCCCTTGTATTTCTAGCATAAAAACTATCCAGTTTAATAATTATGTTGAGTAAAATTTGATGATAAACCATGAGTATAACACATTGTAAAATTCTCCATTTAACTTGTCTGTTTTCCAATTTCACATCATACTGTAACTTTAGTTGCCTGTGTTCTAATGATCTTCTGTTCACCCTCCTCCTGATTTTTAACTTTTGTTCCTTTATCAATATATGTTTACAGATTCATTGTTTGCAATTTCTCATCTGTGAGCTTGTATCTGGTGGTAATATGAGAAAACCTGGAGGACTATTTGGCAATAGTGGCTCTGGAATACCTGTGGAAGATCTTAAACAGCTAGAGACATTTTTCTATAAGCTCAGTTTTTTCTTGCATATTTTGGACTATACAGGTGCCTTGCCTTGATACTTTCTCAAACTTAGAAATAGCTACTATCATGTTATAATTTCGCTTTACATTTGGTGTGATTTTACTTTTTTATGCTTACTGAATCTTAAATTATCATAATGTGCACTTAGGGAAATATGCTCACTTTACTATAATATTTTTAGTGCTCTAGAATTGCCACTTACTACCTCCGTCCCAAAATACGGGTATTAAGGAAGTAGGTGGAATTAAATGGGTGAAGGTTGTGATTGGTTAAGAAGAGGAAGTACATGGAGAAATTAATTGGGGGAAAACTGTGATTGGTTGTGAAGAGAATGTAGGTGGAGAAGTTGCTGTATTTTGGGACAAATTTTGAATGCTAGAAGTTGCTATATTTTGGGAGAGAGGGAGTAAATTTCAAGAGTTCATATATACTGTGGTGATCTTGTTTCATTGAATACTAACTTAACTGCTAATATCTGGGGTACATGCAGCGACGATTGGTACTTTAACTGATCTTGGATTTCTTTGGTTCCGAGAGTTTTACCTGGAATCATCTCGTGTTATCCAGGTCAGCATTTTTTGCTTGCTTATTCTAGTTTGCCTTATCAGAGTGATACTAGTGGGGGTCTCCACTGATAGGACATACTACTAAACAGTGCATTTAACTAGCAAACAGTGCTTAAATGAAATTAAGTTCCTAGATCAATTTTATTCTTACTTCGCATACTCAATGGTGTTCCTCTGGCTATCGCAGCAATCCAAATCATCATAAGAAATCTTCATAAAGGAAGATTGTTGTTTTGTAGTGCTAATATTAACATGTCTTGTTGACAGTTTCCAATTGAATGTTCACTCCCCTGGATGCTGGTTGAGCATGTCACTGAAACACAGGATGCTGGTCTTCTTGAAAGTGTTTTGATACCATTTGACCTTTACAATGACTCTGCTCAGCATGCGTTAACTTGTCTCAAGCAGAGATTTCTTTATGATGAAATTGAAGCTGAGGTAAGCAATTATCGTTGCCGTAGAGTTTTGAATTTCAATATAAAATTTCCCATTACACCCTTTCCTTATCATTAATCTTCCTTCTGTTTCATAGATTAACATTTTCATTCTAGAATCTATTCTTATTTTTTTACAATGAAGTATTGATTATATTCTCTTGTTATTTCACTTGCTTGTATAATTTTCTGTTCAATCCTTTACTAAATATGTCAAAATTAATAGGCATGAAGAGTCAATTTTTCAATAAATTAACTCTGTAATTATAAAAGCTATGTATGCATGATTGTGTGTGCACCTATCAACGTAATGCCCAGGCCCAAATAGTTTGATCCATGTGTCGGCTCGTTATGGTGGTCTGTGTGGTATTCACGTGTTTATTCTAGATGCATATAAACTCTTGAGAAACCATGCTGGGTTAGCCCTTAGGCAAAGCTTATGTGTTGGTTTGGCTGGAAATGCTTATGGTATTGCAATTAATCCCTTGTTTTGCATTAAATATCTTACTGGTGCTACTTGTGTGCTGACTTGTAGGTCGATCTTTCCTTCGATCTTCTTGTTGAAAAGCTTAATGAGATCATCTTTACATATTACAAGAGTTGTGCAGCAAGGTATCCACCTTCTTTCAGTTTTTTTTCTGTTTTAATATTAGAAATGGCCATATGTTGACCAAGAAATGCGAATAGCAAATTGGTTGATGTTGGATGTCCTTTTCTGCTAACTATTTCCCTCCCGTATGCAGTACTCTTCTTGATAGTTCATTTACCTACTTATGTGATGATGGTGAGAAGTACTTCGTCAAACCCCTGCGGTTTGACGCCATATTCAAGTTAAGAAGAGTAATGGTAAGTCCATGAATATGGTTTATGTTGAGACCTTCAGTATTTGTTGATCAAGAGTCCAACTGCTCCTGTGTTTGTATGCTCCATATACCATAATTCCAAGATATTGGGAACCTATATACTTCTTGATATCAAATTGCATAGTTACTTTACTATTCTATATGTTGAGAGCCATGGTGAGGTATTTCTGTTTACAAATTGTGCTTGACAAGTGGTACCCAGCCATGAAAAATATGTTTTTGAAACAAGAGACATGCAATAGATATTGCACATATTATAAGGATACTAGTGTTAAACGGGCTTTTGTTAATGCCATACAGTTCTTTTCTTTTATATCCGCTCATTTTCTGTTCCGACTTGCAGTGCACAATCAAACTTCAGCCCATCTTATAAGTACCTTTTATAGCTTTGCTTTTAGCACCTAAACTATTACTTAATATTGAATGTTTAGCTTCTTGGTCTAAGGTACCTTTCAGTTACTCCTTTTAGCTTTGTCTTCAGTCTCTAAATCAGTATAGAAAATGTTTTGTTCCTTGGTCCATCCCTTAGTCGAGGGGACATAATTGTTTTATTTCATGCTCAGCATGTTTGCCTACTTTCAAGCCTACTAAGATATTCATTTCAGGTTAATTTTGTTGTTTTCCATTATTTATGAGTGTTGCATTTTTCATATCAGGTCCTAGGGAGGACAATTGACCTAAGAAGCCTGGTTACTCAGAGAATGAACAAGCTGTTTCGGGAAAATATTGATTTCCTACTAGAGCGCTTTGAAAGCGGGGATCTATGTGGTGTAGTGGTAAAGATTGTTTTGTTTTTATTTAGACCTTTTTAGTTACCCTGCTCTATTTTATTAGGCGTTTTACATGCTATTTCTGGTCGATCAACCGTTTTTCTTTGTCTTCTCAAATTAGGAACTGCAACAACTGTTGGATATTTTGGAGCTTACACATCAATCAATATCAAAATTTCTTGAGTTGGATTCTTACTCTCTTATGCTTAGCGAGATGCAAGAGAACCTTTCGCTGGTTTCTTATTCTAGTCGCATCTCTTCTCAGGTTTGGGTCCCTAAACCCTACCATGTTACAACTATTCTTGTTTTCGATATCTAATTTATGCAAAAAAAAGGCATTTGATATATTTATTTCAGCATTTGATATATGCAATATTATTTGGTCTCACCATGGCTGCCTGTTAATCATGGTTTATAATATGTTTCTTGTACGAGCTTGCATTTCGATTTGTCAGCAAGAAATTACCAGTTATTACCAGTTGGTGGTGATAGTGTGATGTATGCACTTGAAAATATCTTCTATGGATTGTAGATAGATCTGTGTAGGAATATATGTCTTATTTATAGGAAGATTGCATCCTCTATTCTTCTGCTCCTTCGTGTTTATTCATGCAAAAATTTCGGATGCATCCAGTTGAAGTTCACCCTAATATGATGAATTTTCTGGCTGGTGCAGATATGGAATGAGATGCAGACAGATTTCTTGCCCAATTTTATCCTATGTAATACCACACAGCGATTTGTTCGATCATTAAAAGGAACCCATCACTCTTCTCAGAGATCAAGCGCATCTACCGGGAAGGCCTATTTCTATTGTGGATCACATGTAGGTTCTTTGTTATATTTGCTGGTCTCCATTTTGAGTTTTTTATTTAAATTTGAGTATTTTGTTTTGACTTGTAAATTTGAAGTGCTGATGTAGTTCAAATTTTCCAAAGTGCCTATACAGTTCAATTTTAAAGTTAGGAGTTACTATGTACGATGTTATAGGAAAATGATACCATCATTGAATAATGAGCAATTGCTGTCGGTAAAAAAAGTTTTCAGATTATTTGGAGATGAGATCTGAGAATCACATTTTGCTTGAATATCAGTGCATTATAAATTGTAAGATGTCTCCAATATTGCATCTCATACATTACAATTTTTACTTCTCGTTTACCAACAAATGATAAGATTTTTACCTGGCAACAAGCTATACAATGGCATGCTGATTTCTATGTCACGCTCCCATTTTCTTTGTAGGATTTGACCATGGCATACCAGGGCATTTCTGGTTTGTACCGTGACTTTTTTGGGATCCCTCATATGTTTGCAGTTGTTAAGCTTCTTGGTTCCAGATCATTACCTGGTATTATCCGTGCTTTATTGGATCATATATCAAGTAAGGTGAGTTGTCTAAGCTGTCATGCACATGAAGGGGCACTAACCCATAACCCAAAATTTATTCAAGTGGAAGAGCAAGCTTGACAGCTGTATCTCTTGTAACAAAAATACTGTGCGACAGATCCAGAAAAATGGTTGACATTTATTACTCCCTCTGTCCCAAAAAGACTTTAACTTTGGCTATGAATCTAGAGAAGCATGTACAGATTCATAGTGAAAAATGAAGTCTTCTTGGGACGAAGGTAGTAGTACCTAAGTATCTGCTCTTCCTTTTCAGATAACAGCTATGGTGCCAAAAATAACTGCATTGCAAGAAGCACTGCCCAAATCTATTGGACTTCTTTCATTTGATGGTGGTATAGCAGGTAATGGTGGCAGCCAGGTTTTTAAATTACAATGTGTGTGTTCTGTTTCCTTTTGGCCTGTTAATACTTTGCCCAAAAGAGAAGGCAAAGCATAGTATATCTGAAGGGACCATCTATCATCTTAGGAGCACTCAAGTTCAATTGAAATATGAGATGGCATTGTTGAATAACACTCCATAATATATCTTATCTATCCTAGATATTGATGCTACTCAGAGACTGTATTCTACAATTCTTCAATTGATTCTATGAATGTTGTGAATAGGTCTTAAAGTGGTGTTATTAGTAATTATATTATTATATCGCACCTTTAAAGGACAAGTAGTTGCTGGTAAAATGGTGTATTGCCAGTTTAGTTCCTAAAGTGGTGTTAGAGTAGCTATAAAAAGTTTGTAGTCTTTTGTTAAGAATGGGATGGCCTCAATTTCTTTGGAAATTGTGGTTATTGACAGGCTCATTTATAGTCACCATATACCAAATTAAATATCGTTAAATTCCCCCACACACTTACTACTAACTGCAGCTTGTGTATGTCATAGGTTGTCAGAAGATAGTTCATGAAATATTGACTTGGGAAGCAAAATCAGAAGTGAAAACTGAAGTTCTTCATGATCTCAAGGAAATTGGGAGTGCTTTGTATTGGATGAGCCTTCTGGATATTGTTTTGGTGAGCATATGTTTGTACGCAACTTCATTAGTTTCTTTTCTAGTCAAAATGGTGCCCTGCTGTCCTTCTCTGTGCTGTTGCATGTAAGCATGTGTCCTAGAAACTAAGCTTATCGTAGATATTGAAAACAAAAACAGTTTAGCGGTATGTAGAGTACAGTCTTGCAGTACACCTACTGAGAGGAGTTGAGCATCCCTTTGTCTTTGCACCTAGGATATGAGGTAGAGAAGCCATATTATTACTTAGTCATTTGTATTTTATTGGGACCTTGCATTATGAATTATCTCTGAAAGATTTCTCCAGGACAAGTTTGTGTCTCCTCACCTCCTATGGTGCAGCTAGAACTGTCGCCCATATTAATGTTTTTTTGTCCAATCTGCTCACTGTTATGTTGTTCGGTTTATAAACATTATAAATTACTGGCCTATGCGGTTTTCCCTTACACAATGGAAGTCCTTTCAATTGTGGATTTTTTTTTTGTTCCAGTCACATTTGTTATGAAGTACTCTCGTTATCTTACTGACAAGCATGCTCATTTTCCCAGAGACAAATAGACACTACACAGTTCATGCAGTCTGCTCCATGGTTGGGATTGATTCCAGGAAATGATGGGCAAGTGAAGCATGCATACTCTGATAATACTCCATTTACCACATTGTTAAGTGCTGCCACCAATGCAGTTGCATCAAGTCCTGCATGCCCAAATCCATCTTCATTTCTTGTCATGGCAAAGCAAGCTGAAGCTGCCAGTAAGTGCAGAGCCTATTTATTGAATCATATTTTCAAATGATAGCTTTGTGTTGAAGTTTTTTTTTTAGATAATGGAACTTTATTGAACTCAGCCATGTGTTGAATTTTTTAGTATCAGAAAAGAAAAACAATAAGAAATTTGTTGTGGACCCATGCCCTCCAAGGGTTTGGCAGGAAATGGCCATCTCAATTGTATCAATGGTGTTATGCTATCTAAACCAGTTAGTCTTTGCTTGGATGGGTTCAGTACGGGTGGCATATCATCCTAATTGTTGTTGAACACTAAGATTTGGTTGAAATTCCACAGTTCTCTGCCCATTCATCTAGTCCCAGCTAATAGTTTTGATAAATGAAATATTTTCTACAGGTCTACTCTACAAATCGAACCTAAACTCTGGGAGTGTGCTTGAGTATGCTCTTGCTTTCACGAGTGCTGCGCTGGATAGGCATTACAGCAAATGGAGTGCAACTCCAAAGACAGGATTTATTGACATCACCACATCAAAGGACTTCTATCGTGTTTTTAGTGGTCTTCAGTATGTAAGTAGACTTCATTATCAAATATCTGTTACAGTATGTATATCTATGTCATCCATCATTTACAGACCTTTTAGCCAACAGCTGGTAACCGTCCATTCCACTTATTTGCCACAAAAGAAAAAACTGAAAACTTGATGATTGAAGTGATATGTTGACAACATTCTGTTTTATCTGTTTCTTTCGTCTTAGGGAATAAGGATTAAAGTGATATGCTATTTTACTATTGTTTTCCCTAAAGCCAATAGAAATCAATCTAGAATTTGGACCTGCTTTGAATGTTCTGACAAAGTACAAGAATGCTAGTTCTTTTGTTTAGTGTCACTACAAAAGAATCCTCCATTTGACTGTTTCATCCTTTTTATGGTAATAAATAGTTTTGCTTCTTTTTTTTCTTTAGAGCTACTTGGAAGAGAGCATCAATCCTTCGAGGAAACAAGAAATGCTGGGTGACTCTGTAGCTTGGGCTGGCTGTACAATCATGTATTTACTGGGACAGCAGCAGCATTTTGAGCTTTTCGACTTCTCTTACCAATTTCTCAACGTGGCAGAAGTAGAAAATGCAACAGTTTCACTTTATCAATATTCGGATAGGAACAAAAGCCCGAATTTCTTGCAGGTGAGATCATTTCCTGATGTTCCAGATCTGAAGTTAAAATGATACTCATAATATTGTACTTCATTTTTATTTCCGACATTCATGATGTACATGAGTAGGGTTACGAGGGTATCCTTGAAGCGATGAGGAAAGCCAGGAGGCTCAATAACCATGTTTTCTCCATGTTGAGAGCACGCTGCCCCCTCGAGGACAAGATTGCATGTGCTATCAAGCCAAGCGGGGCGCCTCTTCACCGTATGAAGTTTACGAACACCGTTTCTGCGTTCGAGACATTGCCACAGAGAGCTACTTGAGAGGCTATTCGGCGTATGTGTTTCCTTCTCTTTTTTTTCCTTGTATGTGTGAGGTCATATGTTTTATGTTCTTGTAAAGCTGCTGTATATAATGTTGTGTAATAGTAATCATAAACGATGAAAACAGCTTGAGTGTTATTAGGATCTATCTTGTTGTATACGCAAATTAGAATCTTATGTTTAGGAGAATTCGATGCAAGGATGTGGGAGTAGGCAGATGCAGCTGTCTTTCTCTAAATTTCGTGTTAATCACGAGGCACAGATTATATCTTCCTTTACCCTCGTCTTCCAAGTTATCGTTTTGTGTGTATTGGTAATGGCGGACCAAGCACAACTGCTTCCCTCTTCGTTTCAGGTGTTTCAGGTGCGAAAACACAACTGCTTCACTTGTTTCTCGCTTGGAAATAGTGCGCAAACATTTGATATATAAACTCGTTTCTTGCCAATAGTGTGATCACCAACATACACGCAAGGACTTGAGTTGCTGAGCTCTAACGACGAGAGCGCGCGTACCAGCGAGGCAAAGATGTCTAGCTTCAAATCGCCAGCCATTCCTCTCGCCGCTCTTGTCATCACCGTGCTCCACATTGCCGCCACCCATGCGCAGATACCCGCCGCGGCGACGACAGGCGCCGCCGTCTCCGCAACCAACCCACAGTCCGGCGGTGGCGGCGTCTCCGGTGGCGTAGGCGCCAGCGCAGGCGGCACACACGAGCCCCTGGAGCTGTACATGCACGACATCCTCGGCGGCTCGAGCCCGACGGCTCGGCCCATCACCGGCTTGCTCGGCAACATCTACAACGGGCAGGTCCCCTTCGCGCGGCCCATCGGCTTCGCGACGCCCAAGAACGGCGTGCCGATCCCCAACTCCAACGGCGCCATCCCCACGTACAACGGCAACAACGGCATCCCGCTGGACACCGGCCTCTCCGGCGCCGGCTTCCTGCAGCCGTCGAAGGGCGCCTCAGCGGCGCAGGTGCAGCTCGGCCCCGACGGGCTCAGCCTCGGGTTCGGCACCATCACCGTCATCGACGACGTCCTCACGAGCGGGCCGGACCTCGGCGCGCAGCCGCTCGGGCGCGCGCAGGGCGTGTACGTGGCGAGCGCCGCCGACGGGTCGGCGCAGATGATGGCGTTCACGGCGATGATGGAGGGCGGCGAGTACGGCGACACGCTCAACTTCTTCGGGGTCTACAAGGTGGGATCCGCCATGTGCAAGCTATCCATCACCGGCGGCACCGGCAAGTTCAAGGGCGCCTGCGGCTTCGCCGAGGTGCGCCCGCTAATCGCCACCGGGCAGCACGTCACCGACGGCGCCGAGACGCTGCTCCGGATCACTGTCCATCTCGCCTAGTATAGTACCTGGAGGGCTCGACCATGCCATAAGTTTTGCCGTTGGTTCTCACGTCCTTCGGTTGGGTTGCTTTGCTTTGGGCGTTTCATGGTTGCGCTGTTTGCTTCCATGTGTAATGATCAAACAAGTGTGTGTCTGCGTCCTCTGCAGGGATTAAACTTTATGAAAGCAGAAAAACACTGTAGTATTATGGTAAATCCATTTGGGAAAAGAAAGTTACTTTCATGTGCATTCACTGTTAGTTGGGCTCCAGTCATTCATAGCATATTAGCAGCCTCAATCACAACGGTATTTCACTTCAACGCTAAGAAGAAACTGAATTGGAAATCATGATGGATGTACATTAACAACGAGAATCTTAGATTTTATCAGAGAAACTAGCAAGATGAGAAACTGCGTCCTCAAGGCGCGTCAAGTGTACAGCAAACCTGTCCTTCAGCTCCGCAAAGTCTGTTTCACTGAGAGCACTCCGCATGATCTTGAGACCGTTCTGTACAAGCATCATTCCTTCACAAATTCTATCTGGCATCTTCCTCTTCTTTGTTTCCACATCATTAGTAACTGAAACATTCTCAGGCATTCCTTCACAAATTCCATCTGGCATCTTCCTTTTCTTTGTTTTCACATCATTAGTAATTGAAACTTTCTCAGGCTCTGGAACTAGAGGAATTTCCAAGCATGATTCAACCAGTTTCTTCAGCATTCTCCCCTCTGAAACCAGTGAACATATTTGCTCTTCAGACCATTTGTCATCTCGCAAGGCTACCTCTTTCTGAAGGAAGGCTTTCAATTCTGACATAAACCCATCCTCATCTATGTCCACCCCTGTGCATGTGTAGGAAAGGGCAGCATCTACAGGAACAAATTTCCAGAGCTGCGCAAAAGAAGTGCGAGCGGCAAAGTACCCAAAGGAACCCATTGCAAGGTGAATGAGTGCCCAATGCCGCTCCCTCAACAAGAAATGGAACAGATCCCACATTGCAGAACAAAGTGGGTTTGCATCGTCTTCAGTAGTGTTCAAGTGACCAAGAATTGCCATAAATGAAGCCATTGATGGTTTGCACTGAGAGATTGCTGTATTTGAATTATCAAAACTGGACATGAACAGAGTGTGCAACTCCAAAGTTAACTTCTCCAACTCACTGAACGCACAAAGATGCCTCATGTGCGTAATAATAACCAATATGGAACTGATGTGCTTGACAAGAAGGTTCTTACTGCTATCAGGTGAAGTTCTATAAAGATTAATGAGAGAGGTGGCGATCTTGAACATAGTAGCAATACTTTTTTCATCAATGGTAACGTCCTTTATTTCGCTGCATAAAATATTGTGTACAAAAGAATTGTTTCCTTGGTTCCAAAAATAAAAGCAGCATTTTAGCATCAGACTGAATAATAGTAAGAGATAAGGGACTTACCAACTCTGGAAAGCAGAGGCTAGAGCATGTACAGGAAACCCTATTATGCCCGAACTAGAAGAAGTTGGCAAGTTGATTTCTCCATGATTCTTGAAGTAGTTCTGATTCTGTAGATACCCAGCAAAAGAAGTGAACAGTGTCTTCACAGCATGTTCCTTTACACCATGAGATAATGAATCAAAAGGAAATCCTTCCATCAACAGTGCTAAGTACAAGATCGATGACTTGGAAGAGCTATCATTCAGCATGGTATAAATTTGATCAATTGTTGCAGACGATGCATAGCTCAAGATGTTACATGATGCACGAGCAAGCTTCCTCAGAGCACTGAGAGGTGCAAGAACTTCCTCTGGTGACGCTAGAGTCTTTAACAGAAGAAATAGCTGGTTGATTAAATAGGTTGAAGTTTCAGCTTCAGCATAATGCATGAAGAAACACCATAGCTCTGTTAGAATTTCCAAGCAAAGGAAATGGGGATGGAAAAGGTTCTCAAGTAAGAAGACTTCAAACTCACTCCAAGCAGCACTTGAAGAAGAAGCAGCAATCATAAAAGTCTTCAAGGCTTGTATAAGAGAAGTATATACAGGTTGCCAGACAACCTTAGGAGAATCATCATCACTACTTAGTGCGGGAATTTGGCAGCCAAGTACATATGAGTAGACATCTTCCAACGTTAAGATATTAAGAAACAGATGTAGCTTCTTACATAATTCAATGACCACCTCTTCCCTAAACCATGAGGAAGCATTGAGGAAGTGCAAGAACACAGTAAATTCAGCAGGTAAAAGTGCCCTGTTTATATTATCAACATCAGAATCCACAGAAAAAATGCAACCCAATGTAGCGAAATTCATTGTATGATCAACTTCTCCGGTGTACTCTGGATTACCGGTTCGTACTTTTTCCAAAAAGTACTGCACGAGCTGGCATTTAGACTCTGGACTTACTTCTGTTGACTTCATAAGTGTGTCTAACAGAAGAAAGGAACTAGGCTCCAATAACTCAAAAAGTAATTCACTTGCTGCTTTCAACTGGGGATTTCTGCAGAACAGAATACTTGAGTGTGAAATCAGCAGTGCACACCGGATTATGCTCTTGTATATTGCCATTGCTTCAGATGGATATATAGAACAAATCCTAACGGCGTTCGTTAGGAAATATTTGATTGGTAAGAAAGCCCTTCTAGCTTCAGCGGTACCAAGGACTTCTTGTAATGGTACACACCATCTCTCAGTAGCAACCCTCAGAGATTCAATGGCAACTGAGATAGGAATTAAAATAATATCTCTTACATTCACCTTTTCTTCTACCATCCCTTTACCAAGCTGCAGTAAGGAAATTATGCCCTTCCATGATATATTCAGTAAAATCACCTGGCTTCCACCACTGGATGCTGCATGGGTTCCTATTTTACACAAGGACTGAATAGTGCATGCTGTAATCTGGGCAATGTTGCTAGTAAGATCTGTCTCTTTGTGTTCCTCAGTTGTCTCTTCTTTAGGCATGCTCATTATGCACTGGTCTGATTTTGCAGCCTCGGAGTACACTCTGCACAGTTTGATGGTTTCATCTAGAAAAACAGGTGCAGCCTTAGCAACATGTCCTGTAGTTCCGAGTTTCTGTCAACAGAGAGCATAGACAATGACTCCATTTCTACAATATTAGCATTTCAATGATTTGAAAAGAGCACTACCATCTCATATGATCAAAGTTGGATAAAAAAACATAAATTTTAGCCTGACGAATCTATGTATTAGTCAAGGGTAGGAAGCACTTCCAATTAAAGGATGAATTTCCAATATTCTCACAGAAAACATCTCTTTAGGAGTAAACAAAACTTGTAAGTAATTTGAAACAGATAAGGTCTATTGTTATTGTAATGTCATGGAGGTAACATATTTACTCTAGTTGGCCATTATTTGCTATTTCCCCTTTAGATTTTTGTTGCTAAGTTACTTTCAGGAGATGAAGGATATATATATGCAAGATAGCATATAAAACTATCTTATAGGACATAAATCAAGCAACATGATCATAAAAAAAAGGAGAGAAATATAGATTTCGGTCATGCAAGTTAAACCACCTGATACGACCATTGTGTAATATAGGAACTGAACCGTTACCTTGTCAAGTATTGAGCTTTCAGTCAGGGTTAGTAACTCCAAAATAAAGTCGCCAACAGCATGCACAGTATCTTCGGCAATGCATTTAGATGCAACGGGGAGGAGCTTGGAAGAGATATTTAAGGTCAGTGCAATTATCTGCAGTCAAATAAGTTGAACTTGTATTGGAACATTCTAGATAGAATCACAGTTACAGAAAGGAATAAATGATGTAATGAATCTCCAGAATGTAGAACAATTAAGTATAAAATAATATGAACTGGTGAAAAAAATGTAGTGATTGGGAGTAGTACTGTTCACTTGCATAGGTCTGCATTGAAAAAAAATGTAGTGATTGAGAGTAATGTACAAATGTTCTTTCTGTTATTATTGATAACTACATGTATTGCAATGAAATACAAACAGTTCTTTTTTAAGAGAGAGAGAGAGACTCAAAGCCCTTGACCTCAGGAAATAATCTGGAGTGTTCTTCCTCTTGGGCATCTTCAGATTCATCAATAGATTCAACAGACCACAGGAGATGCCTCACACACCACGAACCAGCCTGGCATAGGTGCACCAAAAAACAAGCAAATGTTTTGATTGGTTGAGCCAGAAAGCAGATAGGCAGGCAAGGTAGGTACAGCTGGCACTTATGATGAAGCAAGACTCTATTTGGAATGGCAACAAGTACCTTTGAACCAAGAGTAAGAAATGGCCCCAAGCAATTGGTTGTATCTAATTCTGAGCATTTAAGAGCAACCTGCAGAATTGACTTGTGTAGCATGCAGTGTGATACACCAGAACATGTGGAATCATCCCACGATGCCTAAGATGTTGTCAAGGTACCATAAGAAAACTCCTTACTAGAAAACACTCACAACGTCCACTAAGAAACAATGAATCAGTGAGTCCATCCGACTGGCTACATATAGCATCGTGTCTCTGGATATATCAAGTATACCGAGATAAAGCAATAAAGGATACGATCAGACTTTCAAGCACTAGGCCCAGATCATCTGCACACAACAGAAAAGGATCCTCGAGTTGGTTGATAAGGGAAATTCTGTTCTCCAAAACCTGCTATTATATACAGATCATGTTGTTATTAATGCCTGGAAGAAAATGGATTAACTAGAGCGCGCACAAATCCCCAAAGGCCAACACCTACAGAAGTTCGCGGAGATTCATCTTAAATCCCACCCAAAAACATCCATTCCCCCATCCCCACCCCCCAAATCTACATCCATTCCACTCGACCGAACTCTCTATTCGTGGAAACCAATCACGGCCGCAGCACTCGAACAATGTATCAAGCTAAACCCTAGAAGTGGCCTAACGGAGCAAATGGGACGAGGAGCCGCACGAGCACGCACCTCGGAGGACTTGATGGCTTCCACGAGGGACCCGAGCTCGCTCCTCCTCCTCCTCCTCCTCCTCCTCTCCTCCGCCTCCTCGCCGGCGGCGCCGCCGTCAACCTCCATTTCCCTTCACCGTCTCGGCCGTGCACCTCGGCTTTCCCGCCTCCTCCCACCCCTCTGCGTTTCGTGGAGGCCTCCCATCAGCTGGAGATCCAGGCCGAGATCATTTGTGGCCCATGGGCCATGGGCTGAACCGGCCCATTCCGCTCCACTTTAGCCGGTTCAAACGGTTTGTCGCGACTTGGGGCTTTTATTATGGCAGTCCTATGTGCACATAAGTAGTGTATATAGTACCATGTCAATAACCCATGGTTTCTTAAAGTGGGCCATTAATAAATACATCATCTTTTTTCTCTACCAATCATATTTATTCTTCATCTATTATGAAGACACTATTTTCTTCCAATGCAAAACTTCTATTATGAAGACACTATTTTCTTCCAATGCAAAACTTGATAGTGTCTAGTGTATAGGTTTTTGTGTTGAATCTGTGTCTTGCATGAGACCCAGTTTCTTCCTCTATTCACTCTCTCTCTCTCTTAATTAATATAGTGCCACGTAAGTTAAAAGTCCTACATGATAATGTAGTTAATGCCATAGATATCATCCTAGATGGAGGGTTGGGACTGCCCTCAGCGCAGACGCCCTAGATAATTTTGTAGCGCGCACTTCCGTAACTTCCTCCTGTTTCATCGTTTTGTATATTTTTCTGCCGCATCGCGTCAGGGGAGGTTAAGCGTGTGGGTCCACTACGGCCACGCGTCATTAGCGCTAATAACAGCGCTAACCATATGGATTAATCGAGTTATAGTTTTTATTATCAAAATAATACATATATAGTTAAGTTGAAAGTTTCGAAAATATGATGAAAATTTTCAAAATCTGAGTTAAAAGTTTTAAAAAAAATCTTGAAAGTTTCAATTTCGAGTTGACAGTTTTGAAATTTGAGTTGGAAGCTTTCAAACTCGAGTTAAAAGTTTTCAAATTTAGGTTGAAAGTTTTTAAATTTTGAGTTGAAAGTCTTCAAATTCGGGTCGAAAGTTTTCAAAACTCGAGATGAAAGTTTTCAAAATTGATTTAAAAGTTTAAATTTTGAGTTGAAAGTTTTTAAATTTTAAATTGAAAGTTTAAATTTTGAGTTGTGACTTTTAATTTTTCATCTATAGAAAGTTTCAAAATTCACGTATAGATTTTTAAATCTTTAGTTAAAAAATACAACCTCATGAAAAAAAAGAAAGATTAATTAAAAAATATAATTATCAGAAACTAATTCCGTCAACTAACCTAATCTTGATTATTTTCTCCGAATCTGGCGCACTTACGCACGCTTCCCGGCGTTCCCTCGCACAAAAAACAGAAACAGAAGTGGGCCGGAAAAGAAATCACGTACGAGGACATGAGCCTAAAACACGCGCTAGATGGCTAGTTAGCGCGTCTGCGCTAATTAGGAAATTCGGTCGCGACTCGAGCTGGAAACAGTTATTCGCTTCGACTTTTGAACTGTACTACTTCTGATCATTTATCTTATTA
The DNA here is from genome assembly GCA_000338895.3 of Oryza meridionalis. Taxonomy (NCBI): domain Eukaryota; kingdom Viridiplantae; phylum Streptophyta; class Magnoliopsida; order Poales; family Poaceae; genus Oryza; species Oryza meridionalis. Next base: position 2,631,126 of record CM002526.2, read on the forward strand.
AAAACTAGTAGTAATTATCATACTTAAGTTACTTAGCAAAAAAACCAAATAAACGATAATTATATACTCCTATTCTTTAATAATAGGAAAGGCCAACCGATGAAGCTCTTAGTTGTCATCTACTGTGAAAGTATAGTAATTAGACACAGAGTAGATATGTTTCAAAGGTGGCGAGAATAAGGCCTTATTTAGTTGGAGAAAATTTTTAAGCTTGATTGTCACATCGGATATACGGATACACATTTAAAGTATTAAAGTATTAAGCATAGTCTAATAATAAAACAAATTATAGATACCGGCAGGAAATGCGAGACGAATTTATTAAGCCTAATTAATCCATCATTAGCAAATGTTTACTGTAGCACCACATTGTCAAATCATGGCGCAATTAGGTTTAAAAGATTCGTCTCGTAATTTATACACAATATGTGTAATTGATTTTTTTTCTACATTTAATACTTTATACATGTGTTTAAACATTCGTGACCACATGGAAAATTTTGTTTTCGGAACTAAACAGGCCTTACTAATGCTAGATCGATCTGACAGAGGCCGTTGACCATTGATTCATTGAATGAATACTCCTATCTCCAGGAGTGTGAATGCGGTGTGGTGTCCAGCCTCTGGATCTGTCGGTAAGACAGTAATTAGGAGTGCATTAGAAACGCACTAGGTCAGTAATAGCCCAAAACCTAAACGGCTAGAAGTATTGACGAGTTCGTCGCATCTGCATTGTCTAATTTTTTTTTCGAGACGACACGTGTTCTTACATAAATATATATACACTCATTACTATAAACACACGTCATCGTACCCTATAAGCATATTAAAAGATTTATTGAAACCGTATTGCGTCATCGTACCCTATAAACATATTAAAAGATTTATTGAAACCGTATTGTTCTGTTATTTTTGAAGTTGTCATAGACATCTCATCAACAATAGCCAAATGCCTCAGAAAAAAAAATACCAAATGCAAGCACCCGTAAATACATTGCCTAGATTTTAGTAAGTTAACTAAGGCTGTGTTCGGGAGGTGAAATCGGAAACTCACCTCCTGTGCGAGCGACGCATTTCCTTATGATTAATTTAGTATTTACTTTTTAAAAATTATATTAATATAATTTTTTAAAGCAGCTTTTATATAGAAAATTTTTAAAAAAAACCTATCGTATTTAGCCGTTAAAAAGCGTGCATGTGGAACATAAGGGTGTGAGTTAGGAAACTCACAGAAAATAATACAACCTAATTACTCCTTGAAACAGCGAACCATCATTTTCATTCAGTGGCGGAGCCAGACCCGGCTACCATGGGCAATGGCTCGGGCTCCGCCTGACAAATGCAGCTATGCATTCATCGATTAACACTTAATTAGCTTGCTAATTACATTGCTTAGTTCACTGCTAGGCCGTATGAAGCAACACCACATCGACAGATGTGCTTGACACAAACTTATAAAGCAAATGCTCATGTTAAAATGATCTATGTATTATATAGACTTGTATATTTTTTGTTTGTTTGCTAGGTTTGCCCGAGCTCATAAAATTTTTTGAATCCGCCACTGTTTTTATTGAATAGAGGAGTAAAACTGTACAAGTGTACAAATACAAAGTGAAAAAGAAGATAATGTACAGGATCAGGACCTTCAGTCCGAGCTTACTAAAACTCTAGACCACTGCCGAGATGTAATACCGTTGCTTATAATTCACCCGTAAATGCGTTGGCTAGATTTTGGTAAGTTAAAGCTACTCCCTTTTGTAATACTGCCGCTTGTAATTTACTGCTTGTAATGCGAGTACACCAGTATTTTTTTTAGCAAAACCGATTTCTTTTACTTATATTTGAGAGTTTGAACCGGGCTCGCAGATGGAATAGTAGAGACACCTGCCCCGTACCCGTACGTACGTGCAGGTGTGCCGCGGAAAAACTCCCCGATTCCGTCGAGGAGTCGATCTCCTCCACCGCGCCACATCCACATATACAAAATCTCGATCCCGCTCGTTCAATAACGCGTCCGCGCACGGCGACACACCCGATGGATCGCGCGCGGCGGCGGCTGCGCGGCCGCGGCGGGAACAACAACCACCCACGGCGCGTCCTGGCCGACGTCGTCATCCGCTTCGTCCCCACATGGCTGGTGACGATCCTCCTGTTGTCGCTTCTGCTACTGGGGAAGGCGACGGGGACCACGGCGACGGTGGTCGTCTCCGGCAGCATGGAGCCAGGGATCCGGCGGGGCGACATGCTCATCGTACGGGAGCGGCGCAACGACGGCGACGGCGACGGCGACGACCGCGCCGGGGACATCGTCCTCTTCAGCACCGAACTCCACCCCGTTCCCATCGTTCATCGAGTCATCGAGCTCCACGAGCGACACGACGGCGGCGCGAGGCAGATGCTAACGAAAGGTGACACCAATGGTGTCACCGATAGAAGCTCCCTTTACACGGGGCAGTGGCTGCACGATCACCATATTTTGGGAAGAGCAGTCGGGTTTTTGCCTTATCTTGGTTGGCCGCCTTGCTTGATCCAAGATTTTGTACTTGACAAACTGAATTTGTGACGCCGGTAGGCAGGTTTAGTGGAAGCTTTTGTTTGTGTTCTTTTCTCCTGAAGATGAATATTGAGTTTTTTTACATAAAACGATGTGGTATTAATATATGATTGATTGAGTTTTAATTATTACAAACTTAAAAAAATAGATTAATATCATATGTTAGAGCAACTTTCATATAGGAAGTTTTCACACGAAATACACCATAATCTTAATCTTTATCTAACTCTTATTGGAGAAAAGAACGGAACCTGTAATGTGAGCCGTTGAAAGTTGTTGTAGTGCATGTGGGTAGGTATGTGAGTGTACTGACCTATGAATTTACTTTTAAGCTAAATAAGTGGGTAACTTGTACCGACCCGTGAATTCACTCGTAGGCTAAATAAGTAGGTAACCCACAAATTCTCACGTTGTGGTTCGGCTTGCTACACGGTTGTGGGCAATTAGAGGTTAATAACTTAATTTTGTTTCTTCCTTGTAGAATTTCCCTTTGTCCTTTTTTCTCTCAGAGAGAGAGGTGAAAAGGAGAAGTAGGTTGCAGAAGGAAAAAGATACACATATACAAGTTTTTCTTACATATATTTTACTTTGTCGATTTGGTACTTGATTTTTTGAATTCAATTGTTGAGAACTTTATAAGAGTTCTATAAGAATTATTTAAGTACTCATAGCATTACTCACTGCAGAATGTATCACCAGCAGACCAGCTCTCCACTCATCAACTCTTTCTCAATACAAGTCGTAGTAGTGAATGTACTTAAGTACTAGTGTCAGAAAAGAATGCAGGACTCTTGAAACAAAACTGGAACCAGAATGCCATTTTCTGGCTAAAAGATCCGAAACATCCAATGGGAGCGCAGACGAACCCACTGAGATACTGGCTCACGTGGCACACTATTCATCGCAAAAACTAGCATGTCAAAAAATACATTCGTATTCAGCATCAACTGGTGCTACAATATTACACACCGGTACGAGCGCGTATGTAGAACTGTTAGTGTTGACATCTTAAACAAATATGAACTCTCATTAAACAATCAATCACTGGTAATTACACTGGTGCACGTCTGTACAACTGTTGATTGTGTATGTCACACTTCTTTTGAGCCACAATTTAAACTTATTTTTAACTCGATGACATGTTAAACAAATACGAACTCATTAAACAATCAGCTAGTAATTTAATGTCTCCCATGCAGGTGCTAATATACTGCACTCTCTGTCAACTCTGCACCGAAGCAAGTGTGCGCAATTCATCTACTTGGAGATTAGTAACAATTTGAGCCTAGGCTCTAGAGTCTCGGTTAGTCCCCCCAGATCTCCATTGCAGCAGAGTGTCGCCATTGCAGGGGTGCTTGGTGATCTATAGGGAGAGTCTTTGGGTCTTCGTCTTCCTCCAATCAGTTCTCGAGACATTGGTGTTGCTGCAGTATATATTCTACACTCGAAATGCATATTAGAGTGGGCGGCACGATCAGACAAGTGGTGAGCCACTCACAAATATTTTTCTCTGACACCCAAAGCTGCTTCACATTTTTCTTCCTTTTGATTGAATTGGTCTCTTCTTGCTTGCATTTCACTCCATGGATAGACGTGCATGAGGTTTAGTGTGGTGATTAGTTCTTGGATCTTGATTCGGCAGCTGATCAAATCCGCGCCGAAAGGCGGTGGTCGGCAGCAACGCCGGGCGAAGGGGATGGAGAAGGTGGCGGTTGGCTTGTTGCCGCCGCTGCGGTTCATCGCCGTCCTCGCCGTCGTGTCGTGGACGTCGTTCATCTACTGCCATTTCTCCTTGCTCAGCGGCGGGTTGCTGCTGGGCCACGGCGGCGGCGACGACGGCGCCGACCCGTGCCGGGGGAGGTACATCTACGTGCACGACCTGCCGCGCCGGTTCAACGACGACATCCTCCGCGACTGCCGGAAGACGAGAGACCACTGGCCGGACATGTGTGGGTTCGTCAGCAATACCGGCCTCGGCCGGCCGCTCGTCGACCGGGCAGACGGCGTGCTGACGGGCGAGGCCGGGTGGTACGGCACGCACCAGTTCGCGCTGGACGCCATCTTCCACAACCGGATGAAGCAGTACGAGTGCCTGACCAACCAATCGGCGGTGGCCGACGCGGTGTTCGTCCCGTTCTACGCCGGCTTCGACTTCGTCCGCTACCACTGGGGTTACGACAACGCGACGAGGGACGCCGCGTCGGTCGACCTCACGCAGTGGCTCATGCGGCGGCCGGAGTGGAGGCGCATGGGCGGCCGCGACCACTTCCTCGTCGCCGGGAGGACGGGGTGGGACTTCCGGAGGGACACCAACATCAACCCAAACTGGGGCACCAACCTCCTCGTCATGCCGGGCGGCCGGGACATGTCGGTGCTCGTGCTGGAGTCCTCGCTGCTCAACGGCAGCGACTACGCCGTGCCGTACCCGACCTACTTCCACCCGAGGTCCGACGCCGACGTGTTCCGGTGGCAGGACAGGGTGCGCGGCATGCAGCGCCGGTGGCTCATGGCGTTCGTCGGCGCGCCGCGGCCGGACGACCCGAAGAACATCCGCGCCCAGATCATCGCGCAGTGCAACGCGACGAGCGCGTGCAGCCAGCTCGGCTGCGCGTTCGGCAGCAGCCAGTGCCACTCCCCGGGCAACATCATGCGGCTGTTCCAGAAGGCCACCTTCTGCCTGCAGCCGCCGGGGGACTCCTACACGCGGCGGTCGGTGTTCGACTCGATGGTCGCCGGGTGCATCCCGGTGTTCTTCCACAACGCGACGGCGTACCTGCAGTACGCGTGGCACCTCCCCCGGGAGCACGCCAAGTACTCGGTGTTCATCTCCGAGCACGACGTGCGCGCCGGCAACGTGAGCATCGAGGCGACGCTCCGGGCGATCCCCGCCGCCACCGTGGAGCGGATGCGGGAGGAGGTGATCCGGCTCATCCCGTCGGTGATCTACGCCGACCCGAGGTCGAAGCTGGAGACGGTGAGGGACGCCTTCGACGTCGCCGTCGAGGGGATCATCGACAGAATCGCCATGACCAGGGGAGGCTACGCGAGATCGTGGCTCCGGCCTAAACAATCTAGGCAAGCACTAGACGCTCGACGACGCAGACTAAGTTAATTAAGTAAATGTAGGATACTCGATCAATTTACAGCATGTAGAACGAGTTGATATCAATCATCAGTTTCGCTAGTTGATACTATCATATAGATCCTTGTATACTTCTGTTTGTTCCAAAATTCGTTTACATCAAGATTTGCACCTGTACGCCCCACGGCGACGGTTGTTGCAGTTTGCAGATTCTGATCCACGGCTGTACATGTACGGACCGAATCCGATCGGTTGGAAAACACGTGCCTTAGCACAATAAATCTCACTTTGTAACATACAATATATATACTCGCACTTCAATCTGTAATTCCATTGAAAATTTCACTGACAGAAAAGTGGACCTTCCTCTTTCTTAGAATTTGATTGTAAAAAACCATCCAAATTAAGTGTTATCATCTCAATAAATACTTGTAGCATCTTCAATAAAATTGCAATTTTTGGCTCTCCAAATATCCATTTAACCATCTTGCCAAAAAAATAGAGAGATGAATTTGTATTTCATTACAACGGTCTCTCCATTACACTCTTTTTTTTTTGGAAATAACCGGGGGGGGGGGAATTCCCCACCTGAATTATATTGAGAAAAAAAAGGGGGTCGGTTACATCACATAGAGTTTATATGATTGGGAAGAACGAATAGAGGAAGAGAGAAGATTTTTCCAATCGGTCACTACCAATCTATCTTTCCTGCAAAGACGCTCAGCCCACATAGTAGCATCTTCGATACATTTGACAACTAACCTAGTCCGGGAATTAGGAAGACCTCGGAACACGACATCATGCCTATGACTCCAAAGCCTCCAAAAACAAAGCAGGAAAAAAAATTTTGAAATGCTTGGCAGGCAGATGGCAGGGAGCGGCGAGGTCAGTGAGATCATGTACATCCGAAACAACAGATATGCGTAAAGCTTGCCAGAAATCTTGGGCAAACTGACAATGAAGGAAGAGATGACTCGCCATCTCAACACCTCGGTTGCAGACAATACACCCAGTTGTTTGAACAATGTTCTTCTTATGCAAGTTAGCTTTGGTAGGAAGTCAATCCTTAGCAAGAAGCCAAGCGAAGAACTGAATGCGGGGGGATCTCGATTGTCCCAAATGAAGTGCCAGTTCTTGCACAAGGGCAGGGTCCGTTGAGAAGACGAGTAGACGCTTTTCGTACTAAGAATTCCGGGAGCATCACGTGGCGTTCGCAAATCAGTAGAGACTCTATGTGCTTCTTCCTCCTTCCCACTAGATCTTTCCTCTCCCCACCCGTAGTGACATGGAGAAGCAACAGCCGCACCCAACAGGAAGGGCAGAATGGCCTTCTCTACCACCGCACCGGATCTAGGAGGGCCACCTCTTCTGCCATCGCATGATAGCGCGGGGGGGGGGGGGGGGGGGGGGGGAAGCCGGCCATGGAGGTGAGGTGACTGGCACCGGAGAAGAAAAGGCGGTCGACGGACGGTATTGGAGAAGGGAAGGCGACGACAATCCTCTTATGGTAGATGGCGGTGACAGAGGCGAGGTGGCCAGATAACATGCATTGCCACTACCACGTTGATGATCCCTAGAGATTGAGATAGAGTATTACCAAGGACCAACTTTTATCTTACACTTTGTGTACAAGCACTTGTACTTAGAAAAAAAGTATATCCATAATGCCTCTTCGTTTTTTTCATGTTCGTATTTTTCTTTAAAAAATAGTAAGGTAAATCAATATGTCACTCCACAAAAATACAAATTCAACTTATGCAAGTAGAAACAAAAATAACAAATTTAAATATAAATAGAATATGCATTCACAGTTAATTTTGATATTTTTGTAATTATATATATCGAATTTAAATTTGTATGCTTGTGAAATGATACATATCTCGTTTATATTATTCTTTAAACTTTTTAATGAGTTTTTAAACGACATGAAAAAAAAACAAGATATCCCGTGAGAAACAAAAATCCATATACCTTGTACTTCATCTGAGAGCAGCTTTCCTGCATTTGTACCCCATATCCATTCTGTACCTTCGGACCAAAGAAAAACGCCTGCGCACGGCTGCTGCAACAGGCTCACTGCTTCAGTATTCTGCAAATCCACCGGACACCAGTGGTCTATTCTGCTGTGTGATCTGTTGTCGCAGGAGGATTTGCATCTCGCCATCTCGGTCATACCACCTCATCTCGCGTGTTGCCGGCAAAGCAACCGCTGTGTGTGTGTGCGTGCGTGCGTGTCTGCGCGCGTGCCGCGCACCGGCGCATGTGCTCCATCGCTTCGGCATCACGCAGCCAGCCGGGCAGGCGGTGCCGCCTCGCCGGTGGCGAAGTTGGGGTCAGAATTCAGATCCCCGCGCCCTTGACAGTTTCCATACCGTGGCGTGGCCTCCGCGCGCGCGCGAATCTGAGCTAGATCACCGCGCCCTTGCCGATTTTCCATATCTGGCGTGGACGGGCGCGTGCGCGATCGCGAGATGCGAAACCGACGAACGAGTCTCGTCTCGCGGCGGCGACCCGGCGCGCCGCGCGCGGGGGCAATCGACGAAGAGAGAGACCAAGAGAGTTAATGCGCCATAAATTAAGTCTTTGATCCGAGAAACTAATCCCGTGTCAACTCTTCAGGGGACGCGATTACCGTGCAACCCACGTGCAACTTCACGGTTCACCTCCAATTCAACCTCGAAGCAACCGCCTTAGCTACCTGCTTACACACTTCGGCCAGAAAAATCGATCGCTACAGTTGAATTTACGAGAAACCTCTTGTTTCTATGAAAGATTGAAGTCGAAATTTAGGGACTCTTTTAATCGTAGTGATAGAAAAATGGAGGAATAGGATAAATGAAAAATTATGATAGAAATGTAGGTAGAAATCAGAGAAGTGCAAAACATATGAAAAACACAGATATTACCGTTTGATTGGATCGCATGAGAAACACACGAATTGAATGAGATTGATAGACTCAAAGAAAAATTTCAAGAGGTGAACTCTGGTTAAATTTCTTTCAAAATCTATATAGAATTATCCATTCCATAAAAATTTCAAAAGATATGATATGATTTAATCTTTTATTTTAAATGTTTTCATAGGATTTTTTTTGGTACGATTAAAATCGTCCAAAATTTTTAAATTTTTCTCCAAATTAAAAAAGGCACTCAGAAAGTTCTAAACGTTGGGTACAGAACTATACAGTGCCCGAGACTTTTCGTCTAGTGTCCAGAGATTATGCACATGTTTCTCAGGCACACCTGCATGCATTTGATTGGTAAACCGCTTCTACTCTTGACAAGTCACGTAAGAGCACCGGCAATGTTAAAGTTAAAGTAAGGTGCTCTCTATAAAACATCCATCTCAGCAATAGATTAGATTAATAGTAAACCACTTCAATAGTATTTCTATGGGTATCTATAACTCTCTAATCCATTGTCTCGTTTTTCTCTATAGACTATCTCCAGGTTAGTAGATAGCTTTGCTCTCTCTCTTCATTTAATCTCTTCCAAGTAGGAAAATATGCTTACATAGATCTCTTGTAGAGAGCCTATAAATATCCATTGTGGGTGCCCTAAGAGCAGGTACAAATAGCAGACTATAAGCTAGTTATAAACACATTTCGAGAAGATAAAAAAAAGAGAGAGAAGAGCAGCAGGCTATAGATTTATAGCCAACTACAGCACAGAGTTCAAAATGCATATGTGTATGATAGGTGAGTCCAAGTCTGAATTGTGCATTGTATGTTTATAGGTAACTATTGTATGAATTGGCTACTAAATTAGCTATAAATAATTTGGAGCCAGTAGTTGGTTATATTAGTGGAGTATTAAACTTGCTCTAAACAGTTTCTACTCCTGCTACACCATAAACAACTGACAAGTCGCATCTGCACAGAAATTTACTCCAACTAATTGACTTGATCATTGCATCCTGTTTGGAGGAGCTTTAAATTCTAAGAAGCAGCTGTTTGGTAGCCAAATTCTAAGAAGCAGCTATTTGGTAGCCAAATTCTGAGAATATGGAAAAGCTCTGAAACCCAGCTTCTGGTTTCTTAGTTCATTTTTCAGAATCTGTAACTACATATTCTCAGAAGCTATAGATTGTTTGGGGCAGCTTCTAGTATAAACAGCTTTTGGAAAAAGCTGCAGCTGGGACAAACTATCGGAAACATGGCCTTCTTCACACGTGACACAGGATTCCCATGACACATGCATGGTGGTTTCGAGATTTCTCATTGCCTGTTATCTGAAATCTGAAGGCTGAAACTCTCTCCACGGCCATGGAGAGGAACGGCGCCCACGGCGGCAAACGCTTGCTGCCTCGCCTCCTCTTCCTCGCCGCCCTGTCGGTCACGCCGTGGCTTCTCATCTTCTGCCTCCACTTCTCCGTCTTCGACGGCGCGCCGCCGGTCAGCTCGCCGGCGGCGCGCCAGTCGCTCGTCGCCGTCGTGTCCGAAGGCGGCGAGGACGCGCAGCGTTTCCTCCTCGAGCAAGAGGAGCAGCTCAGGAGGCTCCCGTCCGCACGCGACGTCACGACGACGGCGGCGGCGGCGGTGGCTGGGGACGCGCACGCCTGCGAGGGGCGCTACGTGTACATCCACGACCTGCCGCCGCGGTTCAACGACGACATCCTCCGCAACTGCCGCGAGTGGTACCAGTGGATCAACATGTGCGTGTACCTCAGCAACGGCGGCCTCGGCGAGCCGGTGGACAACGCGGACAGCGCGTTCGCCGACGAGGGGTGGTACGCCACGGACCACTTCGGCCTCGACATCATCTTCCACAGCCGCATCAAGCAGTACGAGTGCCTCACCGACGACTCCTCCCGCGCCGCCGCCGTCTTCGTGCCGTTCTACGCCGGCTTCGACGTCGTGCAGCACCTGTGGGGCAGCAACGCGTCTGTCAAGGACGCCGCGTCGCTGGAGCTCGTCGACTGGCTCACGCGTCGCCCCGAGTGGCGCGCCATGGGCGGCCGCGACCACTTCGTGATGTCCGGGAGGACGGCGTGGGACCACCAGCGGCAGACGGACAGCGACTCGGAGTGGGGCAACAAGTTCCTCCGGCTGCCGGCCGTGCAGAACATGACGGTGCTCTTCGTCGAGAAGACGCCATGGACGGAGCACGACTTCGCCGTGCCGTACCCGACCTACTTCCACCCGGCGAAGGACGCCGAGATCTTCCAGTGGCAGCAGCGGATGCGCAGCATGAAGCGCGAGTGGCTCTTCACCTTCGCCGGCGGCACGCGCCCCGGTGACCCCAACTCCATCCGGCACCACCTCATCCGGCAATGCGGCGCGTCCAGCCTCTGCAACCTGATCCAGTGCCGGAAGGGCGAGAAGAAGTGCCTCATCCCGAGCACGTTCATGCGCGTGTTCCAGGGCACGCGCTTCTGCCTGCAGCCGCCGGGCGACACGTACACGCGGCGGTCGGCGTTCGACGCCATGCTCGCCGGCTGCGTGCCGGTGTTCTTCCACCCGGCGTCCGCGTACACGCAATACAAGTGGCACCTCCCCAACGAGCACGAAACATACTCGGTGTTCATCGCCGAGGAGGACATCCGCAGCGGCAACGTGAGCATAGAGGAGACGCTCCGGAGGATCCCGCCGGACGTCGCGGAGAAGATGACGGAGACGGTGATCAGCCTCGTGCCGAGGCTGCTGTACGCGGACCCTAGGTCGAAGCTGGAGACGGTCAAGGACGCCGTGGATTTGACGGTGGAGGCGGTCATCGAGAGGGTCAAGAAGCTGAGGGAGGAGATGCACGGCGCCGGCGCGTCGTCGCGACTCTCAACGGCATTAGGTGCAAACACCAATGGAGGTTTCCAATCTAGTTAGGCCAGATGACAAAAACAGTTAGGGATATGATACTCGAGTTGGAGAACAAAACGTGGGATTTGAAGGAGTTTGGTTTCATGTTTAAAAAAAAAACGTATTTTGATTTCACCTTACCGTAGGCCGTATGCAGAACAACAGAAGCATATGCGTGTCTCTATTGGTTGTGGGTAGGCTGAAATAAAATTTTGATCCGTGCTTCGTGAAAATGAATTTTCACCCGAGAGGATGTCTCTCCAATAACATCTAATAAACGAACTTTTATAAGATAGATTAATACGTGATATATCACTTTACAAATATAAAGTTAAAGTTCGACCCAAATTATAGTAAAAGAAATAAATTAAACTGTAACTAGTTCATGTACTCGTATAGAGATTTGTTCCGGTCCAGCAAAACAAAAAGTATCTCGAGGTATCGGAACGATCGGAAACGATTTGTTACCGTGAGGTACCGTACCTCGAGGTATTTTTTACTGGACCGGAGCAAATCTCACTCGTCTAAGTTGAATTTAAATATACATGTTTGTAAATTGATATATCAAATACTAACTTCTCTCACCATTTGAAAAAAAACGTTTAGACGATAAGAAACGAGTGACAACTCCTTTTGGAGAAAAATACTTTCCCAGTGCTTCATACACGGCAGCTTTTGTAACTGCACTTGTGTTATACGTTACGACCGCTAGGCCTAGGATCCCTTTGATTCGGCAAGAAGATTGCAAGGGCTCGGGTAGGCTGCGATGGGCTGGTTCAAACAAGCCCAATCAATAAGAGAACAATACAAACATGTGTGTTTGGTTTGAAGACGAGTAGAATGGGTTGAACCCACTTATGGAGATAAATTTCTTTCTTATGGACTAATCTAAAGAGTAGGGATAAGATTTATCTACTCCTAAAACCTATAAATATGTATAGAGGGGCATGGTTAGTCATTTGAGGTTGGTTTGTACTCGAGATAATATCTATAATAAAGGGAGAGTTCCACCCTATATTTATATTATATTGTCTATTTTTGCAATGTTCTTAGGAGCAAAGGGAAGGGAGCGGATGTTCTACATCTTCGCATGCCTCTACTATTGCAAGAGGGACAGGTTACGGATCCAGTGATCCGCTAATAGGTGTGAGAGGGATAAGGAACGAATCTAGTGATCCGCTAATATACGTGTTTGTTTACAACACCATCTGCCTCTTTGATACGAGGGATAGGATGGTTCTATTTTTAAGGGATGACCCGTATGTCAGCGGGAGAGAAAATTAGTTTATATTGGTTCGTCAGATTTTAAGGGACAAGACTAATATGGATTTTAGGGAAATATTTTCTTTTAGGGATCATCTCCGTCCCACCTATTTGTAAATCGAACACTTTATTAAAAATTGATCGAACCCAACCCGACCATCCCATCTCTTTAATTAGAAGAATGCGCGTCTAACAAGAACGAATAGTAGGAAAGAGTCATCTGTCTTTAGAAAAAGGCATTGGGACGTCAAAAGAGAAAGGTTATATTGGATTAATCCATACAAGAGGAAAGGGTTAGAGAGAATTGAATAGGTGTGGAATTAACCTTCTTCACAGCTTCTTCAATTGAGAGGAATGAGAAAGGATGAAGAGGATGACATGTGGGGCCCACGTGTCTTGGGTCCCACTATTTTTTCTACGTGAATGACATGTTGTCCCACATATTTTTGTTTTTTATTCTAAAATGCCACATAAGCACCAGTCAATGACACGTGGAACGAAGACCGGGTCAACACTGCCACGTAGGCGCCACGTCAGCCAAAACTGCTTCCAAAATCACTCAGGGATATATTTTACACCGGTTTTAATAGTTGGAAGAGTCGATATACCAGGTTTCGTGGTTGGAGGTTATGAATCATACTCAGACCATACTTGAGGGAGTCCAAGTATACTTTTTCCCTTAGCTTTTCTATTCGGCCTTGGCCTTCAGTTAATTTGGCTTGGACTTTTCTTTTTGGAATAAGTCCACTTTGACTCCCTTAAAAGTGACCCGAATCTAATCCATGACCCTAAACCACAAAACCGAACATCTCGACCCTGAACTATTGAAACCGGTGCAATTTGACTCCCTTAGCGGTTTTGGAGAGCGGTTTCACTGACGTGACAGTATTAACTAGTCTGTGGACTTGACGTGGCGCTTAGGTGGCACTTAAATTAAAAACGTATACGTGGAACCTGTTTGTCAATCACACAAATAAAAAAATGTGAGGCCACTTACATGTGGCCCCACGTGTCATCCTCTCTCTCTCTCTTCTTCCTCCTTTCTTTCTCCTTCTCTCCCCTTCGGCCGACCGAGGGAAGCACGAGCTGGAGCGGCGTTGGGCGGGGGCCAGAGTGGTGGCGGCCAACGGGAGCTGAAGCGGCGGCGGCGGTGGGCTGAAGCTGACGGCGGGTTCTGGAGGGGCAGCGGGCAGCTCGATGGCCGGCAAGGAGGCGGGAGAGGATGGCAGCGCCGACGCCGACGAGATCGAGCGGGGGAACGGCGGTCAACGGCTTCGGCGGGCCAAGAGTTGGGGGTCGGCGTTACGCAAGGGTGCCGGGGGGGAAACCTGAGCTGATCTCCTTTACGGATCCACGCCGGCGACCTCCTCCACCCCCAGTCGTCACCTCCGCTGGCACGACGCCCTCACCGGGTGAACGAGCTCCATGCTCCCTCTGCCGCCTCCCGCCGTCCGTGACAACAAGATCCGGTGCTCTGGCCTCTCCACCGATCGCAACAACAAGATCCGGCGTATGCGGCAGGCTCACGACACGGCCGACATCGAGCCTGTCAAGCTGGTTAGGGGCGAGGGCCGCCATCGAGCTACGACATTCAGCATTGCAACGATGACGTCGTCAAGTCATTGCTCGAGCTCACTGCGTGGCCGTCAAGCGTCAACTCCCGCGCCAGCCCCATCATCACCACCAACTCATTCCCCGTTGCGTCCCTTCAACTAGTGCTGCTAAGGCCACAAGCATCACAAAATCCAGAAATAAGAGATAAAATTGATTGTTAGCAGGTCGTTCATCATCCACTGAAGAATAGGATGAGTAGGCAGAGGGGAGCAATTAATTTTGTCTTGCTTGAACACGCCCAAGATGGCCACCGTCCCGGGAATACTCGTGCTTGCGTCGAGCGGCACTGACCCGGACATCACGTCAGCGATCAGCTGGCTCAGGTCGCTGGTGAAGCGGTCGGCGCCGCCGCCGCCGCCGCCGCTTAAGCTCCCGCCGGCCACCGCCGCTTCGGTTCCCGCCGGCGCGGCCGCTCCAGCTCGTGCTTCCCGCGGCCGGCCGAAGGGGAGAGAAAGAGAAAGAGAGAAAGGAGGAATTAGAAAGAGAGAGGATGACATGTGTGGCCATATGTTAGTGGCCCCACATATTTTTTTATGTGTGTGATTGACAAACGGGTCCCATATATACGTTTTTAATTTAATTGCCACCTAAGTGTCACGTCAAGCCCACAGACTAGGCCAACACCGCCACATCAGTGCCACGTCAGCGAAACCGTCGAGGGAGTCAAATTACACCGGTTTCAATATTTCGGGGGTCGAAATGTCCGGTTTTAGGGTTTAGGGTCATGGATTAGATTTGGGTCAATTTTGAGGGAGTCAAAGTGGACTTATTCCTTTCTTTTTCTGAAAGGAGACAACAAACTGTGGGCTATGATGGGCTGAAATCTGAAAGAAGACCTAGAACTCTACGGATTATGGTCCATTTAGCTAATGTTCCTTTGTGGGCTTATATATAATCGCCTAACAGTTCTCTGCATGCATTCGGCCCAACATGTAAGGGGAAGTAAGACGAGGTTTAACCGAACTAGTGGAGCCACCGTTTCGTGGAATAAGTGAAACGATGTATTTGTAAAAGAAAAGTAATTTGTGAATAAAATTTTTATATATGTGTTCTTAGCAATCTAAAAGCAAAAACTGAAAAATAAACTTCGATAAAAAAACCCTCAAAATCAGCTCTAAATTTAAGGTTGAAAACTTAAATTTTGGCTGATTAGCATAAGTGAAAAGATAAGGCCCTAGGTCACCTTCGTTGCTGGTCCTGCCAAAATGTTCTAGAAGCTTATAGAAGCTAGGGGCCTCATTGTTTACCCTATGGCTTATAAGTCTAAGCCAAAATTTAAATTTTAAAACTTAATTTTGAATTTGAATTTGATATTTTTTTTCAACATAGTTTTTTCCAGCTTTGGATTTTTAAATCACAAATTTTACTCATATATTATTTTTTAATCACTAATAAGCTATTATGGCTTATAATAAGTCATAACCAACCGATGGGTACCTAGAACCATCTGGTCTGGGATTTTACTGGGATGTATAGCTGAGCTCCAATCACATGGTAAGCCCTATGGGAATTTAACTTCGCCCTATGGAAGGCCCAGCTTGACCTTCTGTCCACTGACGGCAACCATCAGGGCTGAACAGCCCAAACTCTGTTGATGTAGGCCCAAGTAGGCCTAACCTGGAAATTCTCCTGTAAATGTGTACACAACTACTACCGTATATTCAGATGATCAGATCCTATATTCTCCCTGTTTCTGGCTCAATATAGAGTCGACGATCGTGTCATCAGTTTTAAATAATCGTCAATACCGGTCTACTAATTTATAAGATAAGCTCAGTTAATGAAGTACTCCAGTTTTTCCATAAGCCATAACCCTAAACATTTCGTTTAGGGTACTCCCTCTACCCAGCCCACCTGTCCTCTCTCCTCTGTGAATGTCTCATTGCAGATGTGCAGCCTCATCATCAGCACAGCAGGCGCAGAAATCAAGCGTGTAGCGAGCGCAGGCCACATCCAGGAGTATCTCTCAGTCCGGATCTCGAGGCACTGTCACAATGGTAAAACCGTAAAACCTGCAGTGGAAATTTGGGAGTTCCTAAAAAGTTTTTCCCAAAAACATCACATAAAAATTTTGGACATATGCATAAAACATTAAATATAGATAAAAAAAACTAATTACACAGTTATGATGTAAATCGTGAGACGAATCTTTTGAGCATAATTAGTCCATAATTAGCTATAAGTGCTACAGTAACCCACATGTGCTAATGATAGATTAATTAGACTCAAAAGATTCGTCTCGCGGTTTCCAGGCGAGCTGGGAAATTAGTTTTTTTATTCGTGTCCAAAAACCCCTTCCGACATCCGGTCAAACGTTCGATTGACATCCAAAAATTTTTATTTCGTGAACTAAACACGGCCTATGTAGGAGCACTAAACCTAGGCACATTGCTAATCTGCTGTTTTTGTCAGTGTGAGTCACTCTCTGGTAGTACTGTCTCGACATGGTAGCATGGTCGAAAGGGAAATGCACTGTTTCTGATTGAAGGCTTTGCCTGGAGCTCATGGGGCACACACGATGACACGAAGTCACGAATACGCCGGTGATCGTGGACCCAACAAACGTCGCGTGCCGCCAAGTTTGGTTCGGCCGGCCGGCCGGCAAGTCTCTCGACCCGGTGGCAATTTCTTTGATGCTAAATCTCCCATTTGGAGCGTAATGAGTTGACAAATGGCGTCATCTCCCGGCAGTTTTGGGTAACCGGAGTCTCTCACCGCAGATGCCGACGACGTTCGTGAGACCCACTCCCTGTTCAGTTCAGGGTACATTTCCTACAATGATGGTGCTCGACTGTATCGGGGGAGGGAGGGACAGGCCGGGGACCAACGGAAAGTGCGTAAATAATGTGTGGCAAATAGTAGGCGGTGTTTTTTGCTATGTTTTTTCAGTATTCTCGATCAAATTTACATATTCTCTTCGTGTTTTTTTTGCTGTGTCATGTGCCTTTGGTCCAACCAAGGAGTAGTACTAGAATCCATAGCTGGCTTTATAACGGTGTTACGCCATGCTGATGCCAAGGTACAACTTGTGCTGTTTTCTTTTATTCTTGCCCTTTGCGTTGCATCGAGGACCAAAAACGACTCCATGGGAAGGAGAACTGGAGAAGGGGAAGATACAGTAAACAAAAGCAGGTGTCGGCAGATCAGCACACTGCTATATACTCCAGTGCAAATAGTTTTTTTTAAATCCCGTGTTTCATTCTGGATCATGGGGGTGGATCCGGCACCGCGTGACGGCAACTGCCGCAATAGCTGGACAGCCGGCGCAACCGGTGCCTGCGACCGGCACGTCACCGCGCGCACATTGCCCTGTCTCCCCACTTTGACCGCCTACCGACGATTTCGCCGGCGAGAGAGTGGTCACGATTTGGCTGCAGTGGCGTGCCATCCTTGTCGTCCCCGTCTGCCCCCCTATTCATTTTTCTGATTTCTGTGGTTGCTGCCAATTGAACTCCGGTAGGTTACAAACGAAGCCACCTAACAAAGCGTCATCTTCTAACTGAAATTTTCTGCGACCGAGTCGAAGTCGAAATCGATGTGCAATGATTTAACAGACGAGTGCACACCGGTGCTTAGATTTCCATATTGTTTAGTCAACTAGCAGCCGGTAGGATTCGAGTAAAATTTCAACTAACAGCATGTTTGAGAATTTCCATTAGAGAGTTTTGTTACCATTACATCGAAGTCCTGCTTTAGAAAGTAAAATTAATGAACCAGAGATTGTGTTCCAAACAGGTCTCGATGAATCTGGTTACAAAGAATACAGGCTGCAATTTAAGTAGTCTAATTTTAACTCTTAAACTATGCTCGAAGTCTGTTTATTATGATGAAAAGTAAAAGATAAACTATTTCTATATCTTTGGGTTAAACGCATATATGTATTAGGTTTCACCTATTTTACATTCTGCCACTTTTTTTTTGCTAATTGCTATATAATCCCACTAGTTTAGCATGAAGATGCCATAATGCCATTCTGTTGTGTTAGATGACACCAACACCACTAATTTATTATGAATTGACTTTGTTAGGCACTATAAATTATAAAAGCACATTGGTACTACCTCTGTTCTAGAATACTTGATTCTTTAGAATTCAAATGTTGTCCCAAAATACTTATCATTATGGAGTACTAGTTGTCCCATCAATTACTTCCTATTCAAAAGTTTTCCCATTTTACCCTCAATAACCATTCCACTTCCCATCATATATTATTTATTAAGAGGTATTATAGTCTTTTGTATTAAACCTTAATCTATACTAAACAACCTAGAATGATGACTATTGTGAGATAGAGGGAGTAAAAAATATACTCCTACCTCAGTTTGAGATGAGAGGTATTTATGTCGTAATAGAACGCCACGGAACTTTCAACAATTTTTACTTTTCCTAATTTCAAAATTTAAAGATACATTCTCCAATCCAAGGACACCGACGGTTAGCTGGTTCTCGGTGGTAAATTGACAATTACAACATGCCCTAATAGCAAATATACAATTGTTTCTACAATTCTTACATATAAAAATGTTGAGTCATATTTTTGTCATGGAACTACTTTTACATCACATGTCTGATACGTTTTACAAATGTAAAAAACACAATGGCCAATGGTTACTAGAGAGAACCGAGCTACTAGCAGTTTTTCTCCCGGTGAGACAGGAAATAAAAGAAAAAAAAAAACGACCCACTGCCAAATGGTTGTATCAAAGCATCAACAATCCACCCCCACCCCCCCCCCCCCCCCCCCCCCCCCCGGCGCATGTGCTGGTAGTATGACAGCGTACAAAACAGCACATGGAAACAGATGAACCACAATCATATGGTAAAAAACAAAAACGGAAGCTTACCTTTCCCACCGCCACGTCCCGGCTCCCCATGCGACCGCGCCTATGGACGGGCGCCCTGCCCACGCCACTGCCCCCACCGTCGCACGTCCTGCGACGGCCGCGTCGGTCGCCACGTCTCCATCTCCCCCCACACCACCTGGTTTCCTCTTCAGTTTCCTCCTCATTATTCCTCCTCTTCCCCCCTCGCCGCTTACTCCATCCATCACCAAACCCGCATTCAAAACAAGCAACCCTCCTCCCGAATCGAACAAGGAAACAAATATCGCCTCTAAAACCCCCATCGTCTCGTCTCGTCCCCCTCTCCCATCTCCCGCGGCTTTCCGCGCGATCCACCGATCCGGTTTCCCCG
This sequence comes from Oryza meridionalis, assembly GCA_000338895.3. Taxonomy (NCBI): domain Eukaryota; kingdom Viridiplantae; phylum Streptophyta; class Magnoliopsida; order Poales; family Poaceae; genus Oryza; species Oryza meridionalis. Next base: position 2,650,624 of record CM002526.2, read on the forward strand.
CGCCGTGCCCGGAGTCGGCGCTCCATTCCCGCGCCGGGTTTTGGGGCGGTGTGTTGATGCGGCGGGATTCGAACCCTGGCCTGTGAGTTGGGCGTCGGCGCGGCGGCTGCGGGGTCGGCGCGGGCGCGGCGGATGTCTGCTATGAGGCGGCGGCCGGTGCTGCCGACTCACCAGGACGACATGGAGAAGGTGGGCGGGAAGCCGCCGCAGTCGCGCCTCTGCTTCCTCGCCACGCTCTGCGCCATGTTCTGGGTCCTCATCTTCTACTTCCACTTCTTCGTCATCGCCAACGAGCCTGCCTCCGCGGGGGCGGACACCGCCGCCGGCGCCGCGGCGAGCATTGCCCGCGCCGAACTTCCGCTCCCCGAACCCGAGCGCGTCTCCGACCCCGCGGTTCCCCTCGCTCCGCCTGCCCTCGTCTCGGAGCCGCCACCTACCACCGCTACTGTCGCCAAAGTGGAAGAGGAGGAGAAGCCCACGGCCGTCGTCCACCAGGAGGCGGCGCCCAGGGATTACGCGTTCCAGCGAGCGCTCAAGACCGCGGAGAACAAGAGCGACCCGTGCGGCGGCCGGTACATCTACGTGCACGAGCTGCCGCCGCGGTTCAACGACGATATGCTCCGGGAGTGCGAGAGGCTCAGCCTCTGGACCAACATGTGCAAGTTCATGAGCAACGACGGGCTTGGCCCGCCGTTGGGCAACGAGGAAGGGGTGTTCTCCAACACCGGCTGGTACGCGACGAACCAGTTTATGGTGGATGTCATCTTCAGGAACCGGATGAAGCAGTACGAGTGCCTGACCAAGGACTCGTCCATCGCTGCCGCGGTGTTCGTGCCGTTCTACGCCGGGTTTGATGTGGCGAGGTATCTTTGGGGGCACAACATTTCGACGAGGGATGCCGCGTCGCTGGATTTGATAGATTGGCTGAGGAAGAGGCCTGAATGGAATGTGATGGGCGGGCGTGACCATTTCTTAGTTGGCGGCAGGATTGCGTGGGATTTCAGGCGCTTGACGGATGAAGAGTCGGATTGGGGCAACAAGCTGCTTTTCATGCCGGCTGCGAAGAATATGTCAATGTTGGTGGTGGAGTCAAGCCCATGGAATGCCAATGATTTTGCGATACCATATCCTACTTACTTCCACCCTGCCAAGGATGCTGATGTTTTGCTTTGGCAGGATAGAATGAGGAGCCTGGAACGACCATGGTTGTTCTCGTTTGCTGGGGCTCCTCGTCCTGATGATCCCAAGTCCATCAGAAGTCAGCTTATTGATCAATGCAGGACATCAAGTGTCTGTAAATTGCTGGAGTGTGATCTTGGGGAGAGCAAGTGCCATTCCCCTAGCGCAATCATGAATATGTTCCAGAGCTCTTTGTTCTGCTTGCAGCCCCAAGGTGATTCGTATACGAGAAGATCTGCCTTCGACTCGATGCTGGCTGGTTGCATTCCTGTTTTCTTTCATCCTGGTTCAGCGTATGTCCAATATACGTGGCATCTTCCAAAGAACTATACACGGTACTCTGTCTTCATCCCTGAAGATGGCGTCCGTAAGGGAAATGTCAGCATTGAGGACAGGCTTAAAAGTATCCATCCAGATATGGTCAAGAAGACGAGGGAAGAGGTCATTAGTCTCATCCCAAGGGTGATATATGCTGATCCAAGGTCAAAGCTGGAAACCCTGAAGGATGCCTTTGATGTTTCTGTAGAGGCAATCATTAGCAAGGTGACACAGTTGAGAAGAGATATCATCGAAGATCATGAAGATAAAGATTTTGTTGAAGAGAATAGCTGGAAGTATGATCTGTTGGAAGAAGGGCAGAGGACAATTGGACCTCATGAATGGGATCCGTTCTTCTCTAAGCCCAAGGACAAGGGTGGAGATTCTACTAATCCATCTACTAATGCTGCCAAGAACTCCTGGAAAAACGAACAAAGAGGTCATAACTAAACTACAGGTAGTTAGATATGTGATCGAGGAAAGGAACTAGACATCCTCTCTAGAGAAGCTCCTTGCAAATACCTTGCCCATATGCCAAAGATCCTCCAATGCAGTAGATCTGATGATCATGTATTTTCTTGATGATCTAGCCCCTACAGGTGTAAGTGGTGGTAGAAAAGATGCTTGGGGAAAAAATGCACGGCCTTCGAGTTGCCCTTATAAATACCATTTCACACTCTATTTTTGTTTTGCTTTGCTCAATAATCTTTTTGTAAGTCCTTACGGGATTTATAGGTATATCAATTTTGCTGTTGTTTCTGTTTTGTTTGCTTTGATCTGTATGTGTATGGTTTAGAATTTGTGTATACTACCTTTTTATACTCACAATTAGTAAGCAATCAAAGAGATTTTTGTAGAGATGACTTTTTTCAAGCAAGATATAACTTTTGTGATTGCACATCATGCTTCATAAGGATGCATCCTTGCAGATTTGAGATAGCTCTACTCTATTGCAACCCAATGGCAACAGGACATTATTTCTGTTCAGTTGTGTAGGGCTGGGCCGCTCCAGTTAAATGATTGTGGAAGCCTTAATTTGTCCTATTCCAATAGCTTTAACAGGCTATATAGTTGACTATACATAAATAACAAACTCCATTGTTAGTTACCTCCAACTGAACTTGCTTGCCAATGATGAGCTAAATAAGGTAGATGCTATTGTCTATCAAACAGTGATAGTTTTTGAATGGTCTTATTATTGACTATTACTACTCCCTCTTTTCCATATTGTAAGGTGTTTTAGTTGTTACGGAACAGAGGGAGTAATTGCTTTGAAGCTTTATCTAGCACTGATAAGATTGAGGGTTCTTCCATCATTTGTCAATGACTTCCTCAGTTCCTGTTCATGGGTATGTGGCTATATATCCTGCCTGCTAGATTGTTTGAATCTTGCAAGAAACTCAGATCTGGCCATGTGGGATCAACTTTTTGTCTAAGATCTGTTTCTTCATATTCAGATTTATCTAGTTGGGAATTTAGATATTATTGGTGTCATCATGGAAGTGCAGTAGTGAATTGATTTAACAAAAAACAATATTTATTCTGTTAGTCCATTTATGGCAGCGTTGGAATGAGGATGTGCTTACCTCTTTTTTGTGCTTGTGGTATAGGTTGATGAACACATCAGGGCTCTCTGAAGGATGAAATAGAAGAAATTACAGTTCTAATTCAGGTATATTCTCGCAACCCTGCTAGCTTTGAAATGCAATACATGTTAGCTATCTATATTAGCAAGGCATGTAGTGGTGCAACTGAAATTTTCTTTTAGGGATTGACTTCTGATACGATATATGATTATATTATAGAATCTGGAGTTTGTCTTGTTCTTGATGTGTCGGTCCATCTGACTAGTTCCCCCCTTTGTGGTCCTTTCTGATATAAATGAGACTATGGGAACATTATCACGTAGTACCAATTAGTACTCCCTCCGTTCCATAATATAAGGCAGAACTACTTTTTTTTAGCCTTCCATAATATAAGGCATATATAAATACATACAATTAATTAGGACATCTTTTCTATTAAATTATTACTTTTTTGAATCCTCCACCTCCAAGATCTCTAATTCTATTGGATGCATACACTATATTTATTAGGGTGATCCAAACCAAACTAGGAGATGATAATAATTGTTTCTTGGTCTTTGGGTTAAGGGTGGTTGTGTCTTATATTTTGGAACAACAGAGGGAGTAACTGGTACGGTTCAGAGTGACATTTACTTTTGTTTTCTGCACGATGGCTGTCTTAAGTTGCCCTTTTATTGAAGCTCATGGTATCTACTACAAGAATCTACATTCATAGTACAACCATCCATAATAATTGCTGCAATCTAGTATAGGTATAAAACTCTGGTGTTCATCTCTTTTGAGAAGAAATTAGGGTATTATTGTTGACTAACAGCCAGTCATTAGTTCATCAAAGCTCGCAAGTCAGAAAGGCAAGGCCACGTTCATCGCTTGTAAGCCAAAAGCAATCATGTCCTGCACGTTCCCACGTTGCTGATGAACTTGGCATGAAAAAGCACGGCATTGTTCCGACCTTTGGGGCTCTGATTTGGGGCCGTGCAAGTAAGAGATGGTGTTATATCCAAGCATGGGATCCAATCGGTGGTGGTACTAAGCGTACAGAGGGTTATTATATTGGACAGCGATGCTTTTTAGTAGAATCTCTTGTTTTAATCATTTGCTTGTCGCTTTCCAAGTTTTGTTCCTACTACGAGTTTATGCTTAAAGCATTCATCCTCAAAAGCTGATCTTCTTGTGTGGACCCCGTTTTTATAACAGGAATCAATCATGTAAACAGTACTATTTCCCTGAATCAAGTAGTTTGGTATACACGAATTCATAGCTGAAATACCCAGTGCACATACACGAGTGTCTAGTACGAATTATTACATCATAAGTCCGCAGGCATAGTCTTAAATCATCGGACCGAGCGGTGCGGAATACATTCCAAAAACAGAAGTAGGTAAGGCAGCGGAATCAAGGCGTGCCTTACTAAGACCTACTGAGCGCCATCGTCTTTATCACTCTCCTGGTAGTAGGCATAGGGATCCTCCGAAGCTTCATCTCCGGCCTCTGATTAAGTTTATATTTGCAAGGGTGAGTACCAACCGTACTCAGCAAGTCACCACAGCAACAATGCACATGATAAAGGGTATTCAAGGAATGGCTATGGTTCTTTTGCACAAAGCAAGTTTTGTAATTCTTTTCACAAGCCTAGGACCTAGCATAGACTGATCAAATTTTAGTACCAGTGTTCATATTAAACAATGACGGTTCTGTCCACCATCTATTGTGATCCCAAGGATAGCTTCCTGCCATTGAGTCGTCATGGTTTTCTGAGGACGTCCACCTTCCCTCCTCTCAGGAAGTGGCTCCATCAGCATAGAAATCATCATGCAACATCCCATCCCACACAAGTTAAGAATTTAGAGTCTAGCCAAGTGTAATACACGTCCCAGTGCTCAATAACCGCGAGCACGGCTATTCGAATAGATTTGGTTTACTCACACTGCAGTGGATGTACACTTTACCCGCACTCCGCGACTGCCCAACACATGAGCCTCGTCTCAACACATGAGACATGTCACGGCAAAGCTTTTCGATAACCTCGCATTGGCAGTACCCGCTCCATGAACTTTACATCCTCATGCACTCTAGGCGTACACGGTTTCTAGCAATGAGAGGAGTTCTGGGACACCCGGGAAGTGAAGACTCACATATGCATTAAGTTATAATTACATTTAGATTCTCACATGGCAGTCCTACCGATGGCGACATCACTGTAGACACCCGCCTCGCGGTCCTACCAATGGCTGCCCCACCGTAGAGCCCCTGCCTCACACATCAAGAAACCACTATGCATGGATACTGCCTCCGCTCAGCTATCTACTCTGCTAGGTCTATACCCATACGAGAAGTGCGGTTGTACGGGGGTCGTTTCATGCTTAACTTCATGGCTCGGTCCTTAACTGACCGGGGACGGTACTAGCCTTTTCCGGATACCACCCAAATCCTCCGTCCGCCCCAGTCGAAAACAGTTGTTTAATTTTATTTCTCTTTTCGCAAATCGTGTCATCAATATCATGGCAATGTGGCGCTCATGTCTCCACATGCCGCATCTCAATTACCTTCCCAAAGGTAATTGCCCAAGCATAGAGCATTTTGATAAATATGAGTATGCATGATTCTAGAATAGCATTGCTAAGCAATTGTCATAGTTGACTAGGGACTCATACGTAAACATGGTTACGAAGGAATATGGGGTAAACAATAATCAAGGCATGGCATAATCACAAGTAGGATGTTTATCATTGCATGCAATTTTATTTGTAAACAAAACAATTTCACAATTGGGATCAACATGTTCAAGGAATAGTGATGACTTGCCTTGCTCAAAGTCTTGCGGGTCTTGACCTTCGCTTGGATCTGCAGCTTCCTCGAGCTCTATAGTTACGTGCGAAAATTGATTTGAATTCGGTTAGAATTCAAATAAAAATCCAAGTAAATCCGAATGAAAGTCGAGTGCGAAAGTTGATTCCTTTATATTAACTTTACTATTCGCGAACTAAGACACACCCATTTTCGATGTAAATTATTTGTGAGTATAATTATTTTGTCGTCTTAAGTTTTTAATTTAATATTCCCTAGTATTATATCTATGTAATAGGCTAGGAATTTCTATCGCGAGCTAAATATCGGACGAAATCCTAGAAATATTATGCGATTTAATTTAGTCTATGACTAAATGATTTAAAAATCCTTAGTAATTAAATCCGAATTTTTACTGGGAATCGATTACTTCTAGAGATTACCCAAAATAATCTATAATAATCTATAAGAATTCATTTATTTGTTTTAGTTATTGATTACATTTAAATTACTACTGCGAATTGATCACTTATAGTAATTACCAAGAATAATCCATAATTTATATTAAATTTTTGCAATCCTACGACAAAAAATTAATCTATAATTAAATTCTAATTATTTTAAATTTTCTAAACCTTCCTAATTTTTCTTTAATTATACTATTATTATTATTTATATTTATTTATTATTATTTTATTTTATTATTATTTTTTTTCTTTTCTTTCTCTCTTTTCTCTCTTTTTCTTTTTCTCTCTTTTTCTTTTCTCTCTTTTTCTCTCTTTTCTTTCTTTTTCTTTCTTTCCTCTCTCTCTCTTTTTCTCCCTCGGCCGGCCTCTCTTTTCCTCTCCCTCTCTCTCTCGGCTCTCTCTCACCCGAGCGGCGGCGGCGGTGGACGCGAGGGGAAAGGAGGGCGGCTCACCGGCGGCGGCGGCGACGACGACGGCGACGGCGGCGCAAGGGCGGCGCGGTGCGGCGGCACCGAGGGCGGCGGCGCGGCGGTGCGGCGGCACGAAGGCGGTGGCTCGGTGGAGAGGGGAGAGGGGAGAAGGAGGGAGATGGGGTGGGAGAATGGAGAGGGGAGAGATGATTTTATAGGGGAGGGAGGGGAAGAAGAGGGGGAGAGGGGCAGCGGCTATGGCGATGGCGACGGGCGGCGCGCGGCGCGGCAGGCGGCGATGGCGACGAGCGAGCGACGCGGCGATGCGACGAGCGAGCGGCGCGGCAGGTGGTGACGGGGCGCGTGGGGCCCGAGGCGGCGATGGGACGCGCGCGCGGCGACGGGACGGGCGGCGATGCGACGGGCGTCATGCGACGGCGATGGCGACAGCGCGACGGCGACGGCGACGGCGCGGGGCGCGAGGCGCGAGGCGGTTATGGCGACGGCGCGCGGCGGCTCGGGGCGCGAGGCGCGGGACGGCGACACGGGGCGCGGGCAGCGGCGGCGGCAGGTCGCGTCGGCGACGGCAGAGGGGAGGCGGAGCGGCGCGCGGGGCGTGAGGCGGCGGCACGGGGCGCGGGACAGGTGGCAGCGGCGATGCGACGGCGGGCGGCGATGGCGACGGCACGGCAGCGTCGGCGCGGCAGCGGGGTAGGGTTAGGGCTAGGGGAACCACGTCGAACACCTTGCGGGCAATGAACAGTGCATTTCCTAATTTTTCCTTTTTAATTTTTAATTTATTATTTTTTATTTTTTTAATTTTTCTTTTATTTATTATTTATTTATTATATAAATTTGATTCTGTAATTCCTAATATTTGCATATATGAATTTTACCCAATATTTGTGTTATTCCAACTAATAAATTCACCCTAGATTAATATTGTTCACATTTTTATTTATCTAATTTATTTAAATTTTTAATTAGTGTTAATTCTTATTCCATCGCATTTAAATTTAATTGATATAAATATGTCCGCGATAATATTGATGCAAATAGATTACTATTGTTCTTTATTCGAAATCTCCAAACTCCGAAATCGAAATTCAATGGAACGGCGAATAAAATCGGCATGATGCAATTTATTTAAAAAAAGTTTTTGAAAATCTATATTTTTAGAGTCTTGATTTGTCGGTCGAATTTTCAGGGTGTTACATCTTGTATGGAGTAGCTGTGTATATAAGCTAATATAAAACTAGACTAACTTTACCATAATTGCCGGGCTAGAGAGTAATACATGTCTTGCATATGAAAAATAGTCGCAACAACTGTAGTTTGCATCTGTTTAACCTTATGCTGCTGTAATCCGTATCTGCACAAATCAACCGTTTTCAGAGCACTTGCTACTATAGTTGCTTCCTGGTTGTCACTCAGATGTCGACTTCGTTTGAAGCCCGTATCGCGCTTACAAGTGGAGAAGGAAACAAACAAGGAGCCCAATTCCCATCGGAGCTCGGGAGCCTCTTGACCTCGTTTCCGCCGCTCAAAGTTCGGCCTACCAAAGAACTGGATCTATCATCTGCCGATTTTCGGCCAATACGAGCCCAATAGGATTGTCTGCTTCATGTTCTTCCTAAGTTCAGTAGAAAATTCCTCGATATGTCTTTTGAGTCTAAAATTCGTCCCTAAATCGAAATACAGGTATAGCACATCCTTTAACTCACAATACCTTGTTAACTTTGGTTTCTCGGCAATATAGTGGTTGGTTTTGGTTGATGTGGTGAGCGGGACTCACGTGTGCCCCACATGTCAGCTGTCCTCTCCCTCTCCCACATGCTTTCCAATTTCCCCCCTCTAGGGTGTTGTGGTTGTTGTAGCTGTCGCAGAGTGGAAGGAGAGGAATTGGAGGGATCAAGGATGGATCTGAAGAATGGCAGGGTTCAGAGAGGAGGGAAGCGATGACGGGTGCGGGTGCGGCGCCGCTAGCAAGGCATGGGTTGATATAGTCGTTGATGTTCGACGAGTTCCCGAGTACACTGGGAGGGATGGGGGATGGGCTAAGGAAGGATTTTGGGTCCATGAACATGGACAAGTTGTTGTGGAGTATCTGGACGGTGGAGGAGAGCCAAGCAATGGCATCGGTGTTGGGGCCGGGGGAGAAGGATGGGAGGGCGCGCGGCAAGGACGACGAACGGGATGAGACGGGAAGAAGACGACTCACCGAGGAAGACAAAGCTACTTGCCGTGGAAGTATGCTCCACGCCGCTGCCCGCGCCCTATGGCCCCACCTGTCGGTCGACATGGGTTGGGGGACAGAATGGCCGAGCTAGCTTCTCCCCGCCGGCCACCGTCCTCCTCGCACCTGTCGCCGACGCTTGTCGTTGGTTGCCGTCCTCATCGCTCGTCGCCTGCTGCCCCTCCTCACCGTATGCAGCTAGGCACCACCTTGGTGAGATGGGAACGAAGGGGAGGGAGAGAGATGGGTGAAGAGAGATAAGGGTCACTAACATGGGGCCCACATAGGTTTCACGCTAACTTAGTGTTGTTGCCTCTGGTCAACTAGTCACATCATACGAAACCAGCCGCTATATTGCCCTAGGACCTCCGGAAATCTGGTTTTGTAAGTTGAGGGACAAATCATAACCTAGTATTGCAGTGCAGGGATTTAAACTCGATGATAAATTGAGGACCTAAAGCGAACTTATTCCTTCTTCCTCTCCTGGAGAACTAGGCCTCCTTTTGCCCCCCACGCGAGAATCCGGCAGCAATAACAGTACGGCCTGCCCTGTGAGCTCTGCACCTCTCCTGCTGCACCAAAATTGGGCCCTGTTACCCACCGTGATTGTATCGCTATTATATTTGCTAGCGATCCGATCTACCATGGCGAACATTAGTGAAGTTCAGAATTTGCCTCGTATTTGAAGGGACTAATTGAATTCCTTTACATCCTAAAATTGTAAAAAAGTATAAACATTGTTTACATCAATTCGTAGCCCCTGAACAGGACCAAATGTAAATCAGAACTATGTAAAAAGGTAGCAGCAGATTACAAGAACTATAGGTACAAAAACAAACACGTCCGCTAATGCCAAGTGTTCGCGTCTGTCACGTCAGATCCTCCGGTGAAAAACCAACTTTTCTACTATAGGTAACCGGAGTCGGGCGACGTCGTGAACACCGGCTTGTCCTTGTCCACGACGGTGGCGGCCACCGTGGCGCTGCTGCTCTTCCGCCGCGGCTTCGCCTCCCCGAGCATGGTCACCACGTCGCGCATGGTGGGCCGGTCCTTGGGTGACTTGGCCGTGCACAACACCGCCACGCGCAACACCAGCAGCATCTCCTCCCGTACGTGGTCGACGCGGCCGCCGACGCTGGCGTCGAGCAGCTCATCCACCCCGGTGTTGCTGCGCAGCCGCTCCCTGATCCACCCGACGATGTCCTGGCTCTCGCCGTACTCCGGCTCGATCGGCCGCCGCCCGGTGAGGAGCTCCATGAGGACGACGCCGAAGCTGTAGATGTCGCTCTTCTGATCCACCTTCAGCGTGTACCCGTACTCCGGGGCGATGTAGCCGTACGAGCCGGCGACGACGGAAACGGTCTCGTGCGCGCGCGCCATGACGCGGGCGAGGCCGAAGTCGGCGATCTTGGCGTCCATGTTGGCGTCGAGGAGGACGTTGCTCGACTTGACGTCGCGGTGGATGACCGGCGGCCGGCAGTCGTGGTGCAGGTAGGCGAGCCCGGCGGCGACGCCCGCCGCGACGTTGTACCGCGACACCCAGTCCATCAGCATCTTGCCCTTCCGCTGGCCGTGCAGCGCATCCCACAGGCTGCCATTGACCATGTACTCGTAGATCACCATCGTGTCCAGGTTGTTGCTCACGTAGCCCAGCATGCGCACGACGTTCCGGTGCCGGAGCCGCCCGAGGAGCTTCACCTCGGCCGCGAACTCGCCTCCGGCCTCGACGTCCGTGCGCCCGTCCACCGTGGCGGCCTCCTCGGGGCACCCGGCGGCGCGCCACAGCTTCTTGACGGCGACGACGGCGTGGTGGCGTGGCATGTCGGCGCGGTACACCACCCCCGTGCCGCCCATGCCGACAATGTTGGCCTCCTTGATGCACGCGAGCACCTCGGCGCTGGTGAAACTCAACCGCTGGAACGCCGTGAGGCGCCATGGCCACGATCCGCTCCCTTCTTCCTCCACGGCGGCATCGTCGCAGCATCCGCCGTGGACGTACCACCGGTGGTACAGCTGCTTGCCAAGAAACATGGCTCCGCATGCCGCAATCACGGCGGAGATGCCGATGGCCCAGCCAGCGGCAATGTGCTTCATGTGTGAGCGGCGAAGGCCATACGATTCCGACGACGATGACCGGAGAGAGCTTGCCCCGCACGGAGGCAGGACGCCGCCACAGAGTCCCGGGTTCCCGGCAAGGTCGTCGGGGTTGATCGTCCTCAAGAGCCCCGTCGCCGGCACGGGGCCGGTGAGGTTGTTGTACGCCAGGTTCAGCATCTCGAGCGCCGGCGAGCTGCCGAAGTTGCTCGGGATCTCGCCGGAGAAGAAGTTGTTGGAGAGATCGAGGACGGACAATGTCGGCATCATGGCGACAGCAGCAGGGATCTGCCCTGTGAACCGGTTGTTCCGGAGGCTCAGCGAAACGAGCCTCTGGCACGACGCGAGGCTGGCCGGGATCGCGCCGGACAGCCGGTTGTTCGACAGGTCGACGGCCGACAACGACGGGCAATCGGCAAGCTCGTCCGGCACGCCGCCGGTCAGCTCGTTATCCGCCGCCGCGAACGTTTGCAGCGCCGGGATTGACAGGATGTTCGACGGCAGCGCCGACCGCAGCTGGTTGTGCGAGAGGTCGATGAAGGAGAGCGACGTCGAGAGCGCCAGGTCGTCGGGGATCTCGCCGGACAGCTCATTGCCGGCGAGCTCCAGGCGCTGCAGCCGCGGCAGCCGCCCGAGCCCCAACGGAACAGTGCCGTTGAGCCGGTTGTTGTGCGCCCTGACGCGGACAAGCGTCGAACACGTCGTGAGCCCCGCGGGGATCGTGCCCGTGAAGACATTGTTGAACAGTATCAGCTTCGTCAGGTTGCCGCTGTCGCAGAGCCCGGCGGGCACCGGCCCGGACAAGGCGTTCGTCGACACGTCCAGCCACTGCAACGGCTGCGCTTTGCCGAGCGACGGCGGCAACGGGCCGGTGAGGGAGTTGTTCCACAGCTCGAGCACCTCGAGCTTGGAGAGCTCGCCAATGGCGGCCGGGATGCCGCCCTTGATCTTGTTGCACATCAGGTTAAGCAGCTGCAGGTTAGTGAGCTGCGCCAACTCTGGCGGGATCGTGCCGGTGATCGCGTTGTCGGAGAGATCGAGCATGATGAGGGAGGAGAGGTTTCCGAGCTCCTTGGGTATCTGTCCGCCAATGTTGTTCTTGTAGAGGTAAACGGTGTTGAGATACGGCAGCCGGCCGAGCTCCGGTGGAATGGGACCCTCTAAGCTGCCGATCGCCATGTCGAGGTACTGGAGCTTGGCGAGATTGCCAATGGCGGCCGGGATCGCGCCGCTGAACTCGTTGTACCCGATGATGAGCTGCTCCAATGACGAGAGCTCGAACAGCTCAGCCGGGAGAGCGCCATTGAGGTTGTTGCCCGAGAGGCCCAAGAACTTGAGCTTCTGGAGCTTGCCGTACGTCTTCGGGATGCCGCCGGAGAAGAAGCCTCCCCTGAAGTCGAGCGTCTCGAGCGCGGTGGCGTTGCCGATGTCGGCCGGGAGCGGGCCGGCGAAGTTGTTCCCCGACGCGTTGAGGTGCGTCAGCGAGGCGCACGCCCCGAGGCCGGCCGGGAACCTGCCCTTGAAGTTGTTGTCGCTGACGTCGAGCTCGCGGAGCGTCGGGATGGACACGAGCACCGGTGGCAGCTCGCCGTCGAACGCGTTGCTCTGCAGGACGATCGAGGTGAGCCCGGCGAGGCCGAGGATGTCGTCCGGGATTGCGCCGCTCAGGTTCATGGCGGCGAGGTTGAGGCCGGTGACCGCGCCCCGGGCGTCGCAGCGCACGCCCTTCCATGTACAATGCGGCGCAGAGCTCCATCCTTTCAGCTCCCCCAATGGATCGACGAGAGACGCCTTGATGGCCAGCAACGCGGCGGCCTCGTCACCGGCATTGCACACGGCAATGCAGCTCAAGAGCGCCAAGAAGGAGAAGGACAAGGTGAAGAACAAGTGTCTAGCACTTGTCATGCTCGGTTCTTCTGTTCCTCCCTTGTCCTCTACACTCCTCTGGCCTCTCTCTCTCTCTCACACACACACTGTTTCTAGTTTTGTGTTTTCATTGCCTTGTTTGAAGCAATAGAGAAATGGAGGGAAATTTGTAGGAAGGTATATAAGAGGATGTCTATGATTAGGATTGGATTAATGCATTAATCTATTTGTTTGGAGACAATAAAATACTACTTTGTGGCATGCTAATGCATTGGTGTGCTAGTGTGTGTGTGTTGTTGTTAGTGTTAGGTACTACATGGTTTAGTAGAGCCTTGTGGGGGCCATGGATAGCACAACAACAGCTCGGTATGAGAGTGTAAAGGTTAGGAGGGAGCATGGACATAGGCTGGAAAATGCCCTTGAATTATTGAGAGCTTCGGGAGACATGGCCCATGTGGTTAAGAGAATGTGCGAAAGGGGATTGATCACTCGTCATTGGAGAGAGAATTTTGTCTTGCTGGTTTAAACAACGAGAATTGCAATCATTGTAAACACAGAACATGGAAGTTTTCATTGGAGCCGATTCCCTATTTTCGTTGTGTGAATAACATGGTTGTTTTTGCAGATATAATAGTTCTGAAGTATGGGCGTGAAACTATGGAAGTGTTGTTCAATTGCCGACGGCCTGAAAGGAGTACACATTCATTCTAGTATATTTCTACTCTACCGTGTTCCGTATCGGTACATACTAATTTTCACTTTGTTCTGATCAATGTTCAAGCATGACAGCAAGCAGTTTTTTCCACCATTTTCATCTTTTAGAACAAATTAAGCTTTAAGAAATTCAGTTAAACTCAACCACCATATATGAAAGAAAGAAACACAAGTGGTGGTCTCAATATTTCAGTAGTCTGAACAAATGGAATTTTACTAAGCGGACACGCACGGTTAACGCCAAGATTACTTTACTTGCATATGTGTAAGTAGATTTTAATGAAGGCAGGGGTAGAGATGCAAGCGTGTCCTGGTGTTAAACAAATGATTGACCATAAATTAGTATGCTAATCTTATCTTGCAGGTTGAATGGAACTTTTGTCAGTGATCCTGGTGGTGGAGCTGTAGCCTGTAGGGACTGTAAGATTCTCTTCCAGGTTTGATAAATAGATCATATTTAATTGTCTAATACCAGGAGTAAAAAGTGATATGAGAATCTTCTAATCTTCTGACTCAACAGTATGCTTAGCTTCTGCAGGATCTTTGGCAGTAGTGAGAACTACTACATGTAAGGTTCTAGTCATCTCCTGAAGCAACCATTCCAGTGAACAATAAACCGTTAGCACTTAGCAGTAATCTTGTGAAACAATTATAAGCTGTACTTTGTCAAAGCTTCATGTGTATATTATATGTGCAAAGTCTAGGAAAACATGCCGCTACAACAACACTAGCAAGCAGCAAGCGAATTTGCAGAGTCCAACGAGTTATAAATCGTTGTAAGTTTCACCTGCTGTGTTGTCATCTTTGAGTCTCTTTTCCTACTTCACTATGAAGGAAAATTCATGGAGCAAGTTTTTTGTTAATTTATTCATAGAGTAAACTTTATATTAGGGGTAGAGAAGCGCGTTCACAGTATACAATTTGCCCAGACCCAAACCAATTATCTCCATCACATGGAAGAACCTCCTGTTCCTTTGATGATTAAATTCTTGAGAACGCCATGCTTTGGTTTCCTGTATTCGTGACCAGGTTGTCAAATTTGGGGATCTTAACCAACAGGGGTTCGCTTCAAATATTTTTTCATTGCACGCAATAATATTGACCTGCCATAAAAAAAATACTGATTTGACCATTAACAGAATACGTAACTAATCTTGTACTTGCAAGGTTTACTTTTGGATGATTTGCTCTGAATATAGAAGCAGCAATGCTTTGACAAGGGATTGGGAGTGAGTTACTACTTACTACTACAATACTTTCCAGGACCAAAGCAAGTCCAAGAACTTCAATTAGCATTGCCCTAGACATGTTTCTTTTTTTAAAGATAGTGTGATGTCTTTCTTTTTTGTGCTTGGAAAGCATAGCTATGATGGCGTGATTGATGTTACACTTTGGTGGTATGAATATGAAGCTGTCATGATCTGACCTTATGCTTGCTCAGCTATGGCATTATTTTACCTGATCGATTGTTCTTTTTCTCTCGAGGGACATCAATTAGGTTTCACACATCAATTAGGGTCATAACAAGCAGTAACTGGAGTAGAGCAGAAGAAGCATACTGTATACCTTTGTGCACCAAACTCAGCAATTTCATCAGTTTATACTTTATAATATTCCATTTAGTATTATACCAAAGGTTTTGGAACCACCATAGTAACAACTACACAACATTGAGCACAAGCCAAACAGATAAGCAACTGCAAGAACAATATGCATCAGCACGGTATAAACTACAAAGATACACATTTCTCACACAATTCACCTTTTGCTCTGTCAAATATGTTTGGTTGTCATGTAGCAGAGGCAAATAATACTACTAGTAATACTTTTGCTCTGGGGGACATCAGGTTATAAACAAGCACTGAAAAGTACAAGCAGCAACAGGACCCTTGTCCTCCCATCAAAAAGTCAGCCTAACTGACCCAACTGTTTCTACCTTTATGAAGTGTACTATCCTGCAAAAACTAATCCTTTCTCTGTAGGTGAATTACATAACAAACAACATGATCCTAACAATTACTCGCCCAACTCTGAACCTTCCCATGTTAGCAATGGAAACAATTATTGGACCCACCTGGCAGGCATACATGATACGGAGTATACCAATGGATTCTCTGCAATTGCAGCTTTCCGAGCAAGGTAAATTCAGTGTGTAGTAGTTACTGAAGAGTTATGTAGCAGCTCAGTCATATGACAATCTGAAGTCCCTGCTGTTTTCAGTCATACGACACAGCCGTTTTACCACTTGTAATTCAGTTATTTAAGATGCATTTCTGTGCTCTTTGTTTGGCTCAAGCAGGCACAAAATATGATTTATGAAGAGGAGTGAGAAGATAGAGGCGACAAGGAAAGTGTAAGCCATACTAGCCGGTGGCCGAAATGCAATCATGCAGGAGAAGATGCAGCCACCAACTGCAACAAATGCAGGCAGCCAGGCACCCTTCCGTTCCAAGTTCCAACTCGGTTGAACTCGGCCTTAGCTTAGCTTAGCTTCGCTAGCCCACATGCACGCACACATGGCCTTCCATCTTCTCTCGTATTATCTCTCCTCCCCGTTTTCTAATTGCGACTTGGCGAGAGACAGCGTGGGGCTAAGATGGGGGGCCATGTGAAGTGCCTCCGCTTTGCAGCTTCTGAAAATTCTCTCCGTGCCGGCAGATTATTGAGCCATTATTAATCGTGTGGCATTACTCGTCGATCGATCACTAGTGGTTTTTATCCTTCCTGCTTGAATCATAGTTCAAATTGCACTAATTTCAGCTAATAAAATATGGTCGATATTCCTTGATATCTATAATTGAACAAGGGAAGTTTCCAAAGGGCATCACCGTTTGTTGTTCCTATATATTCCTCCCCTCTGGAAATGCAATGTTAGCTAGTGAAAGTAACATGACAATAAGAAACTATGACACGATAAAGCAGGAAAATGTCCTTTATAAGTACTTATCAGTTAATTAGTATTCCATATTGTTGTATGTTTATATTGTCATTCGGTCATATAGAGTACGAGCAATAGCCAGATAAATTAAAAGTCGCGAGGCTGCGTCGTCTCTTAATTAATCTCTTAATCTATCCCTTCATTAGACTGCAGTATATATGCTGGCCACATGCAAGCGTGTTGCTTTTGCTGATTGTTGTTCGGCAATATGGCTAGCTCCAACCTCCGACGTACAAACACCTGTAGTTGGGTGAACATGCTTGTTTAGTTAGGGCGCTTTGGTGCATAAATTAAACTAAGAGTATTGCTTGTATTAATGTACAGTATCAGGAGGAGAGAATATATGTTTGGTATGGTGAAAGGCTGGATAGTTCAGAAACAGTGCCCACTTGGTAATAGAGTTGGGAGCTCTCTGCTCCGCGATCCCCGAGTTGAGCCCTAATGGCTAATATGATTAGATTGCACGTTGTCCGTAGATAAATTTCCTTCCTTCGCATGATTTGGGTTTAATCCTTGCGCGTGCTGCGTGCATATGGGCATTACGTACCAATCGGCGATCGATGATGCACAGACGAAACTGGACCGGTTTGATTTGATCTCACTATTTCACGTAAGCCAGTTGCACTTGCACCAAACTCCAAACACACAGCCGGTTTCACCAGCTCCAACCTCCAAGCGACCGACACGTCTAGAGTCTGCCTACCTCGCCGCCTCGCCGACATGGCTGAGAAGAAATTTTCGGCGGCTTGGCGTTGCGCTTGCGCGGCCGCGGCCCGCGGACGACGGCATCCGCGCGCGTCGCGTTGCGTGGCGGTTGGTTGGCGATGCGTGGCCCAGCCGCCGTGCGTCCCGCTCCACGGACCAACGCTTCCGAGCCCCCGATGCGCGCGGCCCAAGGCACGCGAAGCGAACCGTGTCGCGCGGTGATGCCCTCGTACGCCTCGCGTCGCAGGCCGCATTCGCTGGACGATCTTCGCTGTCGGCCTGCGGTGGAGGCCGCGCGGCCGACACATGCGAAACTGGCTTCCACGGACCGCGCACGGAGCGGGCCGGATGGCTGTATGGGCTGGCGGAGTTTACACGCCTCTTCTGCCGTGCAGCTTGCGGCCATGATAAACCGAGGTTTTCCCCCTTTTTTTCCCCTAGATCAGACATACTTGTGCAGTTGTGCGGTGGGCTATGGTTGCCAACGCTGAGCTGCACTTCCGTGAGAATCTGAATGGATTTTGAGGATAAAACCGAGCTATTATTGAAGGTTTTGAGTAATTTGTTGTTGTAATACAAATATTTAAGAAATACAATCTCATACCTTTAAATCACATCATATGTCATGTTCAATGACTATAAATGAAACAACACACTTATCCTTTCTTTCTTATATAGTTACAATCACTGCTCGAGTGCTCGTAAAGGCATGATATGGAGAATGCATGAGCCATATAATGTGATATGCACAGTTCTTTTTTGTCATCTATTTTATTAGCAAAGCTGATGAGCCCTCGCCTAGTTTCTTTTGCTGTTGAGATCCAATCCCATTTTAATAATTATAAATATGATTTTTTAGTGTTGACAATATCATAAATCTCTATCAAGTACATCAATCATATACATAAGTATCACAACAACACGTGACGGACGCAACTTTACAATATAGATAGGGTGGAGAATAGAGATGTTCTCGCTCGACAAGAGCAATTGAACCCAACACATATCGTATTAATAGTTCATTTGCATAACTGTCTCAATCTATTGGGTGTTCACAGTTCATACTTTGTTTTATCTATTTTTTGATGGTCCATGACTACTATAAGAGAGTAGAGGGGTCTTGGAGTCGTGGGGCGACACGGGTCAGTTGACCCACCCCGCCTAATGGGTAGATCCGCCCTTTGACGTGGTGTCTTTGTCTAACTTTAAAGATAATGGTTTTATTTGGTAGCCATTGCTGCACAACCAAAACGCTACACCCCAAGCTACACCCCAAGTTTACGACAACTGGATCAGCAATAGAAACATTGTTTAAGTTGCTATAGCCCAACCACATTAACAAGCTTCCAAACAGAGCCAATATAGCACGCTCTCTTCGAAAAAAGTGATCTCAACTCACAAAAGAAGAAAATTGTCATATACTATAGTAAATGATAAGTAGCATATTTTTTCCGACATAGATACGACAAACAATAGTTACTCCTTATCCGTAAACTTAAAAACTACAAATATCCGCTTTAATTTTCTAACGAATTGTATAACTATTTATTCCTTAAATTCCTAATAGATACGCAAAATGAACCAACACGACCAGCTCCCTCCCATATATTTATGTATGTTGTTTTACCGTCAGACTTGCTCACTTAGTACCTACTATTTTTTAAGTGACCGTACATGCTGACTATTTGTTTTTTTCAAAAAATATGACACCTTAAATATAGCTACTCTCATTGTTCAATACTTTCTCGTCAGCAACACTATTTTTCGTTAGGAAGTGGATTGCATGATGAATCCTTTTGCACAATTGTTTGGCCTATTATTTTTTACAATTATAACTAATTTAAATTTCAAAATGTTACAAATTAGAGATTAGAAAGGCCAAAAAAAAGGTGAACCGTAACAGCCCAACAAACTTCGTCTATACTCAATAGTTAAGTATTAAGCAGCACCCAAAAAAGGACAAAAACAACTGGAAAAATCGAGTACAGTTCAATCACAGCAAGAAACTCCCTGTACCCTGATATGTCACGAAACGCATTCACCGCTACGTACAAAACAGGATGCAGAAAAGGATAGAAACGGCAGGCAGGCAGGATCATCCTCATTCATTCAGTTCTTGTTCTGGCCACCTGGGGCGCGTTTCCACTGCTTAAACCTTAAGCAAACCCTAATGGAAGGTGCTGGTTAACCAAGGGAGCGTGTTTAGTGAGATGCTAATACATCCAAATCGTCCAGGGAGACACAGTGCTTGCTAGACACAAAACTTAAGAACCACCCCACCCCCACGTGAACGCCATGGGGTAATTACCATCGTTAAAACCTATGGATTTCTCGCATCATCGCAAGAACCCAGACAAAAATCTCTTGCTTTAACTTGCAGACCGAAGCAAAAAACCCCAAACAAAAAGGGGTAAAAGGGCTTGATGATAAAAAGGCCAGGGGATCAAATAGAGGTGCCAAGAAAAATCGAATAAAAATTTTCCATTTCTTTATCCCCCGAGTCGTGACGGCGGCGGCGGCGGACATGGTTGGTGATAAGGACGCGGCGGCGCTGGCTGGAGAGCTGACCGGCGACGCGGGAGCCAGCTTGAACGGCTTCTTTGACCACACGGTATGCGTCTCTCTCTCTCCAATCCCCGTGTGAGAGGTTGGGTTGCCGTATTGGCTAGGTAGGCGGCTGGAAGTTTTGATTTTTTGTGTGGTTCTTGCAGGGTTTGGAGGCGGCGGTGGTAGGGGAGGGGCAAGGGGAAGGGGAGGAGGAGGAGGAGCTGGAGTGGCTTTCGAACAAGGACGCGTTCCCGTCGGTGGACACCATGGCGGCGGAGGTGGAGTCGGCAGCGCCCGGGGCGCCGGCGCGCGCGGCGGTGGGGCCGAGGACCAAGGGTTTGCGGCGGCGCCGGCGGGTGACTGCTCCGTGGAGCCTGGCACCCCTGCTGTCGCGCCCGCGTCAGGCGGCGGCGGACGCGGGGGCGCCGCGGCGCCGGTGCACCCACTGCGCCGTGGATGAGACGCCGCAGTGGCGGCTCGGGCCGGACGGCCCCCGCACGCTGTGCAACGCGTGCGGCGTGCGGTTCAAGTCTGGGCGCCTCTTCCCGGAGTACCGCCCGGCGAACAGCCCCACCTTCTCGCCGCTGCTGCACTCCAACTCCCACCGCCGCGTCATGGAGATGCGCCTCCAGAGCGAGGAGGACGCCTCGGCCGCCAGCCGCGTCAACGCCAAGGCACGCCGCGCCGAGCGCGCGGCGGCGCGCCTCGCCGGCAAGGACAAGAAGTGATGGAACAAAAAACCGTTGCCTCTTCCCCGGCGGAGGCGAAGTTGGACGGAGACGATTAGCGCGTGTCATCTCATCTCCTTTTGCATTTCTTTTCAATTTCCATTTTGTAGAACATTAGGATTAGAGAGAGGTTTAAGAACATCTGCCAAATCTTAGTTCTTGGCAAGGAAAGATCGACAGACATCAAAGCAGCCTCTCGTCATGCTCAATCTTTCCTGAAACCATGGCAACCTTGGTGTTGTAAACAAAGCAAGCGGTGAAAGTGCTGTTGCTGTTTTTGCTTATCAGGTCCCTCCTATTCCTGGTAGTAGCAGTAGCAAAGGCGATCAACATACACAGCGTCTGAATGCCTGAATGCGACGTGTGTATCTATGCCATCATCGGCCGGGCAATCCGCTGCTGCAGCCTTGCAGTTGAAACAATTTTGACGGCTCTAGCAGTCTACGAGTTCCATTTCTTCAGGTTTGGCTGCTGGTAGTAATGGTAGTATGGTAGACTGGCAGTAGAACATCCATATGCATATATCCATCTGTGCGAGGCTGAGGCACGGGCAAGGAATGAAAAGGGCACTGTACTTATTACCCGTCGAGGCACAGTGGCGCTGTGCTGGTTGTCGACTCGTGTCGCCGGGCAATGATATGTTCTCATTTCATGGGGTGATGCTGCTGCAGCCGCGTTGCCATGGCAAGAAGCGGATTGATTAGTTCGTTGCCTGAACGAAAACGACGGTGAGAGCAATCCTCACATGGACGGCGTCGACCGGGAGAGGCGCAGGTCGCGTGGTCCGCGAACTACAGGTCTACAGCAACAACAACTCGTGGCGCTGGGTGACTAGCTGGTGTGTGCTGGTGCGTAGTCGTCGCCGCGCAGCGCACGGTCGGTCCTGGGCATTTTGTCGAGGTTGGGGCGCGGCATCTCAGGGGCGAGATTATTATGGATGGCAGGGGCGGTACGGCCCCGGAGCACGTGGTGGCGGAGCGGAGAGGAACACTCGCGGTCTCGCACCGGCCAGATTGTTGTTTGCTTGGGTTGGGTACTTGCGTTGCGTACCACCAGGGCGCAGAAAACAAATGGGACAAGATCGCTAGCATACCCGGATGAAGGCGGCTACAGCCTACAGTATGTGAGATCGCACTCTGCTTATGATTTTTTGTGTGGCATACTGTTTTTATTTTTTATATCTAGCAGACAGTCATACTCCATTCGCTCCAAAATATACTCTCTCTAACTTAACTTAGAATGTAATCATTTTTAGGCTTATGCATAGGTATTAAAAAATAATAAGAAGACCTACATAGGGTCTGTTCAGCAGCTGGGATTGCGGTTATGGTGCAGCCAACAGCAACAATGCCACAAGTATAAGTGTAACGTGTGACTGTTGCAGTTGCAGGCCAGCCTTCTGAACACACCCATAATTATTCCTAAGGGATCAATTAGTAATTTAGTATGCACGGCTAGGAACTTAGTGGTGCCAACCTATTTGCTGTCATCTCCACATATACGCGTGTGAAATGCATTGGCGCTAGAAATTGAAGATGCAAGAGCTAGGGTTAAACACATTAAAAACTCACTAACCAATCACATGAGATGGACAAATCAAAATTTAAAGTGCTAGGCAGCAAAACCATATGTGCAGTAATATAAATGGGAATAGTCACAAAAAATTCACTACTCATAATGGCACATCACATCAATAATAGCTAATCTATCGTCTTCTATTTAGGTTATGCAATGTATGAGTAAGAATTTAGTTGAAGGCACAAATCCGATGTTCAATTTCTTCAAAGAAATGAAACACAAATTTACTATCCTTACAATCTTCACACCATAGTAATACTTAATCACAAACTAATATTAGCAAACTGATCCTACAACCAAACTAGAGTCTATATATATATATATATATATATATATATATATATATATATATATATCAAAAATTAAAAAAAAAGACTTGTTGTTTCGCTAACAAAAAAAAGTCAAAGAAGTAATGTTTATGAACATGTCAATAATCATCTCTCTTTGAAGATAAATAATTAATTTGTTAAAATTTTTTTTCTCAACAAAGTAATAGTCATAAAAAAAATAATATGATCAACATAAGCATGGCTAAAAAGTTTAGAACGATCAGTAGTACCAAAACGAAAGACGATGACATACTCATTTAAACCTGCTAACCAAACACATCAAATATAGAGTATCCTCAATAAACTATTAAAATAAAAAAAGCACCATATACACTTAAAAAACACAAATATGAATTACACGAAAACAAATAAACTCAACTTTTCTTTTTCCAATGAAGTGAACTCGAAGTCACCTTGACCAGACCCTGACCCATCCAAGGAAACCGTCGGTCGGTCTCATCAGCACGCCCGGTGCACCAAACACGGAAGAAAAACCTTTCCTCTTTCCACGCTTCTCCCTCCCTCCCTCCCTCCCTCCCCGATCCACTCCTCCCACTCCGCCCGCCGCCCGCGGCTTGCACCACCTTCCATGCAACCCTCCGCGCCCGCCGGGCCGGCCGCGACCGCCGCCTTGCCGCTCGCCGTCTTCCCCAAGGACTCCCGCCCGCTCCCCTGCCTCCTCCTCTCCTGTCTCCTGCTGCTCCTCCTCCTCCACCTCCTCTCATCCCCTTCGTCGTCGTCGTCGTCGCCGCCGCCGCCGCCACCGTCTCCGCCGCACCACGTCCCGCTCCCCGTCGACGCGTCCTCCGCCGGGCCGGCGCCGCCGTCGCTCGCATTCCTCCTCACCGGCTCGGCGGGCGACGCCGACCGCCTCCTCCGGCTGCTCCTCGCCACCTACCACCCCCGCAACCTCTACCTCCTCCTCCTCGACGGCGCCGCGTCCGCGGGGGACCGGGCGCGGCTCGCCCGCCAGGCGCGGGCTGGCCCTGGCCGCGCCAACGTCCACGTCGTCGGCGACCCCGGGTTCGCCAACCCACGTGGCGCGTCCACGCTCGCCGCCACGCTGCACGGCGCTTCCTTGCTGCTGCGGGTAGGCCAGGACTGGGACTGGTTCGTGCACCTCGACGCTGGTGACTACCCGCTCGTCACTCCTGATGGTGATTCCTCTCTCCACCTATTTGGGTACCTTACCTTTGTGTATATGATAAGCATCTATCGTCGTTGAGGTGTTCGAGCTAGATCTAAACTTTTCGGTAAACTATGGAAGTGATAATCTTGCTAACTTTTCACTATAGATTGTTGTTGTTTGATGAATGGGGTATTTTGTTGTAGACAGGTTTCTGTGAATCGATAGGTAAAAGAATGACCAATCAGGCTACTAATACTAATAGACAATAAATACAACTCTGAAGACCATCTTCAATGCATTAGAATGGTTAAAAAGTTGTTTAATTGAAGGGATTAAAATCCTGTTATCACATTAGGAAAAGTAATATATTTACATTCTTGATTAATCGATCAGTAGATATTTCTCACATATATTCATCCAAAAAACAAATTGTGACCACATCTGTTTGATGCAAGAAGCATGTGGAACTTGGTTCTCTACACTGAAGCCAACTCTTGAGGTTTGAACGGAATGTTATTATTTTAGCAGCATGACAAACCTTTGAACTTGCTACTGATTTTTGCTTTCCCGCCATACAAACCATATGGCCTTGGTTGTTGTAAAAATATTTTGGCGAAAGAGTGCAAGCTTGGCATGCTGATCTAATCTGGCTTCAACAGAAAATCATGACGATGCGATCTAAATTAGTGAATGCTTTGCATTATAACAGCATGGTTAACTATTTCTTATGGAACTTGAGAATTATAAAAAAAAATTACTAATCTTTGCCTCGTGTTTAGGCTGTTAGAGTTTCCTCAATGTGCTTCATGTTCATTGCACTTATTGAATTTGAAGTTCACTTGCTGTATTGTTCCTAAACGAGAATTAGATAAACTTGTGCCCTACAGAAATTGCTTGGTTATGTAATGGTAGAACAGAACGGACACAAATGCCTCTATGTTGTGCTTATACCATTTCATTTCTTTGGAAACTATGGACATTTTGTGAAACAAGGTACTCTTCCATAGGGCACAACACTCTTTATCCGACCTAACTTTGAATTGTTGGCAGATCTACTACATGTTTTATCATATATACCAAAGGATCTCAACTTCATCCAGCATACCAGTTATATCGGTTGGAGGGAGTAAGGACATACAATCATTCTGATTTTTTTTAGTTTTAATTCAAACTTGGGAATTCAAGTTCTTGACTTTGTATGTTTGTGCAGGTCAAGACAGATAAGACCGATTGTTGTTGATCCTGGTCTATATCTCTCATCCAGGACTGATATATTTTATGCCACTCAAAAACGTGAACTGCCAAATGCTTATAAACTATTTACAGGTAAGGGGTTAACGCACTTCAGTATTTATTAGAAGATCATCTCATAAATCATTATATAATGATAGGGGACATAGAATAATGTGTCATAGTGCTAATGATGATGCAATACCCAGTTGATGGAAAATTGTGAAACGTCTTTATCATATGTCGGTTTAATGGACTAGTTTCCCTTTTAGTTATTGACAGATGGTTTAAAATTATTAGATAGCATATGGCTATCCATATAAATAGTGTACTTGTACTATTCAATTCTCCTACTTTGGTTGACATTTTATTGGGCTCATTATACTTGGCATCCCATTTGTTATCTGATGATTTGTAAAACATAGGCACTTCTTTCGGTACAACTCCGATGGCATTTAACTCTGCCTGCCCTGCCTGAACAAGAGCTTTGCCGTCTTGCTCATGAAATAGGCTGGGAAAAATTATGTATTGTTTTGAAATGAATCCATTTTTATATAGAATGGCATTGAATTCACTATACATCTTGATTACACCTTATGTTAATGTCTTTTTTACCTAACTATTTAATTGATTGGAAGACACTGAAGAAGTATTTAATTGTTCCAATGCAGGTTCTTCATCTGTTATCCTTTCTCGGAAATTTATCGAATACTGTATCATCGGTACGGATAATCTACCAAGAACCATGCTAATGTACTATACTAACATGCCCTTGCCACACAGGAAGTATTTCCAGACAGTTCTTTGCAACTCCCCTGAGTTTAACAGGACTGTTGTTAACCATGATCTACACTATTCAAAATGGGACTCATCTTCGAAAAAAGAGCCCCTTCTACTGACCCTGGATGATGTAGAGAATATGACTCAAAGCGGCGTAGCTTTTGGAACAAGATTTTCCATGGACGATCCTGTTCTTAACCACATTGATGAGGAGATTTTACACCGGCAACCTGAAGAACCAGCCCCAGGGGGATGGTGCATAGGTGTTGGGGACGTTAGTCCATGTTCTGTTTCAGGTAACCCGGATGTTCTTAGACCTGGGCCTGCAGCTATGAAACTTGCCAAGCTTCTTGCACAAAGATTGACTTACCGTAACTTCTATTCGCAGCAATGTATATGGGATTAATGGAACATGATTGTATTTCTGGAAACTACCAGTTTGATCATCTATATTTAACTCGTGCTGTGGTGCTTCTTTGTCTATCCTGTGTGGCTTAGCAGTCCTGTCAGTTTGTTGTTGGTACCTATAGCAATCACAGATTCACAATAATCCATTTTGCCCAAATTTCCCAAGTATAATCACGTTTTCCACTACCTCTTACCTATCTGAGCTAGTGGCTTTCAGTTAAAAAAAACATTAGGATTAGGAGTCCATGTATAATCAACATAGTAGTAATATTACACTATTTATAATTCACTTAGTTTCAGTTAACTAAGAATGAACTCATACACAAATTTTGGATGCGATGGAGCAACAAATATTGGAGATAAATGAAGGAATCACAAATTAACAACGAACATAGACACGGGATATAGGATAGATCAGGCACGTGCAAATAATTAAGTAGTTTCAGTTGACCTTCAGGCTTGCCTCATCAACTCCAGAGCCGCCTCGACGTCCGCGCAGACGCTGACCCCGCGGCGGCTGAGGCCGACGCTGCCGGAGAAGACGTTGAAGCACTCGAGCTCCGACGTGGTGCCCGCGACGCGCCGCAGCTGATCTTCCATTCCCAGCTCAACGAACAGCGCCACGTATCGCTTGTCCGACCGCATCATGGCGACGGCGAGCTCGATGGTGTACCGGCGGATCCGCGGCACCACCATGGACGGCCGGCTGTACTCCCTGAGGACCTGCACCATCGTCTTCGCCAGCGCCGCGTCCGTCACCCTCGCCGCGGCGAGGCTCGCGCGGAGCTCCTCCGGCTCCATGAACCGGAGCATCTGCGCCGCGAGGCCCAGGAAGATGTTGAGCACCTTGCCCTTCTCGGCCATGATTGTTCTCAGCACCTTGGTGGCGCCGGCGGCGACTCCTCTCAGCGGAAGCCGCCACTCGTCGCCGGCGTAGGTGCACAGGTTGCGGAGGATCCTCGCGGCGCCGACGATGACGACGGGGTCGCTCATCGCCTCGACGAGCCGTTCAACTCCGCCGCCGCAAGCCGTCATGATGGCGCCGCAGTTCCTCCGGCTGTCGAGGGCCAGCATCGCCAGCGCCTCGCCGGCCTCCACACGGACCGCGTCGGCCGGCCGGTCTCCGACCGCCTCCGTCGCCGGCAAGAACATCGCCACCAGCTCGCTCACCACGCCACCCGTCCTGCCGATCATCTCCCTCGCCTCCTCGTCCATGGTGAGGCTCGTCAGGGTCTCGATCGCCAGCTGGTGCAGCTCGCTCCAGGCCTTCCCGTCGCGCTGCTGCAGCACATCCCTGACGTTGCTCACCGTGAACACGATGCCGGAGAGCTCCCTCCGGAGGAGCTTGCCAGTGGTGCCCGTCGTGCTAGCCAGCCTCTTCACCACGCGGAGCGACTGCTTCACCGCCATGAGGTTCGTGTCGGTGGGCGCGGCCGTCGCAGGTGCACTGGCGATGCTCGAGTAGGAGATGATCTTGTCGAGGAGTCCCTTCGTCTTGCCGATCTTGTCGCAGATGTCGTGGTCGTGCGCCAGCTTGTTGAGGATGGAGAGGCCGAGAAGGTTGAGCTCGTCGAGGTCGGCGTAGAGCAGCGACGCGACGGACTCGATGGCGCCGGGGATGCCGGTGACGCGGAGGGCATTGAGCTTCCCCTCGGTGAGCATGGAGACGACCACCGCGGCCGACCGGCGGACGCCCTTCTCCGACGAGTTCTTCCAGCTGAGCATCTCGATGAGCCGCTCGGTGACCGGCGCCGACGTGCCGATCCTGCGCAGCGTGGCGTCGGCGAAGCGGTCGGACTCGGCGAGCGCGACGAGGACGGAGGCGCCGAGGCGCTGCTCGTCGTAGGAGCCGGCGGTGAGCAGGTCGTCGGCGTAGGACACGAGGTCCATGTGCAGGCCGTCGAAGATGCTGCCGTTGAGGCAGCGGGAGTAGGAGTCGTAGAAGAAGCGGCGGACGGCCACCGCGCCGCACGCGCCGGCGAGGTGGCACTCCTTGGCGACGCGCTCGATCAGGCGGCGGTGCCCCACTCGCCACTGCCACAGCGCCTTCTCGACGAGGAACAGCAGCGCCTCGGCGAGCGCGAGGCCGTAGAAGATGTCGAGCGCCGAGCTCCGGTTGGTCCGCGCGTCGGCGCTGCCGCCGTAGCGCTGGTGGACGAGGCGGACGAGCGAGAGCGCGACGCACGCCGACGCGGACAGCAGCTGCATCCAGTAGAACACGAGGCCGGCCGCCGACGACACCGGCGACCGCCACGTCGCCTCGTGCTGCCACTCCAGCTCGTGGCTGCGGCCCAGGATGCGGGCGCCCTCCACCACCAGCAGCACGGTGATGCACCAGAAGTCGGTGCGCCCGAGCGTGATGGCGAAGCCGCCGAGCAGCACCACCGTCGCCCAGATGAACCCCAGCGTGCCGAGCCGGCTCGCCGCCTTCTCGAGGACGGCGAGCTGCAGGGCCAGCACCGTGAGACGCCGCTCCGGCGGCGCCGCGTCGCCGTCGTCGTCGTCGTCGACGCTCGCGCGGATGTGCGGCGTCATTATGGCCTTCTGCGGCTCGAACAGCGTCGGCAGCTGGTCCGGGATTTGGACGAGCACGCTCCGGCTAGACATGCTAGCGCGGCGATCCATCTCTGCGAATTCGTGTGCGTTTTAGCAAGAGGTCACTCACTGATCACTGACTTTTGCTTGCTGCGTGTGCTCTGGATTGGCGATCGCGCGCACGGTATTTATAGGCTTGGAATGCAGATGCAGCCAAGCAAAGTACTACGGATTTTGTACGATGTACGGGTGTGTGTGTGCAACGAAACGCACGTTGCGAATTTGTTTGTTTCTTGTGTGCATGGAAGACTCTGTTTTTGGGGCTTCAGAGATGGGAGTCCTGCGTGTCTTCTTTTTTTCTTGTTAGGAGAAGAGGTTGCTGTGCAAGGCAAATTAGGCAATGTAGGGAAAGAGTAGCTGCCGCCCTGAGGTTTGGACTTGAACAGCTAGCGTCAATATAGCATGTAGTTCAATCATGGTCTAATGATCACCAGGCTGTCCTCTCTGGTGATGCGTGATATCTTGCAGCTCATAAACTTCATACTCGAGTCACGCCGCGGTTGTGATCAGATAAGAGTACTCATCCTTGGTGATCACCAAGCTTGCTGATCTCTGCTCCAACGAGGTGCAATTTCGTCACGTGATCACGCCGCTGTTGCGTTCTTGTGTTGTGAGGTGTGGTTGGTTAATGTCTGTTGCATAGCCTTTTAAGTTATACTGCTTTGCAAATTGAGACGATGTTATTCACCACGCGTCCTTGCTTTGTCATTCGGTCAAGGTTATTACTTGTTCCGTTTCCTCCGTTTCACAATGTAAAATTCAGAATCTTACATTATGAAATGGAGGGAGTAATAACTTACGATGGTTCATGGTTTGAAATATTTACAAATACCCTTCGAAAAACCTACGAAAGATGAATACATTATAATAAACTAATAACTGTGATGACGTTCTTGTGCACCCGAAGTCCCGAACTAGGGACCTAACCCGAACTCCGGGTATATGCGCACTGCAATGAATAAGCTATCTTATTTACAGGATTCTTTTCACTATATACGCTGATTTGTATAACGAAGAGAATACTAGGAACCAAAAATATATATAACTGTAATGCAGCATTGAAACATTTCTTTTCCATCCCATGTATACCTTCCCAAACCCAAAGGACAGGTGCATCCCGTTTAAAAGACTGGGTTGCATCACACATTTTTCATGTCCAGACTATCCGATTCATCCGTCTTTTAAGCTCCAGCATTGAACGGAAACTTCTGGGGCTTGCGCAGTCTAACCCTCAATTCTCGGTCCGGACTGCCTTTTCTTCCCATTGCCCGATCGTTCTAATGACAGGGAAATTTTCGCCACAAACCGGGGAAGTTGATTACTTTGATCTCTGACTAGAGCAAACCGTTTTATGTTAGTTCATTCTCAAATGTGGAAAGTCGAGAATCTGATAGAACAGAGAACATCTGCGTCTCCACAAAAAGCTGCAAACACAAGTTTCGTTTCATTAGAGTCGAGAATTTGCGTGAATAACAGAAAAGAAGGGAAGATGATTAGATGAAAAACAGAGACAATACAGCTCTGGCATCCTTACAAGTTTCGTTTCATTGAGAAATTTCTATACTGAGACCTGTTCATATACTAATACTCTTGTTATGTCCCTCCACCCTTCTGGTTTCTTTTATTTTTTTTAAAAAAGGCCAGCGACCTAGGTTTTTTTTTTTAGCAGTGATCTAGCACAAGGAATAGAAAAGAGTTAAAAGTGCAGACAATATTAACATCTTTTGAAAGCTCTCTATCTCATATCAACAGGACCTACGATGTGGAGAAAGACTGGCATGCATCTAGTGGTATACTACAGGTTTACCATCCAAGGGTTCATGAACAACTTATAAATTTCTATTAATTTCGTAAAAACGTAACTCAACTACAAATACCTTTACAAATGGTCGGTCCTTTGAGGGGAATGAATCGATAAAACTGTCTTTTAGAAGCAACGAAACCTGATAAGATAGAAGAAATATCATTGACTGGATTTATGCTGTTTTCAATAATTAAAGTGCAAACCACAGTGTTCATATTGCTAACCCTGTCATTATTTGACTGCACATTGGTGATGGTATGAGATCGCAGGTCAGAACAAAGCGACTCCAGATATGATCTCATGACGTTCAAGAACTGCCAAGTTGCCTCAGCCTGTAATGAAATCCAAACTAGTTGTAATACATGGGAAATATTTCAACCCATCTTTATCCTTCAATAAAATCTAACATTAAGGATCAACAAGTTTTACATGATCAAGATCTGCAAAGGGAAAAATCCGAGGGAACAGGCACCAAACAGGATTGATCCCTATTCCAAATATTATAAATAATATTACTACCTGAACTTCATTGCATTTGTAAATTGGATGTCTCTTAGCCAGGGCATTCTCACATGAAAGTCTAGCATGAATTGGACTGAGATCAGAAACAAGTTCTTTGAACCGTGGAAGTTGAGGTAATGAGCATGCCTTCACCTGCGCATTTTCAGTATAGTTGCTAACAGTTAGTGGCTATGAATCTTTTCCTGCAAAAGGTCATAACAGCAGCAAATATGCTTTGCTTGCACCGGTAAAATATCACAAAATCAACATGATCAGCCCAGGAGTTCCATCATGCAACAGTAGACGTACTATGTGCCCTGGAAGTATAAACCTTGAAGCCCTGGTCTCATAACTCGTACAAAACATTTATGTTCTTTGAAAATCAGAATGTATACGGAACTAGCAATTCCTGTTTGGCAGAGCATGCATATGGAACTTGTGATTCCTGATTGGGTGTAGTGAAATGTCACCAAGACACCAATGGGTAAAATCAATTCCAACTTACTCCTATTGATATTGTTCACTTAAATTACTCCAACTCACATGCTGACATGTTAGCTAGGCATAGAGCAAGAATAAATTATTCACTTTTGACAAAAAAAAAAGCATTTATTCCCAAGATATTTTAAATTACAGGAAAAATATGATGCACTTACCTGATCTTTATCTACATTGATTCTGACAATACTTGATGCTTTCATCTTAATATCAGGGGGTTTATGTTGGACACCAGCCTGTAGGAAAGAACAGACAGTCTATCAGCTAATATGCACAAACAATCAGAGCATGGTGAAGATCGATAACATGCACAAATTGGCAATTGCGGTCAGTGATGATTCCTTGAAAGAGCATGACCAATAAGTGTGCTTAAAAGAACATTCAGAACTTACAATGAAAGGGACGGGAGCATCAAGAAAATCCACCAATTTTCTTGGTAGAACCTGAAAAGCAGTTGTTTGACTTCAGAGCAGAATAGGAACATGAGATATATGAATGAGCTACAAATCTATCACTCTTTTAGGGTATTAGTCCAATGTTCAAAGCATGTATAGACTCTAGACATCAATACATCTGTTTCAGAGAAAGCAAATGCCTACTGTCGGATGACAAATGCAAATAGAGAAAAGACAGTCCAACAGTTAAAATACCGCTCTTATGTACAGACTATTTATACACTACATTAAAAGTTGCATCTTTCACAATTTATTTAGTTATTACTAAGTTGCACACAGCGTTTAGGAGCACAGTGTGTCCATGCGAGTGCATTTAAACTGGGTTTAAAAAGCCCAAGTTCTATTAAAACACAAACTCTACAAAGGCCATACCCTCTTGATACTAGTTGTCTAATTAACTACCAATTCATATTCTCCAAAATCAAAAGTTGAAATCTAAAACAGAAGGACAATAGCCATGTATATTTTAGCATCAAAGGCAATATGATATTTTCACTAGTTTATAGAAGTTATTCAGTTACAAAGAAGACGGATCCTGCATGATTACATCATAATGATAAGGTATGATAAACATGAGAAAAAAAAGGAGCAAAACTGAGCCACCAAAAAAAGGTAGAATCAGTCAGATCAAAGCCCAGGCCCCCATGGGGCCCACTCAAACAAAACTGAAATTACCAATATGATATTAAAAAATACATAATTGAACAGAAACCTGAAACTTACAGGAAAGAGTATGATAGAACTTACAGGAAGCAATAAACTCTGCCACTGGAATGGTCTTATCATCGGCATAACTGACAAAACAATAGCTGACAGTACACCCTGCAGTTAAGCATTTAAGGGAGGTGCTGGAATCAGCAGGAAGCGTAAGAGGAAACCAGGGCACATAGTTACAAAGCTCAAGCTAACAAGCATACCAGATTTGAGCATATTACCACAATCTGCTTCTCCAACAGAGCAGCAGCAAATAACTCTAGCACCTGCAGTGAAAAACAATTAGTTATTTTTATGCAAACTAAGCATAGAAGCTTACATAGGGACAGACAAACAGACTGCTATATTGAGTTTAATAATAGCAACGGAGGACTATTTTGCCGACGTAATTTAATGTGCTTTGCCCTTATAGAGTGAATTGTGCTATTTCTTTAAGAAGAAAATAATAGCCCATAGGAATTACCATGCATTGGAATAACGATCTAACTATGCCTCCTAGATAGACAGACTTTCTATATATATACTCAAATACACTCTATATTTGCTACACCACCAAACCAAAATCTACATAAGATACGTACTACTCAAATTACACAAACAACCTAAAAACAAGAGGAAAGACAGTATGGAGCTCTCATTCCCCGCTCACCAGTCTACGATTGGCTCGACTTCCTTTGAGCTATGAGAAATGTTTAGGGGAGCACCTTCTTTTTTTTCTGGGATCTCTTTGTAGCCAAGGAGATCTCTATGAAGCCTAGTGGAAAGCTTGATAAGGCCTATTTAGTGTATTTGCCCACCCAACCACTCGCAGGTTAATGAAGGCAGCAGCAAAGGGAAAAAAATAACAGAGATACAGCTTCATTATTATACTTACTACTACAAGCTTACCCTGTTACAAGATGGCTAGTTTAAAAATGGGGGAATACAGCACAAACAAATGGAGCCACATAGGTAAAAACTTAGAGCAGAAAGTACAACATACGCTTTCGAGAGACAAAGCACGACAAATTGTAGCTGTAGTCCATATCGATAATGCGATAGCTTCTTCTGCAGCCGCCAAACGGGCATTGACCTAATAATAAAATTTCATGGTTAGGGAAGCTGGGGGCATTGTGCTACAAAACAAATCTCTAAAGACCACAGATTCACCTCAGTTTTTTCTACTGAAGTCAAACCATTGTCTGAAATTGTGTCTCCTAACCCCAATAAAGACAACCCAGGCCGGGAGTATTTAACAGGTTGCAGATGTTCAAGGGGGTGGAAAACAAGTTCACCTCCACGAGGTGGCAGAGCAAGAGCATGGTAGCCACAAACAATCTGTAGAGGTTCATTGTTGTGTACCTAATTTTTTTTTTAAAAAAAGAAGTCTATTATAAGAACAAGGGCCAACAGATGCCTTTTGTCAAGCTTGAACGTGTCAGACAAACCTTAGCCCATCCCATAGCTTTTTCATCATCAACAACTATTTCTTGCTTCATATTTAGTTCTTCTTCTTCATCTGACCCAACACCTTTCACAGAACTGTCAGAAACCACGACATAATTAATAAGGTAAATAGCATGAAAACACTAGACATAATATAGTAGTTTTACAGGAAAGACCACATGATTTCAGACATCCAGCAGATCTGGTGAGTGATGACCATAATTTGCACTCGACAACTGCAGAATCTATGTTTTTTCTTCTAATTATCAGGGTTACCTGTGTAAAGACTCCATGCTCTGTGCACGCACGATTCTTCTGGAGATAGGCGAATGTGTGGAGAGAAGATCTGGGGAAGTATGTCCATTCTCATAAGTATAACTTGTTCTTCCAAAGCTATCACAACGGGATCCCAAGTTCTCTGATATACAATCCTCATATTGTTGGAAACTATGCCTGCCTTCCTTCTCGAGTTCTCTTATGTAACTAGAATCTGAAGTCTCACTAGCCGACATACTTTCAGGAGAATTAGGCTCCCAACTCCTGAACAAATATGAAGGAATCTCTCCCTCTGATGGAAGTCCTGATGAAGAGATGAGACCTGATATACTGTTGACAGGTACAGCATATTCTGTCCAGTCATTGTAAGAAAGCTCATTTGCGGATTCAAAATCCTCCCCATTTACTTGATTTTGCTCTTTCATAGAGTGGGGGATTGGTTCTGCCAGAGCAATCTCACTAGCAAACTGTGTTATCCTGTCAAGCCTCTCCTGAGCAATTATGCTGTTCATACAAACGACACCATACACTATTGGTTAGCAGAGAATTGAGGGAGCACAGACTAGCCATTTTATACATAACATTGTTCTTAGGCCAGGTAAATCAAAGCAATCTTGAAACTTAGTAAAGATAGCCAACCTGTTTAGCATCTCATAATGCAGCTCAAAAAAGGGCACTTTTGTGAGTAAACAGTAACATCGTGGTGCAGAAACCAAGAAACGACTTGGCTTGTAGGAAGTAGGGTTTAGTGGTGAAACCATGCCTAGTATACCCGGTGCTCTCTGAACTATTTCCTGGACATGCAGACAAACACCATATAGTGGTGCATTATCTGATACCTGGTGTCGTGAACAACAATCAACAATAAGAAGGGTAAATAGATGATTATCTGAATGCTAACATCCAGGAATGTTAGAAAAGAATAAACAAACTAACCTTCATGGAGAAAATAAAAGACAGGTCATCTCGACACAGATGTTCCTGTATAAAATTTGTTATAGTTAGCAAGATAATACTTTGAAAGAAAGCACATTAGAGTCAAGTATGAGATAAAAGAAAGTAAATAGGGAATAGTAATGCAATCTCCACAAGAGTATTCATATTTATAGTGGAGACATGACAACTGCCCCCTGATTATCCATTGACCACCAAAATTTAGAATGAATTTTAAAACGAATTTTGAACAACCATTTACTATATCATTTTCTACAGACTAGCAAAACAGTCGACTGCAAATACCAGGAGATTTCCCATATCCTGCTACAACTAGTCTCACCTGCCCAAATACCACTTCATTCAGATCGCTCATTGATGGAGTCCTCTCTATTAAGCGAGCCTGGAAATTTGAAAATAAAAAATCAATATATATATTTACAGCAGAAAATACATATCCCAATAAGAATAGAAGGAAAAATGAAAAGACCATTTTTTTTGTTGGTTAACATTAACAATACCTAACACTACTTAGTATTCCAATCCTCCACAGAAAATTATCGAAACAATTTAACTACTTTTTTTAGTCCGGGTCAAATGAAAAGAATCAAGTCCCAGGACTATAAAAAGTATCAGCAAGTAAACAATTTCAGATAATCATTTGCTTATCACACTTGTTAGAAAATAGAACAGCATTATTATGCCAAAAAGAAGTGTGTACCACTAACACTAACAAGTATCATTATGCATTCCTCAGGTTCTGGCAAAGAAGTACGACAAACAAAATTCATTTTACCCTTAACTGAATCTTCCTCTCAGACCTCCTTTTGATGAAACAAAGCTAGCTAATCAACATGCAACCATATAGTACTACTAAAGAATTTTTGCAGACACAAGATATCAAAACCAATTGATATGTTTCAGGAAAAAAATTCAACCAATGGACAAAAATCCAAAAATATAGAAGAGATGAATCATGACTCCATGTTCAAACACCCAGATGAATGATAGATATCTTCACTCAAATTTGAATTACTTAGAAAACAGCATATGCCAGCAGTAAAATTTCTGTCACATTAGAGACAGTTCTACTCAACTAAGAAAACCAAAGGGCAATTCATTATAAATCCAATATCTACAGTACAAATTCAGCGAGAAAAAAACTAGGTTAGCTAACCTTTACACCCTCGGGAAAACAGAATGACGGCAAATCAATTTCCCTAATTTCCGCTTTCTTTCCAGGTGGATACTTGAAAAGAATCTGCAAGTAAATTGCTCTTTGATCATCTTTTAGGTCTAGAGACCAAGCCCAACAGTCTAAATCAGGATAGAATCTTGGGATGTGCCATATAAACAAGATAGACGTTTTCAGAGTTCATGAAGCTAGAGTTATGTGCACAAGCAGAAGAATTCCATGTTTTTTTTTCAAAGAAGCACACCTGTGGTTCCATGGTTGGTATAGGTCCATGATATTGAATTTTTCTAAGATCTACAATCTCCGAGTGTTCTACATTAGATTCCCAAGCTTTCTTCTTTGCAAATGCATCCTCAATGACTCCAACATTTGCATAAGAATGAAGTCCGACTACGAAAAAATGTTCAAAGAGTGTTGTTGGTTCCTTATACTGCTTATTGTCCTGCAGAAAAAAGAAGAGTAAATAAACAGCATAGTAACAAGGGGAAGTTCACATTGAATACAAACCAAAATAATGCAACAGAAACTAACATGGGCACTGGCGCACTGCAATACAAAAAGCAGATCTCTGTGGTTCTAAGGGAAGTACTTTTGTACTTGAGACATATTTGATACTTGTAGATCAAAATATTAGAGGTACTATGGTGTGTGAATTTGCTCTGGGGATCACACTCTCAAATAATACCAGGTTCACCGGGTTATGATTCATGAGAACATCAGAATGCATCAACTACTTCGCTACAAGTATGAAAATTCATATTGCACCATTGTGGTATTAGCAATTTGATCGTTTTCTTTAACAATATAGCTGTTGAGGAATGATTCCGTTGTTGAAATGCATACAACACATAGTAAGATAGGTGGAAGCATTAGAGCTCATTGTCTGCTGCTGTTTTCTACTATCTGATTGCGTGAACCTGCCCATTTCTACTTGACCTCAAAGACTAAAGCTATTTGATTGATTTAGCACTTTTGTTCTCAGTTATCCATTCAAATAGGTTTTCAGTCACTCCTAAGCAAAAGTTACAAATAAAATGCAAGAATATCATAAGCAGGATTGAGTGAAACAGGAGAGTTTTATACCCGTGACTTGGATTGGATTTGATACCACTGCCGCTTCTGATGTGCCATAGCTTCAAAGTTCACTGTCGTACGCAGCAGCTGCTCCCTGGGGCTCCTCTCGCCGCCGCCTCCACTTCCAATTGGCCCCCATTTCCACGCCCGCTGCATCTGCTGCCGGAACCGCTGGAAGCTGCCGGTGCGCACGTGCCGCGCCTGATGCTTGATCTGTGACAGCGGCGACGACGACGAGGTCGACGTGCCCGATAGAACCGGCGACGACGGCGCCGAAGAGATCCTCGACTTCGTCTCCTCCCTCGCTGGCGATCCTTCCCCCGACTGCGCGGCCATGGAATTCTCCTGCTCCTCCGCTCCCCTCGCACGCTGCTCCGATCGCAAAACCGACGGCGACGCGGCGCTTCCCGTATCCGAACTTCCCGACTCCTCTCGCGGTTCAGAAACCGACGGCGACTCATCCCCACTCGTCCCCAAAAGCCCCGACGATGACCCGTAGGCTTCCGCTTCCCCTGCGCCCGCGGCCGCCGGCTCGTCGCCGGCCAGCGTCCTCGACGCTGATGGCGAAGAGGACTCGGTGGTGGCCTCGCCGTCTGGCCGCGCCACTGCCACCGGCGACTCCGTGGCAGTCGACGACCCCTCCACTGCATCCTCAAACATCCCCGCCCCCCGCGGCGACACCTCCGGCTGCCCCGGCGGCTCCGGCGCCGGCGCCGGCGCCGGCGAGGCGGTCTCGCCGGAGAGTTCCATGCACGCACGAGACCGGAGCAAGTGGGAATTGGAATTCGTAGGCTTCGCCTTGTGTTGTGGATGAAATATTAATGCCAAATTGCCAAGAATCAAACCCAACGGAAGGGGAAGAGAAGAGGACGAGATCGTAGAGAGAATAATAATAAATGATAAATACAGAACAAAAATTAAATAATAAAAAATAAAAGTCGATACTATCTCGATAGAGAAAAAACTGAATAAAAAATTGGAGCCCGACGGAAAGGCTACTGCCAAACGGCGGCACGTCAGCACGTGGTCGGCGGGGCAGGCACATGGGACCCACCTGGCAGAAATGTTTTCGTAGGTAGATCCCACTGATATGCGGGCCCGGTTCCTTTTAGTTCCGCGTGTGTGTTTGCTTGGCCTTTTCCCGGGGATGGGAAGTGTGAATTCGGCGGTCAAAAGTAAATAATCGCTTTCTATGGGCTTTTTCGCAAAAAGATGGACTAACACAAAGGGCTGCTCACCTTGATGAAAAAAACACATTACCAAATTTTAGTAACTATAGTTACCAAAATTTGACAGCAAACTAAGGGCCTATTTGGTTCTCTACCCTACCAATTAATTGGTAGTACCAAAATCTAGACAAATTTTGGCAATACCAAATTTTTGGTAGGGCAAAGTTAGCTAGTCTATGTTTGGTTTAATACCAATATAAAGCCAAAATTTAGTATGAGAGTGAAGAAGATTCTAGAATGTAGCCAAATTGAGCGTGGGCACTACCAATTATTTGGCTTCAATCTAA
The DNA here is from genome assembly GCA_000338895.3 of Oryza meridionalis. NCBI lineage: Eukaryota > Viridiplantae > Streptophyta > Magnoliopsida > Poales > Poaceae > Oryza > Oryza meridionalis. The sequence goes on from CM002526.2 coordinate 2,689,639, forward strand.
ACTAGCATGTTTACTATTAAAGTTATCAAAATTTTGGTAGGGTCACGTTTTAGCTTCAATCCAAAACGGCCCCTAAATGTAGTCATTTTTTGACAACTTTATTAAAATTTGGTAAGATTGAAAATGTCATCTCCAAAGTACACCTCCGGCTGAATTGCATTCCAGTCCTTTTTTTCTGTATATTACAAATACGTGCTTGACTTGATGCATGCGCAGGCGCTCCGTGTATTGGAAACTAGTTGAGGGAGAAAGTGCAAATACAGGGTGCATCAGAGCAAGTTTAATAGTATAGCCAGCTACTAGCTTCAATTCATCTATAGCCAATTCAATACCTCATTCATATAAGAGCAAGGTCAATAGTATAGCCAACTACTGGCTCCAAAACATCTATAGCCAATCTAATAACCCATTCATACAATAGTTAACTATAAAAATATACTACACATTAATACCCGGTCCCACCTCTCATACACACATAACATCTTGGAATCCGTGTTGCAGCCGACTACAAATCTATAGCCTGCTTTCTTCTCTGTCTTCTCTTTTCTTCTCGATATATGGTTATAGCCGGTTTATAGCATGCTATTGTACTTGCTCTAATAGTTACATACTACACTATTAATATTTAGTCCCACCTATCATACACATATTACTTCTTGGAGTCCGTGATACAGCTGGCTATAAATCTGTATTTTGTTGCTCTTTTCTTTTTTTATTTATCTTTTTAGAATATGTTTGTTACTATTGTACCTGCTCTCACGTGGAGTATAACGTCCACACCAAACCAAAGCGACCAATACGATACGCGTATTCTCAGTTGGCCCCCGGTTTGTTGGTGCGTAGGCGCGATCGCCGGTCAACGTCACGGCCTCACGGGTGGGAGACGGAAGAAGGTTCGAGCCGCGGCCGGCCGGCCAGTGGCAGGCAAACTTCTCTTCTCTTCTTCGCGTCCGCCGCCCAATCGCCATATGGTCATTGGTCCACGGCCTCGAAGCAGTTCATGGTCCAGCCCACGCACGCGTGGCAGATTTGCAGGCAACAGCAACACGTACGCCCGTGAGACCGGCGTTTCTCCGCTCTCTCGGAGTACAGCAAACGGCAAAAGGAAGTAAAGGGCTATGCTTGTTTTGACTCATCAAGGCTTTCAGAAACTTGAAGAGTTTCAGTTAAAAAGTAAAACTGTATTGACAAAGCAACAGGTTTCAGCGCAGGTAAAAACTAGAAAGATTAGCAAAGCAAGCTGCCGGTGGCATGCCTGAAGAATCAGTTTGTTTGTTTGTTGTGGACTATCTCGGCATCTCGCCATGAGCAACTGGACAATAGCTATGTTTGTGTGATGATGTAACTGAACCTGAAACCAGTGTGCCGCTCGCATCTTGCTTGTGTAATTTTTCAGTGGTCCCAAATGGATGAATTGGCTGTTCAGTTGCCTGTATACTTTCAGTTCAGTTAGATCTCGCTTTTTAGTCGCCCACATGAATCATCTAACTAATCCTTGTAACCTTTGCCTCTCTTTATCTATTGACGCGGTGACGCCCATGAGGCCATTTAGCATTGTGGCTATTCGTATGTTGCAAACGCAATGGACGGGCTGGACGGTAACAAAGCGTAAGATGAGCAGCCACATTTTTTTTTTTTTTGTTCTAAACTCACTAGTAGGTACTAACTACCACATGATAATCACAGTATACGATTCTGAAAACATCATATTAGATTTAATTGGGTAATTGATCTATTTAAATCAATTAAATCAAATAAATTCCAAGGCTCGTTATGCTAGGAATTCATGTGAATTCATTCTTTTATGGGATATCAATGGGATGAAGAGTTTTGAAAATTAATCTATTTGATTAGGGAATTGGTAACTTATATTAATTAGTCCTAATTGATGGATGGTTGATGGTTGTGTAGTGGAGGATGGTTCATGGCTAGTTGATGACAATTAGTTGCTCTATTCCTCTTCCTATTCCATTGGTAACTTACATCAATTACTCTTAATTGATTTTTGGTTGATGGTTGTGTTGTGGAGGATGGTTTATGGCTAGTTGATGACAATTAGTTGCTCTATTCTGTAGTGGAACAGGCTCATGAGATTCAGATGCTGGCAAAGGAACTTGAGAACAACAATTGTGAGTTGCCGGACAAGTTTGTGGCGGGTGGCATTATTGCCAAATTGCCACCTTCTTGGTCGGACTTTGCTACTTCTTTAAAACACAGGAGGCAAGAGTTCAGTGTTACTGATCTCATTGGCTCTTTGGGTGTTGAGGAGAAGGCGAGAGCAAAGGACAACCGGGGCAAAAATATCGAGGGAGGTTCTAGCGCCAATTTGGTGCAAAAGAAGAACCCTCACGCATCCCACAACAACAACAACAAGAAAGTCAAGCCTGATGTCAAACCAAAGGCTACAATCAATTTTAAGAAGAAAGGCAAGGGAAAGACCAAGGGCGACTGCTTTGTGTGCGGTAAGCCTGGGCATTGGGCCAAGAATTGTCCTGATCGCAAGGACAAGAAGTCTACCAACATGGTTATTAGCAAGGGCAGAGGAACATCGGGGTACGGTAATTTTTTACCTACAGTTCTCTCTGTTTTTCATTCATCTGATTGGTGGGTTGATACTGGTGCTAATATTCATGTGTGTGCTGATATTTCCATGTTTTCTTCTTATCAGGTCGGGAGAGGTTCCTCCTTGTTGATGGGAAACGGGTCGCTTGCGGCTGTTCATGGTGTTGGTACGGTCGATCTGAAATTTACTTCGGGAAAGACCGTGCAGCTGAAGAACGTGCAGCATGTCCCTTCAATAAAGAAGAATCTAGTTAGCGGTTCTCTACTGTGTAGAGATGGTTTTAGATTTGTGTTTGAATCCAATAAATGTGTCGTATCTAAATATGGAACTTTTATTGGAAAAGGTTATGACAGCGGAGGTCTGTTCCGCTTTTCTTTGGATGACATGTGTAATAATAATAATGTTGTGAACCATATTAGCGAGAATGATGAGTCCAATGTGTGGCATTCGCGACTTTGTCATGTGAATTTTGGTTGTATGGCGCGCTTGGCTAACATGAGTTTAATTCCAAAATTCACTTTGGTCAAAGGTTCCAAGTGCCATACTTGTGTTCAATCGAAACAACCTCGCAAGCCTCATAAGGCATCTGAGGCGAGAAATTTGGCACCACTAGAACTAGTTCATTCTGATTTGTGCGAAATGAACGGCGTGTTGACTAAAGGGGGAAAGAAATATTTCATGACACTGATAGATGATTACACTAGATATTGCTATGTGTACCTATTGAAAACAAAGGATGAGGCATTGCATTACTTTAAGATCTATAAAGCTAAGGTAGAAAACCAACTTGAAAGGAAAATCAAACGGTTGAGGTCTGATAGGGATGGAGAGTATTTTTCCAATGAGTTTACGTCCTTTTGCGAAGAGTTTGGAATTATTCATGAGAGGACACCTCCCTATTCACCCCAATCAAATGGGGTAGCCGAAAGAAAGAACCGCACTCTAACTGAGATGGTGAATGCCATGTTAGACACTGCGGGACTTTCCAAGAAATGGTGGGGTGAGGCAATTTTGACTACTTGTTATGTCCTGAATAAAATTCCAATAAAGTATAAGGAAGTAACACCATTCGAAGAATGGGAAAGGAAGAAATTAAATCTCTCATACCTACGCACATGGGGCTGCTTGGCCAAAGTAAATGTACCTATAGCCAAAAAGCGTAAACTTGGACCAAAAACTGTAGACTGTGTGTTCCTTGGTTATGCTATCCACAGTGTGGGCTATAGGTTCTTAATAGTAAACTCTGGAGTACCCGACATGCGTGTTGGTACAATTACTGAGTCCAGAGATGCCACATTTTTTGAGAATGAATTTCCCATGAAAAATACACCTAGCACATCTAGTCAAGAACCTGTTTTACCCCATGAGCACTTTGCACCGATAAAACACAATGATCAAACGCCTGAGAAAAATCCTGAGGAGGATAACATTGTAGCAACTCGAAAGAGTAAGAGACAAAGGACTTCAAAGTCTTTTGGAGATGACTACATTGTATACCTCGTGGATGACACTCCAAGAACCATAGAAGAGGCATATTCATCTCCTGACGCTGACTATTGGAAGGAAGCGGCACGCAGTGAGATGGACTCAATTATGTCTAATGGTACTTGGGAAGTCGTTGAGCGTCCATATGGATGCAAGCCTGTAGGATGCAAATGGGTTTTCAAGAAAAAGCTTAGGCCTGATGGTACAATTGAAAAGTATAAGGCAAGGCTTGTGGCCAAGGGTTATACCCAAAAAGAAGGCGAGGATTTTTTTGACACCTACTCACCAGTTGCCCGCTTGACCACAATTCGAGTACTACTTGCTCTGGCAGCCTCTCATGGTCTTCTCGTCCATCAGATGGACGTTAAGACAGCTTTCCTAAACGAAGAGCTGGAAGAGGAGATCTATATGGATCAACCAGAAGGATATGTACTAGAAGGTCAGGAGGGAATGGTGTGTAAACTGTTGAAATCCTTGTATGGCCTTAAGTAAGCACCTAAGCAATGGCATGAGAAGTTTGACACAACACTTACATCTGCTGGCTTTGTTGTGAACGAAGCTGACAAATGTGTGTACTATCGCTATGGTGGGGGAGAGGGAGTGATCTTGTGTTTATATGTCGATGACATATTGATTTTTGGAGCCAGCCTCAATGTGATTGAGGAGGTTAAGGACTTTTTGTCCAAAAGCTTTGAAATGAAGGATTTGGGAGTGGCTGATGTTATTCTTAACATTAAGCTACTGAGAGGAGATGAGGGTGGGATTACACTCGTGCAATCTCACTATGTGGACAAGGTTTTGAGTCGCTTTGGTTATAGTGACTGCAAGCCAGCTCTAACTCCTTATGACTCCAGTGTGCTATTAAGGAAAAACCGAAGAATAGTAAGGGATCAATTGAGATACTCCCAAATCATTGGTTCATTGATGTACTTGGCTAGTGCAACGAGGCCTGACATCTCATTTGCTGTGAGCAAGCTGAGCCGGTTTGTTTCAAATCCGGGAGATGATTATTGGCAAGCTCTGGAAAGGGTCATGCGCTATCTAAAGGATACAATGAGCTATGGAATTCACTATACTGGTTACCCAAAAGTACTGTAAGGGTATAGTGACTCAAACTGGATATCTGATGCTGATGAGATAAAGGCCACAAGTGGATATGTGTTCACACTTGGAGGTGGCGCTGTTTCCTGGAAGTCTTGCAAGCAGACCATCTTAACGAGGTCAACAATGGAAGCAGAACTCACAGCACTAGATACTGCCACAGTTGAGGCCGAGTGGCTTCGTGAACTCCTGATGGATTTGCCGGTGGTTGAAAAACCAGTGCCAGCTATCCTAATGAACTGTGATAATCAAACAGTGATTATTAAGGTGAACAGTTCGAAGGACAACATGAAGTCATCTAGGTATGTAAAGAAAAGACTGAAATCTGTCAGAAAGCAGAAAAACTCCGGAGTGATAGCACTGGACTATGTCTAAACAGCTAAAAATCTTGCAGATCAGTTTACCAAGGGGCTACCACGTAATGTGATAGACAGTGCATCGAGAGAAATGGGCCTGAGACCCACTTAGAGTTGCACAATAGTGGAAACCTGTCCATTGTGATCGGAGATCCCGTGAATTTGGATGGCGAAACAAACTATTGTGTAATCGAGAGAAGAGACCCTTAAATGGGATCATTTTCATGATGTACTTCTCTTCTATTCTGTATGGTAGGATGGCTTATGCCTCAATGTGTTCCAAGTGGCTTTCATTAAGCAGAGATGTTGACCTGCAGAACATCTTAGAAGGAACACACCTATATGAGTTCGACTGCTAGTCACAGTCTATGAGATTTGGGTGATCTCTAGATACTTATGAAAGGCCTGGAGTATGACTTATAAGCTCCAACCCGAGGGAATACTAACGGTTGCCTAGTATCAGTTATGGAATTGAGTGAAACCTAACTGCACAAGACTGACAATTTAAGGCTTAGTCCATTGTTCAGTTGTAGTCAGGTGTAGCTCCTTTTCTAGGTGAAAGTTCAACTTAACAGTCTTCACCGAAACACTGGTATATAAAAGCTGCTATGGAATAGAGAGCATTCTCATGAGCCTTGAAATTTGGTGGGGATTGTTAGATTTAATTGGGTAATTGATCCATTTAAATCAATTAAATCAAATAAATTCCAAGACTCATTATGCTAGGAATTCATGTGAATTCATTCTTTTATGGGATATCAATGGGATGAAGAGTTTTGAGAATTAATCCATTTGATTAGGGAATTGGTAACTTATATCAATTAGTCCTAATTGATGGATGGTTGATGGTTGTGTAGTGGAAGATGGTTCATGGCTAGTTGATGACAATTAGTTGCTCTATTGCTCTTCGTATTCCATTGGTAACTTACATTAATTACTCTTAATTGATTTTTGGTTGATGGTTGTGTTGTGGAGGATGGTTCATGGCTAGTTGATGACAATTAGTTGCTCTATTCCTCTTCCTATTCCATGACTCTTACTCTTCATCTTCCATTCCTCTTATAAAATGAGAATAGATTTGATCTCCCGCGAGAAGAGTGAGACACACTTTCATCCATTTTCCAACGCTGTTGCTGCTACGGTAATCCCATCCCGACGAGTGTGTGCACACACGTTGGGAGAGTAGGCCTCCGAAACCACGCGCTGCTGCGACGTTTGCACGGACGGGCGGGCGATCAGGTTTTTGGGGAGCGCAAGGCGTGACTACTCACTGTTCGTCAACATCTACTTTACCTTCACCAATATATCAAACACTGGAGACAACGGCAACACTGGATACAAGGAGAAGGAGGCTCCCGTCAACACCAACGGAGGCAATACTGCCTCAAACTCCAGCGGAGGACCATTCTTGGGGTATAACCTTCTTACATTATTTTAATTAGAAGTTTTACTGTTAATGTTCATCGCAATGTCAACATTGTGTTATTATGTGATTGTTGATGCTTATTCTACATTAAGCATGCTCATGTTAATTACATTCACCACTATCACTGGATCAAATCCCATTGTAAATATCATGTTTATTATCTTGTTATTTTGGATTAAAATATGCCGAATTATGACCAAATTTCCAACACATCAGCCATATGTTGGTACTTGGTAGGAACTAATAAGGTGAAACCAAAAAAAAACATATCAGTCAGTTGCACGGCAAAAGTTGTTAGTCCATTGCCACAACAAACGTAAACCAATGCATCTAGTGCAACTTGTGACCCCCTACGTGATCGAAGCAATCACAAGTCACATTGTTTCTGCAGGGTAAATCGATCCGGGAAACACCGCAACTTCTATCTTGTTTCTTTACTTTCTAATAGGTTCTATTTCACTCCACTTATCTATTTAACTGTCACTCCAATTCTGCATCAACCCGGTGATATTTAACAACATATTTGGTTCGCTATCACTGCATAAAAAATTACTTGAAATTTCACATTGGACCCCATTTTATTACCCTAGTTGCACAATGTACTATGGGCCTATCAAACTTTTTACTTAGCACCATCTAACCTTGCCAAAACATAGTAGTTTGGACCGGATTCAGCTTCGGTGACTTAGTGCAAGCAAGTCACAATGTGACATAGCATGCATCAAAGCCGTCCAAAACGAATCGAACGGGAGATGGCGCTTGGGCCCGGTGCAAGTCGAAATATCTCCGCCCGCCACCCATCCAGCCGTCCCGCGTCCGAGACGGCGCCTGTCCCCAATCTTTCCCGCACGATCGCATCGCTGTTTCGCCTCGCCGCGAGCGCGAGCCAGCTGGGAGGCTCGCCGCCGCCGTGCCTGCGCGGCTGCGCCAGGCCGCCATGGTCGCCGCGAGTGGGGAGGGGACCGGCGGCCGCCGCGCGAGGCCAACTCCCTGCCCTGCCCTGCCGCGACCTGTGGAGAGGCGCCAGGCAGCCGAGGCCCTGTCCTGCCGCCGCGACCGGGGGCACGTGGAGACGGCCGGCCGCCGGGCCCGACGGCGCGGTGGTGCAGACGGACAGCCGCCCAGCCCGACAGTTTTCCTGTAGTTCTGCATTTCCATTGTTCTACACTGATGTCCAGACATTGCTCTGCTACAGTATCTGTTTGTTCTGCATTTCAGTTTGTTAGAAGATTATCTGTATTTGGTCAGATATGTAGCCGGAGTGCCCAATGTTATGATATGATCAATAAACACCTGTTTTGTGCAGTCATAAAAAACATCATAAACACCCATTTATTTGCAGTGTTCTGAGGTCATACAATACAGTTCTGCAGTTACTGAAATGATAAGCAAATAATTCAACGTGTATTCTAGCAGTCTTCAGTTGGTACTCAATCAAGGATCATACAAGTTAATGTGCCAGCATAATTCTAATTTGCAATCATACAGAATATCAACTTCTTCCTGTTGACGGTGGCATGTCCTCAAATTCAGGCAACTCAATGCTTCACCAAGCAGCAACAACCACTCATATACCAAATTAGACATTTGCAACCAGGTTCTCATATATCCCTATTCAGCAGATCAGAACTGCTGAATCATGTTTCACCTTTTTTTATGACAAAAATCAAAATTACAGAATCAATTTGCCCAAACTCACAATGCCAAACAATAACAATTCACTTCCAGTTAGGAGCCTGCATCATCCCAGGCGGCAGGGCAGGACTGGGGCATTTCCACAATACAGAACCACAGAGCAGGGGCAGGGCATTTCACAATACAGAACAACACAGCCTCGGGGGCATTTCGACAAACACCTCGTGGGCACAGGAAACGGTGCAGCGTTCTCCACTGGACGAAGCCGTGCGGTGGCGTCCCCCCTCGCCGGCGACGAAGTGGGCGGCCGACCGGTGCGGGCTCGGACAATGAACTCCATCAACGAGTTGAGGCCGCCGAAATTGGAGGTCCGGTGCGGGCTGGAGTGTGTTCCCGACGGCCGGCAAGAGCACCGTGGCCTCCTCCACGCGCTGGGCTCGGGCTGGGGCTCCGCTCGCATGCATCAGCGCGCCGTCAGTCTTGGGCTCTTGGCGGCCGGCCGCCTCCACGCGCCCCCGGTCGCGGCGGCAGGGCAGGGCGCCCTGGCACCTCTCCGGTTGCGGCGGCGGCGCTGGTGCCTCCACACTCGCGGCGGCGCGGCTCCCAGCCGGACGAGGGCGACCGGCGAAGCGAAGCGCGGCTGCGCGGGCGGACGCGGATCTGGACTGGAGCGATGCCGTCTCAGGCTGCGTGGCCTCCTGTTAGGCTTAAACGGCAATTGTTTTCCCTGCATGCGGGCCCAAGTAAAGCAGCCGTTCGATTTGTTTTGAACGGTCGAGATGCACGCAATGTCATCCTGTGACTGGCCTATACCAAGTCACCGAAGCTGAGTCCGTTTGGACCAGGGGTAGTGGGGTAATGCTTGAATTGCTACCATGGCTTTTTCACCCAGGGAGGAGAATGAGGTAAGCACTGAGCGCAAGGGGATTAGAGCCAATGGGTCCTAGACTCCTGGTGCCGTGCATTGAGAGGTCCGTGGCAACTGTATAGCCGATTCGCATGGCCAGGCAAAATCGATTCAGAAAGCAACAAGGTTGATGCTTACGTTATGGATGGAGGCAACAAAAATTGATGATTCAGATAGTCGTAGTTATAAGTCTGTGTCAATTTTGATTGTTTCAGTGTAGCCATGTTCTGTCGCCCACCGGAGTTGAGGACGACCACCACCGCCCTGTGCTTGCTCCCTTCTAGATCAGGTCCCCATGGTAACCGCCTCCTCTTGTGATCTCAACCACTCGTGGGCCGCACAACTGATGGAAATGCTTGGAAGGGACATGGCGGGAGATAACAGAGACAGAAAGAGGGAGAGCAATGGCGTCGTCGTGTCTCTGATGGCCTATCGGACTTGGAGAAGATGAGGGGGTGGTGTTGAGTAAAACAAATGGTAATTTTAAGTGGTCCAAAGTGAAAATCTTGGCTAAGACATGATCCAAGCTATAACAAGGGTAAATATATATGGCCCCGACTGCAATTTTACTCTTTTAATTTTAGAACATCGTACTTATGCAGTATCTTAGCAAAACTATCTTCGGTTAATGGAAACCGATACGGCACTTCGTCATAGTAATTCACCGATCATTGTTGCTCATCTCTATCAGTATTCACACGCTTCACATCTTTATCAATATTCACAAACCAACGAGCAATTCCTGTCTTGCACTGTTATATTATTATCCATGCATTGGATTAGAAACAAGGAGCAAAACTCCCTGATGGTTCTCTTAAATCAAAACATTAATAATTGCATACAGGCAGAGCTGAACTAAAAATTCAGACTTAACCTTGAGCCTCACACCGTTACAAAACGGAGGGAGAAGTATTCACAAGCCGCGTAGCGGTTCCACTGTTTACAACGTTGTGTACACTACATAATACATCGGAGTACTGAATCACAAGACCACAAAGCAAAAAATGCCTGATGGTTCTCTTAAATCAAAACTAATTCAGGCCATAGCTAAACTAAGACTCTGCTGCATCACTCAGTGATGTCCACTTCACCACTCTGACCTCGCCGGACGCATCTCCGGTGAAGACGACGCCGCGCGACCTGACGGATATCGCCCTGACCTCGTCGTCGCAGAGAATATCCCCTCTCTTCTTCAGCGACGGGAGATCGTAGACACGGACAACGCCATCGCCGCGGGAGACAAGCAGCACGGGCTTCTCGTCGGCGTCGTACGTTCCGTCCATGGAAACGACCCGTTCGTCTTCCCTGTGGGTGTAGTGCACCTCGAGGTCGATGTCGTCGCGATCAGGCTTCCACTGCCAGACCTTTACGGTGCCATCGTCGGACGAGGAGAGCAAGAACCGCTCCCAGCAGAGCAATGCGGTGACCGCCGACGAGTGGCCGGCGAAGCTGTAGATGCAGCGGTGGGTGTCGAGGTCCCAGACCCTGATGCTGCCGTCTGTTGAGCCGGAGTAGAGCACGCCCTTGCCCTGCGCGAGCGACACGACGGCCTTGTCGTGGCCGGTGAGCGCGGCGATCTCGTCGAACGATTGCTGTTCTTGGTTCATCCTCCACATGAACACGGCGCCGTCCTCCGCGCCGGCGAAGAGGTGGTCCTCGTCCTCGGCTAGCATGGCGGTGATCTGCGGCGTGGGCCCTCGCAGCCGGAGCTCCTTGCCGGTCCCCGTGTGGATCGCCTTGACGGCGCCGCGCACGCCGGCGAGGACCCACGGGCCCATGGCGATCAGCTTGTGCACCTCCCCTTCTTGCATCTCCTCGAAGCGGACGCACTGCCCGGTGCTGCAGTCCCAGGCGCGCACCGTGCCGTCCAGGCTGCCGGAGAACAGCTTGTCCGACCCTTCCGGCAGCGCGAAGCCGGTGACCGCCTTGGCGTGACCCTTGAGCCGCGCGACGCCGCAGAAGCCGTCGCCGACGCACCACGCGCCGCCGCCGCATCGGCGCTTGGCAGGCGTTTCTGGCGGCGCCTCAACCTGCCGCTTCGCCGGTTGAACCGGAGGAGCCCTACCCTTGCCATCCGAATTCGCGGCGACGCAGGACGGGTTGACCCACGTGTTGCTGCGCGTGTTGACGGCGGCGATCGGCGGCGCCGGATCAGGCGCGTCGGTGTGGAGGAATCGGCAGGGGTTCCGGCTGCACCTGCCGGACTTCCAGTAGTGGCAAACCTTCGGCGGCGCTGGCGGCGTGTTCCGGCAACCGGGTTTGCCGTGGCGCGGCTGAGGAGGGGCGGCGGGAGGAAGGGGAAGGAGCTGCACTGCCGCCATCGTCGTGGTTGGGACTTGGGAGAGTGGCGGATCGGCGATTGATCTCACAAGAGATGGCCAGATGGGCCGTCCGCTTATATCGGTTGAACGGGCCAGTCCGACTCGGACTCGTTTAGTGGGCTGCACCGCCATAGACTACCCAAGCCACTCAAATACGATTTTCTGACTGAATTGATCGGGATTGAATTTCAAAATATCCATAATTTGCCTTAATTAAACTAAATAAACGCGTCTATCTAACTCGGCAGTGAATAGGTTACACTGGAGATATGGTTAGTTGGACACAAATTTTGGACCGTATTCATGAGGGCCCATGCACCCTTGCTTGTTTTAAATGGGCCGGTATCAGATAGAGGGCCTGTTTAGATCCATTTGAAATAACAAATGGTAAATGGTAAAAGTTTTGGTATTGCAAAAGTACTACTGAGTGTTTAGATGCATCCTAAACTTTTGCCATTCTAGCACTAAAGTGAGAGAGAGAGAGAGGGAGTGGTCCCAAAGCACTTTTTGGCACAATTTGCTACTATGGACTAGCAAATGCCAAATGCCAAATTGTCAAGTTTTGCTACTAGTGTTTAGATCCAAAATGACAAAAAATGCTTCCAAATGGTAAAACTTTTGCTATTTTTGAGGATCTAAAGAGGGCCAGAGCTCTAATCTGTTGTAATTGTAATCTAATCCGCTATTAAACTCGTTCCCTTCGTCCCCTCTGCCCTCCCCACTCCGCGCCGCGGCCGCGCGCCTGGATCCCCCTCTCCGCCGCGCGAATCCCTTCCTCTTGTCCGTCGCGTCGAGCCCAATTCGGCGCGCCACCTCTCCTCCCTCCGCCGCCGGCTCAGTCGCTCTCGCCATAAGAATCCCGGAACCACCGCCGCCGCATAACCTCTCAGCCGCCCCAAGGCCGGGTGTTCGCCGGCTGCCTGACGGTTGCCCTTCCGCCGGCACGCCGGTCCAAGGAAAGCCGCAGGAATCTAACCATGTCCTCAACACAGTCCTTCAAGAGTGGCGCCGCTCGCAGCTTCACAACTACTATGCGGAGAGGGGCCAATGGCGCCCCCCTCCGCTTCTCCGGGAGCAGGGAAGGAAACCGGCGCGCCCTCAGTTTACCCAATGGCAGCCAAGGAAGAAGCTTGCGCTTGTGTTGTGCTCCTCCCGAGTCCAAGTGGTGGACGACGCCACTGACGATCTAATCAAGCCGACGGGACATGGCCAGGAGGAACTGGAGGCTATATGGAACGCCCTGGTCGAAGAACCTCTCCGGCCCATCCTGACTGCCTTTCAAGAAATTAAGGCCACCAATGGCAACGTCTTCCGCTGTCGCTGCTTCCACGCGGGCATAACGTCAGGTATGCGTATTGCGTCCCTCAGAAAAGAAAAAAAAACTACTGTGCATGTATATAGCAGTTACTGAACATGTCATGTATCTGTGCAGGTTTATTAGTTCTCGTGATTCGTATTTGTCAGTTCCACAAACTGGCGCCTGGCCTTTGCGTGGATTTTGTTCTCGGATATGTATGCTACAGGATGAGTGTTTTAGCAGCGGAGCTGAAAAGAAATGGGAAAGCAAACAACATTTGTGCTAGGATACAGTTTGGTGAGTCCGAAATTGTTTCTACACATTAGTGTTCATAGCACCAAACAATCTGAAAAGCGATACTAACTGTGACCATAAATTATGAACTAGCATCCATCTGTTTATTGGGTTATGGGTACATGGCAATGCACGTTTGTATTAGTCAAAGCGAATTTACTAGTTTAGCTTTAACTGATGAGGCAAAGGCAAACCTTTCAGTGCTGTCCTACTTTGTTTTGAGCTTTCCATATACTGAGTTTATTTTTTGCTGGCTACATGTTTTAGTATCGCAAACAGCTATTCGAACACACTCATCTTACATAGTTTTCTTTGAAATGCAGTTATTATGCTTTTGTTGTTCTGGGCTAACAATCCTATTAAGGTACTTTTTTTTTTTTGCTGAAAAAGAAGTACACCTAGGCTCCATTCTTTCGCATGAGCTCTTTTGATGGATTCTTTCAATAATTTTACTAAATGATCCTTCCCCCCTTCTAATAGGACTCTTGCTTCTACTTCACACAGTTGATCTGGTAAGTACTTCCAATGTTTCATGCATGCTTAACTTTTCCTTATCATTATTTGCGACAGAAATCCTTTTACGCATGATTTATCTGCATTCTGTAAGTGGAAACCATTACATAGTTTTTGCGCATTGTGGAAGGAACTTCATTATCTAGTTTGATATGTTAAAAATATCTAGTTTTATACGATATTTCTTATTTAGGATTGAAGCTCTCAGATACCTGACACATTTGTCAAGTTGCTTTAGTAGTTGAAAGTTCCAACAACAATGTTAATGTCATTTTATATATATTCCTCATATGGATCTGAGGATTTTGGGAGGGATTTTACAGTAAATGAACTAATTCTGGTCAAAATCCTGTGTTCCAACGGAGCCCTTAGGTTATGCATCAATTTGTAGCATTCTCATGTTGATTCGTCCCTTAATCTAAGAAAAGAAAAAAAATCATCAAAGGATGGTAGTATGCACTGAAAATCACTAGGGCATGTTCGGTTAATCCCCAGGGAGGGATTGGAGGAGATATATTCCACACCTATTGTGGTATGAAATTATTCCCCCTCAATCCCCTCCAAAACAAACAAGGCCTAATTGTGTAGGTTGGAAGAACCTAAGATTCATTAAACCTTTGGATATAGAAATGGACGTAAATTGTCATTAAAATATTTATAGCATAGATTATGTTGACATCTATTATCTTACAAAATCTTGACTGGAAACGTCATTTGTATAGGAAACAAAAGGAAAATAAGTGAAATAGTTTAGGGGAGTACTGTTTACCCTTCTACTTAGAAAAATAACATAGGAATTAGGAAGTCCATAGTTCTCTAATGACGCGTTCGAGAGAAAAATAGCTCTCTATTGACTCACATTGCTTTAGAAATTGGAACATGAGTAAAAACATTATGTGGCAAGTAGATTGCATAAAACAATTGAAGGCAGTCTGCCTGCCCACTGCCTCTTATGTAAGTGTTCAGTGGCTAGTTTTCACAGAATTGCATGAAGACCTCTTCGTTAAGCTTCAAAATCTGAAATGATATGTATGAATTTCACTTGTGTAGCTTTGGAAGCCAGAACATGATTAATTCAGTCTAATATAATGTTCTTATTATTTTTTTATGCTGAAAAGACCCTTGCACACATTCTTTTACACTTTTATTCTTCTCTTCTATAGCCTTTGCTAATATATTTGTGTGTAGCTCGTGTGGTGTGCACACGTCTTCTCATCTTATTTTGGCAATACCGTGCTATAGCCTATAGGCTCAAACTGTCCCATTTTGTGAATCAAATCCCTATACTATTAGATTGTTGATTTGTTGCTTTAACTTTTGAGCCTAAAACTAACTCTTGTCATGTGAGATTACCACCAGGTCACCAACATGTAAAGGCGTTTGTTAAAATTGATGGTCTAATTAAATAGATGGGAAGCCATTTTCTTTAAAATTTCTACAGTTTTCAAGGTTTGCTGTACAGGAACTCTTGGAAATACATAACCAACATAAAATCACAGAACTCTGTATCAAAAGTAGCCATTTGTGTGGACCAAGCTGGCTACAACTTACAGTATCCAGCTAGAAGGCAAAACTTGAATACAAGAAGGAACCTTTACCAGATCTTAACATAGTTGTTAACAAACACTTCAAACCCAAAGTATATGACAATAGTGAAACAGGGTTACCACATTTGTCGCCAAAGTTTTCGATGCTCTCCAAAATTACTGTGGCATCTGTGTTCCAATGGATCAGCTATAGCACAAGGAAATGGGCAAGAGCTGAATATGGTGGCAAATCTTGCGCAAAATAATTTCAACACACCGTTTGTGACTAGCAATGGCACGAAGATGAACATTTTGAGGGTTCCAATAAAAGGATCAGTAGTGCATGTGCTTAATTGAATAAATTTGATTTTTGCTTTCTGTTGTATACTAATTTTTGCTTTGGAACATTTGGTACCATGATTTGTTTATACGTTTAAAACAATTATCTGTTGATACAGGTACTTTGCACTCCATGTGTATTCCTGCGCTGTGTTCTACGAATACATTGGTGTAAAGCACCCCGCACGCTACCTGGAAGCAATGTTTAATACAATACTAACAACCAACGGTGGCCTGATGAAAGTACTTAAGTTCATGTTTTTGGGACAAGAATGAGAAACATTTTCCTTGTCTGGTGATATAGAAATTAGGGGGATATTATAAGTTCGATGTATAAATCAAATTCACCATGGGGATTGCCAGATGTGATCTACTTAATGAAAATGGGATTTTTATAACGTTACATGTTCCTTCAATAATTCATTTTAGCATGACGAATTTGATTACATGATCGTGACTTCGTGAGTTCGTGACCAGGGATAAAAATACCAGGCCGCTGGCTGGCATTCTGATACTGGCCAGAATAATTTAAATTTCAAATTTGAAACTGTATAAGTACATATAAAATATTTGAAAATTGCGATTGCTATTGCAGTACTATTTTCTTGATTAATAGTTTAGGTACGAACTTTTATTCGCTAAGGACCGGTAGCTGTTTGCATAGGAACATGTACTTGTTTGAAACGGGCTCGTGAAAACTCAAGCAGCTGATCCATCCTATGACTGCGGTATTTGATCGTAGGATGTTTATGATCTATCTGATAGTACCTAGTACTAGTAAACAATCTACTGTCCTCGCCTTGCCTTTTGTACTGTAAGATACAATGAAATTCCATTTTCGGTAAGCATGTACAAACTGGATGTTACTAATGTTAGTTAAACTTGCAATAAGCAGAAAAAAGGTATAAGGCAAGCAATAAAATATTCTCTTAAAAAAAGAAGGCAGCGATAGAGAATGATGGATTTAAGACGGTATTTCTCCCGGAGCTGTTTTTAGGTAGAAAAGTTATTAAATCAGGTTTTGTCGACTCAATTAAGGTTCAGTTTGTCTTTACCCTTTATCAATGTCGTTCATTCTTTGTCACTCTTTCAAATGCCATGCTTTATACTTTAAACATCAGCACCATATACGTTTCCTCAAAGATGTGAGGAAATGGAAAGATTTTAATGAGCAAAGGTAGAACACAAATAAAGTACTAAAAAAATTGCATATGAACCGTCACAAAACCGAAGCAGGATACATGCTTCAATGTCGTCAAAACTAGTTAGAACACTTATATGTATGATACCGATATATTTGTCGTATTAAACCAATTCACCTCTCAAGTGGGAAGTGTCAACAATAGGCGAACAATGAATGTGGATTCGTGGGATGGTTAGAGTTGTCAGTATCATGGTCAGTGTCTGATTTCAGGGACGTTAGGTCTATCGAGTCTTGAGCCATTTGTCGGTCTACTAATCAAGTGTTCATATACAAACCTGTAAAACATAAAACTGTATTAGACAAATACGAAAAACAGTATTAGACAAACAAAGGGAAAAATAGCATGTTTGGTCCCTGAAAATTATGAGTTTAGTCCTTAAGGTTCCAATATACCCATTCAAGTCCCTCAATGTTTCGTTTTCGTTCAAAAGTGTCATAAGAGCAACCAAATACACGGTATGGCCAATCATACTTACCTCTTGACAAGATGCTACGTTAGGTCATCAAAACTTGAGCCATATATCGGTCTACTAATCGAATCCTCAATGCAAGCCTGTAAAACGTAAAACTGTATTAGACAAATAAAGGGCAAAATAGCCTGTTTGGTCCCTAAAAATTATGAGTTTAGCCCTTGAGGTTCCAATATGCCCATCCAAGTCCCTCAATATTTCGTTTTCGTTCAAAAGTGCCATCAAAGCAACCAAATATGGTATGGCCAATCATACTTACCACTTGATAACATGTTGTGTTGTATTCAGTCCTGGGTGACATCAGACTTCTCAGTTTCACTCTCAGGTATCTTGTCTTGAGCCTAGTCATTTTTAGCACTGTAAAATAGACGATGCACGGGTATCATTGTATGACTGTCTTATCCCGTTTCCGAAAACCAAAATAAGTTCTGCAACTATCAGTCCATATCCATACCTCTGGTTACTTTCATTCTTCAATTTATTTTCCTTGTCAATCTCCACAGCAGCTGTTTTTACCACTTGATAGAAGAAACTCAGCAATTCTCCGACCTCCTTGGTGGTCTTCAGAGAGTCATAGAGTTTTTTGCCAACCATGCAAACGATGGTAATAAAGAAAGCTTTAAACCCAGATGGTTTTTCATCCGAATCACTAGCTTCACGCCATACTTTCTAGAAACAGTTAAGGCTCAGGACAATCCCAATAGCGATATAGCTGTACACAGTATAGATTGCCTCTTTCTTTCCACTTGTATCAATCATAAACTCAAAGATAGAGACCTTCATTTTCTCCCAGCAATCAGACAAAGACAGCCATACTCGCGGGATTTTCATCGACCCATTGACTTTCTTCTTGTCGTCTTCAGTATCATCACCCTGTTTCTCAGTAAGCTTAATCTCAGAAGTATCAGCATTGAGCTTTGCAAACATAACTCCAGTACTAGGTACCTTGCAGTATGAACCATATTTTTTACCAGGAAAGATCATCATCACAACTATATTCACAGGATATATCTTTGATTGCAATTACAATTAAGAGGACTAACAATTATATTCACGGCCTGAGAGGATTACCAATATATCACCCGATAATTTTTTTTCATTAAAATCACACGGATGTAACTACAATACTAATATACTGTAATTACAATGTAACTAGCATGTAAGTCATATCCCATATAATAAACACCTACCACTGAGTGAGAAAGTTATGTGTGCGCGATCGTGATGGTCGTGGGATCCCCGCAGCGACACAATTAATGTTTGTTTTTTTTTTTTGCCGGGTCGGCGAAGGAGCCGACCAAATTTCATTAAGAATGAAGGAGAGTTTGCAAGTTTACACGACATTAAACTGTCGAGCCGGGGAGACCCCGGAACAGAGAAACAGGAGGGAGGCAGAGAAACAGAAAAAAAAAAAAGGCAGGCTGGGTAAGGCTACTCCTCACAAATCTGAAAAACACCAGCAGCTCTCCAAATTGCTACTTCTTTCTTGATATCAGCGGCTAGCAACTCTGCAGTTTTGAACCTCTGCTCAAACACCCTCGCATTGCGTTCTTTCCAAATAAGCCAACACACAAGCATGAAGAAGGTGTCAAACGCTTTTCTGTAGCTTGTCCGAAAACAATCGCGCGCCAGCAGCCACCAATCAGCAAGCGAAAGGTCTAGTCGCCCAGGGAGGGGGAACTGTACATTGATCCAGTCTCTAAGCAGCGACCACACACGGTTGGAGTATGAGCATCGCGCGAAGAGGTGGATACAGTCTTCCTGATCAGTAGAACAGAGGGAACAGAGTGGGCTGTGAGTCCAGCCACGTTTGGCAAGGTTATCCGCCGTAAGACAACGTCCCCTAACTGCGAGCCAAATGAAGAATCTCACCCTCGCCGGCGCTCTGGTTTTCCAGATCAGCTCCCCGTAGGGACACTTCTCCGCTGTAAGAAAGAAGAAGTCATAAGCCGAGGAGACAGTGAACTGACCATTGCTCGCAAATTTCCAAAGAATGGCGTCCTCTAATCCTTGCTGGACTGTCACGAGTTGCAATTCATCCCAGAGTGCCAAATATTCAACCAGAGCCGTCATAGAGAGCGATCCTTGCAACTTTCTGACCCAACCATGGTGGTTCAGACCCTGACTGACCGAAAGCTTCGATCTGCTTGCATAGCTGAAAAGGACCGGCCATCGGCAAGCGATGCTTCCCCCATTTGGTAGCCAATTCCCTTTTCAGAAGTCAATGTGTCGACCATCGCCCAAGATATGAATGGCTGTCGAGTCAACGATGTCTTGCAAATCCTTGTCTACTTCCCAGGCAGCCATAGTCCAGGGTCTGTTCTTCTGCTCAAGCTTCTCGAATTCCCATTTCAACCGCAGCGCTTTGCCAAAGAAGTCAATGTCCTTTATTCCGAGGCCTCCATTCTCAATAGGTCGGCACAGATCCCGCCAGGCAACAAGACAATGGCCGCCATTGATCTCCTCCTGTCCTTTCCAGAGAAAGGCACGGCAACGGCGTTCTATCTCCTTCACTGCCCACCTTGGCAACTGCAGGACTGATAGGTAGTGCACCGGAATCGCCATCAGCACAGACTTGATTAGGCAGAGCCTACCGTCAGGGGAGAGAAGCTTGGGCTTCCATCCAGCCACCTTCTTGGCCATACGATCCATAATTGGTTGCAACTCCGCTTTTGTCGGCTTTCTAACAGATAGAGGTAAACCAAGATATGTAATAGGTAAACTACAATTAATGTTTGTAGTTTCTTCAATCTCTTAACCTAGCCGCATCGACGCGTAATGCGTGTACTCATCAATTCTATGCCAAGCTAGATGTTGCTGGCCTCATGCGTGCGTGGGAAGGAAACGTGCAATCCTTTTCCGGCGTTCGAAAAAAGAGAGATAAGGAAACGCATCACAGCCGCTAATTAAATCATACAAAGACTAATCCAAGGGAGACAAATCCGAGTGATTTCGGGCCAAAAATGTGTCGCCAGATGTTCAAAATCGATATGGAATCATACCATCGGGTTGTTGCGGGAAGAGTATTGGGTCGTAGTAGCAGTCTTGGGGAACTTCCGCGATCGGAGTTGGGGGTGGAGAAAACCCTACCAAAACCACACAAGTGCACACAAGTAGTAACGAGATGAGAGCAAAAAACAACAAAGCAGTAACAAGATAAGAGCAAGTAAGACGAGATGTGAGCCGAGAAACCATGGAAAAAATAGTAGCGGAGCTGTACCAGTTGGGCGGCCGCTGGCCGCCGGTTCATCACGGCCGGCGCCGCCGCCGTCGCGATGCTGACGGCATCCATGGAGAACTTGGGGGGAGGGGATTCGAGCGATTTGGAGGGGCGAGGAGAGAGAAACGGCGATGCTGCGTCGCCGCCTGCTCCGCTCTGCCCCCCTCCCCGCCTTCTTCTTCCTCCCGAGTCCCGACACCGCTATCTCGCACCCCGCCCTTCTCGCGCCGGTGCGCTTGCGGGCCATACGTGGGACGGGACGGGATGGGGTTCATTCCGACCCAATAAAACGGCCCATTTAGGCCTGCACTTTTCCCCACGATATGGAAAACAAAAAATTCCACCGGTTTACATCGTTTTTTAAACGAAATTTTGTTGAAGGAGTGGAAACCAAAAAATTCATCCGGTTTACTTCGATTTTTTTCAACGACTTTTTGTTGAACCAAATACTTCGTTGGGGATATCTTTGTTTGTTCAAACTGAAAATTTGAGAAGATTGAGCCTCACACCGTTACAAAACGGAGGTAGTAGTATCACAATTCACAAGCCGCGTATCGGTTCCTCTGTTTACCACGTTACAGCACATGACACATCCGAATATTGGATCACAAGACCACAAAGCAAAACTTGCAGGTCAGAGCTAAACTAATTCAAGCTTGTGCCTCAGCTGATCACCCGGTCATGTCCACTTCGCCACTCTGACCTCGCCGGACGCATCTCCGGTGAAGACGACGCCGCGCGACCTGATGGATATCGTCTTGACCTCGTCGTAGCAGAGAATATCCCCTCTCTTCTTCAGCGAAGGAGATCGTGGACACGGACAACGCCGTCGCCGCGAGAGACAAGAAGCACGGGCTTCTCGTCGGCGTCGTACGTTCCGTCCATGGAAACGACCCGTTCGTCTTCCATCGTCCGCGGCACGGCTGAGGAGGGGCGGCGGGAGGAAGGGGAAGGCGCTGCACCGCCGCCATCGTCGTGGTTGGGAGAGTGGCGGATCGGCAATTGATCTCACAAGAGATGGCCAGATGGGCCGTCCGCTTATATCGGTCGAACGGGCCAGTCCGACTCGGACTCGTTTGGCGGGCTGCACCGCCATAGACTACCCAAGCCACTCAAATACGATTTTCTGACTGAATTGATCGGGATTGAATTTCAAAATATCCATAATATGACACATTGCACATCTAAATACCCAGATGGATAAGGTTCATGGCATGCTCCATACAGCACAGATACTGTAGCATCGTGTATCATCAACCCTGATAATTAACGAACTATGACATTTTTCCAATGTACAAGTTCTATCGCAGGAAAAAAAAAGAAGAAAATATCGACAGATACGGCATGGATGAGGAATTGAGGATGGTACAGTGACTACCTTCCTGACATGGCAGGATACACATACCAATCAATGCTCCCAGGTCGTCATGGAACTATCAACTATTGATGAAATGATTCTTCACAAATCTTGCTAGACATCAAGCAAGCCCAAACATACGAAAGAAAAAGAGGCAGATGGCATAAGTCTGGTTTCACAAAAGGGTGGTGCTGGATGGTTTGCCGATGTTTCCCGCATACCACTACACAGTTCCAATGGCTACAGATATTCAGCTTGACAGTAACCCATTTTTCCAATTTCAACTAAGGATTGCCATACGTCAATTAATTGCTAGTATGTGTGCTGGCCTCAACTTGCTCTTGAATTAACAGTTTCCGGACTTCAGTGCCTTCATCAGCCATCTCAGCAGGGACCTGGCCATAAGTATTCTCCTTCTTGGCACATGCCCCAGCCTTAAGCAAGAGATCCACAACACCCAGATGTTCCCCTCTGGCAGCATGATGGAGTGGCTGCACGGAGTAATTGCAGAAATTATACATCATGCTGATAGCATTTAGCTGAAAAAATGGTTCATGTAATACTTAAAGCTCAAGAAACTTTACAGTGTCGCCTTCAGAATCAACAGTGTTGAGCATTCTTGTTACGCAGCCATCAATGTTTGCAGCAAAATTCAAAATGTACTGGACTATATCACTAAAGCCTACATGAAAAGTGTTTATTAGATTACACATACAAACTGCCAACAAAAGGGACAAAAATAGCCAGAGCGCAATGCATAATAAACATCCATACCTCCAGCACAAGCATCATGAAGAGGAATTGCTCCTTCTTCATCTTTGCATTCCAAGCTAGCTTGACGTTCCAGCAGTAGCTGATAAGATAACCACAGTTAGATACAACTAATAGCAGAGCAAAAATAATTCAAGATAACAACATGAACCTGAACACAAGGTAGATGGCCATATAAGCATGCTATGTGAAGCAGAGTATCACCATCTTCAATTGGATCATCAATGTTGCCAGAATAATTATCTGCAAACACATATCAATAGGATTTTAACGAAAGATCTGCATCTACAACTATCATCTGTGTACAAATGCTTTTGCTGATGGTAGCTTCCACTTGCAAGTAATTGTCCAATGCGCCAACAGAAAAAAAAAGTGAGGTACCTTAAGAATGGAATCAGTTTTGCTATGAAATTTAGAAAAACGAAATAGATTTGCCACAACACACTGAGATGGTTAGCATGGTGAAAGCATCACACATATGTAATCATTACAGGCTTGCAGCAATGTGTTACAAATGCCATAAGGACATGACTTCTTAAAGCCCTCACTAGAAAAGAATGGAAAATACAAAGCACTGGCAACAGTTTTTGAACTCAATTCTACCCAATCAATAGCAAGTGCTTCATTTCAGTGCAGCTTCTGTGAAAAATAATGGGGGAAAACTACTACTCTTCAACTTGATAAGTTTCAAACACAAACAGATGAATCAACCAGGACAGCCTATGTATGCACGGAAGTTCACTGTTCCGAATGTACAACTGAAGAATAGAGAATACATCATCAGAGAAATTCAAGGTAACCACAAATTGGTGTTGAAAGTGAAACAAAAATTTAAAGCCATCCAATGAAGATTAATAGGAACATAGCACGCAGGTGAAAAGGAACAAGAAAACAGATTCACAAACTAGTGTTCTCTTCAAATTCCATGAATTGCCCAGGACAAAATTTCATGGGTTGGGCAAAGAAGAAATTGGCATTGTTGTGGATTTTCAAAAGGGATTATGTTCTGCTATTTTCAAGCCTGTTTTTTACTATAATAAGAAAAGATTTATGTGACTAACGTTATCCCATCACTTCCTCAGCACAACACGCCAAGCTAACTTTACATCAAATGCAGATAACTAGACACACAACAGTTACAAATATCACAAAAGGTGCATGGTCAGGTGCTACTTTTAGATTCAATCACCAGTTTACCACGTTTTCCAACAAAGGGGTACTATAGATTTCAACTAAAAAGGATATAATTAGCCTTGTATTTTATATTTCAAAAGCATGTCTCATCTAGTCTAGTCCATATGCACAGACTCGTATTAAAATCCCAAGTGCCTGCACACAGAGTTGTACTAAAATTCAAGCTGCTCCTATGTTATAGTGGCAATCAATTTTTCAAGCCGATACTGTTTTTGCATCACATAGGGCCTCTGCAGAAACGACTCAAACCCATAGGCCAGAAACATCCAGTACAGATTTCAGACTACCACAGTTCAGGTTGAACTACTACAAGAGCTGATCCACAATCACGGAAGGGCAAATCTAGAACTGCGCTGCATAGGTAAGGACCAACACTAACCTAACCAACATGCGTACCCCAATCCAATCGAACGATCCTACATAATAACCCTGGATAAACTCGAGGATTGGGAGAGAGTGCACGGGATTTAAGCCGGTACCGAGCGCGGCGCGGAGGGCAGCGACGTTGCCGGACTGGGCGGCGTCGGCGAGGCGGAAGAGTTCGTCAGGCAGTTGCGCCTCCTCGTCGTCGGAGGGGCCGATGTACTCCTCGCCGATCCCGTCGTCGTCGACGAGGTCGTCGCGGCGGCCGGGGACTGCCATCTGCGTCGAGGAGGCTCTCCGGGGTTAGGGGTTTGGGCTCGCGGCGTCGGGACGGCGGATGAAGATAGTGACGGCGGCGGGGTTGAGCAAGTGGGGGAAAACCTAGCTGGCGGCTGAACTACTTGTAGTATCTCGAAACGTTGGATGGAAAATGGACGTTCAAGATCGTATGGTTTTTCTCGGTGACAGCTAGGCTCAATTATTAGCAACATTTTTCACAATAATAATCATTTAAACACAACTTTTTTTAGTTGCTTTTTATTTGAACACAATAAACACAAACCTTAAAAATAAAGAAAACGGTTATCAAAACTGTAGAAAAATACGGAGAAATTTTTATAAGATATGTTTGAATGCAACATCTAAAGTCAATAACTCCCCTAACTGTATAAATTTTCTCATTTATTTGGAAATTTTTTCGGCTCCTCAAGGGAGGATATGCGTGGTTGTCTATTTTTGTAAAAAGCTCCTCGTTTTTGTACAAAATATCGCACAGATCCTTGTAAGGTCAGCCTTACAAAATATCGATTGACAACCCATCATATTTTATCCGGAAAACCCATTGTCTTCCAGTGAAATACAATGTGAAGAAGAGAAAATTCTACTTCTAGGGGTAGCGTTGTAAACATGGGAAGTATAGGGGGTTTTGTGCAAAACATCCATCCCGGCCCCAATCCCCAAACCCTCTCGGCCTCCCCTCCCTCGTAAATATAATAGCCATATGAATTTTACATAAAATCCTATGACATATTAAAAAATAAAATCCTATGACATATTAAAAAAGTACTTCTTCGTCCCATAAAAAACGAATCTAGAACCGGATGTGACATATCACATCTTGTACTAGGTTATTTTTTTATGGGACGGAGGAAGTGCCTCAAAACCAAAGGAGGAACTCGGTATAGAAAATATAAAAATATAAATGCTAAAAAAATAACAATTTTACGATCGTGTCACTATATCTATTGCTTCGTCAAGATTAAAGCAAAGATTAAAAATGAGCCACTGTTTCGTTTGATAATATCATGATACAGAAACAGTGAGCCAACACAACAAGGATTAAAAAAAAAACACAGTGCAGACCGTGTGGTGGTGAGAGTAACAACACTACTATATACAGTTCAATGGAAAACGACACATCCATTCCATGGTCTTTTTAGTTGCAAATTGCAGGTCGGCCTTACAAGATTAAAGAAAACCATGGCACATGACGCACTTCCAATACATCGCAAAGAACACAAGAAAATTGCTCCACATCCCATGAACTGCACCATCGAGCTAGCTAGCTGATGGTTACCTGCAACTGCAAGACACCCTACCCTGCAACTCGCAGCACTTGTTTACCAAGCATCGGCACCAACTCAAACCTGAATACACGCCTCTTCAGCTCTTCTTCTCATTTTATTTGATCCGGTCGGTCATACTGAGATGCGCCAGGTAGACGATCAAACGCGATGAGAAGATGAAATTCGAGGCAGGCAGAGGATTGCTTTCGGGCTGCCCAATCTGCATAGAACCGCATTAACAAATGGTACGATCATTCTAGTTGGTCAGATACTCGGATAGCATGCCTCAATTCTCAGGCTGAAGATTCTGCCAGACGATACATTCTACTGATTCTTGATTAGTTTAGTTTGCAGGTCAAATGGCTTTGGGACATGTTAAGTTGAAGCTGCTTTCACTAGTTTTTTTTTTTTTTTTGGAGCAAGGTTGGAGCTGCTTTTACGAAAGACGCACACTTCCGGTTCAGAGAAGCAACAGTTGCTTCTCTCGACAGGAAACCATGCAGTAGAAATACCAGGTTCTGTTTTGGCCAAGAAAACCCGAGAAGGTATCTCGTGTACGGTGTAATGTCAGAGAGCTCGACGGGAACAGAGGATGGCCTCATGGCCGACATCATGTACCAAGGTGTACGAGATCATTCAGGTCGGAACAACGCATTGCATAAGGATAATCCGGTCGTCAGCAAACAATGCATTCAAGCAGGCACAGGAACTTGACATACAGTAACGATCCAGCGATTAATGACCAGCTTTCCTTTTCCGCATTTTGAAAGGCATCGACGAGCAGATTTATGACTAACCCCAAGTAGGAGTACTCCGTATCTGCCAACAACTTCGGACAACAATACTTTCAACCATGATTACACTGATAAAATTACGGCACGACACTCACTTCATTCAGTTTTCGCGCTGCAAGGAGGAGGCGATCGCAACATCAAGCATCATCGACCACAGGACGGCCAAAGTCGGCAGACGAGATGACGGCCCGAACATGTCAAAGGTTTGGGGGAGGATGGGATGGGCAGCCGCACGCGGGTGGGTGACGCGCGGCCCGCCCGACTACTTTATTTACTGCGTCACATAAAGACCAAGCGCCACCGAATGCTACGCGACCCCTCTCCCCCTCGTTTTTCTCCTCTTCTTTAAACCGCGCCGCGCCAACCCAAATATATAACCGTGGGTGCAGCCGTGCGCCGAGCCGTGCGTGCAGCAGGCCGTGCTCGTGCTCGCTCGCTCGGGGAGTTGGGCTCCCGCCGCGAGGAGAGAGGAGGCCCTTGGCAAGCGCCGGGCGCGGAGGACGACTCGGTGCCGGCCGCGTGCGGCTGCTGCTGCGGCGGCGGCCTCCTGCCGTGGCCGCGAAATCATCGGGTTGGCCGGTGGTCGGCGCACGCAGGTACTACGTGGGACGGTGCCGTGTGGCTCGTCCGTGCGGCTCTGTTTTTTTTCCCTCTCTCTCTCTCTCGGGTTTGGCGTTAAGTACGGTGAGAGGCAGCTGCTTTGCGTCTTGATTTCTTGTTCTACCTTGCGTTTTGTTTGGTGTCTCGTCGTCGGTCTGGTCTGTGGTGGCCGGCGGCGAGATGGCCGAGCTGATGCAGAGGAGGTGAAAAACCTGAGAAGAGATGCAGAGCAGAGCAAGAAGTTTTGAGTTGATTTGCTTCTTCATTTTTGGTCTCTCTTCAGGTGCTAAGAGCTACAATACCTGAGAATTCAGTTAGTGGATCATCAGTTCGAGGAAAGCTGCGAGAAATGGAGATGGACTTGGCAGTCGAGCAGTACGGGTAAGCACCATTCATCATGTATTCGTTCCTGTGGATGCAGTGGATCTTTTTTACTAGCAAGTCGTTACTGATCACTCGTTTGTTTCTCCTCCCCTTTTCCTCTTCCATATGCAAGATGCGTGCATTACAGGAGGAAATGCAAGATAAGGGCGCCGTGCTGCGGCGAGATCTTCGATTGCAGGCACTGCCACAACGAAGCGAAGGTATCTAAGGCCAGTTTAGCTCCGTGGCAAATTTTTTCACCATGTGTGGACATATACATGAAGTATTAAATATAGGAAAAAAAACCAATTATACAGATTGCATGTAAATTGCAAGACAAATCTTTTAAGTCTAATTGCTCCATGATATGATAATGTGGTGCTAGAGCAAACATTTGCTAATGATGTATTAATTAGACTTAATAAATTTGCCTCGCAGTTTACAGGCGGATTCTGTAATTTGTTTCGTTATTAAGTCTACGTTTAATACTTCAAATACGTGTTCGTATATTCGATGTGACATACCAAAATTTTTCACACATCGATCTAAACATAGCCTCAGTATTACATGTTTTGAATTGTCTCCGGCTAGGAGAAAAAACCTTATTGTTCTGCTTACTTTGTTACAGGACTCGTTAGAGGTCAGCATCAGCGACCGGCACGAGATCCCTCGCCATGAAATCAAGCTGGTCGGTGTCCCTGTCCAGTTATTTTGGTTGCCCTTTCCAGCGTATCACTATCGCTGTTACTTTATCGGATATTTTGCTGCATTTGATGCTAACTGTCGTGTCGGACATGATATTAGTAATTTGCACTTTCCCCTCCCACTGCTTGGGAGCTCAGCACGCTGCACAATACTCTTGGAAATGATTGATTACTGCTGCTTCAGGTCTGGTTTAGTCCCAAATTTTTTTTCCAAAAACATCACATTGAATCTTTAGACATATGCATGGAGTATTAAATATAAATAAAAAAAAACTAATTACATAGTTAGGGAAGAAATCGCGAGACGAATCTTTTGAGTCTAATTAGTCCATGATTAGCCATAAGTGCTACAGTAATCTACATGTGCTAATGACGGATTAATTAGGTTCAAAAGATTCGTCCCGCGGTTTCTAGGCGAGTTATGAAATTAGTTTTTTCATTCATGTCCGAAAACCCCTTCCGACATCCGGTTAAACATCCGATGTAACACCCCAAAATATTGTTTTCATGAACTAAACAAGCCCCTGAGTTCCATCTTGACTTTCTCAGACTTTTCTACTGTAAGCTTATCCACTACTACTGTATACTCTCTCCATCCAAAATATAAGCATTTTTGGACTTCAACACATTCTTCGAGATGCTACTTTGACCAACAATATCTATAACAGTAAAATGTTTAAAATAAAAATAGTTGCATATTATGATAGTTTGGTTAATGATAAATCTAGTAGCATCAGTTTTATATGATTGATCTTTTTTATTTTTTGCTATTAATAGTCAAAGTTAGAAATGTTTGACTTTACAATATTATAAAAATGTTTATATTTTAGAACGAAGAGAGTAGGTACTTAGCCAGATTCTGTTGATTTTTTGGCTACTTAATGTGTCCGTGCAGCCGTATAGCTGCGTCCTCCATGTTAAGTAACGAATTTGAGTAGTCAAGTGGGAGAAACTATTGTAGGCATGGTTCACTGTTAGTCAAGAACTCAGGATGATTTGCAGCACAGCATAGTTGCAAAAGAATAGATTGTACCATCAACTACACACTCCTATTATTGATGTCTGACTATAACAGGTGTTTCAGAAGTTACTCAAAGACTAAATGAACTATAACTAACTGTGCAATTTCATATCCTAAAGATTGAATTGGTTGCATGTCCGATCTAGATCATTATCTGAAAATGCTCATACTAGATCATTATCTAAAAATATATATGTTTCACTACATGCCCATAGAATCTAGTTTTAAACTCAGCGTGAAAAAGTCACCAGGCCACAAACAACTGCACAGATTAAGTAGAGAAGACAGTTGGAGTAAAACCAATAGCCGTTATCAATTTTCAGAATCTGCTTGTATGGTTGAAACGGGCAAAGTCTGATCTTTTGTGGATATGGATACAAGTCACTATCTCCCCTTTCGCCACTTTTGGTTGTTTAATCATAATGAGCCTCCTCCACCAATATAATGACCTTTTTTTTGAGATACCACCAAACCATATAGTGATCTTATTGAGACTGTTCTACCTTCCTCATCACAGGTTATCTGCTCTCTCTGCAACAAAGAACAGGATGTAAGTTGCCAATAACTATTAAGAATAGTGTTTAACAGGTGTCGTCAGATTTGGCTGTTCCCATCACATAAAATTCGTCCGCCTTTTGGTTTGTAGGTACAACAGGATTGCTCCAATTGTGGGGCATGCTTGGGTAAATATTTCTGCGCAAAATGCAACTTTTATGATGACGATGTAAGCACATAAAGAACATTTGAACCTTGTGCTGTTAATGAAACTAAATAGCATTTTGAATATATTTTTTGGGTGATATTTCTGTTATTTTCTCCGACTTGCGTGGCTCTCGCCCTTGTTCCAGGTATCAAAGAACCAATTTCACTGCGATGGATGTGGCATATGTAGGTAAGTTGTGCTAAATCTGCATTCCTGTGACGGAGTATTGAAATATGAGCCCTGCTTGATAAATCTCACCATCACATTTTACAGAACTGGTGGTGCAGAGAACTTCTTTCACTGTGACAAATGCGGTATGTTTAGGATCGAGTGATTTCATCAATTTCAGATTTTGGTATTAGTAAATATATTTGCATTGACAAATATTGTGGTTATCAGGATGCTGCTACAGCTATGTGCTGAAGGATTCCCATCATTGTGTGGAAAGAGCAATGCACCACAACTGCCCTGTATGCTTCGAGGTAAATATTTGTTGCCAGAGAAACCATGGACTCTGAAATTTTCTGTATTCTACTAAAATAAATTCCTTTATTTGCTTCTGTGCTAGTATCTATTTGACTCAACAAAAGACATCAGTGCACTGCACTGCGGACACACGATCCATCTGGAATGCCTATACGAGATGAGATCCCATCAACAGTAAGTAATCACAGATAAGACTTACACCATGGCCTCTCCCAACTGATTACTGAATATGGTGTCAATCTGTGACATTTCGCCAGATTCTCTTGCCCGGTCTGCCTGAGGTCTGCTTGTGACATGTCCCATGCATGGCAAAAGCTTGATCAAGAGGTGCAGTTTCCTTCTCCCATTGCACAGCTTATCCATTGACACTGACCATGTACATATATATACATACATACATAGAACACCATCCAAATAACTCTTCACTCAGGTTGCAGCATCGCCGATGCCCGTGATCTATCAGAAGAAGATGGTATGTAAATTCAGTTACTTGTGTTCTTCAGTCCAACCAGGTAACTATACGCTGAACAAAAGTTTTTGTGGTTATTTTGTCTCTGTCAGATATGGATCCTATGCAACGACTGTGGGACGACATCGAACGTGCAATTCCACATACTGGGACACAAGTGCCCCGCGTGCAGCTCTTACAACACCCGGCAGACAAGAGCCGCCCCTGCTGCCGCGTGCTCCAGAGTCTGAATTCTGAAGAGCAGTGAGATGAGAACTAGTATGAACTCTGAAGAACTGCGAGAGATTTGCAGTGCTCTCTGCAGTCTGAAATGCCCAATAAAAAGATTCGCAACCTGTGATTAGTCGCAAAGCCCATCAAAACGCAAACAACCGTTTGTTCTGAAATTTGGGCTCGTCCATGGTTTGTTCCCCCTAGTAGGCCGGTCTGGTGCTAATCTGGCCCAGCGTTGTGCTTTAGGCGGATTTCGACTTTGCTTGCCTGATGGGCCTTGGCCGCAAGCGCCAGTCAGGACTCTGCATCGAGATGATTTTTATCATTACCGTGATTTTTATCGCGTTGTGCTTTCACCGGTGAGGTATTTCTCGCAAAGAAAAAGGAACTAACGAAATGTGGTCGTCGTTCATTGGCATGCCGGTGCTTACGAGATTGAAATAAAGAAGTAGCGGTATGATCATCAAGCCTCGTGTGCGTTGTCCACTTTACAAAGCATCCTTCCTGTGACACTGATCACCATCATCACCAGTTCACCACCCTGTGACCCTAAAGAAGACGTCGACGTTGTTTGTTGCAAATAACCAATCGAAGGCAATCGTGGCATGTTTGTTAAGTTTTATTTTTTTTATGTACACTTTAATTTTTTTTTTACAAGTCATCATAAACTTGACTGTATTCATCATCGGTCATCACTTAGGATGCATCCTAATTATACCCTTGAATTTTAGGAAAACATACAGCACGAAGGCAGAAGGGAGTGGCTCGATCTTGTTTTGCCAACGAGGTTGACATGCAACTGAAAGAAATAATTCTAGCCAGACACTCTTGGAGCCAGACTAGGACCAATCGATCGTGCCCAAATCAGTTCCTGAAGCGAGCATCGCGACGTGATAGCAAACGGCTAAAAAAGCGTTACATCCAAGCGCTCCAGTTGTCGAGCATACGCCTCCGTCCTCACTCGCCTGCGCGAACGCGACACCACCCCCGGTCGCCACCACGTCCAACACAACACGACGCGGCCCCCGCGAGAAGTGGCTGAGCGAGCGGGAGCCCGCCGCACGGCACATGTCTGATGTCTCCCCCCTCCCACGCGCGCCGATCCCCCGCACCGCGCCTGGAAAAATGTTACACGTGCGCGGCTCGCAACGCTCGATTTCTCCGAACATCCCAGTGCCCCCACCACGCAGGCGCATATGCTGCGCTTCCGTCTCGGCGTCTCGCACTCTCGCTGCTCGCTGACGGCCGCGGCTGCACCGCGCACGCACGCACCCGTGGCCTCGCGCCGATTCCACAATCCACACCACTACTCCCCTCGCGCGCGGCGGCGTGCGCCCCAACGCCACGACGACGCGTGCCGCGCGGGAAGCGAGACAGCGCGGTGCGGCGCGGAGACACCTGGCCAAAGCGGCGTCCGCGCGGGCGCATCCGGGCCTCGGACCCACACGCAGCCCCCGTGGTGGCCGTCGCGTCGAGTCGAGTCGTCAAACCGTAACTGAAAGCAGTCCACCCGACGCATCATCCATTCCATCGTCGTTTCCGTTTCGCTTTCTGACTTCCGCCTTTCCTCCTCGCATCGAAGAGCCTCGCTGCATGCTTTATTCCCACTCCTCCCACCTCTCTCTCTCTCTCCTCCACACCACGCAGACGCGCACTAACCCGCCGGCATTTGCGTCCGGATGCTTTGCTTTGCCCGCCGCGATTCGATCTACGCCTGAGCGAGCGAGCGGGGCGAGCAACGCGGCCTTCCTTCCCCTGCCATGGCGTCGTCACCGGCGAGCAGCTACGACTGCTCCTTCAAGATCCTGCTCATCGGGGACTCGGCCGTCGGCAAGAGTAGCCTGCTCGTCAGCTTCGTCTCAGCCTCCCACATCGACGACGAAATCGCTCCCACCATAGGTGCGTACGGATACCCTCCCCCCGTCCTCGCTGGATCTCGTTGATTCCTGCCTCCTCCTCCTGTGCTCAATATGTCCGCTTCCTTGCCTTGTCCCGATCAGGGAACAAGCCGACGCCGGCAATTAATTTTTGTCTCTATTATATACTGTATTAGTTTCCTGTTAATAGAGACGTAAAATATGTGCGTACCTTTGTTCAATGATGCGATGACGATGGTACAATTCTTGGTTGGGTGTAGAGGGATCACCAAACACTGGAATAACCAAGCTGTGGACATCTCTGTGGTACTGTTGTTTCACGCACCTTGTAGCCCGTAGTACACTACTACTACTGCTTACTGATTGTTTTGCGATCTGTCTATGTATTGATGATCTAATTGAGAGTGACCTTGCTTGGGACAAGCCTAATTCCAAGGGACACGTTTGGATTAGTTACATCGTCTAGGTGTGAAACCGTCAACTAAGCAGTAGCACACATCATGCATGTCTGCTCCTTTGTGTGAAATTAGAGAATCAGTAAAAAAGAAGTGATCAGCGGTTTACGGCAACTGAATGGATAGCACTACCTCTTAATTTTAACACTACTACAAAACTAACAGTGCGGAAAGCTTGATCCTGAACTCTCCTCAAAATTTTTTATGAATTGTAATCGAACTAACTACTAAGCATGAATTGTCAGTAATGAATTTGTTCAAGAGTCATGCTTGAAAATTATTCAGATCTAAATTGTTAATGGGGCAAAACCTTCTATATGTGCTCATTCTGGAATAATAAGGTAAAGGTTTATCACTTCAGTGGCAGGAATCCAGCTCATGTTCATGTACTGTATAAGTGTGCCCTCTTTGTTGAACTACCTATAACTTCATTCTATTTACTTCTACGAATTTACCTTGTTTCCACATTGATTTATCAGGGGTTGACTTTAAAATCAAATTTCTCACTGTCAATGGGAAGAAACTGAAGCTAACAATATGGGACACTGGTAAGTTGTTTTTTACTCCGTACATGTTTATTTGTGAAAATGGTGTTCTCCTGTTGATTTGTCAATATTTTTTAATGTTGGAAAGCAGCTGCCTTTGCCTTTTACCCCAAAGGCAGCTTCATTGTACCCAGAAAGGGGCCTATGAAAAAAGCTGTTTCCACTTTTCATTGCATACGTAGAAATAAGTATTACTCCTAGTACAAAGAAAAGGCTTTGGTTTTTCTCCTGTAAAGTTCAACTGTTCTTGCTGCATGATATTTGTTGGCTCAATCCTGTTCTTCTGTAGCTTATGTTATTTAATGATTTCAAAAGATTTCAATTGTTCATGGACTTCTTTTTATTGCTTGCAGCTGGCCAGGAAAGGTTTAGGGGAATCACAAGTTCTTACTACAGAGGTGCCCATGGCATCATTCTTGGTAATTCTATTCCCAACTTATGTTCAGGACCATCAATATTTCTAAGCATTTACCATGCCTACAGTACATTTTTATACCAATCTCACTGTTACTTAGGGCATATCAACTCTGAAAGTTGCTCGTATTGCATCCATGTATCACATTTTAGGTCACTTTTATCTCTGATATTGTGTGCATGCTCCAACGTGGTGTTGCATTGTCAGTTTGTCATCATTATTTTTCTGATACAGGATCTTTTTAATATAGTTTAATATTGATTCCTGAACGATCTAGTGACTAGAATATCCTGCCACAAATTAGTTGTATTTGCTATTAGACAGGTGCTTCCTTTCCATCACCATGGCGCTTCATTGTTTTACTCGGTATTTGTGTGCTGATATCATGGGTTTTCTTTTCCACTGAGGTGAAAATTTACTATGACCATGTACGAATAAGTCTCAAACAACCCTCTTTTTTTTTTTATGTTGCATCTGGGAAATTGAAAAACTTCTGTTGCAACCTAATTTGTAGGAAGAATAATATGTTTACTTGCTCTTTTATTCTGGCAAAAGTGTTCCTGGTTAATTCATGGAAGTTTAACTTTCTGCTGTCTTCTTCTGTTAGTGTATGATGTCACAAAGAGAGAAAGTTTCACAAATTTGGCTGATGTATGGGCCAAGGAAATAGAATTGCATTCGACAAATAAAGAGTGCATCAAAATGCTTGTCGGGAACAAGGTGGACAAGGTAATCATTGTTTGCCTATTTAAATCAAATTATTATTTGGTGGGAACCTTGTTCCATTTCAGCTGCTGTTGATGCTTCCCCATTTCTAAAATATAAGTATTTATTGGTTCATCCATAACATGTTATAGCACTTTCTGTAACACTGTACAGCTTATAGTATCACTTCAGCACCTTATCATAGATAGCATTTGGTGTAATTACATAAGTGAGGTTGACAATTGCAGAGTACGGCTATTATAGTTGGCATGTGGGAAGATAATAAATTTTCAATACACATGACATTAGATTGTTACCAAACAAAGGAAGAGGTTAATGATCGAGGCCATTTTTCTTATTGGAGTTAGCACCTAAGATGAAATGGCAGTGCATGGTTCTGATATTTGATAATTCTACATTGCAGAATGAGGAAAGGATGGTGACAAGGGAAGAAGGTCTTGCCTTTGCTCAGGAATCTGGATGTCTTTTTCTTGAGAGCAGTGCCAAAACAAGAGAAAATGTGGAGAAATGCTTTGAAGAGCTTGCGTTAAAGGTATACTTGCAGAAATAATATACTAAGAGCAAGTTTAATAGTATAGCCCACTATTAGCTCCAATTCATCTATAGTCAATCTAATAGCCAATTCATACAATAGTTGCTTACTATACTATTAATATATGGTCCCACCTGTCATACGCACATTGCGTCTTGGAGTCCGTGCTGCAGCTGGCTACAGATCTGTAGCCCGTTGCTCTTCTCTCTCATCGTTTATCTCATTAAAATATGTTTGTAGCTGGCTAATAGCCTGCTATTGTACCTGCTCTAAGCACTGTAGTCTTAACCTCTGCTTTGATTATTTGAACTAATGGATACATACAGGTTGACCTGTGAACTTATGAAACCAACTCCATGCAGTAGCATTATTGAAGTTAAAGCTGAACATATCTTTAGTTTGTAGCGTATTTTTGTTATGACAGTGCGCTTCAGAGTTCAGGCCTTGCAGTCTTCTGGCACATAACATTATTTTTCTCTGTGCAACCTGTCATGCATTTTTTCTTCTTAATATAAGACTCTTGCTGTGGTGATATAGCTTCATAGGTTTCTTTGGTCACATGATCATATTTTTTCTAAATGCTGTGAGTCCTGCATATGATGTCTTGTGCCATTTGTTCTGTTGGTCAGTGCAGCAATCACTGCGTATTGAAGTCATTAGCTATCCATTTGCGCGGTGTCTTTTGTGCAGCCTAGCAGTGGGAAGCAGTTTCTGGAGGATTAATGTTTTTTAAGTGATTATATTTTCTTTCTCATCCTGGCATAGAACAAGTTCAACAAGCCTTCAAGCGGGGGCTGTCAACAACCCACCTGAAATCATCAAATCATTTGGCACATATTTTTAGAGGGCTATGCTGTTAGGTTGCCTTTTCTTTGAGCTTTAGATTAGTGCTGCACTTACTCATGCCTTAGGAAGTCTTTTTTTTTTTTTTTGTTTTCATCACAGTACCATCTGTCCATCTCCACACCATTGAGTGTTGTGCAGCAAGTGTGTCAGTGTCTTGTTTGTAGAATGGCCTGAGGCACAGTCTGCGAATTTTTCTGCTTGGATGGATGTAACTGCCAACCAAAATTTGGGTAGTGTGTGCTTTATTATCCTTGTTATGCCATTTTTTGTGACAATGCTTCTTGCCTTAGTTCCTGGTCTCCTGCAGTTTTCTTTGCTTTTATTTCTCCTTGAGAACCTATGGTTCTCTTTCATATCCTGTTGCCACTCTTTTGATGGCTTATGCCTAGGGAGTCTTGTGTGTTTAAATGTTCCATTATTAGGTTGTATGGACATATTCATTTTTTTCCTTCATTTCTCGGAAGGTTCATTTATGAAAGAATTAATCATTGAGTATGATTTCTTCTGCTTATTGAATCATACTCATCACCTGAGCATATGGAATATGTTCCTGTCTTATTGGAAGCATGTTACCTGTGGTACCAACAAAGAGCATGCTTGCGCCAGCTTAGTGACTCTATGTTCTGTAATTTATTTATTTTTAATGTGATGTTTGCACATGGTGGTGCATGTGCAATGTTTAATGTGCCACATTTTTTATGTAGCTCTGGCACATGAGTGCATGAACTATATATATCCTTGAAGCGTACAACTAGCATTCCTTTTCTTCTAACAGATTTGTTTAAAATAAGCCAAAGTTTGAATTATTCATGAATATTGTTGCATCTTTCACCAAGCGTAGGAGGAAGAGTGTTGCTGTACAACTATTTTCAGCTCCTGCTGAAGATTCTGCTTTTCACTAAAAAGTTATTTATATATTCTAAGTAGTTTCAAACAATATCAAAGGTCATCTTAGTACCTTTTGATGTGACAATGTTATCTTGATAAAATTGTGTATTGTTTACTTAATTGTAATACAATATTGTATTGTCCTTATTACGACAATGTGGTAAATATCTTGTGGTGTGTCCTATTTCAGATTCTTGAGGTACCAAGTCTCTTGGAGGAAGGTTCTTCAGTTGTCAAGAGGAACTCTCTGAAACAGAAGCACGAGAACAAAGCAAAAAATGGAGGATGCTGTCAGTAGTTCCGGTTGCTGTATGCGAGCTCATGATGCTTAGACCTAGCATGTTCTTGTGTACTGATGTAAATGATTTGTACCTAAATGCTTGTTGGTGTAGCTGATGCGAGTTAAGAAGGAAATAACCACACGAAGTTTTTGGTGCGAACACTGGGAATTGATTTGTACAAAAGAAAAAGTTCTCCCTTCTAACTTCCTTCAGGTAGCAGTTTGGTGTGCTGAATGTGCCAGGATCATGTCGACTAGTCTTGTTTTCTGGAAGTGTACATGTAATGGGATCCTGACGATTTGTCTTGCATATGGTGGAAGTATATATCTGGTGCATAATTCTGGATGATCTGTGTACAAAAGAAAAGGCGTATATCAGGAGCATATGGTGGAAGTGTCATTAACTTATCATGCAGGTAACAATTATTATCAACGAAGGGCCAGTAGTTTTCAGCTTGGACCTACAATGCCTGTGTCATTGACACATACTAATATTTTGCCAGATTATGTTTCTGTAGCAAGAAAGCTGAACCAGATGCTCACAAGGGGTTTGCATGTGCATGCGCCTGATAATTTGCTTAAACTCTTTTGCTCTCACTCTATTGTGCGCGCGGTGACTGCTTCCTGCGAACACTGAGGAAACAGTCATGATGAGCATGGGCTCCCAGATCAATGCATGTGAATGCGTGATGCATGCAGCCATGGAAAAGATGATCCCGCATATATCCGTGAGCGGATGAGATCTTCTCATAGGGATACCATAAAAAAGGGCACGGTTGTACGTACCTTTCATTTGTGCAACTAAGCTGCTTTCAGCGGAAGAAAAAGGCAGTACAATCATTTCACAGGAAGGGGAACAAAACTGTACTCTTAGTATTTACCAGCGTCACAAGGAGGCATGTGTCATTACAGTTTAGTCCAAACATAGGCAACCATGCATACTTGCATAGGCAAAAACAGTCAGGAGAGAGTTCAGTGTTGGCAGATGACAAGCAAAACGTTGTCCTCAGTCGCTAACACGGTGGCCTTGTAGTGGCGCCATAATTCTGCTATTTTTGGGCTAGCCAGTCACGTAAGAGCTCAAGATGACGACGCAGCTAGCTAGGCAGAGCAACCAAAACCGAAGGGACAAGAAAGATCCAATCTAGGTGCTACCCTCATGGCAAGCCACAAGCGGTCAAGCGCAGGAGAAAGGCCATCACGTGTGTGTACCGGCAAAACGAACAGTGACATGGTGGATGACAGTATAAATCACCACCACATCCATCCTCCGTTGCGTTCTACTCCTACGTCAGGTTCAGATTTCACCGGGAGAACCGAGAACCAAAGCAAGTGCGGGACACCAACTACCGGGTCTCCGGGGTAGGCAGCAAACATTATGGCGATATTCTTGCTTTCTCGGCGCGCAGACTCGCACGCAGGCACGCTGATCGCCTCTCCTCTTCTCCGCGAATGGATTGAGCCAAACACGAGCGCCATGGGCCACGACCACGCTGGTTTTTCTCGTAATTTCGTCAGGTGCATGACACGGCCGCTCACACGGGCTCCACCCATCCATGCATCCAGCGGTGCATAGCCGAGTTTGGGGGTACATGTCATGTGACGAAGACGGTATCCGATGAACAGTGTGCCATAACAAGCAGTAGAAAGTTTGTCTGGCTTGCTACTACTCTAATCCATGGAGTATTTCACAGGCATTTGATGCGAGTGAGCATCAGGCGAGCCGACAAGATCACCGTGCAATCAGGTCGAGAGGGATGGGGCGTACGGCTCCATTTCTAGATATTTCAGAAACATGACAAAACCCATTAATTGTATTATCGATATAGTAACTTTCAGTCTTTCATGAGGGAATTAATGGCTGCGAGTACCTTCACTAGTTGCGTGTAGTTATCTGACAATAAGTTCATTAGCTAGCGACATCCTTCTCTCCACTGAGAAGAGACAAGGCATGCCAATAAAATTCCTATTTGGAATTACCGCTGGGATTAAACATGTCGGAATTCTACGGTTCTAGCACATGCTTACTCTATTCGTAAAAAAAAAAAATCTAGAAGGAGATGTGATGACCACATTCGTTGTCTTAGGAGAAGTGGTTGAGTTTTTTTGTTTTTGTGTGTGTTGGGGGGGGGGGGGGGGGTGTGGGGGGCAGAGGGAGTACGAGCTAATGCAGACAACATGTGAGGTCCGTGTCACCTATCTATCGCGAAGCATCAAACCACGAATTAACGTGGAGACAACGGCGCTTGGCACTGCTGGTTGCACGTATCGTCAACCAAAAGCTGAAAAAGAGGCGATCCAGTAGGTTCCGGAGGCCAAAGCGGCGGATCGTCCAAGCAATTCTTGTTCTTGCCTTAAACACATGCTCTTGGTTTCGTTGCGCCAACTTTGTGTAGACTAATCATTCCTTTGTCTCGGGGTAAGGATAATTTATGTTGTTGATTCTTAGCTATATTAGCTCACACCAAACACATTACTGGGGTCCTAATCAAGACTCAAGAGACAAGCTATGCGAGGACGACGGCTTAAAAACAAGATAATGCTAAGCTACAGACCATATGATTGATGTGGTCCATGATACACTTTAATGGCTTAAAAATATCCAGAGATGAATGGTATCAGAGCATCGTTCTTCTGAAGATTCGAACGAAGTAGTAGCAGTCTGCAACTTTGCACTGCTAGTTCAGAGCATTGACTGAATTACAGCAGAGCAGAGCCATGTGAATGTGAAAAATAACACTTGCAGTAAAACGGATTCATGCGGCAATCACGTTAATAACTGGACAGTCAACATCACCATACTAGCTTGATTGCATCATCAACAGAAACGAAGATGCTAGTTAGAAAAAAGGAGAGGAGAAGATAGAGGAAGATAGAGGAGAAGGAGATGGTGATGTGCAGGCGTCGTCTGTCTCAAGAGTTGGTGGTGGGCCGGACGTCAGGGCGTCAGGCTGGCAGGGAGAGGCACGGGGCCTCTGGACGCATTGCCAGCGACACGCATAGTCCCCCGGACTTTCATCAGCCCCTGCGCCTTTGTTGGTAGTAGTAGGTACATTCCACGGCGGACAAAAACTAAAAACTCAACATGATGGGAGTGATAGCTACGTACACTATTGAATAGTTTCTCATGGTCTTGGACTTGGAGTGTTTTGCTCTCAACATGTTCTAGCAGTAGAGAGTAGTTGGTTCATCAATTACCAACTGTAATAACTAGGACTGACCACAGGTAGAATGACACCGTACGAGTAGCTGCGAAATTACGCATCGACATGGCAAGTACCTGTGCCAACTTGGCCGCGCCATGCATCGATGAGATCGGATCAGAAACAGTATGCCAAACCAACCCCACCCAACCCACGCGAGAACCGTGGACCACGACCCCATTTACGCGCGCCGTCTACCGCATCTCATCTCGCCGTTGGATCTCGCGCAAGAGAGAGACGCCTTGGAACGGAGCCGCGCGCCGCGCATGCACATGGCGCGCGCGCGTCTCGACTCCGTAGCGATCG
Organism: Oryza meridionalis; assembly: GCA_000338895.3. Classification (NCBI taxonomy): domain Eukaryota; kingdom Viridiplantae; phylum Streptophyta; class Magnoliopsida; order Poales; family Poaceae; genus Oryza; species Oryza meridionalis. The sequence goes on from CM002526.2 coordinate 2,730,972, forward strand.
ATCGATCGATCGCGCGAGCCGAGCCGCGGTCCAGGCCGACAGCCACAGCGCGGCCTTATCTCCACTGCTCCCCCACTCCGACGTGGCGCGCGTACCATACCATTCGTCGTCACACGCGCGGCCGCATTATTGTGATGATGCAACTCTGCAAGCTACGGGCCCTCGGGTCGGTTTGAAATCAGCACCCCAAATGACCGCACAGATTGGATTCGAGAAGATTTTAAATAAACTTTTCAAACAAGCAAACGAGTCGTACGTAGTGCGGTACTGGTTGCGACTTGCGAATAGCGATCGAATTTGACTAGGAAAAAAGAAGGAACTCAGGCAAATGCATGCACAGTTTTACAGAAGCAAAGCAACGGGTTCCCAAAGGTCCACACTTACAGTACGTTCAACGTACAACTGATCCAAGCAAATGAAACGGGTTTGATGCACTGATGCGAGAAACTAAACGGTTGGATCGGAGCCGGAGACGAGGCGATCATGGACAAGCGGCGGCGACGGCGGCGGCGATGAGCTTAGTAGTCGGTGGTGGGGAGCTGCTCGTGGGTGTGGGAGATGAAGAGGACCTCGTAGATGACGCCGGCGAGGCCACCGCCGATGAGCGGGCCAACCCAGTACACCCACTGGGACTCCCAGGACCAGCTGACGAGGGCCGGGCCGAAGGAGACGGCGGGGTTCATGGAGGCGCCGTCGAACGCGCCGCCGACGAGGATGTTCGCGCCGACGATGAAGCCGATGGCGATGGGGGCGATGGTGCCGAGGCTGCCCTTCTTGGGGTCAACGGCGGTGGCGTACACGGTGTAGACGAGGCCGAAGGTCATCACGATCTCCAGCACCAGGGCCTCCCACACGGAGACGCCGGTCAGGCCGAAGGTGCCGGTGGCGAGCCCGCCGGTGGAGAAGCGGAGGAGGAAGCACGCCACGGTGGAGCCCAGGAGCTGGGCGATCCAGTAGAGGAGGCCGCGGAACAGGGTGATGTTGCCGCCGACGAAGGCGCCGAAGGTCACGGCCGGGTTCACGTGGCCGCCGGAGATGTTGGCGCCGACGGACACCGCCACGAACAGGGCGAAGGCGTGGGCCACCGCCGCCGCGATCAGGCCGGCGGGGGTCGTCGCTCCGCCGCCGGTCAGCTTGCCTGTGTACGCGCATGACAGTTAGGTATACGTACACGTAAGAAGAATTCAGAGATCGCCATGGTAAATTAATTTTGTGGATTTTGCTTATGATTTCTCGTTTGTGTTCTTCTTTTGGTCATGTTACTGATTGTATTACTCTCTTGCTTAACTAAGATAGTGGATTTTGCTACTCTGAAAAAAAATTATTATTTTAACCTTCAGTATTTCGTTTAAAAAAAGTATGTTTGAGCAATTGCTAAGCTATGGAGTTTGGAAACAATTTATGCTCCTAATACTAATTAACCATATTATTTTGTCTGAAAAGTTTTTTTGCTTCTAGTTCTTGGCACAAGCACATAGTCTGTGACTGCCACATCACTGGCTGAAACAGAACTACTGAGATCCCTTCGTCCACGTAATCTTAGTAAGGGCAAACCGGTCATTTGGGTCCAATCATGCAACCTAAAAGCCATACCACTTTTTTTTTCAAGAACCTTTTGACTTTTTGTTAAGAGAAAATTTCTTTCAACTTAATTATCATAGCACGGCGTCTAGTTTCTCTCGCTCCTGCAAGGACGGAGAGAAAAAAAGTTTTGTATATCTTCACAAACTTCCCCCCCCCCCCACATGTCTTGTGTTATTTTGAGGATTAATTCATGCGTTGCTAAACTAATCCACAATTAAGTCCTGGGCTTTGTAGTATCATCATAGTATATGGAGTGAATTTGCAGTGGCAGTGACAACACACAAGGTGGTTAAATTAAGGTCGGCGACTTACTGAAAGCCATGCCGGAGCCCTGGCCGGCGAAGACGAAGATGAGGGTGGAGATGAACTCGGCCAACGCCGCCTTGAGTGCACCCGGGTGGTACACCTCCTGGTGGCTCCCCACGGCGATGTTGCGGATCGGCATCTTGCACTACTCCCTTCTGCTGCTCTCTCACTCAAAACTAGAAGAGCTCAGAAATGGAGTGGTGTGTGTGTGGTGCGGAGACGAGACGGGAGAGAGGCCGGTATATATACACCCAGCGCAGCGCATGCACGAGAGACACCGGGTGTGGCCGGTGGCGAGTTGGCAACACATGGGGATATTTTTTTTTCTTTTCTTGTTTCTCTCGCTTTCTCTTTCGAGTGAGTCACGAATGTGATCGTGTGAGGCTGTGCACCCCTCCAGATTTGCCATATTATGGTCATGTATCGGTGAAGTTTCTAGAGATCAGTAGGGTGTGGTTTGTGATTTTGGAAAATTAGCCGGATACTTGTGCGTATAGCAAGCTGGTAGGTGCTGGTTTTGGGGATTAATGAACGACACGATGGATAAGGATATGATAGAATTGAATACAAGCTCTCAGATGAAAATATGGAAAAGGTTTTTAAAACTTGACCTGTTCTGTGTCACAGCTCATGGAGCTACGTAATAAAACACTGGGGATGAACCGTGAGTAGCACTACCGAATGTTTATTCAGGCAGGTTGCTAAGCTCGAAATTAAGCTAGCACCAGTGATCAAAGTCGACGATTTGTTGTCCAGTCCTCGGCATCATCTGTGCTTGTTTTCCTTGCAACATGCTAAGGACGTATATGGTCTGTTGCAGTGTTGTTGAAGCAAACACTACTGAATTTTTACAATCAAGATATGGATATCTGTAACAAATTTTGTCGTCAGTCTCACGTAGTGCTCCGTTAAACAACACGATCACACGAGCATCGCTTGGTAATTAAGCCGTTAAACAACACGATCACACGAGCGTCACTTGGTAATCAAGCTCGGATTGGGAGACGGGGAGGCGACAGCAACCGGGGGGCGGGCGGGTTGCCAGCTCAGCCACGCCGGCCGAGGAGCTGTCAGCGAGCCACGTGTGCGGGGGAGGCAGGCCTCGTGGCCCGTGTGGATTCGGAGGCTGGGCGACGTGACGTCTCACCACAAATCCCTCGGGATTGGCTGATGGGTTCTTTTGTTCCGGCAGCGGGAAGTGATCTGGGATTGGCTGCGTTGCTCCGGGGCGGCGAGGTAGGCTGATTGCTGATTACGGCCGTCGCTTCTACGGCTAGCGTTTAGGGATTGACATGTTCTCCACTATTCTTTTTTTGTCTCTGCCGTGATTGATAAGTGCAGGGTGATGCTTCTAGCGACTTCGTCAGAATTATTTTCTCAATATTTAAGCACAAAAGTTTGATGGTTATCTTGAAGAAAAAATCAGGGGTAACTCATACATCTAGAAATTCAGAGGTAGGATATGTCACACACTCTCATGGTATTGTTATTTTAGGTTGTGTTTAGTTTCACGTTAAAATTAAAAGTTTAAAGAAATTAAAACGATGTGATGGAAAAGTTGAAAATTTATGTGTAGGAAAGTTCGATATGACAAAAAAAAAATTAAAGCTTAAAGAAAAAAGTTAGAATCTAAACATGCCTTACCTGAAGTGGCAACATCGAGATGGTATTAACGTCATTCTTGGACGGTCGAAAGAGGACACGATTAACCCATTTCTCCTTTTGTTCTTCTTGAAATGCAAACCCTTGGCAGTAGTAGCAACATTCATCCATCAATGACCATTTGATTCCACTCCGGAGTTAACAATTCCTGAAGGAGCGGCTACGAAATTTTTAATCCGAACAGTGTCATCACCCTCGACAAAAACGATCATCCGGCCCATATATTTTTGGTTCCAATTTACCATACGTCGGTTCGTACGATGGTGACACGTCAGCCACTCAGAGCTGCTCGTTGCTCGGCGCGCCACGTCAGATGCTGTGCTGCACGAGAGCACACCCCCAGCCAATAATTGGATGACAGCTACGGACGAAATTACCGTCCTGCCCCTCGGGTTCTCGAAGAGTCCACTCACAAACACTACGACGTGATACATGCGCCGGAGAACCAATTAGTCCACACTAACCTCCAGGATTAGGAGAACCTCTAATTACACAACCATTATCCGCGTGATTATATTAAGAGGAGGGCTCACCCTATCCACATGATTTGTTTTTCATACAGCAGCTGGCTCCACCATTTGCAAAAACTTTTTGTTCTTTTCTTACTGCCTCCGTGTTCTTGCCGTTTGCCACTTAACCCAATCACATGCATGCATCAACATGTTACTACGAGAAGAGATCGATCGATTGATCACGAGATATTTATCCACAACAGGAGACGGATGACTTGATGTAATTTTAGCACATGTAGTTTGGAATTTTGGAACAAATACGTGCTCGAGATCTGATCCAGTCCTTGCTAATTAGTAGAGTTTACTCCTACTCCGTACCTATTAAGATAAGATCATGTTGTCATTACCGGTAAACTTTGGCTTCGCCTTGCATGTGATGGGGCCTAGCTTGACTTGCCACTGTTTGATCTCTGCAAAACGAGCAGTTTGCATGCATTTGCAATGCACATGTGTACGCGAGAAAAGTACTTCTTAGTTATCACCTGATCCAATCACAAATTGGTGATAAAATGAAGTGGATGGATCTAATCTAAGTCGCTGCCTTGCTGGATGAGGATTTCATTAATTGCGTGGATCAAATTGTTCGCCCAAGCTTTGATCTGATAAGGAAAGATATTTTTGTATATCATTAAGTGTATTTAAAATGCCTTGGAGAAACTTGAATGAGCGACAATTTCCGCGAATTATGAGCTGGCTAGTGCTCTTGGTCAAATATTTGGATGTGCTTCTGAGCTGGAGAACTTAGCTTGTTTAGTTAAGACAACAATTCAAGGCAATTTGGTTAGGTGGCAATATGCTGTACTTAAGCCAGACTAAATTAAGCATCGTGTCCATAAATATGTCGCCATCAATTAAAGAAAATGGAGTAGGCATTGCCCTTTTCCCTATAAGAATTTATAAATAAGCAATGCATATATTTTGTACCTGTTCTTAAATAAAAACAAAAGTATCCATAAGGCATAAACCACAAAATGCCATCTCTTTGCCACCTGCTTCTTCATACCGGGTTCCTGCCGATCTTATTCGTCATTTTTCTGATGACAAGTGGTACTTGGCTACCTTTTCCATCTGATACATTTTTTTTTCTGGATTGGAAGGGTGGCCATTTTTCATATTTTTTTCACAAAAAAAATTCCGGGCTACAAATACCAAGCTTTGATTATTTTCCCTTTTTTAGAGAAATATTGAGTACTGATGATTTTGCCGTTTAGACTTTGACGTCTCCTCTCTTTGATACGGCCCATTCAGATCGAAGATAAGTACTCCAGCGCGGCCCACATATGACACTTCCTGGGCTTGCTGTCTCCGTGTTCATCCACGCACTTACACATCAGCCTCGGTGGTTTGCCACATTTGGTAGGGCTTTCGAAGTGGGTTGGGCCATAATGCTTTGTTTTCTGACCTCGTCTGCACCGGTCAGACAAGCCCAATAAATCTCAGACCATCAGCCCATCACCCTCGCCGTAAGCCTGTGTAGCCTCGCTCTTTCCTTCCTCCCTCCCTGCCACAATAGAGCCCTTTTAAAAAGCAAAGTATTGGTCCGTTGTGAAGGAGAACTGGAATATCCAGATTGAATTCAAATCTAAAAAATAAACAGTAAATTCAACAAAGCGAAAATGGACCGACAAAACTTGTTCCTCGCAATAAAAATTGACAACGGTCAATGGAGATTCTCACTCAAGGAGGTAGGAAGACCCCATTAACCCCGCGATTTTTCTTCATTCCTTTCGAACTCCGTACGCCGTAGTGGCGATTTCAAAATTCAAAACCACCCTCTCCTCAACGTTCCGATTCCAAACGCAAATCCAGCCCACGCCACGCCGCCGATTATTCCGCTGGCGATCGGCAACGACTCCTTGCCCTATCCGCCACGCACGATCCAGACCGTCCATGTCTGATCCAACGACCGCGCCGATCCGGCTCGGTTTTAAATAGATGCGCTACGCTCCCCCACCAGCCACCCCGTCCGCTCCTCCTCCTTTTTCGGCCGCTGCTTCACACCATCCGCATCCTCCCCGCTCGTCGCCGCGCCGCTCCAAGTTTCTTTCGTGGTACGCGTCTCCCCCCACAAATCCGTTCGATTCCTCGCGTTTTCCTCCCCGGGGTTTCTCGTAGGATCGTGTTTCTTACGGATTGCTGCGTGATTTGGGATTTTGGTTGTTTGGTTGGGGGTTTTTCTGAGTGATTTTGGGGATTTTTCTTGTAGAGGAGTTGATCGAGGAGTTGGGGTGGAGATGGGTCAGATCCAGTACTCCGAGAAGTACTTCGACGACACCTACGAGTACAGGTAGATGAGAATCCCCTCTTCTTGAATCTTCTCGTTATCTCCGTTGCAAAACCCTAGTTTCTGATCCCTTTGGCCGGCGCGGCGCAGGCACGTCGTCCTTCCTCCGGAGGTCGCCAAGCTCCTCCCCAAGAATCGTCTCCTCTCCGAGGTAACCTTCAAGATCTCCAAATACATTCGCGTAGAATCGCGTTCCTGGTTGGATCGATTCATTGATTGTCTGATTGGGGAATGGGGCTTTTCCGATGGGGTTTATTTGCAGAACGAGTGGCGCGCGATCGGAGTGCAGCAGAGCCGCGGGTGGGTGCACTACGCGATCCACCGGCCGGAGCCGCACATCATGCTGTTCCGCCGCCCGCTCAACTTCCAGCAGCAGCAGGAGGCGGCCGCGGCTGCAGCGGCGCAGATGCTGCCCAAGTGACTGCCCCCTCCACGCGGCGATGGCGGCGACCCGGGGTTGAAATGTGCGAAACCCTAGCCCCTTTTCATCTCTTAAAGGGGGTTCGCGATACTGCTAATTTACTTTCGTTTGTTGGTTGGAAATCTTAGTGATGTTGGTGGTGTCCACCTTGTGTTCGTGGAAATGCCCAAGTAGGAACTGGCATGTAAACGTCTGTGTTATCATGGATACTTTTCCTTGCTAAGCTATTATATGTGATGCTGGTACTGTTGTTAAACTATAATGTGACAATCTGATTGTGGTTATGCTTAACATTTCTTTCTTTCTTGCATGTTTTTTTTTCCACCATTCTAGTTACGAAGTGCAATGATCAGTAGAGACATAACGACTGCTGAATGGTTTTATTTCATTTTTGAACTGGGTGTAGCTTAGAACAAACCTATGGTGATTGGTGTGAGTGTCCTGCATTGTCTCGCTAAGGTGTGATTGGTGAGTGTCCTGCATTGTCTCGCTATAAGGTGTGAAGCAACCACCGTGTGTCCTCTGTCCTGTCCACTGTCCTTCCAGACTTCCGGCCCAACCATGTGTGTGCTTGGAACACTTGAGAAAAGAAAAACGTCTGAATGGTGCAAATGCAGGAGTGAAACACAGAGAAATACTCCGCCCGCCTTAAAATAAATGCAGTTTTGCACTGTTTCTGTCCAATGTTTGATATAGATACCCACGGCTGCACTTATTTTGGGACGGAGGTAATAAAAATATTAGAAGCAGAAGAATCTTTGGAATGGAAAGTGAAAAGTTCTTTGATGCAAGTAGTAGAGCCTAAAACTTTTTGATGAAATTTCTTTCTAGGAGTAGGTGATAGGAGTAGGCCTCTTCGTACCTGCACCAATGGACTGGTGGGGCAAAAGGATTTTTGAGCTGGATATTTGCGTGTTACCATTGGAGCGCTTTGCTGCCAAAATTGAAGATTAGCTTTGCCAAAAATCTCTTGGGATGTGGCCATGAAGGAAATTAGGGGGTGTGAGTGCAGTGTCAATTTTGGTACAGTTGCTGATGATGGGACCTGAAATTTTCTCATCGAGCTGCCCTCTCCTGATTTTAGTTGAAGGGGTAACAATCTGAAGATATTAGAAGCACACAGATACCACGTGTTGCATGCCTTGATCTCGACATCGTGTAACCAACAAAAGCAGCAGCAACAGCAAAAGGCTACAATACAACAATGTGTGGTATGAGAAAATGGATCACTTTCAGTTCAACTAGGAATAATATGAATTATCCGGTTTTCACACCAAAAACCATTTGCACTAAAAAAATCAAATAAATTCATACGTATCTGGAAGAGAACTTTATGCGTAGGATATCATATTAGAGAAGTGACAAATCATATATAACTTGAGTCCTTGATCAAAGAAAGAAGAGAAAGTTGCTTAACCTCTCACACACGTGTAATAAGAAATGCATTGTATTTTTATTAATTCACCATCCCTGATTTTCTTTGCAAGACAAGACTGATTACGTTATTAAACAAGACAAGAATTTACAACCATATGATAACCATGTGATTACAACAAAAGATCTATCGACAAAGAAAGAAAATACTCTACGTCTTAAAATGCTGCAAGACATATCAGCAGACAAGCACATCCATAATTAAGATCAACTCTATTATGCACAAAAGGTTGGTTGTATGCCATGGGTAGAGATGTAATCAATTTCGTGCGGAACCGTATTCTCTGACATTATACAGTAATGTCACGGTGTGCCATTCCTCTCAATCCACACCATCCATTCTAAATCAACGGCTGTAGATTATTTGCCATGCAATTAATCAAACTAATTAGTGGATTGTGTAGTTATAGTGTCCCGGCCTAGATCAGATATTGCATTTTCAAGAGGCAAACATCGTTGACTGGTGGAAGAATCGGCAAGTAACTAGCACATGATGATTTCACTTACTTGTTAGATGGAGCGATTAGCACATTATCCTGGAGGAAGTGAATCCTGTGCATCAATTTTGTGCTGCCATCCTCCGTCAGAACATGGCAATTCTGCATCTATAAGCCGATGGGTTAATGTTTAATGCAGATGAAGAGACTACTTTAGTGCTAACAAAAAAAAAATCCTTTCCACCTATTAAGTACATACGTACATAATCTGTTAATTAGTTTGATTAGTTAGATGCCAATTAATCTGTGGCCGTCGATTTATAATTAATGGTGTGGATGGAAGAAATGTCACGCTGTGACATTACTGTATAATGTCAGTGGATACGGTTCCATTTCGTGCACAAAAGGTAATGAAAAAGTACTGGTCACCATCTTTGTTCCTCTTACAAATCGACGAACCTGACCCTAAAATGGTACTGCTAACCGATATCAAAGATCTCACAAGCGAAATGATCACCAACAAAGACATGCAATAAGCAAAAGACCCTAACCAAACCTAACTCTAATAACATGGAAGATCAACCCTAAACTCCTAATAGATATAAGAGTAAATTTAAAAAATTATAAATACTTTGACCAAACAATCACAAAACTACACATTTAAGATGTGTATTACAAAACTATAGATTTCGCGCTAAATTTATCATAAAACTACATATTTCATATTTTATCACAAAAATACAAATTTAATAATGAAGTTATCAAATAACAACAACTTTTAGAGTTTTTATCCATAGCGTATTGGGGTTATAAAAGTTGCAGTTTTGTGATAATACAAATGTTTCTGATATAATAGCTTAAATCTGTAGTTTTACATGTAGTTTTATAAATTTTATTCTAGATATAAACCTATATAGAGATTTCATTGAAAAAAGCATCTTTAAATTTAAGAGCTATAGACGAAGTCATTGCCTCTGAAGCTGATAAAAAGAATGTATGACCTTCATCTTTTCGCTTATGCTTACTTGTCAGAATTTAAATTTTCAATATTAAATTTAAGCTCATTTTAGGTTTTTTAATCAAGATTTATTTTTCAACCTTTACTTTTATATCGTTAAAAACACGTATGTAAAAGTTTTATTCACAAATTACTTATCATTTGTAAATATATCATTTGACTTATTTTACAAATTAACTTATGCTTCATTGCTGCTTCAACGATAGCATCATGACATATCAAACGGTTCGGGATCACAAAGTGCACTGATTGGGCGCGGGCTGCTACCTGGGCAGGGCCCAGGTGAAAGTTCCGGACACTGCCTGTTCATGTCCGCGGCGCCGAACTGCCGAACTGACCCCGGAATCCAATGGGCGGACCGGCTCCCACAAGCCGGTTGGGTTCGTGTCAATCTCACGAGTTGCATACCCGGAAAATTGGCCGCCGCTGCGTAGCCGAAGCTCCACCACACGACCACCCCGCAAAACGCCATGCGTGCTCCTGCTGCACACTTGTCCCCCCGCCTCCTCCGCCGTGCCGTCACGCAACCACGGACTCCTCCTCCTCCCCCTCCGTCTCCTACTCTCTTCTTCAGTTTCTCACTTCTCCGCGCGAGAAAATTCGAATCCCCCCCTTCCGGCTGCTGGTTTTCGTGCCAGAAACAGGCCATTCTAGCAGTGCCAGTTAGCTTTCGCCTTCCTCCTCCATCTCGTATAATCCCAATTTTCTCCTACAACTCTGTTCTTCTGGAAGAACACTGGTCGCCTCGCCTACCTCAGTCACCAGGTGCGAGCTATAAAACCCGGCACGCCAAAAATCTTCAAAAGCACACAGAAACCTCATATCTCCGAGGCTTCCGAGTTCCAAGCGAGTCGAAGAAAATGCCCGTGATGGCTCCGACCGCATCGCTTCTCCTCTCCCCGAGGTCGCTGCCGGCGAGCCGCCGGGTCCCCTCGCTCCCGGCGCTCTCGGCTTCCGGTCGCCTGCGCCTCCGCCGCGCCCGCGCCGACACACGCCTCCGCGTGGCGGCGCCGCCGTCCGTGCCCGGGGAGGCGGGCCAGGCGCCCGGGGAGACCGAGCCGAGCACGTCGTCGGCCGACGAGAAGTTCGTGTGGAGGGACCACTGGTACCCCGTGTCCCTCGTCGAGGACCTCGACCCCAGCGTGCCCACCCCGTTCCAGCTCCTCAACCGCGACCTCGTCATCTGGAAGGACCCCAAGTCCGGCGAGTGGGTCGCCCTCGACGACCGCTGCCCCCATCGCCTCGCGCCATTCTCGGTATCACCGCGCGATCTTCCCAATCTCTTCCTTCTTTTGCGCCAATTTTGATCGGATTGAATTCACGGCGATGATCTGGATGTCTGTGTGTTCGTAGGAGGGGCGGATCGATGAGACGGGGTGCTTGCAGTGCTCATATCATGGTTGGTCATTTGATGGCTCCGGCGCGTGCACCAGGATCCCGCAGGCGGCGCCCGAGGGGCCGGAGGCCAAGGCTGTGAGGTCGCCGAAGGCGTGCGCGATCAAGTTCCCCACCCTCGTCTCGCAAGGGCTGCTCTTCGTGTGGCCCGACGAGAATGGGTGGGAGAAGGCCACGGCTACCAAGCCTCCGATGTGCGTGTGTATTCTGGATTTGTGGTTTATTGATTGAGTTTGGTTAAGGTCGTCGATGACGAGGTTTGATCCTGTTTTTGATTCCAGGTTACCGAAGGAGTTTGAGGATCCAGCGTTCTCCACGGTGACCATCCAGAGGGATCTGTACTATGGCTATGATACATTGATGGAGAACGTCTCTGATCCGTCGCATATAGAATTTGCTCACCACAAGGTACATTTTTTATTTGAGAATGATCAGTTACTTTAATGTACTGGCACGTAATGCTAGTCCTGGATATTGCACATTTGAGATATGTGAATGATTAGTTGTGTACCATACTTGCGCATCATACCTCAAGTTGGTTTTAGTAGTTCTATTTTTGGTTGAATCTCTTAACAATGGCTTCTGGTGGACTATGATTGCCAATGTTTTGTTTTGAACTGCCTGTTGCACCTTGATATGAAAATGTAGCTGCAGCATCGTTCAGTCTCTTTACTTAAGCTACTGGCTAGTGCTAAAATTGAATAATACTTACTTAATCGAGGCTACTATATTAACTGTCTGTTATGGATTCATGGTACATGGACTAGATGTATGATTCATTATCTAAGATGCACTTTCAGTAAATCCACAACTTAGACCATTTGTCTTCCCTTCATTATTCATGGAACAAAAGTCAGGATTATAAGTACGATTCCCATAGCCAAAGAAATTGGTTAACTAGGCAGCATTATCCTTGCCTCAAAATTTAACTTATAAGTCAGTTAATCCTGATCAACTACTTACCAGCATTATCCTTACCTCAAAATTTAACTCCTCTCGCAGGTCACTGGTCGAAGAGATCGAGCCAGGCCTTTGCCATTCAAGATGGAATCAAGTGGTGCATGGGGATATTCAGGGTCAAATTCTGGAAACCCTCGCATCAATGCAACTTTTGTGGCCCCTTGCTATGCACTGAACAAGTATGTTCAGCAAAACACTCTAATCATGCCTTTTCCCATTTCATTGTATTTGCCTTTTGATGTGAATTAGCTCATATATCAGTTTCACATCCAGTAACTCCACTTATGATTCTGATCTTTTAGTATTTTGTATTTTTGTAGAATTGAGATAGACACAAAGTTACCCATTTTTGGAGATCAGAAATGGGTCATATGGATTTGCTCTTTCAACATTCCAATGGCCCCAGGGAAGACTCGTTCTATAGTTTGTAGTGCTCGGAACTTTTTCCAGTTTAGCATGCCAGGAAAAGCATGGTGGCAGGTATCTGCAATTTTTGTAGCTCTCTCTATTTACCTCCTTTTCAATCTACTTGTTAGTGCCCTGTTTAGGAAAACAGCAGTAAAGATCCCCGCTCTATTAAAAATTAGAGTGATTTTTATGCTCTCATTATATCCGAAAGTATAAAGTGAATCCCTGAATCCCCTGTTCTTATACATTTGCTTCTTTGTGTATGTGATGCAGCTTGTCCCTCGATGGTATGAGCATTGGACTTCAAACTTGGTCTATGATGGTGATATGATAGTTCTGCAAGGGCAAGAGAAGATTTTCTTGTCTGCATCGAAGGAGTCTTCTGCAGATATTAATCAGCAGTACACAAAGATCACATTTACACCCACGCAGGCTGACCGTTTTGTTTTGGCATTCCGGGCATGGCTAAGGAAGTTTGGTAACAGCCAACCTGACTGGTTTGGAAATCCTAGCCAAGAAGTGTTGCCTTCCACCGTCCTTTCAAAGCGCGAGGTAATAATTTCTGGGATCTAGTTATGGGAGAGCATTTATGCAGTTTTATTTTGAAGCTAGTCTTTAGATGGTTTAAGGAATTTAGTTATGTTTACTTCCTTGCTTGCGAGAACTTTTTACGCACTGATTCCATGAAGTATTTGACACTATCCTCCTTGCTACTTTGGTATATTTTTTTGGACACAGTACAAAAGGTTTTATGTTGTTCATTATTGGCACAGATAATTGATTTCCATGAAGTATTTTTACACTATACTCCTTCGATGAACTTTGATATATTCTTTTGGACACAAAACAAAGGTTTTATGTTGCTCATTATTGGCACAACTATTTTTTTTTTGTTTATGTGCTATATTTTTAATTGTCATAGTTACTGGCGCCTTTAGGGCACCCAGTTTGATGTACTTTAAAATATCTATGGAGGTATGATAGCTTTGAAGTACTCATAGTACCTGACATTTGAGGAGATTTAACCACAGCAGTTCCACATATCTGAAGATTCAACCATAGCAGTTCCTTGTAAATTTCAACCTATACTTCCTATGAAAAACATGTTCATTTGTGCTTGCGCTTCTATGAATTCTTCAATCCTTGTATTCTTATATTTGACTATATGTTGACCGAATTGCAAATTACCTATGTAGATGCTAGATAGATATGAGCAGCACACACTGAAATGCTCATCTTGCAAAGGGGCATACAGTGCCTTCCAGACTCTGCAAAAGGTCTTCATGGGAGCGACAGTGGCGTTCTGTGCAACTGCTGGGATTCCTGCGGATGTTCAGTTCAGATTATTGCTTGCCGCTGCTGCTTTGGTTAGTGCCGCTGTAGCGTACGCATTTTATACGCTCCAGAAGAATTTTGTTTTTGTAGATTACGTGCATGCTGAGATTGATTAAACAAGCATGACATCTGATCTGAGATCTGGTGAAGCGACATCACACGATCATTTGTGCAACGTAAGCTAGGGAATATAGATTGTCGGTGGATATAGTCTAATGTTGCATTGTAGGCAATAGGTTTGTAATTTGTATTAGCTCTTCGGAGATTATGTACAAAAGTTGAAATGAAAAATGTAATTTTGCTCATCATGGCCCAATGACTTTTGATTGATGACTGATGAGTTATTCTCAATGAGTATAGCTTATCTACATTATTGTTGTAGTAGGTGCAATTCATCTTGCCATCTTGCACCGAGGCACATTTGGTTGTAAATCTCAACATAATTTTTGGTTGAACTAGTACAAGAAAACTCTGTTAGAGTGCGCTTTCTAGGTAGTCTGATAATCTGATTCCCTTGTGAATAGAGTATGTGATTCCCATATGCTCGGTTAGGTGATACTATGTTCCTATTTGCTTCAAAGTTTCACAATTCAAAAACCAAACATTCAAACTTCCAACTCGAAAATTCAACGGTACCTCCACCTTTCACTCAGATAGTGAAAGTTTGGACTTTCACCGAGGAATAATGAACAAAACAGTGGGTACTTCAGAAACCATTATTCGTCACAAATTTTCTTACAAGATGAACAAGTCATTTTCTCATGTAGTAGTGGTATATACGGTACTCCGGCCAGCGGCCACCGATCACGATGTGGCGATGTGTATGCAACAGTACGAGTATATACCAGCCTCGCAGGATTAAGGCCCACCTTTCAGTGAGCAAGGAAATTTTCTACTAAGGAGGATTCCAACTTTTTTTTTTCCTCAAGGATTCCAACCTTGGCCCACCTGATAAGCTGACCACATCGCCCAACCCGGGCTTCCAGATGTGGCCAGATCTACCACCCGTCACCATCTCACTCCATCTTATCCGTCCATTTTTTTTTAAAAAAAATCGAACCCAAAATTCCTCCCCCACACCACGCCTCCACCTCCGCCCCATTTGCTCCAGTTCCCGGAGGGCCGCAACCACCGCTAGCCACTCACTCGGCACGGCATGGCTGCGTCGCTCCGGTCGCCGCCCCCCTTCCCCGCCGCGGCGTTCCGCCGCCGCCACGTCGTCGTGCGCGCCTCCTCCTCCTCGTCGTCCTCCTCCTCGGCCGTGTCGTCCGCACCCAAGGCGCGCTTCGTCGCCCGCCGCTCCGAGTCCACCTTCGTCCAGCAGCTCGCCCGCCCGCTCGGTCGGTATCTCCTCCTCCCCCTCCCCTCCCGAGTACTGACCCCGGGCTCGGGATTCGCCTTTGCCTCGCGCTTCGTTTGTCGGAGAGATCCCCGCCCTGAAGCTGAGCCTGAGATGTTTTGCTTTGCTCATGTCGTGTAGCGGAGTACATGAGCTTGCCGGCGAGTCAGTACTCGGTGCTCGACGCGGAGCGCATCGAGCGCGTCGACGAGTCCACCTTCCGCTGCTACGTCTACCGCTTCCGCTTCTTCGCGCTCGAGGTCTGCCCCGTGCTCCTTGTTCGCGTCGACGAGGAGCCCAACGGCTGCTGTATTAGCCTCCTCTCCTGCAAGGTGTGGTGGTGCCTACTTGCGGCTTCACTAATGGCGGTGGTTGTTTTTTGTAGATTGTGATCAATGCCTCTAATTCGAAATATTCGTTTTGCAGCTCGAGGGATCACCGCTTGTGGAGGCTCAAAATGACAAGTTTTCAGGTAACTGTCGGTGTTGAAATGTTGAATAGTATGACAATCCCACGGCAAGACGTCAATTACAATAGTTGGTTCTTGATTTTATTATTGCTATTTCCCACCGTCTGGACTAAGATAATGATCAAACATCAATACACTGTCACAGCCTCATGAACAATAGCTGATGTTGTTTGTTTTTCGTCACATTTCTGTTCATGTTTCTTGTAAGATTCAGATACTCTTCTCGGCTTGCTTGCAATTCTTTACATGATAATTCATATGCGCAGCTCATATGTCAATGAAGTTTCTATAAATATAGTCATATAGACTCATAGTGGTAGAGTTGCACGATCGAGCCTATATTAGTTCATCTACCAACGTTTAATATTTATGATTCTTTAGTTGTGTTTCGCATATTCTAAGATAATGTATTGAATTCCTTGTCCAGGAAATCATTGACATGATTTGCTGTGGGATGCAGCTTCCATGGTGAATAAGGTGTTCTGCAACAGTAGTATGAGTGATTCAACATCTCAACAGCTTACATCGGATACTACAATCGAGGTAACTAAGTCTTAGGCTCTCTCCTGACTCTGTCTTTGTCTGAACATCATCCGAAATTACTGGACACAATTAGCTTCTTGTGACAAATTTCCAGGTTACAATTGATATACCATTTCCATTTCGAGCATTACCTGTTGAAGCCATTGAATCAAGTGGCAGGCAAGTTCTTGAGCAACTACTCCGAGTCATGCTTCCACGATTTTTGAAGCAGGTTAGTTAAATACTTTTTTTTGTTTCCAGTTAAAACTTTGTTGCAAATTCTAACACCAGTCAAGACATCAAGTGAAGGCAGCTACTTTTATTTCTCTCGTATTAATTTGACACCTGATGTATCATAGATAGTTCACCATTATCTGTTTTCTATTGTTCCATGTTGAAATTTAGGCTTGCATTCAGCTCTATACCTAGATTTTATTTCCAACAAATTAATCAATATTTGAAGTCCCACGGGTGCTTTAGTTTATAGTTTACTTTCTATTTGTACAATGATATAACTAAGAAACTAAATGGTCTGAAAAAAAAGAATGATACATGATAAGTATGAATAAGATTTATGTTGAGCAATTGCCAATGTGCCGGCTAGAACTTTACTAGGATTATTTGACATGAGTAGCAGTTCCTATGATTATCCTAATATTTATCCTAGAGATTATTTGTCAACTGAGAAAATTATTTTGCTCTCAGCTTGTTAAAGACTACCAAGCATGGGCTTCGGGTGATTCTTCAAGGAAACCACTTGGCACTGGTGAAATATGAAGCTTCGCAGTGTCTCTGTTAGGCATTATAGTCTTTTCTTGTTGCATTAGTTATTGCTTGATGGGGTATAGAAAAGCTGTTTATACGTCGTTTTGCTCACAAAATCCATTTGCTTCTTTGTGGTCTTTGCCTGAAGATGTTCTGCAGTGTCTATGGATTTGTGCCATGCGACCAGTCACATACATTTGTAGGTTGTTCATTCACAATGTGTTGTTGTAAGATTAACAATATCCGACCAAAAACTCTTCTGCCTCCATACACATAACAAATTATGGTCCTGTGATATAAGGAATGTCTATGCAAGGAAGGGGTCGGATATGGTTTTCTGATATTGAGAGCAATATGTGCGGACAACGAAGGTGACTACTGACCAGATCGGATGGCCAAGGGGAATTTTGGCTATCATGTTCATTTAACAGTTATTAACTATCTTTTCCAGCCTGGGCGACGGTTGATGTTTTGTAGCTTGTGTTATCCATAAATCATGAACATACATAGTCTGTCCAATGTGGAAAAAAAATAATACAGAGCTTCATCATGCTTAATTATCTGACTCTGTTGGATCGAAGCTAGATGCCCTTCAATGGTCTGCTTTCAAGAATCAAGATATGCCTGATGATCAGATGACGCAATGCCATGAAGCGTTTTGTGCTACATTTTAATTACCTACCTGTGTAAAGATAAGTTATATTTGCTCAAACTAACACAGAGCTAGAATTTGTGTTTAGTTCACGTTAAAAATGAAAGTTTGATTAAAATTGGTACAATGTGATGGAAAAGTTAAAAATTTATGTGTGTAGAAAAGTTTTGATGTGATGAAAAAGTTAGAAGTTTGAAGAAAAAGTTTAGAACTAAACTCGGCCTAAAGCTGCAAACAAGCGAATGAATTATGCGCATTTCCTAAAACTTCAAACAGCTTACACCACCGACTGGCTCTACCCTTGACTTTCAAGATGAGAAAAAATCAGAACAAAGGCCCCGTTCTTTTCTCCTATATGTAGTGAATAAAAATTTTCATCTTCATAGCATATTTTTTAAATTACTAAATGATATGATATGTTTCGTACGGAATATTTCTATATGAAAATTCATGTAAAATATTAGATAAATCTATTTCTTAAGTTTGTATTAATTAAAAAAAGCAACACCAAAATTATAAATGCTATCCATTCGGTCTATGAGCGAGAGATAAGGACCCGAAGCGAGGCCATCTCAATTCTCAAACAGATGCGTTTCCACCGGTTCGTTGTCGTTGTCAGTTTCCTTCCCGACCCCACCACCGCGGTGCCACCCGTATGACCTCACCCGCCGTCGTGTCACCGCCCTCGGACTCGACCCTTTTCTGAGCTGTCTCTCGCCTCCCTCTCCCTCTCCCTCCTCTAGGAGAGAGTCCTCTCCTTAGAGGCTTCCTCCTCTCCCCCTCCACCATGGCTCGATCCGTGGCGTTCTCCTCCTCCATCTCCACCATGCCGTCTTCCTCCGCGGCGGCGGCGGCCGCCGCCCTAGGTGACGTCACGTCCCCCCCTCTCCGCCCTCCTCGCCGCTTCCGAGCACGCTCTCATTCGCTTCATCTCGTGGCTTTCAGAGGCCGTGCAGGTCCTCGTCACCTCCCTCGCCGACGAATCACCCGTCGCCCGGGACGCCGCGCTCGCCGCCCTCCGCGAGATCGCGCCGATGTAAGGGGATCGCTTCCGCCGCTTCCATTCTTCCGCGTGAAGCTTAATTTTAATCTGGGTAAATTCGTTGCGTGTTGCGTTGTGGTTGCAGGAACCCGCTGCTCGTCCTCGACTGCTGCGCCACCGTCTCCAGAGGCGGTCGTCGGGTACGCTCGTGCGCATTTGGGGACTAAATTCACTTACCGGGGGCACTGTTTTGGGGCTTGTTTGGATTTGGGGTTGTGAAGCTTTTTTTGGTTTGTCTGTATTGCAGCGGTTTGGCAATATAGCTGGGGTTTTTCTCGTGATGGCTTCTGCAGTGAAGGCTCTCGATCGCTCTGATGCTGAGCGTGAATTTCTTCGGAAACTTGCGAAGATTGCAACTGCAGAGATTGTTAGCTCAAAGGTATGGGATGCTGCCAGCCTGTCTATTGTGTTCTTACTTCTGAGCTGAACACTGTGAGTTCAAGCAGTAAACAGGAGCACTTCTGAGCACTGTTTTGTAGCCCAACGTAATGCCATTATTTGGGGTAGATTGCTAAACATACAACGTCCAAAAACTGACATACCATGGGGCTATGCTTATGATACAGTAGGTCCGGCAGATGTATGATTATTTCTTTAGATTTTACATTTTTGGCCTTTTTGGGAAACAAAACCAATTTCAGCTGTTACGGTAAGATGTTATGAAAAGCAGGGGCGGAGCCAGGATTTTGAGTTGTTGGGGTCATGGCTTTCAATTGTACTAATGCCATGTTTGAGAGGACTTTAACTCTAAGTATCTTTAGTTCGAAATTCTTTTGTAGCTAGAGCCGTGAGTAAATTGGGATTGTTTCATTTTACTAAAAAAATGTTTAAACTCTATATTCTACAAGAAGTTAGGGATTTTTAAAAGGTCCAAAAATTTGAAAGTTATAACAGTATAAATCGGGCCTAAAAACAATGTATTTTTTCGGGACATAAAAGCAAGTTATGGAAGTTGTTTAGTGCTCCCTCCATCTTAAATGCAAGTACCTATGCCCTTCTTCTTCTTGTTTTTTTTTGAAGAGATTGGTTGAGTCCCTTAAAAAAAAGAGAGATTGGTTGAGACTGAGTTATGTGAAGAAGTAGTTGTATTTTAAGACAAATTTGAATTCTAGATATATCTATATTTTGTGATGGAGTAAATGGCTTAAATAAAACACAGCTAACATCTAGTATATTATTAGTTGATTAGCAGAACTATTGGCCTAATGTAGTGATACACGCACCACATAGCTGAAATAGATCATTAACATACCAAGTAAGTTAAATTGTGGTATTAGTGGTGCTGTGGTGGGTTGACAGTCACATAAGAAAGCTAATAAAGTGTGCTTCCATAGATACAAGCTACTATAATGTTAATGTTTCAGCTTTCATCAACTCTAGCAGATTAGCGAGCTGGTTGACCGGGGTCATCAAGGTTTGTTTGCTGGGGTCATTAGCTACAAAATACCAGGCAGTTCATTTGGTTGGTTGAATGCCATCGGGGTCATCTGACCCCGGTGATATAACTGTGGCTCCGCCACTGATGAAAAGAGCAATGGACATGGTTCTTTAGCAAATAATTATTATCACTATCAAGGAAATGGTTCCTGTTCCACCTTGGAAGCCACGAAATTAGGGCATATGTTTGTCTCCCTCTTTTGTTTTGTGGTTTTTTGTTTTTTTTTCTGCCTATGCTTATTTAGTTTATCTAAATTATTGTTCATTGGTGAACAGGAACTCAATGTCGACTGGCAAAGAGCAGCAGCGAGTCTTCTTGTTGCCATAGGGTCACATGATCCAGACTTGGTATGGCTTTACCCCCATACATTATCCTTTTCTGACATGAACCTTTAGTGTTCTTAGAGGAGAGGAATGTACTTAAAAGCTGTGACTCCAAAAGCTACATTATTGTCTCCTTGCAAAGCTTGGACTGGCTGTCTTGCCTTTACTAAATCTACTCGGCTTCCTTCCCAAACCTACTACTTAGTTCTAACATCTAACCATTAACTCTATGTTCAATAACTTACAGACTTTGTGTTTACTAACTTTATCACTAACCTGCCAAAAGACAACTCTATATCAACTAATTTATGGATTTCATTGCAACTTGACTCATCCACCCAACGCAGCCATCTGTCATGGATAGAATTATCAGATGCATTAACTAATATAATTAAGTTCGTATTCACATTCCTACATAGGAACATGTTTTGTAGATATGTGGTCTACAATAGAGTGGAACTTGTAAAATAAGAAATTGATGATAGTTTTTTTTTGGTTATTTCAATAAAAATAACAGCGGATAATTTCAGAGGATCCAACAAAAATAAGATTTTATAGCATCATCTAGCGGCCATCCTTTGTACCTTTTTTTATGGTTTCACATTGAGAATCCCTTATATCTTGTTTCAAGTATAGTTTTCCTGTTTCACTATTGTCAGGTTGATCTCATTCTTCATT
Source organism: Oryza meridionalis (assembly GCA_000338895.3). Lineage (NCBI taxonomy): Eukaryota > Viridiplantae > Streptophyta > Magnoliopsida > Poales > Poaceae > Oryza > Oryza meridionalis. The sequence continues at coordinate 2,751,956 of CM002526.2, forward strand.
TCTCTGTTGGCTTTGGGTGCTCGCTGCTAGCAATTCTTTACTACCATGTGGCCTAGCATTTTAATAATGCAAATCTGTTACTACTCTTATTCTAGATGATGGAGGAATTATTTCTTTACTTCGCTGGACCAACTTCTGCTTTGCCAGCCATGTTACAGATACTTGCAGATTTTGCATCAGCTGAAGGTTAAGCACAACTTTTAGTTTAACTTTAATCTGATATTGGGTTGGACTGCTGAATTTGCAACTCGGTCTTGCTTATTTAAAGCCTTGCAGTTCACCCCACGATTAAAGGATGTACTTTTGCGCGTTTTACCTATCCTGGGAAGTGTACGGGACGCTCAACGACCTGTTTTTGCGAATGGTACTGCATATGAATATTCCTCCAATTATCATTTCTAGTTACTCCTTTTTGTTGTTGAGCAAACTGCATTTTGGTTCTCATGTTTCTGGAAAGACAAAAATATCCATCAATACAATGTTCCTTTTGCAGCATTCAGGTGTTGGTGCCAGGCAGCATGGCAGTACATAGGAGATGCCCCCTCTGAGCTTCCTTTCGATACTGACGTCATGTAAGCTAAATATGGCAAATAATTCTTTTTTGAGATAACTTAATCTTTTATGCAATCTGTCTTATATTTCAATGATAGGTCCTTTATGAATTCAGTATTTGAATTACTTCTAAAAGTATGGACAGGTTCGCGTGATCTAAAGGTAAGCTTTGGCTTTGACTTGATTCTTTTATTTGCTGATTTGTTACTATTTAGTATTTACACCCTTTACAAACAGCACTGCCCAACTGATATGAGCAAGCTGTATATGTTTGGATGCGCGTATAATGCCTAGACCTCGAAAATAGGTTTTTGTACAATTGTCAGAAACACATACGTGCCTATAAAATTGATACACTTTGATAAATTTGTACATATCAATTGCTCAGTTTAGTGATTAATGGTGTAGTCAATAAGCATCATGATGCATTGATGCACCCTATCCAGCTTTATGAAATAATGTGGCGAAACGAGACTGGATTTTACCATCTAGGAGTGTATTCTGTGAGTTTCCACCCAATCCAAAGGATACATTTACAGATGGGTTAATTGGATTCATGCCACTCCCAGTAGCGCAGATCAGATGACTATTTGTTACTAGCCAATTGGATGGACATGACCATGAGTTCACATTTAAGGGAAGTTCCTACCAGATATGGCTGCTGGGCCCTGGCCCAAACTGGAGATTCAATGTTTGTCGCTCCTTGTATGATGGAACTTCTTCCTTCATAACACGGCAGACTTGCTACAGTTTGCTGGGATGTTATTAGCTTAGCGACTGCTTATGCAGTAATATATATATCCATCTTCTGAATTCATTCCAACATAATATTACATGATCAAATTTACCTGTAATATTTTCATCAGGTGCGGTTGTCTTCTGTTGAGGCTTTGGGAGAAATGGTTGGTCTTGTCACAAGATCACAGTTGAAATCAGCACTGCCAAGGATCATACCGACAATGTTGGACCTGTATGTATGGGTTCTATTCTACTCCCTTCGTTCCAAAATATAAGGATTTCTGCACGTTTCCCAAAATGTATCTTTACATTTTGGAACGGAGAGAGTAATATATTTACTGAAGATATTTGCCAAATTCTCACAGAAATTTTTTTTTGCTCATGTAGATGTCGGAAAGATCAAGAAATTGCTTTTGTTGCATCTCACAGCCTTCACAACCTTCTTAATGCATCATTATTGTCAGAAAGCGGTCCTCCTTTACTTGATTTTGAGGTAAAATAAGATCATGCTTAATACATGTTTTCTTTACTATATGTGGTGGCTCTGCATTTTTGTGTCAACTTTTGGTACTCTGCGTTAATTGCTACGGTAATGGGAATCACCTAAGATGTTCTTTATAGGGAATATATCAAATGGGAACTGCCCACAAAATACAACTAGCAACATTGACAATCAGATCAGATTGTGGTGGCTCAGAGCCTCAGACCATCCACTGTAATCTATAATTGAGTTCATAGTTACTGTTTTGTCCTTCCACCTTGTAGTGATATGTGCTACATCTAGCAGCTCTCCCTTTGATAGATATTGCTGATGCGCTGTCCTGCGAATACCATATTTCTGCTTGAAAATATCCATCATGCTGATTGACTAATATCTTCTTTTAGTACATAATTGATATGAATCCAGATCATCAAATATATAATATAAACACGTTCAACATGTTATGTTGATATTCCTTGTGTGTCTGCTATTTCTCTTGAAACAATAGATGAGTTGTAAGATAATAAGAATGCCTTAATCTTTGGTAGAATAAAGACAGTAGTTTTTTTTAGACATCTTACACACATGTCAAAGCATAGTCAGTCAGGATTTTTTGTTCCTTATGTGGCAGGAGCTTACTGTTGTCTTAATTACACTTCTTCCATTAGCATCGGCCAACACCAGCAAATTTGAGCATTCGTATGTTTCAAAGGGACTGAAGGTGCCTGCCTTAAATCTTTCATGCCTATTCTGGTTGAACATATATATTCATTGATTTGCATCCTCTGCTGGCTCATTCTTTTTGTACTTTATGCTGTCACAATTTGACTAGTAAGATATACTAAATAATGATTGACGCGTTCATGAAGTCAGGGTTCTTTTTGGTAGTTGATTGGACACACCAGTTGTTAGTCGAGGGATAAGTGGGGACTGGAGAGCGATACAAAGTGGTATGATGGCAACATGCCAACTGCCCAACATATACCTCAAATTTGTTCTCAGCCTAGTAGGTGTCCTAGTAGGAAATTGTTCATTTTTGGTTCTGCTCTGGCACATGCACCGAGGATCAGGATGGAATGTTGTATAAACTCCTCAAATAGACCACTAAGTTTCAGCTTAGCATCTGTTTTGGTAATTGGAAGAAGCAACCTAGAGTTGGACCTTAATCTGCTGTTGCAAAACAGCACTGCTATTTTATGAGTTAAACAATATTTGCATGAAATGTTGTGGGGCGATGGGATATTCCTTATTAGCCACTTTGTGCAATTGTGCAACCATCATTAGTTAGCATCAATTACTTGTGTGCTGTATTTTCTTGTCAATGCCACCTGCATAATGTCTCTCATGAAGCGATTCATGTTGCTGCATGGTTAACTACTGGATCTGTATCTACCCTAAAAAAGAGGGGAAAAAAAATACTGAACCTGTATCCAGTTTGTTCCTGGGAGGCACTTGTACTTTTCTTACATTTGAGCAAAGCTATCAGATAATCAGACTTATTCCATTTGTATTGCTGTGCAATAGATGTATTCTGCTGTTGATAAAACATTTACTAAATACTAATCATGTGCTCGTGCCTTTAGACATACAATGAAATCCAACATTGCTTCTTGGTAATTAGTTCAGCATACCCCGAGGATTTGTGCATGTTCCTTTTGAATGTAAGTATAGAGCTACTAAATTTTCCACCTTTAAATAAAGCCAAAATCTATTGTGGATGGATTCCCTAGTTTGTGCTTACAAAATAGGCTTATATAGACTATTGCTGCTTCCATGTACTGCCTACAGAAATGCAAGTCAAAAGACGAAGCATCTATTGTTGGGGCACTTGGCACAATAAAACATCTATTGCCTAGGTTCTATTTCTCTCTCTATCTCTCCCTCTCTGCGCTTTTGAGTTGTTTGCAGGGATCTCTATAACATATCTATACAGGTTGTTGGAATCATGGCATACTAAGCAAGCGTTACTTGTTGAAATTGTGAAATCACTTTTGGAGGAGCAGAGCTTGGGTATTCGAATGGCACTAGCTGAGGTAGCAAATTCTGTATTAACTTTAACTAGCATATATCTTACACAATATTGTAGATGATAATGATCTCCCTAAGATTATGCATCCAATTATTCACTTAACACTAATTCAATGATGTACAGCTAATTGTTGTTATGGCTTCAAATTGCTATTTGAGTGGACATCCTGCTGAGCTGGCAGTTGAGTTTTTGGTGCGTCATAGTGCTATAACTGATGATGATCTGAATGATCCTAACACTCTGAAAAATGAGTACTTTCAGGACAAAAGATTTGAGGTCTCACTTAATCTTAGATTCCACAAATTTACTTAACTATTAAGTACTCCCTCCGTTTCATAATGTAAGACTTTCTAGCATTGCCCACATTCATATAGATGTTAATGAATCTAAACACATATATGTCTAGATTCATTAACATCTATATGAATGTGGACAATGCTAGAAAGTCTTACATTGTGAAACGGAGGAAGTATCAATTATTTCAGTGATTTATTTTCTGTTTTCATTTGCCAGATGAAAATAAGCCTATCTGGTCTTTCAGAGCTAAGAGCTGTATGTGAAAAGGGTTTGCTTTTGCTAGCAATTACCATTCCTGAAATGGAGGTAAAAATAAGCATGATGTTGTCCTTTTATGCTATGCCCATGCCCCATCTAGTCAGAAAATTGATCTATGAAGCTACCATCATATACTTTTGTCATGGTAAATCAAATATTCATAGTTATGTGAGTAATGTGCTCTAGATTTTTCTATTTTCCAGCTTGTTCTGTGGCCATTTATCTTGAAACTGATAATTCCGAAGAAGTATACAGGTGCAGTAGCTACGGTGAGTGCTTTTATGTTATTTGCTACACCTGGAAAATATTTGTTAAACCAATGTGCCTTAGTTTTTTTACTCTTATTATTTAGAGTAGATAAATAATTAAATAATCAGGTTCATATGATTGGTGATACCTGCAGATCTGCAAATGCATAACTGAATTGTGCAGGCATAAATTGTCTCAGACAAACCCACTATATACTGAATTTAATGCTTCAAATGAGATCCCCAATCCTGAGGTAGTTTACTTGATCCCAGATGTATTTTATTCTCTTCCTTGGACAGTTCTTTCTTATCTAAGTATGGTTGGTGCAGGATTTGTTTGCTCGTTTGCTTGTGCTTCTGCACAATCCACTTGCTAGGGGTCAACTTGCCACACACATCCTGATGGTTTGTCTTCTTAGTTCTTATTAATTAAACCTAAAATCATTAGAAGAATATTTACACGAAAGAAGCTTCGCCTTAGGCCCTTAGCTTTGACCATGCTTTTTTTTTAATAAAAAAAACCACATGTTCATGTCCATCCATCTATTTTCCTGTGGTTTAGCTTTCCAGCCATCTGTATGTTTTTCCTCTACAGTAGGCCATATAAATGCTTTGCCTCTTTACATGAGTTTAAAAAACGGTGTAATGTGAACTTCATATTTTGATGACTAGTTACCATGATTCTTGAAACTTTATGCTATTGATACCGATTTTTTATTCATAGAAACTTGAGCATTTGCTTGTTTAATATGAGAAGAGGTTATATCACAATAGCTTCAGATTTCTGGTCAACTGGAGTAGCTTCTGTCATCGGTAGTCAATGGGCTGCCTGATACTATTAGTTTTACTTTATATCTGGATTATCTAGTAACTTGACATTGTTTTGTACTTGATTTTCATTACAACTGTCGCAACAACTAATTTGCATGTTTGACTGCCTCAAATTAAGTGATTCCATCTGTTACTGGCCAAGACTTAGATGGCTCATGACATCTTTATTTTTGTTTACAGTCTGTTAGCTCTTCTAGGTCGCTGTTGAGTCTTGACTCACACAATACCATAACATTAAGTTTATTTGTTCCCATTCATCAGCATTCATTCCTCCTCTCATTTTTTTCTTGTAGGTGATGTGTTACTTGGGTCAACTTTTCCCAAGAAACCTTTCTTTATTTTTACAAGATGAGGTAATTCACTTCATTTATTTGTTTAGCACTTGAGAGTTCTTTCTTATTTAGTTCTAAGTGTAAAAGAAAGAACATACAGGTTGTATTTCTACACTTTGGGGGAATTTTCTTTGCATATTTTTGCGGTAATCATGTCTTACTTTTTTTTATGATAAACCCCGAAACCGAAAGAGAATAAAACATGTGCTGCCCAACCTGGATGTGTCCTGGAATTAATATTTGCTTGTCCTGTGCATGTTTTATGTATAATGCACTGACTATGGAACTCCTGTGGTGATCTACTTAACAGAAAAGAGGCCGAGAGAGCATATTTTATAGGGAAATGCTAATATTTCGGCTTGTCCTTATCATGTTGTTAAAGTGGCTTAATATATGCATCTTTTGGCAAGTATTAGGTCCCTAAGATGAAAGCTTACATCGGTGACCCTGAAGACCTTAAGCAAGATAGCACATACCAGGAAACGTGGGATGACATGATAATAAATGTAAGTCTCCTATACTTATTGTTTGAGAATAATAATGATGCCATTGCCAAAAACTATACTTATTAACTATAATAATGGTGGTTGCTTTGGTAAAACAAAATTATAGCTAGTTGAGTGGAACAAAAATGCAGAAAGGATTGTCTCATGTGAATCCTCAAATGCTACCTACTTCTCTGGAAAGCTGATCATGCCATACCTTTCAGTTTTTAGCAGAATCTTTGGATGTTGTGAATGACAGTGAGTGGGTCATATCCTTGGGCGATGCATTTGCTAGACAATATGATCTATACGCTACATGTGATGGACATTCTGCTTTGCTGCACAGGTAAAGTTTTGTTACCCCTTGTACATTTTCTATAGAACTTCTAGTTTGAATACTTTGGAATGTCTAAACCATTCTGTACTGGTAGATGCCCATGTAATCTTTGTGCTTGAAGTGATTGTTTTAAATTTTATTTTGCAGATGTTTAGGAATGCTTCTTCAGAAGGTTGATGACCGAATTTATGTCCGTGAAAAGATTGACTGGATGTGTGCACATTCAAGCATGTCTATTCCTATTAATCGCCTTGGGCTTGCCCAAGGCATTGGTCTGGTAAGCGGGTTTAAATGAAGTTCTACTTTTTGGGGGCTATCGCCTTTTGGTACTGAACTTGCACTTGCAGGTTGCAGCATCTCACTTGGATACAGTTTTGGAGAAGCTGAAGAACATATTGGAGAATGCAGGACAGAGTGCTCTCCAAAGGTAAGTGCATTAACTTTTTTTGTTTACAGTAGTAACATATGTTATCTTGTCTGCCCAGTGTTAGCCATGTTGAAGCAGCAACTTGAAACTTAAATTGGATCTATAACTTTGCTCACGTGTATAAATGTATTCCTGAACCTTATTTCTCACCTCCAAAGCACTGATTACTTTCCATTTTAACCATTTAGAATAGATTTTCCTTTGTATTGTGATTAAAACCTCTATATAACCCACTTAAAACATTTCTGTTTATGCCCTTGTTATGCATTTTAGTTATTCCCATACTGTTTTTGTAGAAAGATAAATTGAAACTACATCTAAGGTGGATCCAACAATGCAACTATTTTTAGCTTGTTAGTTCATTTTTTCCAGGCCATGCATCTAGTTTGTTCATTTTATTAATTCTTATGGAACCTTTAATTCTGCAGGTTCCTATCACTTTTCTCATTGGGAGCAAAAGTTGAGGATGTTGATGACACATATGCAGCCCTGGCATTGATGTATGGATATGCTGCAAGATATGCTCCTTCAACAGTTATTGAAGCCAGGATCAATGCACTTGTGGTATGCTGTCTAATTCCAATCTATCAACAAACTTGTTTCTGATCTGTTACCTTAACACGACAACATGATGAGTGATTATTACATATTTCCATTAAAGATGATTATTACATAATCATTTGTGGTCAACTGGTCATGAGAAGAACAGCAAACCACTAGGTTGGGCTAATCCTTAGGTGTCGGAAATAGGATCGGCTTCTTGGGCTTCTCTGGGAAATTGAAGCCTCATATACAACACTTCCTGGTTCACTCTAGCACCCTAGCTTGAATAGTACATTTATGATCATTATTGTCTGGCCATTCTTTAATTTTCAAACCCAAGAATTCATCCACTGATTGTATGTGTTATTGTCTGCTGCTTATGTTTCTGTGCTGACCTTCTTTTACTGCATTGTATTTTAAGACAAAGACACAATCATTTCATATGTTCTTGATTTCTTAGCTTATACTCCCTCCATCCAAAAGTCTAGGTCATATTTCATTTTCTGTTTTTTCCAAATGAGATGGACAATATTGTTCCTTGGTTTTGTCACATGGTAGATGAGTTAATTCCTCCTTGGTCTTGGTGATAAAAGAAATATGCCTTACACTTTTGGATGGAGGGAGTAACCAAATAAGCTGAGGCTATGCCTCTTTTAAGATTAACTGCAGATATGTTCTATTTTGGTTTTCTAGATTGAGGAATGTTCTTTACTTCTGTACTCAGGGGACTAATATGCTTGGAAGATTTCTTCATGTTCAACATCCTACTGCAAAGCAAGCTGTCATTACTGCCATTGACCTTTTAGGTAATTTCCTTACAAAAAAGCTGCATATCCCGTCCTGTTTTTTGGAATCAATTTTTCATTTGGTAGAGAAATTGATCTTCAGGCACACATTCGTTTGTTTCCCTACCTCTGTGTGTGTGTGTGTGTGTTTTCCTGGGAAATTGTTTCCCTGCTTTGTCACAATTGGTATTTTGCTATTTGCATATTGTTATTGACTTGGTAACCTTGAGGATTCTTGGGTGATATATATATGGATGCGATGTATTTTTTTGTGGAGGTGGTAGCCTAGAAAAATATCTACAATTCACAAAGTTATCCATACAACTCTTATGTACATATCTCTCTGGTGAATTGTTCTTTAATTTTTAATTGCATTAAATATCTTGAATAAAAGGAAGAGGAGAAATGACGTTGATATGTAGAGGTCCAGAACTAGATTGGCATGTACTTAAAAAGGTATTTACTTTATTTTAGGATTCTACAACGAAATCTTACAAGTATAATTATTTCAAAGAAATATATAAATGATCTATTTGTCGGCACAAGATCCCACCAGCTCAGAACATGGTGCCGGACCGATGGAATGCTGGACTAACCAGGAGACCAGGACCACCACCACTAGGCTCTTTATATTCTCAATATAATTTTCTTCTAATTGTACCTCATATGTTGCCCACATGGTTCACACGAATAGTTTGCTTGATTGCATTTAGATCCGAGTTCACACAAGATACATCTCCATGTAAATATTGCATTGATAGTTAGTGCCCGTTTGATTTGTATTTACAGTATCATGAATCATCTTTCACAACTCAGTAAATGTATACAATCGTAAATTTGTTAATTGAATCAGAATGCAAGTATCAATATTTTTGTGCTAGCAGTTAAGTTTCCGAGGTTAACTTATAATTTACATTTTTTTTTGTCTTACTGACATATTTTTTTAGATAATGGAAGCTTTATTTAGACTCAGTTAATTACGTCAAGATGATACAATCAAACTGAGTCACCCCCGGCCTCTGCATAAAATGCACACAGCCAAAAAAGAAGAAAGAAACAACTAGAACATCTCCCAAGCACAAAAGTTTGATAGAAACATATATCTTAGTGGCTAGCAATCCGTAGACTAGACCGCCACCCATGCTCCTGGGTAAAAAACTCCTGCGCCACCTGGTCCAACTGTTGTGATACCACCGTAATAGTATCCCGCAGTCCCGGTTGGTGGAGGATAGCCCAGGTACGTAGCCACCAAGTAACTAAGGTGATAACCTGCAAAGGAGAAGACACCATCTTGTTATCAAAAATTACTCCATTCCTGCTTAGCCAAATGGACCAACTCAGAGCTGTTGCACCCATCAAAAGCAGATTCCTCATGTCTTACTAACATATGCTATTGGCATTATTGTTTAGGCCAAGCTGTTATTACTGCTGCTGAAATGGGGATTTCATTCCCACTGAAACGAAGAGACCAATTGCTGGAGTATGTGCTAACGCTAATGGGAAGAGATCAAAATGATGACCTTGTTGATTTCAGCACTGAGCTTCTGCACACTCAAGTATGTTACTAAGTTTTAACTCTTGCTTTTGCTACCATTTGTCAAAGAAATTCTTCACACTGGCTGAATCCTTTACATCCATAATCTTATCTTTAAACTTGTATTCACACTTAAATACTTCATTTCAGTGAATGTTTATTCTACCTGGATTCCTCTTACATATGTTGATATGCAGAGTCTAGCTTTAAGTGCCTGTACTACTCTGGTTTCGATAGAGCCAAGATTACCTATGGAAACAAGAAACCGTGTGATGAAGGTTTGCATCTTTGCATCACAGTAGTGCAACGCCACAAAAACTTTGCTAATAATTTGTCTACTGTAGTTTCAGTTAAACTGCCTTCATATGATTTTCATTTGTTTTTTCTATTTTCAGGCAACACTAGGATTTTTTGCTTTGCCAACTGAGCCCTCAAACATTGTTGAGAGCCTCATAACAAACCTGATTATTTTGTTAGGGGCCATTCTGCTAACTAGGTAATGCTTTAATCTCTTTTTAATTTTATGGTTCCATTTTGGATCGTCTTATTAATAACGTTGCAGTTTGTTAGATTTCAATTATTTTTTGTCCTGCTACTTGAATGAAATGGCGATGTATCTAGTATTGTTTTTCCTTCTTGTATTGTGAGAACATCTGTTTTTCTTGTACACCAAATAGCAATCTGACTCTTCTGTAATAGAGGTGACGTGGCTTCACCAAAAAGGAGAAATTCAATATTTTTTTGCAGTTAGTGGGGACTGTTTGTTTAGATATATAGGATTCCAGGAAATGATGTCCTAAAATTACAAGCAAACCTTGTTGAAAACATTATCCCTAGCCCTGTGACTTACATGGTAACCACAAACACAACTTCAACCAAAGATTTCAACTACAATCCAGTTTCACACAATGCTATTCATGCTAAAATGAAGAGCACTCGAAGCAGATAGCAATCTAGCAACAAAGCACTATCTCCTCTGCCACCTGATGTTTATGCCTAGCTGTACAAATCAAACTCGTCTTTTACCTGACTTTTGACATTTCATTAGAAGAGTTCTGCAATAACATGTCTCCATCTAGTATGTTGAGATATTTCCTAATATCTCAAGTGCAATGTTTACTTTTGATTAGTGTTCAAATGATTTTACTCATTAACTCTTCCTATGTTTGTTCTTTTCCTTGGCAGTGGTGAAGATGGTAGAAGTCGAGCAGAGCAGCTCCTGCATATTCTTAGGCAGCTTGATCCATATGTTTCATCTTCTGCCGAACACCAGAGGAGAAGAGGGTGTGCTGCTGTAAATGAGGTGTTAGTTAAGTTCCGCAATCTCTGTTCTGGCGGATTTGGTGTGTTGGGTTCTTATCCAACATTCACACTGAACAAGCAAATTGATCAGGCAGCCCCTAGGAGCTTGTCAAGTTTGCCATGTATGTTGAATGTTTTTCTAATATTACTAGTGTGACTGTTTGATATTTGTGATCCAGTAGCATTAAAAAAATGTCTCCTATGTTATCACCAGCTGCATTTGTGTTGCCTACCCGAGATTCCTTAAGCTTGGGAGAGAGGATAATGGCATATCTTCCTCGCTGTGCCGATACAGATGCTGAAGTCAGGAAAGTTGCTATTCAGGTTTGTGTGGAAGTAGCTGATCCTGGTAGCAGAACTTTCCTTTTGGCTGTTAAAACTCTATTTCATGCGTAGTGTGCCTTTTTTCAAGCTCTGAATTGCAACATGTCACTTGGAATGAAATTATGACATTAATTTCCTAATTGTTCTGACGGTGCAACATAGCATAGTACTTATATAATTCTTTTGGAAAATAGTAATGCTATTCAGTTGGTAGCACAAGCACACACACCATATAACTGAACTGTTAAGGTTATATTTACCCGTTGAAACATAGTTCATAAATTTATTCCCTGCTTCTCTTGTTGCAGATACTTGCACTTTTCTTCAACATTGCATTGTCACTTCCAAAGAAGAAGGCGTCTGTGAACGACATTGATCTGGAGTCTTCATACAGCGCTTTATCCTCCCTAGAGGACATAGTCTCTATCATTAGAAGAGTGGGCGTGCTATCTTTGTTTGGTTTCTGTTAAAGTGTGTTCTGTCAACAACTTCTGATTTTTTTTTTCCACTGTTCTCAGGAGGCATCAATTGACCAGGCCGAAGTATTTCACAGGGTTGTCTCCTCTCTGTGCGTTCTATTATCGAAAGATGAGGTAACCTCTCTGAGCAGATTTGATATTGAAATTGAAGAGGGAGATAAAATAACAATTACAATTTTCTGTGTACATATATAGCTTGTTGTCTTGCTACACTCCTGTACATTAGCAGCATGTGATAAAGTAAAGCAATCATCAGATGGTTCAATTCAAGCTATTATCATGTTTATTATCAGAAGAGGCAAGGAGCTACGTGAAGCTGACGTATTGAGGTTAGTAACTAAGTAGGAAATTAGCTCAGAAGATTACAAAATAAGGAAAGAACAGTTTGTAATAGATTGTCTCAGCTTGATGACACTAGAACACATTAATATTGGAAAATAACCCTGCTAACTGGAATATAGCAAATAGGGCCTTAATTACACATTTTTTGGAGTAAAACTGACCCTTTTTGAGAAGGGAAACATAGTGCATTGAGCTTTTTCTTGAAAGAATTGAATATTTCTAATATCCTATTGCTGATGTTATAGGGCAACACAATCTTTGCTGTCGTCTGCAGTCTCGCTTACCAACAAGGAGTCACGCCGAGAAGTTCTCAATGCTGTATCCATGATCGATTTATTATTGCATCTATGGTTCATTTTTTTCAATCTCAATATTCTTGTCTAGGATTACACCCTGAGTTGTTTTTTCCCTTGACTGAGAATAGATATCGTGCTTAGCAGAAAACACCAATCACACCATCGTGTTTAATGAAGTTCTATTTGTGGCTGGGCGGGATATTTGTACAAAGGACATAGCAAGAATTCGTGGTGGCTGGGCTATACAGGATGTTTTTCATGTAAGTTGGGCAGAGGCTGGGCACTTCCATTATGTGATTCTAGTCACTTGCATTAGGAACATTCAAATTTAAAATATATATTTAATAGATGCATGCATATACTCCCTCCATACTTGCAGTACTAATGTGTTAAACCAGGATCTATATGTTTCATCTTCATCTGAATAGATTATTTGTCATGGTCCACTGTTGCCTATAATAGACCACGTATCATAGTGGCAATGGATGGTAGTTCACCTAGACTCATTTGCCTAATAAATTATTCCATACTTCAAACTGGCTAGTTAAATTCTAGAGCTACACTTCCTAATTATGTTTTTGACTGTATGCCCTTGAATTCAGGCATTCTCCCAGCATAAGGTGCTAGCTATTCTTTTTCTGGAGTACATTTTGTCTATACTTCACAAGGAACCTGTGGCAACAAATGATTCAGAAAAGGGGGAGATCACCTCTGAGTCATCAGCTGATGACTGTATTCTACAAGCAACTATGTTTGCTCTAAATGCATTTCTGAGGTACTGGCTTCCATTTGATGGTTGACTAACGGTGGACAATTGGTCTTCTTTTGATATGCTAAGTTTATGTTCTTGAAAACAATGGGGATTTACAGGGGTGGTGGAAAGATTGGGAAACAAGCAGTTGAACAAAGTTACCCTTCTGTTCTTTCTGCCCTTATACTGAAGCTGGGAAGTCTTCATGGTCTTGCTGAATTGGGCCGGAATGAACTTCTACGGTGAATATGGGACTTTTTTTTTGGAATCTCTTAATATGTAGGCTGCATATGAATTGATGATATATTTTTTTTATGATCTGCAGATCATTGTTAATTGCGTTTCAGTCATTTTGTGACTGTGTTGGTGATATTGAGATGGGGAAGGTGCTTTGCTTAATGTCTATTCCTTGCCAAACATCTGAAACAACTTTTTGATTGTGTAAAATCCTTGCCTCTCCATAGATATTAGCCCGTGATGGCGAACAAACTGAGAAGGAGAAGTGGATTGATCTTGTTCAGGAGGTTGCATGCAGTTCCTCAGTAAAGAGGCCCAAAGAGGTAACCTCTAGTATTTTCTTACTACTAGTACGTTCTGAGACCTAGTAGAAAGCATATATTAAGCTATCTTATTACTAGTAAGAGCCTAAGAGGAAATCAAGACTAAAGAAAGTACTCTGATTATGAACTTTGCTGTTTACATTCAAATAAAAAAGGCATGGTTTGGCAGTCAATGATCTTTAGTTTTGATGCATTTGATGTTTTATGAAATCATTGTACTAAAGTTATTGATAATATTATCATAGGTTTTGCCAACTTGCAGCATCTTAAGCAAAGCTCTCAACAAAAACCAGAGGGCTGAAAGGGAGGCTGCAGCAGCAGCACTATCAGAATATATTAGACACAGGTAACAAATTACCCTTCAATATAAGTAAGTCTGTAGATAGAAAAGCAGTGCTGGAACCTTTAGCTTCTGATGCCTAGTTAGAATCTTAGGTCAATTTCCCGTAGGATGTCAGCTAGCTATTGGTGATTACTGGTTTTCTCTGATTAAGGTTGTTGTTCCCCAAAAAGCAGGGAAGGGAGACCCATAGAAATATAATCCTGTTCTTTACATTGAAAGCAAATATGCTAGACACAATCATTCTCTGATTCTTAGGTAGATAACGTAGAAGCCGGAATATATAAATGGAACCTGAATGTAACTCTTAATTTTTATTAAGAAAAGGTTAATCCTGCATGGGTGGGAATGGAACTGAGAACCTCACACATGCGCATCCAAACTCTAGGCCCCTAAACGTTTTTAAGACTTTTGGGCATTCTGGGTTAAAATTTTCCAACTAAGGGCCAAAAGGTACTATTCTCGAGAAAAACTATGCTCATAAAGCTGTATGCATAGTTTATCTGTTATCCATGGTCAAATTATTTTAGTTTCAACTAATTCTAGTGAATATGCCCACAATCTGCATTATAATTTGTGAATATGCCCACTACCTGTATTGGCACATATACACTTTTATCATACATGAACTTGTCGTTAACTTTTTTTTTTGATTTTTTTACTGTGCAGTGAAAAAGAACCTATATTGCTTGACCAAATGGTTCTGGAGTTGTGTCAACATGTCTCTGATGACTCGCCAACTGTCAGGAGTCTGTGCCTACGTGGACTTGTGCAGGTCATCAATCTAACCATAGCAATTTTCTTAGGATACATTTTCTCTTCCTTACATATTGTTGGACTCTCTGACTAACATAGATGGGTAATATTGTTTGACTAACAATTTTGAAGATGCTTATAATGTTTATCTTTCACAAATCACAATCATACATCTATATTAGCATATTGCCTGTGTGTTGTAACAGAATTTTTAAAAAGACCCTACTCATCAATCCGTTTTTGCTATCCCTTTCTACATATCTCCTCTATTGATAGGTGGGCCATTTGACCCCAGAGTGTACTGTTTTCTTTTTTCTTCACAAAATGTAGGGAGTTGATGGTGGTGGTGGTGGTGTGGGGGGGGGGGGGGGGGGGGCAGATTCACCACTCACCTCCACCATCTTTCAAAGTAGTATATATTATCTTTATGTGCGGAACATATCCTGCATTTCCTTCTCAATCTTGTTTTGTGATGTGCACATTTTTCTTGCTAGCTGAGTAGTTCATGATTCAATTGATGGCTTTTGTGATATTATTTATTGGGCGCTGAACCTAATTTATCTTTTGTATCATCTCTTTCAGATACCTAAGAGCTGTATTCCTAAATACATCCAGCAAGTCTTAGGGGTAATATTAGCATTACTTGAAGACACCAAGGAGTCTGTTCAATTAACTGCTGTCCAGTGCTTGTTAACTGTGAGTTCTTCAATTGATTACAATGCAAATTGCCTCCATTTCCATTTATTTTCCAATTTGACTGAATAATTGAATGCCAATATGCCATGAACCACTTTCAGGTTCTTAATGTGTCAGAACAAGATGCCATTGACCCAGTTTTAATCAATCTTTTAGTAAGGCTACGCAATCTCCAGGTAATCATTTATGACAAGCATACTGACATGCTCACATGCATTACAGTTTAATTTGCATTACTTTACCATGCTTATTATGGAACATGTGGGGCGCATGGCTTATGAGTTGCAGAGGGTTACTTTGGAATATATTTTGCATATGGGATTTTAAGTGACATACTAATTGCAAAGTGCACATATGTTAGCAAGTTCACTGTCCGGGATATATCCTCGGTAAATTTTGAAGATGTATGCACTGTCTCCATGCTGCCTAAGCTCGACATCGTCATGTAGTTGTAATCATCTTTGTACTTTATTTTTCTCCCAAAGCTTAATGAAATTGGTCGGTCGCCCTTTCGGCCGACCCGGCAAAAATGCACTGTCTCATACAGGAATGTTCAACCCAAATAAATAATGAAATAAATAAATCAAAACTCTCATTTTGTGCCAGTGTATTTTGATCACTTGAACCTTTATATTGCATTATTTCTTTTATCTGTTGGCATTTTCCTCATGAATTCCCAGATTGTTTGTTTTAATTTCATCGTTCTTTTCAGTTTTCACTGTAGTGTTTCAATTATTTATCTCCAAAAATAAAAGCTACGGTTGCAAGCTACGGTTGCAAACTTTTCTGTTGCTTTTTTTGCTACAGGTTTCGATGAATACGAAAATGAGGTCCAATGCGTTTGCAGCTTATGGTGCTTTAAGTGCCTATGGTGTAGGTTCACAGCAGTTTCTTGAGCAGGTAGTAGCATGCAAAGTCAGCTTTTAGTGTGTTATTAGCAGTGCGCTGCTATCTTGCGAGCCATCTTATAGGGCACTGCTGTAATGGTTGCAGGAAGTGCTAAGTAGTTTTGGATTATTTTCTTATGTTATGTGTGTTAATCTGTTAACAAATTCGTTGCCCCTGTTGCAGATTCATGCCACTCTTCCTCGTTTGATCCTCCATCTTCACGATGATGACCTAAGCGTTCGCCTTGCCTGTCGGGTAGGTAGTCATTACAAATTAGACAAATTAATACTTTGTTTTCCCTTGGCTTTGCCTGTTGTGTAGGTATTCTTTACTTATTATTTTGTTTTCCCTTGCTACACAGTTGCTTTAACTTGAATTATATTTCCCCCCCTCAAAACAGAATACGTTCCAACTCCTAGCGCCTTTGATGGAAGTAGATGGTTTGTCTTCACTCCTCAGCAAAAAATATTTCACCTCTGATCGCCGGTTTGTGTTGAACAATTTGCTAGCCATTTCTACTGGGATTTGATATTTTAGTTACGAGTGAAATTTTTACTTGTTCTAATGTGCTTTGTCTACAGTTCGGATTATGAGGACTTCATTAGGGACTTAACAAGGCAACTCTGTCGACTATCTCCTGCCAGAGTCGACAGCTACTTAGAATCTGCTATCCAGGTACCGTCTTCTTGTAGTCATAGCCTGCGCTTTGTGAAGTATGCCAACACTGATTTTGTTTGTTTCAGGCGTTTGATGCACCTTGGCCAGTCATCAAAGCAAATGCAGTTTGCTTGGTGAGCTGCATGCTATCCTTTTTAGATGATCAACGGTTCCTCGCTCCTTACTTCTCTCAGGTATCATTACTGGATTCTGGTAGTTCACTTGTTTAGAACATTTCATGTTTAAGGTATTAACACAATTTTATGTCGAAGGTGTTTGCTATTTTGGTCGGTAGACTGAGCCAATCACCAGATGCAGTTGTTCGAGCAGCATCATCTTCTGCACTGGGCCTTCTGATAAAGAGGTCTAACGTGGTTAAGACGTTGACTCCGAAATTTGATCGGGCTGATTCATCCCAGAATTCTCAACATGGAGATACTCATACGAAAACATCATCCGAGCCTCAACAGGAGACTATAGATATGCCAAACGATACACAACGAGAGCAATAAAGATGGTCAAAAGCAATCTCTGCTAGATGTAACTCTTTGTAAATCGTGTATGTACGGTTGAGTCGTGCATGTGCATGACTGTAGATAATAGAAGAGTTTTTGTGTAGGACATGTCAATAGGCTTTCGGTAGCGAGTGGCGGCTGTACAGAAATCCGTCACGTTCGTTGATTGTTATTTTTTTATTGATTGAATTCGCTCAGCAGTAAGCATGTAACAAGATACCTCAGTGTCTTGTGTAGGTGATATGTGTGGATCAGTGGATGGATCGACATGCTTGTTCGCGACGAATAACTACAAATTTTAGTGCCACCGTGAGGCTAGCATTAAGTTATCTGAATTCATTCCGCATGGAAGGCTCCTATGGGTAGTGTACTCCTGGAGGCGTACTTGTTCTCCGTGTACATCGCGTAGCACTAGCACCTCCTAGTTCCCACCAAGTCGACGGCGCGACGCTGCGAAGGTTGACGTGCGGGTGTGTGCCGGTGGACGCGTATCGCCTCCTACCGAGGCGACGCAGCGAAGATTGTTGAAGCGCGTGGAGGACAGCTTCAAACAAAACTCACACAAGCAAACAAAAATGAAGCTCACACAAGCTCAGGGGTATATTTTGTTCAAAATAAAAAAACGAAATGCACCAGCCGGGAATCGAACCCGGGTCTGTACCGTGGCAGGGTACTATTCTACCACTAGACCACTGGTGCTTGCTTGTTTAAATTTTTCTAAGAATTTATATATCATAAGCATCGTTCATCAATCAACATAAATTTCAGTATCACTTCAAAATTAATCATGGGTTCAGATATCACTAGGCTCAAGTTCTGAGTTACCCCTAAACCAGCCCAGTTCTACCCTGCAATGGTCTATATGTGGGGGCCATACGACTATGCTAAACTACGACGGAGCCACGTTAGGTGGTGCACAGGAACCCCATAAACTTATAATTTATTATTAAAAACACTAGAATATACTGTTTTGCATTGAAATTTTTTATAGATTTTTAATGGTAGTGCACCACCCTTATTTTGATGCTAGCTCCGCCCCTCACTACCAAGGCTACCAAGTACCCAGCTAGTATTTCTAAATGATCAATATGCACTGACACATGTCGACAACCTAACTGCAAAAACACAAATTTGCTGATACACATGCTCCATTCATAGCAAGTGGAGTACACCTTGACTACCCCAAAAGGAAGCACATAGTATATCAGAAAGCACTCAAGCCAAACTGTAGTTCCACACTGACCCCCCATGACACTGAAAGTCTGAACCATATTAGTTTTAGAGCCTAGACTGACACCACCACCATCTCACAAGTGATCTCACGGATCATTTGTCACCCCTTGGCAAGCAAAGAGCAGGAGGAGGTTGACGATGACAACACAAAGCTGCTGCCCCCTTCTCCCCCTTGTGATCGAGTTGTGGTTGTGACATTGAAGAGACGAGCACCCAAAAGAGGAGCAAGAAATTAAAGCTTGCACTAGTCGCGGAGTACCTCAGCTCGGATATCCTCAAGATGCCGCTGGGGAAAGGGCCTAGCTCATGTGGACGCCGAGGGAAAGTGCAACAAAAGAGAGAAAGCCACGCCAAAGTTGGTGGCATAACCAGCCTCGAAACTCGAAAGCGCTAATGCTCGCCGCATATCCTTTGGTAGATACCGTTCCCTCTTCTCCTGCACATCTCCCTGAAGATTGCGTAGTTGCTCCCTGAACTACACCATAATTGCAGATATAAGCAAAGCTTAATTGCATCTGCAAGTACTTGCCTTGCTCTAACTGATGATCTGTGCATCACCTGGTTTATGCTAATATTACTCTGCAAACAGTCTCAGAGGTGCTTCTTTCAGCTCAACTATTTTTGGTTCTGTTCTACTGGTTTGCACTCTGTACTACACACGTAATACGTGTGCGAGAATTAGGACAGACATCATGACTCATGATGGTGAATTCACTGAATTGTAAGCATTGAGAGTGTTCTGGAGCAGGTTTCAGTTAATAGAAATCTAATGCCTGTTGATGCAAAATTGCACTGATTTAGGTACAAAAGGCACTTTTAACTAAAGAAATGATTTCCTGCAGAAAGCCCCTCAAATCTCAAAGAGGCACCAATACTTCCAAATAAAAGCACCCAATGGGAGCTTCCTCTTCTCCCCCCTCTTAAGCCCACGTATGCTCAAGGGCAGGGCACACTCCACATTATCCATGCATATGCATCATGTAATCCACAAGATCTTCTTAGCTTATGTCATGCGATAACTACCATCATCTTGTTCTTAATTTTGGAGTGTGTCCGTGCAATGGGTGGCCGTGCTTCACACGCCTATAGAGCGTGGGCTAATGGTGGCCATGGAGGCTAGCTAAGCTACTTCTTCTTGGGGAGGAATGGCTATGCATGGCCTCCATCGTCGACGACTTTTACCTCTACTAAGGTAGGGCAACTTGTATCCTTTGGCAATTATTCGGTGGATGTCTGTTGGTGGTGGTGTTGGGGATTGGAGCCGGATGAATCTTGAGTTTGATCTTGGCTGTATGATGTTAGACATAAAGAGGATGGTGAAGTGGTATATGGATGTATGTTTGTGTTTCGGTCTTTGCTCTAATAATCAGTTGTTCTTAGTGTTTTGTATCTTTTGCCCTCTTAATTTGTTAAATTGTAACCACCCTACATATATGTACTAGTATCATCAATAAAGTGATGAACTTGATATTAGTAATTAAGATTGTGTGTGCAAAATCTGTGTTGATTCTTCCATCGGTAAACACGTCCATCATTCATGTATGATCTTTAATTCCCCGAGTTGTGTTGTCTACTATGAGGCAGTATACCAGGTAGCAGCCGTAGTCCGAATCAGAAGGTGTTCATGCCGGCCAAACGTCCAACAGATCAGCTGTTCATACTATGGGTAGTTTTATAGGTACCAAGAGATTTTTAGTGTGAAATTTGATATCTCCAGGTACCAAGTACCTCGATGCACTAATATTTTCAGTGCAAAATTTAGATACCTAGAGATATTTTTTCAAAGACCATAATTAATTTCCTCTCAGTACATGGGCTATCCTTTAGAAGCCTGGTTCACGGGATTTAGTTGCAACAGCGTGTCAACGCTTGAAACGCTTGAATCAGGTGGTCAAGGAGTTTTTTACCGAAGAACATGCATGGGTGCTGGTCTATAGCCTGAAAATTGGAGCTCTCTAAATTTTACTGCTTTCTTTCTTTTGTTCCAAACTCTTTTGCAGATGTATGCGTGTCTTTGCAGATGTATGCGTGTCTTGCCTATGTGTATCCTAGTTATGCAGATTAGCTGTTCCTATTATGGATAGCTTTATCAGTATTAATAAGGTACCGGGAGATTTCTAGTGTGAAACTTAGTATCTCTAGATATTAAGTACTTCGATGTACTAAAATTTTCAGTGAAAAATTTAGATATCTCGAGATATTTATTTTTTAAAGACCGTAAATTCTCTACTATTCATGGCGCAGCTCTCCACAGCGTTATTTTTGTTTATTTCTGTCTAATCTCTTGTCCGCAAGCATGCTTGCAATGTAAATATTTGCTTCTTCCTCTTAATATATCACCAACAGCTGGCTTGGTTTAAAAAAAAGAGAGAAAAATCTCTCCTATTATACACGGCCAACTCTTCTCAACTACAAGAAGTCGTCACTCTAGAATTATTTCGAGTTGTGGCGAGAAGATCCCATCCCGGAGGTCATCGGGCACCTCTGACCTCTCACACTCGTGCCACTCCAGCCGATGTGGGACTACCTCCAAGCCCCCAAGCACCTGCTCGTCGTCTTCAATGACGTGCCCGTCGATCAGGTGCACCCGTCTCAGCCTTGGCGACGCCTTCATGACATGCTTAACAAAGCCGATTTGCCACCCCACTGCACTGAAGCCGACGATGGTGAGATCCTCCAGGCAATGGTACAGATGCTGTTGTGTTTGCACCTCTAGCCAAGAAGCCGTCTTTACCGACCCATTGTCAATCTGCATTCAGGTTTCAGAGTTCATGTGAATTCACAGATATATTCCACAAAAATTGAAGCGGATCTTTAAGAGAAATGACATGGTTGTTAGGTACTTAGGTTACAATATATATGATTTTGCATACGTGAACATGGCATGACTCCAAGGCAGGCGCAGCATCAAGCAGGAGGACAATCCAGAATATATCCCAATTCATTGGCACATTTGAAATGAATAGCTTCTTGAGATGAAGCAACGGGTTGGGTAAAGCTATTGGCTCAATCCAAACCTGCACATAAGAAAAAAAAACACAATTTTCACTTAGAGACAAGATCCCACTACGACGCTTATATTTTTCATTTCATGAACATATGATTTGCCCACCTCCGGCCCTTTGAACTGTAGAATGAGGCTCTCTATCGATGGCATACTCATGACGAATTTGCTCAGTGGATATGTTGTGTTGCTAACTGCAGAAGGCTCAACCTTGGTTTTCAAGTAGTCCAAACTGACATGCCTAAGTCGAGGCACCTCGCCATAGTACACCTCGGTAGGCTGCACGCCCCGGCAAGAAAAGGTTTCAAGCCAAGGCAGCGAATCCAGATAGATTTCCACAAAATCGCAGTTGTCAACCAGCAACTTCTTTAACCCAGAATCTGGCAGATAGAACTGAAGAGTAGGCATGAAGCTTCGGCAATGTCTAATGCTGAAGACCACCAGAAACACACAGTTCGACAGAATACGACTAGCACCTCCATAATACGAAGCTTTGCACAACTCAAGCTTGGTGAGCCTCCTCCGAAGCATCAAGCAATCAAATAATATCGAGCTCGAGATCCTCGACTCCCCACCTGCCGATCGCCGGGGCGACCCATCGCTGGATGCACTCGCTCCACCTGCCACGGCCACTGCCGCTACGTCGTCGGGAGGCGGCAGAAGAAACGCGTCCACCCGCTTGACGTAGCGGCGCATCGCGCAGCGCTCGTACCGTCGCATGATACTTTCCGCGAGTGGACGGGTCCTCCTCGTCCACTGCTGCATCCTCTCCTTCGTCTCCTCCGTGGCGTTCCTCCTCGCCGCCAGGTACGGCGCCTTCTCCGCCTCGTACGCCGCGCTGCCCTCCGTCCACAGCCGCCTCACCCGGTGGTAGCGTGGGGGGAGGATGTCGTCGACGGCGAGGTCGTAGCATACGTGGGAGCGCCGAGGGAGACGAAGCCATCGCTTCGAGAGGATGGTGGTGGCTATCGTCGATCGCGCGTCTAGCCTGTCGAGGATCAGGAGTATGTCGTCAGGTAAGCTGCTGATCATGTCCTCGTCAATGTTGTGCTGATCTTGGCTCATACGCATCTAGGGAAGACGAAGATGGAACCAACAAGATTACGGTAATTAACGTGAGTTCTTGCAGAAAATGAGAGACTAAAAAGTTTCTACAGTAAAAGCGAAACCCTATTTTTTCTGTACCCGCTTGGAGGAGGAGGCGCCGGCGACTGTGCAGACGTCGTAGGCCTTCCTGAGACGGCGGTAGCATCGTGCACTTGTCTCCTCTGAAGCCATCTGATCTGATCGTCGGTGGATGACCAAGCGAGCGGGCGGCGGCGGCGGATCTGAGGGTTTATACCTGCATATATGCACGGAAGAGTTTATGCCGGCGTGCTGGAAGTTGCAGGACACGGGCTGCCGCATGCATATGTTTACCTAAAGCCAGATCATGAGAATCTGGAAAAGTTGGGTTTCTCATCTTCTGGTTTAGTTCATTTTCTGGATTTTATAACTACAGTTTGTTAGAATCTAGACTAAAATTAAGCTGGACTGTTTAGGGGGAGCTTCTGATTTTAGGAGAAGCTGCAGCAGCTAGAAACTCCCCCAAATAAGACAGTCCAGAAGTTCCCTTACATATATCCAGCCTTCTCCCTAATAATCTAAGATGCAAGTGTCTAAGGTTGGAGAAATAATGCAAAATCGCAAACCGAATCCAATCGATTTGTATGGCAAACGTGTTAATATGACAAGATGAACTTAATTTCTTTTGGAGAAAAAAAAGAACAGAAAATCGGCGACCGAATGGGACAAAATGATTGAAAAAAAACAAATCTAAACTTTGTGATCTTGCAGTTGTATCAAAATGTAGCTAGAACTTTTGATTCATACTCCGTCTTAAATTCAATAAAAAAAGACGCGAATATTAGGAAAGTGCCTAATATCAATATTAGGGAAGTGACTAATATCAAATACTAATTAGAAGGGGTGAGACTTCGAACTCAAGGTCATCTAGCCCATCACCATGTGGAACTAGCCGAAAGATCCCTGAGCATTTCCCATCTTAAATTCAATCATAAGGCCTATAAGTTTTGTACATGGTCTAAATTACGCACGGAAGAACCACCCAACATGGAAGACCACAGAGTTCAGTAACCAACCAGAACAAATCTGAAATTCAGTTCCCCACCCTACTCTTTGCAACTTCAACTCTGAAGAAAAACACAGAAAAATGCAGGTTGCTTCGTCTGCTATATCTGCATTCGTCTCAATCACCCTCCGCTCAGCGACAACAAAAATGAGCGAGGGCAAAGACGCAGCATGCCCTGTGGTTCAGTTAATCAGTTCAGAATTATTTCGACTTGGGCGAGCTAATCCCATCCCAGAGGTCATCGAGCACCTCTGACCTCTCACACTCGTGCCACTCCCGCCGATGTGGGACTACCTCCAAGCCCCCAGGTACCTGCCCGTCGACGTCTTCAACGACGTGCCCGTCGAGCAGGTGCACCCGTCTCAGCCCTGGCGACGCCTTCACGACGTGCCTGACAAAGCCAACTTGCCACCCCACTGCATCGAAGCCGACGACGACCAGCTCATTCAGGCAATGGTACTGACGCTCTTGTGCTTGCACGTCTACCCAAGAAGCCATCTTTTCCTCTGACCTCTCCTCAGTCAAGCGGCCGTGACTGAGGAGACGGTGGCGACGTCGAAGGATGCGGCAGTGGAGGCGGGGAAGGAGTTGGGTGTGAGGTGACGGCGGCGACGGTGAGGTGATGGTGACCGTGACGGTGGTGGGAGGAGGCATGGCGGCCTCGGACGGCTTGCCGAGGGCGTGGTAGACGGTTGCATCGGCCGGCTCAGCATCATTTGGAGGAGGGGTCGGAGACCGGCTGGACGCAGAGTGGCGTAGCCGATGGCAGCGGAGGCCGGCTCGGCGCGAGAGGCGCGGGCGGCGAAGATGGAGGCTGGCTTGGCGCGAGAGGCGCAGCCGATGGAGGGAGGCCGGATTGGCGCGAGAGGCGCGTCCGGTGGAGGAGGCCGGCTTGGCGCGAGAGGCACGGCCGGCGGTGGAAGAGGCGGCCTCGGCGCGTGGTGGAGCTGCCGGTGGGTGTGGCGCGGTCTTCGGCGCACGAAGGCTGGCCGGCGGGGGGCGTCGGTGCAGGGGCCCCACATGTCGGCATAGTTTGAGTGGTGGTGGAGCATCGGTGCATCAGTCGTAGATTCGCAGGTGGTGAGCAGCGGGTGAAAACCCAGCCCGGCGTTGGCCGGACCGACAACGATGGTTAATTCCCCCTCCTGAGGGCGTTGTCGTGCTGTCTCACCCTCAAGGGTGATTGCCAGGCGAAAGCCCAGTCTTGGCTCCTTTGAGCCCTGATGGACGGCGGCGGCGGTTTTCCGTCGCTTCTTTTCTTGAAGACGTCATTTTGGCACCCCCTTACTGTAAGGCGATCTCGTCTATGTTCTTTTGTTGGTCTAGCGGCGGCTGGTCACGCTTAGTGGCGGCCGGTCCGGTGCTAACCTTCTCCTGGTCGTGTGTGTTGGCGCTGCCGGTGTGTGGGTGGTGGTATATTTTTTCCTTTCTCCTGGTTATGACCCTCAAGGGTTGTAATCTTGTATTTTTTTCCTGCTCTATCAATATAACTTCGC
Source organism: Oryza meridionalis (assembly GCA_000338895.3). Classification (NCBI taxonomy): domain Eukaryota; kingdom Viridiplantae; phylum Streptophyta; class Magnoliopsida; order Poales; family Poaceae; genus Oryza; species Oryza meridionalis. The sequence goes on from CM002526.2 coordinate 2,777,603, forward strand.
ACCGTCTCGTACGAGTCGTTCAAAAAAAAAAAAGAAGCCATCTTTTCCGAAGTGTTGTCAGTCTGCATTCAGGTTTCGTAATTGTTGGTACAGATGTAATCAAGAAGAAATGGAAGTGTATAATAGGAGAATAAAGACATGTTTGTGATGTATATATGATCAATAAACTGCATACGTGAACATGGCATGACTCCAGGACAGGGGCGGCGTCAAGGAGGGCGACAATCCAGAATATATCCCAATTCATTGGCACGTTTGCAATGAATAGCTTTCTGAGATGACTCAACGGGCTGGGTAGAGCCATTGGCTCAATCCACACCTGCACACAAGAAAAGGCACGCAATTTCACTTAGAGACGAGAGGCCAAATGTACTGTTAGCACATTCCAAGAATATATATATAGATCGCTCACCTCAGGCCCTTTGAACTGCAGAACGAGGCTCTCTACAGGCGGCATCCTCTTGACGAATTTGCTCAATGGATATGTTGTGTGGCTAACAGAGGGGCCAATGTTGTTGTTTCCTGTGGTTTTCTAGTAGTCCAAACTCACATGCCTAAGCTGAGGCACCTCACCATAGTACAGTTTGGTTGGCTGCTGGCCCCGGCAAACAAAAGTTTCAAGACAAGGGAGCACATCCAGATAGATTTTCCCAAATTTGCAGTTGTCCACCAGCAAATTCTTTAATCTAGATGTTGGCACATCGAAACGAAGAGGACAGTCAAATACTGGATCATATCTGATACTAAAGTCCACTAGATGCACACAGTTTCTCAAAATACTAACAGCCGCTCCAAGAAATGATCTTTTACCCAAGGAGAGTTTGGTGAGCCTCCGAAACGCCAAGGAAGTAAATATACCAATTGGATAGCAATTGGACAGCACTAGCCGTTCCAGCTGCACATTCTGGGATCCATCCAGTATCTTGCGAAAGTTAAGGCTGACGCCGGGTTCTTCAACGTTGAGCTCAAAATCTTTGACTCCCCACCTGCCGATCGTGGCGATAATCCATCTCTGAATGAATACACTCCACCCTCTGCCAAAGGTATGAAGCCTTAGCTTTTGGATAGTCCGGTGCACGCCATAGGGAGGTAGAAGAAGCGCATTCACCTGCTTGACATAAGAACGCATTGCCTGACGTTTGTAGCGTTCCAGAATAGCTTCGAGTACACTGATTATCCTAATCCACCGATCATTGTGGTCCTCCGTGGTGTAAATGTCAGCCAGCCTCTGATCCATAGGGCCCTTGCTGGCCAGCTTCAGGGCATCCTTCTCTGCCGCAAACGTCGCCTTGGCCTCTTTCCACATACGCTTCACCCTATGGTAGCGTGGAGGGAGGAAATCATCAACGGTGAGGTCATAACATGTCATGGAGCGCCGAGGAAGATTTTTCCATCGCTTCAAAAGGATAGTTGTGATTATTGTTGTGCGTGGATCTAGCTTGTCGAGGATCAGTGCGAGTATATCATCAGGTAAGCTGCTGATCATGTCCTCCCCCTCTAAGCAGTTGTGCTCCTTGCTCATACGCATCTAGTGAAGTTTGATGAGAAAGGAGAAGGAATAACAGTCAGCGATCTAAGCCAATAAGTAATTTCCAGGAGTGTGTGAAAAAAAAATCAGAGACTAATGCCTTCGACACAGGATCCAACTCAACAGCCTACATGGCGACACGAGCAAGGGAAAGGTTTAAGCGACCGAATTTTTAGACTAAATTAAGACTTTCTACAGTAAAATGAACACAGTGAGCTGCATTTGTACCAGAAACAACAAGTATTGTTTCACTAATCATCTTGAGGCCGCCATCTGATGGTGCAATCCAGAATAAAGGGGTGCTAAACTAGTCGACCATTATTAAACACTCTAATCCTACAGAGTACAGACCAGTAAAAAAATGCATTTTTTTTCTTCAACAATATAACTGTATGAGCTTTCAATCAAAAGCCGGGTTAGCATGCTGCTTTCTGTCTAAGATTTTTTTTTTTTTAAAAAAGGATACTGTAACAGTAGGACGGGGGAGAAGGGATACCCGCTTGAAGGTCGAGGGGGCAACGGCGACGGGGACGGGGACATCGGTAGCCCTCTTAAGTCGGCGGTAGCGTCGTGGGGTTGGCTCCTCAGTGGCCATCGGATGGATCTTGATCGTCGCTGGCTGGCGGACAGGGCGGAGCGCGAGAGGCAGCGACGGATTGGAAGGGGCGGAGGCGCGGAGAGGAATGGGAGGGGCGGCGAGGGATTTGCAGGGGAGGGGATTTTCGCTTGTTCGTGGAGCTGCGAGTTCGCGGGAGGCCCGCGGGGCACGTTTATGCAAGCATCTGAATAAGGATTTTGCCTCGTGTCGGATTGCATTTTTACCAAAAATCAGTAAGGTTTGGTGCCTGTTCACTTTGATCATTTTTAATCATACTATTTTTTAAGTAAAGTTGTTAAAAAAATATCTACGTTTAATTTGTTGCCAAATTTGATAAATACATAAAAAATCATGTCAAAATTTTGCCAATATTATCATTGTCAAAATTTGGTAAGGTTTATTTTGACTACAATCTGAGCAGGCCCTTTCCATATCACATCCGACACATTTTTTTTTACCAAAAAACAGTAGTAAGACTAAATCTCGAATAGCCATATATCTTCAAATGTTTCCTCCAGCAAATATTGAGCAGATAAAATTCTCGATGTAAAATATATTTTATGGATGGAGTGTGTGAAAGAGCAGTACACATCATATCTTACTATAAAGTTATAATCCACTAATTTTAAAACTCAACATGCAAACATACCACCTCATCATCCACTAGCAATAATTATATACAAAACTTATGTAAGCATGCAACATCATATATAATTCATTGAATTCTACAAATCATCAATCAATCATCTTCATTCATATTATTTTTCACAATATTTTTAACATATATATCCATCATTTTTATAATACTTAACATATATTCATCCATATAATCAAAGCGCGGGATATCATATTACATCTAGGGTCTCATATAGAGTCTTCTAAATTTATTCTCTCTTAACATAGTGTGACAAAATAGTTTTATTTGTTGTTAATAACTAAAATAATTTTTACTTTTAACTTAATTACTTAAAAAAAATTAAAAGTTACTTAGTAATTCACGGTAAAGCGCGGGGAATGTCTTAGTTTCCTTCAATAATGGAGACAAATGAATCGATCCTAATGATATCCCCATCAGAAGACTGTCAGCTTCACACTGCTAATCCAATCAAACAGCCAACAAGCAAGAAGAAAATTTGATATTTTGCATGAGACATAAAGGAATGATATGCATGCACATTCCTACCTAGTAGAAAGCTACGGAGTATTATCACGATCACAGGACAGCCATCAAGCAGCACATAAGCATCGACAAAATACAGAGGTTGGAGATTACCAAAAGCGGCTACTACTGGCCAAAGATCCGGAAGCAGCTAGTGGACGGCCCAGGCCCATTTAAAGTCGCTTCCCTTCACCAGTGTGCCCATGGCACATTTGAGAGGCCCACGGCCCACACAGAATCCGTCCCATTCTTGCCAGCCGGCACGCCCCTTCCCTCTCCTCCCCGCCGCCATTCTGCTCCGGCATCAGGTACGTACATGTGCCTCTTCTCCATCTCGTTTGATCGAAAGCAAATTGGTTTTTCTTTGTCCTATGTGGTAGTATTTGTTAGGCTGTTGTGATGCCATCTGGCTTTTGAAGGCACATCTGCAGCTAGATCAATCGCACGCAGGACAGGACGATCGATCAATCGGCTTGGGAGTTGGGAGTCTCATCTGTTTGTTGTCGCCCTCCTCAAACAGAAGCCCTGCTGGAGCCTGGAGGTACTCCTTCCTTGCACATAGCTGCTAGATCTAGGTAGCTACTATTGTTTAAATCGAGGGTTTGCCTCTCAACAATTCACCTTGTTTTGTCCTTGCCTTTTTCTTGTAACTAATCTAGATGTGTATTTTCATCTCTCGAGGGGATATCCACTCGTTGATTGCATGATATCTAAATAGTTATTATTTTTTTTAAAAAAAATTAACAACATAGATTAATATGAAATATATATTCAGTTCAAAAAAATATATGAAATATATCACTCCATAAGCATGCAAGACCAAACTGGCAAATTCAACTTCTGCAAGTTGCAACAAAAAGAATAAATTAAACTAAAAATAGTTATCGTGAATTCATAGTTATATTTGTTACAACTTGTAGAAGTTGAATTTAAGCTTGCATATTTATGGAGTGATATATTTTATATTAATCTATGTTACCAATTTTTTTAAATTTTTTATGATTATTTAGTTGAGATGCACGAAACGATATGATATCCCTGATGAAATCACTCTCCCAACTAATTTCACCTTTTCTTTTTACTCCTTGGACTGCGTGGTATTTGTTTGTCTTTTCTGATGCCATCTCGCCTTTGAGGGCACATCACATCTGCAGCTAGATCTAACGCATCATATATAGGACGCGCAATCGAATTTGGAGTCTCATCCGTCTACTGTCGCCTGCAAGAGGTACTCTTCCTTGCTCCGAGTTGCTAGCGTGATTTACTTGTTTGCTCAGAATTGCTAGATCTAAGTAACTAGTATCTAAATCTCGATGAGTTGCCTCTCAACAAATCCTCATCTTTCTATTCTCTCCTCTCTGTACTAGTAACTAATTTTGACTTGATAAATATATTTTGTCCTCTCCGTTGTAACCAATTTTGCCTTTTTCTTATTTTCTCCTCTCACAGTCACAGTCCGTCGGTATGTATCCGATGATGGAGTCGACTTTGGGCCACTCGTGGCGATTTCTGAATCTGATCGTCGGCATCTCTGGTGTCAAATCGCTCTGCTGCATCGACCTGATGCACCAGCCGTTGTTCAATCCAACAACACCTCAGACACCAGCGGCTGACGCAGGCAATGAGAAGAATAAACAAGCAGAGGCGGGGGCTTCGATGATGGAGCAGCTTGTGGTTCCTGCCTCGAGTTTCAGCTTCCAAGCTTCACCTTCAGCACCGAACTACGACCAACGGAAGATTGAGTGCTTCCCCACTGACCGGTCGCCAGGTGATCTGCACGGACCAGTTGGGGCGCACCTTCCACTGCGACGCGGAGAGGGGCCATGTCAGGAGCATTCCCTGTCTCCACAAGCCCAAGTCGATGCCCTTGTCTCTCTTCGTACCCAATCCTGATGTGGACAATGACAAGGACCTTAATCGCTGGGACTGGGGCAGCAGCCTCTTCGTCATTGAGAGGTTCCCAAAGTCTGAGGTTAGCTATCAAGTCGAGGCCTTCGTCTACCGCCATCCCAGTCCAGCACGCTACTCCAAGACCTGGCACTGCGAGCTCCTTCCTCCTCCACCGTATCTCCGTGAACTCAACAAGTACAGTCGCCGCCTGGAGATAAGCTCCTATGCAGCACTTGGCTCCTCAAGCATTTGCATATCCGTCAATGGCATCGGCACCTACCGCCTGAACATCGCAACCCAGACATGGGAGGAAGTTGGCAAGTGGACCCTTCCCTTCCACGGCAAGGTTGAGTATGTGCCTGAGCTTAATCTCTGGTTTGGCCTCTCTGCCGAGTCCCACCACTTGGCTGCTGCTGACCTCTCCTCGTTGGAATTGGACTCCCAGCCACAGCTACTAGGACCTTGGAAGGAGCTTGACCTGCCGGAGGAATGGAAGGAATGCAAGGATTCTCAGCTTGTCATTCTGGGCTCTGGCAAGTTCTGCGTCGCAAGGTTCTTACACCCTAATATTAGGATTCACAAAGGCGAGCTGGGCGATGAGGAATTATCTAGCCAGAATTGTATCACTGTCTTGACTGGTGTGGAGGTGTTGCCACGTGTCCCGAATGCCAACGTCAATTCAAATAGCAGCGGCAGCGTTAGCAGCAACGGTATATCGGAACTCCAGATGATCCCTCACAAATCGAGATGTCACACTTCTAATGGCACTATCGTCCATACTGTGTTCTAGTAATTTCGGGCTTTGCTTTCAAGACTTCTGTTTTATCCATTATGTTTTGTCTGAATAACTTTTGGAGTTGAATGCAAGAGATAATGGCATTTTTACCTTTGGACTTGGATCGAGTATCTCCTTGTGTTCATTGTATGCTAGTGGTATTTGTTTCCTCATCTCCCATAATGGCAGGTTATATTACCATACAAGAAAATAGATGCGCCAGTTAGCGCGCCCGTGGATTATATAACCTGCTCGTACTATTTAGTACTTCCAGGTGAGGACATGTTACCTTGTGCATCTGTGGATCATATAACAGTAGTAACCGTGCACGTGCAATGCACGTTTCCAGTAAATTATGTCATAGTAATAATCATATAAAGACCCTAAAAATTTATTGCATTTTACAGCAATATATATCACACAATACATACATACTAAAAATTAACTTTATCTACTATAATCTAGTTTCACATACTACAAAATGTTAATGTAAAACAGCTAACTTTGCCAAATAATAATGTCATATATAGCTTGATAAATATTTGAAAAGCTCAGAGAAATATGTCTTTACGGCATTGAAATGAAGTCCATTGGCTATAGTATTTAATCGAAAAGTTTTCCACATCTCCAGCTCCACTGTTTACATAATAGCTTCTCTTCACCTACAGCCACTTCAAATATATCCATCTTTGAAGTATTTATAGGATGAGGATTTTTGCAACTTTCCCTTCAAATTATTCCCTCGAAAAATTTAGAAAACTATTCTATTTATTTTGGGCCGAAATACCTCCAGCCGGCCCATCCCTTCTTTTGTTTCCTTCCCTCCTCTGGTTCCTGGTCCTAAGCTGATTCGCTTCACCAGCTTGGGCAAGGTCCATTCAAAGCGGCCCACGGACAGAAAGAATCCCCCCACCCGACTCTCCTCCCCACCGCCATTCTGCTGCGGCGCGGTGGAGCACCGTCCTGGCCCTTCTTCCCCTTGTCCGGCCTCGCTCCTCAGTGTTACGAATATTATCTCCATGGGGAGATAAGATTCTAACTTGTGGACCAATCCGAATCGGTTTTAGAGATAAAACCGTTCTTATCTCTAAGACTCTCTCTACCTATAAATAGAGGGGCAGGGGTGCCCATCATTGTACACACAATCATTGATTAATAAAGAGAGAGCTCCACCCCTATATCCTGTATCTATTGTCTGCTGTGGTGTGATTGTTTGGGAAGGGATACGGGATTCTACATCTTCTCGCGCCCTATCTTCTGCGGGAGGGAAGGGAGCGGATCTGGGCGATCCGTTGACGTAGCCGTTCTAGAACACGTTATCAGCACCTCACCACTGGGCTGACGTTGACGGGTTGCTATGACAAGATCTGCTACCTCGTCACCGCAATCGACTCGCCACTCCTTCGAGTCCCACTGCGCCGATCAATCTACGGTAAAAATTGTTGGTTGCAATTAGTAGATTGATTAGGTTTTCTTGCCTTTCATCATGTTTTTGATGCAATAATAGCAGTAGATTGGTTTTTCCTGCGCATGATCTAGCAGTAGATTAATTTCCTGTTTTAGATCTATTTGCATCTATTGCTTTATGATGAAAACCGAAAGAAAACCGTGTGTTTGGACCAACCGCAATGGCCCATCAGAGAGAGAAAGCCCACACAAAGGAATCTAAAAATAGTAAATTAGAAATTCTAATGGATCTAGAGTGTAACATTCAGTCCAATAGGATATTTGGGCCGCTACGGTAAAAACCGACCCAATAAGACCGTAGACCGAACGGCGTTTCGGCCCGGTTATTCTAATCTACTGAAAATTTGCATATAAATCCCTTCGGATGGTTGATTTTACGCCTAAAGTTCACTGTTCAAAGTAATTTTTTACTTTTTGGCCCCTGTTTTTTCCTTTGTGTACATAGGCTACAACTTTGCAGTTTAGGCCTTGTTCTAGTTGGTTTTTTGCATGTGAGTCCCTGGACTCGTTAACAACCATGTAATGGTGTTTTTAAGCAATTTAATTGCTTTTAACTTTAATGCAACTCCAACTAAAATCTAGATAAGATTTCTAGATTAATGCTTCCATAAAATTGTGCTCACCTAGGGTAAGTGACCCCTCCCCGGAAGCATTATTTGGGTTTATTTTCTTGCATATGTAATGTTTTCTGTGGGCATAATACTTGATATTAAATGCCATAAGGCCAATAATAATCACAGAAAATCAACAAATGCAAGACAAACTCTGGGAAAATACCAGTAATTACATATGACTATGCTACTTTGTTCTGTGACTTTGCTTTCATGCAAGTTAACTCGGCGTTGGTTTTTTGCATGTTAAACAGGCCATGTCTGATGCGGATTACGCCAAGAAAGAGTTCCCCATCCTCACCGTTAACGGTGGGAACTACCAGACCTGGTCCATGGACTGTGAAATCAACCTTACCACGATGGAACTGTCAGAATCCATCCGACGGCAAGGAGCCGGTGTTGCCCCGCTTCCCATGCCGAAGCGGGCAAAGGCACTTGCGTTCATCAGGAAGCACATTCACGAGGACCTCAAGGCTGAGTACCTCGAGCTGCGTGAGCCTCTCCAGCTGTGGGAGGCCCTGAGAAAACGGTACACCGCGGAGAAGACTGCTATTCTCCCGAAGGCTAGAGCAGAATGGGCTCAGCTTCGGTTCTGTGATTTCAAGACCGTGGAAAGCTACAACAGTGCCGTGCATCGCATCGTCAGCAAACTTCGTTTATGTAACCAAGTTGTGACAGACGAAGACATGATTGAAAAGATTCTTGACACATTCCACCCCAAGAATTCCATGATGCAGGAGCAGTACCGTGAGGCTAAGTACACTAAGTACTCCAAGCTCATTCAGTCGTTGTTAAACGCTGAAGTCCACAGTAAACTTCTGATGACCAACTTCAACAATCGTCTTGTTGGTTCACAGCCTATTCCAGAGGCACACGTTGTTCATCAGAAGGGTAACAACTCTGGACAAGGTTCTTCCAAGGGGAAGGGATCCGGTAGCCGCACACTGCCTAATGGAAGACACTTCAAGAGGGTTGTCAAGAGGGGCAAGAAGCCCCACAGTCGCAAGGGTCGCAAGGGCAACCCGGCGAGTGGCACTGCTGACGATGCTAGTGGAGGATCCCAACAGGGCGGTGAGGGTTGCTACCGTTGTGGCTCAAAGAAGCATTGGGCACGCAACTGCAACACAGAATCTCACCTCATTGAGATGTACCAGGATTGGAAGAAGAAGCAGGGGCCGGAAAATCACTTTGTTAAAGTGACTGGAACTGATACCCCTCCTGCTGATGCTCCCATGGAGGTTGATCCCAAGACTGCTGTTGCAGCTGATAACAGCCTTGGGGATGACGACGTTGACCTCGGGGAATTCGACGGGGACGGCGAGACCAATGACCTCATGAATGAGGACATACATGTGGTCATGCAGTAGTTTCCAAGTTATCAGATATGAGTCTTAAGTCTAGGCTATCATGTGTTAGTATGATTTAGCTCATCATACTGAGTCAGTGTGATTTATTTTTCAGAACATTGAGTCATCTATGTAATAATGATGCTTTAGCAAAGCATCCTGGTCAGTGTGTTTAGGATGGTCCTTTGCATTAATAAAGTTTTCCCGTTGAGTTATGTTTGGCTTTTGTCTTGTTCTATGTTCTTGCTTTTCGTTCTTTCAATTAACTGAAACAATGTAATCTCTCATATAGAACAAGCGTAGTACGATCCAATGGAGCCTGAGATGTGCTTGGTTGATAGCGCGGCAACACACACGATACTACGGGAGACTAAGTACTTCACGACACTGTGTAAGAGGGATGAAAACATCCTCACCATTGCTGGGAGTAATGGTCGCATAGTTGGCTCAGGGAAAGCCACAGTCGTCCTCCCTATGGGTACAAGGATCTTCATTGAAGAAGCGTTCCTATACCCAAGTGCTGAACGCACACTCCTTACCTTTAAGGATATTCGTCGCTGCGGTTACCACCTTGCCACAACCCGTGAAGGAGGAGAAGAATTTCTCTTCATGACATCGTCTGAGGGCGATGAGACCACGGTGGTTGAGAAAATGCCAGGGAGCTCCAATGGACTGTACTACACTAAGATAAAACCCCCAGATGAATACATTGCGATGCAGACCATCTTTAAGAACCCAGAGTCTTTCAGAATCTGGCATGAGAGATTAGGTCATCCTGGATTGACTATGATGCGGAAAATAGTCACAAGCTCACTAGGTCATAGCATAAACACTAAAAACTTCCCTAAGGAGTTCGTGTGTCCCGCTTGTGCAACGGGAAAGCTGATCATTAGACCCTCCTTCGAGAAGTTGAAGGTCGAACCCCTCAGGTTCTTGGATAGAATCCAAGGGGATATCTGTGGGCCTATTAACCTTTGGTCAGGGCCATTCAGATATTTCATGGTGTTGATAGATGCTTCTACAAGGTGGAGCCACGTATACTTGTTGTCTACGAGGAATCACGCTTTTGCCAAATTCATCGCACAGATCATCCGTCTGCGTGCCGAGTTCCCCGAGAACCGCATTAAAACGATTCGGGTGGATAATGCGGGTGAATTCACATCAAAGGCATTCAATGACTATTGTATGGCCTTGGGCATTAATGTAGAGCATTCAGTTCCCCATGTTCACACTCAGAATGGACTTGCTGAATCACTGATTAAAAGGATCAAATTAATTGCTAGACCGTTGCTACAAGGTAGCAATTTACCCACTACGTGTTGGGGCCATGCAGTATTGCACGCTGCAAAGCTAATCCAGTATAGACCGTCTGCATATCACTCTGCTTCACCCCATCAACTGGCGCGTGGTCAAGAGCCGGTGGTTTCCCATCTGCGAAAGTTCGGCTGTGCTGTGTATGTGCCGATCTCACCACCCCAGCGTACAGCAATGGGACCGCACCGTAAGGTGGGGGTCTATGTGGGTTATGAGTCTCCGTCCATAATCTACTACTTGGAGCCTAAAACTGGGGATCTGTTTACGGCTCAGTACGCTGATTGCATCTTTGATGAAGAGCTTTTTCCGGCATTAGGGGGAGGAAAGTACCTCGACTCTATGGAATGCCGTGAAATAGAATGGAACTCAAGTAGTATCCATACTCTTGACTCGCGTTCGCCAGATGCTGAACAAGAAGTTCAACGTATCATACACCTTCAGAACTTAGCTAATGATCTGCCAGATGCTTTTACTGATCTAAGAGGAGTGTCGAAGTCGCATATCCCTGCGGCAAATGCACCGGAGAGAGTACAGATACCCATGGAGGGAGACTTTACTCCAGCCCCTAAGCCTAGGAAAAGGGGGAGAGACCCGGATGGTCTGATTCAGGCTAAGCGGAGACGTCCGCAAGAGCTGAACACAGTACCGCTCGCATCACGCTCCCATTCAGTAGTCTCAAAGGAGATCCGTCCTGGGGACGGACGCCAAAACGACAAAACGCCCAGTAGACTAGCGTGCGCACCTAGTCCAACTGGTGCATCGGAACCTCCCCTGTTTTGGGAAACCAGGATGAGGAAATGAGTGAAGAAATTGCCACAGATTATGCCATCACGGGAGAATTGTATAATCGGAAGACTACACATGTCGACATAAATTTTGTCTCCAAGATCGCTGATATAGTGGATCATGATCTTGAACCTAAGTCCATGGCAGAGTGCAGAAAGCGCTCAGATTGGGTGAAATGGAAAGAAGCGATTGAGACAGAATTACTCTCGCTTGCTAAGAGGCGTGTCTTCGGGCCAGTAAGCCTGACACCCCCCACTGTGCACCCTGTTGGGTACAATTAGGTTTTCGTCCGGGAGCAGAACGAAAACAATGAGGTGGTGAGATATAAAGCGAGGCTTGTAGCACAAGGGTTCACGCAGAGACCCGGCATCGATTATGATGAAACTTACTCCCAGTGATGAGTGGCATAACGTTCCGATACTTAATGTCTATGGCAGCTGGCATGGAATTGAAAATGTAGTTGATGGATGTGGTGACCGCATATCTGTACGGATCGTTGGATTCGGAGATTCACATGCGAGTCCCTAACGGGTTGAAGGTCCTAGACAAAGCAAATCGCAACATGTACAGTGTGAAATTAGAAAGATCGCTGTACGGGTTGAAACAGTCTGGTCCTATGTGGTACAACCGACTGAGTGACTTCCTTTTGGGGAAAGGATATGTCAATAGTGAGGATTGTCCCTGCGTGTTCATCAGAAAGTCACAGAGTGGTTTCTGTATCATCTCAGTCTATGTTGATGATTTGAATATCATTGGCCACGCAGAGGACATTGAGGAGGCGACTGCCTATCTCAAGACGGAGTTTGAGATGAAAGACTTGGGTCAAACCAAGTTCTGCTTGGGCCTTCAGGTCGAGCATCTCCCTAACGGGATTTTAGTGCACCAGTCGACCTATACTAAAAGGGTCCTTGAGAGATTTAACATGTCAAAGCCTCATCCTTTGAAGACACCCATGGTTGTGAGATCCCTTGATAGGGATAAAGACCCATTCCGTCCTAGGAGTGAAACTGAGGAAGAGTTGGGACCGGAAATCCCATACTTAAGCGCCATTGGAGCATTGATGTACCTTGCGAACTGCACCAGGCCTGATATTGCGTTCGCGGTAAATCTTCTAGCAAGATACAGTGCGTCTCCTACAAGGAGACATTGGGTTGGCGTTAAGACAGTGCTCAGGTACCTCCAGGGTACGCAAGATTTCGGCCTCTTCTTTCCAAGGCAACGAGACTTAACCATGGTGGGCTATGCAGATGCAGGATATCTATCTGATCCCCATAATGCCCGATCTCAAACTGTTTTTGTATTTCTCTGTGGTGGTACATCCATTTCGTGGCGGTCTAGTAAACAGACCTTGGTAGGCGATGTCTACAAACCACTCAGAGATCATTGCACTATATGAAGCCACACGTGAGTGTGCATGGCTTAGAAGGATGACTCACCATATTGAACGGTCTTGTAGTTTGAGTATCTCCAATGCCCCCACGATTATCTATGAAGATAATGCAGCATGTGTCGCACAAATGTAACTAGGCTATGTTAAGAACAATATGACGAAGCATATTGCTCCTAAATTCTTCTATCCTCATGAGCTTCAGAAGCAAGGTGAGGTGAAGATCCTGCAGTCCAAGTCATGTGACAATTTGGCAGATTTGTTTACTAAGTCTCTCCCAGCATGTACTTTCCGAAAATTCGTTAGAGACATTGGGATGAGAAGACTTAGAGACTTGCAGGGTTCAGGGAGAGAGAAACCCCTGAATTTGGCCTAGTTAGTGGACAGGCGAGTTCACAACGTTGTACTCTTTTTCCTTAGTTGAGTGGAGCTTGCGATCCTCACAAAGGTTTTTAATGAGGCAACGGTGTGTGATGAATGGCGACAACTATGTACTCTTTCTCCTAGCCTTTTTCCCACAGGGTTTTGGTAGGAGTTTTGACGAGGCATAAGTTGGTCGTGGATAGGTCCAAGGGGGAGTGTTACGAATATTATCTCCATGGGGAGATAAGATTCTAACTTGTGGACCAATCCGAATCGGTTTTAGAGATAAAACCGTTCTTATCTCTAAGACTCTCTCTACCTATAAATAGAAGGGCAGGGGTGCCCATCATTGTACACACAATCATTGATTAATAAAGAGAGAGCTCCACCCCTATATCCTGTATCCATTGTCTGCTGTGGTGTGATTGTTTGGGAAGGGATACGGGATTCTACATCTTCTCGCGCCCTATCTTCTGCGGGAGGGAAGGGAGCGGATCTGGGCGATCCGTTGACGTAGCCGTTCTACAACACTCAGGTCCGCCGCTTGCATCTTGTTTGATCCAAAGTCAAATTCCTTTTCTTCCTTCTGCGTGGTACTTGTTCGTCTTTTCTGATGCCATCTCGCCTTTGAGGGCACATCACAACTGCAGCTAGCGTAGGACGCGCAATCGAATTTGGAGTCTCATCCGTCTGCTGTCGCCTGCAAGAGGTACTCTTCCTTCCTTCTTATCGACATACAATATCCTGGTTCTTTCCCTTCTCTATGTAATTAATTGTCTCTTTTTGCTTCTTTTGACAGTTGATTAGTAAGTCCTGTGCCGATCGACTCGACGATGAGCCTCTCGCGGCGGTTTCTGAATCTGATTGTGGGCGACAATATGCCTCAAACCAGATCAATTTGCCGCATCGACCTTACGCGACAACAATTCTTTCAGCCGTCACCACCAGAATCAGCGGTAGCGCAAGACTCGACTGCTCAGACACCGGCGGCTGCTTCAACGATGGAGCGGCTTCAGCTTCCGAATCCGATGTTGCGCCTGTGGAATAGATACTTCTTTCCGCTCTCAGAGCGCAAGATACTCAGCGTGGACAAGTCCGGGCGCTCCTTGCTCTTTGATGCCGACACACGCCACTTGGTGACCATGCCATTCCTTAACAAGCCCAAACGGGATCCCATCTCCCTCTTCGTCCCAAATGCTGTCGACGGTGATGGCGACGATGGCGGCAGCCTCTTTGTCATGGACAGGGTTCCAAAACCAGAGATAGGCAACCGCGCGCAAACCAGTGATCAATTCGAGGCCTTCATCTATCGCAAGAACTTTGTCGACTGCCAACTCCTCCCGCCACCGCCATACCTCCGTGATTACAAGCACTGTGAGAGTCGCCACAAGATCAATGCTTATACTGTGGTCGATGGCGGCTCACAGATATGCATATCTGTGGAGGACGTTGGCACCTATTGCCTTGACACGGCGAGCCACACTTGGAGCCAAGTCGGCGAGTGGACATTGCCCTTCGACGGCAAGCTCGAGTATGTACCTGAGCTCAAGCTCTGGTTTGGTTTCTCTGCTGGTGCCCAGCACTTTGCTGCTGCTGACCTCTCCTCCATGGATTGTCAGTCCCAGCCACAGCTAGTTGGTGCTTGGAAGGAGCTTGAACCACCCATGGAATGGCGGGAAACTTATGATTCTCAACTTGTCAATCTGGGTTCTGGCAGGTTTTGCATCGCAAGGTTCTTCCAAACTAAGCGAGAGGGCTGTTATGACGAAGACGATGTATTCTTTGGCAGGATGTTACGGCCTTGACCGGTGTGGAGGTAAAGCCGTATGTGCACGATGGCAGTTACAGTGGCAGCAGCAGCAGGAATGGCGAAGTAAAACTTGAAATGCACACTCACAAGTCGCTGTGTCACATGACTGAGAGATTTGGTATAGATGATGTATTATGAATGATATTGAGGCTTTGCTTTCAAGCAGATATTCCTTGTTTTATCCGCTATATGTATCGTCTGCGTCTGAGTAGTTTAGGTAATGTATGAGACATCCGTACCTTATTGCAATTTAAGACATGAAAGTCTCCGGGTGGTATTATGTTAATATTTGTCTCTGAAATATGGTAAATCGTAAGTTATGGCCACCTTTGTTTATGTTTTATATTTCAGTGCTGAAATTTATATGGACGCGTCCGATCTGAGGCAAAACATCAGTTGGTAACTGTTGTTTAAAATGTTCTATCACTCGATTAAAAATGTTCCAAACCATTGCAGCATATTGTTATTATTTTGGATTGAGCAATTTAGTAATGGCTGGTGAAGAAGCATCTGGGATTATTTCCTCCTAAGCTGATGTAGCAAACATGTCATCCAGGAACACAAGAACATGGACAAGCCTCCACATCTGTTGACACTGTACACCTTACAATTGGAGCTTATTCATGGCTTCTTCCACTGCACGTTCATAGTATCTCATTCTCTGTGTAGCTTTCACTGCACGGTCAAAATCCCTCTTGTCGAACGCTTCCTGGAAAGGAATTTGGACCAGGACTCTAGCTTTCTCCTAATCTGAGAAGTGGCATACAATGTGAGCCTATAAATCATTCCAAAGCTTTCTCCTAGGACTCTAGCGTTTGTAGAAAGTTTCATAGACTTTTAATATATAATAGATGGCAGGTTCTACATTATGTCTAGTCATGCATATATGGTATCTCAGTTCTCAGCCTTAGCACTGCTTGTTTGTTTTTCAGAGAAATTAGTGACGTTCTTTTTTCTTGTTTTAAATTTAGTCAACTTTCTCAATTATTTTCTAGTTGGTTACTGAACTTTGGTCTTTCATACTGGGCGTTTTATCAGGAAGGAATTGTCAATTGGTGCTTCAACTAAATTATATAAGCATGTTGTTTAAGCTGCCATACTGAGTTGTTATCCTCTGACTGCAAACTATCCAAACAGCACGTGAAACATATGCTCTCAAAGAAGCAATTTGGCCTCTTTCCCGCGGAAAAAACAATTTGATCTAGTAGTTACCATGCACAAGTGCAGTTGTACAAACACCATTTCCAAAATTCTACCGCGGCTACAAATTAATTGAGTAGGAAACAAATATAAAACTAAAATCAGATTGTCATAGCATTCTTCATTTACTCGCCCTATTTGCAACTTCCGACTCTGAAGAAAAACACTGAAAATGCAGGTTGCTTAGCCTGCTACATCTGCATCCTTCTCAATCACCGTCTGCTTAGCGACAACAAAAGAGCAAGGGCACAGACGCAGCAGCTGGCATAGATACACACAAAACACACACGAGTTTTACAGGACAAGCCTATTTTAGAAATTTTACATGTACTCTCTCTTATTGATCCAAAGGGTTCGTTCATCTATCTCCTTCTTGTACGCTACCTTATGCTGCTGTCAGCTTCTTCTTCTTCTTCTTCTTTAGTAACTGGTGACGATGAGCAGCCCGATCGCCGTGACGACGATGGTCGACGGCACCCCGAATCGGAGGTGGCTCCAGAAGGAGAGGTTGTAGCCGAAGAACTGAGCTCTTCTAGCCTGCTCGCAGACGATGAGGTTCGCAGCTGAGCCCAGTAGTGTGAGGTTCCCGGCAACGGTGCTGACCCACGCTAGGATAAGCCAGGCCTTCCTCTCTGAATCGTGAGAGATTGCAGCAGCTGATGCAGCCACTCTTGTGCCGAGCAGTAGTACTGAAAGACAAAGTTCAGAAATGTTAAAAGTGCCACAAAAGAATTGTTCAGAACTTTGGGATAACTTTGACAGTCAGTATCTAAAAGAATATTGTTCTGAAGATTTACCTGTGGGAACATTTGAGGCCACATTTGAGAGGATAAGAATCACCACAGCAAGAAGAGCAACACCCTTAGCACTGTCAATTCGTGAATACGGTTCAACGAGCTCCCAAAGTGTGTTCGGTATGCCAGTTTTGTTGAAGCCATCGACCGTAATAAACATCCCGCAGAAGAAGATCAGCAATGAGTATGACACCTATCATCAGACAAGGGAAACACATGAAATTTAATTGTCCCAATGAACATGATTCAGATAAATTGTTGATTCAGACATCAGTAAGTAAAATCATACCTTCTCCAGACAAGCCTGTGCATCAGTAAAATCAAGTGCGAGAAGAACAAGAGCCGCAGTGATGGCTGTCCATGACATGTTAAGCCCCATCAGAAGTGCAATGAGCATGCCAAGGGTGATGAGATAAACAGCAGTCTTCCACACAAACACCCTCCATCTCTTCTCCGCAGCCTCATCTTCCTTCTCCTTCTCGCCATTGCTGGCGGGGGAGGGCGGCGAGTCCTCTATGATCACACTCCTCTGCTGGCTAGCAGTTCTTGTGAACTTCCTGGAGGATGCACCTTCATCCCTCCTGTCAGTGACAGTTGAGACCTCGACCATCTCATGCGACATGCTCGATGCCCGGAGCGACTTGATCGCGAGCTGTATGTCCGCCTCCGAATTCACACTCCTGCTCCTCAGATTCTCATTTGCACTGGTGCTCCTCACGCTGTTGCTCCTGATGATTGGCTCACTTATGCAGTCCATGTCATCCGGGTTCAGAGATGAGACGTGTGACATTCTTGCAGGTGTGAACCTGTGTGAGGTGACCTCGTCGTCGGCGACCACCTCCGGCCCAGCCGGCTGCCCGCCTTCCTGATCCTTCTCCACTGAAAGGTACTTCCAGAAGTAACAGAGGAGGATGGCAGCATTTGTCAGGACGCCGACGATCATCGCCGGGAAAACTCCAAGCAAGAACTGTCCAAAGGAGATGCCGCTCTCCACGGCAATGACAAGGTTCTGCGGGTTGCCGATGGGCGTCGCCGCGGAGCCGATGTTGGAGCTGGTGGCGAGGGCGAGGAGGAACGGCTGCGGCGGCAGGTTGTTCTGCCTGGCAACCTTGAGGATGAACTCGGTGAGCACGACGCAGCAGGTGTCATTGGTGAAGAGCGCGCTGGCAATGGCGGACACGATGCAGACGCGGAAGAGCAGGTCCTTGCTGCCCCTGCTCTTCCAGGAGAGCAGGTTGCCGAGGTACTTGAACATGTCAGCCCTCTCGAGGAAGATGCTGACGACCATGGTGCCAAAGAGGAGGCCGATGATTGGGAGGTCGATGGCGGCATAGGCGTCCTCCGGTGAGATGACACGGAAGAGGACCATGAGCATGGCGCCAAGGAGGGAGCCGGCCGTACGGCCGACGGGCATGAACGGGACGGTGGGGAAGACGGCCAGCACCCAGAATATCCCAAACGCGACACATCCCAGCACTACTTTGGAGGTCCCTGCCAACGCCATGTTAGCAAATCTCTCGTCCTCGAACGATCGAACGAACGATCGATTGATCTATACTAGAGCTAAAATGCTACGAACAATTTTGCACTGATGATGTTTTGGTTTTTGCAAGAACCTGTCACGAACTCACAGATTGAAGAGACAGTACAGAACAACTTTTCCCCCAAAAATACGTTCACAATCTCAGGTCAGGTTCAGGCTACGTTCACAACCTCTTGCCCAACGCAAGAACCTGCAGAAATTGAAGCAGACAAACAAACAGAGTCTACAGGTTAATTCTAAAATCTGTAAAAATAAGAGAGAGAAGGTAATAAGATCATTTAAAAAAGGAAATGTAAAGATCCTTTTGTTGTTGTTGTTGTAAAATAAAGTTTCTTTGATCCGGGGGAACGAAAACGAATTAGCAAGAAACAACGGTGTTAGATCGACTGCACGAAAACGGGAGGACACATATTTGATATTTGAGATCAAGCACCACCACGCCTACTCACGGTGTATCCTGCAAACAAATTCAAGCGAGAAAACAGAAGCCCTTATCAATACAAAATCCTTCGCGCACTTCACCAAACTAAATGAATAGAGCTACCGAGATTTCCGCAGATAATTACTGCAGCTATTACTACAATAAGGCTAAAAATCCAGATTTTTTGTTCCCCCTGTTCTACGCTTCTTGCAGTTGATCAGATCGAATGGATTGGAGCTGGGTTTACCGACTAAAAAGATCCAGCACAAACCCGTGCATGCAGTGGTGCCAAGAACCCCAAGAACAAGTTTCGTGAGCTACGAAAAGAGAAAAAATGAAGTTTGGTTTTGGGTTGCTGACCTCGGAGTAGGGGCGTGGAGAGTGGAGAGTCCACAGTGCCACGCGCAACGATGAGAGCTTTGGAGTTTGGACTTGGAGAGTCCACAGAAGTGGAAGGAAGCAAAAGCAGGCGGCAGCGGCGGAGTGGTGGTGGCGACAATAAAGCGGAGGTGGGGGATGGAATCATGGAAGGAATGGAGGGGGGGCAGCTAAATAAAGAGAGCGTCCACGGCTTTCATGGATGATTTGAGGTGACTGGTGGGTCCCACCGTTGAGGGTCCTAGGAAGGGCCGATTTATCATGTGAACCCAAAGGGTGGAGCTCCCATTGTGTGGGTCCGTTTTCATAATTTTGTGATCCGCTTATTTGGGACGGTGGTATAGTGCTACTTGAATACTTCATCACAAAATAAACTAGTTCTTGACTATAATTTGGATATTCTCTTTGTAAAAAAAATAAATCTAGATAGTTGTTTAAATTCATTGTATTAGATTACGTCACATTTAATCCTTCTTAGGATCTCTCTATAAAAAAACCAATTTAAAGGAAGATGTGACACCACCTAGAAAAGCATCCAATCCTTCTTAGGATCCTTCCGTCTAAAAAAGTTTAATCTATATAAAAATGTGACGCTTTGTCCAGATCCAAAACTGATCAAAGATAGTATTATCTTTGTCCAAAATAACAATTTCAGTTATAGAGGTTAGTATGAAGCAAATTAAGACAGATAAAATGACCTATATGAGAATTATTATATGGCACGTGAATGTAAGTGAGAGAGTAATTAGGGGTAAAATGAGGAAAATTTGAATGAGATAGGATTCATCGAAGTGACAACTAGAACTCTATTAGTAATGTAGAAGTACTTATTTAGAGACAAATTTAAATCCTAATATTTCATTTATTTTGAGACATAGGTACTATGATACATATGACGGATATATGCCGATCGCAAAATTATATGTTATGATTGTGGAATACCGTTTTATATGGGAATGTATATATGATTACTGTATATATAGTTTTTTCTATACATTTATTATCTCCTTGCTTTATATATTTATGAAAGAAAATGGAGAATTTATAAAGTAAGGACTATATTGGTTGGTATACATGGGGGGTGTGGGGCTAGCAGTTTTCCCATACGAACTCTCCTCCTATGATTCGCGAAGTTGCCAACGATTTGGATTTGCATGCTTGGTTTACTGTTGATTTGGATTGCGCGTGGGACGTGTGTGGCGGCCAGCGGAGAGATCGCGCCGTTTCTTCCGATACAAGAAATCTCGAAAAAACGCGTCCGGATGACGAAGCGATCGACAAGATTAGCATGTCATTGTCGCATGATTTTGCCGTATTTCTAGCGAATAATGGGCATCCTGTGGGTTCTCCTGCTTCCATCCACGCTAGCAATGATTGTACGTATGCAACGACGTTTTGGTGGTCAATTGCATCACAACTTATCACAGCCGCGTGAGCGCGACTACTCTGGACTTTGGGACACTGGAGTTTGGAGTGGAGTGGCAATGGTACGAAGTAGTACTAAAACACAGGTGATCGTTTGGCCTAAAACTGATAAGCCATAAAACGACGTACAAAAAAACAATTTATGGATAAATTTGTATTCGCGGATTAAAATTCAATGTAAAAAATAAACTAAGGTAAAAAACCTAAAAACCAACTCTAATTTAAATTTGATAATTCAAATTTTAGTAGATAATTAGTATAAGCTGAAGGCTAACAAAGACGAACCACCTCTACTTTGGGTGTAAGCGCGTTAGATCCATTATTATTATGGGTTAGATGGACTTCATGCTAGCCCAAAGCCCAGCTAGAGAGAAAATTAAGACGAGCCTGGTCTTATGGGAAATTTTGTTTAGTTACCGATTGTTTTAATTATTTTCTGATAAAATAGATTATTTTCATAATTTGCATTAATTATTTTATGATAAAATAGTTTGAATATTTGTATTAAGGGAATTAAATTTAGCCATGTAGTAAAACTAAGATCAATCTCGATTTAGGCACTGTTTGATTCAGTTTAGGATTATTATAATCTAAATTACTAGGAATAAGTTCAAACAAACAGATAGCTTATTATGATATATTATTATAATCTATAAGCCGGATTACTATAATCTAGTAATCCACTCTAAAAGTGCTTTTTTAGATTATTGGATGGCTAACACCTAACAAACAACTTATAATTCAGGGAAACAAACAGCTCACAACTTATTCTATACCGGCTTATTATAATTCAGCTTATAATAATCTGACTCAATAATCTAGATTACAATAATTTTAAACTGAAATAAACAGGCCTTAGTTTGGAAGATAAGAAATTCACACACACAAAGAGAACAGAATGAACCGGGTTTTTTTTTTCCGTCGGCCAAAGAAAGGCCGATCAAATTTCATTAAGAATAGTTTGGAATGAAACAAGGTAAAACCATGAAATTAAGCTTCGATTTGAAATGTTCCTGTTCATGAATTTTATATCTTCCAAACAAGATAGGTTTTGAAAATGTCTCCATGTTTGTATAACAACACCTCCCCTACATATCTCTAAACATGGTTTTATGATGGTTTCAAATTTCAATTAGTAGATATTTCTAGGATCCTTAGGGCACAAGAACAACCCCAGCCACCACAGAACCATCTCAGATGTGCCTGCTCCAGTGCTCCCCCCTCTGTCTCACTCCTAATACTGCATAATGGCTACAGCTCTGAACCACAAACCCATCAACTTGTGGACAGCAACAGATCAGACCAAAACCAAAAAGATTACTCGGTCTCCATTATCACGGCCAATTAGAGTAGGATATCATCTACCGACGGATCAATAATTGAGTAGTCTATGTACTATTATACAGAGCAGATAAGAGCACAAGCAGCATAGCCAGTGGAATGATGAATCTGGTTTGCAAGGTGAAAGTGCTTCGCCCAGTACGTATACTAAGTGCTCTCCACGAAGGGAACTCTGCTCTGTAAAGCGACAGGGCCTGACCAACCAGCCATGGATCTGAGGCCGTCAGCTTGTCAATTGCCAGGATTAAATTGGCTGCATGATGAACTCCCAGCAGGAGGAAGACAAGTCATGTGATTGATGTTTCATGGGCTTAATTACGTGAGAATGTGACAATTCACCTACTATTTGACAACATCCATTTTTTTCCCTCCTCCTCCAATCTCTAGCTAAGGCCCAGCTCAAATATGCAGTTTGTGGCTCGGAGGGGTGAAACATTAGCCCATAATTAATTACATATTAACTAAAAAATTATATAAACACATTGTTTGACAGTTTAAGAAATATGTTAACAGAAAATGAAAAAAAATATCGTTTTGAGTTACTGAAAAGAACTAAGTCTAAATCCCCATGCAATAGCAAACACATCGAACCTTTCCAACCAAACCTCGAATGCCAAGCCCACAACAATCCGTGCAATTATAGGGAGAGATGAAAGAGTGAGAAGCACTTTTGTGCCCACATGAAGCGACCAGCTTTATTGGCCAGCATTGACAAATAATCACCCGTGTGTGTGTGTGGGGAGATAAGATCGTCTTTACTTTGCTTTTCTTTCACCGTCGCTGTGCTATGGACTAATCACTAATCAGGCCAGATAAAAAGTTGATCGATGCAGTTTCAGAAAAACACGGCAAAGAAAAGAAAAAGAAAAGGTTCGTTTTGTCAACTTCTTCCCGTGCCAAGCATCTGCGTGTGACGCTGTCAGCCAAGCATGTGGCAATTGACAAAAATGACGAAGTCTTGTGCTGAAAACCTCAAGAAATTTTGGGTTGTGTTTGGTTGGTGCCTGATGGAACTTGGAAGCCCCATGTCAATCTTGGTGGTGGGCAACGAAATCTGGGGTTTATTTGGTTGGTGTCAGTTTTTTCTTTCTTTCTTGGCCCGCAAATTGACCTGACACGTTTGCTAAAACCCTTTTTGATGGCCAAACCACTGGTTTTAATTGGTTTTGGTCCCAAAAGATCGGCACCTAACTATATGTCTCTTTCTCATTAACCGTGTCATATGGGTTTACAAAATTTAGTTTAGCCTGTGTTACTATGTGGTTTTTTAATAACTTTTTCGATTGCACGGAAGATGCACATGCACATATATCATACTCCCTCCGTTTCATGTTATAAAACTTTTTAGCATTGCCCACATTCATATATATATATATATATATATTTATATATATATATATATATATATATATATATATATATATATATATTATAAGACTTTTTAGCATTGTCTACGTTCATATATATGATAATGAATATATCTAAACATATATGTGTGACTAGACTCATTAACATATATATATATATATATGCATATATATATATATATATAAATCTTATAATATGAAACGGAGAAAGTACTACCTAAATTAATTATGTTGAGTTTTATGACATACTACTACTCAAGTCTTATTGAATAAGCTCCTGTAACCCTACATTCACATATTTTGTACCCCATGTGTTGGGTTGTTCATGCATGAACAATAAGCACTTTCCGGCCCCTTTGAAACACATAAATAATAAACACAGAATTTTGATATAAAAGCATGAAAAAGTGGATACAAAACATAGAAAAAACATAAGTATATTGTTTGGATAGACCGTAGAAAAATTATATAATTAAATGAGGGGGAGAGAGATTCAAAGGAAATTTTCTAATAGATTGGAGCTCTTGTTAACGCCTTTTTTTCCCTCCAAAATCTCCGTGCATTGAAGCCTTCCTAAGAAATTTTACAAGATTTGAGAAGTTTCGATACTTTGTTTCAAACGGCTAAATAGAAAAAATCCATATAGGATTAAAATCCTATAAAACTTCTTCACAAATCCTTTGTTTCAAAAAAGGTCCATCGACCATTGATGTCAGCATGCATATGCAGCCTTGTGATGGTGCTATATATATGGACATGCGTGTATTCTCTGCAATAATACAAAGATCTACTTGTCAACACGTGAATACGATCGGCAAGTACTGTACAGTGAACCGCAAGTACTGCTATACCGTTGTACAATAGTATTATTACTGTAATTAAATTTGTCATACAAACGGTTTCTATTTACAGTGGACGCTGGCAAAACAGTTGGTCTAACGCAGAATTGTCTAAAAGTAGCATAAACGAAATCATCGTAGTTCACCACAACGACAAATGAAGCCTTAATTGGTTGAAGGGACAGTAGATCAATTTTTAAAATGCAATAATTACGGCTACATAAATCATCTTTTTTTAAAAAAACAACTACAAAAAATATTTTTGCACACAGTCATAACATATTTTCACATAAAAGTGAACAAACCGCCTCTAACTTAAGGCCTACAAAAGTACTCAAACATTGACACTCAATCTATTTTATTATTATGAACCACACGTGCTCTTTCGTGACTCTTGTGTTATGTTGTGAATATCAACATAGGCGAAGTTAGGCGTAGGATGGTTATGGCTTGAACCCTCACCTTATCTCCATAATTTCACGTAAATTATATAAAAACACTACTCTTCTAAAAATAGTTATTACTAACATTGAGCTTAAAAGTGAAGTTTGATTTAGATTTTTTTTTTAAAAAAAGCAAAACAAATCATTACTATATAATTAATAGAATTTTAATTATTACAAATTTGAAAGATAGATTTATTTGATTTAGAAAACTAAAAAGGTATCGTTTAACAGTTTATTCTTATGATAAACGAGGAAATAGCAACATCCAAACTCTGTTTAACAGTTTTAAATAAGCGAGCCTAAGACCCTAGTACTAGCTCAGTCATAGGCGTAAGTTTTTCATGGCTTTGCCCTAGCCACCATATAGAGCGATATGAACATACTTACTACGTCTTATAATATATCGGATAAAATATTTTATAGTACAATAAATTTAGATACTATACTACTATATTATAGGACGGAGAGAGTATGATGCACTACAAGCATTGTGGCTTTGTAAATTATTGAAGTATTGCTATGATAGCCAGTAGCCACTATACGTGCACATGCATGATGCATACCGTCCTCCCACCATATTGGGCTCACAAAGCCAGCTTAACTTAGTACTCCGTACGTATTACCAGTAGTGCTGTGAGACCTGCCTCTACTCTGAATTTACTACTCCATTCGTCTATTTTGAGTTTTTGTTTACAACGTTTAACCACTCGTCTTATTCATTTTTTTTTAAATATAAAAAACGAAAAGTTATGCTCAAAGTACTGTAGATAATAAAGTAAGTCACAAATAAAATAAATAATAAATTCAAAAAATTTAGAATAAAACGAGTGGTCAAACGTTACAAGTAAAAACTTAAAATCCCTTATATTATGTGATGGAGGAAGTACTACTCCGTAACTATACTTATATACTACTACTATGCAACGGCATGTGCCAATCAAAAAGGTCAATCAACAGAGCTACCAAGACATAAACACGGTCGATGTTTACGAGGATATAGCTCGAAACACACCGCAAGATCGACGCCAATTATCTTAGGCACGACTCGTCCACCACCACCGTACTTGCATTGCCAATACTGCCATGCGCGCACGGCGCACCTGTACGTACGCGCGTGAAGCCCGTGAATGATCAACCAAACAAACCAACACCACACCGCGCGATAAAATCCCAACACAACCATTCGTAGTACTTACCAGAGGAAACCTTGCCGCTGCCGACGTCCACGCGACGCTCGACGTACTCCGCCGCGGCGCCGTTTGGCGCCCGCGCTCTCCGACGCACGCACGCAGGCGCGGGCTTAGCTTAGCTTCGCTTGCGCTAGCTTGTCCCCTCTTTGCCTGCGCTTGAGCAGCAACCTCGCGCCCGCGTATGACTCGTACTCTCGTGGATATAACCAACACCGAAGCAGAGTAGCTGCGGGAGAAGGCGGCCGAGACGGGGGAGCTTATAAATATAAGCGGTCCATGCCCACGACCACGATCGAGAGCGCGCGACGCGACGTGTGGCCTCGCGGGTTTTTTTCTCCTTCCTCACGAGATTATTGGGCGAATCCGCCCCGCCCCTCCCCCGCAAGGCCGAAGGTACGGACGGACACGGACTCTTACGGCCACGACAGCGACGCAGCAGCTTGAAACACACACACACACACAAATTAAGAAAACAAAAAAATTTCAGAGGCAGGCAGGCAGGCAGGCAGACACAACGTAACTGAACTTGGGGAGGCGTCATGGCTCTCGTATGAATCCGATCCTTTTCTCCCCCCCCCCCCCCCCCCCCCCCCCCGGAAGATTATTGCTGTTGCCTCGTCGCTCTCCTGGGCTCCTCCTCCACTCCGATAGATAGTCCGATCCCCATCCGTCACTCACCACGTCCCTCCGATCCTCAGCGGGTAAAAATAGACCTGGTTTAGTTCCTAATTTTTTTTAAAAAATATCACATCGAATTTTTTACACATTTATGAAGTATTAAATATAAATAAAATAAAAAACTAATCGCACGGTTTGTATGGAAATTGTGAGACAAATCTTTTGAATCTAATTAGTCCATGATTAGCCATAAGTGCTACAGTAATCCACATGTGCTAATGACGGATTAATTAAGCTTAATAAATTTGTCTCACGGTTTCAGACGAGTTATGAAATTAAATTTTTCATTAGTGTCCGAAAACCCCTTCCAACGTCCGGTCAAACGTTCGATATGACGCCAAAAAGCTTTCTTTTCGCGAACTAAACAGGGCCATAGTCGGCATAGATCATTTATGTTTTAACAAAGTCACTGTTACCTAATCCCCTGTTTCTATATACAAAGATGATTTTAGTATCTTCGAAAAAGTTTCCGGAGGTACTATATTTCCAGTGTAAAACTCGATACATCTGGATATTGGGTATCTCGAGGTACAGTAAAATTTATAAACATTTAATTATATGTTTTTTTTCTGTATATTAGATAAGAGGAAAATTTTCCTTCCAATCTTTCCATTACGATCCACTTTTGAATTTTAAATTGTCTGAATTCTGCTCCTAATAAGCACCTAATTAGCTGAAAATAAATCCTACATTAGAATTGGTGTTCTAAAATTATTTATATTATTATGCATAAAATTTAAATGCTAGAAATATTTATATTTGGAAATCGAGAGAGCACCTGCTTACTGTTCTTCTGCATATTCACATGTCTATCTGTCAGTCCAGTCGGATTGGATATTCGATCCACTGGATAGTGAGATGTCTTTATAGATGTTTGGTCATATATATTTCATCACACGAACTGTCGAATTAAGTGCCTTCCGCTAGTATATGCTGACTTCGATGTACTCATGTGTCTATATAGATTGATGATGAACAAACGACAGATATTGCGCCGGTCTTATCTGATCAGAATTAATTAATCAGTTGAAACTTGGAACACAACATGAAACAACCCCTAAAGAAGGTAGAGCAAGACCTAATTGAAAATGAATCAAATTATTGATTGTGTCGTAAAGGCCCTTATGCCCACGCCCTAATCAACCCCCGGAAGAGTATGTGCTTCTAAAAGATCTTTGATACTGTGCCCAATTCTAAAGTTAGTTCGATGCATATGGCCGGCAATGCTGATAAAGTTAAGAGTCGAGGACTTTGCAACGGAGGAAAAGAAAAAAAAAACAATCCTATGAAAAGCTTCAATTGCAGAGCCTTTGCCTTCGGGGTACACGAGGATTATATACATAGGATTTTCTCACTTTGCATCGGTCTCGTCAGAAAACGGACCTGATGAAAGGATCCTTGTCGGGTGACCCAACTACTCCTCTGAATTGATCGATGAAACTCTATCATCCTGATTGACCATTGCACCACATAAAACGATGGATTTCAATCGCTAAATGTAGGGTGCTGAAGTGCTTTGCTCCTGAATCCTGATCTAGTAATTCCAACGAGAATCATCTACAGTCATGTCCATGTAGTAACAGTGACTGACCTATGGGACCAGTCTTATCCGTGAACTAGTAACTCCAGACTAAATTTGATATTGTCGTCGTCAGTTCATATTTTTTTTTTTAAGAAAGGCAGAAGCATTGCCTCATATATTGATATAGAAGAAGAAAAGGGCAACCAAAACGGACAACAGAGAAAAATATGTACAGGGCCAGCTAGGAAAAGAAGCCGGCCCACGAAAGGGAAATTAGCTTATATCTCCCAGAATGCCTAACTCTTGTAGTGTGGTCGCCAGTTCATATGCACGTACAGCAAGAAATATAACGTGTACTATGTACTGCTATTTAATGTACGAGTATAATACTATTATTGATGCATACTTCGGTTTTTAGTACGATCTCCTCGCGAAATTACACTGTTGACTACCTTAATTTGTCCTAGCTTGCTCTGGAATTTTTTCAGGCTGAACTGATCCATCAGGGTCTTTAGTGGCACCGTACCTTGTATTAGCAGGGTCCTAAATGGCGGCCAATAATATTGCATACTCCGTACTTGAAACATGAATCTCACATGATGACATTGGTTATTTCAGTGATTAGTTCATAATTGAGATCGAAATGGCCTTCGTGAATGTTCAATGTTCAATCCTGGGGGCACGGCGAGCTGACGTCACCACGACGTCATCCTCTTTTTACCGTCAGTTAAACGCTCAGCCTTTGATCAAAGTGAGTTCATCTCACACCACACCTCTCAAAGCTTATCAACAACAGAATCTGAACATTTTTTTCCCTCTATGGAGTAGTATAAAATAATAAATGCACTCTCACACTTTGACACGTGTGCTGCTCCCGGGCCTTAGATTTTTTTTTCTTAGTGATCCATCATTACAATTATCTTTTTCACGTACGGCAAAATTTGGAATTATGCGTAACTGACGTATATAAGCAACAAAGAGAAAAAACCAAAACTAGAACAATAGGTACTAAGACGTGACCGTGCTTGACCAGGTGGGAAGCCATTTAAGCTCATCCCCACGAGTTTTAATCTCTGAAGCGATTCAATTTGTCCACGATCGAGCAGTAGCTGTACGGATACGTAGTTCACTCCCGTCTGTTCAATTGATGATTATTTTTAATCATATTATTTTTCGATAAAACTATTAAAAATATGTCTATACTTAATTTGTTATTAAACTTAGTAATATTATGAACTTACTAAAATTTTGACATTATTAAAATTTAATTAGGTTTATTTTGGTTGAACAGCCCTCCGTACTGTTTTTTTTTCTTCACCCCGTACACGTGGAGAAGCACAAATTTTGACGTACAGTCGGCGTCTACCCCTGTCGTCGCGTACCGAGTTTTTCTCCCGTCTAGTTGACTTCACCTGTCGATCGGCTGTCGATTGATCTGTCATGAGTCATGTGCTGCGGACTAGTGGTACAAGGTAACTTTTGATTTTTATTCTGGTTCTAATTAATTGGATGGTTAGTTAGAAATAAAAAGAAATACCGTAGACTCTTTAGAATTATTTTTTAAAATTAATAATATAAAACGAACCCCATTGTTAGAAATTGGATTAACTAATGTAAAAATAATAGAAACTAAAACGTCGCCCCCATGGTAATACCACTAAAAAGTAAACTAAGGATAATAACGTAATTTTCTGTTACACGTGAATAAAAAGAATGCCAAGAGGTAAAGATCCTCTCACTCTTGACACTGGCAACGGACTCTTCACAAAGAGGAGGGTCCTTGTCTTGTTGTTGGGACAATTTGTTCCAACAACATCCATCTTTGACTCTTAGTTTAATATTAAATTTAATTAATTTTAAAATTCTAAATTAATAATTAACAAGTTGTAGCAAAGTGAGCGTAACTCAATTGGTTAGATTTCTTATAATAGAATTATCGCACCCAATTTCAAGTCCTTGACTTGAAACGAGTGCTCGTATTTATGACGAATTACTATTTTAGTGATAAACGATGTACCCATCGATAACAATATGCTCGTGATGACTTCGCCAATCTTAAAAATACCGCCACATTCTTTCAGGGATTCTCATAGATGTAGGGTATCCGTGTATGTGTTCATAGAGAAAAGTGTGTGCACGTAACTATCTATAATATATCTTTATCATATTATTATTGAGCCGTTAATATTTAAAATCTCAACAATAGGCTTACGGATTAACAACTAATAAAGCTAACCAGTATATTGGAAATGGTAATCAACTCTATCGTTTGCTCAATATTTTATCAGTTGTAGTCAAAATTTGAATTCTAAAATGTAATTTTTAGGATTTTGATGTTTTCTATTGTAGTTTATTTTTCAGTATTGGTTTTTTAAGTCACTAAAAACATAGATAAAAAATTATCGATATTATCTTTTTTTTCGCTGGATAGACTTATACTAGTTTATAATCAAGTCTAGACGAAATGATGAGACTACATATAAGCAATGCTAATGAATAAGTTTTCAGGAAAAAAAACATTTTTTTAAAAGTATAGCACAAACAATTCACTCGATATTCTATTATCCGTAATAATCCTATATTTTGGCTGAAAAGAATGCTTTGAATTTGGGAACATCATTTGTGGCTGCATGCATCACCATTTCGTCCACATGCTAGAGCTAGATAATAACAAAACTAAACTGAGGTCCTAACCGTCGGTTGGTTACAGATCAACCGACTGACACTGCATACACATGAACAAAACTACAAACACGTCGGTTACAGGCACATGGATGGATGGATCGATCGAGCAGTAGCCTAGTCAATTGCAGCCATGCTTGCATGCTACCTGGTCGATGGATGGATAGCTTTAGCTCCCTTTAGCCTTTACGATCAGATGGCGCCCACGAATTCAATGCGTTCACAAGCCATCTCGCTTCGCTCCCGCGAATAATTGCGATCGCCCTCGTCGCCGTGATTTGGACGCCGGCGAGCGATCGATCGATCGAGCGAACGACTTATTTCCGCCCATTCACACCTGCAAAACGCAGCAGCAAACGCGCGTGCGTTGTACTCGTTTCAAAATAGTTTAAGTACTCCCTCCCAAAAGAAGAAGAAGAAGAAGAAAACTTCTGACTGTATATTAGATACGAAGTTGGTTTTTTTACAAAGATAATATTAATTAAGGTTAATTTTTGGCGAACGCTAAATTAATATTAGATCAAATGATTTATCTTAAGTCGTTTTTAAATTTTAAATTACTTAGATTTTCTTTCAAAACATCTAATTAGATCGAGAATGATGATTGGAGTGATGAGAATCATGGGAACCAGTTTTCTTCCTCTTGTCATGTCCCTCGATAATGGTCCTCTGGTTGGTTGCGGTACGTATTTAAACTCTTCCACGTGTAATTTTTTTTTGTGTGTTTCGAAAAATAATCATGGGAACCAATAACAATGCTTATATTACGATATAAAATTTAAAATTTTATTATTTTAAAATGGATGGGGTACTGTGCTGTGTTGTGGATGGCTGCGATCGTTGGATCGATGGGTCTCGCTCTCCTCTCCCAACCCAACCAAATCGGCCTCTTCAATGCTCCGCTTCGCTTCACGGACAAGTTGCCAATCTACGCTACTACTACTATATGCAATAGCTAGCTACCTAGCTACGTGACGGCTACGGCCGCGTGACTGGTTCAATTCGTGCTTAGATTTTTGTTGGACTTGATTACGGATTAGATCGACAAAATCTTCCCTCGTTTTCTCGACATGAAAATTGGCTGGTACCACAGTAGAGTATACATCACACACTCTACGAAAGCGTGTTAAGATTAATTACATGGGGCGTAATTAATTAGTCGACGGTAAAAATGGTGTTTAGTCGTGTGCGATGGAGTACTAATTACATGAGACGTCACGTATTTATTTTTGACCGAGTAGGTCGACGCTAATTAACAACAGTGGTTCGTCGTCTTTGACAGCAAAATGATTCGCGCTTCTCTGTTCTCACCTGCTGTCATTAACCACTTTTGACTAAGGTTTGGCTGTAACAGCATATGCATTTGACAAACAAAAAGGCAGCTCAGTTTGCCCTGTTTTTGTTTTAAAATTTTCAACTCATGCTGTCAATCATGTTGATATATTCCTTTTGGCACCTTGAGACCGATCGAGCTTAGTGATGAATTCGACGGGATGGACCGCATTTTTTCGTGATTATCGTGATTGGAAAAAGCCGGCATTTGTGCTACCTCCGTTTCAAGAAAAGTGGCTAACGTTTTTTTCGCTTTGTCTCAGATCGTTATGTGTAACTACCTGACCTGACTCTTGCACGCACGCACACTCTTTTTTTTTTCTCACTCTGAATTGGAAAAAAAAAGGGTGTCCTTTTCTGATGTTAACATGAAACAAATTGGTCGATCGATTCTCTTATCGAACAGGAGAAACACTATACCATTTTGTAGCTTGAATGCTTCAAAGATGAAAGAAAAATCCTGGATTAAATTTAAGCCATCAAGATGGCCAGACTTGCGTGCATCGCACCGAATTGAGATGTTAATTAACATCTCTAATCGCCATTAGTATTTCGCACAATTTGTACGAAATTAGAGATGTTAACTGCAGGAGGTTGCAACATCACCTCAGGCTAATAATTGCATGCATAGCATCAGGGAATTCAGGATAATAATAAGCCTTGTGGCCACCATCTCGAATGAGAGGCCCTGAATCCGTGATGATCTACTCGACTACTCGCACATTTTTGTTGCTTTGTCCTCGGTCTTTTTTTCTTCAGTGAAGATAGATCATGTATTGGTAGCTTGAACAGGTTCAGATACTGCTGAAGAACATCACTTTCTTGCAGATTGAAGTCAATACTCCGTATAAAGCCATGCTGAATTAATTGATCTGATAGAGTTTCTCCGTTTCTTATGGCAGTTAGTTTTCACTTCTTTTTTCAGAGTTAAGCTTTTTGGTGGCTGATGGTGCAGTGCAGATTGATGGACACGGTAGAAAGCAAGCAAGAATTGACCTGGTTAATCAATGTGTTGTACAACAACATATGTGTGTAGGAAAGCGATTAATCAAAGCCACGAAACGAAATGTTTACTTGATTGCAAAGTATTATGCGCGGTGAGGATTGCAAAGCAAGACATGATGAGACTTATGAGTGGATACGGATCATGTGGTGAGGATGAATCAATGGCCAGATTTCCACACGTTCTCCATCACTGTTGCTATTAATTTGGAGGGTTTATCACGGGGATACTGAAGTCAAGTGGGTAGTGTTGCTAGGATCCGAAGCAAAAGGTAATGAAAAGAACATTACTTATAGAAATTTTATAGGGTTTCACATGAATCAGCTTATTCTTAGTAAGAATCGGCATTTTTCATTCGCTACAAAAGAATAATTTTACAAGGATGTAAAATTTTTGCATTCCGCTGTTGCTCCCATGTGGAACCATGTTTAAAATTCAGACTTAGCACGGGTGCTCGCATCTAATGCTAATTATTATTTTAGTGCTAAATGATGTATCAATCAACAACACAATTTCTGTAATGACTTTATCAATATCAAGATATGCTGATCTAGTTATGCTGGTGAGCTAGTCTAGTTTTTCAGAGATACTAATGAAGTAAAATGTGTGTTACTATATTCATATGGGTGGGCGTGTGCATATTTGTAAGTGTCAGTGTTTATAATGTTTTTTTTTTAAAAAAAATGAAAGGATGGACAGTCTGCTCTAGCCAATATGACAACATAAGTAATATTGTCTAAACAGCGTAGCACAACCTCCATTTATTCGAATCGAATATTAGCGAATGTAAATCATCCCATTATAATAATTGAATACCAAGATTTGGCATAATCTTGTGCTTAGAACAAGCCAAAAATGTGGATACGGTGTGTGCGACGAACAATGAGAGCGCGCGTCGTGGCTACCGAATCGCACGGCAAAATCTTCCTACTCTGTAAGATTCCATCGCCGAAAGTTTCAGTTTACTAGTAGATAATAAATCAATTAATCAAACAAATATCTTGTCCTTGGATATATCAAACTAAAACGGAATCAATCAATCAACGATTAACGCTTGGCAATTGGCATCATCCAGCAACAAGATGATCCGATTTTGCTTCTGTTGGTGATTGAAAGCCCCGTCTCTCTCTTCCGTCACGGTTCGAATTTGCTTCGCTGCTTGCCTACCTGCAAAGGTTCGAGAACACACTTGAAGACGATCAAAAGGACAAGGCAGTGCTGTCGTTGCACACATCCTACAGTGGCATTCGTTGGAGCATTGCTGGAATGCTAGGTTTGTTTAAGCCATTAACAATTTAGCAATACCTGTCAGTTCTCCGGTTTGTCAAACCAAAGTTTCTTGTCTGAATTCATACGTTTGCATGGCCTCGAAAATTCCTCGAAATGCATATAAAAATGTGTCAGGTTCATGGGACCTGGGCTTCATTCCTGATCTTACCACCAGTGTAAGCTGGGAAGACAGATCGTGTTCCAACCACAGTTTGCATCTAGACTAAAAAAGCTGGTACAGGGGACTTTCAGTTTCTTCCGTGCTTTTCTGACGGAAAAAACAAATGCAGGTAGCATACTTCCATGCTCCAGCAGCAAGGAAAACGACCATGGTAGTACTACCATCGGCAAAGAAAAACAAGACGTCAATGATCAAAGTGACTTTATATGTGACCGATGTACCAACAAGGCAAATACTGAATGATTTTCTTTGAAATAGAGCTGTCAAATTGCTGTAAGCTGAACCATCCTGTTCGAGCCGTACCACGGCAAATCATTCATTCTGTGAGACTGAAAATCTACACGACCTCGGTTAAACAAGAGGCAACGTGAGGCATTAAATCTAAAGTTGCAAAAAAATTAGCCATCATTGCACCCTTCGAACCAATCACGGTAACTGATCTCTTTGGGGATTCTCTATCAGGTCACTTGTCTTAGCCCATTGGCTCTGCCCTTACTTATGTGGAGGTGACTTCGGCCTGAGGCCCTCAATCTCAGGTGTTGTCACGACTAGGTGAGGAGCCTCAGGAGGAGGATTTCTTCCACCCTGCCATACTTTACCATCCTTGTCTGCAAAGTTCTTAACATATGCCTGTAAGAATGAGTTCTCTTAGCAGAGATAATGCGGAAAAAACTGATCACTATATGAGAAACTCTTGAAACTGCTTGCTCATGTATGTGTGCATAAAGTTGGGTTTTCAGCCTTTTTACCTCCTTGTTGAAGTTGGAATACGATAAACCTTTCCCAAGAGTAAGCCAACCCAGACGAATATTATGATCCTCTCCAAAGAGTTCAAGGCGCCTCTTTCCAAGAGCAAAATGCTCAATTATCCTGTACATGTCTTCAGGCTTTTTAGTTGAGCCTGTGCAATAAGGCAAATAATTTGAGGCATCAGTACACAAACATTTTATTTGTTGCTAACAATACAAAAAGAATATGCTTAGGAATACGAGCAGTTCAAAAGGGAGC
Organism: Oryza meridionalis; assembly: GCA_000338895.3. NCBI lineage: Eukaryota > Viridiplantae > Streptophyta > Magnoliopsida > Poales > Poaceae > Oryza > Oryza meridionalis. Next base: position 2,813,256 of record CM002526.2, read on the forward strand.
CTTGAACTCCACAAAACACAGGAAAATAGAGAATTAGATTTTTCCCCCAAGCTGAATTCTAGAGAATAAATAGATGACAATATACCTATACAGTAAAATTGGAAGAGAAATCATAAACCGTTCTGAACATAAACAAATCAATGACTAGTCTAACCAAGAGAAAGGTTCATCTGTTAAGGGGTATTGCGAAAGGCAACAAAATCGTGCATAACACATAGATAAATGAAGCGACAAGAACATAATTATTCATAAAGGTACCAAATGTGACGTACTGACATTCTCAACAAACAATGGCATAGACTAAAAGTAAAGCCTTCTGCCACAAAGCAATCTAGTACACAAGCATATATGAAGAACAAGAAGCATCTTTGAATAGAACATATGAAACAATACCATCAGTTGGTTCATCGGCTATTATTATATCTGTGTCAATATTCGCATGGATGACATGTCCATCAGTGCTACGTCGCACTGTTCCTTTTATACCCATCAAGCAATGCTCCTGGATAAAGAAAAGAGTGAAACTTCAGAAGAAAGACAAAGAAACAACATAAAAAACAGAAGATAAATGTTCTAGAGCATAAAGTATTAAAGTCAAGTTAACACTACCTTTGAGTGTTGCAGTATTGTATGAGAGTCATGCCGCAGACTGGGTGTTGCACTTTTCTTGTTGGTTTTCACCCAGCAAACATCCTCACATCTTCGAAATCCCCACTAGACAAAGAGGAGCTTCAGTCAGGTTCAACTTTATTTAAACATTTCATTCACGAGTTGAATTTTTTCTTTAAAAAAACTATGTGAAATCATTCACAGCTCTTGAATAAATGTATACTCAAAGAGAAGTGAGCTTAGGTGCAACTATTCAGAAGCAATCATAAACACATGAATGAAGCATAACATGTTTATTATGTTTTGTAGAGGACAACAGAAGCCTAGATGGCCTTCTGTGAACTGATAGCATGATACAGCCGAAAAGTGGTCAATACTACAAGGAATAATGCACAACTATTAAAATCCACCTCACCTTCTTTAAACACTGACGGCCCTGTTCAAGACCTACACCATCACCGACCCAGAGGAAGACAAAAGATGGAGTGTCTGCTATAGCCTGTATGTTCAAAAAATGCAGTGAAGCACATTAATTGTGTGCATAAATTGAACACCAAAAGAAGACTTCAGATTCATAAGTGAAAGAATGAAACAAATAAACAAAGAGAGCAACCTCAATCTTTAAATTCATAATCTCCTCACCGTTCCAGTACTCTATGCGATCTGTGATTCCTGGTGCCCGGTGAACATATTCCTCCCATGGGGGATCCACAAGAATAACATCAAACTTCGTACCAAAAAATTCTGGAGAAAGAACATGTTGCTGCAGATCACACTTATAATACATTGGTGGTGAAGCAGACTTGGCAACAATTTCATCTTTCCTCTGTATGAGTTCTCTCAGTTTTGGATAGTCCTCTGCTACGCTTGTAAGATCCAATTCTCTAATGAAATTTTGAGGCCGCATGCCAGTGTCCACAAAGTTCTGTGAGTAATCATTCTGTTCACCTCTTGAAGGAGCTTTTCTGGTTGGTCCACTGTTTCTATATGGTGTCCAACCACCACCAACGGGAGGTTTGCCATGTACCATTTCACGGCTTTGTGTGCCCAATTGATGGAAACTCAATCCAGACATATTTGTTGGAGCACCTATTCCGGAGCCAAATTGGTTTAAGTGAATATTAGGTCCAGCTCCCATACTTGGAGTGAAACTATGTTCACCAGCAACTGGAGGAGGGATGGGAAGGTTGGGTGGAACAGAAAGCATATTCACATCGACACCTCGAGCCCCAGGCCACAAAAGAGCCCCCCCCGGAAATGGCGGCACAAAAACACCAGGTAGAAGAGGATGGCCTGGAGAGTGGGGAATATTTGGCCCAATATGTTGCATTGGTCCTGGTGGCAGACCAAGAGGACCAAACGGAGAGGGCATAATTGGTAATGTGACTCCAACTCTTTGAGAATCCCTGCCATTTGGTCTACCCCTTCCTCCTCTAGAGGGTCTATCACCTTTATGACCATGTTGAGGAAATTGAGAAATCATGCTGGCACTGCCACTTTGATCTGGTTCAGAATTGGTGATTTTATCACCGTTTGTTACAGATGTTACATCCCGATGAGCACCCACTCCCACGTCATATCTTCCAGAAATAGAGCCCTCATGTCCAAAATCAAGACTATTATTTGGTCGAATCTCTATCGAATCAGAAGTGTCATACCGACTTCCATAGGTTGAAGAACCTCTAATACTTTCAGATCTACCCCTAGAATCTCGCCGGTAACCAACTCGCCCATGGAAATCCCCACCATCTTGTCTTTCTTGTGCATTCTTCCATTCCAAGTCACTTGCCTCTTTAGAATCTTGCCATTTACAACTCCTCAAATAGTCCACAGACCCTTCAGGCTCCTGTGTTTTGCCAGTCCAGTTTCTGTCCCTCCCGCTGTCCAATTTGTCATCTATGTGGGCATCCACTCTTGATTTATCTACTGTACCATTTCTTCTTTCATTGTCCAAGCCTAGTTGGCGTTGACCATAGTCACTCTGTCCAACCCCATCATGCAAAATGTTTTTTATCTCTACAGCTTTATCCTGCTTATCATTTAACACATGCAGTTCAGTTTCATGACTTCTATCCACTGATCTGCTATCATCACCAACATTCTCCCCCATGGCAGAACCCTTCCTCTTATTGGTATCACACCTTTCCTCCTTGCAATCAGTCTCAGAACCATATGTTCTTGATGAGTCCCAATCATTCTTTTCATCTCTTCCCCTGTTCCTGTCGGAGTCCTTATTCTTGGAATCATCAGGACTTCTCCGTGGAATTTTTGGTGATCGTGAGTCCATTCTCAAATGATGGTCAGTGAACTGCAAGAATGCAAAATAGTGTACCCTTCCTCCCAATAATACTACTGAGCTCAAAAGCCTTGGCTAGAAACTTCAGGTTTCACTACATAAAAAAAGGGTAAAACATATCATATTTACAGCATATAAATAGCATTACAGTATATTTGAACCAGACAAGTGAGCTTGTGATAGAGAAGAATTAAATGAACAATGCCTTTCATGCAAAGGAAGGATATCCAAACATTATTTTTCAGGAAAAGAAGGCATTTCAAACACCAAAATATAGTAATACTGTGATAAACACATCTACTACGCTCCTCATAGTACAACGGGTTGGGTTATATACAACACTGCATAGGTCAAATAAGGTGCAAAGCTGGAGCAAGACCTAAAATAAATTGGAAAAGGCTGCACATTGTATAACAGATTGGCTAACACAACACATTATATAAGTGATTAACAAGTAATTGACTGATTTTACAGAATATAATCAAAAGATAAGTTAAGAAGACAATATCTACCCCCAGATCATGCACTACTAGTAATTGCAAGGTCAAGTTAAGCAGAAGCTTCCCAAAAGCCTACAATTTTTCCACTGCCTCAAATCGAACAAAACTCCTAGAGCAGATACACACAAAACACGACATAATGAAGGCACGGGAAACCTAGAGCAACGGCATTATATAATAATCTATTACTTCATCCGTTTCACAATGTAAGTCATTCTAGCATTTCCCACATTCATATTGATGTTAATGAATCTAGATAGATATATATGTCTAGATTTATCTATCTAGATTCATTAACATCAATATGAATATGGGAAATGCTAGAATGACTTACATTGTGAAACAGAGGGAGTACCCACTGCGGCCATATGATCGTTAGGTTGCACCTAAACGCTAGAAATACGGATCCCTAGCCATCTCCAGTGATCAAAATACCAAATTCTAGCCTCAACACGGAGTGAGGAAACCAAAATTCCTCAACACGGAGCGAGATTTCACCGCTCACCAACCCTAAACCCCTAAAATCATTAGCAAAAATCCATGATAGCATCGCGCTTGAACTCAACCGCAGCAGAATCGAAAGGAACTAAACACTCCGATCCAACAGCAAAAGCCTAGGACAGACTCTCCGCGCGAAGCCTTTGTTCAATCGAGACTTCGAGCGTGGGAACTGAAGGCGGGGAGAAAGGAGTACTAGGGCTTACCAGAGTATGGGAGGAGAGGGTTCCCTTCAGGCAGACGAGCCTTGGTTACGCGGCGGGACGAGGCACGAGCGCGGCGGAGGCAGATCGCCGCTCGCCGCAGTCCGCCGTGCGCGAGGTAGTCGCCGCCGCCGCCGCCGGTGGTTGGCTGACTCCGACGCGACGCGACGCAGGGGTTTTGGTGCGGGACCGCGTCGAGAATTTTGGGTCGGAGTTGGCCATTCGACCCATCTGGCCCATATATACATCGGCCCATTCGGCCCATCGGGCCCACCGAAAACGATCAACGCCTTCTCTTTTCCGACTAAAAACCAAACGAGCTCTCCTCCTCCTCCCAACCCAAACGCCGCCGCCTCCGCCGCCGCCGATTCTCTCCGGTCACCACCACGACGGAAGCACGCGCCTGTCGTTGCGCCGCCGTTCTTCACCCTACGGCTGTTTCTCGGACGCTTAGCCTGGTGGTTCCCTCTACGGGAGATCCACATCCATCCGGACCAAAATTTTTTTGGGGGATTCGGGGTAAGCTTTCCCTCGGCTGTGAGAAATCAGTCATGTCCCATCCATTAAGTTATGCTTGAAAATCATCAGGTTAGCTGAGGCATCTCTCTAATGCTAAATCATCGCGTTTCTCCAGTGATTTCACCCTGATGCTTCGGCTACCTGTATCGTTGTCTGAGTGAGTGGGTGGGTAATTTGATATGGGAACCCGAAACCATCTTTGGTTAGCCGCCAAGAGGACTTTGACATGGTATTTAGTCGGTTTCACCATTTCGGATCGATATGCAACCGTAGTATCAGTGACGGGCGATTCGATGCATCCCACGTTTACAGCGGCCAGTAGCTCCTTGAGAGGTATGGAGAATGGTAATTTGTGTAGGTTCAACTAGGCATGGACAGTTGGATGACTCTACAGTTCATATTCAAATATTTCTTTTGTCTTCTTATTTGTGCTGATCAGGTTGTTGGAACTAGGTGATGTAGTGCTAGCCGAAAGGAGCTGCCTCCAAAAGTACCAGTTCTCCCATGGTGATGTTGTTTTGTTCAAGTGAGTGTTTGGAATTTGAGGAAAAAGATCGACGCCTTTGTCCCTCGCTTGCTCGATGTCACATATCTGATTATTCCTTACATGATCTGCAGGTGCCCTAGTGATCATAGGGAGTTGTTTGTCAAGAGATTAATTGCGCTGCCTGGGGAGTGGATGCAGCTTCCTGGCTCCCCTGATATAATTAAGATCCCAGAAGGGCACTGCTGGGTTGAAGGTGATAATGCTGCTCGCAGCTGGGATTCTAGGTCATTTGGCCCAGTAAGTTACTTCTGCTCCTTTTCCTGTTTAATTCCAGTCCAACATGCACAACTAATTTCACATAAGTTTGGTTGATCTGAGTTAGCATTGAAGTCTAGTTGTTTAAGTGAAACTTATTTATGCTTTAGCTCCCCTTCATTGTAAGAGATGTTACCAGCTTTTTTTTATCCCTGATAGACTTTTTGCCATATTTTGATCCTCAATACCAACATTACCGTTTGCCTCCTGATAGACTTTTGCCATATTACCGGTACTTGGGATACGTGGAATCAGGCAACTAAACAGACCACTAACCAACACTTTACCACTCGTACTAGTGCAAACAAGTTTGAATTTTGTAAGTTTCGATGTTCTTTGATGCTGGCCATTGTTGCAAAAGTCAAGAACATTTGCTTTCTCTATGAGTGTGGTGTGTATAGGCTGGCGGAGATGAGCATATTAATTGCTTTGTGTGTGCTTTAAAATTATACCATCTCAATCTATGACTACACTTTTCAATCTACAGGGCCAAGATTTGACACTAAGTTATAATAACGCCACATTTTTTTTAGCTTTCTAAAACATGCTAAATTAATATAGCCGTCAATTTTCATCTTTGCTGTGCTCCCTTTGCCCATTTGCTATGTTTTACTCCCTCCTTCCCAAAATATAGCTACCTAGGAGTGTTTTGGGAAAATTAAGGATTGGGTGAAAGGTCTAAAATGTCCTTCATTAATACATAGGAGGTTGATGGTATTAAGGATAGTATGGGTGGGGTACGGGTCTCGAGTGCTAGTGGGATGACAGGGCCCTCTAGGGTGGGGTACTTGTCCTAAGATAACTATTTTTGGGACAAAATTTAAACCTAAATGTAGCTATATTTTGGAACAGAGAGAATACTACAATAATCATGATCAGTTAGCAAAGCATATTACCTATACAAGCTTCCTGATTAATACAACATGCTATAGTATCTTTGTTACCTGTTGGAAAGTGTTGCATGTGGGATCTGAAACAAAAATTATCACGCCGTAATTTGTAGCCTTTGATGTTTGAACATTTTTGGTCCCTACCAACAGAAACAATGTGGACTATACTGCACTAAACAACTAGATGCCAAACAGAACCAAAAGAGGGACTAATAGAAAGGAGTACTAATCAAAATTGTGATAATTGGGAAACCATATTGAACATGCCAGCATATCCAATGGTTCCAGAGGTCAAGCTCAATTGTATGATTGGTGAAAGAGTTTCAGTAGTGTGCTGCAATCTAGGTTGAGGTTGAATTTACAAACCAACCTTGTTTGGTCAATCATGATCATGTCCATGATCTAAACCTTGGCTTGTACTGAATAGTCATGCCCGTTGTCTACACTATGGCTTTCATAATGAATTAGTGATTTCTTAATTCTCAAGTCCTAAGCTTCTAGGCTTCTAGCAAAGAGTTGGACTTTGTGGTTTCTTTGGATTGAGAAAATTTAGGATTTGCCACCCGTCGGTAGTTCACTAGCATGTACACATGTGATAGACACATAACTGTCACTAAATTGCAAAGGGGCACATCCTCAAATCCTCGGCCTTTTAGATCGGATAGTCAGACAGTTACTGTCGTACAAATATTAACTTTTCAATCTTTAACTTTTCAATCTTCAATCGTGATCTTCCATGTTGAAAAAGAATGATCGAACTATCATACTATGCAGCAAAATAATATAAAATGTTAACACGAAATAGTATTTTCTTCAAGCTTAAATACTACCCATTATGACTGTATGTTTAATTTCTTCTCTGTATGTTTTACACCAGTAGTCCAGTACGACTTATTTAATTTCTTGTGTTTTTCAGATCCCTTTAGGTCTAATTAAAGGGAGGGTGACCCACGTCATCTGGCCACCGTCAAAGATTGGACGAGTTGATACAAAAATGCCTGAAAATAGAATTTCACCCCTTTGATTCGACTCACTACATTGGACTGTATTTCATTTCAGTTCGGCCTATAACTTTAGTGCTTGCCGGTTGCTTAGCAGCTGTTCTAGTTGTAACAGAGTTTTTTTTTTTCACTTTGTTGTGTACTTCTGTAAGCAAAAGCAATTTCATTTAAAATTGATCAAGTGGTAAACCCTCATCCAGGGCCTTTGCATTCAGTCATTTGTTCTGTGTAAATGCATATTAGTATTTACTCCTATCGTCTTATGTAATTTTCTTTCGGCTTGCCTTTCTCTTTTTTAGCTTCATAATATGTTGGGATCAACACATGCAAGGTGATGCACAAAAGACCATATTCAGGTTCTTTCCTCAATGCTGTAGCATGCTTACATGCTGTGTATATATATGTACAAAAAAATAAAGCAAAAAACGATAATGCCAAATGAAATCTTTTTTCCCTTTTTCTGTACTAAGAAAAAGAGAACTACTGTTGTTATGTACAAAGACTAAAATGTGTCCTACAGAGGTACGAATTTCCTTTTTCCTTCATCATGTTGATGCACCCAGAGCTCTACCTTGCAGCAGCAGCCATGAAGTTCATCACCATGATCCTGGCTTTGTTGATGGTCATGAAGCAGAGGAAGAGGTGCTCCTCGAGCTCGTCCAGCTGCTGCCTGAAGCTCTCCTCGTTCTTGCTCAGCTGCCTCAGCACCTCCTGCACCAGCCTCCCCTTCCCGCCGGCGCCCGCCGCCGGCCGGTGCTCCACGCACAGCCGCAGCAGCGCCAGCATGTGTTCCCCCTCGTCGCGCACCCGCGCCACCAGCCGGCTGATCGTCTCCATGTCCCGGTTGAGTATGTACGTGCCCTTCGCCGCGGCCTCCAGCTGCACCAGCGCCCGCCGCGCCGCCCGCCCGGAGAAGAACCGCTCCCCTAGCCACGCCGGCGACATCATCGGGAACGCCGCGAACGCCGCCAGGATGTGCACGCCGATGCAGGCGCCGACGACGGCCACGACGGCGACCGCCGTGACGAAGGACACCGACAGCGCCCGCCTGAGCCGCGCGACGCTCCTGATCCGGTGGCGCGCCTTCTTCCTCCCGGCGTCGAGGCCCCTGAGCAGGTCGCCCGAGCCGAGCTGCACCTCCCGGAGCCTCCCCTGCGACGCGGCCAGCGCGGTGAACGGCTGCCCGAGCGCGGCGGAGACGTCGGCGAGGCCGGACACCCCGACGTCGGAGGCGAGCTTGCGGAGCGTGTGCTTGAGCGGGCGGTAGCGGAGGCGTATCTGCTCGATGTCCTTGAGCAGGTGGCTGCAGAGGAACGAGGCGTTGGCCGTCTCGGCGTAGTAGGCGGCGAGGAGGCCGCGGACGTCGGGGCGGAGGCGGCTCCCGCGCGGCGACGCGAGGGCGGCGGCGACGGCGCGCTGGTCCGGCTCGAGCAGGTGCTCGGCGAAGAGGCGGTAGGAGGGGAGCCGCTTCGACGCCGAGCAGCCGCCGCCGCCGCCAGGGCGCGGCACCAGTGCGGCGCCGTGCGCGAGGGTGATGTCCAGGACGCGCGCCCAGAAGTCGTTGTACGACTCGGTCCGGAACGCGCTCGTGTACTCCTCCCGGAAATCGAAGCTCGACGACGGCGCCACCACCTTCTTGGGGTCATGAACTGCATCATCATCACCATGAAAAATTAACGACCAAACTGAGATCGAAAACCATGCATCGATCGATACGCTAATTCGATCTGTGCAGCTACCTTGTTGAGCGTGATGCTGCATGCATGCACCGAAACAATTGAACGTGCTGCCAGCCATGCTCGATCTCCTCGACCGATAGCAATGCAATGTTGCGGTTGGTTGATGGATATGCACGCACGAATGCTTTTTATACAGATGCGTGTGATTTGGTTTGGTTTGGTTTTTGACGAGTGGCTAGTAATTAACATGTGTCAAAGCGAAGCGACATGGTTCGATTGCGGCTTTGTCTTGGCGTGCTCCTGTACGAATGCATGCATATACGCTACCGGTTGATTGGCTCCGACAGAGCCCCGTGTCATTGTGACTGTTTTTCTTATTTTCCATCGGCAGGCGAGGGCCCACCGGACAGTGACTGATCGACCGGGTTTACGTCCTTGCACGCGATGCAAACAATCTAGCGATAGAATGCTACTCCGGCTCCTATAATAATTAAACACTAGCAATAATATACTCGTGCGTTGTAATAGGTTATTATTATTGTTGTTGTTGTTGTACTATTTAGTTATGGTGAAATATGCTTAGATAATTTATTTAGAAAATCATGAGCTGTAATTAGAAATCTGACTCTCGTCTCAGATTAGCATACGAGTTTTTTAAAGAGATTTATTATATTATTTTTTTTATTTCTGAAAGTGAGTAAACTTAAAAACTGATTTAAACACATATCTGTATTTTTAAAAGCGAAAAAACTTAAATACAGATTCAAAGACAGATAACGTACCATCTTCAGTTTTTTTTAATATTGCTAGTAGATAAGAGATAGAGATTACTCTAAGTTTTTTTTTAAATCTAAACATAGCTCTATAATTTAATGGTTTTTATGTGACATATGGTGTACTAATGGAAGAGGATGTGCATTGTGCTAGAGTACATAACTTGACATGCATGCATGCATGTTGTGAGAATGTGCAACATTATCTCCGTACCTTGCTGATCATCTGGCTTGACGCACCCTCCAAAGCACCTGAACGTGGCGCCCATATTACTCAGATAGAACACTCGATGCGATCGATCGACGTCCAAGCTGATCAGAAGCTACTAGTATTTTCGTCTGACGTCTATAGAATTCGATGATCAATGTCGTTTTTTGCCGCTATATGTAACCAGATGAGCTAAGCTAATATTTTTTTTTCTCTTCTTGGTCGAGCATGCGAGGCAGCAATGGTAGCTACGTTTCGAGTCAAAGTGATGAGAGGAGGAGGAAGTATTGAAGGTGGGGGTGGATGGAAACAAGACGCTTATAAAGCCCCTGCAGCCTCCACGCGGACATTATCCTTGGGCACGACGACAAGTCTTCTCTTCTCGGCCTCTGATCTGGACGATCGACGAAGCTTGGAAGGAAGCCCAAATGGTTGGCAATCACTCAAAGGGAAAACCCAACAAACACCACATCGACGAGAGCTAAACTTTGCTAGCCGCCCGCGACGACGCGGATGCGCTAGAGCCCACTAATCTGTACTAGCAGCTTGGCTGTGGGCCCGACGTGTCAGTCATCCAGCACCGTTGGATCATGCCGTGATTACGTGGAAGGTAGGTGGGCCCGCGCGGATCGATATCTGGCCTGTTTGGAGGAGGTTTAGATTCTGAAAAGTAGCTGTTTAGTAGCTAGCTTCCAAAAATCTGGAAAAACTCTAATACCCAGCTTCTCCAGCTTCTAACTTAGTTCATTTTTCAGAATCTCAGAAGCTGTGAACGATTTAGAAATAGCTTCTAGTAGATGCAGCTTTTGAGAAAAGCTGTAGCTGGGACAAGCTACTTAAACAGGGTATATATCTCTATCTCCGTCGTTGCTTGTGTCCTCGCGGCCGCCGCGCCGTCGTGGCGTCGCGCGCGCACGGCGCGGGGCGCGCGTGGATGCGGGAAATCCGCGGGGGATTGTTGCGTCTGGCCAAGAGAACTCGGAGAGGCGAAAGCTACCGGCGCCGCGCGATCCATGGATGCATGTACGCTTTTTTCTAAATTTTTTTGGTATAATGGCCCAGATATGTATTGCCATTGCCACTTGATGAATCGAGCCGATGACGCGGGGATATTTTTGGTTGGATCGGTCTGGGACATAGGATGCAGAGAGGAAGGATGAGCGTTGCAGATCGAATTAAGGTTCGGCGTGTTCGTTGGGTACGTCTTTGATCTGCATTTTGCGTCAAGAAATGGACAATAAAATATCTCTACACATATTTCATTTCCCAATCATTTTTTTGAAAAAAAAAGAGGGAAAAAAAAAAGAACCAACAACACTAGGCTAGGTAGCTCGCATAGAGCCAGACACATTTTACTAGTAGCAGTAAAAGGTTTGCAAGGGCCAGTGATCAACTTGCGGTGAGCATGCAGTGGCTTGTACAGGAAACGACGCGTTGGACAGGGCAATGGCGTGTGTGTTACAGTCGGCAGGTGGTATCTGCTACGCTACTGGTATTCACTGTCGAGCAATGGCGTCGCTGTTGGTCTCAGTGATTACGCCATGCATCACACCCAGGTCAGGTGGCTCAATCGATGTCAATTCTCTACTGAACTCCCCACTAACACACCATTAATTATCCTCCGTATCTCTAGATACACCGTGTGTTTTGAGGCGGCCGCTACCATCTTCAAAGGCATTGGACCGGGATACGGTGCATAAACATGTGGGACCCTTCGTTCAGTCACATCGACCCAGTTTTTACCGATCCTACACAATCAAACACAAAGGATTAAAACGGAAAATAATATAGAGTAGGGTGTTACTGATTTTGTGAATCTCAAAACATACCCATAATGATATTGTGTGTTTATAAAAATGAGTGTGAGAGTATAGTAATGTTCCCTTAAAAAAATGCCCTCCGTTTTTTCTTCCCCCTCAATTTGGTCCGTGGAGAATTGATTGAATGCCCTACATTTTGATCACAAATTTGCAACTGTTGTTTCAAGAATGCCTACTATCATTAGCCGCCCTGACGGAAGAGATAAAATCGGACACAGCTTAACTGCTACCTGCCATACTAGTACCACCACTCCATCCATATATGAATATACATGTGGTTATCTTTAAAATATTTTTTCTTCTCAACTACTTATCCGATTTTTGATCCAATTACACTATTATAGTCATTATAATTAAATCTTTACAATAAGATATCACATGAGTATATTATGATGAAAGAAAAACATATGTTTTAAAACGTTAAAACTTAATATTTCATATGCAATAGCGACATGTTTCAACGTGTGTTTGCACTGTGTTTCACAAAACAAATTTAATTTTTTTCATCATCTATAACTTAATGTTTCAACGGTGCCGGCAAAATATTGAATGCATCTACTCGTACTCTTTTTGCCGCTATATACTTAGCTTTCTCTCGACTCTATCCATGCATACACATACATGTATGCATGCAACGATCTTCTAAACAATTTTTCCTCAAAACTATTTATTCAATCTACAACCCAATTATACCGTTTGAAATCTTTATAACAATATATCACATGATTATATTTTTATGAACGAAAAACATATATTTCAAACCGTTAAAACGCATTGTTTCGTACGTGATACCGACGTGTTTCAATATGTGTTTTCACCATGTTTTATAAAATATTTGAATGTTTCACCATTTACTATTTAATATTTCACTCGGTAGTCCATGTTTCATAAAATGTTTGAATGTTTCATCATGTACTATTTAATATTTCACTCGGTAGACAACTGAAACATTTAAACGCCTGTTTTTAGATGAAATCCGGCATCAGATTTGTTGGGAGTTTGCCATCGTTTGCGATCAAATCTGGGCTAGAAACGTGCGGGCCTAGATGGGCCAGTGGGACTCCATATCACGCCAACTGTGGTATGTGCCTACACAGCCCAGTTCAAAATCCGGCCCATATTACAAGTCACGTTGTTACTGCTATCCTCGACGTAATAATCTCATGAATTTTAATCTCAACTTCTCAAGTTACATCTTAATTGGGGAGAGGCTAATGGGCGATCGCCCAGCGATCGGTTGGCCCCGCCTCCCCTATACTCCTCCCTCTTCTCCCCTTTCTCTCTTTCTACTACAGCACACCACACAAATTTTTTTAAAAAACAAAAAGTTAGAAAAATTTATGTATAGAAATATTATATATAAAAAATATTTGAATTTAAATTCAAATTTGAATCGGGTATGTAAACATTTGACTTATAAATTTTGGGTCTATAAACTTTAGGTGTATAAACTTTAGAGGTATAGAAATACTATATATAGAAAATATTTGAATTCAAATTCAAATTTGAATCGGATATAATTCAAATTCAAATTTAAATCGGGTATGTAAACTTTTGACTTATAAACTTTGGATTTAGATGTATAGAAATACTATATATAGAAAATATTTGAATTCAAATTCAAATTTGAAACGGGTATATAAACTTTTGACTTATAAACTTTAGATCTATAAACTTTAGGTCTATAAACTTTAGATGTATAGAAATACTATATATAAAAAAATATTTGAATTCAAATTCAAATTTGAATCGGATATATAAACTTTTGACTTATAAACTTTTGGTCTCTAAACTTTAGATGTGTAAACTTGAGGTGTATAAACTTTAAGTGTATAAATTTACTAAAATAGAAATATGCGGTGCCAAAAAAGAAAACCAGGTGGACGGGGGGAGGGGATCGATCGCTGATCCATCCCCAGGGCGATCGATCGCCAAACAGGATTTCCGTCTTAATTGTAATGTATCATTAAGATCTACAGAAACAATCGGGTACCTATGTGGTACTCGTTCATTAATCATTATCACGATTCCGTTCAGTAATTCTTTACAGGAGCTGAACAGTGAACACCAAGCTGCCAAAGACTTATTGCTGTTCTTTTTGGAGGAAAAAAAAAACATAGGAAAGAGCATCTACTTCTACAAAAGAAGGACAAAAGAAAGAGCAAAAGAACATGTGCCCTACAGAAACTACTGAATTTTGATGATGGGCAAATCTATAGCTCAACTTTAGATTTGTACTGTTGCGAGCCAGGATCTTGGCTGAGCATAGTACTCTTCTGTTTCTGTAGCATCTCGACAACTTCATCAAGAGGTGGGTCTCCTGGCCTTCTGAAAGCTTGATTCCCAATCTTAAACTCGTAAGCCTCTGGCTGGCTCAAAATAAACTCTTTCACCTATAAAACACACACAAAAAGCACATCATTAACATTAAACAGTATCACCCAATTATCACTGCTCTGAAGAACATAATTAGACATGCATATATAGTTAAGATAGTGCTAGAATTCTTCCATCTTTTCTATAACTAATCTCAATGGCATTATTAGCTCAAGATTCTTGCATCTTAAGCTGTTCAAGAGAATTGAAAATTGCAAGCAAGCTTCCTCCTACCTCAAGAATGTCCTGCCCTCTATCCATGGTGAACATGAGAGTGCCAAAATCCATAGCCACGAATTTGGCCGCCACCGATCCAGTGCGCAGCACATTGGTCCACCTCGTCGCGATTCCCATCACCTCCTCCTGCGAGAAGAACTTGAGATTTTTAGTGGACAGAAATGGCAGGAACCAACGGCGGATAGCGATCGAAGGGATCGATCCACGCACGGCGCACCTGGGAGCGGCGAACGCCGAGGCGGAGCTTGACGAAGCCGAACGAGGGGCCGGCGTGGCGGCGGAGGAGCTCGGCCTGGAGGGCGGCCGGATCCATGCCGGACAGGTCCGGCGGCGGGCCGTCGTCCCGCGGTGGCGCCGCTGCGCCCCAATGGCGCCAGTCGTCGTCCTCTTCGTCGTCCACCACGTCGCGCAGGTCGTCGGGGATGGACACCCTCTTCGCCGCCACCGCCGTCTCGACGGCCGCGCACAGGAGGACACCGGCGAGGATCACCAATGCGCATGGCCACGCCGTTCTGGCCATCTGGAGTGAACTCGCGGATTCAGTTCGATGAGCTACAAAATGCGTGGCTAACCAACCATGGTCATCGCTTATTCTTAGGTGATAGTATATTTTTCTGGGTTTGAAGCCTCACACATTAGTTTCTTTTCTAATATTCGTGTTTTTTTAGTGATGCACTTTTGAACTTTTTTTGGGTATTTTTTTCATAGTTTAATTGTATATGTTGTCCACAAATATTGGTCATTCTTCAATGTTTGCAGCTTCAAGTACAGAAATTCAACAACTTTATTCCCTAATATGGAAAGATCGGAGGAGATTTATTCTACAACTATTATGATGTGAAATTATTTCTTACCAATTTCTCCAATCGGGGGGGGGGGGGGGGGGGGGGTTCTTATTTAAATGTATATGTTGTCTACAAATATTGGTCATTCTTCAATGCTTGCAGCTTTCAGTTTAGAAATTTAAAAACTTTATTCCCTAAAATGGAAAGATTAGAGGAGATTTATTCTACTAGTATTTATGTATTGCAGTTATCACCTCCATGGGCAAAAATAAAAGGAAAAGAGACAGATCCTAAAGCAAAACACAGAATCTATACAACATACTAGAAGAATATACAATTGTTTAGAGGGACTTAAGATTTGCCAGAATATCCTAAACATCCATTGAGTGGAAGACTGAGAAATCGACTTCAGGTATTTCTCTGCCTGACAACCTAGCTATACCAAGCCCTTGTTTAGTTCCCAACTTTTTTTTCAAATTTCCAACTTTTTCATCACATCAAAACTTTTCTACACACATAAACTTCCAACTTTTTTCTTCAAACTTCCAATTTTAATCAAATTTTCAATTTTGGCGTGGAACTAAACACACCCCAAGCCAACAATCAAAAGGGGACTGAAAAGTGCAGAGTCCAGCATCATCACATCACACACGCGGGGGATGAGAATTCTCAATTGTCTGCAACCTGCAAAACTTCCATGTACTAGAGTGGTTGGACTCATTTACTGACAGTTAATTCAGAAAAATAGAAATGGTCCAGATTTGTTCATGTGTCGGATCAGTTACTTCTAACGTACAGTAGTAGCAAACTTCTTTAGAACTGAGCTTTCAAGGAAATTAATAACTGAAATAATTTGTGGAATAACGCTTCATGTATAAACTGACAAAGCAGAAATAGACAACAGTACAGAATGTAATCTGCTCACAAATACACTCTAATTCCACCACAAACCTGAAGTTCATGAAGGGCCATCAAAGTTATTAAATTCATATACTTCTAAAGTTATATGTTTACAACTTGATCGAAAAATCAAAATTGGTCATATTAATCATATATGATTAGCACAGGTAAATGGGTAGAACGTGCTCATCCTATTTAAGAGTAAAGAATATAAAGGCTCATGATTTCTGCTCGAGGTACAAAAATAATGATCTAGGATCCATAACAAATGGGCAAAGCTTGACATATCTACCTGAAAAATTATCTCAATTGAGAATATAATTTTTCAAGATTAGGAGGCTAATGCAACATAAATGATAAGAGATTCGGTTTTCTGGCCTCTTTGCTAGATGCCCCTTGACTTCATATTCCAACATTTTGTCCTCCTTTCCCATTTATAGTCTTTACTCAAGTGAAGTATCCGCACGCAGAACTAGTAAGCAGGAAGTTAACTGTATTTGAAGAAATCACTATGAAAAGCACTAGTATGTAACAAGGATCCTCAAAAGAACAGCACAACAGAAAATTCAGACCTCTCGTAAGGAAGAAGTAAATTTCCTTGTTATCTTAAAAAAGAAGTAAATAACACAAATATATTATTATCAAAGTAAATAATTACATTATGATACTAATCTGCACAGCTCTGTCCAGATTTCATCTATAAACAACATCTTAAAAGAATAGAGCAGCAATTCTGCAACTAATACTGAAGCTTCCTGATTCTAAATTGGGACTTAACAATGTCCTAGAAGAAAGAATAGTGTGAAAACTTACTATGTTGCCAGTCCTTAGAAACCAAGTAGATTGTGAAGAAAAGTTGCTTCTACTGCTGCCATCTTCTAAAACACATGGCATGGGCTAGAATTCTACTTCAGCCACTCAAATGAAGCCGAAAAGTCCTCTTGAGAACAAGCGTGAATTCCTCCTCCTCCCCCTGTTTGCTGTTCTTGCACTTCTCATTGGTGTCAGGTAAAACCGCAACATCCCGTTATCCAAGTTCCCGGGAGAAGTATAATGCACACTCCTGCTTCTGCCAATCTTGCATTCCTTATTCCTAAGCCAATCTGTGCGGAAATTATGGACATCCCCATTAGCTACAGCTTGTGAGCTTCTGAATGAACCTTGGCTTGCTCTGACTGAACCATGGCCGTTGCGTCCAGGCTGAATTTCACAATCCATGTCTCCTGTCTCCCCATTTCTACCCCTTCTGGTATCCTTCCTCGATTCCGAGAGCGACCGCTCAAGAACATGCTCCCCTTTCCTCACAAACTCCTTGAGTGGGCTAGTGATGCTACGATCCCACACCCTGCTCCACCTGTTCGACCTCCGCCTTCCGACACCTGACATTGTCATCTCCGGCCCGGTGTCACTGCAATTCCTTCTTCCACTGAGATGGCGCCCCTCGCCGCCGGCATCAGCCAAATGCTCCCCATTCCTGCTCTCTGCAACGCCGGCACGACTCTCCCCAGCCTCTTCCTCTGCATTGCTCCGCTGAGCCCTCCTCTCCCCATCCGGAGGCGGCTGAGGCTCCTCCAAGCAGGCGAACGAGCAAGCCAAGGCCCTACCCACCATCGACCCGTCCCACGAATGCCGCGGCGGCTCCAGGGAGCCCGAGCCTCTCATGGGCTCCCGGCAGACCATCCACTCGCAGGATCGCCGGAAGCTGGGCTTCCTCTCCACCTGCGCATTGTCGCCAGCGCCGTCCGGATCCACCGGCCTCGGCCGCGGCGGCCGCGGGGGCTCCTTCCTCCTACTCCACCGCATCCCCTTCCTCGGCAAGATCGACCTGAGCCACGCCCCGCCCTTCCACTTAGCCCCTCGATTCCCACCTCCAGGGTCCACCTCGAATTCGGCGACCTGGGGATCCTTGGCGTCGGGCGGATGCGCGGCGGCACCACCGGCGCTGCAGGAGTCGTCCAGCTGGAAGAGCAGCATGAGCGTCTTCCGCAGCTTGCCGTGGTCGGCGCTGGATCCCTCGCCGGCGTCGGCGGTGCCGACCTCGACGATCTCCTCCTCCTCCTCCTCGGCAGGGTTGCGGACGGAGGAGAGGCGCTCCATGAGGCAGGTGGAGCAGACGCCGGTGAAGACCTGGGACGGGTGCCGCCCACACCTCTCCACGCCGCCGCCGATGCCGCCGCCCGGTTGCCCCTCCTCCTCCTCCCGCTGCGGCTGCGGCTGCGGCTGCTCCACCACCGCCTCCATTATGTAGCACAGGGGCAGAGCACGGCCGGCGAATCGAAGTCAGGAGGGGACAAACGGGTGCGACATTGGCAGGAAAAAAACCCTAACGAGCCGCCCGAAAAGCGACTTTTGGGTTCGGGGGCGGCAGCGGCAGCGGCAGGCAGCAGCCGCGTGGGGAAACGGGCGGAAAGGCTCGCTGCCTTTGGGCTTCTCTTCGCTTTGGTTTTGGGTCGCGTGGCCGTGGTGGTGGTGGTCTGGTGGAGATGGAGACGGAAGAGAGGAAACGAGACTACGAGAGGCGGATGCGATCGAGACGAGGAATCCGCGAGTCGCAGACTGGGTTTTGGGCGCACACGCACGCGCAAGTGCGCAACGGGGCCAACGGCACAAGACCGAGACCCGCGGATCGCGTCGCCCGAAAGCCGCAGCAACCACGCACGCACGCACACAGCGCGGCTCGGCGCCTGGGCCGCTGCGAGGTGGGCGCGGCGCGCGTAAATGCGCGGTGTACCACTGCACTGGTGCGTGGGGCTGGCTGCCTCGTTCGTCCGGTCGCTCGCTCACACGTCTCACGGCGCCCGAGTTACTGCGGTTCGGTGGCTCGCGCCGCACGCAGGCTACTGGGACGGGACGCGGCTCCGGCAGTACGAGCGTGCGGCGGCTACGCATCTCGGAGGCACGGCCGCTGTCCCGAACCGAAGAGATAGCTCCGCTAACGTAGGGTAAAAAAGAAAAAAAGTAATGTTCCGTTTGTTACCACTTTCAGTATTATCAAGTTTTAGCATTATTAAATTTTGATAAGACAACAAATTAAACACACTTCGACCATTACTATCTTACTAAATTTTAGCACTTCTAGAAGTTCTCTCTTAAAACTCTACTACTCCCTCCGTTTCAAAATATAAGCATTTTTAGCTATAAATCTGAACAAGCTAAAAGTTGTTACATTTTAGGACGGAGGTAGTAAAATTTAGCGAAGGCATCAAAGCCAACACTACAGAAATTTGATAATATCAATATGTGTTACTAAAATTTGACATTACCAAATTTGATGATTGATTTGGACAACAAACTGAACAAACCCAAAGTCAATACTACTACTACTGCACTATACGGGAGAATTGATTGCTACAGTTGGACCTAAGCTTTCAATCGCCCTCACGGCCCAATAGGCCGTCTCCCCGATCGAACAATGTACGCTGCCCAGTACACCGTGCTGATGTCCCCTTGTTGATTAATGACTTGATCAGCTGAATTGGCATGAACCAAAGCGAACTGTTTTTGCTTCGAGATGACTGAAGCAAACTGCTGAATAGGAAGTACTACAGCTCTTTGCACTGTTGCACAGTACAGCTGGTACTAAAAGCCTTGTAAATCCGATAGATAGAGGCAGCAGGCCGGAAAGAAGCTGCAGACTGCAGGCCGGTCGGATCGGGATTGCGCATGCTCTGCTCTCGAAGACGGTGGAGCCATACTAGATAGCGATGATTGGCACTTGTTTGGCCCAGCCGAGCCATTGAGAGCAAGTACAGTAGGAGAATTAAGCAGGCTATAATATGTCTATCATGGCAAAAAAGCTGAGTTGGCGGAGGGAATCAAGGACAGAAAACTTAAGCGGGCGACTATATTAGCGCCGGCTGCACGCAGCCTCCAAAACTAGGTGAATGCCATACCCTTGCTTGCGCATAGTGATTGGGTACTAGCTGTTCATGATAAATGGTGATTGGACAACAATCGGTTTGTGCATGCAGCTTTTGGCCTGCCCAAGGAAGAAAACACAAGCTACATCTATATGCTATATATATAGCCTACTGTAGCGACCGTTTCGTCGTGGCGCCTAGCGGGAAAATTTATTTCTAAAAACCCTATTTGCGAAATATGTTTCTTTGCTTGTTGTATGTCTCCGTGCCATTCCAGATCTCATTTCCCCAATCCATCGTCGAAATCCAAACCCTAATCTCAATCTGTCTCGAATCAAATCCTCTCGAAAAGTCTATATTGCCTCCCTCAAGTTCGTGGGCCGATCTCTTCTCCCCGGCCCATTTCCCCTCAGCCCATCTCTCCTCTCCCCTCCATCCTTGCCCGCACGTGCGAGGCACGTGCGCCGCACGGGCGCTGAGCAAGAGAGAGCTCGCTCTCTCTCTTTCCTTCCTCTCTCTCTCTGCTCTCGCTCCCTCTCGATGCCGCTTCCCGTCGACGCCGCTCAAATCGCCGCGCCACCCGTTGCTTCCCGCGCGCGCGCGCCGTGGTGGCCGACCGGCCAGTCGTCGCCGCCGTCAGTGCCTGCCGCGCCTGAGCCCGCGTCTGCCGCCCTGTAGCCGCGCCCTTCCAGACCGCCCCGCCGTCATCGCCGTCGTCATCGACCCGGCCCCGCCACTTCGCGCGCTAGCTTCCAAGGGATGGAGGCAGAGCTCCTCCTCCTCCTGCCGCGTCGCCCTCTCTCCCTCCTTCTTTTCCCAAAGAGGCAAGGGGCAAGCCCCCTTTCTTCCTTCCTTTTTCCCTTTTCTCTTCCACCGCCGGCGTCATGCCCTCTGTCGCTGTTTTCGACGCAAGCGCCGAGCGCCAGCTCGCTCCTTGACCGCCCTAGGTCGGTTTCCAAACTGACATTGCCCTCCTATTAAACCAAGGCGCCCTCCCTTCCTCTTCCTCTCCCTTGTTTTCGCCTTCCGCCTCCACCGCTCCATCGTCGCTCCGCCCTGCTTGCACCTCCGCCGTTCGTCGCCAAAGCACTGGGAGAGCCAGTGCGTGCGAAGGACGCGTGAAGGGGACTCCGGGCGCTCGTCTTCTTCCTCTTCCCCGGCCCGAGGCCGGAGAGATCACTCCCGTGCCGTCGGCCTCTCGTCACAGCGCCCCGTCTCGTCTCGGTAGAACACCTCCCCGTTCTCCCTCCTCGCTCTTCCTCCTTCCCCTATAGGCTCGAGCAGTAGCTTGTGTAGCCTCCCCATAGCTAGCCTGCGCCGCCCCGACCGCTGCCGCCGCTCGCAGTAGGCTCGCCGCCGCGCTCGGTAGTAGCCGCCCATCGCCTGCCTTCCTCGGCGATGTTCCGTCCAATCCGACGCTAGAAACGGATTCCCGGAGTCGTGTAGATGCTCTAGCTCGCCCGAATCAATCTCCCGTCGCGCCGTCGCCGTTACCCTCTTTTCCCGCCGCTGGTTGCCGCCGCCGCAATCCGCTGCCGTCGAACTCCCTTCAGCGCATCCGAGCCATTGGCTCGTCCATTCTCAACCCATGCTACCTCCCGGTGTGCTCGCTTTCGCCTGTATCGCCGTGGTTCGCGCCGCCGTTCACAGCCGCCGTCCGCCGTCTGTTCCGGCCGACGCCTTCTTCAACCTCCCGCCGGCCCGCGTGGCTGCCACGTAGGCGCCACGTCGGCGCCAGCTCGGCCGGACCGGGTTAAGCCAACCCCGGTCAGCCGCTCCCTCCGTCCCCGCTCGCGTGCGCGCGGCCCACGGAGAGCCGAGAGGCTGCGTGTTGGCCACTTGCGCGCCGCGTCCACCGCGAGCCACACGCGTGCACCGCACCCACCCCAACCCTAGCGCCGCGCCGCATGCACCTCGCTCACGGTGAGCCGAGCCGCCGACAAGCGGGTCCCACTCGGGACCACACGAGGTGGACCCGGCCCACCGGTTCCCCTCCCTCTCTCCCCGCGCGTGCCTTTGGGCCGCCTTCTCGGGCCGGCCGGCCCATTTAGCTCGGCCAAGCCGCCCTTTTCTCTCGGGCCGCGCCCTAGCCACCCGAGGGAAGTCTATTTCCCCTCTCTCTTTCTTTTCTTTTTCCAAAAGGGTTTAATTAAATCCTTTTTCCTTTAGACAAAAAATCCAATAATCTTAGAAATTCAATGTCTTTTCAACCGT
Source organism: Oryza meridionalis (assembly GCA_000338895.3). Lineage (NCBI taxonomy): Eukaryota > Viridiplantae > Streptophyta > Magnoliopsida > Poales > Poaceae > Oryza > Oryza meridionalis. The sequence goes on from CM002526.2 coordinate 2,835,426, forward strand.
ACATCCGTTTGACTCCGTTCAACTTCTAAAATTCCTCAAATCTCGAGATCTATCTAATGGCACGCTTAGAGGTCAATAATAGGGCTTTAATTTCGCCGTTTGTTGAGTCGTCTCGTTCGCGTGTAGCTTCGGAGCCCGAAGACTCGCAGTGCGAGGATTTCGAGGATCAAGCTCAAGATCTCGAGCAAGGCAAGTCACCTTTGATCATCTTGCACCTATAATTTAAATCTAAGTATTTCTTTTCTACAAATAATGCATGGATAGGATTAACACAAGTAATTTGGCCGCGGCTTGCGAGATAGCCTACCGGCCCCAATCCTAATTGCTACAATTACCCTCCTTGAATTATTGAACACTTAAACCTCCCTTGTCAACTATTGTACTTCGATGTACGGGCCTTTGGGCACGCACGTCGGAGTCCTCCCCTCAAATTTAAAATATCCAACGATGGGTAAAACTTGGGTTTTACAAAAGACTTGGAAAAAAAACCCGACGCCTGGGTCGGTGCTTGCGAACTAAATAAATTTCCAAAAATCACAGACTGGGGGACGTGCCGGGAGCACGGTTTCCCACTCTTGCACTTAAGGACCGATTCCTTTGAAATTTCATCCGAACATATAACAAGTACGACCACATGGGTGGAATGGGACACCCCTGGCTGAGTAATTAGCTAATCAGGGGAGCCTTGATGCCGGGAGACAAGTGGATTCGCCAGGGTGGTGTCGGGGAGGACCCATGGGCTTCCTGGCACAGTATGGTCTGGGACCTAACCTGTTGTTGGTCTGGGACCCCTCTCGTCGGCATATGGTAAACCTGTGTTGGCTCTCGAAATGCCTTATCATGAATGCCTCAAGGTCACCAGACGTGGCTGTTCTGCACGGGCTAGGTGATCCGGGTTAGTAATGTCGTGTGGGTAAAGTGTGCCCCCTCTGCAGAGGTTATTAAACTGTTCGAACAGCCGTGCCCACGGTCATGGGCGGATGTAAGGTGATTCCTTAGCGTAGTTTTGTTTGACCACTGCTTTGTGAAATTGCTGTTGTGGAATTGGGTTGTGGCCGGGTGCCAATCTTGAATCTATCAAAGACTGATACATTGCACATACTCCGACCGGACGAGATGCACTGTCTCATCCGTGTCGTTTGAGAAGCACTCACTTAGTTGTTTAAAAAGGAGTCTAACTAAAATCAATTGTAAAAACAACAGCCTTTCCTTGAAGCCTTCATTAAACACATAATTCCCATGACTTGCTGAGTACTCCTGTACTCACCTTTGCTCTATATAAATAATCCCCCCCAGTTGCTGAAGAAGATGAGATGGATCCCGCTGACGAGGAGTTCTTCCAGGAGCAAGTCGGCTATGATGAGTTTTAGGGTTTCGATCTAGTTCCCAAGTCGCGCATGTGATGTATGGTCCAAGTCTTGGCTTCCGCTTTCTTCTTTTGTAATGCAGTTGTGAGCTCGGGGTCTGTCCTCAGCCCAACATGACTGTAATCCTACTCTATAATTAAGAGACCTCTGTTGCTGTGATATTCTGTCTTCCTGTGATACCAGCACTGTTTCCTGGGACTAGTATCGGCTAACAGGTTAATTTGGAGCGTCACGGGCTGGTTCCGTTCGGGGCGTGACACCTACTAAATGACATGGCAAATTTTATAGCCAGCAACGGACGATATTATTGATCCTGCTCTGAGCCATTGCCAATCGGACTCGGTGAAGCAGTCGCTTTTAGCAGATTTTAGTGCATCCTCGTTTCTAAAATACTATAGTCTGCAGTGGTGTCGCCGTTACTTGAGAAGTAGGAAATCCGAGTAAGTAGTGGAAAATTCTTCTGTTGCCAGGACGATTTTGACACCACCAAACGTCAGGTGCACGGCGAAGCGTGTGGAACACAGACCCGTCGTCGCTCTTTACATTACATCCGGCCACCCGTCTGTCACCTAGCTCTTTTGTTGTCCTCGGCCTGGATTTTTCACATTTTGGTCCTTTTTAAAAATTTATTTTGCAAATAGACCCATGAAAAAACTTATCCCAGAAGTGGTCCTTTTTGGGGCGCCAGAGTGGCTGGCGCCGTCATCTAACGGGACGGCGCTAGCCTCTCTGGCGCCGTCCTCCTGCCACCGTGGTGCACGCGAACCGACGTGGCAGGAGGAGGGCGCCAGCATGGCTGGCGCCGCCGCCTCCATTCCTGTTTCTCTGTGTGGAATTGCAACGGTGTCATTTTTATTTTATTTTTTCGGATGTTTTTTCACACTCAGGATCACGATACAACCAACCACAAAAAAAATTTAAACTCGAACTACCACTTAGCTAAGTCTGAAAATATCTAGCATACCACTTAGTCTACTTTGCACCTTCACTAAAATTAGACCATAACTCCTTTAGTAAAACCCTTTGATCAGCATGTTAAACATAATGCACTCTACCACTATATGAAATTACTTAATCTAATTCAAAATATAACCACATGAAATGACATATATAAGTTAAACAGTACATAGAGATGCAATTTTTTTATTTTTATTTTATTTTTTTAATATTTTTTTCACACTTAGGAGAACATAGGAACCAACCGTATAAAAAATAAACTCAAACGGACAAAATATGTGACATGTAGAATTTTCCAAAACTCTACCGAAACGGACAAAATATGTCATCTATTAAAATAGGCGTAACTTTCTCATACGGATTCGGAATCAGGCAAATAATATATGCACGAACATCTACAGAAAAAGTTACATCCGATTCTCCCCCGATTTGCCGGGTTCGGCCATATTAAAATCTCCAAATTCCGCTTGCAAGATTGTGTTTTCGAGGAGAGAAGTTTTTCGGTGGAGCTTTGGAAAATTCCACATGCCACATATTTCGTCCGTTTGAGTTTATTTTTTACATGGTTGGTTCCTGTGAGTTCCTAAGTGTGAAAAAAATATAAAAAAATAAAATAAAAATAAAAAAGTTGCACATCTCTCTCCTCTGCACTAGTTCGGAGAGAGGAGAGGAGAGGAAAAATTTTACATGTCACATATTACGTCCATTTGAGTTCAATTTTTCTATGGTAGGTTCTTGTGTGTCCCTAAGCGTGAAAAAAATATCAAACAAATAAAACAAAAATAAAAAAAATTCGGGGGGGGGGGGGGGCGCCAGCCACTCTGGCGCACTCCCCCTAGCCACCTCAGCATCGCCCCGCCATGTCGGCAGGGGGACGGCGCCAAAGAGGCTGGCGCCGTCCTGTTGAACGACGGCACCAGCCACTCTGGCGTCCCAGAAAGGACCATTTTTGGGATAAGTTTTTCTAGAAGTCTACTTGCGAAATAAGTTTTTTAAAAGGACTAAAATGTGAAAAATCCAGTGTCCTCGGCACCACCAACGCACGGTGCAACGGACACGCGCATAGATTAAAACGACGAAACGCGCCCTACAATCCAACAGTTTCTGCGTTACCGCATTGACAAGGCAAACGTCCCGTCCGCTTCTCACCAGCTCGCCGTCGTTCCGATCAGTCGGCCAACCGCGCGTACGCCGCTGCCGTTGGGCGCGGTGGATTCGCCGTGCCGCGACCGAGGGAGGTCGGCGGCGATGGCAGCGCATCCTGCCGAACCCCACATCGCGTGCCCGTGCCGACTTGTTATTGACTCGTGTCTCGTGACTCGATCACCGTTCGGTGTCACTAGCTTGGAGTAGTAGTCTTGCTGGATCAACTGAGGGTGTGTTTACTTCACACTAAAATTAGAAGTTTAGCCATGTTTAGTTTCAAAATAATTCTTCAAACTTCTAACTTTTTCATCACATCAAAACTTTTCTACACATATAAACTTTTAACTTTTCCGTCACATCGTTCCAATTTCAACCAAACCCTTTGGTTGAAATTGGAACGATATGATAAAAAAGTTAAAAGTTTATGTGTGTAGGAAAGTTTTAATGTGATGGAAAAGTTAAGTTTGAAAAAAAAAGTTTATAAAGACTCGGCATGAAGGATTTCCTTCCGTCTACGTGTATACCTAGATCCACTCTACTCTTGCTGGCTGTGGACCTGTGGTTACCAGGTGTGGGCCATGGTACTGGAGTGAGGCCCACCTGTCATTCACCTGGATGGATTGCTCAATACTAGGTGAGATGTGAAGGCAAAGTAGAGACATGCATTAAAAAGGATTGACTTTGACTTCACTCCAACATTTCCAATTCCACACGGCTGCCAAGTTTGGTCCCACCGGCGATTGAGTGGTTCAGGGCAGCGCTAGGCGATGTGTTTGTTCCCGGGATGGTCGTCGTCGGTTCAGCAGCAGCATAGACCAGGTGCAGTCAAATGCGAGTATGGGAATGCACAAGTACGACCATTCCGGTGCCACTCTTCATCGAGCTTCCTTCGCTTGACATGAGACATTTTGTTCCAAGTTAGCAGCCGCCAGCGAGCCACGAAATGAATCAGTGAGTGTCTTGTGTCTATGTTTGTCGCCATTGCCTTCGCTATCAGTCTTCACGACGAACACCGTCGAGTACTCGAGTGCCCCACCGTGACCGTGAGATGTGAGATGACTGACTTGTGGTTTGTGAATCTAGTGTTTACTGTTGGGTGAAAACCGGAAATGAAACTATGGACGACACAAATTATAGGCCGGAGAGAGGACTTCCAAACGGATCGAGAGCAGTTTTTGATGAAAACTTACTTGATTTGCATAGCATTAGATATGCACATGAAAATCTTGGTTGAGGAGTGACCCTCTCTAGCGGGAAGACATGAGGCCCCCCTTTGTGAGTCCGGCCAAGGGATTAAGTGCAGTGATCAGGAACGTGAGCTCACCTGTGCGAGATCGATCCGCCGGGGTTAGGCTCGCAAGATGGATGGTGATGAAAATGGAGACAAGAGATTATCCAGGTTCGGACCGCTGTGAAGCGTAATACCCTACTCCTATGTGTGGGTTGATCTTCGAATTGTTGCAGGGAACTCAAATCCTAAGAGAAACTACTAGGGCTCGGCTAGCCTCGTCCTAGAATTCGATCTATCAAGAGTCATCCCCTGGCACGTAGGGCAAGGTCTTTCTTCTGTAGTTTAAGGGGATACCACATGCACTGCCTCTACGCTCTCCTCCTTGGAGAGGGGCCCAAACCGACCTGAACTGAACAGCTGTCCATGCCTTGCGTCGGAAGCGAAGCACGCGGTCGTCCTCATGTGGCCCCCACCGAGGCACTTCATCTGACACGGGGGACATCCCCCATCGTTCCCTCATAAATTCTTGATGACTTCGCGGGTTCATGCGCGTGGGGTGCACCGACCCACACGTCGATCCCCTGCACCTGACGGGATGGGGCATACCTGCCCCCACGCCACCTGACACAGGGTGGGGCGTGGGTACGCTGCCGCCTATCCCATCCGTTTGTCACCGGTCGCAGACCGGTCAAGGTCGCCTGGCGCACGTCTTACTGTGGGCGGCGCACGACCAGCCACGCCGCATTAAATGCAACGGGGGCGGTTGGGGCACCGCCCATAAATACGCTCGGCAGACAGCGTCCCCGCCCGCTCAAGTCCCCATGTGGCTGCCACGTGGCGGCTGAGCGAGGGCCTCGGGGTGACGTAGCCCCTCGGGCCCGAGGGGTGCGACGAGGTACCCCGAACCCCCTAGGGACACGCAGCCGCTGCTTGGCCGTTTATCGCCTGAGTGCCCGATCCCCCGAGGGGGGGGGGGTCCGGGTCACCCGGGTGCACAGTTAGAGGGAAAGGCTTCCTTCCCCTCAGCCCTGGTACCCCCGGGTCCATATCACCGATAATCTTTTAAAAAATAAAAAAATTATTTATATACTACTCCATCCATTTCAAAAAGAGTAAATTTCACAAAACTACAGGTATTTTGACCAAATTATCACAAAACTACAGATTTAAGGAGTTGTATCACAAAACTACATATTTAGCACCAAATTTATCACAAAACTACAGATTTTAGATTAAGTATCATAAAAATGCATATTTAATATTGAACTTATCACAAAACTACAACTTTTGGAGTTTAAATCCCTAGCACCATTATTATGGTGCAGCTATAAACATCAATACTTTGTGATTAAATTGATTCTAAACCTATAGTTTTGTGATAATTTAGTTACTAAATATGTAGTTTTGTGACACTTCATCTTAAATGTGTAGTTTTGTGATAAATTTGGTGTTAAATGTGTAGTTTTGTGATACACTGAGTTAAATCTGTAGTTTTGTGATAATTTGGTCATAGTATCTATAGTTTTGTGAAACTTACTCTTTCAAAAATATCAATCTATAAGATGTGATACAACGTAGTGCAATGAATCTGGATAACTCTTTTATCTAAATTTGTTGTGCTAAGTTGGATCACATTCTTTTATAGGTTATCTTTTTTTTTTTACGAAAGGAGCACATGATAAATATAATATATGTTCTTTTATAACAAAAAATGACGAATTATTTAACCGTCTGATTGGAAATGAGTTACTCGATTTTGTGTTTCCACTAAAAAAGAAAAACACCAAAGGCGACCCTAGTTCCCGTCATTCCTCTCCCTTGCTCTCATCCTCCTCGCGTATGTCACCACCTGCATATCACTATCGGTGCTACTGACGCGAGTGTCCACTCCTTGTCACTGCGCGTTTTTTTCTCTTTCTTCGATGTTTACGCTCCTTAATGATGCTTATGTCATAGGAACAATCGCCTCTATGGCTCTATTCCCTCCGTCCTTAAAAAAAACAACTAGGAGTTACTAGTACAACAAATATGGACAACCATTTATTTAGGTTCGTTGTACTAGCAGTAGGAGTGTTCACACTCTTTCTTGGGACGGAGGGAGTATTATTCAACCCTATGGCTGCAGTATTATTGTTAGTCCTTATTTAGATGGGGAAATTTTTTTAGGTTTAGTTATCACAACGGATATACGGACACATATTTGAAGTATTAAACGTAGTCTAATAACAAAACAAATTACAGATTCCGCCAGAAAACTGCAAGAAGAATTTATTAAGCCTAATTAATCCGTCATTAGCAAATGTTTACTGTAGCACCACTGTCGAGGAGTGATCCTCTCTAGCGGGAGATCGTGAGATCCCCTTTTTTGGTTCAGCCGGGGGCAGCGGGTGAGATCCGAGGTTTTCGAGACAAAAGAGACACAAGGGATTTATACAGGTTCGGGCCGCTAAGAAGCGTAATACCCTACTCCTGTGCTATGCTCCTTGAGTAAGGATTACAAGATCCCCTTGTTGAAGTAAAATATGGTGTTGATCATCCGGGGCTAGAGATTGCTCAAGAGCGTCAAATGGATTGTCCTGGATCCATCCCCCTTTACTAGGCCTGGACCTCCTTTTATACCTCAAGGGGTTACCACATGGGCCCAAAAACCTAGCTCCGGTGGAGAAGTGTTTTGCATTAAATGCCTGTCTTGTCTCTTGACTTGGGAAGCAAGCGCACGTCATCTTGATGATGGGGCCTGTCAAATCTTGCCGCCTGACACGAGGGGCGCCCATGTCAGCTGTTTTTAATGGGTGAAGACTTCTGGGCTCCTATTACACCGGGAAACGGGAGCCTAGCTTTGACCAGAGCGGGAGGACCGACTCCGGCTAGGATAAGAGGATGAGAACCTCTCACCATCATTATTTGATGGGACATGTCAGACTGCACGCCGCCTAACACACGAGCAGCGCACAGGCGCACTACCCAGTCCCATCGGTCATTCGACCGGTCACAGACCGGTTGAGTACACTGCACGCCGCATTCGGGTTACCATAAATACGGGTAGGTGGGCACCTGTAGGCGGACACCTAACCCACCGTACGTGGTGACCTAGAGAGGGGGTCGGGGGAGCCCGACCCCTAGTCACGGGAGGGGGCGGTCGCCCGACCTCGGGCCCGATCCCCCCTCGGGGGAGGGCCACGTGGCGCCTCGGGCAGCCTTCTCCCTCTAGTCTCGGCCAGGGAGTGACCACCGCCCTACCTCGGGCCCAACCCCTCTCAGGGGAGGGCCACGTGGCATTGGGGGGCATCCTCCTCCGTCCAATCTCTGGGAGGGAGTGGCCGCCACCCCACCTTGGGCATTACTCCCCTCGGGGGAGGGCCACGTGGCATTAGGAGGCAGCCTCCTCCTTCTAAACATGATACCCCCGGGCCCATATCACCGACAACCACATTGTCAAATCATGGCACAATTAGGCTTAAAAGATTCGTCTCGTAATTCACACGCAATCTGTATAATTATTTTTTTCTATATTTAATACTCCATACATGAGAACTAAACAGGGTCTTTATTGCTTGACCCCTACCCAAGGTCCTTCAAGGGTTCAAGAGGAGCTCGGTACTCGAGGCCTTTTAGGCTAAATACTTTTCTTTTTTGCTTTTAAAATATACTTTATAAATCATCATCTGAAGTGACTCAAATATAAACCACTAACATAATAGACCAAGTAATAACTCTTAATAGTTACCTCACAGTATGGTTTTAGTTCTCGATAAATAATGTTGATACTACAATTTAAAACTAAAATAAAGAACAATAACAAAAAAAAATTGCTAATCAATAGATTATCATCATGTATAGTATTCATAAGTTTAGGAATAACATTTTTTGGACTAAATAGATGCAAAAACCAACACTTATGAGCACAAAGCATATAAAAGATACTACCAGGCGATCGCACATCCTGCCTAGGTTTGTAGTCAGGGTTGCCTAGAATTGTTCAATGCCCTAAGCTCCGAAAACCAGTTTAATAGATTACAAATGCATAAAGAAAAAGGTATACGGCACAAATCTTATTTGCCATTTGTACAACGAGATTTCAGTTGAGACCTCCTTTAAAATGCATGATCTCCAAAAAAATTTTGTTGGTACGGACTGAACTATTTCCTACGAAAACTCTCTAAAAATCATGCATTTAAATAATGCAATTTTATAGCAAACCCCCACTATCCCAAAACAACCCCAACACAAACAAACTCCACCTTTTAGATATTTCTTTCTTAAAAAATAGACTACTAATACTCTCTCCGTACTAATAAATAAAGTCGTTTAGGATAATGTTTAAGTCAAACCTTGAAAATATAAATCATGAATAACTCTCAAGTTATTGAGTTTGAAAATGTAAAAACTATATAAATAGATTTGTCTTGAAAAATATTTTTATAAAAATATATATATCACTTTTTAATAAATATTTTTATAGAAATAAAAAATTAAAGTTGTGTTTTAGAGACCGTGCCACTGTTTTAAATGACTTCCTGTGGAGATAGTCCACGATAACAACAACGTGGGGGGCCGCATGCAGCGGAACAAGTACGCGCGCATATGCGCAGGTCTTCTCCCCCCACCCGGAGTCCCGAACCAGCCCACTTTGATCCGCGCGCGGCAGCCGTAGAAAGCGCCCAACCCCCGCCCTTTTCTTCTTCTTCTTCTTTCTCTTTTCCAAACCATCAACGTGCCCTTCTCTTTCCTTCTTCCCTTCTCCGAGGGCTTCTGATCCGGAGAGACAGAGATGATAGGGAGCAGAGGCGGCGGCGGTGGCTCGGCGCCGAGGCCGAGGCGGCGGAGCGACCCGGGCGACAGCCGCGACCTCTCCGTGGCCACCACCACGGAGTCGTACAACTCCGAGAGGTCCGTGGGGAGCAGCGGCGGCCGCGGGACCGCCTTCCTCGACGCCTTCCGGTCATGCTTCGTCTCCGGGGAGGCGCAGGCGCGCTCCCCGGAGACCTCGTTGTCCGACGACTTCCATCCCTCCCAACAGCGTAAGTCGCGCAAACAAATTAACACGTGAATCCATCCTCCTCCTCTTCTTCTTATCCATAATTTCTCCGCAGCTTTTACGGTGTTTTTTTTTCCTTAGAAAAGTTTCAAATACGGTACTTTTGTCGGCCAAACTAGTCCTTTTTTTTGTGTGTTGAAGATAGTAGTACTATTATCTTGTTCGTCAACGGCTTGCGGTCAACGCGTACGATAGCGTTTGTACGGCGCTGTAATTGGAGAGGATAATCTCATGATATATGCAGAAGTAATATTTGCTCACGTACTAATGGTAGACAAAATATGTCCAGTGATGACAACATTTCGAGGTATTTTCTTCGGTTGAACTCGTACGGCGTTTGAGCAAAAAAAAGGTTTGATTTCTTTTCCTTTTTAAATCCGAGGGTAGTTTGGTTGTATGCGTTTTGTGGCGTGTGTTCATCAGGATGGTGGCTACTCATCTAAGATCTCTAGTTTAATCATACGTGTGTAACACTCTCGAACTGCTTCTTTATTGTTTTTTGATTTGTCTCCACTTGATCCTGGACCCATCTTGGTCAAAATTCACCTACCATATTCCATACTATAAGCAGAACTCTCCATAAGCTATCATTTCTTGATCCCTCTCTGATCAAAGCAGAATTTCAAGCTCTGTAAATTAACATCGATGATCATGCAATCTCCATTCAAAGTACTGCTCTGAATAATAAATATTTCAGTAGCTTATTCCAGAGTTACGATGCCCAAATTAATTAATTAATTAATTAATATATGTGTCGTTGAATTCATTGAAAAATGTGGATGTGAATTTTTGTTTTCACCTTTTCACTGCAAGAATTATTATCGTTACGTTTTTTCCCCACCTAGTTCAGATACTTATTTCTGTTAAATCATCAGTATCACAGTCGATAAGCTCACAAGGTTCTAGCAGTGGAAGCAATTTTGAGATGCGGAGATCAATGAAAGGACTGTATAATCCAATGCATAGAAATTCTTCAGGAAAGGAGATCCCTGGAAGCGCACAGTTCTCCTTGCCACAGATCCAGAAAGCAACCAAAAATTTCTCGCCAAACCTGAAGATTGGGCAGGGCGGTTCCGGGACAGTATACAAAGGTCAGCTTAATGACGGTACTCTTATCGCCGTCAAACGGGCCAAGAAGGTTTGCTCTTATTTCTTATGTATGTTCATTTTGCAGACTGCATTAGCTAGCGAATACTGATTACCTTGGTCGCCTTTCTTTGCAGAATGTGTACGACAAGCATATGGGTCGTGAGTTCCGGAACGAGATTGAGACGTTGCAATGTATCGAGCACCTTAATTTGGTAAGGTTTCATGGGTACCTGGAGTTTGGTGGTGAGCAGTTAATCATTGTGGAGTATGTTCCCAATGGAAATCTTCGTGAACACCTTGATTGTAAGAATCCCATGATCCTGGAAATTCCCTTTTGTGAGAATATAAATCAAGGGTTTATGCTAATTGTATCTTACATGAAGTTAGCCATATGCAGGTGTCAATGGAAAAATTCTTGAATTTTCTCTAAGATTGGATATTGCAATCGATGTGGCTCACGCTGTTACATATCTTCACACCTACTCAGGTATGTCTTGTTCTTCTGTAGATCTATGTGATTTTGTTCTTCAGCAAATTGTATATTTGAAACCTAGTTATTGGTGAATCTAGAGAAGATAACCGATAGTTACAGTTGAAATGTTCACGTCCCTAAAAGGATCAAACATTTAGGTAACATGATGTCCTTAGCTGCTTCTTAATGCCTCTAAATAGTAGAAAATAACAAACTTTGATTGTGTCGTGCATTCTAAATTTTCCTTTATTCCATCAATTAATTCTCTATGTGAGTAGTAGTTGTTAGTATTTGGTAGCCTGCCTAGATGCCATGCGGAGCTGATCTGCAGATTCCAGAGTAAATGTATGGCATATCTATACTTCCATTGGAAAAATGAGTCTGTTTTATGTAAAAATTGTCCTTGGTTACATGTTCATTAGATGACTGCTTTAGGATATCACAAATATTGGGTCAAACAACCACTTTGCTCACTATCAACTCATCAAGTAGCAAATAAATTCTAACCCTTACAATTTTACCAACAATGCAGATCACCCAGTCATCCACAGGGACATCAAATCGTCAAACATTCTTCTCACAAACAACTGTAGGGCAAAGGTTGCTGACTTTGGATTTGCCAAACTAGCTCCAACTGATGCTAGCCATGTCTCAACCCAAGTAAAAGGAACAGCAGGCTATCTTGATCCTGAATATCTCAGAACATACCAGCTCAATGAAAAGAGTGACGTTTACTCCTTTGGAGTCCTTCTGGTGGAGTTGATAACAGGGAGGCGCCCGATAGAACCAAGGAGAGCTATCGTCGAACGTGTTACTGCAAAATGGGTTAGTTTTTGTGCTATTCTAATCCTTACCATTGCATCTCAAATCTTCTCCATTACCCAATGAAACATATAGCAAGTTTTATACAGGCAATGGAAAAATTTGTTGAGGGAAATGCAATACAAACGCTGGATCCAAATCTAGAAGCAACTGATGCGATCAACCTGGCCGTCGAGAAAACGTACGAGCTGGCTCTGCAGTGCTTAGCTACAACTAAGAGGAACAGGCCAAGCATGAGGCGATGCGCTGAGATCCTATGGAGCATACGCAAAGATTTCAGGGAGTTGGATATACCAACCGCATCCCTGAACTGAACTGAGACAGTTCACTTGGAGCAATCAAGAAAAGCTGCACTCCAGTTTGCCTCTCTTCAAAGCGTGGTGGTATGAATCACCCGATTGCTGGATGATGAATTTATTCCTTCAGGATGTGGTCTAACTAGTTGTGAACGGGACTGGTGATCTTCCTAGGAATTGTGTGTTCACCAGCTAGCAACTAGGAACAATTGCATAGCATATTCTGTACATGATAAATTGTTGCTGTGAGCAAGACACACACAGATACTATATAATGGTATATTGGTTGAGAACGCAGTTTTGTTGTGATTATTTAAAACTTCCAAAAGAACAAACATAGTACTCCTATGCACACAAAGTTTTATACAAAATCGTAACAATTTAAGAAACGTATTTCAGTCCTCAAAAAGAAAGCAACGTATTTCTGGCCCAGGTAGAGCATTGTCCAAATCCATCCAAAACCCATGGCAATCGACCGCTAGCCCACAGTCCAACACTATCCCATTCCCCACCTCAAGTCTTCTCTGGAGTTTGGGCGGCTGTGTCGCTTGGGCAGCAAGCTCAGCAATGATAACACGTGTGGGTTGTTGTGTCGCCACTATGACAAGCTTGACCGCTGCCTTGTGTCGGGCTCCGTCGCGGTAGTTTAGGTTAGGTCAGTTGTTAGTGTGGTGTTGTAGTTGTGGTTTTCGTTCAGTTTTCCCTAATTAACTGGACACTGTAAGATTTGGTCCCGTTTACTCCTTAAAATAGGACACCTTCTTAATATAAAACGTTAGCAACGGCCTGACCATTCAAAAAAAGTCTTCTCTAGAGTTTGTCTCGTCTATGGGAGCAGATTTTTTTTTTATCTTAAAAGTAAACCTTTCTAAAACTTATTTCCAAAATCTGCATATTGTAGCCACGCCCGCCTGGCATGGCAAAACAACACTGACATGCCACAGAGCGGGCATGACAGTTTTGTCCTGCTACACGTGGCCAAATAACGTTCTCATGCTAGTCAGACGGGCTTGACCAAATAACACTGTCATGCCAGCTAGACCGACGTGGTAGTGTTGTTTGGTCACGCCGGTCTAGCTGGCGTGGCCAAAAGATTCAGATTTTGAAAATAAGTTTTAAAAATATTTATTTTCAAAATTAAAAATTAAAAAGTTCAAATTCTTTTTTTTTAAAAAAAAAACTCATGGCAGCATTCTAGCTAAACTGCCTATTGCCTGCGATTCCCTCGCTAAAAAGATTATGCCAAGTGGAGGATAATAGCCGATCGCTAAGGACTCATTTGAAACACATGAATAATAAATATACACAATTAAAGTGCACTACAAATACTACGGATTGAAAAAAAATACAAGAAAACCGATTGGATGGAGCGCAGAAAAAGAAAAGCAAGACTCAGAAAGATAGAGACAAATGATTTTTTTTTTCAATAGGTTAGATTCATGTCAAAATTCCTCCAAAATTTCTTTGTTTTGATACAATCCAAAAGAATATCATAGGATTTTGGATGGCTATTCTTTTAATTCAAAGGGCCACATAGGAAATTCTTTCATAGGATTAAATTCCTTAAAAAACCCTTTGTTTCTAAAGAAGCCCTAACTTCTAACAGTTCCCATGTTATTAACTTCAATACTTTTAGGCTGTGTTCGTTTGGGATGGTTGGTAACCAACCTCCTCTGCACGGAAAACGGAGCAATCCATTAACACGTGATTAATTAAGTATTAGCTAATTTTTTTTTCAAAAATGAAACAATGTAATTTTTTTAAACAACTTTCGTATAGAAACTTTTTGCAAAAAAACACATCAAAATAGCAGTTTGAAAAGCGTGCACGCGGAAAACGAAAAGGGAGAGTTGGGAACAAGGGGAAACGAACTGAGCCGGCCCCTTTGGAATACAGGAAACTCAAAACACGGAAATAGAAAAAAAAACACATGAAACAAGTTAACAAGTGACATGGATTCTCAATTCCTATAGAAGGATAAACCATATGAAAACTTCAAAAAAGGTGTTTGATTGCAATGCAGGGAAAACATATGATTGCAATAGACAAAGCATTGAAAACATGAGCTATGACCTCCTAATTATCTTCCTCTAAAATCTTCATAGGATTGTCCATTCCATTAAAATTTTAAGGCAAAGGATATGATTGAATCATTTGTTTCAAAGGTTGTTATAGAAATTTTTTCTATAGGATTAAAATATTCCAAATTTCCTATGTTTTCTCTACAATTTAAGGGAGTTTTAGTTTTCTTTTGTGTTTGAACTTTTCTTTTAACCCGCAAGTGTGATGAGCTATAGATTTTGTGACTCCTGATGAGTTCGCCACCCTTGTGATAAGTTTTAACTTAAGAAAAATGTTTATATGACAAATTACTCCCTTTGTCTCAAAATAAGTTCATTTTTCACCCATTTGACCCATACCAATACAAAATCAAAAGGATTATAATATCTTTCCTTTATCAAATCCTAATATAATTATCTCTTTATCTACTCCTAATGTATTTATCTTTTACTTTTACAAACTCCGATACAATGATTACTTAAAATAAGTTAAACTTATTTTGAGACAAAAGAAAGAGGGAAAAAAATAACTTATTCTAGATTATACTAACCGAAGCATAACTCTTTAATATGTCTTTAATATGATCTCAGTAAAATCAAGGATTTGTTACATGTCTATCTATTTAAACGTTACGTGTGTTAAGGGACACAATCATGATTGTGAGAGTAAGTATGTGCAGGTCTTTCATGTATTTGCAAAAGAAAAAAAATGTTCAGCTTGGGGTGAAAACGGATCGGATAATATCCGATCCGATCCGCTCCGAATCCGTCGGAAACGAGGATATGATATGGGCTTTTAGAAATCCGGCGGATACGGATGCGGATGCGGGTAGTATAAGGCAGTTGCGGATATAGTATCTCTAAAATCTGGCGGATGCAGATTATCCGACATTTTTATCGGATTATCCGATAAGCCGTTTGCCGAATAATCCGAAATTATCAATGTATATAACCACTCTATCTATTGCATATAACATAAGTTGGTACATCCAATGCCCTAATTCATTAATTAACATAGATTTTTTAGTCTAAGGCTTTTATCGTCTCATGTCACACTCACGTAGCTATATTTTTTATATTATGGACATCATGTATTTATGTTGTTTACCACTTAATCATATACGAAGTAATTATTACTATGGGTCATTTATTGATTATTATATTATTGTTCCTGAGATTGCTAACTCGATGTTGCATTGATTACATATACATGTAACATCCGATAAATTTAATCTGTTTCCGAACCGATTCCACACCATTTCCGACATCTGAAACAATCCACTCCGCATCCGCATCCGTACACTATCCGCACCCGCTCCGAATCTGCTTAAAAGATATGGTTTAGGATATGGTATGACCACTATCCGTCCGAATCCGCTTCGTTTTCACCCCTAAGCTTTGTTAATACTAGTAACAAACCAAACCCTATAGCCGCGGGCCTGTTTAGTTCGCGAAAAGAAAATTTTTGGGTGTCACATCAGATGTTTGACCGGATATCAGAAGGAGTTTTCGAACACGAATGAAAAAACTAATTTCATAACTCGCTTGGAAACCGCAGCACGAATCTTTTGAGCCTAATTAATCCATCATTAGTACATGTAGATTACTGTGGCACTTATGGTTAATCATGGGCTAATTAGGCTCACGATTTCCCACCTAACTGTGTAAATAGTTTTTGTTTTTATCTATATTTAATGTTCCATGTATGTGTCTAAAAATTCGATGCGATGTTTTGGGGGAAAAAATTTGAGGAATTAAACCAGGCCTACCTTGAAAGGGAAGTAGGGAACTGCCGAAACGAATAAACAGGAACCACATCAGATCAGTCACGAGCGAGGGTCACTTGCCAATGCCGGTCGAACCGGTCATCGGCGGCATGAATAATGCAGTACAGAGGACCATTCCTCGTCAGCCGTGCACGAATCATCCGGAATTCGGAATCACATTCCACCTCTCTCCTAGTACTAGTGTCACAAGCTAACAGTCATATGTTTCTTTCAAGTTTCATCTGATGATAAAGGAACACAACACAGACAGAGGTGACGTGAAAACGAGTTCACATGATGAACGTGGCTGACTGTAGTCCCCGTTGTTAGAGAATGAAACAGAGCAAGAACTGAATCCAATATTTAAAAAAGAAATGCTAAATAGTAGGATCATCCAACGGGATAAGTGTAATTACTGTCTCACCACCGTCCGACCAGCCTACCAATGGCACTATGCTTCAATAAAAGTTTACATTTAGTACTAGAAAATTGGGTTTACTACCAGAACCAAGCACCCCAGATCGTTGGGTCAAGTCACGTGATGGGAATGTATGTTGACATTGTTTACAATGGATGCATCAGAGATGAACTTACAAACTAATTAAGGCTGATCAGTACTTAAAAGTTACTGGCAAACCTAGAGTCAACTAAAAGAAACATAAGTCAATTACAGAACATAGAACATAGGGTCAAAAGAAGGGAATCACAAGCGAATACTCTAGCAAATAGTACAACTTGAAGCGTCAAAACACACAACCAAAAGAGGCACCAACTGCAGATCCCAGAGTTCTCCAACAGGAGCTATCTTTCCGACCATTTTCCAGCACATACTAGTACATACGTACTATACTAATGGCTTAACCAAAATAATGGTCTTGTGGATCAAAGCCTTTTATGAACGATCGAATTTGTGGCAAAACAGGGATGTGTTTCGTACTTCCTTTGAGAAAAGGATTGGGTGTCTTGAAATTTACCAGGCAGGAAAAGCACATAAGATACTCATTTCAATTTGTACATCGTTAATGGGAACAAAAGAACTCTTTAACGATTGATGGCAAATCTGGTGGGTGAACATATCGGAATCCTAAACGAGTGGAATACTAGAACTGAGACTCCAGTCAGCGGTTCAGAACGCACCCTCAGTAGAACAGAGCACTAGATCTCAAAAACTTACATCATATTATTTCA
Organism: Oryza meridionalis; assembly: GCA_000338895.3. Classification (NCBI taxonomy): domain Eukaryota; kingdom Viridiplantae; phylum Streptophyta; class Magnoliopsida; order Poales; family Poaceae; genus Oryza; species Oryza meridionalis. The sequence continues at coordinate 2,852,858 of CM002526.2, forward strand.
TTCTAGTTTTGAACAACCAGATAAGCATAGAAATTATCTCCTATGAGCCTGCGCTCTCTCAAATGGAAGAGCACACATTCTAAACAAGCTGCAGTAATTAATGGTTCGGTGAAACCATACACTGATCTATGATATATATAGAATTCTTCTCGGAATGCATAAAAGAAGCACCTTCATGACAGACGATTGCAATAACTAAATTTCTGAGCTCATTGTGAAAATATATGTATTAACTAGTTAAAACACAAAGGCTTATTCCATAACCAGAAATAAGCTTAAATGGCTACACATAAGCAACAGGCAGTATCAAAATAAGCAAGTTGTATGTTGTACTTTGATGCAAACACATTAAACAGGCCAATGATAAACAGGAAATAATATCCTGAAACCAATTTGGAAGAAGTGAACAAAAAACAGCTCTGTACACAGGCCTAAGTCAGAGAATTTATATATACACTGCACCGGAAAAACATCTCGGATATTATGAAGCAGCATTTTTAGAATGTATAACGATATTTGAGAAACACGCATTCAAAATTTCCGAACTACAGATTGTAAAATTTTCTCAACAAAGTAACAAGCAATCCTGCTATAGGTCGCTAGAACAACGATCATCCAGCAAATAAATAAAAAAACATCTACAGTAGCAAGTACAAGATTTTTACTCCTATCCTAAATCTGTAGTATCACACAAGCTTTTACCTCTGAGGTTTGCACCTCCTCTTATGCCGGGTGAAGTCCGAAACAAACTTGTATATCTTGCTGCACCCAGGTGTTGTGCATTTATAAGGTCTTTTGCCAGCATGGACTTGGAAATGCTCACCCCGATCCCATGACCACTTGAAAGCCATACTGCAACCCTCCCATGGACACTTGTATGGCATATCATCATTGTGAATGCTCTGGTGGCGCCTCAGATACTTGTGGGATCTGAAATGTCTGCCGCATGACTTGACCGTGCATGTGTTCTTTTTATGAACAGAAAGCTCAGCTCGGTTCTTGAATGTCATGCGGCAATAATCAATTTCACATTGAAACCTTTTGGCCCTCTTCTTTTTACCCTTGCTAGCAGTTGAATTATCTTCAAGATCTCTCTTTATGTCAGCAATTTTAATCTCTACAGATACAGCAGTTGACGTCACACTCTCACAAGGACCAGTTCTTTCTGATGCCACTTTATCATCATATTGATCACAGATAGCACTGTCATCCATTTCAACATTTTCTTCCTTTACCTCCACCATTTCCAGCTTCCTTTTACCTCTGCGCCTAACATAACATATGATATCTGTTCTCCCTGACTTACCGATGCTTCTAGCCAAAATGTCTGATAAACATGAAGCACTGGGTGTATCAGTACATCCACCAGGTGGTGCTGCTTCATCTGCAGTTGGACCTTTGGAGCTAACATGGCCATTGCCTGTTGAATTAATAGAACCACCAAAACTTTCTGCATTGTCTCTAAAAGGCTGCACTTTGCTGGCAACAGCCTCTCCTGCATTTCCAACATTCACATTGGCAACCTCCGAAACACAATCAGGAGGTCGTGGCTCATCTAAAGCAATGTCACCATCTCCACTACAAGCAGAAACTCTACCAGTATCTCCCAGCTCTGTGGCAACTCTGGTGAAGATACAGGTTCCTTCCTTAACTTCCATCTCTGTAGCTTCATTTACAAGAGAACAACTTCCTGTGACTTCTTGTTCCACGGACCCTTCATTATCCAGGGAAGCGAACCCTGTAATATGTAGGCCACTGAATGTATCTCCTAGCTCAGTGAAATCTTCAGTCACAACAGGAACTCTCTCTGTAACTTCCGGCAGAGAGAGTTCAACTCCTGGTTCAGTAGGAACTCTATGTGCAAGTTCTGAATCAGCAGAAGCTTCAGTAACAAGAGAAATTCCCTTTGTAACTTCCATTTTGTCAGCAGATTCTCGAGAAAGCCCCCTTGTAATTTCCAACTTTGCAGCATCTTCACCATCAGGGAGAGCTCCTTCTGTAACTTCTGGCACAGAGACTTCAGCTTCTGGCTCAGTTGCAGCTTCACACACAAGAGGAACTCTCTCCAAAATTCTTGGCTCGGTAACATTTGCATTAGCAAATGAAGCCCCTTTTAAAACCTCTGGTTCAGCGGTTGCTCCGGTAACGAGAGAAGTTACCCCAGTAGCGATCAGCTCCGCAGCAGATTCATCCGCAAGACAAGTCGCCGCTCTATCCTCCTGCCCACTAACAGCTCCATTAGCGACGGGGGCTCCTACTCTAGCTGCTGGTTCAGTAGCAACTCCAGCACCAACATTTCCCGAACCTTCTAGCCTCGCCGCAGCATCAGTAAACGTGAGAGGCCTTTTCGCGGGAGGACCGCCATCTATATCGCGTCCTTGATCTGCAATCAGGCAGCGGAACACCACAAGAAACACAAACAAAGCACACATCAATGAGCCATTCCCCTATAGCACTAACATTGAAGTATTCAAGCGATCCCAAGAGTGGGCAGCAACACAGCGCGCACCTTCCGGAACAGGAGGTCGTTCGGCTAGTCCGACGCGCGGATCGCTCCTGAGCTCGGGTTCCAGCCCCCGGCCGGCAATGTGCCCCTTCTGCTTGATTGCGTCCGGCGCCACCACCTGCGGTATCATCGGCGAACAGAAACAAACCATTAGAACCCCCAACCCACTCGAGGCGAAATTCCTCGCTCGTTCCAGCGACGGGATAATGCGGCGGGGGGAGAGGGGAGGGGGAAGAGGGGTATACCTGCGGGGAGGCGGAGCGGGTGAGGTCGCAGATGGCGCAATCGTCCGCGGCGGCGTGGCACCAGGCCGCGGCGGCGGCGGGGGGCGGCGGGAGGGAGGAGGGGGCGGTGGCGGTGGAGGAGGCGAGGAGGCGCGCGGCGTAGCGGCGGATGCGCATGGCGGTGGCGGTGGAGGCGGTGGCGGTGGAAGGGTTGGGGAATTTGGGAGGAGAGCTCCGCTTCGCCTCGCCTCTCCTCGCGTCTCCTGGGGGAGGGAGGAATTTTCTGGTGGCCTCCTCGTGTTCCGCCTCTCGCCTTCGCCTTCGCCTCCGCCTCGGCCTTCTTGGTGGTCTAGGGTTGCCGCGACCCGCGTGGCTTTTCTTCCAGCTGACTGTGTGCCTGCCCTGGCTGCGTGTGTGTTGTTAGTCACGGTCTAGCGGTCTCCACTCTCCAGCGACTTCTGCTCTTGTGCAAGCTCAGCTTTCCTTTTCTTCCATGGCATAGTTCTCTTTTTCCATGTTTGATTTGAATTTCTTGTTTTTATGTATAATCATCATACGATGGTCTAATTTTATAGTACTTACGTGATCTACGGGTAGCCAATCCAATTACTATAGTAGAGCTGCTTGGCTGAGTTAAATACAATTGTGTTGTAGAAGCCAACAAGACAATAATGAACCGTAGTATTGCTTTATATAGTTTTGTCGTTGATTGAATGCATGGCCGTACAACGCTGTTGCTCAAAGTTACTAAATTCATTATTCCGGTCTCCACTCTCAAGTGGCTTCTGCTTTGTGTCGCGAGCTGAGCTTTCCTTTCCTTTTTTTTTCTCCGAATTGGGAATTTAAGGTGAGTTTATTTTTTATTTTCTTAATGCATAGTCATATAAACGATATAGTTTATTGAATTTAGGTTATGCATGGATAATGTATTTATTTATTCAAAAAAATTTGATAACGGATAGTAAGTATTAATATGATGAACCTGCTCCGCTAAGCTGGCTAGAGTTGCGATGTAGCAGCTAGCTAGATAACAACAAATTGTTGCTTTATATAGTATTGTCATTGGTTGAATGGTTGTACGACGCTATTGATTGAAACTGCTAAACCCTGTAGTTGCGCCAGTAGAGTACGCATACGTGTATACCATGTAGCTGTGCTCTGCTTGTGGCGTTTCATATGGCTTTATGGGTATGATATTATGCAAGGAATGTTTTTTAGCATCTTTGTATTCAGTGATTTAATTACGATGAAAAATGTAAAATATAGTTACGAAAATTATGTGTGGATATATTTTAAGTATTTTACGATTTTGTAGACATTTCTAAACACTTAAAAATTTTGAGTAGAATTTTACAGAAGAGATTTTTTTAATATAAATTAAGTAAATTTCGCAAAACTAACAATCACACAACTACAAATTTAAGGTGTTATATCCTAACCTATAACAGATTTAGCACCAAATTTATTCAAAAACTGCATATTTCAGACCAAGATCACAAAACTACATATTTAGTGATAAAATTATCACAAAGGTTTATGATCAATTGAATCATGAAACTATCATGCTTATAGCTACGCTAGGGTTTTGCGAAAACTTTAATATTAGATTTATAGCGTTGGGATATTTGGCTCTAAATATGTAGTTTTGTCGTATTTGGTGTTAAATCTGTAGTTTTATAATATAGCATTTTAAATCTATAGTTACATGATAGTTTGGCCAACGCATATGAAGTTTTGTGAATTTTACTAATAGAACTTTTGTACAGAGCATTCTAGATGTGTACTTCAACTTTCCTTTGATGCATATCTAACTTATTTCAACTTGGGCTTGACAAAAACATGATTAATCTTGCAAAATGAACTTGACAACTTTCCGGCTCATTTATCTGGAGTGTGCCTCATTTGTTAATTGTTTTCTATATATATGAATACGATGTAAGTTTGAAAAAACCATATATATACTACATAGATTAGACATTTTCACATCCATATCCATATACAGCTATACACACACATGCAAAAAAAAGTACGAAACTAAGCGATACTATCAAAGAACAAAATCATACTACTAATTCATTAAGCGCCCGTGCATAAATCTCATGAACTATGTACATTCAATGCGGTGCACACATATATCTTGGAGCGTATGGACGAATTGCACTACCATACGATCGATCGATCAATGCCGAGGACGGCGCCCGAGCCTGAGCTCCAAGTCCAGGTCCGGCTTCCTCTCCGGCGAGCCTTCTGGCGTGCGCAGCGACCCGTCGCCGCCGCGGCCATGGCGCCCGAGGCGCAGGTGCAAGTCATGATCACGATCAGTAATAGAGTCTGCGCCACCAAGCAGGCTCAGCTCCCTGATATGGCGAGCACTGCTACCTGCAGCGCGCATGGCTTCCCCGTCCACTCCGGCCACGGTTGCCGTGCCGCCGGCGTAGGACGTGGCGGCGAAGCTGCTGCTCATCGGCGGAGATGTCACCGGCGGTGGCGCCGGGGTAGGAGGAGGAGGAGAGTACTCCAGGTAGCGGTGCTGGTTATAGCAGTCCACGTCGTCCCGGGACACCGTCGACGTTATGCCGGTGGCCGTGGGCCGCCGCGTGTCGCGGCGGCGGTGGCGGCGGTGGATGTTCATGTGCCCGCCGAGCGCCTGGGCCGTGGTGAAGCCGCGCTTGCAGAACACGCACCCGTAGTACGGCCTGGCAGCGGCCGGCGCCGCCGTGGGCGACGCCACCGCCTCCTGCTGCCCCGGCGAGCTCATCACCGGCGCCATCTCGGCCATGAACTCCTGCTCGCCGCCACAATCCATGTGGCTACCAATCTAGCTTGGACGATTCTTCGAAGGGTTTGGGGATTAATTAGATTAGCCGGTGAACGAAGAGCATTGCTATTGTCATCAGTCTCTCTGAATAAATAACGGATATTGCACGGTTTTGACAGGGTAGTTTCGGCCGGCCGGCCTTGATGCGTAGCAGCTGCATCGATCGCCGTCCAAGACTTTGCCCTAGCTGTCTCGTGTGTGTGATCGCCTTGCAGTGCAAAATGGATATATTGGAGGCTGGAGCTGCTTCACACTGAAGAACTCTCTTGTGCAAAATGGATATAATAGTGCAGGAGAAATTTAATATAGTCCTTAAAGAGGAGTACCAAATGTACCAAACATTTTAATGTAAATTTTCGTACCTCTAGTATCGAAGATAAAAAATAACAAATTTTACACTAGAAAATATAATACTCCATCCGTTTCACAATGTAAGACTTTATAGCATTGCTCACATACATATAGATGTTAATAAATCCAAACACATACATATGCCTAAATTCATTAATATTTAAATGTATGTGGACAATACTAGAAAGTCTTACATTATGAAACGGAGGGAGTACCTCCTGGTACCCTCTCAAAAACTATAAAGCCACTCATAGTGCAGGCTTTCTCGACTCTCGTTCGGACTTCATAACTGCTTGTAGGTTGGTTTTCCTACATGTCATATATTAATCTGAACAACAATATATATCCGTGACGCCCTTGTTACCGACTTACAATTCGCAAGGGGTTGTAGTAGTGTAGTAAGTTCTCCTGGAGGTAGCATAAATAACCTTGCACTTTACTACATGGACAAATGGGTTTGGATGATGACACTGGCGTTTTCTGAATAACAACTAAACTAACTTCTTTTTGAGTTCAGAAGGAAAAGAAGTAGACCTGCTGTAACTTCACGTTTAAGAGTTAAATGGTTAGACATACTACAACAATTCCCCTATAATGTAGTACATATAGAACTGAATGAAATGGTAAGCAAATTAATACGCGTATATGATGCAGCAGTCACCGCTTCACGGATCACTGTCAGACATCACTGTAAACGTTTCTGTGAATAACTCAACTACAGATTTCCAATTTGCATCAATGGAGCAGGAGTGCTAGTAAAACTACTCGATGCCATTTTTTTTTCTAGCAGAAATTTCATTGCTGATGTGTATTCTTTCGATTCTTCTTGAGGTGGACACATCGAAATTGTTTCATTTTGTTACAGTCAGCTGATGAAGCTGCTAGTTGCTTCTGTTGTTGCTGTCATCCTCGGACGCATCAATTAATGACTCGGCCCTGCCTAGGATGAAACTAAATTCTGAAACAATCATACAAACCGTTGCTTTCTTTAGATAAACTAAGCTTAGATTACTATGCGTGTATGGGCAGATGTGATGCAGAATTCAGACAGAACTTGTCTGAAGTCCAGCTTGCAAATTAGACTAATTGTGAGTCTGTGACGGTTCTTCTTCGCATCAGCATTCCACCTTTGTAAGAATTAATTTACTGACATTGTTTGTCACCTTGCATTTGGGCTCCGACGAAATGTCTTGCATTTACAACATTTTTTATGAACCGGTGACTGGAAAGTTGAATTTGATGTCTCTGTCGAGACGCTTGCACCTGTGACCCTGGAGCTTTTGGAACTTTGGTCGCAGTCAATGTTGATCTAGATGGAATTGATAAATATAATAAGATTAGTTTCCTAATTATATTCAGGTTGCAACTATGCTACTCCATCTTTGTAGCTATGAACTCAGAGTTCAGAGTTCAGAGTTGCAAATGAGTTTTCGGAGTTCAGAGTTCAGAGTAATTTGTAGCTCTGAAGGTCCTGTGAAGTTGTGAGATGAGCGATCTTAGCTGATCCAGACAATTCCCTGAACTCTAGCTCTAGGAGAAGTTCAGTGGACAGCACTACTAGTAGCCAAACACAAAAATGGAGCTCGTCAAAGCTCCATTTGTCATCTGCTTGCATGGGCATTCAGTGACCAATTGAGACCAATTCAAGGCATTGCCTTGAGCAATTGACAATGCCGGCCATCTTGTCCATCTTAGCTTTAAAGAATTGAGCCCTGAATTGGGCCTCCAATAATTAGGCCAGAATGACTTGAAACTGATCGAATTTAGTCATGTAGCCTAAAGCCCAAAACAAGGAGAAACCCACAAGACTCTCTTCCCCCCCCGGGTATCATATCAACATCAACCTTGTTAGTTCTACATCTGCGACATCCCAACCACAAGCTGTTTAGCAGTCTGACTTCTCTAATCCTCTCCTAGAAAAAGTCCAAAAACACAAGAAGATTTTTCTGAAACTCTGAACTTGTATCTGACGCCGGCAACCTCTGAATTCTTTACTCCTCTCTTTGCACACGGACCCTTAGCCTTAGCTGTTCGTACCTACTCCTCGATTGTTTAGTCTCCTGCAAGCTCAATTGCAAGCCGTCTTCCGTGTTCTTGTCGTGGAGGACATGTACACGTACGCATGCAACACCATTGCTTTCCATAATGCAAAAATACTACCCGGCACAAACTTACACGTACTCTCTGAAGGAAAAAACAAGTGAAGAAATTCAGGGAACAGACAAACCGGGCAATCAGAATTGCATGGAGAAAAGTGGGTGTTTGCACGTACGGAGAGGCTGGAATCATTGCATAAACTATAGCCCAGGTTACGTGCAAACGATTTCTAATTCATTTCGGCTAGTAGCTGCATGGGCTATTGGGCTTTAATTAGCTTTGTTTGATTATTTGCAAAAGCCGGTAGCAGATGAGAGTGAGTGTGTGTTCTTTTCTTCTCGACAGAGCTGGCGCACTTGAAGTGACCTTTGCAACAACCCCTAAATTTGTATAGAATTAAGGACAATCTAGTGTCGTCCATAATCATGAACGATCATAGCTTGGCCATGATGAGTCAGGTGCAAACAAAACTGCAAATTAAAAGCTTCATAAAACTCTGAACTTCTCAAGGCCCCCAATGTCAATCAAAGTTTAACCAAAACTGTCCTACCATATTCAGATACTCTACTTATCGTCATTTTAACGGAGACACATATAATATATGCATGCGCCCATGCGCATATAATTGATCGGTGATAGCGATGTGTGTTTCGATCGATCGACCGTGCGAAAATCGATGTGATTTGCGGGTAAGATGGCCCTGAAATTTCGTGCTACGGACAAGAAGCAACGCTGTACCGAACGAACTGAACCCGGACAAGATCAGAGCAAAGTCCACGTTTGCCCGGAGGTAAACAACTCTCTGAAAACCAAAAGGCATTCGGCGGCAAAAGGCGCCGCCGTGCATGGCTGCTGTTAATTAAGTTTAGTTCTTTTAATTCCCTCTCTAATTAATTCCTGCAAGCACACGGGGCCTCATCTCCTGAAGAACCTGAACCCACTTTGGTTGAACTCATCATACGCACGTACTACTCCACCTTCTTAATTCTAAGCTGTTAATCTTGTTTCATTATTCAAGAAAAACTAATCACGGTCGGTTCATAATCACTTAATCAGTGTATCACTACCGGTTTTTAAACCTTTATAGACTAATTACCGACATTGATATCCAGGTTTGGATTGTACTGTTTCTGGTGGTGTTTTTATCCCTCTCAGACATATTTGGAAAATTTTGTTCAAGCTGAAATAACCGTACACTTCATCCGTTTCAATTTTTTTATCATTAGTATGAGCATTTCTCCAAGGCATTGATTCCAATACATGGAAATCATTTTTTTCCCCAGCCAATCAAGTGTTCATATAGAAATCTAAGCAATTCAAAATTTTAACTAAAGATAATATTTTCTCTTAACCTTAATATGTGCTTAGTCATTTTGATTTTTTTCATAGTCAAATTTCTTTATGTTTGACTAAGTTGATAGAAAGATTTAGTAACATCTACAACCCCAAATTAATTTTATTAATTTAACATTGAATATAAATTGATAGTATGTTTGTTTTATGTTGAAAATGTTGCTATATCTATATTACTTAAAAATATTAGCAGTAGTGATATCCATTCTACAATACCACCTTTACCACTGATATTTAGGCCCCATAATATATACTATTACACCACCCTCCAACGAGTCCTCCCCAATTTCACTGCTGGCTCTCGCTAAATTTTAAAATTACCTACTTGCAGAATAAGGAAAACTATAAAAGTACTACTTAGATTAAACATGTGTTTAATTGATTAAATAAGCTAAAAACTCAAATTTTTTTTTGTTGTGACACACGGGTTCTTAGCTAGTTTTTCTATAACCTAGTCAAACTGTAACTTTAAAAGGTTCAACTTAAAAAAGTCAAAACAACTTTAAAAATATGAAATGGAGGATGCACCGAACAATATAGAAATATTTATATTTTGGAACAGAAAGAGTATAAGTTGTAGCTCATCGGAATAAATTAGGAGTGTAGACGTACCATTGTTTGAAAAAATAAATAGTGTAGACAAACTAACATGTTTTGGGTGAAAATTTAGTGAGACCATGTGCCGAGTTGAACATTGGCAGCAGGTACTTATAAATTTGAGTAGAACCCCATTCCTCTCATGAGATACATGTGTGGGCCATAAATTGTGCAAATGAGCAATATTAGGGAGGTTGATACGCAAGAGATGCTGCTCCTTTCAATTCCTTTTTTTTTTCTCAGAAATGAATAATAAATAAGTTTATATTGGAGTATTTGGTTGTCCTTAGAATTAACAACACACTCGCATGTCCCTCGCTCTCCTGTACATCATGCGCATTCTTCTCTGGCTCTGTCCCCTCGCGCCCTCGCAGCCATGGCGTCTTCTCCCCTATAAAACTCAAGTCCTCTTCGTCGTGGACATCGTCGTGAATTAGCTTAGGTTATACTAGCTGCCAATGGCGTCGTCGGGAGTGGGCGGCGTGCCGGGGTCGCCGTGCGGGGCGTGCAAGTTCCTGCGGCGCAAGTGCGCGGCGGAGTGCGTGTTCGCGCCCTACTTCTGCGCGGAGGACGGGGCGGCGCAGTTCGCGGCGATACACAAGGTGTTCGGCGCCAGCAACGCGGCGAAGCTGCTGCAGCAGGTGGCGCCGGGCGACCGGAGCGAGGTCGCCGCCACCGTCACCTACGAGGCGCAGGCCAGGCTGCGCGACCCCGTCTACGGCTGCGTCGCCCACATCTTCGCGCTGCAGCAGCAGGTAGCAACAAATTCTTAAACCCCCTCGAGATCGATCACTCGCCGGCGAGCTAACTTAGCACATGGATGCCGCAGCTGGCGACGCTGCAGGTGCAGGTGGCGCAGGCGAAGACGCAGGTGGCGCAGACGCTGGCGGCGGCCGGCATGCTGACGGCCGGGAACCCTCTCCTCCAGCATCAGCAGCAGCAGCAGCAGCAGCAGCAGGCGTGGCAGATGGAGCACGAGTCGACGATGACCTCGACGCAGAGCTCCGGCTGCTACAGCGCGCCGCGCTCCGACGGGTCGACGTCGCTGCAGGACATGTACTGCTTCGGCGAGCAGGAGGAAGGCAGCTACTCAAGATGAAAACGAAACCAAAAAAACAAAAGTTTCTTCTTAATTTGCAGCTTTCGTTTGCTTCACAAATATCACAAGTTCAGATTGTACCATGACTTCCCTTCTTGAGCTTAATTTCGCTGGAAAAGCACTGTGTCACTTGCGATTTCAGCTGAAAAAGGGTGCAAAGATTACGTGGTATGTAACCAAGAAAAGGTTACAATTTCATAATCCAGAATCATATAATTAAAACTTTGATGAGAGATGGGAGCAATTAAACATGAACGGCAAGAACAGAGCTGGCAAGTGATTAGTAGCAAACACACCTGGTGACATGAGTAGTAGTGTTCTTTTCTTTTGCTTTTGGGTTGGCTCGTACCCACCTGAAGGAGCAAGCCTCTGATTGCGCGCACGCTGGATTATCCAACAGCCTAACCTGGGCCCTACGCGCATGATGGGCCTTCATGGGCTGCATTCGGCCTGCGGCCTGGTGGGCTTTAGTGGGCCACCTTCCTGTTTTTACCCCTAAGAAGAGGGGTGATCTGCTCTGCTCATTTGTGGAAAATTAAACAGACATTTTCCCTTTTGTGTTTATTTAAATTCATACTACTTGTTACTCACTCCCATAACAAATACTTGTCGTTTTGGATATCGGCAGGTAGTTTAGTACATCAATGTTTACTTGTTCTTTTTCCCCCCTAAAGCGGCTGTATGTACCGTACTGGTGTTTACTTCCCTTTTATTTTTTAGATAATGGTTTACTTCCCTTTTATGCGCATTATTTGCTCAAAATACGATGATAGGTAGTACACGGTGTGTTTAGTTCACGCTAAAATTAAAATTTTGGTTGAAATTGAAACAATATGACGGAAAAGTTAAAAGTTTATGTGTGTAGAAAAGTTTTGATGTGACGGAAAAGTTAGAAATTTGAACAAAAAGTTTGGAACTAAACCAGGCCTAAGTTAAAAATCAGGCTGCATTTTTAGTGGCTCAGATTACTTGGGACATCCAGATAGAAGATTATATGTGGTTAAAACTATATAGAGATAGATAGCATTATACTCTATTTTACAAATTAAAACAGTTTACGAAAATCATGACTATTTACATACAAAGTTCTAGGATTACTAAAAATTAGTAGGGTTGTGTTGGTAGCGATATGTTTAGTTCACTACCTTACTAAATTTTGGAATAGTCGATTGAAAATGGTAAGAAAGTGAACAAACCCCGCCTACATACTTTTAACATAGGATAACAGTCCTTCAACAAAAAAAAAATCCAAAATTGTTTTGGAACATAAGGTACAGTAGAATATTTGTATACATCATCCGAAAATAATTAAAAACAAAGATGCAGTAGGAATGGCCGAATGGGGGGAATAATCCACCTTGTGATGGTTCAGGGTTAAAGTGAGCTGATAAAAGTTTGGAAGGTTAAGTACACTCGTGAAATACTTTTGACAAAACCCTATCATACAAGTTTTCTTAGCAATGTTTTCAGTAATATTATAATTTAGAGGGATAAAGCTAACCTTTTCTTTTTGAGAGGGATATATTACTTAATATGTTAGGTTATATTATAGGAAATAAGTGAGACAAGGGAAATGGCATATTGGAAAAGTTATGCATGTATTGCTCTTCACTGGAAAGAAACCAATGATTGTTAGCTTTCATTGCCAGGTAATAAGCTAATTACGATTGATAACTTTCCTCTGATCGATGTCTGTGTCTGTAATGATGCAAAGTATCATTTCTTCTTTGGTGTTTTGTTGCTTTTCATTATATTGCATTGATCCAATGTATAATTAGCTACTCAGTCCATGCATGTATAAATATAATACTGCGTGGAGCATACAACTTTAGTTTGCCTGGAAAGAACTTTTTATCACTTAAGTTGACCTTTATTTGTGCCTGTGCGAATCATATCACTTTAGTTGACCCTGTTTGTCATTTTTAATGAACCAAAGGAAATTACACTTTATGGTTATTCTCACATCAAGGTACTTTGTCTTAAAAATATGATAGCATACTTATTCCTGACAAAGTAAAAAAAACTGTGTATTTAGGACTTATATCAGTTATAAGAGGTAATCATGATCAAAATAGAATATGAAAAGAAGGAATTGAAAGGACTATAGTGTATGTCTAAGATATACCGGCTCTATAAATATATTCCTGGTAAAAAGACTATTTAATTAGAAGCTTCTATATATGATCAAATTAAATATATACAGATCCTCAGGAATCCTCCAAAGAATAATTATATACTGGGGGAAGGTATTTATTTGAATTTTTTTGGTGGATTACAGTTTAGAGCCTGTATAAGCTAGCTATATAGTACTTTGTAGGATGGAACTGATCATGGTATACATATTGACTGCAACATCATCGCATGTAACACGCTACACATATTAGTTGTGAAGAGATCACTATATAAGATCAATGAACTACTCCAGTTACAACCGGAAAATGGCACTGTAAATTAAAGTATAATATTTGCGCCATTAAAGAGTTTTCTGTTTAAGGATTCAATGAAAACAGTGGTGTAGTTGGATTTTCTGATGTGTGGCCGCCGGCCATGAATCAGTTGTCTGTCACTAATACTGTGTAGCATAGCAGGTTTTCTCCTCTTCGATCGCAACATATATTTTCTGCATGATTTGTGATCTGTCACAAACTACAAACAGAACTCGAGAAGAAAACACATGCAGTAGTCCAGACAGAAACAGCACCAGACATGCATATGATCATATGACAAGAGAAATTTTTGCTTTCTAATTAATTAGGTTTCTACAGCGATCGATACCAATGAACTCTCACATCGATCCATCCGAATTATTGCTGGCAGAGATCGATCATATCTGAGTCTAGCTAAGCTTTGAAACTCTCTCACATATTTGGCCCAAGCTGCAGATTCGATCATATCAAGTCCAAAACATGATCAGGAATTGATGAGATTGAGATATATATCTCTCTATATATATCTTGTGATGATATATTCTGCACTGCACTAGTAATAGTTCTTAGTTCGATCTTACGAGCGGTTAAGGTAAGCGTAGGCGACGCTCTGGAGGTCCTCGCAATCTTGGTATCCCGACGACGACGACCTCCACACGCTCTCGTCGGCGGCGAACGACGCCGCCATGCCGCACGATGACGACTCCGCCGCCGCCTCGAAGGCCGCGGCGGCCGCGTGCCCGTCGTCCACGGCGCCGGCGCCCTCCGAGTGCTCGAACGCGTGGTACAGCGAGTGCTGCATGTAATCCGACCCGGCCGCCAGCAGCGCGGTGATGGAGTCGTGGCCGTGGCCGGCGCCGCCATTGCTGCTGTACGCGCCCGGCTGCGACGCCGCCGGCGCGCCGCCCCCATTGCTGCCGCACCACTGGTCGTAGCCGCCGTACCCTAATTGGTCGTCGGCGGCGGCGGCGCTCATGTAGCCGCCCTTGGTGGTGGCGCCGACGTCCTGGTGGTGTATCCCTTGCGCCGCCGCCGCCTTGAGCGACGCCAGCTGCGCCTGCAGCGTCATCACCTGTTCGAACACGCGCCGCGACACCAAGATCAGCAAACCAGCGACGACGACGAGCGACACATCGATCGAATGAACTATACGAACCTGCTGCTGGAGGGCGAAGATGTGGGCGACGCAGCCATAGATGGGGTCGCGGAGGCGGGCCTGCGCCTCGTAGGAGATGGTGACGGCGGCCTCGGGGCGGTCGGCGAGCGGCAGGTGGGCGAGCAGCTTGGACACGTTGCTGGCGCCGAACACCTTGTGGATGGCGGCGAAGTGCGCCGCCCCTTGCTCGTGGCAGAAGTATGGCGCGAACACGCACCCGCGCACGCACTTGCGCCGCAGAAACTTGCACGCGCCGCACGGCGACCCGAATCCCGTCATCTCAGCCGCTGCTTCTTGTTCTTCTTCTTCGCTCCGGTGATCTCGAGCTCCTTCGTGTGCTTCTGCTTATGCTTCTTCTTCTTCGTTGAGGCGGTGGTGATGCAGCAGCAGCAGCTGCACCGGTTGCTTATAAGGGAGAGAAACGGAGAAGGATTAGGGCCAGGGGATTAAAAAAATTCGATCTTGTCTCCCCAATGGGCAACCAGCTCCATTATTTTGAGCTCTTCTCCTTCTTTGTTTCTAAATTTTATGCCCCATTTGCAGAATTGGAGAGAGCTGGAGCTAAGCTGCTATTACTACTACTACTTCTACTTCTACTACTACTCTGCTAATCCAGAGGAGAAGCTAAGCTACAGCCATAGTAGTACTCACAAAGGACAACCAATTGGGCTAGCTAAGCTAGGTGTGGTTGGGACTAATTAATTTTTCAGTTTTTTTAATTAATAAAAATTAAAAAGAAAACTGTTCGATCGATCGATCATTTGCTTGGTTTTTTGGTCTTGTTAGTTTATCTCCTTTGCCTGCTTCTGCAATGATTTCTTTTGTGATTAGTTGGGCTTGGCTGCTGTGAGACTAGCTAGCACAGTTCACTTTATAAATTTGGGGATAAATGGGTTTTTTAATTTTGGATGTATGGTGTAGTACACACATTCATACATCACCTGGCCATGGATGGCTCAAGACGTGGAGTTGTCGCTGTATGCTATAGGTCTCATACTTTTCTTTCTTCTTTTCTTTTTTTTGTTCTTGGTTTTTTTTTCCTCAAGGGACACATGGAAAAGGGAACAATCAGTGATGGGAAAGAACTGGTTTTATTTTTTGTGAGAGACATCTCATTGCTAAGTTATCAGGAAAATATTTTTGTGTGCTGTACTAGTCCTTATTTTTCCTCTGCTGTAGGCATATATGTCCAGTCCTCTGACAAAACAATCTAGCAATAAGGTATCAACTGGTAGTTTAAGTATGTTGTTTTCTTTGATTAAAAAAGGATGCAATTTGTGCCTTAAGCTGCACTCTTAAACTGTGGCACCAAAGATTGAAACAGAGCAACTGAACTTCTGTCATTCTGCTGCCTCAGCAGCTTGTAGTGTTTCAAAACTCAAAAAGTGTGACACCTGCACTTTTATCCTAAGCATGGCTTTTGCCTTCCACTAATATGAAGGTTAGCTAGCCCACCCAAATTAGGCTGGTCTATACTAATTTTCCATTACATGGTCCTGCCCTATGCTTACCATTTTATTACCATTGTGAGTCCATAACTAGCATATCCTATCATGTTCAGGTTGTAAACATCACTCTACTGCCTCCTAGATTCATTGGCTGATTGGCTCATGTAGTTTATGGAGAACTCTTTTAACTAGTATTAAGTAGTAAAGAACACACTTGAGTTACATGAGTTCATTTTCTTTTCTGCTTAGCCCAACATGGTGCGGTGGTCCTCATCTCACAAAGAAATGGAAAGGAGCAGATAAACAAAAACCAAAGCACCACAAAGTCAGAATCAGAAGAATCAAGAATGTGTGTGCTAGTAGTCCCCATTTTCTGCTGTCCAATGGAACATGAGATGGAACAGCAACAAGTAAACACTCAGATATTCTTCACGGCGCAAACTTACAACCCTAATATTCTCTGCAAACATTCCCACGGGCCTCTCTCGTGTGCATGTTCCCCGAATTTCACCCCTACTGTAAACCAAGCAAAATGCAAGAATTGCTACTACCTCCATGCCAAAATGTTTGACGCCGTTGACTTTTTTAAAAATGTTTGACCGTTCGTCTTATTCAAAAAATTTAAGTAATTGTTAATTCTTTTTCTATCATTTGATTTATTGTTAAATATACTTTTATGTATACATATAGTTTTATACATATCACAAAAGTTTTTGAATAAAACGAACGGTCAAACATATTTAAAAAAGTCAACGGTGTCAAACATTTAGGAAAGGAGGGAGTACTTCCTAGGCGTTAAAAGCTGCAGATAACGTGTCTATCTGATAGTTTTCACTTCTACCTGACGGGCCGCAAATGGCTATCAATCCAACTAAAAGTGCTCCTTCCATCCTAAAATAAATGTAGTTTTGCACTGTTCATATCTAACGTTTGATTGTTCGTCTTATTTAAAAAAATTTTAGATTAATATTTTTATTGTTATTAGATGATAAAACATGAATAGTACTTTACGTGCGACTAACTTTTTTTGATTTTCTCATAAATTTTTTAAATAAGACGGACAGTCAAACGTTGTATATAGATTCTCACGACTGCACTTATTATGAAACGGAGGTAGTAGGATACTTGCAGGCTTGCAGCTCAGCCGCCAAGCACTTCTGAATAAGCTGCAGGCTAATGATATGATTACTGTCAGAGTGTCAGGTTAGGTAGAAGTTTCCCCTACTGAACATTTTGTCATGAAATCGAGATGAAGTACTTGCAATCCAACTCAACATTTGGTCGTGGATTAAATTGTTCCTTATAAAATGCAAAGCACTGCACTGCAAGCAGATATCTCTGAATCTGCTTGGTTTATCAAAATAGAAATGCTGAAAACGCCACAATATGATTATGTGTGTTTTACCATGCCACCTACTAACAAGTGTAGTTCGATATCCTTCAGGATTTTTACATGCTAGTTTCCTTGGGTGTCACATCAGTCTTATAGGAGGTGGCCGCAAATAAATAGTTGAAATGGAAAGAAAGGCTATGGTAGGTCTGGTACTGGAACCCCTTGGGGACTTAATTTTTTTGGATGCAGGCTTAATTGGTCCCACAATGACCACTAATACAACCCTTTCCCATTGTTTACCTTGTAAATTTGTTCCCTCCTGGGGACTAGTGTTAATATGTCAACTTTTGGAAACAGGAAGCACAAAACTATTTCTCCTTATAGCTGTTTCTCTTGTCTACTTTCAAGAACTAATTTCTTCATGGGCAAGTTGTTTAACACAATTATAAGAAAATTTAGTTGAAAAGGGAAATAAATATTTGATGCTTAGAATAAGATGCGGTTAAATGATTCTTACCATCAGTTTTTACTATAATAAGTTTATAAAATCTAATAAGTTTATAGTATATATCATAGTACTTCCTCCGTTCTAAAATGTAGGCATGTTTTAGGTAGACATGAATATTAAGGCTGTGTTCTTAAGTCCATGTTCCCAACCTCACTCCCTCATTTACCGCGCGCACGCTTTTCAAACTGTTAAACGGTGCATATTTTGCAAAAATTTTCTATAGAAAAGTTGCTTTAAAAAATCATATCAATCCATTTTATAAAAAAATTAGCTAATAATTAATTAATCACGTATTAATCCATTGCTCCGTTTTCCATGTCGGAGGTGAGGGTTCTCAACCCTCACCTAAGAACAGAGCCTTAAGAAAGTAGGTAGAGATGATTGGAGGATGGTTGTGATTGGTGGAGAAGAGAATGTAGGTGAAGAAAATGATTGTGATTGGTTGAGAGGAGAGGGTAGGTAGAGAAATAGTTTCATTTTTTGGACAAGTTACTGCGCTAGAAATAGCTACATTTTAGGATGGAGGTAGTACTTTTCATGGCAAATCGATGTATACCTCTTTTGTTCTAAAATTAAGCATCTGAAAAATTATCAATGGTCTGGATTTTAAAAGTTTGATCGGATCTTGTCTTAAACATCAAATATTTTTTACTAGAGGGAGTAGCTGCATTTTCTACATACTCCAATGCTCTTATGCTTACAACTAAAATTTATCTGAAATAAAAGCTTAGCACGAGGTTCTTCTAGCAACAATAGTGAATTAAGCTGGATTACTGAAACTCTAAAAGATAGTGAGATGGCATAACTGTATAACTAGGGGGCCATTTGGTACAACCTCTACTCTAAGAACAAAATAAAGTTTAGGAGCGGCGGAATGCCACTCCCTCCTCGTAGTGCATTTTTCCTGAGCGATCTGACCGCTTCGTATTATCTAAATCTCGAAAATGTTTGGTACAACTCTAGCTTTATAGGGATTCCGAGCTTCGTATTATCTTGATCTCAAAAATATTTGGTACAACTTCAACTTCATAGGGATTTCGAGCTGTAACAAACATGCCCTAAAAGAGTGGCAAAGAGGTGAGTCCCAGACAGACGAGGTCCAGAGGGGAGGAAGGGGACAAGCAGGCCCTGAAACCTTTGAAGGCCGCAAGCAATTGTTGCCTCTTTGCAACGCCGCGCGTGCTCGATCGCCTTGCTCTCACCTGTCATTTCTTCACTCTCCATCCATCCGCATTTTTCCCAATCCAATCAGTCCTCCTCGCATCACCAATTACAGCCTGCATCCATCCATCCATCCACATATCCATGCATCGTGAATGTCATGTGAGAGCCAGCAATCACCACCACTTTTTTTGCCTTCTTGGGGAACCCCGTCTCCTACATTCTACTTGTAGATTCTACTCCTTGGCTAATTTGCTTTTTCAGTTTCCGTCTCTGCCTAACACTGTACTACCCAATCTCCAGGCTCTGCATATGCTTCCTTTGCACCTGTCACACAAAGCTAAAACATGAATCTTCCTGTTCATTGTGAGCCATATGCATGATGAAACAAGTCGGTAGAAAAGATGCCAAGATCGACCACACATTGCACACAGCTAGTGACTGATTAAAGAAGCAAATGATGACTGAATATATGGGGCCTGTACTAGTAGCAAGATCAAGGTAGCCACCCACTACTAGCCGATGAAACCCACATTGATAATAGTATTATCGATTTTCATCAGAATTTAGGACATGTTTTTTGTAACTTGTGCTGATGTGTTCTGCCAGAGCTGGGACCCATTCATTGCCGTCGTAGCCAGCCAATTTAGCGGCCGGGAAACCAAGAGAAGTGGGGCTATATATAAAAACTAGTGCAGAAAAAAAGCTCTTTCAAGAGGTTGGCAGTTTGGCATTGCATGCACTATTGCAAATATGCGTTACATGGAGCAAGGAAAGGACATGTTCCAAGTATTCCTGGGGATGAGCAGATGGAGCTTAGCAGCAGTGTCCCCAAATACTTTAGCACTGACAGCGAGTTCAGCTCAGTGGTGGGTCTCATTTTTGCTCTCCTACTCTCCCACAAGTTCCATGAAACGAATGCTAGTGTCCTAGCTCTCTCTCTCTCTCTCTCTCTCTCTCTCTCTCTCTCTCTCTCTCTCTCTCTCTCTCTCTCTCTCTCTCTCTCTCTCTCTCTCTCTATCTCATCCATCGATCAACCCCCGACATTTGCATAATATCAAAAAGATTGCTAGTACCAACATGGCTTAATTGGTAGTAGTATTTTTGTGTGTGTCTGTCAGGTAATCGATCAGAAGATTCAGATGGTAAGTACAACTATAGCTTAGCTACTGCACTGAGAGTCTGAGATTAATTTGCATTGCTGCTCGATCATTCTTGTGAAGTTTGGTGTGATCTAGCTAGCTTTGCTTCATCAGATGCTCACTGGCATGCGTTTTTTAAGGATAGCTGATTTCAAGCAAGAGCACCTAATACTGGTAGTAATTAACACCTCAGTTTCAGACTCTCAGTATAAAAAAATCAGTTTCAGACATTGCTAATAAGAGTATTAATTGGGTGTCACCAATCATCAGAGAAGTCAGAGAGGCTTCACTTGAAGCCTCATAGTTTCTTAACAACATCCACCACTGCTCTGATCAGAGAACCTTGACTGGATACAGGTTAACACCACCAGCAATTAAGACGGCGGAATTCTTTACTTGTTCAGATGATGAGACTGCCAGAAGCATATGATTTGTCCCCCAAATGCATGAGACGTTGCTTCAACTCTTGTGCCAGGAATCGCGCGCGCTTCAACACGGCCGGCCTACAATATTCTCCACACGAGCAGCAGATTGCTTGCAGATGAACATGATGATGATGATGATCATGCAAATGTTGGTCAGAAGAATGGTGATGGCGACTCGTCAGGGTCCAACAGTTCACTAGCTAATGCACCATCAGCTCTAGCTCTTTACCGTGTAGCTGATGCGAACTGCTGTTCGGCAACGTGTTATGCATAGTGGCGGTGATAATTCCGCGGCGTTTCTTCGCAAATTGCATAGTAGATTAAGCCCTGGAGACTGATGGAGACACAGGGGTTTGGTGCTCTGACCAAACGCGTGCTTATGTAAATGACTAAATGGTACTCCGTAGTATATAGTTTACATCTCATTGCCACCGAATGACAGGTAATTAAACCTTCTTTTCTGCACAGTTAGTCTATAATTAATTTGATCAACGCTGTTAATTAATTCGATCTTTTTTTCGCAAACGCACAAAAAAATTGCACGTCAACATATTAGAAGAAAAAAGAATTTATTTACACAATTAGTCAGACCGGCTTATATCAAGAAAAGGAAGAAAAAACAAATACAAAGGAAACCAAGGAAAAAAAAAAGGAAAAGACTGGCTAAACGTAAACTCCAATCAGTGGAAAGAGGGGTAGAGCTATACTACCCTCCTAAGAAGACCCCAAAAGAAACGACGCCAACTAACGTAATTAACTCGATCAAATTTACACTATCCATATATGCATCTCGATCTGACGATCTCTGTCGCTCTGATTTGATCAGTTAGAACTGAAAAGGAGATAATCAGAAGACGATAAAGATTAGTGGGGAGCATGTTCGCCACGTCCTACTACTAGTTAGCAATTATCTGGTCAAAGAAATCGAAAATTAGAAGCCGCTAATCCAAAGGTGAGGGGTTAACTAAATGAATTAGCAGGTTAAGCGTCACGGCTCACATGGCGTGCATAAGCTAACAAGGCGCCAAACGGTTGGGTGGCTGGTCAAATTTGGCCCTTTCCGTTGAACGGTCGGTGGTCCAAAATAACCGTAACGTACCCGTCCCGGGAAATTTTGTTTTTAAAAAAAATCAAACAAATTTAAATCCAAATTAACGCCATGAACAGCTTGCAAATAGCTCTCTGCACGTGTGGGGCCGAACAACACGTGCCACATGATTGCAGACTTAATTCGATCGGTACTTCCTAATCTAGGGTTTCTCTCTAGCTTAAATATCATAGTTGGGTTTGCTTAACATCGTTGCATTATTAGCACGAGTAATTAACTCGTCGCACGGTCTAATCATACGTCGTTGATTACAATATTGTGTGTTCGATCGTCATGTACCCACATGAATCCAGGTCCACATTGGTATAGTCAAATACGGAGCGAAAGTTATTTATATATATATGAAACCCCAGTTGTGTTTATTATATTTTTGCGTGACATGATATGGTGATTAAGGTTTATGCAAGACGCCAAGACGGAACAAGCAACTGGTGACGATTGGCAAATTATATCGCTGTGTTTAATCCCAGTTACTCCTCTACGTAGTTCTCACAAATGGTGCCAAAATTTGGGTCTTGGAAGAAATTTCGTAGTTGCATTCTGCAGGTTTGGCTTTTTGCATGTAATTAATAACTTTCGCCGCAAAAGATGTTGAGAAGAGGACTTGAAAACATACGGTCACTGACACTGTTTGTCTCGTAAGTTGTCGTTTTAGGAGTATCAAATCATGAAGTAGTTCGGTCTCTGAAAACTCCAGTTTGTTAGCAGTCTCCGTTTCTTCAGAAGTGCAGGACAGCGCAGTGCCCGCCTGATATTTCATACGTCAGATCGCTCAAGTGAATGCATATTCTTTGGCTTGAGCTTGAATGGTTTTGAACGCTTGAAGTCTTGGATCAAGAAATGGTCATTGAGATCTTAGCTGAGAATGATACATAGATTTGTCGGTGTGTGAATGTGTGATTGTATAACGGATAAACAGCTTGGCATCGACGTGGATCCAGCTTGTTAATAGTTCTAATGGAATTAGATTTATTGCTGCTTTTCCAGAGCAGTCAATGTCCAACATAGAAGACGCTTAACTGAAAATACGCACAATTCCAAACAATACATAGCAGACGAGTCAAGCTTTCACCATCTGTGTGAGTTTCTTAACTTTCCTTTTTGCTTTATTTCGCTTCACACAACCTGTTCTTCAAATCTTCTTCTTCTGCACCTGAATCCTGATAGTCTGCAGGAAACATTTGTTCAGTTATCCAAAATGGTAAAACCTGATTAAATATTTGACCTGACAGATCAAGTTTTCACCTAAAAAAAAGCCTCTCTTGCCGAACAATCAGTTTTGGAGATCATCACTCTCCTACGCTACCTATTTCAGTTCCCTTGTCACTGTCCAAGGCAAAAATCTACCACAATGTTCGTCTTAATTATCTCTCAACATGGGCTATCTCTCATCGCAGTTTAATTCACAAGCCTAACATATCAAATTATGCCGCTCGATGATACATCTGATGTACATAAACCTGATTGATTTAATCCATCAGACGTCGTAGCGTCTGCAGAGCAAATTGTGAGCTAAGCTCAGCTTCATCTTCAGTTTCAGTTTCAGTTTCAGTTCGCTGAGGGAGGGAGACAGAGCTGGCCACACGAGCGCGCCCTGCCCGGCGGTCGCGGGACACGACGCAATCACGTCGCTCTCTGCACGGATTAGCCCTAAACTAAACCAAAAAATATATATTCCATCATCAAGAGAGAGCTATAGCTATTAGCTAGCTAACAGTTGCATTTTCTGGTTCTCGTTTTGTTTTTCATGAAAGCTAGCTGAGTGATCAGATCAGTACTTGATTTGTACTATTATCTTATTGAGGGTGAGGGAGATGGTGTAGTTTGATGTGGAGGCAGATCTTCCAAACCCACCCTAAAACAATCTGAAACTAAAACGTAAGTAATAACTAATAAGACGATATAGCTAGTAATATATTTATACATGTGTAGTACTATTTTATGGTAGTTAATTGATTGATCAGTTTTATTAGCAGTAGGCGCAATGGAACAAGGCATGGAGTCACTTCATGCCGAGTAGCACGTCAAATGGAAGCAAGAGTTCGTGACAGAGACTCCACAGTTTGGTGCCATTAGGACGTGGCAAAAGAAAAAAAAAAAGGCTTTAAAAATACTTGAAGAAAGCTTGTGAGATAGCTAGATTAGCCACTGTGGAGATTGGATGTATTAGAGGACCAAAGACTTGACCGGCCACTTTTGGGTTGCATGTGTGTATCTTATAATTACTTTGGTGATGCATGAAATATATGAGAGCCCGTTTGGTTTGAAATTAAGTTGCTGTTTGCCGTGAAATACTGGCGTTGTAGTTGTTGTAGCAAATGAGATTCTCTATTTCTCATCCCCGTTGTCCACCCAAAATTAAGTGTATAAGCTATATGTCATGCTTCAACTCCGATTTTATATAAAACGGTAAAACCTATTCTTTTTTTCTCGACCATTGAGTAATTATTTAAGAGTACAAACGAACAATATAAGAAATTCATATATAGAATTTTTTTTATAAATATATTTAGAAGTACAGAAGTGTGTGTAAATCGTTTCATTACTTGATGTATTCATTATCTCAAAGAAACTCTTGTTCGTGACCCTGTGGACTGTGGTTGGGAACAAATCTCTCACGTACGGAAAAAGGAACGATCCATTAGCACGTGGTTGATTAAATATTAGCTAAAATACTTAAAGTAATTAATATGATTTTTTAAAACACTTTTTCTACAGAAACTTTTATAAAAAATACACAGTTTAACAGTTTAAAAAGCTTGTGCGTGAAAAAACGAGAAAGTAAAGTTGGGAAAGTGATTAAAAAAACACATCATGAGTCACATGAGCTTAATAAGCTGTTGCGTGGTGAGAGCAGGGTTCGACAATTTCGGGGGCCCTCCGTAACAATATTGATATTATTTCAGCCGAAATTTTTATTTTTAATTTTAATTTTTCATAAATTTTGGTAATATTTATTTAAATTTGACTAAATTTTATTCCAAATCCAGAAATTTCGGACAGAAATTTAAGAATTTCGCCATATCGACACCGCCGGATACAAACACCGAAAACAACAAGTTGAACCCTGGTGAAGAGACGGTCAAGAACGTTAGAGTACGTGGCCGGTTGCTAAAGTGTGGAGGAAGAAAACTCGCCTAACTAACAACAGCCGGAAGCAATCAACAGCCGGAACACTACTTACGTAGGGTTTGACACATTTGCGTGTGTTCACTTTCAGTGAAGGAAGCGTTGCCGGCCTGCTGTCTGAACCTGAACTTGACTCTCCCTCGGCTTGTCAGTTAGTGTGAAGATGCAGCTATCAGCTGCTTGTGTGGACTTCAGACGCAATGGTACTGTAGCACAAGAGAGCATCACAGCCGACTGGCACTGTGGAAATTCAGGTTTTCCTTGTATCATTTGGTACATTCTGCTGCTGATTAGGGGCACCCAATGGGTCCCAGAATGCGCTGCTAGGAACAGTTCCTTGGCTAGTCAAGAGTTTGACCAATATTAGGTCCCTTAGATTCTGCAACATTGTCGTAGGATAGGATCCAGCTTCCAGCCATATGCTTTTCAGAGTTTAGGCTAACAATCTACACCAAACCTGCAAATCGCCCAAAAACCAGCTTCCAGCTTCGATCACCCACATCGTGGCCTTGACAACAGAGGCCCAAAGCATTGTTTCGCCGCCAAAATAAGAGCCCAAGCATTGTTCATGTCTGAAGATTACATCACGTCATAAGCCTTGGACCGTCAAGAAGTCAAGATGTTTGCGTTCTCAAACATAGAGATCACAAAAGGCTAAAAGGACACCGCAAAAGCCCAAGCAGAGAAACACCAAGTCACTAACCCTTCGCATCAGTAATAACATTGAGTGCAAAATAATCAAATGGGTAATTTAATCCTTGGAAGCCTAGTTCAACAAACAAATCGCGAGTACATATACTGATACAATCTAGTCCCCTAACCCTCCACTCACACCTCATTAGGGTCGTGCCCTTCAAAAATGAATCCGATACATCTAAGGGCAGCACAACTGGTACTGTAGCTTGTACTCCAAAATAAACTGTCCCCCAACACCGCCGGAGGCCATGGCTATCTAAAACGCCCTAGTTGGTCTTCGACTTGGGAGCCTTCTTCTTGGCCTGCCTCTTGGGAATGGAGTTCTTCATGCCCAGGAAGAAAAGAAGCGCCCCAAAGAGAGCCAAATTCTACAACGACGAGTCATATTATTTCATCACATTGGCAGGGTAAGGTAAATTTGGCAGTTCTCCGAACAGAGAAAATTGTGTATATACCTGTGTGAACTTCATGAAGAGCTGCACAAATTCGGACTTCTCCATGTCGTAGTTGTAGAAGTCGTAGACAACAGGTGTGATAAAAGCGAGGTAAATCAGCTGCAGAGGGGAAAAAAAAGTAGTCCATTAGACCATGCCCAAACGAAGTTGCAGAGGAAAAAACAATTCAAGCTGGTCCAAATTCA
Organism: Oryza meridionalis; assembly: GCA_000338895.3. Taxonomy (NCBI): domain Eukaryota; kingdom Viridiplantae; phylum Streptophyta; class Magnoliopsida; order Poales; family Poaceae; genus Oryza; species Oryza meridionalis. Next base: position 2,879,075 of record CM002526.2, read on the forward strand.
CAATGAACAGAATTGGAGTAGAGCACATATCACCATAGCCCTGTGGTTGGCTGGAAATGGTGGTCAGTTAGATAAGCAGGGTAAAAAGACAAACCAACTTCTACTGATCTATAGGATCCATAGGAGTGAAAAGCAGAAAAATTAAGAAGTACCTATCTTCTAACTTTGACAATATGCACCTAGCACAAACAGAATTGTGGAAAAAAACAAGGAACCACAGAAAGAGCCCCATCAATCCATCATTCAGACTGATGAAACAAGGAAATGGGCACATCTATGGAAGGTGAGTATATAAATACAGTAGTGCACATTCTGTAAATGAATTATATACTTCATTGGTCGATTAGGTGGAGTTTACGCCTTTACGATGAACACCATAGTTACGGGGTTTAGGAACTACGAACAAGAGCGTCAGCAGATTACAGAGGCAAACATTACGCGCTAAAAGATTTTATCAGGCTTGAAGTTGGAGGAAACAACATGCAAGCCCCAAATGTTCACTTGCAGAGAGCTTACATCAGATAAGTGAGCAAAAAAAAAAAAAAAAAAAAACCGATGACCCTAAAGTGAAAATTCCAGTCCCAAATAAACTGCTCACATTTAAATGACTGATAATCAAACAATCCAGCATGCGGATTGTGGAAAAGCTATGTTTTCAGCCAAGCACTAAAAGTTTCAGAATCACATATTCATCAGATAATTGTCAAAATTCCCATCAAGAACACTTTTAAGTAAGGCCCCTAATCTTCTGTGAAGTGTTAAAAGAACATTGGCACCAAGGAGAATGCGAAGATTAAATATAAAGAAAAATGTAATATAGCATAACAAGTACTGAGTACATACCAGGAGATAAGCACCAACCGAACTGCTCAGGATAAAAAGGAGACCTCCCAGACCCTTCAGACCAATGGTAGCAGCAACAATGTGCTTCAACTGGATAAGCAGAACAAGTTAGTGACTAGAGCATCACAGCTACATGAAGTATATAATGGCTAAAGCAGCAAATCTTCACCTCAACATGAGGCACTGCTACTCCCAAATGTGCAGAAATATTTTTGGTGAAGACGTTATACTTAGGCCGAAGGGCCTTTGCAGCCGGTCCACCATCAGCTCCAAATTCACTAAACCTGCATTCAGAACCAATTATAACTTAACAAATGAACGCACATCAGAACGATCAGATGTTTAGCACTTAGCACCGCACAATCAAAAGGATGGAATATTATCAAGTACTTACCATCCATCTAGTCAAGTAAATTATGAATATTTGATGAGAAGTTGAACCATTAACATTAACCGATTTGCTGTTAAAATGTATATTGGACTGCCAAACTCATCACTACCGTTTCAGTCATTTGGCCCTTTCATCCCAAGATCAAAGAACCAACTCAATCAAGAGATGCATGCACACTTATTAAACCACATCAAACGTCATTGTGTGAACCAGCAAAAAATTGTGGAACCAAACTAATTGCCAATTCAGGATAAATATTACAAATAAACTTTCATTTACTGTACCGTTTGATAGATTAATTCACACTGTTTTGGTGGGAGCATCTTAATGGGACTGAAGCTTCGGGTACGTTACGAGTTAAAACAGTGGTTTCCCGTTATTCATTTAAAAAAAAGGATATTGTTACATAAGACGAGATATCACATCCGAAGATTCCATGTACATACGGATGTCCATGTACTGTTATATCCGTTGAGTGCGCCACAAGATTGGAGGAAAGCTTTCAAAATTCCAAAACCAACACATCATCTTTCCACAACTCTGGAAGCAAATTTGATAGGTACGGAAAAGCAGGTACATCTGGGGTTGCCCAGGATTTCCCTGAACTAACTACACACAAAAAAAAATTCTAACTGGCTGATTTTTTTTAAAAAAAAAAGTATTCCAGATTTCGTGTCTTATATCTTAGTAGCAGAGTAAATTAGGTGCAACAGTTAAGTGATTATCAACGGTAATTCCAGCAGCAGTCACATAATTTCGTATCAAAGCGGAACTGCATTTCACTGTATAATATAACTCACTCAATGGGGCGCCATTTCATTTCAAACCGAAAGCTTCCAGAAAATCCAGTGGAGGGGCACAAATCAAGGAGGCATCAAAACATGCTCAAGCCCAGCAGCAAATATGTAAAACTCAAACCTAATGCTCACCAGATCAAACAAAATGAGACAAAACAGCGGTCACTCCAGGAATCTCTAGCTCATTTATCTGCAAATCGCCATCCCAATGCCACAATTCAGCAGCCCAAAGTTGGATCAAAACATGCAGAAACCAAAATTGGCCCCGTTTCGATTGTAGAAACCGAATCGGCCCCCACCAGATCCAGGCATCTCACAACCCCCAGGACCCCACGAAACCAACCAGCCACTAAGCCCACCGCGAGATCTAAGCACCTGAGAGAGAGTTCGACGTTCCAAACCCCCACAAGTCCCCTCAGATTCCGCGGCCACCACACCAGATCTACCGAAACCGACACCAAACCGAACCCAGCGATCCACACACGACGACAATGAGAGCCACAACCGCAGGCGGGGCGAGTGGAGCTGAGAAGAGAAGAGAGAGAGAGAGATGGAAGGCGACGTAATAACAAGTAAACGTACTCCTGGTAGGCGGAGAGGAGGAAGACGGAGGCGAAGAGGACCCTCCCGGCGAAGGAGACGAACCCCATCTCGCGCTGCGGCGACGGCGACGGCGAGGGGAGAGAGATGTGGTGCTGGTGGTGGTGGTGGTGATGGGGTAGCCGCGGCGACCTCCGTGCAGGGCAGCTCTGGGGATGGAGACGGGGAGAGGCCCGTGTCCGAGCCCCACCCTGTACTTATAATAAACGCGGGTTTCTGAGCATTGTGGCCGAGCTTTTCGGAAATTAACCCTCGAGTTCTTCGATATTACACGTCTCCGTGGGTGAAGCTTCTTCGGACCTTCGTGTAATCGTGTCTGAATTTCGGACTCCATGCGCTGCGTCGAATTTTCAGGATGGCTGAAATTTAGTACTATAAAACACACATTTAAAATATTAAACCTAATCTAATAATAAAATAAATTATAGAATCCATTTGTAAACCACGATATGAATTTATTAAGCCTAATTAATCTGTCATTAGTAAATGTTTATTGTAGCACCATATTATCAAATCATGGCGCAATTAGACTTAAAAGATTCGTTTCGCAATTTACACGTAATCTGTGTAATTAGCTATTTTTTCGTCTATACTTAATACTCCATACATGTATCCAAATATTCGATGTGACAGGGTGTAAAATTTTGTCAGTGGATCTAAACAAGGCTTTCGTGTAATTCTGGGCTGGTTTGGTTTGAGGCCTAAATTAGGCTTACCAATATTTGACAATTTCAATAGTGTTTAGTATCTATTTGGTTTTAAGCCAAATTTTGGCATGCCTAAAAAAGTTGGCCATTTCAATAGTGAACTTAGGCTATTTTGACTTTAATCCAAACACAACTTTACCTTACCAAAATTAGTCATACTAAAACTTAACAAAATTTAGCACTGACAAAATTTGGTAAGATCTGTTTAGGCCACAAACCAAACCAACCCTCTATGTCAGTATAACTTTAACTTTTGATCACCAGTAAATTTTAAATGGTTAGATCATGATGTAAGAAAAAAATTATATCTATATTTGGGATACAACATACTTCGTTAATATGAAATTATTTTGAGTATGTGTACATTTTCTTAAAAGAAATACAAGTAGTTATAGATTAAAGACTAATATAGTACCTAATGACAAGCATTAGAAGTTAGAGGGAGTATCAAGCATGTGAGATTTGACAATCATATTAAAAATATTGATTTAATGATGTTTGCGTAGGGAAGCAAAGCACCAGTAATGTGGTAACAAAATCATAATAACATTATGGGTGCATAACTTCACTAGTATTCCAAGTTTCCAACAATTTGTAAGTATGTGCATGCATGTGCACTTCTCGTGTAATCAAAAGAAAACAATATTTGTGTGTAGAAATCAAGAATAGGATTATTGGGCCTTTTTAGTGGAAGGAGTTACATATTTGTGCATCGCAATGGGACTTAAAATTTACTTCGAGCATGGAACTCAATTTATGGCTCTTTTAGTTTGTGATGGTTGGGAACCAAACTTTTCTGTATGGAAAACGGAGCAATCCATTAGCATGTGATTAATTAAGTATTAGTTATTTTTTTAAAAAAAATGGAACAATATGATTTTTTTTAAACAACTTTCATATAGAAACTTTTTTCAAAAAACGCACCAAAATAACAGTTTGAAAAGCGTGCGCGTGGAAAACGAGAAAGGGGAGTTGGGAACAAGTGGAAACGAACTGAGCATTATATATCTTCTGTTCAAAATAACAGTTTGTTTAATTTCGAAATTTGCATGCCAAGGTTTGCTTATCAAAAATTATTGTTGTGCTGCCTGTGCATTATATATCTTCTGTTCAAAATTTTTCATGCTTGTAAAATATATCTTCTGGAGAGAAAAAACTTGTACTGCATTGCTCAAATAATTTGTCTAAGTTTATTTCTTAAAACATTTAATTTGACCATAAATAAGTATATTATTGGTTTAAGTTTATCCACATTTATCACTTCAGAGCGAGGGACTAAGGGTGTGTTTAGCTCACGTCAAAATTGAAAGTTTGGTTGAAATTGGAACAATGTGATAAAAAAGTTAGAAGTTTATGTGTGTACGAAAGTTTTAATGTGATTAAAAAGTTGAAAGTTTAAAGAAAAAATTTGGAACTAACCAAAGCCTAAATTTCTCAAGGTGGAGCCACTATCCCCAAACACTTCCTTGCAAGAAAGGATAGAGACACAATACTCTTGCAACCATTTTACTGTTGTTTATTTCTTCCTTGCCATGCATGGTAAAGAATCTCAACTAACATTGTCAATTTGAGAGATGATCTTCAGGCAAACTCATTCAAGACTTCCTAATGAGTCGAAATGATTGCATCGATCTACTAGGAAGAAACGTGGTTTTAACGAACTTATCGCAACAAAGGGAATTCATCATGTACTACTAAGACCATATTTTCTCTGAAAAAAAAAACTCACAAGTTTCAGCCGTGCAGATCATATATATTCATATATATATTAATTGACGTTTTAAACAAGATTGAGGTTAAACTTTTATAACTTTTACCATCAATAACTTTAAAAATATTTAGTTTAAAGAAACTATAAAACATATATAGATTTGTCTTTCAAAACATTATAATAAAAGTAAACATATATTTATTTATTGTATATATATTATAATAAAAAATAAGATCAAAGGTATATCTTATAGAGCGTGTAATTGTTTAAAGCGTCAATTAAAATGGAACCAATGAAACCGGAGGGGAGTACCATCCCTGCCATTTCGGGAAACGCAAGGGGGGCATCCGTCAAAACCCCCGGATAAAATCCCAAACCGCGGGCCGGGGGCAAAAGCCGTATCGCCGTATTGCGCCGACCACCGAGTCACCCCGGATCTCAGACAAACTTCGCCCGGATGCCCATGTCGAATCGAGCGAGACCGCGAGAGGGCGGTGAGGTGGGTGGGCCGTTGCGAAGCGAGAGGCCGATGAAATTTGAATCGGGAAGCGCGTGGAGTTTGGAGGTGGAGCGGAGTTGGGGAGGAATGCCGTGCAGGTGCGCGCGGGGTGGTGGTGGGTGGCCCCGTCGTGGGGGAGATGGATGGATGGACCACCATAAGCTTGCGCAGGAGGGTAGTGGGGGGGGGGGGGGGGGGGGGGACCTAGGGTGGGGATGGATGGCAGGAATCAGGGTGGCGTAATTGCTTTGCCCTTCGCTTTCCGTCGCCCTTCACTTTTCGTGTCCAGCTGGCAGGGCCGACACAGGCACGAGCAGTGATTTCTGCACATTCAACCATTTATTGTTGGTACATTATAGTTTCACCGTTTATTTAATACAGCTGGCAATGCGAGCTTCTTTTTAAATTCGTGCTTGCTGTTTTAAATTTTTAAAACTAAGGCCGTGTTTAGATTTAAAGATTGAACAAAAACATCACATCGAACTTTTCTACACACACAAAAGCACCGTTTAGTTCCCTAAACTTTTTTCTCAAAAACATCACATTGAAGCATTAAATATAGATAAATAAAAAAACTAATTGCACAGTTAGGGGAGAAATCACGAGACAAATCTTTTGAATCTAATTAGTACATGATTAGCCATAAGTACTACAGTAACCCACATGTGCTAATAATGGCTTAATTAGGCTCAAAAGATTCATCTCACGGTTTCCAGGCGAGTTATGAAATTAGTTTTTTCATTTGTGTCCGAAAAGCCCTTCCGACATCCGGTCAAACATTCGATGTGACATCCAAAAATTTTCTTTTTACGAACTAAACATGCCCAAACTTTCAACTTTTCCGTCACATCGTTCCAATTTCAACCAAACTTTCAATTTTGGCGTGGAACTAAACACACCATAATACTAAATTCTTGCACTCAAAATAAGGGTGTGTTTAGTTCACGTCAAAATTGGAAGTTTGTTTGAAATTGAAACGATGTGACAGAAAAGTTAAAAATTTATGTGTGTAAAAAAGTTTTGATGTGATGGAAAAGTTAAAAGTTTAAAGAAAAAGTTTGGAACTAAACTCGGCCTAAATAAAATAATAGCATCTTCAACAGCATTTGTAAAGTGTAACCCATCACAACCTTTCTTAACCCGTGTGAGGGCAGGAGCAACGCGGCGTGTCTCTAGCCCTCATGAAGATGCGAAATCAGCGCGAGGCAATCATCCCCAAAGTGCATGTTATCATGAGGAGACGGAGGCACGTGATTCGCAGCGCACGCACGATGGGTTTTCTGGTTCACGTGTGGACTAGCGACAAGCGGAGAACTCATCCTCCTGTGTGGGAGCGAGGCGCTATGCAAAGGCACGGGTTTAATCGCCACGTACGCGAAAGTCCGAGCTAGCGCTCAAGTAGCGATGCCTCCTCTGTCTCGTTGCCTCGGCTACAATATAGACATGCTACTCTAGAGTTTTTAGGGTGTTGATAACATGAAACTGTTTGGCCGCCGAGCAGCGGAGCAATGTGGCTTAGACAAGCAAAAACAGCACATAGGAGACAGCTGCCTTGGCGAGCCCCATCATCCACAAAACTACCGCGATGAGCACTATTGTGGCATCTGTATGCGCGGTTGAAGGAAAAAAAAGGAGAGGTTTGAGTGCGGGTTTCATTAATATGAAAATTATGTTGGAGTTAGATACTACTTCCTCAATTTCATATTAATTTTTAGAGTTAGACATATATGTGTATAGATTTATTAATATTTATATGAATATAAACAATGCTAGAAAGTCTTATAATATAAAATGGAGGGAGTAGAATATAAGGATGAAACTTAGAGGGTCAAATGAAGATATTGATAAGTTAAATTTGGCACCTCTCTATGGTAGGAATACAATATGATGTTTTTATCTCTGGGATGAGAGAATGTCTGTGCTAATGAGTAGTAGGAGTAGAAAGAATGAATACAATATGATGTTTTTATCTCTTGGATTGAGAGAATGTCTGTGCTAATGAGTAGTAGGAGTAGAATGAGTGTGGACACTTGTAATCAATGAACTTGTCGGTAAAAGAGCCGTGTACTGTCAAACTCATGCTAATTAATCAACGTCCAACTAACATAAGTTTACTTAATCAATGATAGAGACGTGAATACTTCCACAGAACACTCCTGCAATCCCTTGAAATTACAGCCATTGACTTTGACCAGACAACACTCCAAACAGTATACATTCACGAGTCATGACGAAGTTCGGCGGAACTTACAAGGAGCTCAGAAAATTTGAGTGAAGCATTCCAAATCTCCAGCATTTTGATGCGTCCAAGAAGTTCAGCAAAATGCTGACGTCCCAGAAAGAAAAATGTTGTGTAGCCATCGAGCCTTCAGAAAGCTTCGAAGTTACTTGCAGACTTCCAAGGCATTCCAGCAAAGTTTGATGAACTTTCCACTGCCCATTCCGTGACAGCAATTCGCAAGGAAACAAAAGATAAAGTCTAATATATTCAGTACTCCCTCCGTCCCACAGTATAAGGGATTTTCAGTTTTTACTTACAACGTTTGACCACTCGTCTTATTCAATTTTTTTTTGCAAATATAAAAAACGAAAAGTTGTGCTTAAAGTACTGTAGATAATAAAGTAAGTCACAAATAAAATAATTAATAATTTCAAAAAATTTGGAATAAGACGAGTGGTCAAACGTTACAAGTAAAGACTTAAAATCCCTTATATTATGGGACGGAGGGAGTACTATACTAGCTAGCACTGCTGATAAATTGGCCCATTTTACAAGTAGCTCAGGTATATGATCTGAAGTTGGAATGTTGCTGGCCCAACCCACACTGCTAAGTGCTACTGCTACCACCAGTTAGTAGAATTGGCCCGTCATAATTCAGAAGACAAATCAACCAAACTGGCTGATTGCAACGGAAGGGACCAATCAGAATTCAGAAGAACAAGAAACACATAGCAAGTTTGCAACACAGCTCTGAACTTTGTGACAGACGTTTGTCACAAGTCACACGACCCGTTGAAGAGTCGTGGACTTGTGGTAAGAGGCAGTGGAAAATCTGTGTTCACCAGAGGCCAAATCAGAAAACCACAATGTACAGAATTTTAACGGCGTTGCTTCTTCCTGAGCACCAACTGAATCTGATCCCCTTTTTTACTTCTTCATCCTCGGCTCCTCCTGGTCATTCTGCGCCGCAGAAAAATCGGTGATCCTCGCCTGCTTCTCGCAGTCCAGATCGGATTCCTGCTCTTTGTTCGCGTTGTATTCCTGATCCTTGTCCTTCCCCCACAGCAACATGTAGAGGCCGAGTATGACAACCACTCCTCCGATTATGCTGCAGATTGTAGAGCAACAACAGTGGAGCAGAATTCATTTTTCTGAATATTTTCAGTTCGGTTTGTTTATGACCGAGACATTTGCTTCAAATTATGAGCAGCTTTCGTACCTTCCAACGTATAGATTTTCACCAAACATGAAGTAGGCCAGGATCGCCACCATAATCGTGGAGAGAGGGTTGAACATGGTGACGAAGACGGGGCCCTTCTTCTCGGTGCACCATAGCTGAGCGAAGACCGTGAAGCCATTGCAGGCGAATCCCTGAAGAACAACCAAATGTACAGTTCATGAGCAAATTGAATTTGATTGTTTTTTTTTTGCAGGTGATAATTGGTGGTCTCGCTTACAGAGTAGACGATGCACCAGAACTTGAGGCCGAAGCCTATGCGCCAATCTTCCGGCTTGTGCTGCATGAACGCTGTGAAGACAGCAGACTGTATTCCTCCCACCGTGCACATCCATGCTGTCAGTGACAGCTGGGCTGGGTACCTCTTCAACGACGAAGCCTACAATTTGGACCAAAATCAATTTGGCATTAGTTACACTAACAGAAGTACTGGAGTAATAATTTACAACCAAATTAAATTATCTCCTAATCACGTCTACTCCCTCCGTTTCAGAACTTATGTATTTTAGCTTTATGCTAAGTCAAACTACACTTGTTTGATCAAATTTACATAAAAACGTACCCACATCTGTAACTCCAAATCCATTTCATATATTAAATATAAGAGATTTGCTCCGGTCCAACAAAAAGTATCTCGAGATTGGATCGTACCCACATCTGTAACTCCAAACCAAATCGTTTCCGATCGTTGAATCTAACAATGGTCATCCCTGCCCAATTAGATACAACGATTAGAAACGATTTAGTACCGCGAGGTACCGGTATCTCGAGGTATTTTTCGTTGGACCGGAGCAAATCTAATAATGTATTTATTTGTCGTTAAAAATGTACGCTGCTACAATTTTTTTTAAAGTTGCTTAAATTTAATGGGGTTTGATTTTGAAAAAAAAAAATCTTATGTTATGAAATGGATAGAGTAGTAATTTACCTACGCTTTTATGTACTCCGAGAGTTTGCAGAAAAAAACTGAGAGATTTGGAGGAGGATTATGCATGATCTGCACCTGCAGGATGTACCAGATGGACCAGCAGATGCAGCTGGCGACGGCGAGGAACGATCCCTTGAGCCAGCTCTCGTGCACGCCGCCGCCGCCGCCGCCGTGTATGCTGATCGGCGCCTTCCAGGGGCTCGATATTGCGGTGCCTTTGTACAGGGTCATGGTGGTCACCCCGGCGAACGATACCACCGTCCCGGCGATCTTCGCGAGCCCTCGTATGCTCCTCACGTCGACGATCTCCATCCTGACAGCATCAACAGATATATATGATCGCGAGCTAATGTCAATCAGGCACTCAAACTGCAGCAAAGCCGATCAGACTCTGCGTGCGTTCGTCGTGAAATGTGTGAAAATGTTGGGCACCTGACGACGATGGCGATGACGAACGTGATCGAGGCGACGGTGTTCACCACGGACGTGACAAAGGTTGGGGATGTGTACATTAAGCTCGCGAAGTACATGTTCAGAGTTAGGCTCACCCTGCAAGCCCACAAAGATGATGTGTAAATTTGTTCTGACGATCTTTGAATATGTTTTTTTTATGAGCTATCATCGACGTTCTTGCTGATCTTACCCTAGAAGTGAGAGCACGAAGATCTCCAGAAACAGCATCAACGTCATTCTCGGCCTCAGTTTCCTGCAAAAAAGACAACAATTAATCAAACACGTGAGCAAAGTTCAGAGTGCATTTCAGTTCAGCCTTCATCATGATCCTAACTGAAGAACTGTGCTTACTTCTCTTGGTAGTAGGCGAGAGGCGCGAGGAAGACGGCGACAACGAGATGCCGGTAGGTGACGTAGATGAAAGGGTTGAGCCCCTTGTTGAACGCGGCCTCGGTGATGAAGTACATGAGCGTGTAGCACAGCTGCGACAGTATCATCAGATTGTGCGGCGCGTACCTTCTCCATAGATCTCCCATCGGTGGTAGTACACGAAGAGCCATCACTACAACACTGTACTGTCCACCTGAAGAACAAACTGAATCAAGAACGGAAACAGCAGCTAGTCCTTTTTATAGCCTTAGTGCCGTGAACTGGACAAGTACTATCACCACTACTACGAGCTGTGTTCACTGAAATACTAGGTGGAAATGATAGCTACCTGAAAAAAACAATAGCACATGGAATTGGCACACTCATCTTTTCTGCTTTTTGAGAAGGGGGGGAGGATATTCTATGCTCAAATGAGAAAAATGTAAAAATGCAGCTAGGAGGGGAAGATGGTAGAGTGAACAAGAGAATTTGGCTTGTCAGTGTCCTTATGGAAGTTGATCCCTGATAGATTTGCACTATTAGCAGTGCTGGTGCTTTTGGTTTTGGCCAGTACATATGGTGCTAGCTGAAAAGGCATATATTGGTGGCCTCCAGAATATTAGATGGAAGGAAACCTAGCTGGTGGTGAGATCAGTCAGGAAAAAATTGCTAGTTTTGTTAACTGCGTAACAGTGTAAGCAATCTCCATTTCTGGACTTCGAAGACATAACCACCAGCTAGTTGAGTACAAAATTAAGATGCACTTAGATACTGCAGTGACAATAGGTGTATGATTTTAACCTTGAGATCCATGTACAACCACCAACACGCTCATAATTGTAAGATCAACGTGTGTTTTGATTCTTATTCTGTGATGAACAATTGGCATCTGTGATTATTGGTTTTGATATTTGAAGATTACTGTTGAAGTGGTTTTGGAGATGATTGATTTTCAGGTGATGAACATAGTTTACTGTTTTGTCGGGACCGGTCAGACCGGGCGGTGGTTGCCGGTCAGACCAGCTTGTGTTGCGCGGTCAGACCGGCCGGCCCGCGGTCTGACCGGCCGACGCTGTGTCGGTTTCGGTTTCGGGTTGTTTCTTTGGATATCCGTGATTGTTTCATGGTTATGGCTTCTAGATGGATACTATACGTATGTAATACTGTTGTTTGCTAACAATGAGTCAAGTTGGTGATAGCTTGGTCTCGGAATATTGTTTCTTTGTTTGTTTCATGTGTAGGTGACTCGATGCCTCGGGAGAGTATTTGCGGTGATGGACCAGGAGTCGGCTTGGTGGTAAGACGATGTCCGTGGTGGTCAGATATCATGCGGGATACTAAGGCTAGAGTTGATGCACGTGGTTGATGGAGATTCCATATGGCATACGATGGAGGTATTGTGTGCGTATAGGATGCGGAGTCGAATTTGGAAGGAGTCCAAATTTGGTATGATTGGTTATGTAGAGTTTGTTTCTTGTACTAGGAGGTTTCCTATGGGGATTAGGACTCTTAGTATGAGTTTGGTTCGTGGCTTTAGGCTGCCTACCTCATATATAAATAGAGGGGGAGCGTGAGGCTTCCCGGTATCGCTTTTGTATCGGTTTTGAGAGCAATTGAGTTGCTAGTTTAGTTCGGGTTTCGAGTTTAGTCGAGATTTTTGTAAGGAGTGCTGTTGGTGTACTTTGTAAACACAGAGAGAAGCAATAAATTTGTCATCTACTTTAAGAGTTCTTCGATTTGTGTTTTACCGGGTTTCGGCGGTCTAACTAGTGATATACCGGTGGTCAGACCGGCGGGAGCACGGCAGTCAGACCGGCGGCGGCAACAGGCGCGGCAGGCGATTTCGACGGTCAGACCGGAGATTCAACACCGGTCAGACCGGCGGCATCCACTTGGTCAGACCGACAGATCAATCTCGGTCAGATCGACTTCCATCGATTTCGAGGGTAACTTTTATTTCCGCTAAAAGTTTTTGGTTTTTAGGTATACCAACCATTCACCCCCCTCTGGTTGGCTTAGTTCTTATGATTCGATCCTACAATAATTTCTTTTTAAAAAATGTTTGGAGGGACGTCTCTCTCCAAATCTCGTTTAGTTGAGCACGGAACTCTTCTCACTAGATAATCGGTTGACCGTCTGTCTTATTAAAAAAATATGCATACATGAAAATATAAGTCAGGTTTATAGTATCTTTAATGATAAAATAAGTCAAAAATATTTATATATTTTTAATAGAAACGAATGATCGAATGTATGTCCAAAAGCTAACAACGTCATACACTTAAAAATGAAGGGTAGTGTTCGGTTTACCTTTTGTCATCAAGTAGTTCATTTTTTCTTTTTTATCGACTTCAAAACAGATACACATGCACACATACACCACCACACACCTACAAATATACCACTAACACACACTCGGAGATGAGAAAACGTGACATATTTGATCTCACTAAATTTCTATTGAAAGCTCATTTTCGTATGTAGGCATCATAATTTGAATCTTAGTGAATGAAATCATGCACCCACTGCTCCACCACCAATGCTTCCACAATTAGTTGCTTTTTCTGAACACATTCTGCACGCGTTGAGTTGAAATCTAGCAGTTGTGTGATTCTATTTGTGGCACATTGCTTAAGAGAACATGGAGTTAACCTGAAATATTAGTATTACCTTGGCTGTTCAATGGTGTCAACTTTCAACAATTGGACCACTCGTGAGAATTACATTCTCCTCAGTGATGCTCTGGCTACCTGATGCTCCTTTTGTCTCTATGTAAGACTATTCTACTTGCTGTCTGAAGCTGCACTGGCCGAGAGCATAATGTAAGTGGATTTGAGAATCCCGGACGGGAGTGTCTAATGATCTTAGAGTTATCATTAAATAAACAATGATTTTGGTAAAGCTAACACGGCCAAAAGCAAATGATTAGTTGCTAATTGATTGTCAGTGCTTGAAGCAAAGACTGATGCTTTAAGCTTGAGCCCACCGTAAGCTTGCTAATAGCTTCCATTGATAAAACTAATACAATTGCCCCTAAACTAATCTACAAAGTTTAAATGGGACACCCACTTAACCCACTTCCTTTGACATAAGTTAATTATTGTATCTTGTTATATGTGGTCTCTGATCACTTGGTACATTCTGCAACCTCCAATATGGTGCCAAGAACTGATATTTTTTCTTTAACAAGTCTATGTTCATTAATTGCAAGTTCCATTGCAGGAACGATAGTATCAGTTTCAGAAGACCGATTTGCATACCTAATCAGACCACACTAAGACTCCTTTTAATCGGATCGGTAGGGTAAGATCTCCACCAATTCTGAATTCTCTGACGTGCAAGCGAACGCGAGATCAGCTTAGTGGTAAGAGATTTATTTGCTCCGGTCCAGAAAAAAATAACTCGAGGTACCGGTATCTCACAATACCAAATCGTTTCAGACAATATTAGATTCAACGATCGGAAACGATTTGGTACTGTACCGGTACCTCGATGTATTTTTTGTTGGACCGGAGTGGCAAACATGGTGTGGTGGTTAGGAGAATGTGGTCTCCAGGTCGGCCTATATATGCCCACATCCACAGCACAAAGTGATTCACCCATCCTTTTTCGTTTTCATCCACACTGTGCGGCTGCAGTTCGACCAACGCCTGCCGATTTGCATCTGCATTTCAGCATCTGCAAATGGAATAAAATCCTCATGCGTCAAATAGCTGAATCTGTCCTGAGAATTTGGCTCACCATTTGCTGCTCTAGCTAGACAGTGCATTTGCATTGGTGTTGGAGCTGTTCATCACCTCACATTCAGAATAAAAGCGCCCATTTTTACTCGTGAAGATTTGGCATTTGGGCACAGTGGATAACTGAAGATGATGATACGTGCCGCATGTATGGGGGCATCTGTACGATGTCTCCAACGCGTATCGCGACTACTGTATCAGGTGACCAACTTTTGCTGTAGCCGCCCAGGACAAAACGGAGGGGAAATGGCCGGGGATGCGGGGCATCGCGACAGCAATATATCCCATTCGTTTCGTATCGTCTCGTCGGAGAACCAAACCGCCGGCACAATTTTAATTCTTCGGCGGCAGCCAGTGGCAAATCTTGCACGCGTCTTCGTCTGGCTGCTCTGGCATTTGATTCTTGGAACAGACATGCATGGGTCGCCGGATGCGTGCGCACTCTTCGCGTGCGTCAGCTAGCATTGCCAAGGAGATCCTCAACCTCAAGATATTATACCCAATCATAGAGTTTAGGGTTTAGGTGGTGGTTGAATTCACGGACTAAACTTTAGTCCCTGTAATATCGAATGAATTTGAAGTATTAAACATAGACTAATTATAAAACTAATTACATAAATGAGAGCTAATTCGCGTGATAAATTTTTTAAGACTAATTAATCTATAACTAGCGCATGCTTACTGCAGCATCATATAGGCTAATCATGGATTAATTAGGCTCAATAGATTCGTCTCACGAATTAGTCTAGAATTATAGAATGTGTTTTATTAATAGTCTACGTTTAATATTTATAATTAGTGTCCAAACATCCGATGTGATAGGGATTAGTCCCATCTAAACAGGGTTTTGGTGTTTGAATCTCCTGAAGATGAAGGTAAAGATTAAGTATTTCACGCAAAACGATGTGGTAAAAACGTATGATTAATTGAGTTTTAATTATTACAAACTTGAAAAATGGGTTGTTCTCATATTTTAGAACAACTTTCATATAAAAAGTTTTCGCACGAAACGCATCGTTTAATAAGTTTGAAAAGTATGTCATGAGTATCCAAAAATTTATCCAATTTTTATTCAAAAGTTTATCCAATTTTTATTGGAGAAAAGAACAGGACAGACCTCTAAAAGATACAGTATAGGATAAGAGAAGCTGACAAGGTATTAGTTTGGTTTTACTGTTCCACTCAATCATCAGTCATGTGATGAAGGAAAGGGGAGAGGGGTGAGTTATTGTTTTTCTGTAAAGGCGTGGTTTTATATATGCGGGTAGCTGATACAATAATGAGGTAGACCATTCGTATCGATAGTGATATTTTCTCTATATATTATGGATGCCCTAAATTACTTAAAAAATAAATTAAACAACAACTACAAAATTACGGAAGCAACAATTATATTTGTGTTCTTAGCGGTTTTTAAAATTAATGTTGTAAATAAACTGCAATATATAAAAAACTCAAAATCAACTATAAAATAAAGTTTGATTTTTTATATTGGTTGATAAGTCAACAAGGAGGCTAAGGTACTTTTTTTTATATTGGTTGATAAGTGGCAACCCTCCATTATTTAATTTTTTCACCTATCTACACTTCTTATTCAATCACAATATTTTCCTATTTAATTCTATCAACTTTTTTAATGATTGTGTCTAGCCCTTAAAATCCTATATTCTGAGACAGAAGTAGTAATCTCTAACGAATTATGAAATGACTTGATAACATTATAACAAACTGTGACATGAGGCGACAAGGTGAGGGAACGAACCAAAACAGCCCCAACAGACCCAGTCTGCTGGCCAGAGCACAGCCACGTCATCAGCGGTGCGGTGCGTCCATGTAAGCACCCTGCAGGACAACCGAGCCCATTCGCTTGCTTGGGCTTTCAAGGTCCAACCAGCCACGGCCCACATGACGCATGGCGAAAAGGCCCAACCAGCCCAAGACAAGGAGAGAGGAGGCCGAGGCCCCCCGCGCCGGCGGCCGCAAGGGAAGGAAGGAAGGAGACGCTCTCACCGGCGAGGGTTTATCGCCGCTTTTCTCAGGGTTTCTCGGCGGCGCGCCAGCTTCCGTCCACCACGAGGCTAAAACCCTAATCCCGGCGATGAGGCGGCTGCCCAAATCGCTCCTGCTCGCCTCCCTCTCCAAGCCCTTCCTCCGCCGCAACCGGGAACCCCTCCCGCTCCTCCGGCCGCCGCCGCGCCCCCTCCCGCGCGTGCTCCCCTTCGCCGCACGAACCCTAGCCGCGCCGGCCGCTCCTCCTCCCGAGGCGGCGCCGGCTGCTCAATCCGATGGGCTCGAGCTCCTGGAGGCCGCCCAGCTCCGGGAGGCCGCGGACGACCACCAGGAGGCCCTCGCCCTCGCCATCAAGGCGCTCGAGCCGCTGCAGGCGTCGCACGGCGGCTGGTCGCTCCCCGTCGCGCGCACCCTCCGCCTCGCCGGCGCCGCCGCGTCCCGCCTCGGCCGCCTCACCGACAGCCTCGACTCCCTCAACGCCGCGGCGGATATCATTGATTCCCTGGAGGTCGGGGACGCGGAGGTGGCCGCGGTTGGCGCCGCTGTCCACGAGCAGCTCGCGCGCACAAAGACGGCCATGGGGCGCCGGTGGGACGCGGCGTCTGACCTCATGCGCGCCCTGGAGCTGAAGGCCGTGTTCCTGGAGAAAGGGAGTTTGGAGTTGGGAAATGCTTACAAGGATGTCGCCGAGGCCTACAGAGGCGTACTGGCCTGTGACAAAGCGTTGCCCCTGTGCCTTGAGGCGTTGGAGATTGCCCGTAATCATTTCGAAGGTGATTCCCAAGAGGTGGCTAAGGTCCGGCAGCTTCTCGCGACCATCTATGCTGGATCAGGTCGAAATGAGGAGGCACTGGAGCAGTATGAAATCGTTCGGATGGTGTATGAGAGGCTGGGGTTGGATGTGGAGCTTTCTCTGGCTGAAACTGATGTGGCCATGGTGCTGGTTTTGTTGGGGAGATCTGAGGAGGCAATGGATGTTCTTAAAAGGGTGATCAATCGGGCTGGCAAAGAGAGTGAGGAGCGTGCACTAGCATTTGTTGCAATGGCAAATATTTTGTGCATCCAGGACAGAAAGGCCGACTCAAAGCGGTGCTTAGAGATTGCTCGTGGGATTCTTGACACGAAGATTTCTGTGAGTCCCTTACAGGTTGCGCAGGTGTATGCAGAGATGTCGATGTTGTATGAGACAATGATAGAATTTGAGGTGGCGCTGTGTTTGATGAAGAAAACACTTGTGTTTCTCGACGGCGTATCTGAGATGCAGCACATTCAGGGGAGCATATCAGCTAGAATGGGGTGGCTTCTTCTGAAAACCGAAAGAGTAGATGAGGCTGTTCCATATCTGCAGAGCGCAATTGAAAAATTGAAGAACTGCTTTGGACCATTGCACTTTGGATTAGGGTTTGCTTATAAGCATTTGGGAGATGCTTATCTTGCCATGAACCAACCAGAGTCAGCTATAAAGTACTTTACTATTGCGAAGGACATTATTAATGCTACATATGGGCCAAAACATGAGGATACTATCGACACCATCCAGTCCATTGCAAATGCATATGGGGTGATGGGAAGGTAATCTTTTCCACCCTACTCATAGATTTTATTGTACCACTGGGGGTCTTAGATACATTTAGTATACTGCTATTACTGATGCACTAGTTGTTAATTACTTATTATAGTTAGAGGTCAATATGGTCTGTGGCTCGATATTGCATAGAAGGATATTAGAAAGGGGTATGCTTGTTGGCTACATAACAATCTTTCCCTTGTAAGCTCACATTTGGATACCCAGAGCAATCTACTGGCAGCATAGGTGGAATATAGGAACAAATCGTTTTTTAGGGACACTTGCATTGATTTGATCACCAAGACTGAGTTCATCTTTAACCTTCAGACCATCTGTTCTATTTTTTTCTCAACCATAAATGGGTGATATATTTGTTTCAACGATACATCCTTGTATCTTGCAAAGTTACGTAAGTCATCTTAATGACATTCACTGTAAGCCTGAAGAACTTGAATCAAAGCAAATCGTTCTTGTAAGCATGGCAACTTCATTTATTTTGCATATGGAAACTGCCAAAACTTATAGTCAATATCGTAGCTTTCAAGTTCTTCACTATGCTGTCACAGACTTCCAAGAGATGCTTCTGTAACATATTTATATGTATAAAAAGAACTAGTAAAGTTATAATGTCATGGAATTATTTTTCAAAAAAAAAAAATCAACTCATATCATTATAGGACTAAGAAATGATCAGGAAATTGTCTTCTTGTGTTGCTTGCTGAGCCATCTACAAGTAATTCTTGGCATATTGCTCTGATTTTATCATCATGCTGTGGAATTGAGTGACCCCCTAGTTTATCATGCATACCAATAAGCCAAACTGTGCAGTAATTAATATAACAATTTTCGGTATTCATAAATATGCATAAGCATATGCATTTACTGAGCAGTGGCTACTGGTTGATATCTCAACTTTATGTCCAGTTCGATAGGAGATCTGGTATTGAACAATTAAATGCAACATGACCATTTTATAATGAAGTCTTGTTAAGTGACTCTTAGTAGCATTGTGGCTTTACTCATTTCATATTGCTCTGAATTGCAGCTACAAGCAGGCAATGGATTACCAAGAACAAGTTATAGATGCTTATGAAAGCTGTGGCCCTGGTGCTTTCGAGGAACTCAGGGAAGCTCAAAGGCTTCGGTATCAGCTAAAAATAAAAGCCCGAGGTTTACCTCATGCATGCTTCCCTGCCAACTCATTGCCAACTAAATTCCAAGACCGAGAATAGTTCTTCTCTCATCAATGTCCACCACCTAGATGATTCAATGGTAAATTATGTTTTTATAATTTTGATGCATTGACTCCATAAAAATCATTCTTGTTGAGTTAGTGGACGATTATTCCTGCAGTAAACATGGCCACATGGGCATGAGGATCTTTCTAGTATTATAAATCAAGTTATTTACCAAGGGCCCTGACAGCTGATAATCAGCTGATATGAGTATGTATACTGTGGAAGCAAACACCTGAACTTGCTGAAATTATATGTAGTATGCATATTTCTCCGCAATAATGTTTTCATGAGGATTTTGTGGCTCAGAGTTATTTCTGGTCGGATTGACTGCATTTAGCTAGTATTTAAAGAATTATGGTTAAATTGGCTACCGTTGCTTACTTTGCCAAGCAAGTAGCTTATAAATCTGTTGTGCATGAACCTTTTTTCACACCTTGTTATTTGAGCTTTCTGTTATTTTATGCATGCCAGCTAAATTTCAATTGCCAATACATCTATTACCTGTAGAAGTGTTGATTTTGTAATGCATTTGGTTCGAAACAGTCACATATTATCTAGATCGGGGTGTCTTGCAGTTGGTAGAACATGAGTTACCATGTTTTGATGTTTTGATATGCCTGCGTGTTATGTTCTGTTTAATCTATCCTGGAAAAGTGACGACTGTGGCACTGGAACAAGCTTTATGGTGCTTGCCATGGATTCATTCTTTGTATGGGTTTGTATGTTTGTTACCTGGAATTATGCCTTCCGTCTTCCAAGTTACATGTGCAATAGCTTTCCTTGTCAAGAGTCCCCCTCCCCTCTTTTGGCTATATGACTTCAACTGGGGCTAAAACTTGACAAACCAATGTTTGTGGAGGGAGAGGGAGAGGGAGAGAGAGAGAGAGAGAGAGAGAGGGGGGTTGTCCTATAAAAGAACCCTGCACTGACTACTTACTGTTCTGACGCTGTTTCTATAGCCAAACAGTTTGGACAGTAAATGCACGTTTGTCCTTACTGGTTTTCTTGTATGGCATGACTAGACTGTCCTTGCACTTGCATCTTCTCCATACCTGCCGGTTGATATTTAGTATGCATGGTCAAGCATAAAATCAAAGACAGTTGCATTGCTAAAGTTCTGACTCAAAGTTTGTTAGTGGCCTCTCATCACATAGTGCATTAGAAACTAGCAGTTCACTTCTAAATTACAAATATATTTTGAAAGTCAACGTTTTGATCCAGCTTGTTGTATCCTCTTTCTCTCATGCTGACCTTGAAGCTTTTTTAAGATTACACTTGGAAAATAGGGAAAATGGATGATGCTTATTTACATGGTTCATTTTATACCTTTTGTATTCTTCAGTTAAAAGCGTTGGCAAAGTTGACATGCTAGCATTTTTTTTTCGAGGAAGACATGCTAGCAAAATCCACACCATCCATTAGAATATTCTGCAAGCTAACCAAATATGCTAAAATTTCAGTTTTTAGAAAGAACCACGTACTGACCAAATGGCTAATTTATGGCTAGGTGTGAATATAGGACATTACAAGACTTGGTATATCTTTATGAGT
Source organism: Oryza meridionalis (assembly GCA_000338895.3). Classification (NCBI taxonomy): domain Eukaryota; kingdom Viridiplantae; phylum Streptophyta; class Magnoliopsida; order Poales; family Poaceae; genus Oryza; species Oryza meridionalis. The sequence continues at coordinate 2,899,937 of CM002526.2, forward strand.
GGCAGTTAGTGCATGACACAGTTTGTGTATCGAGCGCTGGAAATCATGATACTTGATGATGTCCACTACTTCACTTTTAGAATATTTACCTGAAGAGAACTGGATTCATGTATTTGCCGAGTTGGAAGTATCAGTTCTACTACTTCCGTTTCAAATTACTTGTCGTTTTAGTTTAGCTTTGTCAATTGTCATAAGTTTAACAGTTGTAAGTTTGACCATTAATTTCTGAAATTTTACATAGTTTAACATGCGAATTATATTGTGAAAGTATTTCTCATTGTGAGTCTAAAAACATAAATCTTACTCCCTATAATGTTAATCTATATAAATTTATAGAAATTAATGGTCAAAGTTAGGAATGATTGACTTAGGACAAAGCTAAAATGACAAGTAATTTGAAACAGATGGAGTATTACCTTCACTGAGACGGGACAATAGACAAAATTGTATGAATCCTTCACTACAGTGGCTCATTCCTTGATTATAGTTATCAGTAATTCAGTTACCTTGGTGGCAATGCTTTCTTAATGGAAATGCAAGATTAGTGCATAAACCTTGCAATGGTGGGACTGTTATTTATGTATTTGCCAGGTTGGAAGCATCAATTAGATAATTTCACTGAGGTGGGACCATCGACAATTTTATATGTGTCCTGCACTACATTGGGTCACTGGCTCATTCCTTGGTTATGATTACTAGTAATTCAGTTACCTTGGTGGCAATGCTCTCTTCTTAATGGCAATGCAAAATGAGTGCATAAACCTTACAGTGGTGGTACTGGATATATGCATTTGCCAAGTTGGAAAATTTTGTACGCATCCTGCAGCACGATGACTCATTCCTTGATTATGATTACCGGCAATTCAGTCACCTTGGTGGTAATGCTCTGTTTTTAATGAAAATGCAGAATGAGTCCAGAAAATGGTGGGACTGACCATAGGACCGACTGGTACGCTTTGCTTGACTTTGGAACATAATTCAAATTTATTTTCAGCACGCGTGTTGATTGTGGTTTGCAGATTGAGAGCAATATTGGCATTGTTCAGCACTCAAATAATTAAGGAACGATAGAAGACTGTTTAGTTGCTGGCAGACAGAAGGTATTCAGAAGTGTGCGCTATCGGCTGAGGACCTCCATGGCAAGTTCTGTTCATGAGCTCAGCAGTTTTGCAGGCTTAGTCATGCATGGGCGTCCTGAGCCTCCTCCATATGCATCAGAGATGGTTGCGGTGATATTCAATGGTGGCTGCTGCTGCGGCTCTGGTTGACCACTCAGTAACATCAGACATCCCCAGAATCACTGCATCAGTGGTGGTCTCTAACTTCCAGTACTCCTACGATGGTGCAAGCATCTCAATCCATTCACTGCCTCTATCATGTTGTTACCCCAACAGTTGCATTTGCTCAGGACCAGCAGAATTACGCTCTTTTTTTCTTCTGTCTCTCATACATCAATTGGCATTTATTGCGAGATTGGGCATGATTGCGATGTACTTCTATCAGTTGGTGATGGACAGCGAGGGCTCAATGTGAGCTTCGCTTAACATGCTTGCTGCCATGCTTGTGCCGTTAGGGAGCATGTGGATATCACCGTCCAACTCCCAGTGGGAAGAAAGCAAAGCAATCGCGAGGGCAACCTTGGAAGCAGAAGCAGAACACCTACAGTGTCAGTGAGGTTCCATGTCTCTTTGATGCCTCTGTTTTGGAATGGATCAACTGACTAATGCCTGGCCATCTCTATCTGTGGTGTAGCAATGTCCCAGCTTCATTGGATCAAGTCTCGTGAGTTCTGCTCAGCTGCATTTTTATGGCCTTGGGGTAAGAGATTTGTTTCTGACACTCCTACTGACGAGTTGTTCTCTTTCCATGGTCACATACAGTTCTCGTTGTCAGTTACTTCAAGTCCTTGTGAATTAGTGTCGTGTCCATTTGCTGCTGCATCTCGTGGCTATTTGCTGCTGTTTGGACTTAAGAGTAACGCAAATGGTCCCCTTGCCTTGTTTCTCTGCCTGTGCTCACCAGCACCAACAGACACCAAGAAAAAAAAAATCTTACATTCGTGTCATCTTATATTTTCAACCAAATCCATTAGGCCATTTCCGTTTATTTTAGGTTAACGGGACCTCTTGCCACTCAAGAATGGTGACCTACAAATTGATCTCATTGTGCTGTTAGAAGATAACACTAAGGTCATGTTTCAGTTAATTCCTAGAGGAAGGAATTAGATATAGCATTCCTCCAAATCCCCCTCAATTCTTTTGAGGGAGGGAATAACATAATAAGATATGGTACGAGTATAGCATAAAATATGGTTAATCCAAATTAAATAAGATCAACCTTCATCACTAAGATACTACTAAGAGCAATTTTTATCCAAATATCCAAATACGGTTTTAACATAAAACAAATTGTGGTTCGGTGGTTCCAGCTTAAAAAAGTTATACATTAGTGAATCCTTGGATTTTATCCAATTTTCATAGTTCCTTACTTTCCAGAAATATCACAGTATCCACCTAAAAGAATAACAATCATCATAGTATGTGGGACGAACTGTTACCACGATTGCCATTTGTCTGTGTCCTTCGTTTACGCTGCTTTTTGTACAGTTCAGGTTTTTGTCTGCTAGTAAATGTCACGGTAAAACTATGTGGTACACACACTGGCGACTAAAATAGTGAATGACAGAATGAGTCGTTGGCTCGCCAAGCTAATCAGGAGTGGCCAACATTGAAGTCATCCTCATCGCTAGTGGTCAATATCGTCTTGGCAGGTAGATTCTACAGGACACTGTATTCAGATTAACAGCTTTTCTGTGAGAAAAATCCAGATTAACATTTCGGCCCCATTGGCCCATCCTGTCATCTGAGATTTAATAAAACATGCATACTTTCATGATGACAAAAATGCGAATCTGTCCTTGAGGGGAGAGGCTTGGGATAAGCTGCTACATAAGCTACAGTAAAGCCAGCTAGAAAGCAGCGTCCATGAACAAAATTGTCCCTTGGCAAAACCTCTAGATCCTCTTCTTTGCCAAACTGTCAGAAAATCTAGTGCCCTTGTTCTGCATGTGAAGGTTTCGCATCGGCTAACCAGCAGTCGGCATGTTTCACTCGGAAGGCTAAGTTACTATTTAGTATAACAGAAAAGCTCTGAGTCACTGGTCACTACTGTTTAGGCTGAGTTCTGCGTTTGGGACGGTAAATCCATCCTTTTCCGTTATCCTTTTCCGTTAGTATGTTTTTCAAACTGTTAATGGTGTGTTTTATATAAAAATAATTTTATAGAAGTTTTTTTAAAATCAAACAAATCTATTTTTTAAATTTGTAGTAGTAGTAACTAATACTCAACTAATTATATGTTAATGATCTATTTTTTTAGCCGTCAACGGCTCTAACCCAACAACACCAACGAAGGGTATGTGGGTATTTGCCTTTGAGAGTTAAGACCTAGAGAGAATCTATTCTATACCACTGAGTTAGTTTGAGTTCAACGATTTGCCACTTTTTATAATATACCGGTGACTTTATCAATTGTTCTCCAATACGCTATTGGATTGGGACTTCTTTTCAAAAATACCCAAAATATGCTTAGAGACATACAATGTTAACAATTGATTTATCTCATTAGAAGTTTCAAAAAACTATGAAAACTTTTAGGTGGCCTCCTTATATAACATGGAAATTTATATATAAGATTTAGGTTTTTTACATTTTTATTTTTTTAAAAAATGTAACTTATCTATTATATGATATATAATTTTTTTTATTATTGTTTTTAATATAAATCATCTTTCATACACTGCATAAGATATTTTTGTGCTTTATCTCTTGTATAAGCAAATTCTTTTGCATATACCACACAGAAATTTTTTTTTATAAAAACTAAATATACCAGAAAAAACTTGAAACTTGTATACAAACTTGCATGTTGTGTAAAGAGGCTACACAAAAAGTTTTATATTTATTGAAACTTCTAATAAGATAAATCAAATGTTAATCTTGTATATCTAAGGTTATTTTGGGTATTTTTGAAAAGAAGGCTCACCCCAAGTATATTATAGAAAGAGACAATGTCGATGTCAAATCGTTGAACTCAAATAAACTCAGTGGTATAGATTAGATTCTCTCTATGTAAGGGGTATTTGGTTTAGTCTTTTTGCTCTAGCGGTTCTTAAATTTGTTAGCATGTGTTATTTAGAACCATAAACTAAGATGTATGTAGATTCAAGGCCCTAAGCTAGTTAAAGTACATTATTTTAAGTCCAAAATTACCATGTGTCCCATAAAGAAACTGTGTGGTGTTGATGTGGATAACACCTCACACCTCGTGAGACTCGCCCTCCTTTCTCTCTCTTGCTCCATTCAGCTAAGTATTATGAGCTCCAATAGAATTTCTTGGATTCGAATTAGGGATTTTGAGGAATGATGAAGAAAGGTAATCCTCAACAATTTTGACTTTTTTTTTTCTGATTTATATGCCACATCAAATGCATAGTGTGCCATATTAAGAAATGTATAGAAGGGTATGTGGTAATTTTTGATCCAGATGACATACTTTGATAAGTTTATGGAATTGGATTTGCATTTTATATGCTTATAAGACTAAAGACCACTAGCTTATTTTACTCTAATGTAAATTGAGACAAAAATAGTAGAAAGGACAAAATCGATTGTTTTGGGTAATTCAAAGCTCCAGTGTATGATATTTTTTATCTATTAGGAGAGTTTTTGGTAGCCGTAGCTTCTCACATAATCAAAAGCACTTCAGCTTTTCATCTAGATTTGTAGTTGCAGAATCTAGAAGATAAACTAGAAGTTAAGTTGATTCCAGATTCTCATCAGCCGCTTCTCAGAATCTAAAATTCCTCCAAACATGCCTTAAATGTGACACTCATATTATGGGTGAGCTAATTCCACCACAAAAATCTTAACCAATTAAGGTTATGTATAGCGTATAAGGAATGATACTTCTCAAAATCTAAGCTCCTACAAACATGTCCTAAATGCGACACTATACTATGGGTGAGCAGATTCCACTACAATGGCCCTAACCAATTAAGCCATGTATGGTATTTTAGGAAGAATGTTTATCAGAATGTAAAACTCGAAACATATCCTAAACGCCACACTCATATTATGAGCGAGGAGATTTTACCATAAAGACCCTAACCAATTGAGACCATGTGTAGCATTTTAAGGAGAACTGACGAGCTTATTGTCCTTAACCGCAGTGTGCACATGATAACATATGTTTCGCAAAGCTTTCACCAAATTAAGCTATACCGAAAGCATCATTCCAAGTTTCCAACCTTACCGAATCCTTGTCCCTCCGAAAATAAACTACGCGAGCGAGAGTGACAAACGCCGCACTGGAAAGGCTATCTAGTAGTGCTTAGGGTTCGTAGCTACTGTAGCTAGTATCGTTGGCCACCCCCTCACCAACCGTGGAAACGCACTGCACTGCTTGCTTGGATTGGGTGGGCGATGGCATCGGACACGGAACATCCAAACGTGCATGCAGGGGCCAAAAAACCTTTTTCGTGCGTGGTCATGTTCTTCCATCTGCTCCGCCATTTGCACTGCACGACGACGTTATCATGCCACTTCGCAATTATTTTTTTTTTGGGGCCGGTGTTAGCTAGCTCAGCTCGATCCCTTCCTTGGTCCCCATGGAGGAGAAAAAAAAAAAACCACATCGCTCGCCGCAGCTGGCTGGTGATGCCTCACCCGAAAGCACACACGCTATCAACGTTGACATCCCACCCTCCGTTTGTGCCCCCCCCCCCCCCCCCCCCCCCCTCCTATTAGATGATTAGCTCTGCATCCTGTACGCCAACTAACCAAATCTACCCTCACAGATCGGAATCATCCTGTACTCCAACACCAGGATGTACATGACGCATGACCACTCGTAAAAATTGCCCAGTTTCCATACACCAATGGCTGTTTCTTTTCGCGTAAAAAGTGCGTTTTTTTTGCGCCAGCGCGGTTGATGGAACGGTTCGCGGCCCGAGCTAAGCTAGCGAGAGCGAGAGCCGGGGGGCCCTTGCTGCACGCTAGTGGCTACGACGATTTTGACAGCAAAAGTGGCCGTGCCCCGTGCACACGACGCGACGCTGGCTGATAGAAGAGGTGATGGCATTAGCTTACAAAAACCCTTGGTGACATTGCTAGGACCCAGCGTCTTTCACATTCTCTTCTCTTTAGCATGTACAGTATGTGTAGTAGTAGCTGCTGCTAGCTACCGCCACGTAACAGTTCTCCCTTTGGAAATGTCCGGTCCAAAACCTTAACTGCTTGCCCGTGCGTTAGTTACCAGACCTGTGGCCAATGTTTTTTCTTCTTCTTTTTTACCTTTGCTCACATCCTCACGTGAGAAATTGGATCCTGCAAATTAATATGTAAAATCCTATAGTACTCCTGGGCACTAAAAGTTATGCACAGAATCGGTATTCTTTTTTAAGAAAAAATGCTTGCCTAGCTACAAAAGAATTGAATTTTCACCACCAACTACTGCATGCTACGTACTAGCTAGCGAGCAAATGTACAAGCCGGCACCGTACGTACATACGTATACGTACGGCTGTTGCACTACGTAGGATGGTTGACGAATCGGTGTATCATCATCAGAAGAGAGAGAGAGAGAGAAAGAATGTGTACATTTTTTTTTGTTACACTTGCCTCTGTTGGGTTAGGAACTCCTGCACGGACACGTAGAGGTGCTTGTGGCAGGAGTCCATGGACAGCGACCTCCTCATCGGCTGCACCGCGAACTCCTCGTCGTACTTCTTCCTCGTGTCGATGGCCTCGTCGCCCACGCTCTCCGGCTTCCGCCGCCGCTGCGGCGGCCGCTTGGTCGCAGGCGGCGCGGCGGCGGCGCCGCCGCGGTGGCTAACCCAGCTCTCGTGCTCCCCTCTCACCTCGATCACGATGCTGCTGATGAGCTCGTCGTCCGGCCGGTGGTTGTGGTTGTGATGGTGGTGGTGGTGGCGGCGCCGCGCGCTCTCGACGTCTTCGTCGTCGGGGTGGGTGGCCGAGGTGGGCCGCACCGGCGCCGCCGCCGGCGGCGGCGTGAACGGCAGCGTGACGTCGCTCCGGCAGAAGGGGCAGCGCGCGTTGCCCTGCAGCCACGTGTCGATGCAGTCGATGTGGAAGGCGTGGGAGCAGTTGGGCAGCAGCCGGACGCGCTCCCGCTCGACGAACTCGCTGAGGCACACGGCGCACTCCGACACGGATATCCTCGCGCCCACGCCGCCGCCGCCACCTTCGCCGCCGGCGCATGCCGCCGCCGTGAACCTCACGACGGGGAGCATCCGTATGAACGGCATTCCGAGCCCCCGCTCCTCGGTCGCCACGGTGCGGATCACCGACGCCTCCCGCGCGGCCCGCCGCCACGCCCCGCCGCCGCCGTGCCCGCGCCACGGCGTCGCGCCGCGGGACCACAGCCCGCGCAGCGCCTGGCACTTGGTCACGAACGCGTAGTAGCTCGCGAGCAGCGCGAACGCCGCGAGGATGCCGACGACGGTGATGACAACCATCGGGACGCTCGCGTTCGACGACGACGGCGACGGCGACGAGGAGCGGAATGCCGGTGGCGCGTCCATTTTTGTAACGCTCCCCGCCGTGCCGCCTAACGAGAGAGGCGATACAGTTGAAGGCAGAAAAGTGTGTGTGACAACTGCACAGCGCGCGAGAGCAGCAAACTATCCGCTTTCGCGAGAGGGACGTCGAGCCGCTCTGGAGTAATAGCCGATGGCAACTCTCATCTCATTCTCACGCCATGTTTTAATGCTTTATCACCTGTTCACCTCTCTGCCTGACGCCAAGGCAACATGACTACGTGACACTTCACCCAAACTCCATACAAACCAAGCAAGCAGAGTAGTTAGCACCTATTCTATCCGTCTCAAAATATAACGACATTCAAATATTTCCGTCAAAATTTGTACTATTAAAATGTGTCCCTTTCGATTTTAGGATGAAGCCATGGAGGTGGTAGTAGTGTGTAGGTTTTCTGGTCCTATGAAAGGTTTAATTGGTGATTATGACTTTCTGAAATGTTAGTGAGGGTATTCTGATAAGATGATTGGCTCCAATCTCAGCCGTCAGTTCACCACTGGTATAGGTATCATTGATTATCTACGAAATGGACGGTAGATCACTAGATCGCACTGTACAACTGAAGTTGATTGGCACCAGAAAAATATCCAGGTGGTACACAAGAGAGCTGCGGCGTTACGTCCACAGGAGCAGTTGGAAAAGCAAAAAAGTTGTGCCTCCCTGTTGGCGTGCACAATTTTTATAGCACGCCGTCGTACGCGCCGTGCACGAGAGTAACTCTCACATCCTGTACATTTGTAGTACGTACAGCAGGCAGGTTCGCGGCCTTAAAACTTTGAGACGCAGCAGACAGAGTTTGACCCCTCTGTTTTCTTTCCCAGCTAGCTCCCCCTGCCATTAAACCAAACGTAAATATGTAAATTCTTGTCCCCATTATTATTAACAACAACAAACCAATTTAAAACTTTTTCCATGTAGAACACACATGGGGAGGAACTGTTCAGATGCTGCTGCAGCAGTAGGCTTACCACGTAGTAGTACAGTACATGGCTGCGCTGCATTTGTAGAGGCGCCCTGTATACCAGCAGTGAAACACCAAGAGAAAAACAGGGGAAGGTTCGGTTCTTGCATTGTAGTAGTAATGTAGTAGAGCGCGTCTCGTTTGGCACGGCGCACTGTGGCGGCACGCCGCGGTGCCGGTGGTTATGGCGCTGGGCCATGGCCGCCATCATCCAGGTGATTTTGTCCAAAACCGAAATGGCAATTGGCAACATGCTGCGGCGCCGGCACTCCGGCAGCGAGGCAGAGCTGAGCGGGTCGGGGTTTTTTTTCTCTCGGTTTCGGCGGTTGGTGCCCCGGTGGACCAGCGAAATGTGACGGTGCAGCCGTGACTACTGAGCAGGGGAGCAACTTTGACAATGCGGCGGTGGGCATGGACCTTGGTTTCGGCCGGTGGACCGGTCATGTACTCATGTGACGCGCCTGCCTCTGCGACTGGCCCGGCCTGCAGGTTCACCCCAAATGCTTGGCAGCTTTGGGCCTCCAGAAAAAGTCCCACTTTCATTGTTGTATTTTTAGAGGAGAAAGTCTAATTTAACTACCTCAACAAGAGGTCGGATCTGATTAGTATCCCTTATTCGCAAAAGCAGGTATATCAACCCCCACTTTGCACGGTTTTAATAGTTGAAAGGATTAATATATGCGATCACTACTGTAGAGTGTTAAATTGGACTTGTTCCTCTCTTTTTCTGGATATCTGGGGTCAAAACGAGAAGAACCTACTGGGGGCTTGACAAGGTCACCACGGCCCAATTTGCTCAGGATCTAGCGTGACAAAAGTGCCGTTTTCGTACGGTTGCCAACTTGCCATCGGTAGCCGACTTGGGCTCGCCATCGTTCATTCGTTCTTACTGCTACGGTTGCCAACTTGCCATCGCTCTTACTGCTACGTGCGTGGTTTTCTCTCTGTCTGCCTGCACTTGCTTCCTCCGCTTGTCAACGCGGCAGGTCGGCGGCGTCAGCGTTGAGAATTCGAGGTTGCCCGCGACGGCGCGCGCTCGTGAGGGAGGAGACCGCGGCGCGCCAAGTTGATCGATCGCGTGCATCGCCCCTGAACGAAACCAATGTTTGCCAACCGCTATAGTTGGAAAAAAACGCAACGATAATTTTGGATAAAAGAGGAGCTTTTCACTTTGCTAGAGAGAGCAGAAGGACAGAACTACAGAAGGTTCTTCTGTATCTTGTGTTCTGTTCAATTCCAATCAATGCTGTGAACAGCCAGCGATAGCTATGTGCTGGACTTTTTCGCGCTATTGAAGTGACAGTGCCAAAATACTAGTAGTGATTTTGGTACCTCTGGTAGATTCGGGGTCAATATCCGTAAAATATCTCGTGCCATAATCTTAAATGACAGTGAAATAGGATAGCACCCTGAAATTAAAGCACTAGAGCTAACAACATCAAAAGTGCGATTTGCACACTCGATTCCGTCCAGAGCAAACTTATTCCCGTGCGTCTCATTTTTACGCAACGATTCTTTCAAATTTGCCCTTTATCACGAAAATGGTCCTTAGCCCCACATTAAGCACCAAAACTGGCAAGATTACTCTTACGAGCCCTTTGCACCAAAACAGACGTGAGGATGAAGTTGACAGCGATCTAGAACGAAGTAAACTGCACATGAGGACAACGAAATTTACACGACTCCGACATGGACAGTTGGAAATTACTAACTTCAGAGACAAATTAATGCTCGGACAAAACTTGATGGACTAAATTAATCTGATTTCACCCCTTTTATTTTCTCAAAATCTCTCTCAGCCAAGGAGACAAAATAAAGGGCGTAATGCCCTGATCTTATTAGAAGCATAGCCTTTGTCCGTTAAAAGCGAAATGTTCATAGTCAATTTTAACATATGTCGACATAGTATTCGGAGATGTTTATAAATGTTTGACACTTTGACGTATGTTCATCAAACAAGCGTGCTTGCGTATATGAGCGTTGTATTGTGTTTCAAAAAAAAAAAAACACGGAGGAGATTTTACTGTTTACAGCTCAAGGCGTTCCCAACGTACAGCAATTAAGTCAAAGATCTTGGAATGCAAGCTTCCATCCCATTTGTCTGATGCAGAATTACGACACCGTTCATCATCATGTGACCATATTATTCCTTGCCGCATAGTGAGGCCGTGCCACGATGAAGTCAACCCCTAGCAGTGTCTGTTAATCATGAGGAGATCCACATGTGCAGAGATGCAACTAGGCAGAATAACTCGAGTAATTTGCGCCCCTTAACCGCGTATTAGTATTCGTGCAGCAACTGTGCGTGTGTGTGTTCAGCGGTGAGGCGTGGACATCACCGTTTGCCAGCCCGGCCACCTCTATGCATGTATCCATGGTCAACTCTGCAACTTGTCGGCTTCATATGTATATACATGAAACAACTTAGTATATAGTACTAGTCGTGATCCTTTGGTTAGGCGAATAATTAAGCTATATGGTTTTGTTTGACAAATGCTGCTGGCTGCTGCAGTGGCGTGTAGTCCTGTGCTTTTGTGATGCTGTCTAGCTCGCTGCTGGTACTAATTGCTTACTTTATTTGTGCTAATGAGTTAAGTTGATAATTGATTACTCAAAAAAAGTGGTGATGTGTGGGTGACATGAGACTGAGATTGATAGCTCGCTACCTTGTGATATTGACCTGAAAATTGAACTGGTTGGGGTGAGATTGGTAATATCTTTGCACGGCCCCCTGCTTGATCGATCCTGTCATGGCCACCATCCAGGCTTGTTTTTGAAGCCAAGCAAAAATGTTTGTGTCAAGTACAAACCACGCGAAAACTAGGCAGGATTACGGTTTTGCACGCACAAACCGTATAAACGTACGTTTGAAACAAACATGCTCCACCCTCTATCTCGTCCTCCTTTTTTTTTTAAAAAAAAAAGAGAACACTTGCTTGAATTTTTGTAGCAGTTCACAAAAAGCAATGCTGCGATTTCACGCATGGTTAATGCATGGCAATCTTATACAGTTTCATTGACGTCTGATCCGAAAAGAAAAAAAGGAAAAACTATTCTGATGTACCAACTAATTAATATCGATCGATCACGTACGAAAGATTGACATGTCCGGGCGGGAACACTTGAGATGCAAGGAGCCAAGAAGTAATCAATGGAACGGCAAAATTCCAAACCCAATTCTGCTATCTGCTGTACACATTGCACGCACACAAGTGGCACAAATGGCTAGTAACTCTCAATTAATTAAGCGGTAAGAGCGAGTTAATTAGGTTGCACGAACCCGAGGTGGTTCATGGGTCGAGGTGGATGGGCAACACCGTGCTCCGCGAGCTCCGGCCGAGCCCGAACGACGACAGCAACCGCCGGAACCGGCCGCTGGTCTCGCCGGCGCCGGCGGCGGTGCCGACGATACTGCTGCTGCCGGCCACGTCGGGGTGGCTCGGCCCGGCCTCCGAGCCTGCGGGATCCTTCGGCGGCGGCGGCGGCGGCTTCCGGCCGAGATCGCCTAGGAAGCAATCCATGGAGAAGGATCGCCGGATGGGCTCCTGCTCAGCGCCGGTCTTGGGGAACCTGCACGAGCTGATCCCGTGGCCCATCCTCGCGGCGGCGTCGATGCGCCTCTCGCCGGCGGCCAGGTCCCGGCTGGACGCGTCGTACTGGTCGTCGCGGACGAGGAGGCCGATCGCGCCGCCGGTGACCACCGTGCGGCAGAGCGGGCAGCTGACGTTGTGGTGGAGCCACGTGTCGATGCAGTCGATGTGGAACGCGTGGGAGCAGCTCGGCAGCAGCTTGAGCCGCTCGTCCCGCACGAACTCCGACAGGCACACGGCGCACTCCTGCGCCGACTTCCCGGAGGCGGCGCGGCGGTACTTGACGACGGGGAGCGCCGCCACGACGTCCGGGTCGAGCCCGCCCCCAACCTCGGCCTCGTAGTCGGTGAAGAACACCGCGGCGACCCGCTCCGCCGCGCTCTCGCGGCGCGAGCGGTGCAGCAGCCCGGCCCCGGCGGCACCTCCGCCGCCCGTGCCACGGAGCCAGCAGCGGACGACGAGGAAGTAGTAGCTGGCGAGGATGAGCGAGGTGACCATGAACCCGATGGCGATCACGATCGCGATGGGGAACCCCGCCGTCGGGTTGTCGTACGTCGGCGGCGGCGACGCCATGGGCGCACCTGCCATCCCCGCCGCATCCATGGCAACACAATATGCTTCCTCGCTGGAGCGAGAGAGAGAAATAGATGGAGGAGACTGCGCGGCTCGCGACTCGCGAGTGATCCAAGGAAGCGAGGTGCGGGTGAAGGCTGTATCGGTGCGCGTCAGCGCGCGTGGCGTCGCGTCGGCTAAATAGAAAAAACCGCGCCACGCCAAGTTGCGGAAGGCGAGGATTAGTTGTTTTTTTTTTTTTTTTATATCGGTGGGAGGCGCAGGTCGGGGCGCCATCTGCGAAGGCGAGTAGGCAACGGCTGAGCTGCGGTGGTGGAGGTGGTGCGCGCGCGCGGGCGGCGCGGCGAGGGCGATGCATCATGCGTTCTTCGGCATTTGGCTACTACTCATTGGCTTGGTCACCAGGTCAACTCCCACGGGCCACGCCTGCCCGCACGCGGCGCGGCCGATGCGCCTGCTGTGTTGGCGTCCGCGTCACATCGAGGCTTCGCCTTCCTTTCCATCGACGCGAACGAGCCAAACGGATGCTGGAAAAAACATGTCTGTGCGTGCCTGATTGATTGTTAAGTTTTGACAAACTCTGTCACGTACTACGCTTGTTTGTTTTTCTGGGGTAAAAACAGCAGGTTCTGATGCAAAATTATACTACGTACTACATGTACTGGCAGAAGCTATCCGAAGATTCCAAGTTTCTAATGTACGCATGAGTAGTGGTCTAATATGGTTCGTCAGATGACTGTGGGCTGCTAAGTACGCTTGACTTTTGGAGCATGGTGATCTGATTAAGAACTAATTCCAAAATGACTATCCGATGATTAATTGGGCGAAGATGAGCCATGTCGTCAAGGAAGATGATGACCGGCCGTATCGTACACTATTATTATGGGGCGCTAGCTGTAGCTGTTGGGCAATATTGTTTTTACATATGAAGAAAGTATATGATAATATCGCATCTCTACCACTGATCATTTCCTATTGTTACATACCTACTACTCCGATATGGGAGTGATTACTTTGCCTAAACACACTGCCTGATTGATTGATCGAACTAGTCCCAGTGGATGTTCTTAATTTTTAGCCAAAAAAAAAAAGAGAATTGGTTCCTATGGGCATGGTCAATACAGTACTCTGAAACAGCCCTTGCTAATGTTTTTGTCCAACTAACGTGTTGCATACTCCCTCCGTACTCGTAAAGGAAGTCGTTTAGGACAATGTTTAAGTCAAACATTAGGAATATAAATCATAAATATCTCTCAAGCTGTTGAGTTTGAAAGTGTAAAAATTATATGAATAGATTTATCTTGAAAAATATTTTCATAAAAGTATACATATATCACTTTTCAATAAATATTTTTATAGAAATAAGAAGCCAAAGTTGTATTTTGGAGACCGTATCGCTGTCTTAAACGACTTCCTTTACGAGTACGGAGGTAGTATGCCTTACTCTGCGTCGTGTATATCCTAGGAGAATTAGGTTGTCATTAGAAGCATATCGTTACTGATAAAGACGCTGTCTTGGTATGGACCTATGGTTTTCTGAATTTTAAATGCTCGAAGTCAACTTCGGATAGAGTTCATACTATCATTGAACACGTAATCTATCACGAATTGCTTTCGCTTTTACAATATTTTAGTCTGCAGCTCTGCATTTTGGCAATTGATCATACGTGGCTGGTTGATTCTATTTTCCTTCAGACAGATGCTGATTAAAATTTTAAATCTTTTTATTGACGTTGTGAAGGCCCTCCACTGATTCGCCAAGTTATGAAAAGAATATTGGAGAGTGTACGTTTACACCGCTGAAATTAATCAATGGAAAGAATCCTGGCCTGCATGGGCCCTTCCAGGCTTGAACCGGGCTGTCACTTGTTCCTCGTTCCTTCGGTCCGTTTCCTCCTTTCTTTAATGGGTCGTTTTGTTTATTCTTGTTGAATTTTGTACTGTACTTGAATTTTGTGCAATGAGGTCCATGTGGGCGATATTTTGCAGCCCAAAAGAACACACGCGACTTTCAGCCTTTTCTTTATTTCTTTCATTTCTGGTTTGAACACAAAATCGACATATTCTTGTACAGTTTCTGCTCTCTTAATATAAAACCAGCACAAGCTGGCCTAGGTTTAAAAAAAAAATCGACATATTGTGACAAGTGGACTATTATATACCGACTGATGATGAAGCTGTAGTTGTTGACATCGTTTTTAATGTCCCAGACAAAATGGAAACAATTGAACGGTTGTATCTGCTCTGCTACAGAGGAAACCATACAAGCACAACGGCTCCAAACCGACCGATTAGTATCGTTGAAAAAAAAGTTTCAAGATAAGGAGAATGCAGAAGTACCTACTATGGATTAGTTTCGTTCTTATTAATTAATTAGTCTTCCTAGATTGCCAAACGCCAGAATGCAAACCTTCAAAAAGTCAGAACTCAAACCAAAGAGTCGAGTTGATCCCATGATCCTATCCCTTCCACTTCTGCGGCGCGATCGCCAACTCTCGAACCGAGTCGAGGTCGTTGAGTTTGGGCAGAATTTCTCTATTTTTTCCTGTTGAATTCAAGGAACTTCCCGAGATTTCGGTCCCCCGAATCCCGAGACCTTCTTTATCTTGCTTTTCGATGTGCGAAAATATCCGGTGGCAACGCGTCATCCTGGGACCTAGCTATATCTCGTAACCGAATCACCGACCAACTGGATCGTTTGGGCCCGGCAGGTCTCTGGCGCCGCGCTGCGCCACATCGCGAGACACAAGTTGATGGCCACTTTTGCTGGTGATGCAGGCTGCGGCCGGGGTCGTGTGGCCGACCGTTCCGGCGAGATATCCCGCGCGGCCGACGACGACGCGATCGCGCGCCGGCCAGTGACTGCAGATAGATGCCTTCACATGGATCACGGCGACATGCCAGATGCGGGATATGTAAAAAGCGCAGTGACGGTGACAAGCTATCCATGTCCCTCTATGCCCGCTTTTATTTTTCACGAACGCGTAGAAAAATTGTACGTCAATATATTGAATGGAGATAGAGTTTTAGTTACAGAACGCAACGAACTGAAGATCGTTGCAAGGGCCAAAGAAAAAAAAAGAAACAAACAAAAAATAATAATTGTTAAGCAGGAAAACTCCTATCGCGAGGGAGTGGGGAAAACCACTAAACTCCCAAAAGACCCCCCCAAAGCAACGGCGCTAGAAGTAGACCACAAATGGCTTTCTTGGAGGATAGACTTTAGCACTACTGAAACCAAAGAGAGAGAGAGAGAGAGAGAGAATAGTCGAAGACCCTGATGTTCCACTCCTTTCATAGCTACCAGGAGACCAGAACTCCAAGGGAGTCGAAATCCTTGCAAAGATACTCTGGAAGGCAGGCCCGAGCAGTTGGCCACCAGACCTGTAGAGAGCAGCCACGGGAAGGAGCGAAGTTCGGCCAGCCAGGAGGAGACAGGACACGGTGTCAGATCCGGCGAGAGAACACATAGTCAAGGAGAAGGAGAATGTAGTTCGCCATCTCAAGCTATTGGACGTAGAAGGGACAGGTCGAGTGGCTACCAATACCACGCTTCTTAAGGTCGATATCCATGCCTGTTTTTAATAAAATAACTGAACTGATCATATTTCGTGGATGCGTATGCCTGTTTGGTACGGGGTTAGGAGATGGGCAATGAATTTACGAGGGTTTAATCCCCAAATACCCGTATGTTTTACTACTATAATAATAATTATAGTGATTTCCGTTGTTGTTGTAGGTAGATATATACTCAGTCAGTTCCTTAATAACTGACAATTTTAACTCTTTAATTTAAACTCGATCATTATTTTCCCTTAAATTGTTATACCGAAGTAAAAAATAATATCCTTCCATTAATAAATATATATAAAAAAGACAAAGCAGATAAAGTTTGAAAGTGAATAGTGCTATTAGTTATTATGAAACGGAGAAAGTATCTTTTCTTATAAGTATATTTTTTTTATTTGTTGGAAACAACACAATCTTTAGATAAGTGCATTTATATGTGGCAAACTAATTCTAAGAGTCATGTACTCGATCCGTCCTAAAATATAACAATCTAAAATCATGTAAGGCATTTCATAATATTATGAATCTGGATAAAATATGTCTCATCTAATTTTAGATTTCTATATTTTGGAAAGAGGTAGTATACATTTCAGAATAATTATTCATTATGTATTTTTATTTTTATCATATTGTATAATTATTTGGGTCACCCATGTGACAACTAACAACGGGCACTATGCTAGTTGGAAGTAAAAAGAGTGGATATCCATGCCAGGGCACCCTACCCCACAAGTCTCTTGTCGTTTTCGTATGTGTACTTGATTGCTATAGCTGTACAGTGATAGATTGCGCATGAATCTGTTGCTGTTGTGGTTCAGGTATCTGGAGTACAAGTCCATTTATCACCTTCTTCCACTCTAGGATTGATTTTTCTCGTAGGCTCCTATCGGATAGCCTAATCAGTTAAAGAAAAAGCCAAATTTTAAATTTTTTAGTTTAATTTTAAGATTGATTTTGAGATATTTTTTACGTAGCTTCTTTTTCAACATTGACTTTTAAGTCACCAAGAATATATTTATAAAAGTTTTACCTACAAGTTCATTTTTATTTTACGGCTTATTAGGAAATAAGTCAAACGATGAGACCTATAGGTAATGATAGGTGTAGAACCATTTTTTTTCTCAAGCTTACAGTACAATCACACTTTCCAGACCATTTTGTTTTTATACAAAAAAGTATTATTCCAGATTCTCTATATAGAAGTTCATTTTCATGCATATGAACATACAACCAAAAGAAAGATGATTATATACTTGAGAAATAAATATGTTTAAAAATTATATAGCCGAGGGAAAGTATGCCTTTTTTATATTAGACAGATCGATGACTTCGTATAAAAATTTAAGTTCCCAACTTGCATTTTGTTCGGAGGACCTGAATTCCTCGAGACGAAATAAAGGCGGGTCAATCTGAATGTTAGCAGGAAATTGATCCCTAATCAGAAGCCAATAGTCAAATAGCGGAAGGAAATGAGATCAAATTGCGGTTGTACATCAATACATGTTCTCTTCAGGAGGATAACCATGTAATTTCTGTCATATTAAAAAAACCATACAAGGCCTTAGACTACAAAAGACCATAACATACAAGGAAATAACCGGTGAAAACGAGCTAAGTGTTAAAAACTCGTAAAAATCACACCTAAAAGTTTTGTAAATTCATGAAAAAATTACTAGAGATAGGTATAGATATAAAATACATTCTCACCAAATATCAAGTTCAGACTCAAACTTTATTTAGGAGTAAAAAAAGGACAAATTTTAGGTGAATAGTAACAAGATACTATTCACCTGAAATTTTTTTGTCTCTTAAATAAAGTTGAGTTTGGATTTGAGATTTGGAGAGAATGTATTTCATATATATACCTATGTCTAGTAATTTTTTCATGATTTTACAAAATTTCTAGGTATGATTTTCATGAGTTTCCAACATTGTCGGAGGGTGAACTCCTCTAGCGGGGGGAATGTGAGGCCTCCCTTTTGTTAGTTCGGCCGGGGGCAGCAGGTGAGAATCGAGGATTCGGTGGAAGGTGTGAAAAAGGGAGGGGGTCGGGCCCCTCGAAAGCGATGAGACAAAGGGGGTTTATATAGGTTCGGACCGCTAAGAATCGTAACACACTACTCCTGTGCTCAGTTGATTGAGTATGGAGAACAGTTGCTTGAATCTGTGAGACCCAAGCGTGAGTTAGCCAAAAAGTCGACCCCCCTTATCGGTGATATGGGCCCGGGGTACCAAGCTTAGAAGGAAGAGGCCGCCCCTAGTGCCCACGTGGCGCTCCCCCTGAGAGGGTCGAGCCCGTGGATAGGAGGCAGTCATCTCCTGTAAGCCCGATGGGTCGGGTTGCCCCGACCCCTCCCCAAGGTCGCCACGTGGATGGGGTTAGGTGAGCGCGGCCCAGCACCCACCTAACCGCCTTCAATGCAGGCGGAGCGAGCACGCCACACCGCATTAAATGCGGCGCGGTGCATGCCTGACATGCCTGCGACCGGTCACCAACCGGTCGCAGGCCGAATGACAAATGGGACGGCGGCAAGCCGCCCACGCCCTGAACGTGCGTCAAGCGGCGTGTGGCAGGTATGCCCTGTCCTATCATGATGATGAACGGCCCTGAGCCACTCATCCCAATCGGAGTATGCATGACTACACTGGATGCGCCCAAGATTGTGTCCCCGATACACGCACGTCCTTAAGTCTTCGTCCATTAAATGGTGTGTGACAGGGGCATCCCACGTGTCAGCCGCGATGATTTGACAGGCCCCGCACGGCAGCCGATGCAAGGATGACTTCTGAGCTAAGGCACAAGACACACATTTAATGTAGAGAATATTTCCCTCCTCTCGAGGCGGCTCTGGTAGTGTTAACGCCAAAATTTGATAAGCCCGAAGTCATCATCGTTCTAGAGTCAGTATCGGCTTCAGAATCTTGGAATTGGCCGATGGGAGTCGTCATATCGCTAGCAGTTGTGTTCTTGACGGAGTCGGATCAATTAAAGGAAATTTATCCAGAAGAGTCCGAGTTCAAGGAGGATGCGACATGACAAGTATATCTATTAATTAGGAATAGTTTGTTAGTTCCCTTTTATCTTTAGGAAAATGTGTTTAGTGTCAATAAGGACTTTGTGTTTTCCTTTTATCTTTAGGAAAGTTTTTTTCTTATCCTACAAGAACTAGTATCTACTCATGGATATAAATATGTACACCCAGGGTCATTGTAAGCTATCTCCACGATCAATATAATTCGGCGCATCGCCACCTTTTACCTTTTCTATTTTGTTTTATCATCCGGCGGGACTTGGCACCTGACGCAGGGCTGCATCGTTTTTCGATCTCCGACGAAGGGGTAAGTCCAATGTTCCGCCGGCCTAGGCAATTGTCTCGTCTACGTTGGCGTCGTTCAAGGCTGCATCAGTGCATTCAACCTCATGGATTGCTCTGGTTTGGATGATATATTTGCCTGCCTATTGATCATGTGCGTTAGTTAATCTAGTCTTAGTATCTCAATTTAGCTATATCGGTTGTCTCGCTTTAGGGTATCTGCCGGTATCGACTAAATTATTTTACTAGATTACATTAGCTAATGCATCTACCACCCTAAAAATCAGTCAACGGCTTGATTGTCTAGACGTTGTGTTTCTTTTCATACTTAATGCTACATCAGTTAAGTTTGATCTCCTAAGTCGTGTTTAGAACCATAATCCCTAGCCTGCTTTTTGACTGCCAATAAGGGTTTCATCGGGTTACATTAGCTAATGCATCTAGACGTTGCATCGGCTTACAAGGATTGCATATAAGTTGGATTTAGCCGATGGTAACAAAGATTTCACCGTTTAATCTAATTTTTGGATTTTAGGACATCGGACCTCCCCTGGTGTATTCTAAAACCATCAGATCATTACTTATCCGGTTATATTATTATTAGCTGATTGGTTTCTATTTGATTATATTATTATATTGATTATCATCAGCCGATTGTCTCTGTGTGATTATTTACTGAAGTGACAGATTCTGCATGGGACATACAACCAATTGCTCAAAACCCTATCGGCATTGGCTAGTATCAGCATCGACTGGAATTACTCCATCGGCTTGTCAGCCGATCGGCCGTTTTATCTTATGTTTACATATCTTGTCAGTTGCAGGATCAAACTGACTGGCACGCTCGCATCTCATCAACCTTTGGACCTGCACTGGAGCTAAGCAGATCTCCTAGGCCAGTGTGTGTTTTTCACATCAACAGGTAGCGCATGTGGTAACCCCTTGAGATATAAAAGGAGGACCAGGCCTATAGAGGGGAGGATGAGATCCGAAGAACCCTGGATTGAAGGTTGAGCCCCAGCTTGCTCACTAGAGATTCAGAGACTTTGTAAACTTGGAAAAATCATCATAATTCATAAGCAGGAGTAGGGTGTTACGCTTCCAAGCGGCCCGAACCTATATAAACCTCATGCTTCTTGTCCCTCTCGAGGGCCCGACCCCCTCGGGACAACCATCTATTCCCATTCCTCCAACTCCTTGATTTTCACGTGTTGCTCCTAGGCCGAACTAACAAAGGGGGATTACACGGTTCCCCGCTAGAAGAGTTCACACTCCAACACCCCTCCCTCGCTAGGCCTGGACCTCCTTTTATATCTCAAGGGGTTACCACATAGGCTCAAAAGCCTACCTAGGGATGAAGGAGTACATTCTTTGCATTAAATGCATGTCTTATTACTTGACTTGGAAGCCACATGCACGAGCTGGCTGTCAGCCATGGGCAGGAGGTCGGCTTTCGACCAAAGGTTGTTGACGAGGTGGCTGGAGGAACAACTAGCTGGCGGGGCAATTTTTGGTGCTGGGAGGTGGTCGGTGGTGTTACCGCTTGGAGAGGCCGTTGTTGGGTTGGTCGGTCAGTTGCCGATGCAATTTATTCATTTGGAAAGCCACAGGACACGGTATACAACAGCGCGGAGGGTGGACTGGTCGACGACAAATGATCCACCACAATCGGCTGGGGCTTCTCCCGTTCTCTAGAACTCCTCCCCTTCTGTTGACCGATCTGCTCTCAGACTCCGATCGTGGGGAGTTCCAAGGCAAGGGATGGGGAGCCAGTTTGGTTGGTAGATTTCTGCTTGGAGTTCGGGTGCCATCAGCACTACTTGTGTTTTGATTGTTCTTGCGACTGCGAGGTGCTCGGTTTGGTGAAGAGAGGGTGCATGAGACCTCCGCGACGCAGCCTTTTGCTGGTGTTTAGGGGAGGAGTCGGAGCTGCTTGTCAAGGGTGGCAAGCTCGAGAACGATAACCCTCTTCCACTTTCGTCTTGGTAGCGCTATGGTAGTTGGTGTTGTCGTAGTTGGTAGGGAGAGAGAGTCGGGGCGAAAGTCCTACTGTTCTTTCTTGAAGTCCTACTGTCGTAGTTGGGCTAGAGCCAACGATGTCGACGCCTGTGAGCATCGTTTTCTTTCTTGAAGGCATTGTTACTTTGCTCTCCCCTTTTCTTCGGGTGGAAACCTTGTTCCGATATTCGGACTGACGTTACTCGCGTTTTGACTCTGTCTTCCTCTTTGGAGGCTCCGTTTCGAAGATGCTGCCCTGCGTTGTCCGTAGTCTATTCATAGGAAGTTGGAGTTGCTTTTCTGAACTTGGCAATGATGACATGTGTTTTGACCTTTATTTGTATCATCATAAGTTTATTTTTCCTGTAAGTTTTGTCCGGTTTTCCTCAACAAACCGTTTCCTCAGCAAACCATGCTGATGTGAGGTTTTTCAGTCCAGTTTCCCTTTAAAAACTTAGCCAAGTCTAATCTTCTTAAATGAAAACAGACACTCCGGTCCTTTTATGAGGTTTCTTTGAAAAAACGGTCGTTCTTGAAGAAATCATGCATGCGTGTGTTCATTTTTGGTTTAAAAAGTACTCCTTCATATATTTGGACGATAAGGATAAGAGGTTGGAATCTCCACGTACGGTGCATCTCTACTAGCCATACATATACGAGACGTATTTCCATTCCATTGGCGTCCAGTCAATCTCATAGCAATATATATTCTCAGAATGTATGCAGGGTGGTGGATGTTACGCCCTGCCTTTCCTACATTATATTCCTCTGCTGGTACACGTGAACACACCCTCCAATAATTGGATTAAAAAGGTATACGATCCCCGTTGCAACTGGCCAAAGGAATTTTGTAGCCACCTCCGCAGCAGCAGAAACTACAGTACTGCCGACAGCTTACATGGTGAGTACAATACAAGATAACAAGAGTGATCGAGGTCTCAAACTTCATATCATACCAGGCACAAACGCATTGCTGTTGTTTTGCTAGCCGAGGCAGCGGGCCGACGTCGACGGTATTGATCTCGTCCTGATCCGCGGGAATTCCCCGCACGCGCCCGCTCACCGACGGCATGAAAGTACCAAGACGGATGATTATTAACGTCGGCTCTGCTCACGGCGAGAAAATAGCCAAGTGAACAGGTGGCGCGAGCCGGAAGCGCTTTTCTGATTTTTGTACCAGCAGCGAGCTTGGCGGCGCGCGCTCGTACTGATCCATGCATAGCGCGCGCGGCAGCTGGTACACAGCCACACCACAGGCAGGGCTAGCTAGGGACAGTTCAACTTGGCTGGGCGATAGATAGGAGAGCGATCGCTAGCCAGCGTGCATCACTAGAGGTTGATCGATGCGCGCGATACACACACTACACACGACCGGCCGGGGGATAGATTTCGATTAATTCGGTCGACCACGATCACAATGACCCTTGTTCGGGCCGGCGGGCGGCGGTGAATATTCCGCATCCTCATATTTCTCGCTTTAGTCCGCCGTCCGTTCGCGCCACCCACGTGACCTAATTCCCCCGCCCAGCGACTTGTGCAAACTTCATCCTCGATCGCTCCTAGTTGGGTATGTTGCACCGGATAACGTCTCCACTAGAGCTGAGTGAAAGTTCTTATGATGGAGAGATTACAAGGAACGTGGAAAAATGGACGACGTACGTATTGACCGAGCCTCGTGGACGGACAAGGAGTGAATGTAAACTAGTACTGTAGTAGTACTTAGTATACTCCATCCCAATTTGGGTATTTAGTAGCAATGACTTAAATACTAATTAATCGTATCCTAGTACTATCCTTATTCCCTCTATTAATTCTAAAAGACAACCATTTTTTCCCGATATTTCATATTACAAGATACATATGTATTCATCCAAATAACTAATACCCCCCTCTCCCCTAAATTCATTCTTCTAAAAAAGAAAACCTCTACCATTAAGATATATATCTAATTTCATTGAAAATATGCATGGTATTTATTAATTAGATAATTCATACGAGTAGGTAATTATAATTCTATATTGTTCTTTGCCTTTTGTGGTGGTCGTGACTTATATTTTAGGATGGAGGGAGTAGTTTTAACGACAAGTTTGATTTTTTAAATTCGTTTGCGTATCCTTCTTGAGCAAATAGAGTACATATTAGAGACGTGGATTTTCATCTCTCGAGAGAATATCCCCTTTTTTTGCATATGATCTAATTTATTAATAGTATTTTTTTGAGAGAATCTATTTTATACCACTGAGTTTGTCATAGCTCAACAATTTACCATTGACTTTCTCTCTTTCTACATTATACCGGCAACTTTATCAATTTTTTCTACAATACACCATTGGGTTGGGCTTATTTTTCAATAATACCAAAAATACCCTTATGGACATATAAGTATAACAATTGATTTATATCATTACAAGTTTTAAAAAAAAGAAAACTTTTATGTGGCCTTCTTACAGTACAAAAGTTTGTATATGAGTTTCAGTTTTTTTCATTTCTATTTTTTAAATATAACTGATTTGTTATATGCTATATAAAATATTTTTGTGTTGTTGGTTTTAATGTAAATTATCTTTCATATGCAACATAAGATATTTTTTGCTATTTTCTTTTGTATAAGATATTTCTCTCTGATATACCACACAAAAATATATTTTTCTAAAAGAAATACCATAAACAAATTGAAACTGATGTACATACTTCTCTGTTGTGTAAGGAGGCCATATAAAATATTTCATATTTTTTTTGAAACTTTATAATGAGATAAATAAATTGTTAACCATGTATTATGTCCAGATATATAGCCAGAGTTTGTATTTTTTGGGACGAAGGAAATATGTCTCTAAGGGTATTTTAGGTATTTTTTAAAAAGAGGCTCATCCCAATGGTATATTGTAGAACAATTGATAAAGTCGTCGGTATATTGCAGAAAGAGACAATGTCAGTGGCAAATCGTTGAACTGTGATAAACTCGGTGGCATAGAATATATTCTCTCTATTTTTTTAAAACAAGACATGATACATAGATATGTGGGGAAAATGATTCTAAACTCTTGAGGGGATATCTTCTTGTTGTTTACATATCATTTAAATGGTTATGAAAAATAACAACATATAATATATGATAGGTTACTCCACAGACATGAAACACTAAGTTTAACTTCTATAAGTTGAAAAAGAACAATAAATTTGGCTGTGCCTATAAATTAACTAACTAACTATAGTCTTTTTTAGTTGTAGAAGTCAAATTTTAATCTGCAATCTTTGTATAATGATATATCATATATTAATCTATCTTATCATTTTTTAAATAAAATCACAACTACTTTTATGGCATGCGAACAACAGAAGGATATCCCCTGATTGAAGAGTTAACTTTTAATAATAAAGCAAGTCACAAACAAAATAAATAATAATTCTAATTTTTTTAATAAGACGAATGATAAAAATTTAAAAAAAAACTCAAAACGACAAATAATATGGGACGGATGTAGCATGTGATATATCATTGTATAAACATATAAGTTCAAATTTAACTTGCATAGGTAGAAAAAAAATGACTATTAATTTTTTTTATGTCGTGTAAGTCCCGTTTGAATTTGTATGTGTGGATTGCTACATCTAATTTAATCTATCCTATAAAAAATATCAGAATTTTTTATGACTTTTTGGGTGACATGTAAAACTAGGAGACGTTACTTCGAGAGATAAATAGACTTTCTTACATATTAGACACGCTTGAAGTACTTTTAGTAAATAATAATACACAAGTAAATAAGTATATATTATTAGTCACAGTTAAAGGAAAAAAGTCAATTGTGTTTATATATTAGAAAACAGATGTAGTATTTTTATATCTATCATATACTTTAACATAGAGAACACGCAAATAATTAAGCTTATCTTATCTTATTTTAGTACTATAGCTTATAAGTTACATGTATAATGACGACAGAAAACGTAAACCATTTTTTCATTAGAAAAAGAACAAACATATAGCCTTTTATCTTTCCTACCAGGATTAGACATTCATGTTAATTTGCTCTGCCCGGTAACACTTAATTCTTGAAGATACTCTTAACTGGTACTCCCTCCGTTTCATATTATTATAAGTCATTTAATTTTTTTTCTAATCAAACTTCTTTAAATTTAATCAAATTTATAGAAAAATATAATAGTACTTTCGATACAAAACAAATATATTATCAAAATATATTTAATGAAACTAATTCAATCTTTTATATGTTGCCAAATTTGTTCTATAAATTTAGTTAAACCTAACAAAATTTTCAAAAAATTTAAATAACTTGTAATACTAAGGAGTAAATGACTATCATGCTACTAGCTAGCTAGCTCGATAGCAGCTTCCTGCGGCTTCTGCTGTCCATTTCGATCCCGGCAAAGCAGAAGAGATGGTAGTAGCAGTGGACATCAGCACGGTGTTGTGGTTGAATGGTCAGAAAAGCGGTAATGTTGGCATGCATCAGCAAGAATTGTTTTCTTGTAGACTTGCGTGTATGTGTACACCCCTGCCGATAACCAACACCGGCCAGGGGTGATAATGAGGCAACTTGATCATAAGGCATCCACAATATGAGACACTTCTATAGTGTCATCACTAACTGAGGAGACTCGTAGGAAACTCAGCTCGCATTGGGAGGTATCTCTGGATGGGCTCCTTAAAATCAGAAGCAACCCGATGAGGATACTACAGCCCATAATGGGTGTTTTGGCCCAAAGTAACCCCAGATGAAAAATCTCCAAATACCCCTCCCCTAGCCCATTCTTCTTTTTTCCTTCTCTTTTCTTCCGCCCCCTCTTCTCGCGTCTTCTCGCTTCTTCTTCTCGCCCTCCTCGTCGACCATTCGCCGCCCCCGCCTCCCAGCCTGCCGCTGCCACCTCCCTCCTCTCTCCCCCGCCGCTCACCGCCGCCGCTTCCCTCCTCGCCCTCCCCAGCCACCGCCACGCCTCCCTCCTCGCCCTCTCTAGCAGCCGCCTTCCTCCTCCCTCCGCCTCTACCAGCCGTGTCCCGCCGTCGTCGCCGAAGTGGTTCCAGCACCGGCGGCGACCGGAGGAGGTTGATCCGGCACCGAGGCGGGCAAATCTGGTGGGCGGGTACGGTCGTCACCGGGTCATCGTCGTCCTCTCCGTCGCGGAAGCCGAGCCCGTCGCCGGTTGGTGGCCACCGGCTGCCGCAGCGGTGGCCGGATCTGGTCGTCACCGTCGCGGATCCTCGTCGTCGTCGCCTCTCTCTTCTCTCTCTCTCTCGTTGCCATCCCGCCGGTGAGGGGCAAGAAGGGGAAACGCCAGGAGAGAAGGTAGGGGATGGGACACCGGGTCGCCGAAACGCGTAGCCTCGAGGGAGTGTCTCTGGAAAAAGCGAGCTGGGAAGCTAGAGGGGCGCGTTCCCCGCGTGAGGGTCGCGCCTCCCTCCAGAGACACGCCACGCGGATGGACGGCGGATGGCGTGAGCGGGGGACGATCCAGGGACACCGATTGTGGATGGCCTAAAGCGATCGAGAGCGTACTCTACAATATATAGGAGTATACGCCCTGCATGCGACCGTACACCGTATGCCGCGCGCCCACTGTATAAATAGGCCGCATGTTCCAGCCGCCACATGCACAATTGCACGCCTGAGACTAGCATATCCATGTCCGTTTGGCCGCCGCCACTGCTGCATGCTGCCTAGCTATAGTAGACCTGCTACCTGCAGATCACAATAACACCGAAAACTGTGAGCTCGGTAAGTCGGTATATACGTATATAAGCCAATTAACCAATCGGCGTCAGGTCTCTCGCGTGTGCGAGCGGTTGCGTCCGCATGGAGGACGACAAGAGTAAGGAGGGGAAATCGTCGTCGTCGTACCGCGGCGTGCGGAGGCGGCCGTGGGGCAAGTTCGCGGCGGAGATCCGCGACCCGGAGCGCGGGGGAGCCCGCGTGTGGCTCGGCACGTTCGACACCGCGGAGGAGGCCGCGCGGGCGTACGACCGCGCCGCATTCGCCATGAAGGGCGCCACGGCCGTGCTCAACTTCCCGGGAGATCATCATCACGCCGCAAGCAGGATGACCAGCACCGGCTCTTCTTCGTCCTCCTTCACCACGCCTCCTCCGGCGAACTCCTCCGCGGCGGCGGGCCGCGGCGGCTCCGATCCCACGATGAGGACGACGGACAAGGTGGAGCTGGAGTGCCTCGACGACAAGGTCCTGGAGGACCTCCTCGCGGAGGCCAACTATCGTGATAAGAACTACTAGCTAGCTAGCTACTATGGCTACTTAGCTAGTACATACCGATCCGTCGGTATTAGCAAGACGGACATGGAGCAGTCGTGATCTCGTCTGTATGCGCTCCTTGAAACGATCGAGACCATGAGCTTGCTAGCTAGCTACGCATAGTAGTAGCAATAACAGAGGAAGCCCAGGGAAGTATGTACTACTGTCCTAGCTAGCTAGCTAGCTTAGCTTCTTCTAATGGCATGCAAGAGCATATGTGGGCACGCACGCACGCACGCACGCATGACTCATGATTTGTGCGTCGGCACACGCACGTTTCAGACCAGGCCATGCACGTCGTTGTTCCGGCAAGCACTCAAGCACATCTGCAAAACACTTGGTTCACCAGCTAGAACGTTAGCATGGACAGAGCCGTAATATTATATATATATATATATATATATATAGACACACTCTTAATTTCAAGTACTGGAGCGGCTATTAATTATACTATACGCTTCCCTCCGTTCGTTATACAAAATTAATACACAGTATTATACTGTATATTCGTTAAACTATATCTCGTGTTCTTGTTCATGTTGGTCAATGAAGGACTAAACGGACTAAAATATAACATGGAAACGGTGAATTTTCCATACTACTGATACTACTTTCTCTCGTTCGAATACTACTTTGTTTTCCCGCATAAAGTTTATTGACCGAAATACGGAATCCATGAAAGATAAAGATGCTCTTATCTGATGCTACAGTTAACTCTCTACTTCTTGAGAACAGTAAACCCTCCCTCTTTCAACTAGTCAGCAAATTAACCAAAGCCGGTGTCTGGTAGTCTGGTAAAAACCGATTCCCCAACAGGTAAAAAGAAGTGGTCCTCGGAAGTTGCCAAACCGAACCCACCGATCGAATCAAGGCGTGTGTGCCGCGTGCGCGCCCGTACCGTACGAGGAGAGCGGGACGCGGCCGGGTTCGCGACGGCGCACACGCAGGCTGGGCCGGTGATGGGCTGCGTGGGAGGTGTGCTGCTGATGCATGGGCCAATGCGCGAGATAGCTCGGTCGCGTGGTGGTGTCGGGCCTCGGTTCCCACGGGCTTCGCACGCAGGCCGGATACAGAAACAGATCGAATCTCGGAACAAAAACAGAGCCACATATCAGATGTCACGGTGGATTTGCCGCCGCGCGGATCGGGATAGCTGGCAGGCATTCGTACACCCCGATTTCTGCTTTGATATTCTGTTATCACAGTATATCCGAGGGGGTGTTAGTGTCCGCCAATCGAAAATCCTAATGGGCGGGTGATCGCTCTCCCATCTGTCCAGATATACTCCTCTTTCTTCTCCCCCCTTCCTCCTTCCCTTCTTCTCTTTCTACTATAGTACACCACACAATTTTTTTAAAAAAATAAAAGTTAGAAAAATTTATGTATAGAAATACTATATATAAAAATAATTTGAATCTAAATTTAAATTTAAATCGAGTATGTAAATTTTTGACTTATAAACTTAGCTTGCTTCATCTTACTGTGGGTCTGTTCCTTCATGTGGAACCTGTTCTTCACCTGCTCCTTCAACTTGCTCGAGATTCATAACTTTTCCATTTGTTTCTACTTGCACATGGTTCAGACGACCTTGTCCAACAGGCGGTGAGGTTAGCGAGACGGATCCATTGTTCGGTGCCTTCAAACTTTTTGGTCTAGATACATTGGGGAGGCTTGTCGTTGGTTGAACTTGCTTTGACTTGACTTTCTGAGGACAATACCACGAATAGTGTCCTATCTCATGGCAGATGAAACATTCGACTCCTGCCTTATGACTACGTCCTTTCGGAGGTGAAGGGCATGACATGGAGTTACTTCCTTTAAGGCTTTTACTGTTGATCACTGTGGTTTGCTGACTAGATTCTAACATTGTCGAGCGAGACGTAGAACCAGAACCATTGGAATACTGAGATACTCTCTGATAGTACTGTGCTGGCGAGTTTGTTTTTCGACACCAACCTTCTTTTGCTTGAACCTCTAAGAACATTATTTTGCGTTTCTTGTATTCTTGCATCTCCTTTTCTGCATCTTCTAGTAACAAGGCCTTATCGACCATATGTTGAAACGTCGGAAAGTCGTGAGCCAAAAGTTTCACTCGCAGTTTCGCATCCATTCCTTTTAGAAATCTTCTGATCTTCTTTTTATCAGTGTCTACATCCTCTGGGGCATATCGGGCCAATCTGTTGAAGCGACTCAAATACTCGTTGATACAAGAGGATCCTTGCTTGATATTTGCAAATTCTTCCTTCTTCAAATCAATTATGCTTTCAGGGATGTGTGCTGAGTGAAAGGCTTCTGCAAACTCTGTCCATACGATGGTACTAGCATCTGTATGGGTAGCACAGTAATTATCCCACCAATCCGCGGCAGGTCCTCTCAACTGATGTGCGGCGTAAAGGGTCTTCTCATACAGAGTACACTGTACCAGATTTAATCTCCTTTCCACATCTTTGATCCAATCGTCAGCTTCAATAGGCTCAGTTGTTTGAGAGAACTCCGGTGGACGAGATCTCAAGAAATCATTCAGTTTTGATTGGCCATTATCTTGAACCATATGGGGTTGACGCTCTTGTGTGTGTTGTTGTTGCATAACAATTATATTTTGAATCATTCCTTGTAATATCTGAGTTTGCATGCTAGGATTTGGTGAGGGTCCACGGGTGGGGGTTGATTACCTCTTGCATTATTAACTGATCCGGAAGCAACCGTATGATCACTCTCAGCTTCTTGCTCATCTACTTGGTTAACTGGTTGATCGGGAATTTCTGACTGTCTGGCTCTTCTTCAAAACCAAAGCGATTAGGAGCACGGGTCTGACGGGTAGAACGACGAGCCATCTGCTTCAGAGCGACTGAGATCTGACAGAACCAGAAATGGGACAAGAAAAGGAGGAAAACAAAAACACTAGATCAAAACTGTTTTCGAAATCGCAGAAGACATAGGTGGTGTGTTCCAGCCGGTAGCCCAGCTGGTCTAACACCTGAACACGGACTACCAAACAAAACTCACACACGCACTAGTTCACCACAACTCCTACCGAGCGGGTGACGGAGCTAGGGTCTGCCTACCAACGAGGGCCTAACTAAGACTCCTATAGGCTTGAGCACACCTTTCTTCAACTGGGCGTGAAGACAGGTTTACTCTAGGTCAAAAGTCAAAACAAGCAACTAGCTTCTACTTTTGGACACGAAAAGATTCTCGTAAAACTGGAGCTAAAGGGGA
Organism: Oryza meridionalis; assembly: GCA_000338895.3. Classification (NCBI taxonomy): domain Eukaryota; kingdom Viridiplantae; phylum Streptophyta; class Magnoliopsida; order Poales; family Poaceae; genus Oryza; species Oryza meridionalis. Next base: position 2,931,047 of record CM002526.2, read on the forward strand.
CAACTGTCACGCCCAGAAATTCCCGAATAGAATTCCAAGCAGAATGTGCATTAAAATCCCCGTCCAGGACCGGCCGGGGTACACAAACGATAATGTTGACATTCAGATCCACGTCTTACAAACATCATAAAAGTCTTACATAAATGCAGCGGAAAAACGAGAGATAACAGGAGCTAAGCCTTGACTTGAACTGCAGCGGGAACACCACTCCACAGGCATCCTCGACGGCACGGACGAAGCCTACTCCTCAGAGAAACCACCATCTAACACATACCCGCACTCTGGGGTTGGGAAAAAAGAGCAAGACTGAGTACTACCCACTGTACTCAGCAAGCCATACCGGAATAGGGGTATGATGCAGCGAATTATCAACGGAGAGCTAGACTTGTTCATTTGCATAAAGCGAGCATTTATAAACGGGAGTTGAAAGAAGAAAACAGTTGTAATAATTACTCAATATTAATCATCCACTGTCCAACGCTACCCCACGTTGCAACAGGCCCAACCATCCACCTAAACTATCCAATTTCATTAGACTAAACTAGGGTGAAACTAATCACGGTGAATCTGGTTGACCGCCCATAACCGCGGGCACGGCTATTCGAATAGTTTTACTCTGATCAGAGGTGTACAACTGTACCCACAAGACACAGCCCCACGACACGTTTCCGTGCGCCGACATGCCACCACGACATACCGGAAAGAGGCCGTGACAGGACCCTTCGCATAACCCCCTCTAACCAAGCACACCACACCTCAGGTTTCACCCCCACTCCTCGCAAGGCAGCGGGCAATCCTGTCACGCCCAGAAATTTAACCCAAATTTCCAGACTATTTTGCGTATTAAATCCCTGTCCAGGACCAGCCAGGGTACACAAAACGACAAGTAATATACAGTTCCAAACGTAAATAAAGCGTAAAATACTTACGGAAGAGGCACTTAGTCCTCACACCGAAACAGAACGACAGCAGCGGAAAAAGGCGATCCTAGCGGGGCTTCAGCTCCACTCCACAGGCAAAACTCAACTGGGGTCTGAGCCTTGGTCCTCTAACTCCATCTTCAGCTCAGAAGCACTACACTTCTGAAAAGGGGGAATAATAGCAAGACTGAGTATAACCACCGTACTCAGCAAGCCACACCAATGATACAGACGTGCAAGGGGATATAAGGACGGTTTGTGGCTTTTTGCATAAAGGCGGTTGTAAAGCATTTTATTGAGCAAAACAGTAAAACTATTGAGCAATTAAAATAACATTAAATCTCCACTGATCAACGCTACACCACGTTGAACAGGCCCAACCAACCCACCTGAACTACAGTGCATTGAGTCGATTTATTAAGGTGGGACTAATCACGGTGAATCTGGTCGACCGCCCATAACCGCGGGCACGGCTATTCGAATAGTTTTACTCTGATCAGAGGTGTACAACTGTACCCACAAGACACAGCCCCACGACATGTTACCGTGCGCCGACATGCCACCACGACATACCGGAAAGAGGCCGTGACAGGACCCTTCGCATAACCCCCTCTAACCAAGCACACCACACCTCAGGTTTCACCCCCGTCCCCAGCGGGCAACGGGCAGTCCCCTCTCGTGCCTAGGTGAATCCGGAAGCGACAGAGGCCGTCGCAGGGCCCGCCCCGCTCCATCACGCCCACCCTTGCCTGGATGCGTCAGCTAGAGGAAAGCTACACTACAAGCCCAGCCGTTGCCCACGCTGGCTTGTGGTAAGCACGATAAATTCTTCCAGGGTTTCCCGCGAACCGGTCCTTAATTGCCATGGGTGCGACTAGCAAAACCATGCACCCACAGCCCACCAATCAGTCGCATTTTAGTTGGATAATTACGACCATGAGACATGGCCAGATGTCTCGAGCACGCAGCTCATTCTGATACTAAAAAGGTCTAATACTGAAATTATCCCATCAACTGAGCTAGTGGTAATTAAGCATGGCTAAGCATAAAGTTCTAGCTAGGTCACAGATGTAACACGAGCTAGTCGATTTATTACCCAATGTTGACAAAGGACAAATATCAAGTAAACATGGCACAAGCAAATAGATAGGCAATACCCGGATCCCATATAATTAGCAAAACATGCATGTTTATTTGCAAACGGTAAAACATTTATAAATTGGGATCAACATGCTCAAGGGGAATGTGTGACTTGCCTTGCTTCTTCAAAACAATCTTCCGGACTCTTTTCCTCGTGACCGCGGACTTCCGAAACGACGGATTCTACACGCTGGCACGCAAAACGAGGAAAAACTCTAATAAAAACCAAGAAAACAGTACATAAAAACTAAACAACCATGTAGAGCTCAATTTTAGATGAATTTTACAAGTTGAATGGCTCAATTTGGAGTTCGAATGAATTAGATATGAATTTTAGAAGTTTTGAGCCATTTATATAAATTTCTAGAATTATCAATGATTTATTGCGCAATTGTTAATTATTTTTACAAAGGAAAAGGACCGCCGCTGACGTCAGCAAGGGAAGCCGGCGCCGACAGGCGGGTCCCACACGTCAGCGGCACAAGGGGGAGGGCGCACAGTGGACATGATCCACACGTGGCCTCGGGTGCGCGTCCACCACGTGGACAGCCCAGATCGGCCCGAGCCGATCGGGCGGCCAAGGGGAGCGGCGGCCAGGGCACAGGCGCGGCACGAAGCCGGCCCGGCCGAGCCAAGGCGTGGCGGCGGCCTGCAGCCACCGGCGGCAGCAGCCGGTGACGTGGAACGGCGGCGGGCGGCCGGAGGACAGCGGCGCGCACGGGGACGGCGACGCACCCCAAGAGGCGGAGGTCGGCAAGAAAGGGGAACGGGAAAAAAAAGGAAGGGAGGAGAGGTCCTCACCGGAAGCGGCGGCCGGCGCGGAGGAAGATGATGGCGACGACGATTGCCCGATGGCGGCTTGCGAGGACGGAGGCCGGACGGGGTCGCCCTTGACCTTCAGAAGGAGAAGAGGGAGTTAGGGAGGGGAGGACCGATGCGGGGTGACCGGTAACGACGGTCGACCGCGACAATATGAGAAGGATCTCACCGACATCGAGGAAGGAGGAGCTCCGGCGGATTTCCGGCGAAGAGGGGCGGCGGCCGAGGTCCTCCTCGTCCTTGCGGAGCTAAGGGAGGCAACGGCGCGGGTCGGCGTCGACCGAAGCGGCGGCGCGACGCGGCTGGAGTCGGCGGCGGCGGCGGAGAGAGGTGGTTCGCGTGGCTACGGCGCTACGGAGGTGGAGAGGGGAAAATAAGAGGCGGCCGGATTTCCCCTTGCGGTGGCGAAGCTGGCGGTGGCGGCGGCTCGGCGCGACGACGGCTGTGGCGGCGGGAAACGGCGGCCGGAGTTCGCCGGAGTGTGGCAACGCGTGGGTGCGGCGTGGGGAGAGCGAGGGAGAGTATGCCGGGCTCGGGAAAAATGGGGGAACGGACGAGGGGAGCACGGGGATGCTTTTTATAGGTTAGGGAAGGCGGGATCGAGCCCGGGAAAAGCGGCAACCGGCGACGGAGTGGGGCGGCATCGTGGCGGATGTGGCGGCTCGGCGTGGCGTCGATTCCCGCGGGGAGAGAGGAGGAGTGGGGCGGGATGTGGTCGCGAGGTGGAAGGGGACTCGGGTCCACGCCGGTTGGGACGAGGGGAGGCGCGGGATCGGCGGAGGGAGTGGGCGGCGTGGCCGACGGTTGGAGCTGGCCGGAGGTTGGGGATGACAGGTGGGGCCTCGGGTCCCACCTATCGGGGAGAGAGAGAGGGGAAAACGGGCGAGGGAGGTAAAGCAGACTTGAGGGAGAGAGAGAGCCGAACGGGCCGAGGGAGAAGGCTGGCCCGAGAGGGAGAGAAAAGGGGCCCGAAAATGGCCCAAAGAGAGGAAGGGGAATTTTAATTGTTTTCTTTTTATTTTAATTGATGCAATGATCTTTGTGCTATTAAAACTATTTCTCGAGCTCCGAAAATTCACGGAAAATTCCGGAGAGTACATTAGGGCACAAAGAATATTACAAAATATTCCCGGCCAATGATTTTTAAAGGAATTTTTTTTAATTCCCTCAATAATTCACTTGATTAAGTTGATTAACTTTTTATTTAATTTCTAGGAAATACATTATTAAATGATTTTTAATCCCGAACGAAAATCGGGGCGTTACAAATCCCCTCTCGTGCCTAGGTGAATCCGGAAGCGACAGAGGCCGTCGCAGGGCCCGCCCCGCTCCATCACGCCCACCCTTGCCTGGATACGTCAGCTAGAGGAAAGCTACACTACAAGCCCAGCCGTTGCCCACGCTGGCTTGTGGTAAGCACGATAAATTCTTCCAGGGTTTCCCGCGAACCGGTCCTTAATTGCCATGGATGCGACTAACAAAACCATGCACCCACAGCCCACCATGTGATTCATTTTAATTAACCCACACCAAAACGGTGGTACTAATCCAACCTTACCATTAGGACCTACAGTCTAAACTTTAATAGGATTTCCCTCATTGTGTGCTAGTTGAACTAAGCATGGCTAAGCAATCCCTAGTCCAATCTCTAGTCATGTTATATCCCAAGCTAACAAAGGAACATGGTACAAAATAGTACGGCTATGACAGTAGGTAAACATCCCATGGTGATATTATAAAACAATGCAGTATTTAAGAGAAAACGAGAGAGCATTTGCAATATAGGTTCAATATGTTCAAGTGACAAGCATGACTTGCCTTGCTCTGCTGCTGGAGGAACCTCGGCGACTATCTCGAAGTACACCGGAGCGTCGGAAGAACCGGAATCTAAACGACATACAAGGCAAACAATGAAAACAGGCTATAAGACTACTGAAACAGAGAACAAAACCATTTTTAATGGATTCTACACATTTTTCTTGATTTACTGAGACTTGAATGGGCTTAAACGGAGCACGGATGAATTAGTTATGAATTTTAGAAGATTCACTGTGTTTTTACTATAAACAGAAAAATCCTTAATTGAATTATTGCGCAATAAATAAATCCCGGAGAGAGAGGGGGCGGCGCCAACATGCGGGCCCCACATGGCAGTGACTCGGGGAGGGCGGTTCACGGTGGACCGAGTCCACGGACCGGGGAAAACGGCGTACCACGTGGCACACACGTGGCACCGACGCGGCGCACACGTGGCAGCCACGTGGCAACCACGCGGGCAGCCGAACCGACGGCCCCCATCTACCCTCGGGTAGATCGGACGGCGACGGGGACGCGCGGCCGGCGCGCGCGGGCGGCTCAAGTCGGCCCGGCGGCCATGGCGCGCGGCGGCGCGGCGCGCATGCGGCGGCGGCGCGAGGCGGCGACCGGCCGGCGGCGGCGGGCGGCGGCGTCGCGGCGGCGCGGGCGGCGCTAGCGGCGGCCGAGCGACTAGGCGGCGGCACGGCGGCTAAGCGGCGCGGGAGGGAGAGGGAGAGGAGGAGATGCCTCACCGACGGCGAGCGACGGAAGGGGATGACGGCGGCGGGACGAGCACCGAGACCACCTAGCAAACACGATCGAAGGAGTTAGAGAGGGAGAGGGAATTGGAAGAGGGCGAGGACGTCGGCCGAAGGCGGCGGCCATGGCGGTGCTCACCGGCGCACGACGCGGAGGGGGTTCCGGCGACGGATTTAGACGGAGAAGGGGTGGACGGGGTGGCCCGCACGACGGCGAACGCGACGGCGTCGTCGACGCGGCTCGGCACGGCGGCTAGCGGCGACCGGAGCGGTGGCGATGGCGGCGGAGAGGAGGGCAACGGCGCTAGGGCGGTAGAGGGCACGGGAGAGCTCGCGGAATGGGGAAAAAGAGAGAAGGGGTGGCGGTGGTGCTTAAATAGGGAGAGAGGGGGCCGGACGTGGCCGGGAGAGGCGGGAATCGCCGGCCGACGTGGGGGGGCGGGGAGGAGAGAGAGGCGGGATTCGAAAATCGAATCCCGGCCATCTCGGGAGCGCGGGTGAGCGGGAGAGAGGGGGAAGTGGGCGCGGGAGGCGCGGGCGCGAGGGCGACGTGGGCGGCGTGGCCCGGAGGAGGCAGGGAGTGGGCGCGGCGGCGGTTGTGGGCGCGGCGGCGGCGCGGGCGCGAGGTGGGAGACGGGCCCGACAGGTGGGCCCCACCTGTCGATGACCCCGGGAGAGAGGAGGGGGCGCGGGCTGAGCTGGGCTAGGCCTCGGCCTTCGGCCGGCCCAGCGGGAGAGGGGGGGAAGAAAGAAGAATGGGCCGGCGGCCCATTCAAAGGAAAAAAAAGAAAAGAAAAAGAAAAAAAAGAAAAAGGATTTTCCTAGGATTAAATATTACTTGTGCTCATTTTTAATTGGTTAAAATTATTTCAAGGGCTTTGAAAATTCCACTAAAAATCTTGTTAGCAAATTTCGACATGTAGAACTCAAGAAAACTTCCACATGCCAATTCCGATTGTTATTTGCATTAATTCATTAAGGTTTACTCTTGCTTTACACTGGTATTTTCTTGAGACCATTTATAATTCCAATTTAGGCTTGGGAAAGAACTTCAGGGTGTGACAACAACGACACCTTAGCTTTCACAAATAGTTTTTGGTACTCAAATAAAGCCATCCTATTTAGGGGTTTCGATCCTAGGGCCAACTAATGCTCTGATACCATCTGTCACACCCCAATCTGGCACCGGCGTACAACGGCACCTGACAGGAGCGTGTCGTAGGAAAAACGGCGCGAACCGCTTCCTACGAAACCGCGATCTCAGTACCTGTCCTAGGACATAGCGCTGGTACCCACGGTGACAAATATGAATCATTGCAATCCTTAAAATAAATAGAGGACTTATTTACCTTAGCTTAGGTTGCAGCTCAGAACAGCCCGAGAATGCAACCAACGACGCGGACGAGGAAAACACCACCAAGAGCAGCAGCAACGGAACCAACGGACTAACACCCAACACCACAGGCGACGACTGGGAACCAGGACGAAACCCTACTCTTCACTTCATCTTCTCTTTAGGGCGGAGGAACTATATATATTTATATAGAGCAAGGGTGAGTACTTTCGTACTCAGCAAGTCACGGGAACTTAGGTGTTTGATGCAAGCTTGGAAGAGAGGCAAGGTTGTTTTGAAAATCCTTTGTTTGGAAACCATTTTGAAATCTCTAGGTGATGTATTTCTTTTCAGGTTTGGGTCGAAAAGAGACTTGCGTCTCGATTCAACTTTAAGAGATGCTTTTCAACAACTCAATTGGTAATATACCAACCTCCCGGGTCAGATCATTACTTCTCGGCTCCCAGAGCCATTTCACTTCATTAATCGGCTCCCAGAGCCTTTTTCATTTTCTCGGACTCCCAGAGTCCAGCTGCCCAGTAGCACAACAATCTGCTTCCACTCGGGAAGCCTAGTCTATGTTGCCCGCAGACATCCCGAATCACACAGATTCGTTTCTGACCACTCAGGTCATCCATCTGCCACATAGGCTGATTCTGGTTACTATTCCCAATCCACAACAACTTTTCACAAAGCACAGGCAAACAAATCTACGCAACGGGAACCACCTCACATCCGCCCATGACCGTGGGCACGGCTGTTCGAACAGTTAGTTAACCTCTGCAGAGGGGTACACTTTACCCACAAGATACGAACTTATTCCGAACACCCGTCGGTATCGGAGGTTCGCAACAAAGCCTTTCCCAAGCTGACCCAGGGTTACCTCATGCCACATAGAAGGATCAAATCCTCACATAAATATAGGCCATTTTAGTTTTCACAAATCAAACTCCAACCACCTCGATCGGTAATCTGGCAAGCTTCGCGTTCTTGCCTTACCAGGAACCCGAGTTGGCTCCAACCGACCACACCCCGGCGTTCCCCAACTATTGGCATGCGAGGTTTCCCTTAACCGACTAGTTACTTAGCTAGGTGTCCCATTCCACCTTATGGTTGCACTTTGTTATGCTTGATAAATTTCCCACAGGAATCGGTCCTTATATGCGAATATGGGACAGTGCCACGCAGGCACAACCCCGCATCACGAGTTTTCACAATTCATTTTATTTTTAAACACACCGACACCTCAGGTCGGGTTTTCAAGGCTTCTCAAACCCATTTCCCAAGTTTTCGACAATCAACGGTGTATGTGAGATATTGAGGCCAAGCAAGTTATGTGTGATTCTAATAATGCAAGTTGCAAACAAAATAATAATGATTTTCCAATTATAGGAGCAATTGATCAAAGGGTGACTTGCTTTGCTCAAGGTCTTCACGAAGCTTCGCAAATCTTCGAGAAATCCCGCGATCGACAAAAAATCCGATAACTGCAACTATACACAAACAATCAAAACCTAAACAAAAGATCAAAAGAAAGATCCTATTTAGGCTAATTTAATAGTGCCATTAAATAGATCTAAATTTTACGGAAGTACTGGAAGTGGAACGGAGGCGATCGGAGCTACGGATCGAGGGATATGAATTTTGGAGGTCTAATTGGATTTTCTGGACAAGAAAATGTTTTATCGGAATTTATGGAAATAATATTCTCAAGAATATTATTGACAATCACTGACATGCGGGACCAAGGAAAATGATTCATGGAATTTTGGAATAAGGAATTGATTTATGAAAGAGGGAAAAAGGATTTATTGAATTTATAGAAAAGAGAAATATTTGTGGAATATTGGAAAAGATATTCTCAAGAATATCTTTGACTCATTGACAAGTGGGGCCAACAAGAAGTGAGAGAGAGAGAGGATAGATGGGCTGCGGTCCATGGGTGGCTGATGTGGTAGGAGGGAGGACGAGGGAGCAAAGTTAGACTTCGTTCCATGGCTGCCGGTTTGGAAGAGGAAGGCAACATAGATTTTGTTCCAAGGATCGAGGAGAGAGGTGAGGCCCAGCGGCTGGCGAGAGAGAGCGAGAGAGGAGATGGGCTGGCTCGGGTTGGGCGGCCCACGGCCGGGCGGGCGAGGCGGAGCCGAGCCAGGCCTGCGCGCGCGGGCGGCGCTGACCGGTCGCTGCTTGACCCGGTCAAGCGGGGCCGGCGGGCCAGGGTGGCGGCCACGTTGGCACGGGAGAGAGGGGGGAGGAGCCGGGCCGGAGATCGGACGGCTCACGGCGCGCGGCGGAATCCGGCGAGAGGCGGCAAACCGGAGTGAGGGGACGGCGCCGGGGGCAAGAGGAGGAGGAGTGGATCCTTTCCACCGGCGCGGATTAGGGCGCCGGGGTCGGAGGAGGGCCGGCGACGGCGTCCGGCGGCGGCGGTGAGAGCGGCACGGCGCGGGCGCGGAGGGCGAAGCAAGTGGCTGCGGCGGCGCTTCGGGGAGGTCCGAGGGGGCACAGGGAGAGCGGCGGCGCGAGAGATCGTCGGGGAATCGGCCGACGGCGGCGCGCGACTGCGCACGGCGGCGGCACGAGCAGGGCAATGTCGAGAGGCCGGGAAGGAAGGCCGGCGGCGCATGGCGATGGTTCGGGGAGGTTGCTAGGGGTACGGGGAGGGTGGTGGCACGAGGAATTGACGAGAGACCAGCTGGTGACGGCGGATTGCGGCGGCGGCAATCGCCGGCAAGCGAAGAGGGGTTTCTCGCCGGGGCGGCGAGGGGTCGATTCGCCGGAGCTAGGGCTACTCCAAGGGTTCAAGAACTCGTTCCACCGGTCGAGGGAGGCGGAGGGGTGCTAGGGAGCGACGGCGACGACGAGTGGCCTCCAGGACAGAGCGAGGCGGCCGGCGAGTCTAGGCGAGAGGCGGCGGGTGCGGGGCAGCGAGCGGTAGGAGGAAAGGGTTCGGCGGGGAGCTCACCTACGAGAGGAAACGGCGTCGGCGGCGCGGAGGGAGTCGTGGCGAGGTGGTCGCGACGGCGGGACGGCGCGGCACCGAGTGGGCGCGGCCGGGGAAGAGGGAGACGCGAGGATGGGGGCGGCGCGGAGCTCCTCGTCGACTCCTCGTGCTCGCCGGCCTCCCGGGCACGCGCGGCTGCAGAAAGAGCGACGACGGCAGCGAGCAGCCAGGCGGTAGGGGGCGGCAATGGCGCGTGGGTGTGAGGCGAGCAAAAACGAGAGGGATATGGGGAGGGGGCTCGGGCTTTATAGGCTCGGGCCTCGGGGTGAGGCGTCGAGGAGAAGGAACCGACATAGAGCGGTCTAGGGAGCTAGAACGACGAGCTGGCGCGGTCAAGGTGGTGGCAGGCGGTGACGCCGATGGTGGTCGGGCAAAAGGAAAAAGGTGGAGAAGAAAGGGAGCTCTGCTCCTTGCTGTTTCGGGATAAAGGAAAGGAGAGGGAGCGAGGCCGAGGGCTCTGCCTCCATCCCTTGGACGCATGCGCACAGGCGGAGCTGGGCGACGCGCGGTCACGGGCGGCGTCAGGGCTGACGCGGCGGCGACCGAGCGGCTGGCCTCGAGCGAGCGCGCGCGCCCGGGAACGAGCGGCACGGCCGAAAATCGAATGGCGGCAGCGGGAAATCGGCGATGGCGGCAGCGCTGGCGTGGGAGAGAGAGAGAGAGAAACAGAGAGAGAGAGGAAGAAGACGAGAGAGCGAGAGAACTCTCTCTCGGCTCGGCTCACGCGCGTGCATCGCACGTGCGAGAGGAGGGAGGAGGACGGCAGAGGGAAGAAATGAGCTGGCGAGGGGAGTTCGACCCATAGAACTTGGGGGAGGCAAACTAGACTTTCACAGAGAACTGATTTGGAGAGAATTGGAGAGGTTTAGGGTTTGGATTCGAGTTCAAATTTGATATTCGAACTCGAGGGTTTAGGGATGTATCAAGGGTGACTCGAGGAGAAATCAAGGAAGAGATTCAAAACGGAAACTTGGATATTTGTTCTTCGGGAGTATTGGGTGGAGTCAAGGAAAAGATTTGAGGGAAGTTGATACTTTCGGGAGTGGAAACAATTATTTGGAGAGGATTCAAAGGAAGGGATTGACCTTCGGAATTTGATTTCGGAGACTTGAATTGGAAGAGGAAATTTGAGGTGGAGGATTTTGATTTCGATGAGAGGGAACAACGGGATTTGAAATGAGATCTTGGTACGACTTAGATTCTCACACAAAGAACGAAAATTTTCGCAATTAGGATTTTGCCGAATTAGTTTTTAACGTCTTGCTGAGATCTTGGCACGACTTAGATTCTCACACAAAGAACGAAAATTTTCGCAATTAGGATTTTGCCGAATTAATTTTTAACGTCTCGCTAAAAGCGCGGTATTACATAAACTTTTGGTCTGTAAACTTTAGATGTGTAAACTTTGGGTCTCTAAACTTTAAATGTGTAAACTTGAGGTGTATAAAGTTTAGGTGCATAAATTTACTAAAATAGGAAAGTAATACAATGACAAAAAAGAAACCAGGTGAAGAGAGGGAGGGGGAGGGGGATTGATCGCTACCCCAATTCCCAGGCGATCGATCGCCCGATTAGGATTTCCGGCTCTTTGCACGGCACACGGTTCATCTCGTACTCGAACTCCGATCTGTTATAACCATCGCGTTGTACCGTAGCAGCACACGGTTCATCTCGTACTCGTACTCCTGATCTGTTATAACCATCGCGTTGGATCGTAGCAGCAGCCGCCGACCCAAACGCAAACGCAAACGCAAACGCGACGCCATGGCAAGGCAGGACCAGCAGCTGCAGGTACTGAACGCGCTCGACGCGGCCAAGACGCAATGGTAGGTTCTTCACCGACGCCTACGACCTCTTCTGCATCTCGCTCGTCACCAAGCTGCTCGGCCGCATCTACTACACCGACCCCGCCAGCCCCACCCCCGGCTCGCTGCCGCCCAACATCGCCGCCGCGGTGAATGGCGTCGCGCTCTGCGGTACGCTCGCCGGACAGCTCTTCTTCGGATGGCTCGGCGACAAGCTCGGCCGCAAGAGCGTCTACGGGATGACGCTGCTGCTCATGGTGATCTGCTCCATCGCCTCAGGGCTCTCCTTCTCGCACACGCCGACGAGCGTCATGGCCACGCTCTGCTTCTTCCGCTTCTGGCTCGGCTTCGGCATCGGCGGTGATTACCCTCTGTCCGCGACAATCATGTCCGAGTACGCCAACAAGAAGACCCGCGGCGCGTTCATCGCCGCCGTCTTCGCCATGCAGGGGTTCGGGATCCTCGCCGGCGGCGTTGTCACGCTCGCCATGTCCGCGGGGTTCCAGGCCGCGTTCCCGGCCCCGGCGTACGAGGTCAATGCCGCCGCGTCCACCGTGCCGCAGGCCGACTACGTGTGGCGCATCATCCTGATGCTGGGTGCGCTGCCGGCCATGCTGACGTACTACTGGCGGATGAAGATGCCGGAGACGGCGCGGTACACGGCGCTCGTCGCCAAGGACGCGAAGCAGGCGTCGTCGGACATGGCCAAGGTGCTGCAGGTGGAGATCGAGGTGGAGGAGGAGAAGCTGAAGGACATCACGAGGGGCAGGGACTACGGCCTCTTCTCGGCGCGGTTCGCCAAGCGTCACGGCGCGCACCTCCTGGGCACGGCGGCGACGTGGTTCCTCGTCGACGTCGCGTACTACAGCCAGAACCTGTTCCAGAAGGACATCTTCACCAGCATCCACTGGATCCCCAAGGCGCGCACCATGAGCGCGCTCGAGGAGGTGTTCCGCATCTCCCGCGCGCAGACGCTCATCGCGCTCTGCAGCACCGTGCCGGGCTACTTGTTCACCGTCTTCCTCATCGACATCATCGGCCGCTTCAAGATCCAGCTCCTCGGCTTCGCCGGGATGACGGCGTTCATGCTCGGCCTCGCCATCCCGTACCACCACTGGACCATGCCAGGCAACCAGGTCATCTTCGTCGTCCTCTACGGCTTCACCTTCTTCTTCGCCAACTTCGGGCCGAACGCGACGACGTTCATCGTGCCGGCCGAGATCTTCCCGGCGCGTCTCCGGTCAACCTGCCACGGCATCTCCGCCGCGTCCGGCAAGGCCGGCGCGATCATCGGAGCGTTCGGTTTCCTCTACGCGGCGCAGCCACAGGACAAGGCACATGTGGACGCCGGCTACAAACCTGGGATTGGCGTGCGGAACGCGCTGTTCGTGCTCGCCGGGTGCAACCTCGTTGGGCTCCTCATGACATGGATGCTCGTGCCGGAATCGAAAGGGAAGTCGCTGGAGGAGATGTCCGGCGAGGCCGACGACGAGGAAGCTTCTGCCAACGGCGGTGCCACCGCCGTCAACTCGTCCGGAGTTGAGATGGTGTAATCCTTCAGGACACAACGATGACGAACACTTGCATGCGAAGCTCGTACTTGTAGCGTGATAGGAAATGTTATACTTATATTTGTTAGATCGTACTCCTACTAGTAACTATCATAATTATGTTAATACTTGCTTTTTAGGTACAGGAGTTCTCTTTGTACCTCAAGTTGATCCCTAATTTTCGTAGAACTTAATTAATTCATGTTGATAGAAGCTATTCTAAACTTTCGTGGGATGTCTTCTCGTTATTTGCATGTCACTCAAACAATTATAGAAAAAATAAAAAAAATCAAATAAATAGATTATGATATATCATTACACAGTCATACAAGGTCATGCTTTCTGAAAAAGACTTTCCCCTGAACTACAATACTTTCCCCTGTCCTGCAAAGAGTGCATCTCTGGTTTTAAAATTTGTCATTTTCACAAGAGTAGTGGAGGAAAATTTCTGGTTTTGTTTCAACTTTTTTTCTAACCAGATTCCCAATACATGTGGGTCTCATACTCTCATTGATGTTTTTTTAAATAGTGCTACATAAGCATCGTATAGGCGTCACATGTGACGAAGACTGAGTCAATGAGTCACATATGCGGTACGTCAGCAGAAAATCGTTTTCAACAGTGCAAATAGACTCAATTTGCATTGGGTATTTTTTTTGAAAGCGAATTTTCACTGGATTTAGAAGTCAGGCTCGGTTCGTTTCCACTTAAGAAAGTGGATTAAGTTTTGGATATTCGTAGCATGCTTTTCAAACTGTTAAACGGTGTGTTTCGTGCGAAAACTTTCTATATGAAAGTTGTTCTAAAATATCATATTAATCCATTTTTTAAGTTTGCAATAATTAAAACTCAATTAATCACACGTTATTACTACTTTTTTTTACGTGAAACAATCAATCTTCGTCTTCATCTTCAGAAGATTCAAACACCACCAACGAATGAAACTCGACCCATAGTTCAGAGATGTCAAGTGAACTTTTTCGTAACAAACAACTCGTACGGCCCAACTAAACAAATGCACCAAACACATAAAGGAAAAAGTCCATCAATGATGCAGTCCAAACCAACAACAGATCGGCCAGGTCCAAACAGAATGCACCCTTGTAGCTTCAACACACATCCTCACACTCTTTCCTTTTCATAAAAAACCTAAATTTAGAGAAATGTCCAAATTTATATCTAGGATTTGATTTTTTATAAGACGAAGAGAGTACACCTTGTGTGTCCTACGTATATGCAACCATCCGCACATGATGCTTGTTTTTGTTCACTCTGTATCCTTTTCCGCCTGGGTTTTTAGGCTGAGTAAGTAAAATTACCTGATTTTTTAAAAGAAAAGAATACATGTGTACGTACAGATTCCTCTCACTCACCCTCTCTTCATAGGTATCCTAAGTCAACCTCTTACCAACTGATTAAAAATAGAGTGATTAATCATATGATAATCCATGAGGGCATTTTCCAGCTTCCACGCGACCACGCCTCATTTGGTCCCAATAATCCACACAGCTGACGCCTTGACAGCGGTACAAAGTTTGCTAACCTGTGTGCTGCTTCTTATATATGGTCCCCAAAGTTACGATTTTGATGTCATTTTCTCTTCAGTAGTACTGTAGTCTTAGATGCCAAGCTAGCCAAGAGTTGATCAGTCAACGAACAGGACGAACGGAGTACTAGAAAAATGGATATATTACGTGTGGTCGCTACAAACAATTAATTTCCTGAACTACTAGCATATCCATTGCATTCTTTTTCATACTACACGGTTCTTTCAAAATCCAGGGAAAAGTTCACAAATTCTTCAAGAACATATACACACATCTCACTCACATATACTACAAACTAGTCACTATTTGAAATTTCTACAAACTTATCCAAGAAAAAAAAACTACCACTCGTACGGAAGCGACGACTAGAGTTGTTACAGTTGGGAAAAGAGATGACACCAATGGTTAGCGGCAACCACTCCCTGCATGATCACGCGCGCGGTCAAATTACTTCCGGTAGGCCGCCTCCTCGTCGTCGCCGTCGGCGACCTCCTGCGAGATCACCTCGAGCGACATGCCCTTGGACTCCGGCACGAGCAGCGTCATGATCGTCCCGAGGAAGTTTGTGCCGGCGAGCACGAAGAGCGCGTTCTTGATGCCGATCCCCCTGGGGTACCCAGGCTCGGGCTTGTGCTGGTCCTGCGCCGCGTACAGGAACCCGAACGCTCCGATGATGGCGCCGGCCTTCCCGGCGGCGGCGGAGATGCCGTGGCACGT
This sequence comes from Oryza meridionalis, assembly GCA_000338895.3. Lineage (NCBI taxonomy): Eukaryota > Viridiplantae > Streptophyta > Magnoliopsida > Poales > Poaceae > Oryza > Oryza meridionalis. The sequence continues at coordinate 2,946,437 of CM002526.2, forward strand.
CGACCGGAGCCGCGCCGGGTATATCTCCGCCGGCACGATGAAGGTGGTGCTGTTTGGCCCGAAGTTCGCGAAGAAGAAGGTGAATCCGTACATGACGATGAAGCCGGTGTGGTGCCCCGGCGTCGTCCAGTGGTGGTACGGGATGGCGAGGCCGAGCATGAACGCCGTCATCATGGCGAAGCCCATGATCTGGATCCAGAACCTGCCCATGATCTCGATGAACGCGACGGTGAACCAGTAGCCCGGGATGGTGCCGCACAGCGCGATGAGCGCCTGGGCGCGGGCGATGCGGTAGAGCTCCTCGAGCGCGTTCATGGTCTTCGCCGGCGGGATCCACCCGACCTTGCTGAAGATGTCCTTCTGGAACAGGTTCTGGCTGTAGAAGGCGATGTCGAGGAGGAACCACGTGCTGGTGGTGGCGAGGAGGTGGAGACCGTGGCGGCGCAGGAACTGGCGCGAGAAGAGGCCCCAGCTCTCGCCGCCGACGGCCACCGTCTCGGCGCGGTCCGCGCTCTCCTCGATCTGGGTGTGCAGCACCTTGGACATGTCGGCCGCCGCCTGCTTCGCGTTGCGGGCGATGAGCGCCGTGTACCGCGCCGTCTCGGGCATCTTCATCCGCCAGTAGTAGGTGAGCGCCGCCGGGACGGTGCCGAACATGAGGATGATGCGCCACACGTAGTCGGCCTGCGGGACGAGCGACGCGGCGTGGTTGTCGGAGTAGGACGGCGCCGGGTACGCGTGCCGGAATCCCGCCGACACCGCGAGCGCGACGATGGCGCCGAAGAGGATCCCGAACCCCTGCATGGCGAACACGGCGGCGATGAAGGCCCCGCGCGTCCTCTTGTTCGCGTACTCCGACATGATGGTGGCGCTGAGCGGATAGTCGCCGCCGATGCCGAAGCCGAGCCAGAACCGGAAGAAGCAGAGCGTCGACACGACGCCCTTGGCCGAGCTCCCGAACGAGAGCCCGGACGCGACCGAGCACACGACCATCAGAATCAGCGTGAAACCATACACGCTCTTGCGCCCGAGCTTGTCGCCGAGCCATCCGAAGAAAAGCTGTCCGGCGAGCGTGCCGCAGAGCGCGACGCCGGTGACGGCGGCCGACACGTTGGGCGGGAGCGCGCCGGGGGTGTCCTTGGAATCATCGGTGTAGTAGATGCGGCCGAGCAGCTTGGTGACGAGGGAAATGCAGAAGAGGTCGTAGGCGTCGGTGAAGAAGCCCATGCCGGCGATGACGATCGCCATGAAGTGGTACCATTGCGTCTTCGCCTGGTCGAGCGTGCTCAGCACGTTGAGCTGCCCTCCCGCCATGGCTTCCCAACTCTTTGAGCTCTGAGCTCTCGTCTGATCTAACTTTTTCTTTTGCTTTGCCGCTGAACTGACTGTTCTCTACTGGACGCAGATATATACTACTCGCAGTCGCAGGTCCAGTGTTGAATGCTCAAGCTAGTCAACTCTAATTGTTGCCGTTCTTATCACAAGCAGGGCAGGGGCACAGTAGAGGGGGCGGACTGCAAAACTGGAAGTCTTTTGGTCTCCGTTCTTCCCGCGTTTGGAGCAGTAATTAACCGGCACATCTTCATCAATTACTGACGAAGCATGTTGAGATGGATACTTTGTAGTCTGTACTCTGTACTGTGTAGTACGTAACACAATCGCTTCTCATTAGCAGGTTGAAACAAGACAGCGACAAGCTGAGTATATGGATAGGCTTGGAAATCAGCAGCTGAATGCCGTGTTTGTTCAATTGGTTACTGTACTTGTTAGCCGGAGTAGTTCTGACTGAACATTCTTTCTTTGATATGGAAGTCATCGCCGTTGAAGTATGCGAGGGTAGGATTTTGCAGAGCGTGGGCTGGCTGCACTACTGGCTCAATAAAATCCAGTTCATAGGCGTCCTTCGGTAGGGTGGACGCACAGCTCGCAACAGTAGTTGCAGTACACACTTGGGCCTCCCCGTCTTAAATTCTCTTGTTTCTTGGTTTTCCACATGGCACATGCCTAGCTAATAAGATCTGGCTTGTCGCTATCTCGTTTTGGTGATGGAATTGACATGGGGCTGAAACTTCAGCTAGAGAACAAACCATGTCCCTTTCGCTACAACAATCGGAGAAGAGGTCGACGAAATTTCCAGCGAAGCTTCTTGACGATGAATTCTTGCGAGCAACTTGACAAGTATGCATGCCCTAGCGAGCGAGTTAACTACTCCAGATTGTACAGAGATGTGTGTATTTTGTTTGCATGGCTCGTGACGCAGAACAGGATACGGATAGTAGTACCGGAGAGAAGGCTAACTCCCCGCGAATTGCCATCTTCCCCTTCACCCATTTTACACCTCGTTCTGTCCTTGTTGGTTGCTGTTGCTCCAGGCAAACGTAGCCAAATCTGACCAGCCATACCCACTTGCTAATGGTGGCCCCATGGCCACCTTCCTTCTCCGGCGTCGCTCCACGGCCGATACTTTCGCCGGACTTCCCCAACCTCCTCCAGCCACCGGTCTGCCTGCCTGTGCCGACCTACTCCGAACTTCTGCCTTTCGCCACTGCCAGGGGCACATCCCTCCTTGCTCCACCTCGGCCTTGGCCATCCCGACTTCCTCCTCCGACGGCTCCTTCCTCGTCCTCGTCACGGAGCCTGCCATCTCCTTCGCCAGAACTCCGTTGCCGTCGGAACGCGTTAGGCCATCTGCACTGCCTACACCTGTGTTTATTCACGCTAAAATTGAAAGTTTGGTTGAAACTGGAATGATGTGACGAAAAAATTAATAATTTATGTACGTGAAAAAATTTTGATATGATGAAAAAATTAAAAGTTTAAAAAAAAAGTTTGCAACTAAACACGATGTGAGTATGGGTGGTTACATCAAAGTTTACTCCTTCGAGCTAAACAAACAAAACGATTTACCCCTTTCTTGTCATTCGCTACTTCGGGTGAATTTTGAAGGATGATTGCTCAAGAAGAGGATGGCGCCAAACAAGCTACTAGTAATATCAAAGGTCTAATGGGGCCAACAAACTTGCCATGTTCATCCAAACTTTTCTTCATATTATAAGAAACTATTGTTATAGAATATAAAAAAAATAAACTAGATGAAAAAAGCTAATTTTCCAACATCTACAGGTTATCACCAGCCGAGTCCAGCTTTTCTCCAGATTTGAAGAAGTCGTAGAATCCAGAAAATGAATTTAGAAGCTGTTTTTTTACTAGCAAAATGTCCGGTGCATTAAAACTAAAAATATTTATTTTTAACCACAGTTATTTTCACACTGATTTGGTAGTTTTGCTCCCTAAAAAAGTCTCAACTGATAGAGAGAAATAGAGTAGCTCATAATAAATTACTATTCAACAATAATTTTGAATAAATGGAGATAAAAAAGATAAAATTGGTTTGATTTTCACCTTTACACGGTGTGAGTCGATATGGACTTCTGAAGATATGGGCAGATTTACGGGGCCCCGGGAGGTAAATTGAACCAACGAGAAATTCGGCTAGATGTTTCTCATGACATGTATTTATTTTCTAACCAACATTGATTATAAATTCATATAAATTTCATTTATATTCATGTTTCTTAATTATTTATGCCCAACCGTGATATAATTCACGAATTATTTCTGTTTGACTATGTAATTAATTGACCCAACACAATTAATTATTTCTATTCATCCATGTGTTTACATATAGGATTAACCATTCAGCAAAACTGATCAGATGAAACGGACTTGCTTATTCAAAGAGGGTCACATAAAAGGTAGGCAACCTCAAATAGTATAATCCCCAAACCGAAGAACCATAAAAAAAAAATTCATCCATAAATCCGATTGAGCAACGCCCTCCGTCCCCACACGCGTGATGTGTTCATCGCGTATGCCAGCCAAAGGAAAAAAAATCAGAGTTCTGAGATCGAATTAAAATCCTAATAGCGTATAGCGGGCAAATCACAAAATCAAAGATCAATTAAAAACCCAATCACGGCAAATATCATCCAAAGTATTTTCAAATAACACAAAAAAAATAAACCAAAACTAAGAAAGGACTATAATGTATAACGATGCAAAATGTTTTTACCCATTGCACAATGCACGAGCCATTTTTCTAGTAAGTTCTTTCTAGAGTTGCCCTATAATTTTTAAGTTCATAAATTTCAAAATCAATAATGTTAATAATTATTATTATTGACTTATATATGGTTTAAATTTTTAGTTATGACATATGCTGTTTCTAGGATATAAGTGTTGGTTTTATAAAGAAAAAAAATGGCACTTGTATAGCAAAACGATGGTCAGGTGGTGTGACAATGTGGAGCCGTGTGGAGCGATGAAAAAAAATACTACAATCCTTATCCTCTCGCACATCTCCGCCTCTCCCTCCCTCAATCCCTCCCTCTACTGCGCTCCTCTCCCTCTCCTTTGTGGTGCGCCGGCGCCTCTACCTCTCCCTCGCGCCGGCGCCAATCTCTCCGGCCCCCCTCGCGCCGATGCCTCCTCTACTCCCTTGGCCACGGTGACGGCGGCCGCAACAGCGATGGCCACGGCGACGACGGCCATGGCGGCGATGGCTAAGGCGGCCATGGCGGTGACATCCCCACGGCAGTTGCGATGGCCAAGGCGCGCGGGCAGCGGTGAGGCTGGTGAGCGGAGGATCCGGCGGTGGGAAGGCTCGAGGGTGGCGACGTGGCTGGTTGGCGGTGGATCCGGCGTTGGGAGGCAAGGCAACGGGCTCCCGTAGCCGGCAGCTGCCCAATGGAGGCGGTGGCAGTGGCGGCGTCCGCGCCCTCCCCTCCGTAGCGGGCTCCCCGGTCGCACCCTTGATGGGCGGCGGGCTCCTGTGGGCGGCGGTGGTGGGCTAGATCGACGACACGACGACGAGTAGGCTGAGGCTGAGGTTAGATCCAATTGCTTTTTTAACAGTCCCGTTGAAGTATTTATGGTGGTTGGTTTCATCTGTTTTTAGTCTAAATTGAATCCCCATTGGATTAGAGTTCTCCTGTGATTATTTTTTCTGATTCGATTTGGGTAGAGGCTGATTTGAATTCATAAGTTCTCCATTCAGTTATAATTTCATTTTCAAATTGGGAATTTGAAATTTTCGGTGTGTGCATCCGATTTGATTGTGCGGATTTTGGAAAGTGTTTCCTGTATGTATCCGATTCTCACAGCGATTGGGATTTGGGGGGGCTGCGAAGGCGCACCGTGACTGACAAAGGCGGCCTTAGTTCGTCTTGTGACGATAGGAAAAATATGAATCTTTAAATTAGTTAAGATAAGATACGGACGACGACGACGTACGAATCTGACTCGAATCTTGATGCAATTGGACGGCCACCATCCGTTGTGTTCTTTTATTTTGCTCCAAAAAAAATCCGAGCTGGAGTAGTACTCCAAAAAAACCATCACGGCCCGTTTGGTTGGGGGGAGTTTTTAGAAGGGATTGGGAGTTTAGAGGGATGAGGCTATTAACTGTTTTGTTTGGTTGGGAGACATGAGAATTTTAATGGGATGAGGATGGGGAATTGAGAAATGAACTCCCTCCTTTTCAATACGTGGGTAGGGGTGGTAATTGAGAGGGAATTCCTCCTTTGCTTCGCCTAAACAAATCTCAGCCATCCTTTTTAATTAATGACCTAATCTCCAACTAAACTCCCTGTCAATTTCCACCACATCTTCCAAACAAGAGACTGGGATGAAAAATCAAATTCCCGTCTTAATCTCACCATCAATTCCCTCGTGTAAACTCCTAATCCCCTTCCCTCAAGTTGCCAAACAAGCCGTCAAGGAAACCCTAGCGGCGGGCCGGCGGTGACGGAGGTGGATACGGGCGCGGAGAGGTGCTGGGACGCGGCCAGCCACCTCCACTGCAGATCAGAGGAGGCCGTCACCGGAGGCGATGCCAAGCGGCTGCGCAAGGGCAGCGGCGACGACGACCATCATCAGTGCATGGACGACGACGACGACTACGATGACGACGAGCCACCCTCCAATCCCCTCGACTCCTACCGCGAGGACTGGGTTGAGATCTACGGCAAAACAGGATCTTTCGAGGACGAAAGTGAGTTTTTTTTTAAAAAGATCCCTTATGCAGTGCAAGGAGTATTAATTTACACTTCCCGTATTTAGCACATTTGGATGCCCTTGATTCAACAGTGGCGGCAGCGATTCGTGCTAGGTTTATAGTAGTTGAGTTTGATTTTGATGCGCTGGGAATTGCAGTGGGTGGGGGGTAACCGGATGAGGGGTGAAGACAGCTAAAAACAAATTCGCTGCTATTTTCTTCTCTGCAACGACGAATGTTTGTGTTTGAGAATTACTTCATTCTGAATTTCCAATCACTTTACCCCCAATCGATGTGTGGCAAACTGGCAATTATGTAATCCGATGTCAATCATTCACAACACCACATGTTTAGAGACCAATGTAGCACATAACCACATGTTTTAAATTGCTCTCACATAACCACGGGTGTTCAATCCAAATAACAGAAAACAGCATATGTATTAGGGTGAGAATTATCTCATTCTGAATTTCCAATCAATTTATCCCCACTTGATGTGCGACAATTATGCAATCTGATTTGTCAATCAATTTATATTTATATGTGTGTGCAGCGGAAATCTTGCCGATGGGGAATACGGACGGGCCAATATGGCCATGCTCTTCTTGGCCGATGAACCTGCTACAGATCTTCTCGATTAAAGTGGTGGAGGTTATGGGGGACCTCCAGTGGCCGCTGGATGTCTATGGTGTTGTCGCCGTGTGCGACTCACTGGATCGCAAGAGGAACATCCTCTTCTGCCGCGAGAGGGACGACTGCCAGACCTTACTGCAGGCATGTTCCTTCCTACCATTGCTTTGATGCTTTCTATTCTCCGTCATATAATTTTGTTTCGATTTTATTCTTTCAATATCAGATCCGCCATCAGCACATTGCAAACATAAACTTTCAGATTTCGTGGCAAAGTCTTGCTGCTATTGTGTACCATGCTAAGCTGTTTCTTACAAATCTGTTGGATTGAGGAGAAACAATTAATACATTGTTGAACAGGCATGTTAATTTATTTGTGGCATGCATACCTGCAGGATTCATCATCTTTGGTGCTTACAGGCCCTAGTCGAGCTGTCGTAGTGTTGGATCCTGTTGTTTTTGAGGTTGACCTCAAAGTAAAGGGTAGGGTACCAGCATCTCAAGACAAGGTTTTAAGCTACCATGCGTTTGTCTATGCTTACCTGACAAACAATGGCTTTGCAAGAAGAGAGGTAGAGTCAACCGAGCACAGCACGTTGGAGTTCACATTTGCACATCTCGCATATGCAGTGGAAGCAACCATCATAATCCATATCGTCCAAGGATCGACCGATTTCAGGGCCCGTTTCAGCGCTCGCACCGCTGGCATTGACGAAGACGTGGTGCTGCTCGACTCTGGTGATAGGAAGGTGGCTGTCGCCGATGATGGGCTCGTCGTGTTGCAGCGGCGCGTCGTTGTGGTCGAGGAGAAAGGCAAGCTGAACCTCCGTGTTGAGGCTTCAGAGAATGGCAGTGACACAGTTGTTGGTAAGCAGATGAGCTTCAGTGCTAGGCCGGCCTTGAGAAGCGAAGGTCGTTTCGTGCTTGGCTTCTGCACCATGTCGGTCAACGTCGCTTGGTCAGTGCTTCCATAGATGATTACTGTGTGCGTGTTTCTGATGGTAATTGGTCTGCAATATGCTGTGCTGATATCAACTAAGCTAAGCTAAGTGACTATGATAACTTCTTAACTATGTAGGAGTATTATATATACACATTCAGTAATCTGAGCAACTGGTTTGAGATGCTCCTTTGTGAACTTTGCGGTGAATTTTTGAGTGTGATGATCATGATGAATGTAATGTGGGAACTGGAAAATATAGCGTTCTTGGTGCTGAAGCAGAACCATTAATTATGGATTGTAATGAATCCTTAATCTCTTTAATTTGAGGTTGCGTGGCTGCAAAGCTGCCAATCTGTATTTGTTGCCGTGGCAAGGGACAAAATGTTGAAATTACTCCCTTTTGGAGTAAGAAATCTGGAATAGTATGTTCAGGGGAACTGTTACTCTACATTATTTGTAAGCGCAAAAGGGCAAACATGTCCTTGAAAAATCAAGACCAGCATATAACCCATTTTATTACGACGAAAGATACGTTTGTTCAGTAACAGCAATACCAAAATCAGGAATAGCAACAGCAATACCAGGTCACATGCCATCAGTAATGAAATCAAACGTTCAACACATCGAGGCGCCCGCCGCCCGGCGGTTTAGGCCGCCCCGACTGCGGCGAACACAAGCAGCGTCGTTGCCGCCCCACGCCACGCCAGCAGCATATGCACTGGTTGCCCACGATGTCCGTGAGGTCAGACTTGACCAGCCCGCAGCTGCTCCTGTGCTCCACCATCGTGTGTAAGTTGCCTCACGAAGAGGATGAACCCGAAATCGCCCGATTTTGCACGCTACGTTGTCATCGGCGAGTCAGAGAAAACGATCGGTTGACACCCCAGTCAGCCATGGAATTAAACACGACGCAAGCCCGCAAGCGGCAAGCGGACCACCTCGATCGGCCGCGGGCCGGCGACCAAGCAAGGCAGCTCGGCGGATGGGAGATGAGCCTTCCACAGCCAACAGCAGCCGACAGGACGTACGCCTACAGCGGAGCGCCCCCGCGCCCCCCCGGTGCCCAAGCGTTTTTTAGCCGCCAGTCACGAGCCGACGGCCGCGGATTCCTCGCGAGCCCCGTGACCGTCGTCCGCGTGACGCGGTTACCACTTTACCCTGTAGGCTTGGCGCGCTCCGCGGCCCAATCCCAACGCAATCCATGACGCCGCGAGAGGCTAAAACATCCGCGCGGCCGTGACGAGGTGGCCCAGTGGAACTATTCGGGCCAGGAAGGATTGAAGGCCGAGTGCAGAGAACACTTGGCGTTGGGATCTTAAAAAAAATCACGATATGCATTGCATAAATTTAGGTGACTAACATAACAAACCAGAAGAAATTAGTCGATTGACAAATAACGAAAGTGTAACAATATTATTAGCGGTTTGCAAAGCCGCTCACGCCATTTACAATACAATTGAAATGAATGTATGCCATTTATATCAGTTGCAGGGAAAGTTCACAAAATCTCACAAACAAGTTTAATTGTTTCAACCAAAAAAAAAAAGAAAGAGAAACCCCACAAATCCACAACTGTAAAAGGAGAGACACTACAAAAGTATACAAAACTAGATTAAGTAATCACACCAATAGAGTAATAAAGCACACATTTTTTTCAGTCACTCACGTCGAGACGGCATGTTTATGACATCACGCTTGGGCGGTCTCGTCGACGACGTTGTCCTGGGACATCTCCTCCAGCGACAATCCCTTGGACTCCGGCACCAGCAGCGTCATGAGCATACCGAGGAAGTTTGTGCCGGCGAGCACGAAGAGCGCGTTCCGGATGCCGATGCCGCGGGAGTATCCCGCGTCGGGCGTGTGCTGGTCCTGCGCAGCGTACAGGAACCCGAACGCGCCGATGATCGCACCTGCCTTCCCGGACGCGGCGGAGATGCCGTGGCACGTCGACCGGAGCCTCGCCGGGAAGATCTCAGCCGGCACGATGAAGGTGGTGCTGTTGGGCCCGAAGTTGGCGAAGAAGAAGGTGAGTGCGTAGAGCACGACGAAGCCGGTGTGGTGTGCGGGCTTTGTCCAATGCTCGTATGGTACCCCGAGCGCGAGCATGAACACGGTCATCATGAAGAAGCCCATGATCTGGATCCAGAACCTGCCGACGATGTCGATGAAGGCGACGGTGAACCAGTAGCCCGGGATGGTTCCGCAGAGCGCGATGAGTGCCTGGGCGCGGGAGATGCGGTAGAGCTCCTCGAGCGCGTTCATGGTCTTCGCCGGCGGTATCCACCCGACCTTGCTGAAGATGTCCTTCTGGAACAGGTTCTGGCTGTAGAAGGCGATGTCGAGCAGGAACCACGTGCTGGTGGTCGCCAGGAGGTGCATCCCGTGGCGCTGCATGAACTGCCGCGAGAAGAGGCCCCAGGTCTCGCCGGCGACCACCTGGCTCTCGACCACCTCCGGCCGCTCCTCGATCTCGGCGTGGAGCACCTTGGACATGTCAGCCGCCGCCTGCTTGGCGTTGCGGGCGACGAGCGCCGTGTACCGAGCCGTCTCGGGCATTTTCATGCGCCAGTAGTAGGTGAGCCCAGCCGGGATGGTGCCGAACATGAGGATGAGCCGCCACGCGTAGTCAGACTGCGGCGCGAGCGACGCGGCGGGGTTCTGGGCGTACGACGGCGCCGGGTACGCGTGACGGAAGCCGGCCGAGACGACGAGCGCGACGATGGCGCCGAAGAGGATCCCGAACCCCTGCATGGCGAACACTGCGGCGATGAAGGCGCCGCGGGTCTTCTTGCTCGCGTACTCCGACATGATGGTGGCGCTGAGCGGGTAGTCGCCGCCGATGCCGAAGCCGAGCCAGAAGCGGAAGAAGCAGAGCGTGGCAATCACGCTCTTGGGCGTGTGGCCAAACGAGAGACCGGAGGCGATGGAGCACACGACCATGAGGATGAGCGTGAATCCATAGACGCTCTTGCGGCCTAGCTTGTCGCCGAGCCATCCGAAGAAGAGCTGGCCGGCGAGCGTGCCGCAGAGCGCGACGCCGGTGACGGCGGACGACACGTTGGGCGGGAGTGTGCCTGGGCCGGGCTTGGTGATGTCGGTGTAGTAAAGGCGACCCAACAGCTTGGTGACCAGCGCGATGCAAAAGAGGTCGTAGGCGTCTGTGAAGAACCCCATACCGGCGATGACGATCGCCATGAAATGGTACCATTGCGTCTTGGCCTGGTCGAGCTTGACCAAAACGTTGAGCTGCGATCCCGCCATGATGATCTTTTTTCCTCAAGCTGCAAAGTTATAAGCTTTGCTTAGTACAGACAACATATCACAAAAGAATAGAAAAATCTTCACCTAGGCATCTCCATTTATATCTGACTAGATCGTTGAATGTTAATTGAACAGAGAAATTTCAGGTTTCGCACTATTGAGATTGAGAATTCATGATTTACCGCTCAGTAATTTGAAACTTCAATAGATAGTGGTGTGTCCATTTTTAATGCGTACTGTACTAAATAGTAGAAGCACATGTTTACACAACTAATCTTATTGGCGGGTAATAATATTACGCATATGATTCAACAAATATTCAGTAGAACGTTTCCTGAATATGCTAAACCGCAACACTAATTAATCTAGCATCTCTGTTAACATGGAACTCAGATGCAGGAGAGAAGAGGGTTGTGTACCTTGGGGAGATTGAGGATGGGTTGACTCCGGAGAGAGAGCAGAGGGGATCGCTGTGTGCTCTGTTAGTTTCCTCATCTGTGTTGCCATGGTGCTGTATATATAGCCGCAGCGCAGTCCGGACAGGATACAGACAGGGCCTTTCTACTGCATTGCATGTACCGTACATACTGTAGATTGCGAGCAGATAGTGACATATATTGTCTTTAAAATGCCCGTACATAAGTCAAATGTTATTCTTTTTGCAGGATCGTGGAATGTGAAATTAACTTTCAACTATCTATGCATATCAGCGTATGGCCTCCCACTGTTTAGAATTCTACGGAGTCAGGATCGGCTAGGCAGTGACAAAGCTATGCATGCAAATAGTTTGATCTTGGGCAGTGATCATTTGGTTAAGTTATGCGTTTCATATTATAAATCATTTGACTTTTTTCTAGTCAAACTTTGATAAGTTTGATCAAATTTATAAAAAGATTAGCAACATCTAAAATACCAAACTAGTTTTAATAAGAGTAAATTTCACAAAACTACAGGTATTTTGACCAAATTATCACAAAACTATAGATTTAAGGAGTTGTATCACAAAACTACACATTTAGCACCAAATTTATCACAAAACTGCAGATTTTAGGTTAAGTATCACAAAAATGCATATTTAATATTGAACTTATCACAAAACTACAACTTTTGGAGTTTAAATCCCTAGCACCATTGTTATGGTGGAGCTATAAACATTATTACTTTGTTATAAACATTATTACTTTGTGATTAAATTGGTTCTAAACCTGTAGTTTTATGATAATTTAGTTACTAAACATGTAGTTTTGTGACACTTCATCTTAAATGTGTAGTTTTGTGATAAATTTGGTGTTAAATGTGTAGTTTTGTGATACACTGAGTTAAATCTGTAGTTTTGTGATAATTTGGTCATAGTATATGTAGTTTTGTGAAATTTACTCTTTTAATAAATCTAACATTGAATATATTTTGAAAATATGTTTGTTTTGTGTTAAAAATAGTACTATATTTTTTTTTATAAATTTGGTTAAACTAAAAGAAGTTTAACTAGAAAAAAAATCAAACGACTTATAATATAAAACAGAGGAGACATCTAGGAAGTTCCAGAGTAAAATCTTGCACAAGTTGGCAATTGCCTGCTGATGTCATTTGGTGTCTTCAACAGTTGAACTTCTAATCGAACGATGGTAGAAAAAACTCAAAAAGTTGCTAAATTGATCTTAACTAGAAAATTTGTACTTGTGTAGTACGTTTATGGGTTTATACTCAACCTTCAGTCCTTCAGACAATGCGTTAGGGACACATTTGTGAGTTATCAACATGTATGCGATGCCATAAGATTAGTCAAATCCACTGTTTCCCTTCTATGGTTTTCCTTCATGCAATCACAGTTAATTAGCATAACAGCGGATTACGACGTTTAACATCTGATAACCAGGGACGCGGACAGTGCTAGCTTATTATATCTCCTTGGTTTAATATAATCAGGGTCAACGCGAAAAAAGATCCGAATATGCCTGGGAACCTTGTCAGTTGTCATAATCTTTAATTTGTGTTGGGCTAACACGGCCGTAATTAGAAAGGCCAAGAAACTTAATTTAGAATGATCTTATTGCTCTGCTATCGTTGCCAGATTGGATGCAATGACTATAGTTACGGTTAGCTCACGTTACCAAGTTTTCTCCTTAAAAAAAAGTTGAGCAGCTCACAAGCCCCTGTCTCTGATTTTGTTTTTCTTCTCTTTTCTTGAGAGTTTATTAAGAAATACTCCAGTCTCCTACCACCGAAAACATGGCTTCCTCTCTCCTCTTCCTATTGGCTTCCTGATAGGTATAGTATTTTACTTGGTTCATGGTTGGATAAGCCCAAGTCAGCAAAAGCGAAAGAAAGAGAATCTTTTTTAATCTAGGACAAAGCAGAAAGATAACGTGAAGTCAGCTCATCATAACCCCAAAAATCATTAAGAGAAGTACTCCATATGTGAAGAAATGGTACTAAGATATGGGTATGCAAATAATCGCAAGATTGAAGTGGCTAAATTCTCACCAGAATAAATTTAAGAAAAAAGTGTGGTTATAATCAGCTTACTACTACAATAAGCATCAGAAAGACAGACAGACTGGGAATAGGAACATTCCATGTATATGCGATGCATGGTCATGATAAACTCATGATCAGCTAAGCTTGTCCTAATGGTGCGGCTCCATGATTTGTTTCTATTGCTGGACATCAAGCTAGTCATCCATATCACGATATAAATTAAGAGTTTGCAGGTTACCTTCAATATGAGCAGACTTTTGGCCTATCAGCTGTTGCCAACTCATGTTTCTGTAAGAAAAATGCATTGTTTTCAACTGGGATAAAGAAAAGATACATAGCTCTTAGCATCTTCTTGCCAAATCAAAAAACAAAGCCGCCTTGCCAAGTCAAAGATACATGGAATATATGCAACTCATATAAACAAAGAGCTGCAACTGTATTTTGTAATGCAACTAGGTGAAAGTATGAAAGTCCTACTGGCTGTCTGCCCAGCTGTTCACGAGAAATGCAATTTCTTAAAACTAGCACGTGTAATAAATATTTTTGAAGAATATCACATGTTAATACTTGCAGGAAAAATCCATAACATCCCTTTTACAGAAGATTACCATCCTTTTTTCATTTAAAGAAGGGTGAACTTACCCTGAACCATAGTTACAGATGAATTCACCTGGCGTATCCTGGTGCCACCTATACCTATAACAATTCCAAAACCATTTTAGAAAACCTCTTCCATGAAAACCAAGATGGATTTTGCTTACATAGGTGGTAACTTGAATGCAAACAAGAAGCTTCTAACCGCTGCAGCTACTCTCAGAATCTCCAACCCTAAACAGTCTAGATAAGTCCAAATTTCAAGACTTAGTAACTATAGAATCCAGAAAACAAACTAGTAACCTCCTAGCTTCTCCAGATTCTCACCATTTACTTCTTAGCCTAGATGGTGCTATCTTGTGCCTTTTCCATCTCCCATGGTCCTAATGTGACAACCATAGTTAAGCTCGCACGGTGCATTGCTTCCGTCTCTACCAGTAGCATTTCCTCGACCTCTCTTCTAGCACCACCAACACAGATTCACCACTGCTGACATCATCTCTTTATCTCCTTCCGTCACAAACTCCTTTCTCTCTTGCCCCTTCTCAGCTTCCCCATTCCTGAGAAGCGCCGCCATTGTGTTACACTCGTTGTCGACAACCGCCATAGAGCACTCCGTTCAAATTCACTTGCATCAGGAGACATTCCTTGCCTCCATGCTCCTTTTCCCCCGAACCTCCTTAATTTTCTCCATGGCCGAAGAACACTGGCCTTCACCATCCTCCCCTACCCGACCATTTCGCTTACTAGAAGGCTAGACCTGTTCTTGTCTGCCAACATCCTCATCATTTTCGCCTCTTCAACAATTTCAAAAGTTTGGTTGATGTATTTTTAAACGGTACAAAAATTTTCGGTGAAAAACTTACTAGAGCATGCAAAAATGAACCTTTTCCTTTTCAGTTTGTCCCATAACTCATTTTCAATTATTAGCACCTCCAACAAAGGAGAATGTACTGTCCATAATGTTCCTTACAATTACTAGTACATCTGCCCTCGCTATTTCATGGTTTTTTAGGTAAACTTCTACACAGGGGCAAAAAAATCATCAATTGTGCATCAATTTGGCTCACATTTTGCCACAGCATGCTATCAATTTGCACTAGATAGTATGCTATAACATTAATTTGAGAATTCTGAGACTAGTATTTTGCTGTTACTTGTATCTTCAGATAGCAAGAACTATCAATACCATGCTAGACACAAGTTGTGAGCAGGTCCACCAATAGTATATACACGGTGATAGCAATGCTAGCAGAAGTAAAACCACCAATGACATACTTCTCGAAAGCAGCAGTCTGACCTTAAGCACCTATCTATGTCAAACAATAAAAAAGATCATGCACCATGAAATTGTAAATCAAGCACCCGCAAATTGTCAACCATATTGATTATAAATGAGTTGACATTTTTCATTTTGCGGCATATGCTGCAACATTGTTTTGAGTAAATTCTTGTCTTACTAGTATACACGGCGAATATAAATCATCTTATTAAAAGAAACACGCCAGACTTGACATTAGCAGATTTTCCCATTATGTGCATAAAATATAAGTTGACTGCTTGGACTTCTCTGATACTGAACAAATTATCCTTTATTGAAAGGGAAGATAAGAAGATGTTATTTCCTGGCCACTTGGATAATGACCACTTTATTTCTCTACGAACATATGTTCATTGCAAAGACCAGCCAGAATTACACAGCGCCCAAGAGGCCAGCCTAGCTGGAGAATTTGAGAAGGCCACAGCATTTTTTATTATTATATAGAGCGAGACATATACATAATAATCTACGCTTTCCTGACAGAACAGAAAGAAAAGACTAGAAGGCTACAAAACACTGCCAACTCAACTAGATACAAAATGCACAGATCAAGAAGGAAAATCTTCTATAGAGGGCAAAGAGATTGTACAGTGTGGTATTGGAGGATCTCTGCATATAGCAGGCTATATTTATCAACCTGATGGTCTTTGGTAGACATGCTTTGTTCTAGGGTCAATTATTATGCCCTTTCCACCATTCACTTCGAGATCATGCCTGCAGAATTTAATTGTCAGAATGTCAGTATTGACCCTAGTTTATAGCAGACCTCTTAAAATTCTAGAAACATTACATACTGGAAAACAAAATCAGGAATTGTCAGTTGTTCACGTGGTACGTATCTGAACAGCTGCACAAGTCTGTCGACATAGATAACTTTCTTCCAGACCTAATTGAGACAAAAAGGAAGATGCTAAAATTAGAAAAAGAAATGTGTCAAAGAATTGGGGAGGAACGAGCGAGATGGCTGCAATAGCAAGTACCTCCCCATCAACAAAAAGCTGCAATGCCAATATAGCTGTTCTCAATCCCAAAGTTGGGTGAAGTACATATATAGCCTGTGGAGTGCAATAACAACACCAGTTCATATTTCTTTTCCTAAATGAACAATCAGAACCACACAGTGTGATCATATGAGATACCGACATGAAGATTGCGCTGATGCTTCCGACCTAATATTTGTTGCAACCGCTTCATGAATCCTAAATCTGGTTGTCTGCAAAATCAATTAAAACAGCTCGTGTTACATGCACCAAGTTTTAGAAAGGCTTGCAATGTCCTTCTCAACCTACTTATTCATGAATCTTACACTTGTAAAGATGCTGCTGAGTGGAAATAGACAATTGAGTAAGGCTTTTGAATCAACGGTTCAAACTCCTGCAAAGAACACAAATTTAATCCTGTCAGAATAAGCTGCCAAATTCGAATACACAAAGGCATTAACAGTGGTCTAGATAGGCAAACTTTTGGGCAACGAACTTAGCTAATCTATTATATAGTTCATTAGGGAATTCCTGCCATATGATGCTTGAACCAGGCCCGCTTCAAAAAAGTTAAGAGGGGAAAACAAAACCATTCCTTTCTATTGGAACTATAGATATTAGATGCTCTGGCTCTCTGGCACTACTGTACTATGGAACACACCTCATAAGTTCATAACAGACGCTGTATATTGGTTCCTGCAAACTCATGATTTCAAAACAAGATGGATGGAGTACTAAACTTGGTGTTCCATCCAGTATGTCCTGAATATTGAGAAAATCCAGGTTGATTCATGGACAAAGTAAAATCCATCTATTTAACACAAGTCAGTAGGAAACTTGGATTATATACAAGTATTTATATTCCCTTCCTAAAAAAACTTCCAAGGTCCACCCCTCATTTAAGATCAACCCAGGAAATATATTATCTCACTGTAAAAAAGTAATGCAACTAAGGTTGTGTTCTTTGCTCTAACTTCCCAACTTCTCTCCCTCGTGTTCCGCGCGCACACTTTTCAAACTTCTAAACGGTGCATTTTTTGCAAAAAGTTTGTATACGAAAGTTGCTTTAAAAAATCATATTAATCCATTTTTCAAAAAAAAAGTAAATACTTAATTAATCATAAGAAAATGTGTCACTCCGTTTTCCGTACGGAGGGAGTGAGTTCCCAACTCAAGATAACGAACACAGCTAAGGAGAGTCTCATAAAATATGCTGCATCAATCTTTGGTATCTGCAATCTAATGGAATTCCAATGCTCTTTGTAAAGGGAGGGAATTCTAAAGCTCTACAAAAAATAAAATCATTATCACAAGGTATAACGAATAGAAATTGTTGCATTGAAATTACTTGTCGAGAAAAAACACATTAATAGATAGGAATCATCAGCTTGTGGTCAGGGTAGAACAAATGCTGAGAAACTCCATCGCTCTCATATAAGAGCATTGGAAACATGTAACTGACAGCTATCAGCTAATCTTTGGGAGTTCACAAATTCACTTCAGTTATGTTCGGAAAGGCAATCAGGCCTTCTGCATCCTATATTGTGCAATTCATGTATCTCAGTTATATCGATAATTACCTTTACTACATATAGAATAAATCGCTCAAGATCCAAACAGCGAAGTAGAAAGTGAGCACCAACAACCACCATAACAGGACGCCCTTCACTATCAACTCCACCGCGGTAACTGTAATTGAGGGGGAAAAGGCAAGTGATGTGAGGATAAAAAATAAACTAAAATAAACAAGCAAACTAGAGAGAATCTTAGAAAAGAATTTAACTGAAAATGGTAATTTTTTACATACATTATTTTCATCTCAGCAATCTCTGAGAGATTGAGAGAATTTGCTTTAGCAAGGTATCGCGAATGAAGTGAATAATCTTCAGCAGCAGATAATGGAGGACCACCAAGGTCGCCAAATCCAACCAATTTAGCCCAATTAAATCCCTTGTTTGCCTGAACAGACTTTTCCAACTGCTCCTTGCGTCGGAGATCTGGATCTTTAATCAGTGACATAAAGGCAGGATCCAAATATGAATCTAACTTGAAAGAATTCCTGTTTAGAGACTAGCTAAGATCAGATAAATCCCAATTGGGGGCCATAGGACAACTGAACATACAATGGGTATGTAATGAAAAATGTGTCTTGAAGGAGCTCAAATAGTAATCGAATCAAAATTTTGGCAAATGGTTTAGTCTCACCTACTACGTGTCAATCCAGAATCAGAAAAAGGAATATCTACTGGCGCAGGAGCTGCAGATTTGTTAATAGCAGACCCAGCAGGCAAAGGTTTTATTCGTATTTTCCGTTCATCTATTATTGTTTCACCATTCTCATCCCCGACATCAGCTGGAAGTTTCAATGAAGCAATCTCTTCCTCTTTCTTGTCCCGAGGGAAATATAGGGGAAGCAATCTGCAAAATGCAATGTTGTCAACCTTAATAAGAAATTTATCATATTTAGATAGCATCAGTGGGTGCTGGTCTAAGTACCGCTTATATATCTCTGTATCAGATGATGTAGTAGTACAAAAGACAACAGCAGTTATTTTGCCTTTCTGCTTCTCCAGAAAACGTCTAACAGTTCCTGTTCACCATCATCCAAAAAAGACGGGAATTAAAACCAGGAAAAGCTAAATGTGTAACAGATAATCATTCATACAGAAAGAAACTACTGTCTCCACCAGTAAGGCAATCGCATAAGAGTAGTAGAAATAATCAAAGAGCGAAAGATAACAAAAGGCAAAAGAAACTTGATAAGATAACTCACTTATTGCAACATGAGCAGCCGGTTCACGAGGGTAATTTTTGGCTTCTGTATATATGCAACCCATTGCAATGCTAATCACATGAAAGGCAAAATAAAATATTTAGCTTTGAGGGAATTACAACACATGCAATGTGAAATGTAGCATTCAGGAGCTTCAAAACAACCCAAACCAAATATGCATTCAAGTGGTGCTTTTAATATACCTTTCCAGACCATTCTCAATGAGAAGTTCCAAACAAGACCTGTAGCAGTGGCTAAGTGCATTCTCTGCAGCTGTGTGATACTTGACAGCATATTTAGGGCCCACAGTATGAATTACCTTCCTGCCAGACCATTCATAAGCATTATAGGTCAGTAAAGAGCATGTATATCAGTGTATCATCTCAGATCCATATCATGAAATAAACTAACATCCTCAGGTAGAAAACAAGTAGGTTTTAATCTGGTAAACATTGTCACTTTTTTTTCACATTTCTTCAAATGAAATATTGTAAAGCTAAAGCTGCATTGCTCCAACAAATTACAGTCAACCTGCGATAGGGTTTTGAAGTAATGAAGTGGAATATATAGCACTTAAGAAGAAATCTAGTCTGAGATTCTGAGCACATTATGGACAATCTATGCGATGTGAGAATTTTGAATGTAATAGCTCAGCCATTTGCAACCAAAACAGGAGGTTAGTATGATAAGAATATAACTGCCATAGAAACATCGCAATATGAATCAACCCATGAAACATGCCATACAATTCCTTTTGATATTTATTTAAGAAAGCATGGATTATGTATCAAAGAGTAGAAACCATTAACAGCAGAAGAACATACGTTTGTGTTATATTCAAAGAACAGGTTTACAATGATGAATGATCATGTGTGCTTCTCTTATTTAGATAATAATGTTCACAGATCTAATGGGATTCAGGACCCTGTGTTTAGCAATGCATGCAGATAACATAGTGATTTGGGTATATTGTGAGATATTATCATGACTCAAGAGTTCCATGCCATTTATCCTCACTTTTTTTTTCAAAATAAAAAATGATATACTGTAAATACATATGCACCACCAATTAGAAAGCGACCGTACAAACAAAATCAGATCACCAACCGAGCAGGCAGATCATATGCATTGGTCATCTTAGCCATCCCAGTCCGGCAACCACCCTGTAATCATCGACAAAAATAAATCCCTCATATGATTCGCAACCCAAATAATCCAATTGGCCCCCAAAACAGCAACCCCAAAATCAAACCGCACCAAGGTGGTGCACTCCTCGGCGAGCCCTGGCCCCGCTGCTGCATGCAGCCCTGGACTACTATGCGCCTCGTCCAAGTTCTACACCAACCACAAAACTTATCATATCAACGGTAACATTAGCAACACGCCAACACCACGAAGCTAACAGCTAAGCGAATTCCGACCTCATTTGTAGAATTGACAACGGCATCGACCTCAAGGTTCCACGGGTGACCGCGCCAGAGACAGATCTTCGAGTTGATCTCGTGGTCGACGGGGAACCGCGACGCGCCACGGCCCCCGGCCGCAGCGGCCGCGCCGTCGCCGATGAGCGGGTCGGCGAACGAGAGGAACGACGAGGCGGGGGTCTCGTCGGATCCGGCGGTGGTGGGGGATGAGGAGGAGGAGAGGCGCTGGTCGGCGTCGCTCCACCGCGGCACCTGGTCGAGCGTCACGGCCGGCTCCACCCCGCCCACTCCCGGCGCCGCCGCCGCCGCCGCCGCCGCCGCCGAGGAGGCCGAGGCCGACGCGGCCGTCGGCGAGCGCTGCTGCATGGCGACCGGATCACAGCCGCGAGGGCGAGGGCATGGCGGGTTCGCGCGAGCGCGCGAAGTGGGAGAGAGCGGCCAAGCGACGGGAGGAGGAGGAGGGTGACTGGTGCGAGAGAAGTTTGGGATGGTGGGATGGGAGGAGGCGGAGCCGCAGCCGCTCAGCCGCGGAGGAGAGAGGGCGTGTGTTCTTTTCTTCTCTTTGTCTAATTTCTATTTTTTATTATTTAATTCTCACATAATCCCTCAGTCCAAAAAACCAACCTAAACATTAATGGGATATTACCTTATGTTCATTATATAATATCAGGTAATGTCACATCCATGTTTAGATACTTTAAAGAATTATATGTTGTCAAATTGCTTAACGATATACTTCTTTCATTTAATATTTTCCTTAGTCAAAGTATTTTAGGTTTGATTCAGTTTGAATAAAAATAAGTAACATTATAACATTAAATGAATTGTATTAAATTTAATATCAAATATATTTGATAATATGTGTATTTTTTTATTGAAAATATTAGTATATTTTTATACAAACTTAATCAAATTTTTAAAAAGTTTGGCTAAAAAAAATAGCAAACAACTTACGATATAAAATGGACGAGGTACTTTAAAAAATTATATGTAATAGTTACTTTACAATCATACTATTTCTTTTTAAACTTTTATCAAACACTTAATTAATTATACACTGTCACCGTTTCGTTTTTAAAAAATAGTTCTCGATCCTTTTAGAACTAGAGGATGCCTCACGCGCTGCTGCGGGATTTGGTTAACATCAATTTGTTAGATAGGAGGTACAGTCTCAAGAAGAAACAAAAGAAACAAGTAGTTTTCTTGGAGGAGCAGTTCTATCCAAAATTTGTAGATAATTTAAATAGCACATGTCAACTAAAGAGACGTTCAGCCATAAAGCTCTTTTATACGGATTGACAGGCTGGATACATGTAAATGTGTGTGGAGATGAGCCAATGTGTTCATGTGAGCTACATTTGGCATTGAGGAAGCGAAGAGACTCTCCCGGTGACTAATGGGTTGGGCTATATGCTGCATTCCATCCAACGTCTAAAAAGCTATCTAATGTATTCATCCAACGGTTCACAATTTGATATGATGTGGAAGCACGAGGTTTGAGCTTTTGGCCTTAACTTTAGCATAATATTTGGATCACTTCAAAAATTTCCCCAATAATGGCTTCAGTTCTGCATAAACTCCTGTGGACGAAGGACGAGAATGTTCGTGCAGAATTAACCCATTGACACGTGGGTCCATTGTTGCATGGTCCACCGCGTCAGCGTGCGCGACTCATCATGAGTTGGGTGCATATGATATCGGCGTGCAGATGAGAAGCTTAGCTGGATTAGCATGTGTGGGCTCCACCAGCCAAAACAGAATGTTTGGGGATGGGCTGCTGATAGCTATTTGTGGGCCTGGACTACCTCGCGCTTCTGACCCAATGTTAGAGTTGCCCAGCCCAATTATCTCTAGGGGTTACAGGCTAGCACGGCCTTCCTAGCACGGATGCTAAATTCTCAAAAAAAAAAAAGTAAATTGCAAGGGAGGTACACGAATTTGTCATGTGGATGCAATCTACTACATAAATTTGTAAAACACTTATTTTGGTACACGAACAAGTTCGTGCGAACAAGATCAAAATCACATAACAAGGTTAATTTTGTTGATTTTGTTGTTGATTTAAACTCTATGTAAACATGTGTCTAAGAATGATAAACATATAATAAGACATAATGATTATATAACAAAAATAAAAAATCGAGTAATGATGTACGGGACAAACAAAGAAAGATAAAGTGAAAACTAAGTTTACAAATATAACATTTTTACTATGTGCACGCACATCATCTACTAATTTATACTCCATAATGTTCAGCATAGAAAAATCAATCTCGTCGTGCCATTTTAGCTTTAGTTTGCATGTATCAGACAAGTTCATGCAGAAAAACGAGCATTTTATAAGTTCATACACTAAGGTGATGTTCTTTCCTTCTGAAGATGAAGATTAAGTTTTTTACGCAAAACGATGTGGTATTTAACGTATGATTGATTGAGTTTTAATTATTACAAACTTGAAAAATAGATTAATATGATATTTTAGAGCAACTTTCATATAGAAAGTTTTCGCACGAAACACGCCGTTTAGCAGTTGAAATGCATGTACCACAAAAATCTTAATCTTCATCCAACTCTTGTTGGAGAAAATAACAGAACCTAAATTGCACCCACATGACAAGTTCATATACCGTTAATGCAATTTACTTAA
Organism: Oryza meridionalis; assembly: GCA_000338895.3. NCBI lineage: Eukaryota > Viridiplantae > Streptophyta > Magnoliopsida > Poales > Poaceae > Oryza > Oryza meridionalis. The sequence continues at coordinate 2,969,543 of CM002526.2, forward strand.
AAAAAAAGTGGCCCTTTTCTAGATTTATGAATTTGGGGACTTGGGGATTACATCGCGCGCTGTACACTAAACACATACCACATGTACAAGGATGTAAAGAATGACCATTTTATGATATCGGCCCCGATTGTTTATGAAGTCAAACTTAGAAGATTTTAAAATCAAAACACGACTCATAAAAATGGAGGGAATAACTATGAATCTATGATTAGTTGAGATACGGCTGATAAGTCATACCACTTTAAAAATAAATTAAGGATAAAACTTTTTATATTTTAATTTTGTTGTGTAAAAGCTAATGCTCTAATATGCTATGATGGAAAAAAACTAAAATCAACTCTAAATTTCATTTAAAAAATAAATTTGTTTGCGTCTGATAGCCGAACAAGTGGATGATGGGAGGCTATGTATTGCATTGTCATTTATGGTCAATATTTAAGATCCTTTAATGCCATGTGAAATGCATGGATCAATGTATGTTACATATTACAGAGATGATGGATAGATATATGCTAAAATGTGGCGGAAATGATGTGGGTATAATGGGTTTATGCGCTTGTAGATTATAATATTGTGTATGATGCGCTATGGTTTCATAAGATTTAAGATACTTCAAAGTAATAATTTATAGCGGGTTTATGATGTGTTGTATTTGTATACTGAGCTTTTGGAGTTGGTGGATATATGCTAAAATATGGCGGAAATGATGTGGGCATAATGGGTTTATGTGCTTGTAGATTATAATATTGTAGATGATGTGTTATGGTTTCATGAGATTTAAGATACTTCAAAGTAATAATTTATAGCGGGTTTATGACGTGTTGTATTTGTATACTGAGCTTTTTGAGCTGATGGGTTTCAATTATATAAAGAAGGCATAGAACCTCATCTTTTCGTTTATATTTATGCTTATCAGCAAAAATTTGAATTTTTAACCTTAATTTTGAAGCTGATTTTGAGTTTTTTTTATCAAAGTTTATTTTACCGCCTCAGCTTTTAGATCGTTAAAAAAATGTATATAAAAGTTTTACTCACAAATTACTTTTTATTTGTAAATATGTCGTTTCGCTTATTCCACGAAACAACGGGAGCCTATAGATTCTTGTTCATCAACGCCAAGTTCATCTTCGTTTGATTTAAAATCCTGATAAATCCTTCCTCGTAATCATGGACCCCAATCATTCTTCAATGGATTTAAATTCCCGTTGAAAGCAATTCACACCTAGTTCTCCTTTCGTGGATTTAAAACTGAATTAAATCACTCCTCCCATGTTAAAATTGAATTAGAGTAGATGGAGGGAGTAGGTTTTATAACACTTTTCTAATTTATTGACACCGCATTCTTTCTGTTGTTGAATGCAAGACAGAGGTGGTATTTGCGGTCTTGCGGAGGCATACGAGAGAAGGACGGTTAGTTTTGCGGGCAAAAACTAACCGCCGTCTCTATCCACGAGAAGCGCACAAAGCAAAACTCACCCACCCTGAGCCTTGAGACGCGAGCCCACGGGCCGACGACCGCGCGCAACCACAGCCACCGCCCACAAACTCCAGTCCACACCGCCCGCATCCCCCCCCCCCCCCCCCCCCCCCGGGCGTCGTTCCCCTCGTACCCACACCCGCGACGCGATTCCCCCGCACACCGTCTTCGCAATCTCCTTTGGTCGGCTGCCCAATCCTCCCTTCCTCAAACCCCCCCAACCCAAATGCTCCCCTCCGCTCCCCGTCCCCGCCTCCCAAAACCCTAGCCCTCTCGCCGCGCGCTCCCCCCCTGATGCCGCCCCAGCCTCCGCCGGCGGCGTCGGCGTCGGCCAGTGCCCCGGATCCCGCCGTCCCGGCTTGGCTCAGGGGGCTACCCCGCGCGCCCGAGTACCGCCCGACGGAGTCCGAGTTCGCCGACCCCATCGCCTTCCTCTCCCGCGTGGAGCGCGAGGCCGCCGCCTACGGCATCTGCAAGGTCATCCCGCCCCACCCGCGCCCTTCCCGCCGCTTCGTCTTCGCCCACCTCAACCGCTCCCTCGTCTCCTCCTGCGACGCCCCCGCGCCCGCTCCCGCCGCCGCCTCCGACTCGTCCATTCCTCCATCATCCTCCTCGCCACCGCCTGCCTCCGCCGCCGTGTTCACGACCCGACACCAGGAGCTCGGCAATCCGCGGCGTGGCCGCCCGACGCCGCAGGTGCTGAAGCAGGTGTGGCAGAGTGGGGAGCGGTACACGCTCGACCAGTTTGAGTCCAAGTCCCGCGCCTTCTCAAAGACGCACCTCGCTGGACTCCACGAACCGACTGCGCTCGCGGTGGAATCACTCTTCTGGAAGGCGTCGGCGGACCGTCCTATCTATATTGAGTACGCCAATGATGTCCCTGGCTCTGGGTTTGCTGCACCCGTGCAGTTGCAACGCAAGAAGAAGCGGAAAAGAGAGACTGCCCCGATGGACGAATGGGAGAAGAGTTCAGGCTGGAGGCTGTCAAATAGCCCATGGAACCTGCAAGCAATTGCGCGGGCTCCTGGTTCGCTCACACGGTTTATGCCTGACGATGTTCCTGGGGTGACTTCTCCAATGGTTTACATTGGCATGCTGTTCAGCTGGTTTGCGTGGCATGTGGAGGATCATGATCTGCATAGTCTCAACTTCCTCCACACTGGCGCACCTAAGACGTGGTATGCGGTTCCTGGTGATAGGGCTGTTGAGCTTGAGGAAGTTATCCGTGTACATGGCTATGGAGGCAACACTGATCGGATTGGTATTTGCCTTATATTGTGTTTCTTTATCCAGATCTTGTGCTCACGCGATGATGCGAATGATATGAGTTCTGGTTGGTTTCTGCAGCGTCACTAGCAGTGCTTGGTGAGAAAACAACATTAATGTCCCCAGAGGTCCTTATAGACAATGGTGTGCCCTGCTGTAGGTACAAGTTCTGAAACGGTCAGCAATCAATACACCAATCTTAATTAATTTATGTGCTGACATGCATTGTATTTCAGATTGGTGCAATATCCTGGTGAGTTTGTGGTGACATTCCCAAGGGCTTACCATGTCGGGTTTAGCCATGGTGGGTTAAATCATATATATTTTGAACTCACAATACTTGTTATTTGATTCATCATTATGTGCTAGTTGTTAAATCATCTGAACCTTGTATGCTTTAATTTAATTTCTTTATGGTATTGTCAATGAACACAAATCTTTTACAATACACAGCGCATGTGGCTGCATAGCTCTAGGCATGAAGTGCAGTTGTCGATGTGATGGAGCCGTGGTAGTAATACATACTCAGTTATAATATAACCAATATTTGCTACTGTTTTGTCTTGTCATGAATCATAATTCAAGATAATAAACTAGGTTATTCTAGATGATACTAATGGGTAATGGCAAAACAAATTACTCTTTCATACTTGTTTCCTGAAGCAAGATAATGGTGATCCTTTTACCATTGTCCTAACTAGTTTGGTGAGTTTGATTTTTTTCAACTTCATACTATTTTTTTGAAGAATTCAAGCTTCTTCGTATTAACCTATTTGCGTTCATAGTTTTATGGAACACTTGAGATCCTCTTAAGGATCTCACTTATATCTGAGAGTCAACCTATCTATGAGATTCATTTACTTTGTGGAACCAAAAGAAACAATTTGTAGATTGTGGTATGTTGTAGAAACTGAATATCCAATGCAGTCAGCAACATGTTATGTTCAGTAGATTCCTTATTTTATTTTGTTGCTATGCATGCCATCGGTAACTCTAATGTTCATGTAATATAATACAGGATTCAATTGTGGAGAAGCTGCCAATTTTGCGACTCCCCAATGGTTGAAGTTTGCTAAAGAGGCTGCAGTTCGAAGGGCTGTGATGAATTATCTTCCAATGCTCTCCCATCAACAACTATTGTACTTGCTAGCAGTTTCATTTATATCCAGGTATTTTTTTCTTTTTCTTTTTGGAGTTTGGTTTTGTGCTGTCCAAAGTGTCTTTTTAGTTTTTGCACCTCATTATGGTTGATGAAACAAAATATATTGCCTTTATCCTCCAACAAACCAAATGTTACAGCTAGTGGGTAGGGGTTAGATGTTTGTTAGGTCTGCCAAACAGAAGGATTACGCATAACCGCAAAAGTGAAGTTGTCATGGTGCTCCTGGGAGACGCCGCATTACAGGATCACCACAATGCTAGGTGTAAGCTAGACATCAACTAAATCACATTATATTCCAAGTATATCTGATGGAAATAGAAACGACAAATGGAAAATGTAGCGCATAAAACCCACTCAAGCCGCTACACCCACCTGCTACCCAGTCCATGAGCCCATTTCTCCACCCTCTCCCTCATCCCCTCCCCTAAGCTGTACTCTCTCTCCTCTCCTCTCAAGTTACCCTTGGATTCTATAATGCCCAACTCTATATGGGAAGCTAAGACTGCTAGAGTCCCTAGGGAATAGGAAATTTGCATTCATGGTTTCCATATGTATTTTTTTTGCATAACAGTTTTGATGATAAGTTGTATATGTTTTTTTACCTTCATACATATATTTTGCATAAATTGTTTATGTTTTACATAAATTGGTATTTGCTAGCTTGCCGCTTTACATTTTGAATCTGGCAATGGTTTACGTTATTTGTAGCATAGTGCTCTCTGGATTATAGTAGATGGGACACCATGATTGAAGGTTACTCTCTGGGATAGTTATCCAATGTAGTAAGAACTCATAAAGGGTTTTAGATGTATCATGTATGTGAACAAGTGTTTGCGAAGGTTCAGGCTCTAGCTGGGAAACAGATCAGTGCTTAGCACCTAATTTACTCTAAGGTGGACCTAGGAGGGTCTAGGGTGGCTGCCTAGGAGGGAAGGTGACTTTGATATATATATATATATATATATATATATATATATATATATATATATATATATATATTAAAACTGACCATTCTATATTTCCCAGAAATGTTACCAGAATAAGTTACAACTGACTATATCTTCGGACATGGAAATCTGAAATGATAAACAATTGAAACAACAGAAGAAGCCAAAAGGTCCAAAATATATGCTTTATCTGGGAACAAAAGAAATGGAAGTAAGTGCTGATGATTACATCCCTATGGATTCTGCCACTGTAACAATTCCATGTTTTTTGGAAGCCATCAATATTCACTCCCCAAAGAGAAGCTAACAAGCAGAATGTTGGCTGACTGCATCCACACAAATTGCTTGCCTTTTTTATTCATTGTTCATTTTGTTTTGAAAGCTTCTATTGTTCATTTGTTGCTCGTATGATTGCCTTGTGTTTTGGAATTTCATTGATTACTCAAAGTGTTTAATATTGAAGCATACTTTTGATTGTATATTTTAATCATTACCTCTAATGCTTTCTTTGCCCATTTATATTAACAAGTATGCTAAATCATTATCATAGCACACACTTATGAGTCTGCTGGATTCATTTTATTTTCAGGAACCCTAGAGAACTACTGTCTGGAATCCGAACTTCTCGTCTAAGAGATCGTAAAAAAGAAGACCGAGAACTGTTGGTCAAACAGGAATTCTTGCAGGATATGATTAGTGAAAATGAACTTATATGTTCATTTCTGGGAAAAAAATCGGTTGATAATGTTGTTCTATGGGAGCCTGACTTGCTGCCATCGCTTACCGCTCTACACCCCTGCTCGTCTTGCTCAAAAGCTCCTGAAAGGAAGGGTGAAGATGGTCCCAGCATTGGATCTACCCAATCCAGCTCAAAAGATAACAGCTCATCTGATGGAACTGCATGTATGACTGGGACACAATCTAAAGGCTTGTCTATGGATAGCAAGCAAGCTCCTGAGGGAGAAAAGCTTGATACCGATGACGGAGATGACCTGCCTTTTGATTTGAGCATTGATTCTGGTTCATTGACATGTGTTGCATGTGGGATTCTTGGCTATCCATTTATGGCGATTTTGCAACCTTCCAGAAAAGCACTGGAAGAAATTTCCCTTGTTGATAAGGAAAGATATAAACTGAGTTGTGAAAAAGAGATTTGTTCAAATGTGCTTCCGTGCTCTCCTAATGATGGTAGCTCCGGTATGCCTTTATTATCTTTGAAGATTTTGTGTTTTAGTTCCTTATTTATAAATGTAGGAAATAAAGTGAATTTGTATGATGCATGTAGATCTTTTTTTTTCTATAAGACCTAGATATTCTTCAAGTGTCTTGTTTTTCTATGTCCAATAAATTAATTGCGTTCCCTGTGTGTGTACTTCACGTTGCTGTTGTTCTAGTGGCCTTCAGTGAGCTACAGTGAGGCAGATTCTATTGTTATGATGAACCTCGGCAAGAGGGAACTGTTGTCATACACTTGAACATATATTTTATTGGAGGATAATGAATGTCGACTCCTCTTAGCAACGTATAATAATGCACACAAGGGTATTATGATCATTTGGACTCAAATCTGTAATCCTCTCAAATGTTTATGTTATGCCTGCATCTAGGTTTAGTACCATAATTTTTATTGTATAGTGAATGTTGTTGCTTGATTAATACACAAGATTAATATAACTGTCTTTTTCGTCAATAAGTTAGAGATAGCCAGACTTTTGTCTAGCTGAGCTCTTGGTATTTGTATTACTGAAGTGCATGGGTTTCCATCCATCATCCTGAGCATCTTCTATGTTTCAACTTTAATGACCTGTTCTATTTTCTTTTCATGTACAAAAACTTGACAATTGTTTCTCCCCCATGTATCAGGATGCCCACTCATCGCCAATAGATCGTCCAGCCCTGTGGAAAATGCTAACTTCAGTCATCAGGATGTGAAGCCAAATAGAAGTGACATTTCTTTGATGGGAAAGGAATTTAATGGAACCCTAGGGAAACATATTGGTACTTCATGTTCTTGTAGCAGTGAAAATACCATTCATCCTTACGGTGACACAGAAACCCCTGAGAAGAAAATACCAAGTGATTGCCCTGGCTCAGAGTTGAGTAAACAATCAGGCAGAGGTGATGTTAATGTACCAGCTGTCGAAGGTAGTGACAAAACTATCAGCTGGAATACAGGCTGTGCATTTGCACGGCCTCGGATCTTTTGCTTACAACATGCCCTTGAGATTGAGGAGTTTCTTGCGAGCAAAGGTGGAGTTCATGCCCTCATCATATGCCATGCAGGTATGATTGATGCAGACTTCTGTTGTCACATTCAATGTAACTCCCCGTAGATTGTACTAATCCTGCACACTGGATGTGGAATTTTATTTATTGTTTATTTGACATGTTTTTGTCAGCTGAAGTTAACTGAAAATAAGAGATATTAGCCGAGGGGATTTAAGTATTATGGGCCCTTTTGATTCCTTCCAAATATCTTGAACTTTTTTAATCATGATTGAAAATCAATGTAGTTGTTTTAACTGTGATTATTTGATTAATTTGTCCCCTGAATTCACTGATAACCTTTTTCCCTCCATTATCTGCAGATTATGTCAAACTAAAAGCACTTGCAATATCAATAGCTGAGGAAATTGAGTTTCAGTTTGACTATAAAGATGTTGCACTAGCAAATGCGTCCAAGTCTGATTTGCATCTAATTAATATTTCAATTGATGATGAGGGATATGAGGAAGAGGGAACAGATTGGACATCACGGATGGGTCTAAACCTCAAACATAGTTCCAAGATTAGGAAAGAAACATCAGAGAGTCAAGAACAGCCTCCTTTATCATTTTGGGGATTATTTTCCAAGCCATCACCTATTTCAGTTGTTTCAAACTTGAAATGGCTCTGCAGGAAAGCACGGACTCCATATAAGGTCGTTGGTTATGCTTCCAGCCCTGATGTTGTGGCAACTCCAGACAAAGTTAAGCCCGCAGTTACAAAAACTCAGATAGACACTTCTGGAAATGCTCATGAAAACATTGAAAGTGAACAAACCCTGCAACAAGATTGTGTCCTGCAAGAATCCAATGATGTAGCTGATATGTGCAAGCGTCCCAAGGAGAATGATCAGGATGGACATTCTCTTATTAATATTCCAATTGCTGTTGCTGAATATCCTATGATGCATCAAGTTTGTGAGCGTCCAGTAAGTGTGAGTGCATGTGATGACCCTATCTGTTCATTTGATTCCCAGGATTCACCCACAACCGCTGCAGTGCCAGCTGGCAAACCTACCAGAGAACAATGTGGTATTGAATCAACTGAGTTGAGTACTGTTCAACAGTTCTTGGACAATGGGCTTATCGCTGAGGGAGGCAGCATGAACTTCGTAAGTAATCATGAGTACTTAGAATCTGACAATGCAACTTCAGTGTGCAAAGATGAACAATTGCAAGTTCAACAAGATCAGTTGGCCATGGTACTTTGTAATAATCCCAACACAGAGTTGGTTGCAGGAGAATTACATGGGGGGGCAGCATCATCAACCCTTGAAAATGAGGATAGCTGTGGTAATACGTCTTACTGTTCTGACACTGTATTAAAGAACAGCAAACCAGATACAGATGATCAACCTGAAACATGTGATCATAGTGTTGTTCTTGTAACACCAAAGTCGAGCTGTGATCAGATGATTTCTAGCAGTGACAGAAGTTGCAGTCTGACCTTGGACTGCCCTGTCTCCACTGATGCTGCCTTTTCAAGCGAAAAGCTGTCTATAGCCCATGATTTGATGGGCAGTGAGTTGCAGGCAGTACATAATTCAAAGGCTGAGGCTGCGGCCAGTTTGACTGATGTCAAGGGTGCTAAGCTCAATAGCATTCATACCGCACAATTACCTCATGAATCTCCAAGCAGTGATTTCATCATTTCAGAAGGTGCGCAATCTGCTTCAGCAACTGCAATCCCCAGACAAAATGGAACATCCATGCACACAGAGTCAAATTCAATCGATATTTTACTTGGAGTTCTAGCCGATGAATCTAAGGTTTCTTCTGGAAAGGATGAGGTTGGCAAAGCTTCCTTGACATTGATGACACTGGCTGGCAATGACCAATCCGCAGATGATGGAACTCAGGATGAAGTTGCAGAGATCACTGATCCGTCACATGGCTTCTGCGCATCAGACATAGTGTCTAGAAGCATTGGAAGTTCAAATAGAACAAATATCATATGTTATGCCAGACGCAAACACAAAAGAAAGAGCGGATCTGAGTTCAATATTAATAGTCCCCAAAGCTTGGGGAGCTTTGTCCGCTCTCCATGTGAAAGCTTGAGACCAAGGACTAGACCTGCGATTGTTGAAGACATGGCAAACGAAACAAAAACTGCAGAAACTTCAACTGCAAATAAGAGGAAGAAGGCAAAGGTGGAAGCATTTCAGTGTGACATAGAATTTTGTGACATGACATTTGAGACTAAAGCTGAACTTCGTGCTCACCAGCGCAATATCTGCACCGACGAGTCTTGTGGCAAGCGCTTCAGCTCTCACAAATACCTGAAGCGTCATCAGTGTGTACACAGAGATGAGAGGCCATTCAAATGCCCCTGGGATGGTTGTCCAATGACTTTCAAGTGGTTGTGGGCGCAAACTGAGCATATCAGAGTCCATACAGGCGAGCGACCGTACAAGTGCTCGGCTCCTGACTGTGGCCAGAGTTTCAGATATGTCTCAGATTATAGTCGCCATAGAAAGAAGTTTAATCATTATTGATAGGTTGCCACTTTTCATGTTACTGATGAGTGATCACAGCTGGGGGCAAAAGCTCTAGCTGTTGAGGCCATGCTTGTTGTACCAGATCACGTATTTAACCACCTGACGAATAGGCCTAGTGTTTGTTCCTTCGTTAGCAATGTGTTTAGTGTAGAAAGTAGAGAAATAGTTGGGGGTTAAGGATTGTACCCCCTGATGCATCAACGTAGATTTTCATAAGCCGCTGATCTTTCCCATTGACATGGGATCATTCATTCTTTCGTCAGTCCGTAAAGTTTATGAATACAGATCACTTGGATAACTTCCAAGTACCATTCGAAAAATATGTTGATGTCTCATAGTCTCAGTGAGCACATTGCTGTCTAATAATAATATGGCTTACGATCGTTGTTGGGCGATGGTATATGAACTGTGTGCTTTCATCCAGATGTTTTTTTAGGTGTAAGCCGGGAGGCGAAATTCAGCGTGTCCTTGATGAATTGAAGGGAAAACAACAACAACAACAAAAAAAAAGAAACACACTTCTATTGTTGCAGTATTCTATTACACCTCGAAAGCCTGGACTAATCAACACGAACGGATTAAAACTCGAACTAATCAATCATTTAACCATAGAGAGAGAACACTTATTAACAAACTTAGATAGTTCGCCCTCAAGAATGCTACTGCTTCTCCACTCAATCTTGGTCTATAATTTACGGGGAAGGCGTCTTCTTGGAGTCGTCATCCTTGGTTCTTCCCAAGAGGTCGCCGACATTGGGCTCGCCGAACATGGTGATGCCCTGGCGAGTACGGAGGGTGGCGTACTCGCCGGCGGCGCGGACCTTGTTCTTGAGGCAGACCCAGTGATCCCCCGCCGGCGCGTCCTTGAACTGCCGGAACAGGTCCTTGGATCTCTCCTTGAACGTCGCCTCCTCCCCCACCGTCCTCCGGTAGCACGCCATCGCCGCCGCCTCCTTCTCCGGCGCCTTCTGCGTCATCGCCTCCGCACCGTTCTCCTCCATCAAACTCTCTCTCGCCGAAGAACTTTGATGATGTTTTTTTTTGCTCTCACTGTTGCTACGATGATTTGGGAGAGGTGGCGTCGTTTGCATTTTATAGGGCAGTGTTTTTCTTGAGAAGGAAGCTGAGCAGCAAGGCGTGGAGAGGAAGAAGAGGCGGTAATAAGCCTTGGAGTAGGGAAGAAGAAAGAAGGCGAGCAAAGGCAAGCCACCGTCCGATCACAATTACTAGTAGAATCATCAATCATACTATCATCTTCGGATTACGGAAGAAAAACTTTCTTTTCATGAAAGAAAGAAAATGCCAATGGGCTGACCGGCGGGTGACTCCATCTTCTCATGATTTTTGCCTACTCGCAAAGTTTTCAGGATGATAGATTTGAATATTTCAATTTTATGATAGAAAACTTGCTGTACAAGTTGGGGTCATAATGTGTAGTAGATTATACAAGAACGTTTTGGCTTAAATGTCTTTGCCGATCAATTTTACATGCACCTTATACTGTCATCAATTGGATTTCGATGTTTGCAACCAATCTGACTAACTGGACGTCGGAACAAGAATAAACAGCTTAAGGCCTGGTTTAGTTCCCTAAAATTTTTTCCCAAAAACATCACACCGGTTTAGTTTCCAAAATTTTTTCCCAAAAACATCACACCGAATCTTTGGACACATGCATGGAGCATTAAATATAGATTAAAAAAACTAATCGCACAGTTAGGGGGGAAATCGCGAGATGAATCTTTTGAGTCTAATTAGTCTATGATTAGCCACAAGTGCTACAATAACCCACGTGTGCTAATGACGGATTAATTAGGCTCAAAAGATTTGTCTCGCGGTTTCCAAGCGAGTTATGAAATTAGTTTTTTTATTCATGTCCAAAAACCCCTTCCGACATCCGGTCAAACATTCGATGTGACGTCCAAAAATTTTGTTTTAGCGAACTAAACAGGCCCTAAAGCCTCATGCAATATGCATCCGATTCAATCATCATTTAGATAATACAGTTTCGTCAAACAGTGGTTGATGGCTGTGGTCCCGACAAGAACAAAGATAGGGCAGTTCCAACCCATGGTGTCCATAAGTAGTGTCTATGGTGCCATGTCAATAAGACATCACAATAGAAACTACATTCTACAACACATGGTTTCTTAAAGTGGGCCATTAATAAATACATCATTTCTCTTCTCTACCAATCATATTTATTCTTCATCTATTATGAAGACACTATTCTCTCCCAATACAAAACTTGATACTGTCTAGTGCATAGGTTCTTGTGTTGAAGCTGTGTCTTGCATGAGGGCAGTCCCAATCCTCCACCTAGGATGGTGTCTATGGCATTAACTACATTGCCATATAGGACTTTTAGTTTATGTGGCATATATTAATTAAGAGAGAGAGTGAAGAGAGGAAGAAACTATATCTCATGCAAGACATAGCTTCAACACAAGAACCTATGCACTAGACACTATCAAGTTTTGTATTGGGAGAGAATAGTGTCTTCATAATAGATGAAGAATAAACATGATTGGTAGAGAAGAGAGATGATGTATTTATTAATGGCCCACTTTAAGAAACCATGGGTTATAGAATATAGTTTCTATTGTGATGTCTTATTGACATGGCAACATAGACACTACTTATGGACACCATGGGTTGGGACTGCCCTGAGACCCAGTTTTCTTCCTCTCTTCACTCTCTCTCTTAATTAGTATATGCCACATAAACTAAAAGTCCTACATGACAATGTAGTTAATGCCATAGACACCATCGTAGGTGGAGGGATGGGACTGCCCTAAGGCCATTCCCAACCCAAAACACTAGACATGGTTTTCATAAACTCTACATCATCAAGAAACTAGTACTAGGCACTACTCTTCCAATGCAAACACTACTATTCCATACTTAAATTTAATGCTCCTTATCTCACATGATGTCTTGGATGTTGTGTAGAAACCATGTCTCATGCAAGAAATGGTTTCCTTCTCTTTCCTCATTTATTCACTTGGCACATCATTTTTCATGCTAGGTGGCACCTTATTTAATGCTATGGACACATTCTAGTCATTTGGGTTGGGAGGGCCTAAGCCAATCCAGCTAGAATGATACTGTTACTAGACAGTTTGCAGAAAGATCTTGCTTCAGAAACACAATCTGGAAAGAAATTACATGTTCCTAGAAACAATGTAGATTCCAGTAATAATTGTAAAAAACTGTTCAACAAATCCCAGGAACGTTGTTTCAGTTGTTTCAGCTCCTACTTCTGTTGTACATATTTGCAGGTTTTAATCAAAATATATGTTTTGTGGTCAGATGATATGTAACGTTGTAGTAGCATGTGTCACAGTCGCTTATACATTTTCGTTCATCTTTAAACAACATGAGTGCATGACCCAGCTAAGACATTCATATCCCATTGGAGCTTTTAGTCTACTTCAGTTTTTTTTTTTAATTTTTTTCATGTTTGCTTGCCAGGAGCTTTTACTGTACTTCAGTTTTTTTTTAAAAAAAATGTTTGCTTGCCAGGATGGAAGCATCAGGGATTCAGGACACAAATGAAAATAGCTTAGATAAGTATATTGGGTAAGACATGGGAGGGAAATTGCACTGAAGCCTCCATGTGTTACTGAACTCTGATGAATCAACTTGGACACCCTATGAATTGGGCCGTGTTTAGTTCCTCACAAATTCCCAACCTTCCAACACATCACATCGAAAACTTTCTTACGCACATAAATTACCAACTTTTTCTCCAAACTACCAACTTTCTCCCAACTTCCTAACTTTTCCACCATCTAAACACAGCCTTGATCCATGACTGACAATGAGAAATAGAGTGCATGATCAGTGTGGTTCAATCAAGAATTTGATACCGAAATGTTTCAGATCAAGTTCATGACATAATCAAGCTAAAACATCACTGTAATTCATAGCAATGAAGAACCGATCCAATGCACTAAATCACTGTCAAGAAATACATCACCACAAGGACTTGGAGCAGATAAGTGGAACCAAAATCCACTACCTTTATTATCACTAATCACTCACTCGAGATTGGACAACCGAGAATCGACGTTTCCATCCATGGCCGATCTACTCCGCCGCCTTGCTGCCTCCCCACTCCTCCTGGTTCCCCTTGTACTTGTCGAGCGCAGCGCCGGTGAGGCGGCAGATGCGCCACTGCGGGAGCACCTCGGCACCCATCCCCTCGTAGAAGTCGATGGCGTTCTTGTTCCAGTCCAGCACGCACCACTCCACGCGCCCCATCCCGAGCTCGGCGGCCTTGCCGGCCACGGCGGACAGCATCATCCGGCCGAGCCCGCGGCGGCGCCACGGCGCGCGCACGAAGATGTCCTCCACGTACAGCCCGGGCTTGGAGAGGAAGGTGGAGTAGTTGGGGAAGCAGATCACGAAGCCCGCGGTGACGCGCCCGCCGCCGCGAGGGGAGGCGAAGGCGGCGGCCTCCGGGTCGGCGAGCGGGGACGCGGAGAGGTCGAGGCGGTGGGAGGCGATGGTGGAGGGACCGGAGGCGGGGAGCGGGGACGAGGAGAGGTCGAGGATGAGGGCGGTGAAGGAGGTGAAGGGAGGGCGCGGCGGCGAGGGGAAGAGCGTGGAGGTGAGGAGCTCGTGGGTGGCGGCGAAGAGGTCGGTGAGGAGCTCGAACTCCGCCATCTGGTGGATGAGGGCGTGGATGTGGGGCACGTCGCTGGCGTCCGCTAGCCGGAGCTCCGCCCACACCTCGCCGGAGAATGTGGTGGCGTTCGCCGGCGTCGCCATCTTCGCTTGCGGGCTTGCGGCGGAGACGATAGGGAGATGTGGCGACTGGCAAATGGAGAGATTTTTCCACCCTTGCGTGACTTTTTATCTGGAGTAAATTTTGGAAAACACTATAGATTTTAAAGCACATTTCCTCAGTTTCATATTATACATCGATTAAATTTTTTAATCATTTTTCTATAATTTAAGTTTGTATCAAAATACAATACTAACAATTTTAATACAAACCAAATATTGTATCAAAATATATTCAACGTTAAATTTAATGAATAAAACTAACTTAGTGTCGTAGATATTACTATTTTTTCTATAAATTTAGTCAAACATATATAACTTTGACTAATGAAAAAAAATCAAACGATAAGATAAAACGAAGGAGTACTATGTAATATAAAATCCCATATATTATAATTTGTTTTAAAAAATACCATATACGAGAAAATGTTTTTGAAGAATCCCCATATTTATATCGCATGCTCATAATTTCATTATTAGTTATAATATTTTAAATATATATTTACATTATTAAGCTCAAAATACACATCCCTCCCGCATAATTCATCTTTTCCTTTACTATTATACAATTGAAAGAACACAATACAAATATATAACTGGTTGCTTATATATATAAAAACTAATGATACTACCAATAATCGAAAAAAATGATATGTACTCTGAAATATCTCGTATTATTATTATCTTATAGTTATTATACATAAATATATTAAAAACAATAATATAAGCTTAAGATATTTTACCTTAAAATCTGAGATTCACTGAAACAAATTATAATAATTTAGGTTTTATGGTAGACATGCCCCAAAATTTTTATGAAATTTACTCTTTTATATCTATTTTTCTATTTTCCTTTTACTTTTTTTTTTGTCTAGTGTGTTGGCTTTTAAACCCCCCTTGACCGAAGTCGCACGCGCCGCCATAAACCCTAACCGCCGCGACGCACTCCACCTCCTCCTCCGCCACGCCGCCGGCGGCCGGGCGCCATGGTGAAGGCCTACCTCCGGTACGAGCCGGCGATCTCCTTCGGCGTGGTCGCCTCCCCGGAGTCCAACGTCGCGTACGACCCCTCCGGCCGCCTCCTCCTCGCCGCCGCCCTCGACCGCTTCGCCGCCTGGGACCTCAAGCGCGGCCTCCCCTCCCTCTCCTTCGCCACCGCCGCCCCGTCCCCCTCCCTCGCCGTATCATGCCTCGCCACCTTCCCCTCCGCCGCCTCCGCCTCCGCCTCCTCGGTATCACACGCGGAACCTTCTTCCCCTTCCCCTTTTGCATTTTGAGCTGGTTTCATCTCGTGCGCTGTGTTGGTTTGCTTCAGATTGCGAGTGGGCACGCCGATGGGAGCATCAGGCTGTGGGACGCGGAGACCGGCTCCTGTGAGGCGACCCTCCATGGCCACCGCTCTGCGGCTTCCGCCCTCGTCTTCGGCCCCTCTGGCGCCATCCTCGCCTCTGGCAGTAAGGACTGTGACATTATCCTTTGGGATGTAGTTGCACAGGCCGGCCTTTATCGACTCCGTGGCCACCGTGATCAGGTATACTACATTGTGCTTCTCTTCTCTGTCTCTGTTGGGTAGCAAAGTTCAGTCATACTAATCTGGCGATTACTCGCTGTAGGTCACGGGTTTGGTGTTTCTGGATGCAGGGAAGAAGCTAGTGAGCTGCTCCAAGGACAAGTTAATCCGGGTTTGGGACCTTGACACGCAGCACTGCCTTCAGATTGTTGGTGGCCACCGCAGTGAAATATGGTCAATTGATGTGGATCCCAGCGAGAGGTTTTTGGTGTCTGGGTCGGCCGATCAAGAACTGCGGGTGTTTACGGTCCGGAAATCTGCTGAGGAGGGTGAGGATTGGAGCAAGTGGGATATGCTGAAGCTATTTGGTGAGATTCCAAGGCAAAGCAAGGAAAGGGTAGCAACTGTTAAGTTCAATAAGAACGGTAATCTTGTGGCATGCCAGGTGGCTGGGAAGACGGTGGATATTTATAGGGTTCTTGATGAAACAGAGGCAGCACGGAAGGCCAAGAGGAGGATGCACAGAAAGAAGGAGAAGGCTTTGGCCAAATCCATGGCTGCTGAAGGGAATGGTACTGTTATAGATCCTTTGTCGGCTCAAGACTTGCAGAATCCCACTCCTGTTGTCACCGATATATTTAAGCTTCTCCATGTTTTGCGGGTTAACAAGAAAATGTGCTCTGTCGCATTTTCTCCAAACAATCCACCAAAAGGCTGCCTTGCCACCTTGTCTCTATCTCTGAATAATAACATGCTTGAGACATACTCAGTGGATAATGAGAATGTTTCGAAGATGTATTCCATTGAGATGCATGGACACCGTTCTGATATTAGGAGTCTTGCGCTTAACTCAGAGGACAACCTCCTGATGTCAACAAGTCACAATGCTGTTAAGATATGGAATCCTAGTACTGGCGACTGTCTCCGGACAATTGATTCTGATTATGGATTGTGCAGTGCATTTGTTCCTGGAAATCGGTATGCCCTTGTAGGCACAAAGAGTGGTACTTTGGAGATTATAGATATTAATAGTGGAAGCTCTATTGAGGTTATAGAAGCTCATGCTGGTTCCATACGATCA
Organism: Oryza meridionalis; assembly: GCA_000338895.3. Taxonomy (NCBI): domain Eukaryota; kingdom Viridiplantae; phylum Streptophyta; class Magnoliopsida; order Poales; family Poaceae; genus Oryza; species Oryza meridionalis. The sequence goes on from CM002526.2 coordinate 2,986,539, forward strand.
ATTGTACTCATTCCAAACGAGGATGGAACTGCTGGTGCACGGGGTTTTGTCACTGGAAGTGCTGATCATGATGTCAAGTTCTGGGAATACCAATTGATGCAGAAATCTGATACTGTGAGTCTTCTGTCTAATCCCTTGGCATCGTCTGTTCTCCTATGACTCTACAGAAGTGTCTGTTTTTCTTAACCAAGTCTCCATTATTTATATGCCAAGAAGAACAACAATTTATTGTGGTGCATCTCTTAATGACATTCTTTTAGTTTATTTTGCGCCTGCAAGTTTACTAACCAGTTCTCCACATGAAGAGGCATGTTTTGCCAAATTTCTAACTGACGTTACTAAGAATGTGTCAGCGGTATCCTTTTCCGCTGTTCTCTACGAAGTCAAATAATTCAAGGGCACCTCTCTCTTCAAATAACACAGAAACATAAAAATTCAATATCAAAGAATTTCTTGTGTTGCACTGTTTTTGATGTAATGAATGCGCAAGATCATCGATCTATCTGTTCTAGTTGAACTTTCAATGTTAATCTGATAAGCATCATAAATATCGTCTGCATAGGCTTTTAGAATAACTTTAGTGTTTTCTCATCTTGTTCCAGGACTCTAAGCAGCTGAGCGTAACAAATGTGAAAACTTTGAAAATGAATGACGATGTCCTTGCAGTAACCATCAGTCCAACTGGGAATCATATTGCTGTTGCTCTCTTGGATGGCGCAGTCAAGGTTTGTATGGTTTTGAACTTCTCTAGAAAATGAACTACATTCTTTTTAGTGGGGACCTTTATGTGCACAAATTTGGGGCTTATTTTTATGATTATGTATTGTGTATATAGATAGAGAGCATGATTCTTTACTTCCTTGTCCATAAAATTTTTAGTTTTCTAATTTAGAACAGGACAAGCATAAGCAAATATCTATTTTCTGCCAGTCAGTTTATATGGGCAAAGCTATTATTGTTAATATTTTCTTGGCATCCTGCAAATTTGGTAACACAGTAAGCACTTGTACTGAACTTTTTTTATATCTTGAGGTGCCAGTTGGCATCCTGCAAACACGGAAATAAAAATGCAATCTAGAATTAAGTTTTTGATTTCATCAATTTCCTCAACATCTTGTGCTGTGTGTTTGCAGGTCTTCATTATGGACTCACTGAAGTTTGCCCTTACCCTTTATGGCCACAAGCTTCCAGTTCTCTGCATGGATATATCATCCGATGGAGCTCTAATAGTTACTGGTTCTGCAGACAAAAATTTGAAAATTTGGGGTATGGATTTTGGTGACTGCCATAAGTCTATATTTGCCCACACAGACAGGTTATTTCTTGCCCTTTTGTTTTCTTTGTGATTTGACTGTTGGCACAATCCTTACACCTTTTTCTCACGTGTTCAATTTGCAGTGTGATGGATGTTAAGTTTGTTTCTAAAACACATTATATGTTCAGTGTTGGGAAAGACTGCACTGTAAAGTACTGGGATGCTGATAAATTCGAGTTGTTGTTAACACTGGAAGGACACCATGCTGAAGTTTGGTGTCTTGCCATCAGCAGTCGTGGTGATTTTATTGTAACAGGTTCTCATGACCGCTCTATTCGGCGTTGGGATCGTACTGAAGAACAACTCTTCATTGAGGTATGCAGTGATTGTATTGTTTTAATGGAATCCTGTTATTGAATGTTTGCTCTGAATAGCAGTAGTTTTTGCTATCTTTGCTTAGATTTTTCTTAGCTCTGAAGCCCACAAAAATAAATGCAGGAAGAGCAAGAGAAAAGGTTGGAGGAAACTTTCGAGGCTGATTTAGATAGTGCTATGGACCACAGATATGGGCAAAAAGATGGTGCTCCTGATGAGGGTTCTGTAGGTGTTCCTGGTAGGAAAACCAAAGAGACAGTAACTGCTGCTGATGCAATTATTGATGCACTTGACACTGCCGAGGAAGAAGTAAAACGCCTTGATCAGCACCGGGTATTAAAAAGTGAAACTAAAAACATAATGTGCAACCCTTGTTGCTATTCTGTTACTGCTGTTAAATGATGACTCACCAAGTGGAATATTTACTTCAGCTATACATTTATTATAATTTCAGGAAGGACAAAATAATGGGAATGGAACTACATTTCAACCCAATGTTATAATGCAAGGGCAGTCACCATCGGATTATGTTTTGAATGTAGTTTCAAATGTTCGTCCAAATGACTTGGAACAGGCTCTCCTTGTAAGTTTTTCCCTTATCTTCCCTAATGGATGACATCATTCCTTTAGTTTTGTCCTGTATTTCTCACAGAACAGCTTTCAAGAAAAAGCCACCATCAATTATTTGTTGTTACAGTAAATTACTAGCCAATATTTGTAGTGTGGTGATCCATTTTATGCATTGAGTATCATCTAATGTCCACGTATTCCACCAATGCCCCACTGACATGTGGGCCCAGGGCCATCTGGCAACCTTGCTGTGAGTGGTATATTGTAGATTTTTTTTAGGGAAGATATGGATGAAACTCACTGATATAGGGCTTGTTTGGTTTAGTGCCATACGAAAACATTGGTAGTGCCAAAATCTAGGCATATGGCACTACCAATAATTTGGTAGGGTGGAGTTCTAAGTAATGTGTTTGGATTGATACCAATTAGAAGCCAAATTTTATGTTATGGTGAAGAAAGTTCTAGAATTATACCAAATTAAGCATGTGCATTACCATCCATTTGGCTGCAAACCAAACCATCATATTTACTATTCAAACTACCAAAAAATTGGCATGGCACATTTTGGCATCAATCCAAAGTGGCCCATGATTGCCCCTATTGCAAATGAAACAAAATTCAACTGATAGGATGAATTCCAACTTCAACAAGACTGCACACATAAGAAAGGCTTTCTGGAGCCATAAAGTGTCATGCCTAGGAACTGGGGTAGCATAGAACACAATTCTTTGATTTTGTTCAATCTGGCCTTGTTGTTTTAGTACATAACCATATTGTCAAGCATATTGATTGTGTTCATTAGCATATTTAAAAAACCACTAAACAGATTCATCATTGTATATTAATCATTCATCATTTGATTATATATTTATGTTTTCCCTGCAACAGTCCTTGCCATTCTCAGATGCACTTAAGATCATGTCTTACTTAAAGGAGTGGTCTATGGTTCCTTTGAAGGTAAAATGCTAGTACTTCATTGCTCTCTATACTAGTTATGTCATAAATGCAATTTACCTGTCAACTTTCTCAGTTTCCAATCCTATGACTGCAATAGATATTCCATTCTAGTTCATTTTACTGCAAGTTTTCGAGTGTTGTTTGTCAGAAACCACTTTCTTTGTTGAGGCTAGAATCGCACCATTCCTATCACAAGCCATTTCATAACTAGCAGTCTAGCTGTCTCTTCAAGTTCAAAATTGCGAGTTTTTTTTATGTGCATGAATACCCAGGACGTAAAATAATGTGTAGTCCATAATGGCTAGGTTTACGCTGATTCATGAAAGTTGTTTAAGCTACTGTTTACATTAAAAAATTACAGAGATATTAGGTCATCACTGGTGGCTTCATGGATTTTGTTGATTAATTCAGTTCCACACGTTTGTGTCACGCTATTTTATATTGACCTAATTGTTCCATACCCTCATCTGCACAAATCCTGATGTCTGTTGTAGGTTGAGCTTGTTTGTAGGGTTTGCCTAGTGCTGCTTCAAACACACCACAGCCAATTAACTACGACACCATCTGCAAGATCGATACTTACAGAACTGAAAGGCATTCTTTACAGTAGAGTAAAGGTAACTTTTGGTTACTTTTGTTCTCCCGTTATACCTTTCGCAGCAACCTGGTAATGTATTTATGTGATGTTCATCCTTTAGGAATGCAAGGATGCTATAGGTTTCAACCTTGCTGCAATGGATCATATAAAAGTAAGATTCCGCCTTTTCCATCAAAAACTCTTGCTACTAGTTCTTAACTTTGATGTGAAATCCCTCTTCTGTTAGGAATTGTTGGCCATGAGATCAGATGCCCCCTTCAGAGATGCAAGAGCGAAGCTGATGGAGATCAGGCAGGAACAATCAAGACGATCGGATAGGTCAGATGGGGCTGAAAAAGGGAAAAAGAGAAAGCGAAGAACATCCGGTGAGAGCTGAGCTTTGTGGGCGAGGCAAAGTAGTTTTTTTTTTTGTCGTAGCATACAAACGATATATCGGCGTGCTCATATTGTGTCTACATGAGCACGACAGAATTTTGGCATATCGAGTGTAAAATCAAAACGCGCGTTGCGCCAAATCTTTTAGATGTAAAAGCAGAATGTGCATTTGCTCAATCCTACGTGTTAATTAGATGGCATCACCGTGTTATGCATGCTTTTCTGGTTCCGACAGTATTGATGGATGAAGTGGGAGTAAATGATGTTTCTTTACGTAGGAGGTAAAGAGGAGAGAACGCGAGAGAAGATTTGAGAATTTTTAGAATTCCAATGAATCTGTGATATTATTTAAGTACTTTTAGGGACAAATCGCATTACAAATAGTTTTGATCGGACTATTTGTATCCGTTTCATATATTTGTTGAATATTTTCAAACAGTACAAAATGGTAATGTTAGATGTGGGGTATGTTCAAAATATTTTCAATTTGGTCTCAACAATTCAAAAGCAATTAGTTGTCAACGCCGAAATTATCAATTATCAAGAAACGGAGTAATCTCTTATGTCAACTTATGTCTGCCCTCTGCCCTTTGTTTTTGTTTTTTTTTTTTGACGGTTGGTGTCTCGCCGACCAAATGAAGCCTCGGATTAACACTATAAAAACAAACTTCAACAAGTTCCAGCCTTGCAGGAGCATCTATAAACCTCACAAACATACAACGCAAATCTATCCATGCTCCAATCGATGAATACAACCCGCAACCATGCTCATCCACGACACATCCATACAGAAACATGCAATTCGGTTCAGTACCTCTCAAAATATTAACTTAAAAATAGTACACAGTTTCCCCGTATGTTACATATGATAAAGTTTACCAAAGCGAAATAGACATACTGAACGAAAGCACGGAGGTTAAATATAAATAGCACAGCGATCTAACTATATAAATCATCATCGTCAGCTGCGGCGGCAGCGGATGCGAAGGGGTCAGCGGCGGCGCCGGCGCCAGACGCTGTCTGGTCAGCGAACCTAAACTCGGTGCCGAACCCACGAGACTGCTGCAGAGTCTGGGCGAAGGCCTGGTACTTGCGGATGTCGGCGTCACTCACACTCCGGCGTGCGTACTTCATCGACTCCTCGAAGTGGGCCGCCTTGATCTCAGCAATATCATCAACCTCGTCCTCCTCCATGGCTTCAGGGTTGTCCTTCCTCCGCTTCTCCATCTCGATGTCCTGAAATCAAAATCAAGTCTCCATTAGCACGCCAAGCATAAGCCAGAAGTATGTTTGGAATTAACTAAATAATATTGAAGATATTTATGTTACCTTTTCAATGTTCTCTCTGATGGCGTATTTGCATGCACGCTGGCAGATTTCTGTAATATCAGCACCACTGAAACCTTGGGTGTATTTGGCAAGAGCATTCAGGTCTACATCCTTGGCCACAGGTGACTTCCGGAGGCAAGCTTTGAAGATCTGCAGCCTAGATTGATCATCAGGCAGAGGAATGTAGATAAGCTGATCAAGACGCCCTGGCCTTAGCAAGGCAGGGTCAATGATATCTGGCCTGTTAGTAGCACCAATAATGAACACGGTTTTCTTTGCGTTCATGCCGTCCATCTCAGTCAACAACTGGTTCAGCACTCTATCAGCAGCACCTCCGGCATCACCAACACTGCTTCCTCTCTGAAATATGGTTGAAAGTAAAGCATAAAGATTATCATGAAAAAACCATGGAAATCGTTAGTTTTGTGTGCACAGTTGCACACGTTCAGAAGAGATAACTAACCTGGGTAGCAATTGAGTCAAGCTCATCAAAGAAGAGGACACAAGGAGCTGACTGCCTAGCCTTGTCAAAAATCTCACGCACATTGGCCTCACTCTCACCAAACCACATGGTAAGCAGCTCAGGTCCCTTGACACTAATGAAGTTAGCCTGGCACTCGTTAGCAATTGCCTTGGCCAACAATGTCTTACCACAGCCAGGAGGGCCATAGAACAGAACACCTTTGGATGGAGACATGCCAAACTTCTCAAATTTCTCAGGATGCTCCACTGGATATTGGACAGTCTGCAAGGTTTTAAAGTATGTTAACAAGCTATAACCACAAATAAGAACAACTCATAAGTGAGGAAAGAGAACAGCAATAAAGTACCTCCTGCAGCTCCCGTTTGACATTCTCCAGTCCACCAATATCCTCCCAAGAGACATTTGGAACTTCAACAACCTGAATTTAAAAGGAAAGCTAGATCGTAAGCCTCGGAAACAAATGGGAATAGATCCTGGTAATGTGCAAATAGATCATACTATAAATACTCACAGTTTCACGGAGAGCAGACGGGTTGCTTGTCCCTAGTGCAGTCTTGAAGTGGTCATTTGTAACTGCCATCGAGTTCAGTATCTCAGCATCTATGGTCTCATCCTCAAGATCTATAATATCCATCTTCTCACGGATGCATTGGAGAGCAGCCTCAGTGCAAAGAGCAGCAAGATCAGCACCCACATACCCATGAGTGTCTTTGGCAATGTGTTCCAGGTCAACCTGCGACAACAATGAAATAACTATTAAAAAATGCAACCAATAAAGAATATTTTGCATCTAGACTGTAGTGGTGATAACTCACATCTTCAGCCAGCTTCATGTTTTTGGTGTGAATCCGAAGAACTTCAAGTCGCCCAACTTCATCAGGAACACCAATGTCAATCTCCCGATCGAACCTACCAAACCTTCTGAGAGCAGGATCAATACTGTTTGGCCGGTTTGTAGCACCCATGACAATGACATGGGAACGAGCTTTGAGCCCATCCATAAGAGTCAACAGCTGTGAAACGATGCGCCTCTCAACTTCTCCATGGGTCTTCTCTCTCTTTGGTGCTATGGAGTCTATCTCATCAATGAAAATGATTGATGGTGCATTCTTCTCAGCTTCTTCAAATGCCTTCCTGAGATTACTCTCACTTTCTCCTGCTAGCTTTGACATAATCTCCGGGCCATTAATCAAAAAGAAGAAAGCACCTGTTTCATTAGCAACAGCTCTAGCAATGAGGGTCTTGCCAGAGCCAGGGGGTCCATAAAGCAGTATGCCCTTCGGAGGCTTCACACCAATAGACTTGAAAAGTTGGGGATGGCGCAATGGGAGCTCAACAAGTTCTCTGATTTGGGCCATCTGCTTCCTAACTCCACCAACATCATCGTAACCAACTTCATCAAGTCTTTCCTCATCCTCCCTCTTAATAGGCTCACCATCACAGAATATCTCCGTATCAGGTGCAACAATGCAGTACTCTGCAGGGTCAGTCTCTATAACTTTGAATTCAACACTTCTCATCCCACCCCTAACAAGGAAAAGGTCTCCTTTCCTCAAAGGACGGTATGCTTCAAGGAAGTACGCTGAAAAGTTACAGATAAAAACAGTATCAGCAGGATGTAAGAAGGCGACACTAGAGGTTGCAAGAACACATTTAAACATATCAAGGTTGAATATTTGCCATAATATTAGCAAAAATCTAGTTAATGTTATAATGTACATCATAATAAAGGTACTACAGTTCATGGAAATTAGGAGTATTAGCATATGGTCAACTCAGTATTGAATATCAGTGCCCACAAAATCTTTCCTCGACATATTTAAGTATCAAACAAGCAAGTTAGAATGAAATGGCTAATACTGTTTCAGAACATGGCAGCAAAGCTCTAAATTTCTCTATCTAGAAGCTTCCATAAGAGAAAATCAAAATACTTCAGTGATAAAGAAATCTTACGTTTCAGGAAGGCATCAAACAAGTTTCCGGTGATGCCCTCAACAGTATCATCAATTGGAAGTATGTGCACACGCTTGCCGTATTTGACATCTGGGCATTGATGAACAGACACAACATCACCAAGTCGCACTCTCAGGTTCTTCCTGACAACCTTGTTCATTCTGATCTTCGGCTCCTCGCAGGTGTCATCAGCAAGAACAATGCAGATGGTGTCTTTTCTCTTCTTACCCTGTGATGCAGTGAGCCAAAATGTCAGCAGCAAATAATAAATTATGTATTGATGACACAAGAATTATCATACAATGAAAAACAGAATCCCAAGTTCCCAACCTCATGGCATTATAAAACTAAATAAGTACTGTTGTGAAGCTACCTAGTGAATAGCCATCACAGTTTAGAAGTTAACTGCAATAATCTTGACATAATTACAGATTGTAAGCTGTACCCAATCAAATTAGAGGATCACTTATCACAGCATAATTACTGTAACAACCTAGTACTAAGGAAGCTAAAGAGTCATGAGTCATATACTCTAACCATATGTAATCTGAATAAATCTACACCAAGGCTAACATCAGGAGCAAAAACTAGAAAGTAGCAGACATTCAACCTCACTAATAATTTATCCCCTACGAAACAGTACGCACACAAACCTAAGCTTAGAGACAAGAAAGCTAAGTTCTTTTTTCCATACATATTCACAATTCAGATCATCAGTTCCTACTTTCCAGGACAAGCACCACAGATTAGGCCTTCAAACCCTCGCAATTGAAGCTTAACAGAAGAATTACAGAGGCAAGGATCCCCAAACCTTGAGCAGCACAGTGTCGCCGCGGAAAAGCTGGAGCTTCTCCATGGTGTCGGGGTGCATCCCGATGACGGAGTTATCATCGTTGGTGGCCTCGTCGACCACCAGCCGGTTCGGCGACTTCTTCCTCTCGAGGATCGCCGTCGAGAAATCCTTCTTCCCCTTGCTGCTCACGACACCACCACCACCCCCACGAACATTAAAATCACCCCCAAAAAAATCACAAAAAAATCGCAAAAAATCGATAATCTACCAGATCGAAAAGGCTAGATCAGGAAGGGGGAGAAACTTACGGATCGGAGGAGGAGGGCTCTCCCTGGCTCGCCATGGGAGTCGCCGGATTCGCGGATTCGGGGGGGCCTCGAGCGCAGAGGCGCTAGGTTTTGGGTTGTTGGGTGTAGATATTCCGGGGGTAGAAGTGATTGTGGGGAAGACGAGGGGATTAGTCTACCTTAAATAGCTTCTTTCTTGCCGAAGGGGTTTGGGATTCGACCTCCTACCGTCCTACGGGTTGGGCTCGGTTCGGGAGTCCCCGGAGGTCCATGACATGTGGGTCCCACGAGGCCCGTGGCCCACTCGACATAGAGTTCGGATGAGGTGGGTCCCGGAAGATGGAGGGCCCCGTGCCGACTAGCAGAGGGTGAGAGTGTGGGCCCGACATGTCAGTGTATCAGGTAGTGTTGTTCCTGCTCGTGTAGGAATAGGAGCGTTTGTGTTCGGCTCCGAAGAGAAGTTTCGCATCTTTTGCTGCCTTCGATTGTAAGGAAAGTGTCCCGTGTTCGTGTGCGATCGTGCCTTATACTGTATACAAATTGTAGAGCGTAAAAGGCAAAAGTTTCTGTCCATTTCAGTTTAGCCATCTGCAATTGTACACGTACTTGTTTAGATGAAACTTTGGTGTGGTGGGTGTACACAGGCACAGCAACTAAGCAACTTTTTTTAGTACCGATATTAGATTGTTTTAGTAAACTAAGATGTTACAAGACGGCACTATTAACCTATACAATACGATACGATTGAACACAATGGGATAAACTGTACAGTATCCTTTGTTTTCCAAACAATCGACCATACAGCAGTTTTTGCCCTGACAGACATGTTACATGCACATTACCAGCTTGTATGTGTTCCACTTCAACAAACACCGAAGCTAATTATCAAGACGCCGTTGGCCTGGGCAACCTCTTCGCAATTTCCTGTACAAGGAACATGATCAAGTTATGAGGACGACGTTCACAAAGTTTCTTTTCCCAGCTATGTAGTGTAGCAAAAGATTTAAACATAAGAGGATAAAAACATCAATAGGAAAAGAACATGAAGGTGACAGTGCATGTGGACAATGTCCAGGAACCTGACTGATGAAAATGCAACGAAGTGTTTATCCGTAGGGCGTAGGCTGTGTAGAGTTGAACTTTGATGTTAAAATGCCCACATTAGGATGTCCCTATCTGTGGTGATCCTTAGGCGAGATCAGAGAAAATCACTGATTCTTGTGCTGAGATTGTTTATCCACACATATATGTGCTAGTGACTTAGTGAGAGTTTAATATGAGGTTAGAACTGTTCTTCCATACCCCAAACCTCTTCTAACTAACTCAGGAATCTTTCTGTTTTTAATTAATAATGCAAAAAGGGTGACCTGTTAATGGAAAAATATCATACCATAACGAGTTAGTATGGTGATGACCATTGATGGCCTAACGCAGTAGCTGTCCATTCAATGCTTACACGTAAGGGGGTGGGTGGTGGCTCAATGAAACAGTTAGGATTTCCATGAATTTGAAGCTTTGGTGTTTTTGTTCAGCTTGATTAATTTGAAATAAAATAGCATGTTCTCTTGTTAGCTATCCTGCTTCTTGGACATCGTGAAAGCAAATAGCTTCATATGCTAGGGGGCATACCTCAAATACTTGGTTTATATTATCAGCTGTCTTTGCTGATGTCTCGATGAAAACCATATTATTCTTCTCTGCATACTCTTGTGCTTCCTTCAGAATGTGCACCATATCGTCAAAACAATTTTGCAGCATATTGTGATACTATGTTTACTACAACTTCACACAAGATCTGACCTGAGAAGATACATGTCGATTTTCATGTAGATCAGCTTTATTACCAACCAAAACCATGATAATATCAGGACTACCATGTTTTTGAAGTTCCTGCAATATAAGAAAAAACAATCTGAAAGTGCTTCATACCTGAAAAAAGAAGTGGAAACATAACATACTTCACAATAGTCGACATGGTACAATCTCACTGAATCAATTGATATTGATGAAATAAATCTTGAAGGTGCATTTTAAGATTAAATGCAAGTGTTCATATTATATACACTTCTCACGCTAGTCAGGGTAATCTTTGAGCATAAGCTTCAACACATTTATAATATTTTAGCAGCAATCTTACAGTATGATATAAAATTTTACTAGAACAGTTTCGGGCAAAAAATACAAACTCAATAGTAAAGATAGAAAGAGTAATCAATCAACCTGACATCAGAAAAGCAGATAATTTGGCGATAGCATACCTTCACCCAGTATTGTGCTTTGCTAAATGATTCTGGACTAGTTATGTCGTAGACAACAACTGCAGCAGCAGCTCCTCTATAGTAAAGAGGTGCCAAGGCAGCATACCTAAAATTGGCTGGTACCAATGAGTTCTTGATTGAGAAAAACCATATGCATGTGTGGCACTTAAGATGGATCAATTGTAAAAATCAGTAACACATGCTACTAGAACTTTCTCACAAAACCAATGCTTCTAATGCACGACAGCATGCCATTCACCCAAGATTGGAAGAAGCTAAAACCATAGTGCTGTATGTGTACCTCTCTTGTCCAGCGGTATCCCATATTTCAAATTTCACTATTGTCGAGTCCTCCAAAGCCAATGTTTGTGATAAAAATGATGCACCGACAGTTACCTGAAATTATTTGAGGAAATAAGTTTAAAACAATCGAACTTCTGAAAGTAAGAATCATGCATCTAAGGTGAAGAATAACATTATCAACTGAAACTAAGAGACTCAAAACAGTAATCACCTTGGAAGTGGGATCAAACTGACCACGAACAAAGCGAAGAACAATGCAACTTTTCCCTACACCAGAGTCACCAAGCAATACCAACTACAACATCAAAAGGATGGACACGTTAAAGAAAGCTGTTAGTAACATGATATAGAGGCATTATTGTAGTAATAAAGGGCAAAATGTGCAGTAAACCTTAGCACGCAAGTCCTTTGAATCAGTAGCGGAGTTATCGTTGCTAATATTGTTCAACCCTCCAGTGCTTCGAGCTGGATGACAAAACAGTGCTATGTGTTAACAAATGGCGGAAAATGGCTAATTCTTCTACTCCAGCTACAAACTTTCCCCAGCCCCCACTCACACACATCCACACACAATCCTCCCATTCGTAGAGATCGTGCAGACACACTGCTCCAACCTCCAATTAACCCACAAATTGACTTAAATTCACTAAATCACAGTTCAAAACCGTCCAGATTGCGCGAATTTTCGCCCCGATCAACGCTGTGACCGAAAACATTTATCCCCAATCAACTTTCAGCATCAACAAGCTGGTCCCTCCCTCCCATTTTTCCAAGCAGCAAGCCACGAATCGAACCCAAATCGAAAACCCCCACGGCAACACCTGCTCACCTAACACTCCGTACCAACAATATCCGCAGCCGAAACATAGCCGCCGAGGAAATCTAATCTAAAAAAGGGGATGGAAACATGTGAGAGAGAGAACCTGGCACGGAGGAGGAGCAACCCATCGCCGGCGATGCTTGCCGGCGTCGAGGTGAGGCAGAGGGACACAGAGGCGGCGGGCGGCGGTGGTCGGTGGCCGGCGGGCAGATCGATTGCCGCGTCGCCTTCGTTTCTCTCTCTCTCTCTCTCTCTCTCTTCCCTACTCGAGTCTGTTGATCCGCGCGATTGTGTTGGTTTGGTCGGTGAAGCCGAAGATGGGGGAGGAGGTCGTTGCCGCTGGCTAGTGGGCCCCACTTGTGGGTCATGGTGTCAGTGTCACCCGGTGTAGATGCGATTATATCCACAGAATTTTGGTGGGCTGGGCTGAATTTTTCGTGGGGCCTTTAAGCCTTTTGCATTTGGGCTCAGGTAGGCCTATCACTTCTGTCAAATCCCCTTCGGAATTTCCGGCCGGTTTTGGATTTTATGACGAGTTTCACGAACTGTCAAGTCATAGAGCTTTGCTTAGAAGTTTGCAGGGGACAACGGTGTGTTTTTGTCCGAATTTCTTGGAATTCATCCGTTGAGATTTCAGCCACAAAAAATTGTGAACTGAAAATTTTTTTGTTCGAGTATATGACAATATCTATGACACTTGCAAGACACAAGTTCTCTGCTCCTACTTTGGAACTTCAGTGACGGAGCTGCAGACAAAGCACAATTGTTGTATATTAAGAGAGAAATGACGTGATACTATTTTGGAAATGGAATGGGCCGGTTTGATAACATGGGCCAAAAAAATAAGGTCTGTTCAAATTATAGCCAAATAATCCTTATCAAATTTTAGCAATACCTAAGATGGCAATAGTGTCAAAATTTTGGTAGGATTTCATATGTATTTACCAAATTTGACAACAAACTAGATGTATACATTTTTTTGGCAACTTTAACAAAAAAAAAATGGTATGTTTGAAAATGGCATCAATCTGAACAGCCCCTGTATATCCTGTTTCATTTTTCCTAACTGAATTGTGAAGCCGCTGCGAGTTTTACAACTTTTGCAGCACTGTAAAGTGCAAGGTCTAGCTAGTTAATTTGCGAAACTTCAAGTAAACTATGGTGAAACTTCGATGCTTCCCTCGACACTTTTGCCTGAAATTTGGATGGACGCATTTCGTCTCCTCATGTCTGGATCAAAGCATGCGACATCGCGTGCAACAACACATGTGCGTAAAGCGTCTGTGGTGACCTACAAGTCTACAAAGTTGGAGCGCAAAGAACACTCATCAGGCCGTAGTGTGCTCTGCTCGTGCAAGAATGTTTTTCTTCCACTTTCACTTTCTCCACCAAATCCTCTCCTGCATGTATGCAGCAAACCTGATACAAGTGATGATATGTCTGAAGAAATAGAGGAACGAAAGTGATGTGTCAAGGGGGTCCATGCAATGCGAGCCACTTTGTTCTTTAACTTTAGCTTAAAGGACTTCTTTTTTGTTTGGCTTTCAACCCTTTCATCATGGTAGAAGAAGGGACAATAAAAATGTAAGGTCAAGCTAGGGATATATTTTATTTGTGGTATTTTATTCAATCCTGGATTTTGGTGGTTCTGAATCCAAAACTAAGGTCAATCCTAGAAGATAGTAGTATTTTTAATTGTAATACAAGCATAGTGGAAATCTAGAAAAGAAAAATTATATTGCATGGTTGAGGTATCGCAGTAAACAGTTAACACTATTGTGAAGTTTCTTCAGATCATAGGAAGGTAAACAGTACGTCATGATCAGCTGACATTTTGTGTTAGTACGGGTGCGTCTGTTTTTTTCCCTTCTTATCTCTATCGCCCAAATTGTTGCTTGGAAAGTCTAGATCACGCCAAATAAAACTGTCTGTAACTCTGTACGCTGGTTTGGAGCTTATTGTTAGTCAAGATCATTGTGTGGTACTAATTGAAACTTTGACCTCTTCGTTGTGATGCATGATGCTGAACTCAATGGTGTTAGTTAATGCGTCAAATCATCTTCTGTGATTTATCTAGCGAATTCAAGGAAGTACAGTTGAGACTTCAGGACCAAGGCCTCTAGCCACCGGTTTCTGACTGTGTGCAATTTGATTACAGATTTCAATAATTTCATACAAGTAGCCCCCATAAAACAAAGAAAGAACTGCATGACTTGACTCTTTTGTAATCAGCAAAGTTAACAATAATAACAATTAACAAACGAAGTCAAACAACTGGCATAAGGCTGTGTTTAGTTCCACGCTAAAATTGGAAATTTAAAGAAATTGGAATGATGTGACAGAAAAGTTGGAAGTTTGTGTGTATAGAAAAGTTCGATATGACGGAAAAGTTAGAAGTTTGAAGAAAAAAGTTGGAATCGGCCTAGGAATGATGACGATCTTGCAGTTGGTAGCAGGAAAATAATGTGCTGCAATACTAGATCAGATCAGTAACCAGTTGATTGTTGGCCTTGCAAGTTAGTACTGCCACTTACCTGCAGGCCACCCACATTCAGATTCAGTTGGTCACTTGAGCCAAAAGTTTGTGATCTGGCCACTCTCACGGTCTCACCAGACCTGAAGCTGCCAGGATGAGTGAAAGAATGGAAGAAATGGTCCAGGATCATGGTTGGCAGCCACTCATCCAGCATATGCAGGTATGTGGCACACACAGAAGCTACCTGCCATCAGGGAAATGGCTGTCAGAAAGTGGACAAGTTTGGAGTGCCAAATCTGGGATTAAAGAAGGCCCAAACATGTGATTAAAGGGTGAAATGAGCAAGGCCCACTGCCCTTACCAAAGTCTGAAACTGTCTTTGTTTCTTTCCTTCTTGTCTTTTGATAGATTCCCTAGTGAATACTGAATAGTGATCCCCTGTTCTTTTTATTGCGGGTAAATAAAAAAGGGAAACATAAAGAAGAAAGAAGAAAGTCAAAAGGAAATTTGAGCTAAAGAAGATAAAGGTTTTAAAGGGCAGTGCAAAGATTGCCTTTCAATTTAGGCGGGAGTTTACATGGATCATGTCTAGTTGCAATCCAATTCAGACAGAACCTGAATTCAGTTGCAGTGACATTTCCATGAAAGTTTCTCAAAAAAAATGAAAAAAAACATGGGAGCATTGAACTAAACTTCACTGCATTGCGCAAACGTAGCAGACAGTTAAATTTACAAGACAAAGCGTTGTGATTTATGACGATCTGCAACTACTATTCAAATAAGAATATAAGATCACCGGTGACCGGTCGGTTGGTTGTTACTTTCAAAATTTTGATTTCCTTGGAAAATTAGCACGGTTGCCAGCTCGATTCAGGTCAATTTGTCCAAAGATCCGACTAGGACGAGCTGACCAGACCAACAGTATTCATGATCTTGTTTGAATATTAATGTGTTTCCCATCCAATGAGGCTGGAGCAGAGAACAGAACGACCCAATGACATGGCGATGTTATCCTCACAGCCAGTGATACATATATTGTTTTAACATTTCCCTAAAATATAACAGCACCATATTGCTGCCATATTATGATATTATCGAATAATGTAACATGCATGTAGATAAAATAAAAAAAATAAGTCCGATGCACAACGACCGGCATTGCAATCCGGTCGGGCGATTTTCAGACCAATTCTTCCGATTCGTAAACCCACGAGGCAAAAAATATAAAAACAATTTGCGTAATCAGGGCGGCAATGCGGCATGCCCCAAACCATAATTAAAGAAAACACCGACTCAATTATTCAATTAACTAATGGAAAATCAGCACACCGACAAGAGATTCATATCCAGCAGTTGTTCGTACAGGATTAGGTTATCCACTACTTCCAGAAATTAAATTGCAGCCCAACATTTTCCAAGTTCCAGCTTTCAGAGGTCCGTGTTTTGCTGACATGTTGCCTGAGTTAATCAACGCCATATTTAATTGCCATTTGGGATAATATTCTTAGTCAGGCACACGTATGAAGACAGAAGACAAAAACAGAGCATGAAAAAAAAATAGTTTTGCTGTGTGTTTTGTTTCCTCCATTTGGCAACGGATCAACGATGCAACAGCATCAGAGGGATTAAAAGAACTGCACAAATTAATTAAGAGCAGAGGCCATTGGAATGGATAACCTTCGGATAAATAAGAACAAAATGATTATTAGGATTTCCATGTGAGATTAGACAGTGGAAGAAAATGATATTTAAGAATAATTCACCAGGAAGGTTTCAATCAGGAACAGGACATGTGTCCCCATGGAGAGAGACCATACCCCTCTGACCCTGTACTCCAATCCCGGGACTAATTGTTCGTAGTCTAAATATGCTTAATACGGTCATATTCCAAAGCTAGGGCAGTCTAATCGCTTTCTTTATTCTCTTATCAATAGTCGCATTCTTCAAACATGGGCGTGTTCATGACTAGCGATTTGGATTGCTTCAATGGTAGGTGACCGTGTGGCACGCCAAGCCTGCAAAATGTGGGCGAAAAGGACGTGGGCATTTCATTCCGGATAACGAAGACCTTGATGAACATTGTTGACTCCCTGTCTGGAACGCTGAAATTTTTGTTATTTTCTTTTCTTATTCCCATGTGAAAATTGCACAGAACATGTGTAGATCACAGAACTAGAATTGTTGTATACAAATATTGCCGATGAGATAGTTCTGGATTTCATTTGCTTTTTCTTCCTTACCCTAACATAAGCCGGTCTGGCTGATTGCGTTGTGTAACTAAAACTCTTTTTCTCTAACATATTGACGTGCAATTTTTTTACGTGTTCATGAAAAAGAGAAAGTTCTGGATTTCACAAGTTGCAGGATACTAGTAGATCAGAAAATGCAGTTGTTCTGAAATGGTCTACGAATCAGAGTTAACGTAGTAAAGACGAAAAGGTTTTTGGATTTACCGACCCTTTATTACTGTCTCAAATGTCAAAAGGGATGTGAATGATGGTAACGACGGCCTGCACACGCATGGCCAAAGCTTCACATCGAAAAAGATGTGTGTCTTCAATTATAAAACTATTAATCGCCGCAATAATCTGAAATTTGAAGATTAATCGCAACGGCAATGCAACCAGGTAGAACACAGAGAACATCAAATAATATCGCGGAGAAGACTTCTTACACACAGAGCTGGGAGAATATCCGAATCCGAATCACCGACGTAGCTATCCGTCCTCGTCGGCGCCACGTCGGACGGGGAAGAACGAGATCAATTTTGCCGCCACGAATCGTTTGAAAGAAAATTAAACTGCTCCGCGTTTTGGGAAACTTTCTTTGCCCCTCACGAACAGCACAAGACCAACGAAGATTTAATCATATATTTTAATTTAAATCTCCTGGTTAATCGCCACGTCTAGGGATGCAAAGCAACGCGACCAAGACAGAGCTAGTCCACGATTCAACCAACATCTCTGATTAGGCACGCATTTTGCGACCAAAAGTTCATCCCTGCATCAGTCAATTTCATCCGCTAATACTCTCTAGTTAAATCAAATTTCGCTTAACCAGTCAAGAATTGATCAGCACACTACAACAGAAGGGGTAAGTTTGGACAAAATTTGATCGAAAGCATAACAACACGTTTGGTGGATGCCTCTGATCTTCTAAGTCTAAAGTCCTCAGTTGGTATGTACACGTCGTCAGATTGGCCTCTGAGCTCAGTCGCCGGAGACAATGGCGATCACATGACCGAGCAGGCGTTGGGGTTCTCGTCGCTGAACAGCTGCGGCGCCGGCGACATGTCGAGCTGGTAGGGGTACGGCGGGTACGACGGCGGCGGCGGCTGGTGGTTGGGGACTTCATTGGGGTAGGGGTGGTAGTAGCCGCCGCCGCCGGCGGCATTGGGGTTGGCGTAGCCCACGCCGTCGCCATTGCCGCCGTAGTACTGGTAGTAGCTGGGAGGAGGGCCCTGCTGCTGCGGGTACGCGACGTAGCCGTAGCCGTACGGCGAGACGTGGTACGTGCTCGCCTCGGCCGGCGCCGGCGCCATGGACGCCGCGGCGGCGGCGGTGGACGGGCCGGCGACCTCGATGCTCTTGCCTTTGTCCTTCTTGTCGCCGCCGCCGGCGTCTTTCTTCTTCTCGCCGCCGTCGGCGTCACCGCCCTTGTCCTTCTTCTTCTCGTCGCCGCCGCCGCCGCCGTCTTTCTTGCTGCCGGGCGCCACGGCCTCCACGGCGCGGTTGAGCTTCTCCGTGAGATAGGTCAGCATGGCCGGCACGTCCATCGTGCCCGACACCTTCACCTCATCCTTGGCATTGCCGTCCATTACCACTTCCTTCACCCCTGACACATAGCAAAAGCCAAAAGGCGTCAGTTTTGAAGCCAAAGCAACAAAACAAACAGCAGAACGAGAGTAGTACAAAAACTGACAGAGGAAAGATTAATTAAAAAAATAAAATCCTCACCTTTGATCTTGTAGATGCGTCGCCTGATGCGGTCGGCGCAGCCATCGCAGTGGAGGCGAATCCTGAGCAGCACCGTTTCCTGTAACAACAAAGCAGAGAGACATTTTGAGTTCTCAGGTCAAACGAGTAGTTGGGAGGAGCAGAGAAGCGTATGCGTATGGCGTTGGTAGGGTTGCCTCTTGTGTACCGACCTCTTTGGGTTTCTTCTCCTCTGGCGGTTGCTTCTTCCCCTTCTCCTCTTTCGCCTGGGCGTCCTTGTCCCCCTTCTTCTCGCCGCCGTCGTCCTTGATGGCCTTGGGCTCGGCGGCGGGTTTCTTGGCGGCGCCGCCACCGCCGCCGGCGGAGACAATCTCGACGAGCTTCTTGGTCTTCGCCTCGATCCTCGCCTTGAGCGCGGCCGCGTCGGCCGTCCCCGCCACAACGACCGTGTTCGTCGCCACGTCCGCCGCCACAGACTCCACCCCTGCGATCCCAGACACAACCCGAAAATTCAGACACCCAGACACCAAATCGAACCCCCAAAAAAGGCTCAAAAAGAAAAAAGAGAAAGAAACGCGAGGCGGCAGCGGCGAATAATCGAGACCGAGATGCGTACCGGCAAAGTGCTTGATGGACTTCTTGACCTTCTGCGCGCAGCCGGCGCAATGCAACTCCATCCTCAGCACCACCGGGTCGGCGGTGGCGCCCGCCTTCGGAGCAGCCTTCTCATCCCCCATGGATGGATTTTCCTATTATCTAAAAAATGGATGGATTTTCCTACCTCCTCTCCTGTGCTCGCCTCTGGAAGTCTGGAATTTGAGATTTTGAGTTCTGACGAAGCGAATAAAATGGCGGCGCTGGGTGGGCGGGGATAAATAGGGGAGGGAAACGAGACGAGACGAGGAAGCGGAGGCGAAGCCGACTATGCGACGGAGACGAAGAAGAAAAAAAAAGAGAGAAAGAGAAAGAAACCGTAGTGCGCCGCGGTGGGGTGGGTGGGGCCACCCTGTCAGCCCGCCCGCCCGCCGTGCGGATCCGTGTACGCGTCGGGCGCAAGTTTCCTTTCAGTGGCCGGTAATTTCCCACCAGCAAAGCCAGCCTGCCTGCCGCGGCTGGTGCTTTGGCTACGGTCCCCTGCGATGTCATGTCACGTGGCGTCATCGCGTAGATTTTGCTGGTGCCTTTGCTGCTGTGTACTCCTACGTAGCCAGTGTACTGGACTTTAGTACTAGTACAGTACTTGCCTTAGATGGGATCAACAGCTGTTTGGTTGGATGTCACCGACCAGAAACTGTTTGGTACTCCACAACTCAAATTTGTACAGTACTACCTTGTCACAATGTTCGAGTTTCTATGCGGCCACGGCTCATACGTGACAGAGATACAGTACTGTCCTTTCTTGCCACGTAGCTTCAGGGCAAAAACTATGGTAAAACACGGTGATCAATCAAGTAAATGTTGGCATCAGTTGATTTTTTTTTTTTTTTGAGAAAGGAGTCGTTGATATTTCAAGCCAGAGGAGGATGGTAATTGCAACGGCTTTGGTTCCCCTTTTCTTCAGTCCTCGCGTACGACGTTTTCCCTTTTTAAGGGAACCACACGTACGAGGCGACGATTTGTGCGACGAAGATTATCGTGTGCCGTGTGACGATCGCTGTGACGATAAGGTGGAAGGCGACGTGTGCCGAGATGGTCGTGGGCCCTGGCCCTTCCCTTCTTCTATGGTTGTGTTTAGATATAAACTTCCAACTTTTTTTATCACATCAACATATCATACACACATAACTTTTTAATCACATCGTAATAATTTCAACCCAAATTTTCCAAATTTTCGACTTTGGAAGAAACTAAATACAGCCCTTTTTTTTTTCTTCACTTTTCTCGAACAAAAATGAGGCGGTGTACGTGTCCTTCGCTGGAATCCAGTGGCGGAAGCCGCGCTCGCTTTGGACCAAGTAGGGCCCATAAAGGGCCCAAGTGGGTGTGGGCCCACGTCTCGGAAACCGGCGAGCCGCTGCCCGCTGCAGCGACGCGCGATGGTTCAGTTTCTCGAACGTTCTAGAACTACTAGTACTGGCTTGCGATGAGCTGGTGGGTTGGATAAGAACGAGCTAAGTTGGTGGGCTGCCGCGTGCGGCGGTGAGGTCGGTTTTGGGCTGACGTGCCTAACGCTGTGCCACTTGGGCCGAAAAAACGCCTTTTTTATTCGGCAATTCGGTGTATTTTAAAAAGACCTAAACGCACGTGGTGTTATCCATCTCTAAAGGGCCTATATTGGGTTCAACTGGAACATTGGGCCTGAATTCAACGTGTAGTATGACTTATTAATAACGTTGTTTATTACTCTCTCCGTATTTTAATGTACGACGCCATTGACTTTTCGACCAAAGTTTGATCATTCGTTTTATTCAATTTTTTTTACAAATATAAAAATATTTATGTCATATTTAAAGAAAATTTGATGACGAATCAAGTCACAATAAAATGAATGATAGTTAGATGATTTTTTTAATAAGACAGATAGTCAAACGTTAGACAAAAAGTCAATAGCGTCATACATTAAAATATGGAGGTATTATTATTATTATTAAAATAATGGAAGTATATGTAAAATCAAAGGTGTTTTTGATTATTATTCTGTGATGAACAATTGGCATTGGAGATTATTGGTTTTGTTATTTGGAATCTATTCACGAAGTGGTTTTGGAGATGATTGGATTTACAGGTGAATTATAGGTGCTATAATTTTATGTGACCGGTCAGACCGGGCTGTGGTTGCCGGTCAGACCGGCGGTATGCGCGCGGTCTGACCGGCCGACTATGTGTCGGTTTCGGTTTCGGGTTGTTTGTTTGGATATCCGTGATTATTTCATGATTATTACTTCTAGATGGATACTATACGTATGTAATACTGTTGTTTGCTACTAATGAGTCAAGTTGTGATAGCTTGGTCTCGGAATATGGTTTCTTTGTTTATTTCATGTGTAGGTGACTCGATGCCTCGGGAGAGTATTTGCGGTGATGGACTGGGAGTCAGCTTGGGGATAAGACGACGTCCGTGGTGGTCAGAGATCATGCGGGATACTTAGGCTAGAGTTGATGCACGTGGTTAATGGAGATTCCATATGGCATACGATGGAGTTATTGTGTGCGTATGGGATGCGGAGTCGAATTTGGAATGAGTCCAAATTTGGTATGATTGGTTATGTAAAGTTTGTTTCTTGTACTAGAGGGTTTCCTAAGGTGTTTAGGACTCCTAGTATGAGTTTGGTTTGTGGTTTTAGGCTGCCTACCTCATGTATAAATAGAAGGGGAGCGTGAGGCTTCCCGGTATCGCTTTTGAGAGCAATTGAGTTGAGTTTTGAGTTAGGGTTTCGAGTTTAGTCGAAATTTTTGTAAGGAGTGCTATTGGTGCATTTTGTAAACACAGAGAGAATCAATAAAGTCGTCATCCACTTTAAGAGTTCTTCGATTTGTATTTACCGGGTTTCGGCGGTCTAACCGGCGACACACCGGCGGTCAGACCGGCGGCATCGCGGCGGTCAGACCGGCGGGCACAAGGTGGTTAGACCGGCGGCGACGACAGTTGGCAGCAGGCGATCTCGGCGGTTCGACCGGAGTTCGATCTCGGTCAGACCGGCGTGTTCCAGGCGGTCAGACCGGCTATACAACTTCGGTCAGACCGATCTCCATCGACTTCGAGGGTAACTTTTATTTCTGCTAAAAGTTTTTGGTTTTTGGGTATACCAACCATTCACCCCTCCTCTGGTTGGCTTAGTTATTGTGATTCGATCCTACAGTATATAGGCTTACAACTTCTCTAGAAATACATGCAAATCAGCGGTGGTATTTAAGCTTTAATGGATAGAATCATGCACTAATAGCTTATATCACCATTGTGGCCTACTTTTTAAATATCGATTTTGCTATTATGAATTTATTGGCCATCTATCTATATGTCTCCCTGCCCACTTACACATCTTTATCCTCCACTCTAGCTTCCTCCATCGTCTACCCACTCTATGCAGGTGTAGCGGCTTGCTTAATATTGCCGTCGTCCTCACCCTCCCACCACTACTACCAAGGGTGGAGGATTGAGAATGGAGGAATAGAGTAGTGGTTGGCACTTGGGAGGATATTGCCGAGGGTGAAGGATTGAGGATGGAGGCATGGAGTAGTGGTTGGGACATGGGAGGAAGGAGAAGGAGAGAAATAAAGTGATGGATTTCCCACAAAAAAAAATTGATATATGGGTCTTACTGTTATAGACCCCGAATGAAAAATATAGATTAAAAAAGTGTTGTATGAGTAACGAGTCTGGTTTATAGAATAGCTAAATCAGTGGAAGAATTAGCTATGTGAATAGTTGGAGAGGCTGATTTCGTTGGAAATGCTCGCACTTCCAAGTTCTCATTCCTAATAGGCTTTGGGTTCAGACGATGAGGCCACCTGACACCGCACTAGGCTTTGGGCTCATTTCAGGCGCCGGCAGCCGGCGCGTCACGGAGCCGAAACCGCCAAATTTCATAAGCAAAAAAAATAATAAAAAGAAAGAAACAAAAACGCAAAGAGGAGAAAAGAAGCTCGTCTCCGCGTCTCTGCCCGCCCTCTCGTCGATTTCTCATTTCTTTCTCTCCCTCCAATTTGCCCCCTCTTTGTCGTTTTAGGGTTTCCGCGCTCCAACTCCTCCCCAATTCTGGTCCCCGATTCGCGCGATCTCGGCCACCCATGGTCTCCGGCGTCGCCCACCGCCCGGACGACGACGGCGGCCGCGCCGCCTCGACGTTCCAGCGCCCGCCGCAGCCGGCCGGCGCGCGGCCGTCCCTGGCCACGCCGCCGCCCTCGGGCGGAGCGCAATCCGCTTCGACGAGCGGCGGGAGCGCGGGCTCCCCGTCCAGCCGCAGCGAGCAGCATGTCCCCGCAGCCGCAGGCATGGCGGCGGGGGCGGCGGCGGCCTCTACTCCGGTTAGTGAGAATACCTTCCTCCGCCTCAACGACCTCGACATCCACGGCGACGATGCGCCTTCCTCGCAGGCTCCAACGAGGTTAGCGTTTGGTTTGCCAGTTTTCGCCGCGGAGTTGCGTTTTTTTCCCAATGTTATTACAAGATTTTAAGATTTTGAGAATTTGGTTGGTTTTTGTTTTTCTCTGTAGCTGTTCGCTACTTAAAATGCTCCGGAGATGCACCGGGTGGTTAAAATTGTCCGTAGTGTTGTAATTAGCTGTGTTTGGGCTGCAAAATGCTTAGGGAAGTGTATCCTGCCATCACTTTGATGTGTGGTTGCAAGTACGATTTTCTGGGGATGCTTATATGATTATGCTCTGTAGGTTTACCTTTCTGAAAGTGTTAATTCTACATATATACGGAGTAGTTCTCATCTGTAGTCTATTACACGTGTATACTGTACTCACGATGATCAGTAAAACATCAGTCATGTGACCTCTTTTGCTACATAGATTCCAGACTGTAGAACACTGCTGTTTGGATGCCAGTGCATGTTTTTCTGCATTATGAATTTGGAAGTACGACTTGGCAGAAGTTCTCTACCTCTTAAGGCTCCTTTTCAAAAAATAAATCCCTTCATTGTTATCTAGTTTTGTGCATTTGCAATAAGGGTTTTTGCTATGAATAAAATTATGCAGCAAGAAGAAGAAGAGAGGAGCACGAGCAGTTGGTCCTGACAAAGGTGGCAGGGGGCTGCGCCAGTTTAGTATGAAAGGTGTGTTAAATCCCATTTGTTCCCTATTGGTACACCAATTGAGTTTATTTATAAGCACCACAAGTATGTGCTATAAAAACTCATGATGACACTGTTTGTTCTTTTGCAGTTTGTGAGAAAGTTGAAAGTAAAGGGAGAACAACATACAACGAGGTTAGTGCTTTCCTCTTTCTACCGAGTTCATGTATCTTGTTCTGAGCATCTGATGGCATCATGTACGTGGTCACATCACATGGATTGAAGCAGCAAATTGAGATCACAAATGTTGTATGTGTCAGCTCCCTGTTTCTTTGCATAGTTGTCTTCTTGTTAACTCTATCCTTGAAGATTCAATCAGTTATTTCAAGAGGACTTAGGCTATGTATGCAATGTAAAACCTAATAGCAATATATGCACAGGGCAGGACTAGCTATTACTCCAATAAGCCAACATGTTCATATTGTCTGTCCACCTGGTGGTATTGTCAAACAATTCATTATCTATAAAACTGCCATGTTCCGCACCATGATTTGGGGCTATAAAATTGGTAACTCACATGTCTTATGTAACACTGCTGTTTGATCAGCTTGCTCAGATCTTACTATGGTGATGTGTGGTAATATGTGACATCCACCATATTGATCATTGTAAATCCGCTATACATATCACCCTCTTCTACTGTTATATTTAAACTAACAATCTGTCTTTGCATCTATTCATGTTCATGTTTGGAGTTCCTCAAAATTGCTAAAAACTATCATATTTTGTCTCTTTGGCAAAAGGTGTAATAATTTTGGCTATGCATTTGTTGATAGTTTTCAATGTTTACCCTTATTGGTGAAGTCCAAGTCTCATAGTCCTTCTGACTTATCTTTATCAGGTGGCAGATGAACTTGTTGCCGAATTTGCAGATCCCAATAACAGCATTTTGCCACCAGATCTGGATAATCCCAATGCAGTTGAGAAATGACTTACCTGCATCACGAATTATTTCTTAAGTCAGTTGTATGCTCACTTTGTGTTAAATGCAGCAACAATATGACGAGAAAAATATACGGAGAAGGGTTTATGATGCTCTGAATGTTCTGATGGCTATGGAGATTATATCTAAAGATAAAAAGGAAATTCAGTGGAAGGGGTTGCCTCGAACCAGTATAAATGATATTGAAGATTTGCAGGTTTTTCGTCTTCTTTTCCCACTGGTTATCGACATTTGATGTACTTTTGGTACTCATATTTATTTATTTATTTATGCTCTTTTACAGACGGAACTTGTAGGACTGAAAAGTAGGATTGAGAAGAAAAATACATATTTGCAGGAGCTGCAAGACCAAGTAATGATATAGCCCAACCTGCTTTTCTTTAGTCATGTCCAATGCAATATATGAAATGCACTGTTCTACTGAGCTAGCAGTGTACCGTAGTCTTCAAATTGTGTGGCTTTAGTGGTAGATGCTGTGATACACATAATGCCCTTACTCGGTAACATTGTTTTTGGCATGTTAAGTTTGTAGGTATGCAAAAGTTGATACAAAGAAATGAACAGCTATATGGTTCAGGAAACATTCCCTCGGGTGGAGTTGCATTACCATTTATCCTTGTTCAGGTGAATAGTTCATAAATTCTTTGTCTTCTATTCTCTTGTTTCATGGCACTGTTTCCTGCACATAACTTCAGGCTAAATGACAAGAATGAATCATGCAGACACGGCCTCATGCAACTGTGGAAGTTGAAATATCAGAAGATATGCAACTTGTACATTTTGACTTTAATAGGTAAAACAAGAATCCTGTTATTCTCTCCCATCTGGTCACACCTTTACAATTTATCTAGCAAGCCACACCTTTCTCTTTCTGTTTCCGTTTTTCTATTCTTTCATGATATGATTGCAGAAGGTCCTCACTGGAAGGGCATCCTCTTATCTCATTTAAATTCTGGCAGTGGTCTTTTAACCCTTAAAATATAATATAATTCACTCTGTAAAAAAGAACTAAAATCTCAGCTGCTATATCAAATTTGGATGGTAGAGATTTTGGTCTCCAAACCTCTAGTGATGGGACGGTACAAGCGGAAGTGTAAATAATGTGACTTTTGAAAAGTGTTGTTAGCTTTTATTGGTTGAGCTAAGTCATCTAGTTTTATTCCAATTACAGGTCGCAGGTCCTCATTATCC
The DNA here is from genome assembly GCA_000338895.3 of Oryza meridionalis. NCBI lineage: Eukaryota > Viridiplantae > Streptophyta > Magnoliopsida > Poales > Poaceae > Oryza > Oryza meridionalis. Next base: position 3,013,179 of record CM002526.2, read on the forward strand.
TAGTGACATTTGCCATGTCACTAATTCTTGAATAATAGGGAGACATTGGCATCCTAAATTGGGAAGATGAGAGCCTAAGTGTGAAATTCATTTTACTTTTCTAAAAGAGTAAATTGCATTCAAGGTACAAGAATTTGTTAGGTGGGTGCATTCTAATGTAAGAACTTGAAAACTGAACAAACTGGCTCACCAACTTGACTAGACGGTGCGCTTTTGGTCAAGGTGAATACCACACGGAATTTTTGGCCACGTTAGCAAGACATGTCATTCATGTAACATGTTTTTGCTTCTTCCTTCAAACGACAGATAGACTGAAGGTTCATTTTAGCAAATATCCCCAGTTCAATGGTAACAATATCAAATCAAAAGCTCTATAGGTCTAGATTTAGCGTTGATAGAGGGCACTGTAATCTCTTGATTGATGCATGAATCAATTCATAGTTATACTGTCAATTGAACAATGAAACTAGACAGTAGAAATTTAGCTTGATCTAAATGGCCAACGCTTGCTTCGAGAAGACTAGCATCACCATCACCCGCCGCCACCACTGACGAAGCACACAGTAACATCTTTGAGCTAGCTAGCCTGTTCGATTTTTGGCTATATATTTCCAAAGTTTGATCATGCGAACAGGAATGATATGCATTGCCACATCTTGCCGTAGATGATCTAGCTTCACAAGATTCATAGTTCACCAAAAGTAATGGATCAACCTGGGAGTCGTGAATTCATAATAAATGGAAAGAAGCAGACATTATATATCATCTGGAATAATTAGAACATGAAAAATAATCGGGAGTTTGCTTCAAAATTGTTGGGATGGGAGATAAGCGATTTGTGCGCCTGATGTGCAATCGACAGCGTCCCTTGCTGATGTGGCAAAAATATGTAATGTGGCCTTCACTTTGAACAAATATGCACCATATAACCAAGTTAATGGACTAATATGCTCAAATTTCAAGTTCTAGTACTAAAACGCACCCACCTGACAAGTTCTTGCACCATGAGTGCAATTTACTCTTTCTAAAAGGAACTATCAAATGAATGAAACATATCAAAATATGCCTTTTATTTTTGTTGAAAGAAATAATTTGATATCGGTGCAGCCTCTTAGATTTCCCTTAGATCAGTTAAGTTCTTGATATTTACATTTCTGAAACTGCAGCACACCATTTGAGTTGCATGATGACTCATTTGTACTGAAAGCAATGAGTTCTTGTGGAGAAGAACAAATCGACGGTATTCATGATCTAATTTCAAATGGAGGTGAGAGCTCAAGCATGCCAAATATTTATAGGCAGCAAGTGCAGCAACCTGCAAGATCAACAAATGGTACAGCTAGATTGCCAAGCTCACCCCCTATTCCAGGAATACTGAAAGGGCGAGTGAAGCACGAGCATTAGTGTAGTGTGTTTGTTGATTGTTGTCTGGCGTGTTTGGTTTATTATTTTTTATTTTTTTTGTGTAAAGCGCCTGTAAATTAGTGGGCATTGGAAAAGTAGTTTGTTCCGCTTTAACGCTGCAGTCTGATTGGTAGAGTGGCGGGTGCCCTGACCAGACCTGTATCACTCCCCGAGTAACTTCTAACCTGCTTTTAATCTGTTCCGCCATGGTTGAGAAAAGACGTCTTTTAACGTCATGTAATTGTTTAAAGCATTTTGAAGTAGTTAGCATTTGATCTGAGTGAAATTTCAGCCTTTTGCATGCTTATTGTAGGCATATACATTTGTATTGGATATTTGCCTTAGTTATATGATATACTACTTGTCTTAGCAAAATTTTCCATACTTCTATATCGATCTGATTCCCTTATTGCCTTTTGGTTTTGGCTATGAAGGAAACAAGTGAATATGGGATACACGAACAACTTCTTTGTGAACATCTTTACACGCTGGTGTGATTATCCTCAACTTAAGGTGAACAGAAAAAAACTGCAAATGCATCTCGGTTGAACAATCACACGTTCACACTTCATTAAAGCTTTTGGAGTGGTGGTTCTCTAGGCCTTTCGTCCGCCAATCAGCCAATCTGCCAATGTATTTTGAAGAGTCCACCAATTTTCCATTGCCACATACCATTATTGAAAAAGGGGAAATTTCTAAGTTTGTTTATCGACAAACCATCGATTCTAAGAAATACCATTGATACTAGCAAAATATCCATATGTTACAACGGGCTCTAATTATATTAAATGAGTTATCAGCCAACTAAAATTAATCATCATTCTCCTCAAGCTCTGATTAACGATGATATAATAATAAATTATCACCTTCAAACTCTGGTTAAAGATGATACGATAAACAATGTATTATACTGTTCAGGAAGCAAATAGCACATAAGATAGGTGGAAGTGACAAAATCATTACCACTAATAAATTTTATGATAATATAGAGATGTAAGGCCTCGTTCTTTTCTCCAACAAGAGTTGGATGAAAATTAAGATTTTCGTGGCACACTTTTTAAACTGCTAAACGGTGCGTTTCGTGCGAAAATTTTCTATATGAAAGTTGCTCTAAAATATCATATTAATCTATTTTCAAATTTATAATAATTAAAACTTAATCAATCATACATTAATACCATCTCGTTTTACGTATAAAACTTAATCTTCATCTCCATCTTCATCTTTTAAGTTCTACAAAAATACCATGGTAGTATAAGCTATTTTCTCCTTTTGTTATTTTTACCATCGCCGTTCAATCAACGTGAGTTGCCTTCCGTTAACCTTTTTCCTTTTTTTTTTGTTGTTTTGTTTTTTGTCAACGTGAACCTTCGGCAAGACCTCCACCCAGGCTGCCGTCGTTGATCCAGGCAGTGTAGTAGTTGATCTACTGAACTCCCGATGCCCCAGCGCCGCCGCCGCGGGGCTGTGCCCCTATCCGCCTGTGTGTCTTCCTTCGGCGGGCGGGTTGGGTTCGAGGGACGGGGGCTGTGGGTGGCGTCGCTCGCGGAAAACGCGCGGCCGCTGGGCACAAGCCGCCTCGATAGTGCCTGTGTGGCTGTGTGGTGCTCTGGATTGTCTCTGGGAGCGGCGATACTGGCAGCCAACTATGGCTTCTTCCCCACTTAAGACTGCAGCTTATCGACGACGATTTGGCCTTCTATTATAGGTGTCTTTAGTTCACGCTAAAATTAGAAGTTTGATTGAAATTAAAACGATGTGACGAAAAAGTTGAAAGTTTATGTGGATAGAAAAGTTTTCATGTGATAGAAAAGTTGGAAGTTTGAAAAAAAGTTGAAAACTAAACGAGGCCTATGCAGAAAAGTTGCATCTTTGCAAATGGGAGTGGTTGATTGAATTTGTTGGAAGGCATGAAGGAATTTCGAAGGGGTAAGAGTTGTGCGCATTTTTTCTGATTTCTGCATTGCATTCACCTATAGATGGCCAAAAGGCCCGTCTGGCACGGCTCGGCCCAGGTATGGCTAGGCACGGCCCACCAGCCATCGGGTCGGCACGGCTCGATCGGCACTTCGTGCCGGGCCGTGCCGGCCCATGGGCTGCACCTCCCGCCCAGGCATGGCCCACTAGCTGTCGGGCCGTGCCGTGCTGGCCCGAAGGCACGGGTGGCCCATCAGGTCTTTTTTTTTTAAACAAGTCTATTTTTCATCCCTCCTCTTTGGGCTTCTACATATGTATAGCTAAAATAAGTCTATTTTCTGTCCCTCCTCTTTGGGCCGACATATGTATAGCTAAAATAAGTCTATTTTCCATTCCTCCTCTATGGGCTGACATATGTATAGATAAAATAAGTCTATTTACATCCTTTTCTTTCGTCCATGCATATAAATGTCTATTTTTACTTCCTTTTTTTTTGTATCGGGCCTGGCTGTCGGCCCATCGTGCCGTGCTGGCACGGTCGTGCCGGGCCGGCCCAACATGCCGGTGGAGTGGCCCAGCTGGCATGGCTCGGTGCCGTGCTTGGGCCGGGCCAAAATGCCGTGCCATGGGCCGGGTCGTCGGGCCTCGGGCCTTTTGGCCATCTATACATTCACCTCTACCTTCTCGAAATTTCTGGTTTTGTTCGTCTACTCTTGTATTCATTTCCTCTCGTGATTTTTGAGAGGTGATGGTATTTTTTAAGAGAAATTGCTGATGGATGTTATTTTCCAAGGGAATGGGAGGGTGCTCCCACATTTCACTATAGAAGAGAAAAAAGAGTATAAAAAACCAGATCTAAAAATCTCACAACTGCACGGTTAATTTATATAAAACCAGCGAAAATCCTCTCGTTGACATACTGAACTAAAGAACAACAATCCAATAAGGAAAAAACTTCTAAAACAAAGCTTTAAGGACACGCTAACAGAACGACGACATCGCCCAATCCAAACGAATATAAGGTTTTCACCCGGAGAAATCTTTTGATATGGAGTTGAACGAGGACTCTATAGCAACGTCTTCAAGAAAGTGAACAGCGTCAGAGGATGTCGCCGCCGCTAGCACCGGCAAGCCAAGCAAGACTTTCACCTTGGAGTCCTATCCAACCATATGCCACCTGCACATCGAAACTACTTGCACTATGTACACCACCTACACACCACAACGACCAGCACCACGACTGGACAGCGTTGTTGATGACCCGCTCCTCCACCTAGCCGGGCCGCTGAGCTTCACCGAGTCGTGGAGCTGAACCATCGCTGCCACCAAACGCCACCATATGGGGACCACCATAGCACCTAGATCCGGATCTGGATCTGCACCGTTGATGATACTGCCGTTAGAGTTTCAATCATCCCGCCACGATAAATGTATTATTTATCCTATAGCACTTAACGGAGAGATGCTAAGTGCTAACGGAACATTAACGACGATGATATTTTTGAGACAAATTAAATCGCTGATGCAATGACATTTCATAAAACTCGCTCTTATCGATATTTGAAATTGTGTGCTTGTCAATTATACTTTTTGGATTTTCTCTTAGATTAATTATCCATCCTCCGTTCCTCTCGTCGGTACACCAGAAAACGACCAGAAAACATTTGTTTTTTTTTTCGCACAAGATAACGTGGCTATGCATGCCGAAAAGAGCTGAGGGAAGCAGGAAGAAGCATCCCCTGCTATTATTACACCCCCAGAAGTCGAAAGGCGCGATAGCCATGAACCGTCCACGCACGCGCGCGCCTCGACCGCTCACTCCTCTCCCGCGCTGACCACCTCTGCATGCGCGCTGTATAAGCACGGGCCCGCAACGAGCCCCACCATTGCACGATACGTGGACCCCTCGTGATGGACACCACCCGCCTCCTCCTCCTCCTCGGCGTCGTCGCCGCCGCGGCGCCGCTGCTCGCCACCGCCCAGCTCTCCGCCGACTTCTACTCCTCCACCTGCCCCAACGTCGAGAAGGTCGTCTCCACCGTCATCGAGCGCAAGTTCAAGGAGGACCCTGCCACCTCCGCCTTCCTCCTCCGCCTCCTCTTCCACGACTGCTTCGCCAATGTACGTTCACGTTCTACGACCTTGCCCGCCGCCGGCAATTGCGGATGCTGACTTGCATGAGATTGGATGTGTGCGTGTGTGTGTGTGGGTGGTGTAGGGATGCGACGCGTCGATCTTGATCGACCCGCTGTCGAACCAGAGCGCGGAGAAGGAGGCGGGGCCGAACATCTCGGTGAAGGGCTACGACATCATCGACGAGATCAAGACGGAGCTGGAGAAGGAGTGCCCGCAGGTGGTGTCGTGCGCGGACATCGTGGCGCTCAGCACGCGCGACAGCGTGCGCCTCGCCGGGGGCCCCAACTACGACGTGCCCACCGGCCGCCGCGACTCGCTCGTCTCCAACCGCGAGGACGGCGACTCGCTCCCCGGCCCGGACATCGCCGTCCCGAAGCTCATGGCGCAGTTCTCCGAGAAGGGGTTCAGCGCCGACGAGATGGTCGTCCTCCTCGCCGGCGGCCACTCCATCGGCAAGGCCAAGTGCTTCTTCATCGAGGTCGACGCGGCGCCCATCGACCCGACCTACCGCTCCAACATCACCGCCTTCTGCGACGGCAAGGACGGCGACAAGGGAGCCGTCCCCCTTGATCCCATCACCCCCGACGTCGTCGACCCCAACTACTTCGAACTCGTCATGGACAAGAAGATGCCGCTCACCATCGACCGCCTCATGGGGATGGACGCAAGAACGAAGCCCATCGTGGAGTCCATGGGTAAAAAGACCGACCAGTTCGACGCCACCTTCGGCAAGGCCATGACGAAGCTCAGCGGCATGAAGGTCATCACCGGCAAGGACGGCGAGATCAGGAAATCGTGCTCCGAGTTCAACAACCCGGTGAACACCGACGACGGCCCGTCCGTCATCCGGATCAGCTCGCTGAACCCCGAGGAGATGATGGGCTCCTTTGCGCCGGCCACCGGGAAGTCCCCCTCCGCCGTCTCGGAGTCCAGGAAGGTGGCACCAGGCGGCGCCATGGAGGAAAGGATGGCGGCCGGTGAGGCGAAGACGGCTGCTTCAGGCGGCGCCATGGCGGAAAGGTTGGCGGCCGGTGAGGCGAAGACGGCTGCTGCGGCCTCCGAGGGGGACGCCACCAACAGCACGCCAGTTATGTCGGTGGATGAAAACCAAGCGGCAGCTGGTGGCGCCGCCGGCGATGAGGCGGTGGCGGAGGAGGAGGGGACCAAGAAGTCCAAGAAGAAGAAGGCCAGCGTCCCCGAGCGGGTGACCGCAGAAGTACCTGCCGGCGAGGCGCCGGCGGCAAAGAAGCCGAGGGCGATGGGCGGACAATCGTTCAGCATGGCCGGCGCCGGCGCCGGCGGCGAGCCGGCGAAGAAGTCGACGGCGATGAAGAGCCAATCCTTCAGCATGGCGGGCCAGCCGCAACAGTAGACGAAGAAGAAGAAGAAGATGCCGCGCTGCTAGCTGAGCCGTTCGCACGGCGGCCCGATCGAGCGCCCATTGCCATTTATCGCTTTTGATTTTCTCACTCTCTATCTCTCGCCTGTTTGTAGAAGGGACGAGCATACTACTACCGCTAATTACTAGGCTTAATTTTGCAAGTAATGTCGTGTCGAGTTTTTTTTAACAGCGACCAAAAGCTCGATGATCTTTTCTCTTTTCATTTTCCCTTTTTTTTGTCATTCTTGTTAAGAATTCGTTGCCAACTCAATCTGGCTTGCAAATAAAAGTGTATTAAATTTCCCCTTTTTATATAGAGAGACAGGTACACAATTGTAATTGTTTTTTTTAGATCAACCAATGCATGTGAAACGATATACGTGCTACTACCATGTAAGCTTGGCCACCGTTTCATCCACCTCATTAGTTCCTAAAAAGTCAGATTGTGAAATATGATTTTAAAGATTATTTTAGGCCGTTTTTAAAGTCGTCTTCTTAGCCATGAAAAGAAGGTTGGTTAATGAAAATGATTAATCTTAAAATTCTAAATGAGATGCAACTTTTCTTCTTTCTTTTAGTGAAAAAAAAAACAATGGCAAGCGGGTTACAAGTGTTTACTCTAGATTCAGATGGACATTGACTAATTTATTTATGAAAAATATTTACACATTACAAACAGGGACTAGCACAATTGGAATTGGAACATCTCATCTCACTGTGGGATTCTGATCAAGACGGAGTAGATATCAACCTAAAATAGAGTACCTACGCAGCTAGTCTAACTTCAAATCTTTCCTTTGGATAGAGTGCTATATAGCAAAGTGAACTTATTCTTAAGCGGAGTCAAATTGCACCGGTTTTTGATAGACATCTATGCCGCCAATAGCCCAGGAACGCACACACGTGACTAGAAGCCCATGGAAATTAAGGCCTAAAAGGCCAAAACTACGGTCCATGAGGGGCCCGCTAAACCACCGCCCTCTCGTGCCGGTATTCGGCCCATCAACTATTCGGTCCGCGCCACGCGCACGGCATTTTTGCACGCAAGCTGCCTCCTACCGTTTCCCGCGGGCCGGTTTCCCCTCTCAGATCTCTCCCAAGTCACAAGCACCAGACCCGCGGAAGAGCCGAGGAGCTCGCCGATCAAGACGCCTGCCTACACGTCCTCCACGATGACGCGTGCAGCAAGGCTGCCAGCGTAGCACACATCGCTACATCTACCTTTTGCCTCCAAACAATTGTCAATCACATGCATCATGTGTTTGGCATGGAATGAAATGATTGATACGCGAGTCTCGTACGCCCTCTATCCCATAAACCTAACCTACTTAGAGCAGGTAAAATAGCGCCATTAAGAAGGCTCTAAAACTTATTAATCAGCCTAATACCAAATTAGGAAAAGAAAATCGCTGCGAGAGAAACAAGCGGACGCTTGTTTTAGCGCCGACGCTTTCAAGTGTCTTAATTTGGTTTTGGTGATTAATGACAAATTTAATTATATGAGACTAACGTTTTTATGAGTCTTTCTTTGACTAGTCTTATTTGGATATGAAAATAAAAATGATGAGATGTATGTATTAAACTTCACATATTCTAACTTGGTATCTCTTGTGGATCCAAAATATAGTGTGAGCTTCCTCATTGATCTTGATTGATTATGTGCATATGCATTCCTTCATATCCATATGTATGCACATCTTGAGGGGGAGCTTATTCTATATTTTGTTCATTATAAGATCTCTACCTTGATTTGAAATTATCTTTCATCTCATCTCTTTGTATTGTTTATATCGGATTATTATCTATCACAAAAGAGAGAAAAGATTGAAATATCTTGGATTAAACAATTTGTGTAATTGCTGCTTTAGTGATAGATGATAAACCGATGTTTATGGGATTAACCTCTCTTTTACATAAGTTTTCAACAAGGTTATTTCCCGATAATGAGATGTAGTAGATATGCATTCTTTGGTGATGGACTTTAATCATGACAAGGATGAAATTCATGGAGATAAAGCGATATGTATCACTTCTTATCTCCTACTTTTTGATAGGTTCATATATATGATTTCCATGTTATTGTTATATAAGTGTGAGACTAATGTTTACTTGAGTCTTATCTTATTTAGTCTCCTTTACATTGAGAACATGGAGATCATGAAGGTATGTGTTTTTTTTTATCTTCATCATTACTACATATGCCTTCTCTATATGTATAGGATAAACCCCCATTGGTTCTTCTTTACTTATGCATACACTTGTCTCTCTTGTATATTTCTTTGTATGCATATGCTTAGGGGGAGCAAATCTTATACATTTATTGTGCATGTTTTAGATCCATGTTGTTCACCTATTATTCATATTGGATCTTTGCACTTGAGCTTGCATACGAGTATATGACACTTACGGTGTAAATGAATACTCAACAAACATATCCATATCTTTCATATACAACCGGTTGGTCATCAAGTGAAGGATGACAACCGATTTGTTGAGACTAATGTTCTCCTTTGAGATGTGAAAAGGAATAGGTCCCACTATGATGAGGCTAATGGATGACACCATGGGTTAATGGTCACCAAGCCAAGGACATCGCCATGTTGGCAAGAATGAAATCAAGCTTGTGATGAGGAGAAATTCTTGACAAATGATGGTAAATACCTTGGTATAAACATGGTTGAATCAAATGGTCACAAGTGTTGATCTCAACTCAAACTTAACCCCAAGATGGATGGCGCAAGGCAAAGGTATAATATAGCTAAGAATGTTTTCTTAGTCTTTTCCCGGTCTTGGTGTTTGGTGTAGACCGAATTTGCTAGATAGGCGTCGTACTATCAAGAGGGGTCTATGAAGCGAGCTTGTGGATGATCTTGTGCCATATTAGTTCATATGCATGTAGGTGCATTTGGTGGGCTTGTCTAGCCAAGTGTGATAAGTTTCTCAAGTCCTAAACCAAGAGAGAAGTGGGCATGTCCAATAGGAGTGAGTGACATCTCGTGGGTATGTCCGGTGGATATCCTTTGAAGTGTGAGCCCTTTATCCTTGAATTAAATTGTGTTTCTTGGATGTTTTTTCATGGGTTGGATGGCTCTTTGAATAAGCTTTCCATAGAGTCCAAGAACGTCAAATTACGAGACCCGAGTCAAGAGATATCGCCGTTTTACTAACGGTCGGTTGAGCTGAAAAGTGACCTGCGGTCTGACCGTGGGCATTAGGCCGGTCTGACCGGGCCTGTTAGCCGGTCTGACCGGCGTGGTAAGGCCGGTCTGATCGGCCTCACTGGTCTGTTGCACTAGTATGGTTTTTGGTGGCGATACAGAGCCGCCAGAGCCGCAACCGGTCAGACCGAGCAGACGGCGGTCTGACCGAGCCGTGGACGGTCTGACCGGCCACTACACTGCGGTCAGACCGGCCAGGTTGAGTGGGCTCAATGATTGCCCTGTAATGGCTAGTTTTCTAGCCTTTACAAAGTAGTCCGGTCTGACCGGCCACTCTATGGCGGTCTCACCGGCAGAGCACAGAGTTGGGGATTTTGACTCCAACGGCTAGTTTTGGTGGTTGGGGGTATATATACCCACTCCCCAACAGTAAGGGTAAGGTTTTGGTACTCCATTGCATTATCTTGAACCCTTGCAAGAGTTCTCACACCCTTTTGCACTTAGTTTATCTAGTGAGGTGTTAAAGAGTGAGTTAAGCCAATCCAAGTGCATTGCTTCATTGTTATAGCTAGTGTGGCACTTGATCATCCTCGGCAAGCATCCTAGACTTGTTACTCTTGGAGGTTGCCGCCTCCTAGACGGCTTGTGGAGGTGTTGCCCGGTGACCTCTCCGAGGAGATTGTGGAGGAGGCCCGACGCCAGTTGTGAGTGGTTTGGAGTTCACCACCTTCGGAGTGAAGGAAGAACTACCCTAGTGATCGAGGCTTTGGTAGTCCTCTCCGTGGGCCGGCTCCCGCCTTGCCCACCCCTTGACGAAGGGGGCATGCGGTGGCTTCGTGGTTGAGCGGTGGAATTGGGCTCGCCTCAACGGGGATAAGGAAACCGGCGAGTTTCCGAACCTCGGTGAAAATTCCTTGTCTCTTGTCTCCTTTATTTTGTGCATATTTACTTTGAGCAAGTTTACATACTAGAGTTTGTTTGTGCTATTATCACCCTAGGCTTGCAAACCTCAACATAGCCTAGCTTCTTTGTGCACTTACTTGAGACTAGTTGATTTAGGTTTTGAATTGTGCAAAACCATTTTGATTTACACTTCCGCATACAAAACTCGGTTTTAGCCAAAAGTTTTAAAAACCGCCTATTCACCCTCTCCCCTCTAGTCACCCTCCTTGATCCTACACTTGCACAGCGCCCCACGTTGTATCGGTCACGGGAGATGAGAAAAAATTTGTTATGTGGGTCCCACATGAAATTTTTTTTGTTATATTTAATGTATGTATGCTTTAAGTGCAGGTACAATAGCAGGCTATTAGCTAGCTATAAACATATTTTAATGAGATAAACGATTAAAAAGAAGAGCAGCAGGCTACAGATCTATAGCCAGCTGCAGCACGGACTCCAAGACGTAATATGTGTATGACAAGTGGGACCATATATTAATAGTATAGTAAGCAACTATTGTATGAATTGACTATTACATTGGCTATAGATGAATTGGAGCTAGTAGTGGGCTATACTATTGAACTTGCTCTAACCAAGGCAGCTTATAGCTAACTTGTAGTTAGCTTGTTGTATGAGTTGGCTTCTTAAGTTAGCCCTACCTTGACATGACAAAATTTTGGAGCTTACCGCTAGCTGCACTATTGACCTTGCTCTTAGGACTAGACATTCCTTGGAGAGGTAATGTCCTATCCCTAACTAGATTAGATTTTTGGAACGGAATAAGTTGGTACTTGGTAGGCTCAATGCTAGAGGATAGTGGCTGTGTTCGTATCCCCCAGTTGGGAACTAATGCTTTACGCACGGAAAACGGAGCAGTCCATTAGCGCGTGATTAATTAAGCAACTTTCGTGTAGATTTTTTTTTAAAAAAACACACCGTTTAGCAGTTGGAAAAGCGTGCGCGCGAAAAGGGATTGGGTTGGGAACCCTAAGGCCGTGTTTAGTTCTTGGGTGTAAAATTTTTGAAGTATACGGACACACATTTGAAGTATTAAATGTAGACTAATAACAAAACAAGATTCTGCATGTAAACTACGAAACGAATTTATTAAACCTAATTAATCCGTCATTAGAAAATATTTACTATATCACCACATTGTCAAATCATCAAATCATGACGCAATTAGGCTCAAAAGGTTCGTCTCGCAATTTACACGGAACTATGCAATTGGTTTTTTTTCTACGTTTAATGCTCTATGCATTGTCCAAACATTTGATGTGATGTTTTTGGCTAAAATTTTTTAGGATTTAAACAAGGCCTAACTAACAAACGCAGCCTAAGTCAGAGCTTTTTTTTCTTTAGTACTATATCCTTTCCAGAGCATGTTATCTTGAAATTGGCATTTATGTTCCATTATTATAATGCACAGTATGGAGGTTCCATTTTGATACATCATACATTCACGTGGTCTTCACAATGCTACATAAACCTTCGCGGACAAGTTTTGAAAATGGCTGAATCAAGGCCAAACATAAGCACGATTGATTCCCAAAGAAAAGCAGATTAATTTGCTACAACTTGGATGATCTCACTTGGGCGATAAGCTGCCTTCTCAGAATCTTTCCTGAAGCTGATTTGGGCACGCTGCCCACAAAGGTAACTCTCTTCAATCTTTTGTAGTACGCCACCTGATAATGCAGTTCATTAGTGAAGTATATTAGCACCTTTGTGTCAAAAAAAGTATATTAGCACCTAGGGTAGTATGCAGTCGATGGAAAACACAAAATACTTGTTCATTCATGGATTGCAAATGTTGGATGCTAATACCAGTGTTTGGCCAGCACAGCAAACTATTCTTGCTATTTAGATCTTGGATTTTTACCAGGTACATGTATAGTCAAAGTGGGTAGAACTCTCTAAGAAAAATATGAATGAAACTCGATGTACTAATTGATGCTCCATGTTTCATTAACATTAGTATCTGGACGAGCTTGACCCAAATTGTCTCATGCTGCTAAAAAGTTCCACTAGTCTACAATCCCAATTAAACAAGGTTCCAACTTCCAAATCAGCCTCACCTGTTTTTCAATAAATTTTTGGACATCAACTTCTGTCAATGAACTGTCAGGTGACCGAACAACATAGGCAATGGGAACCTCCCCAGCTTTAGCATCAGGAAGCCTTGGAAACAAGTAGAGCTCCGTTAAGAGACAAGGCACAACAGAGAGAGAACAATCCAAAACAAGAATGTTGTAACAAGCGAACAGTTTATATCATAAGGAGCAAGAAACACTTAAATTTTTAGGTGGTTCAACTTACGGGATAACAACAGCATCTAGAATCTCTGGATGAGATAGAAGTAACCCTTCAAGCTCGGCAGGTGCAATCTAAAGAAGTAAAATAAAGGAGATGATCAGCTATTTCCATATATTGGACAAAATATGACGCGTGCTCAAGCAAGACAAAACACAAGCAATAGGATGGATTCCTGTTATGATTGTTATAGTGGATACTAAAACAAGAAGGATCTTATTCAGACAACTCCCATCTATAAATATGTGCTTTGGTAAATGGTAATAGAGAAAAGGCTTTTCAGTGTATTGTAATCTCAGTAGATGCAATCTATCAGTAGAGTAAACAAAAAAGACAGGAAATTCCATAAAAAGAAAAGGTGAGGTTATGGTATGCTCAAGACAAAAATGTTAAGATACATGACGAACGGAGCCCAGAAATAATCCTATATCATTGTCTCTTTGGTGTTCTGATTGTAACCAGCTCTATTCTATATGATTCTTTCTTTAGTGAATGGAAAGAGCTCCTGCTAAGCATTTTTTTTAATAAATAAATAATATATGCACGAAATTATTCTAGTAAGCCACGACAATTTCAGAAGGTTTGGTGTGCTATATCAATCTATCCTTGCGGCAAACTCTGAATTGATCCTATATGTATATGATCTTTCAAGTCTGCTTATAAAACTCATCAGCACGAGATTCAATGACATAATTTACAAAGTATTAGCAAGGGCCCTGATGTGACTAACATAAGTAGAGGGGCTGACCAGAAATTTATTTGGACAAAAAAGAGTATTTAGGGAAAAAGAATCAATTTCTTTACCTGGAAACCTTTGTACTTAATCAGCTCTTTAAGTCTATCAACAACAAAAAGCTGGCCTCCTCCGTCGAAGTATCCAAGATCACCAGTGTGCAACCACCCTTGCTTGATTGTAAATTCAGTAGCTTGCACATTGTTGAAATACCCTACAAACGCAACATTCAGATAGGTAAGCAATTGTTTTGTTCTATTATTATTGCAGGACAGAATGCATAAGATATATTGGGATCTATTGTCAGTGAAAAACAGTGAGGTCTAGTAGGTGGAACATTTTAAAATATTTTTTGTATGCTCGACATCACTAGTCTTTGTTAAATTGTGCATTGTCAATGACTCAATGTATAATTGAAAACAAAGAATACAAATAAATAGCTACAGTTCCATTATAATATGATTATAGTATTAGACTGATACTGGTATTTGAAATAGTTATTTTGAGAACCAGTGTATAATAATTGATCAAATGTATAATTCAAATTTTACCTTGCATTACATTTGGCCCTCGAACACAAATTTCTCCTACTTGATTGGGTGGTAGATGTTTTGATGTCTTTATGTCGACAATCTTTGCCTCAACTCCTGTGACAAGCGTGCCAGTTGACCCAAATTCACGAGCCTGTCCTTTTTCTGGGTACTCGAGCGATATGATCCCACAAGTCTCAGTCATACCATAACCCTGAAAGAGGAGCATAACATGCCATACAACTTGAGATATAAAATTCTTAACCTTACTAGTTGATTTTACAGATACACTGTAGCATCATGGAAGAAAAGAATGCCACCACACTAATCATGTTCCCACAAGGAGTGTGGTGCAACAAACTACCAAACCACTTTAAGATAGTTCTGTGATCTTATTGCAGTGGTTGCTTAGGTGCTAGACCATGATGGTGTATGTCTTTTTTTTTTTTTACCAAAACTGGATTACGGAAATAAATCCAGCCTCTGCATCAAAGATGTATCCGGACAATGTTTATTGCAGTTATGTCAACAAAAAGGCCTTAGCTGTCATAAGTTGCAGTTTGAAGACACACTAGAAATGCCTGCACACCTCTTGAGTCTAGAACAGTTGGCTACAGACCAGAAATCACATCTTTTAGAGCAAGATTTTACTTCTTGACAAGCTGTCTTGGTGTTGGCCTGTGGACCACATCAGACTGAAATTAGCACATACAATATACCAAATTGATCCAAACAGATCTGATAGGACTAGTTTACGAATGAACCAGTTCAATGCCCACTGCATTAGGCAAAATATCCATTATTATTCAGATATTGCAAGTTGACATTCTTAATTTCCTATCACCAACACACACGTGCACACACTTTAAGGATTAAGTATAAATATAGAAACAAAAAGAAATTAAATGTCCTTTGCCTCAATGAAGTTATATTTATAGGACAAAATTGTCAGTCTCCCGCACTTAAATGTCATTTTCCAGCTTCTATCGAATCAATATTTTTTTAGAGAAGGGTTTTTTTTTACCCGGCCTCTACATCCAACCGGATATATGCAACCTTTTTAAATTAGGAACTTAGCCTATCAAATAAGGAACTTAGCCCTCAAATAACCCAATCTGAAATTCTCTCCTATGCAGATTTGAACTCAGGACCTTGGGGTGCTACTCAGGTCACTGCAATCACTAGGCTACATGCCCTTTCACATATGAACACTATATTACGCCCTGGAAGGCACAACCAAGATCAGACCCCACAAGCATAACATAACCAAGATCAGACCCCACAAAGGCACAGCCAAAGAAAGACTTAATTTCGTAGTCATTCCAAATCAAACCAGGTATGTCCTTATAAAACGTACGGTCAGACCAAATGTTGTTATGAATTCACTGCCCAAACGTAACTCTGAACCATTATTTCGTGTTAGGTTTGAGGAATGCAATAGGTTGGTCAATCAATGACTTGACTAATCCCATCGTAATCACGGGATAATGCCATGATGGATCAACCTATCATGTATGGATTGACACCTCAGAGCAACCAACCATAAGCTAATTTCAACAATTCATCAGCTTATATTATGAAAGTAAACAGTGAAAAATATCAAATGTTCAGTTCAATTAGTACCTGAACAATCTCACTGTCCGGGAATTTCTTGGCCACGACCTCCATCACATCCTTGCCGAGCGGCGCGGCGCCGGAGCCGATGAACTTGAGAGAGCTGAGATCGTACTTACCGGCCTTCCCGTGCTTGGCGAGCGCGATAATGACCGGCGGCACGCAGAACAGGTGCGTGACGCGGTGCCTCTGCACGGCCTCCATCAGGGAGTTGATGTCGAACCGCGACATGGAGATGATGGCGTTCCCGCGCTGCAGCTGCGCGTACGTGATGACGGAGAGGCCGAAGATGTGGAACATGGGGAGGAAGCAGAGGAACACGTTGGGCCCCTCCCGGCGCTCGTCCTGGTCGGAGGTCACCATCCTCGCCGCGGCGATGAAGTTGCGGTGTGTCAGGATGACGCCCTTGCTATCCCCCGTCGTGCCCGACGAGTAGAGGAGAGCCGCCGTGTCGCTCTGCTTGATTGGTGGGCGGCGGTAATCCGCCTCCTTCACGCCGGCGACGAGGTTGGTGTAGAGCGTGACGGTGGCGTCCGGAGGCGAGGAGGCGGCCGCGGCGTTCGCGTCGTCGTCGAGGAGGATGACGGGGAGGCGGAGCCCGGCAATCTTGGGCACGAGGGCGGAGACGGTGATGACGAGCTTGGCGCGCGCGTCGGAGACCTGCTTGGCGATCTCCCGCGGGGTGTAGTCCGGGTTGACGGTGGTGCCGACGGCGCCGAGGGCGGTGACGGCGAAGAAGCAGACCGGGTAGAGCACGCAGTTGGGCGCGAGGAGGAGCACGGCGTCGCCGGGTCGCACGCCCGCGCGGGAGGAGAGCGCGACGGCGGTGGAGAAGACGGCCGACCTCAGCTCCGCGAAGGTGAGGGCGCGGCCGCCGGCGGCCGCGTCGGCGAGCGCGAGCGCGGAGGGGCAGGCGTCGGCGCGGCGGAGAAGGAGGTCGGTGAGGGAGAGTCCCGGGTCGGACGCGACGGGAGCGGGCGGGCGCAGCGAGCGGTACACGCCGTCCGCGCCGTAGCCGGCGGCCGGGACCGACGCGCTCGCCATGGCTTCCCCCGCCTCTTGGGTTTGGTTGGTGCGGGAGAATAGGAGGGCTTTGTTGTGGTGAGTGGTGACTCGAGGGTGTGCTGTATTGTACATTTGTAGAAATGTAGTACTACTCCTTTCCCAACTTCTCTTTTACTAACTTCACTTTTCCAATTTTTTCATGCGCATATTTTTCAAATTATCGAATAATAATATATTTTTATATAAACTTTATACATATAAATTAGTTAAAAAACATATTAATATATATTTTAAAATATTTTGAACTAATATTTACTTCATTCGTTTCGAAATAAGTGCACGCCTCTAATTCAAATTTAGAGAACTGTACTTATTTTAAGACGGATGAAGTAATTAATTGTACACTAATAAGTAATTATGTATTACACCACTATATATGCAACATCACACTCACACCCCCTGCGAACGTTCCCTAACACATACTTTAAGGGACGAAAACTAATGGCATATACCTAATCTCACTAAAATCATGTTAAAATCTCACCTGCATGTGCGTATTTCTAATATTTATGTGCAACAGGATTTTAAATCCTAGTGGATGGAATCATACACCCATGACTCCACCATCACACCACTAGTGCTTTCCCAATAAGTCATCATGTTTAGCTTAGTGGTTTAGCTTAGTGGGGAGAAATTCACTTCCTTCTGAACCCATAGCAATCGACTATAATTGCATCATAAGAGACGAAAACCAGCGGCATATTTCTTGTTGAAAGTCCACCTGCATATGTGTATTGTTCATAGGCAACATGATTTGAAGTTTTAAACCCTGATACATGGAGTTACATACCCACAACTTCACTACCACATCTTTAATACTTCCCCAATAAATCATCATGTTTTGTGTAGTGGGAAGAAGTTCACCTCCTTCCGAACATATAACAATCAACCATAACCCCGTCATATCAATTGGATTTATGTCAATCTAATTCGAGAACCTTTTGAAAAACTGGGGTAGTAGATGTGGAGCATGAATCTTAGAGCAGTAGAGCATATAGGATGTGTTCGGTGGTGGGTGTTGGGAACCCATCACCCACGCACGAGAAAACGGAGCGATTCATTAGCTCGTGATTAATTAAGTATTAACTATTTTTTTAAAAAAAAGGATCAATATGATTTTTTAAGCAACTTTCGTATATAAACTTTTTAAAAAACCACACTGTTCAATTTGAAAAACATACGTGCAGAAAACGAGAGAGGTGAGTTGGAAAAAGGGGCATCCGAACACTCCCATAATAGTGAGACCAACACATTCATGATCGAACAAATGGAAGTGGAATGAAAACGAAGTCGAAGTCTGCATCATGGAGATACCTAGAGCACAGTGGATAGGAACGACCGTCTAGATCAAAGGTCATATTCAATATATATGCACGAGATTCAACTTTCGCACATAGATTTCTACTCCTACTTTTTAATCTTAAAGTATACCCCATCCATTTCACAATATAAGTCATTCTAACATTTCTCACGTTCATATTGATGTGTTTAATATCTAGATTCATTAACATCAATATAAATATGGAAAATGCTAAAATGATTTACATTGTGAAACGGAGGAAGTAGCAACTACGATTGGATACAACATATCCTACTACTATCAACGTGGTACTGTTCTGATTCCTATCAGTGTGGTACCGTTCTGATCTGTAGTAATATATATCATGTTCGATGCTGAGGCCTGAGGCCGAGTTTAGTTTCAAAATTTTTCTTTAAACTTTCAATTTTTTCATCACATCAAAACTTTTCTACGCACAAGCTTTCAACTTTTTCGTCACATCGTTTCAATTTCAACTAAACTTTCAATTTTTGCGTGAACTAAACACACTCTTTGTTACTCTCTCTATATTAAAATATAGCAAAAAGTATAAAAATAACACGAGTACTTTCAGTTCGGTGAGAGGCGACGACCATGGCTATATACGGTCCATACGGAGAATGCAGCACGCGATGGAGACCCCCTCTTGCTTGTCACAAATCTGAATGCACGAGGGAGAGAGTGAGTGTCAACCTCAACCGGATTGATCTAGGTGAAGTCCAATAAAGCTTTGAACAGTTCGTCATTATAAATCCCGATACGCAACTACTGTTTGGTTAATTTGGTATTTGGACAACTATCTTACGGTCCAGAAAAATGGCAAGTGGCATTGTGGCGACCTCATGTTGTAGGATGAAAGGGATGTTTGAACAAATCTCGTACTAGGCCATTCCATTTTTTCGCTTATTCATACGTTGATTCGAAATCGCTTATTAACAAATAAAAATTATCTGCGAGTAAAACTTTTATATACGTATCCTTAGTGACTTAAAAGTAAATACTAAAAATAAATTATGATGAAAAACATCAAATTTAAAGTTTAGCTTATAAGTATAAACGCAAGCGAAAATGCCATAATTTGCAGCCTTGCATTGCCTGCAAAAGGTCTTAAAAATCGTCGTCCTGGTTCCTGTCCTGATCTCCACAGTCCAAACGACCCACAAGTCCACAACTCGCAACCCTAACGCCCCTGAAAATGTCTCTTCGATTCATCTAAATGCATGACACCACCGGCGCGACAACTAGCTCGGGTTAGTGCAGGAAACATCACACCTGGAGTATCATCAACTCATCATGATCAAGGCCCAGCGACAATATAAAACACAGAGTAATCTTGTCCCAAATCCCGGAGTCAACACATTGTTTTAGTTACAATTCCAAACTCATAAACGTGTCTACAATGACATAGGCCAGGGATTAGTTATCTCCCGATTCCCGGAGTCAACTAATGACTGGTTCGCATTGTTTAGTTACTCCAAATCTCCAATATTCCAATACTCAAACGGTGACGACAGTCACTGGTAAATATCAAAAGAGTAAAGTCCATCACCGGTCCTTAAACTTGTACCACAGTGTCATCTCGATCCCTAAACTCGCAAATCAACCGTTCCTCAAACTTATTCGACTGTGTCATCCCGGTCCATAAACTTGCATATCACTCGTTTAGGTCCTCCAACTTGTTCAGTTGTATCACTCTGGTCCCTAAATAGGATGGTCTAAAAACTTTATATAAAAATAATTCATAATTTTTTCATGTGAACTCTAATGAAGATAAACTTTATATCAAAATTGTAGCCCTCGACGCGACTTACAATTTGTAGTTAAAAAGTTTTTGAATTAAAACTGTTTAGGTTCCCAAAATATTGTTGCATGTTTATAGATTTTTGAAATTTTAATTTTAAAATTACATTTTGGGACAAAGAATGACTTAAAATAAAAAAAAGTTTAACTACAAAGTTGTAGATCGCGTCAAGGGCTACAAGTTAGATATAAAGTTTGTCTTCATTAGAGTTCACATGAAAAAGTTATGAATTATTTTTAAATATAAAGTCTCTAGACCGTCCTATTCAAATCCAAGTTTAGGCACCGGGGTGACACAACTGTACAAGTTGGAGGACCTAAACGAGTGATCTGCAAGTTTAGGGACCGGGATGACACAGTCGAACAAGTTTGAGGATCTGAATGGTCAATTTGCGAGTTTAGGGACCGGGATGACACAGCGGTGCGTTTAAGGACCGGTGATGGACTTTACTCATATTAAAACAAGGATAAAAGTAGAAGTTGAGCTGTTAACTCACAGTTTCTTATATGCAGGGGTGTGACCATGTCTGTACATGTATAGAGATTCCAAAGTTTTCTGTTTACATATATGCACAATTTACAATTGCTGACACAATGCGAGCAGCGAATTAGACTGAATGAGTATTTACACCGTGGCATGGATCATTTGTTAATGACTGGACGGCTTGGGACTTTTAAAATAAGTCCCATTGCCAGTAGATCTTCTCCACAATACCTCCACCGCTCCGCACCGCGACATGGAGGGTCTCTGATGCTGGAGGAACACCCCACAACAATGGCACTGCAACAGACATGGTCAACTTCTCCTGGAGGCCATCTTTGCTTGCCTTCTCTGCCGTGACAACCTGCAGATTGGCGCCCTTTACTCAATTCACAGTTTAGTATCCAAATGTAAAGTTCTAAAAAAAAATCCAAATGTAACAAGAGCTGACTAGATAAATGTTTCCTCCTTTAAAAACATTGACAATTTAGCATTTCTACTCAACCTTTTATTAAGTTTTTTTTTTTAGAAAAAACTTAGCTACACCTGGCATGTTTCCTTGGGCTCCGTTATGTTTGCTTCGCAATCTACTTCAGTATAAAACGCCACATCATTGTCCATGTGCGCCATTTTTAAACCTTTTTTTTCTCAGAAAGAAGGTAATCTGTTGGTACCCTTTACATGGCTTATTTCAAATATGGAAATATGGTCTATGCGGTAGTCAGAATGAAGATATAAAACTGTAAGGAGCAAAGTACCAAAAGATATTTTTTTTCCATGTAAGACTGTTGCACATACCTCACCACCATGCTCCAATACTGTATCTTCCACTACATCACTTAGCATTTCAATAGAGCGACAAAAGCCAAAGATGCATAGTCTTCTTCCCATATCTAGACCCTGAGATGAGAAATGACATCAAGAAAAGAAAGCAACAGCATGATAAGCAAATAGGCAGGAGGAAATAATTACATTTGTTGCTGCTATGTTAAATAGTGCTCCAAGGCAAAGACTTTGATTTGGGTCCATGTACGAGCTCTCCTGAAACCGTCGGATATTTTGTATACCTTTTACTTTTCGTTGCCTCTTCTGGTCAAAATATAACAAAAGAAGTGAGTACACATAATATGGGAAATAATGGTGAATACATAATAAAACTTGCAGCTCTATCTAAAATCAACATCTTTTAAGTAATTATCATTTCATAACTAGCACAATTTAAGTAATTCAGTACATTACTATGATGCGGTCTAAACTAGCACATTGGGCACAGATCATAATTATAACCTGTCAGCTTGAGATACATCGTGTTCTTGAGATGATTCACACTGTGATAGATTTCATACTGGATTACTTGTAATCGACTTGGAATTTGTTTCAGTTGGATATAATTTCAGGTCAACTGAACTGAATGCGAGCACAAATACTAAAAAGATACGGCTATCCATAGATATGACATGCTTTATTTATGCAATAAGATACTCCAACATTACATGATAGACATACACTACTCTATGGTGTTAGCTTGGTGCCACCATGGGAGATACAAAATTGGTGCTATAATGTATGTGATACTGCTTTTCAAGGATTCATTCCCCTTCAATTTCTTGCTGACATGACACGTTTCCATAAGTACTGCTGCATATATCCAAATGTTTCATGAATAGAGGTGTGAAAGAGCTTATATTTCATAGTGGAACATTTAATGCTGGTCAGAATGCTGAAAAGGTTTTCGTTGTTTGATACTCCCTCTGTCCTAAAATATAAGCACTTTTAGCATAGTGACAAGTCAAACATTTTTAATAGTCTAATCATCTATCCAAGTCTATGATTGAATTATATGAAGTTAGGCTGTGATGCACTATGCAAAAGAGATTGAAACTGATTTAATGTGAAACTATGTCTCCCTGGAACAGAACATTCCTGATCATTGAACAATAGTGTCTGCAATATCTATAACATATCTCACTCCTGAACTGAAGATGCACCCTAGTTTTACTGACAAGAATAAAATTTTACTACTGTCTATGATGCAAGAGACTTTGTTTTCCTACTTGAATGTCAAGATATTCTAATATACCACATAGTTTATTACTGAAAAATGAACGATTAATGAAACGAGCCCAAGTTGAATGATTCGGCACCTCTGATGGAGTAATTCGACGAGGAACCAGGGAACCCCCTATTTGAACAAGCCCATCAGAAGTGAACAGTGTGACTCTATCTTCTGGCACCCACTGAATATCTGTTAAGAAACAGAGATTGAACCCCAAATAAAGCCACGCCATAAACGCAAGTATAAAGCCTCTCACAAAGTGAAATAAGCAAAATCTGCAGAACAATGAATGAGTTCATCATCATATCACAGACTAGTAACAGCTGGGGAATCAACCATCACCCCACGTTCCCACCGTAAGACTAGCGCAACTAACCCCAGGACCCCAGCTCATTGCTCGCCATCGAATCGAACCATTCGAATTCGGATACCAACCAGAACGATCAGGGAGAGTGTGGGGTGCAGGAACTTACCGAGGCCAGTGGTGAGATCCAAGGACTGATCCCATGGGTAGGGCCCATACAGATCCTCGGGATCGTCCTTCCCAGCTCGAGCTCGCAGCCGGTGGAGCGACCGGGACCCGAAGCGGCAGCGGCGGGGCGACCGGGGCCTCCCGCCGCGGAGAGGGGAGGAGGGCAGCGGCCTCCTGGACGCCAGCGAGCGGGGGAGGGAGGAGGATGCGGCTGCGGCGGAATCGGCCATGGCGGACGAGGTGGGGGCGAGGAGATGCGCACGGGATCGCGGAAAAATGGGTGGATTTTTTTGGGGAGGCGATGCGTGCGCGCTCTTTTTTTTCTTGTGGTGGCCGGCGCTTGGTCGCTTGGTCGGTTTTTGTTCTTGGCCACAGGAGGAGGATGTTGGATCTGGGCCGTTGGTTGGTAGCATTAAGAAAGAATGAAGGGGTCAGATTAGCCCGTACCCGGTTGGGGTGTTTTAACCGGTGTGTAAGGTGGTCTACGGTGAAAAGAAGGACGGTTTCAGCGGTCAATCGCTTCTCTTTCTTTTTTTTTAAAAAAAAATGGCAATAGTTAACCCAAAATTGAATTAAACAATGTTATATATAAAACAATAGAGCTTTCCTAACTTTTTTTAAAAATCAGGCTTAATATTAATAGTAGTAGTAAATTGGACAAGTTAACTTTACATAATAATTCCCTTGTTCACTAAGGAGAGAGGATTTGGCTCCCCTTTGATGGTGTTATTAATGAATCTCCTCTCTACTATTCTAAGTAAAAAAAATCAATTCTAAAGATGAATGTGAACAGATTTCTGTATGGTGAAACTATCAAACATAAAACACGTAACTAAACTTCTATGAGACCATCAATAGGGAGTATGGTGAAACTACCAAACACTAACAGATCGTCTCTCTACTGCGAGCTATAGTATTTTCTTGCTTAACTAAGCTAGCTTGGCAGCATAACCAAACACATAATATGTTTCATAAGAACGCTTGTATCCTATCCGCAAGATGTTTCCGGCGCCAACAATGACAATTTCATTTTGTAGATATTTTTTTATAAAAAAATCATACAGTTAAAATGCAGATTAGTTATAACTAGTTGTACTGCACGACTGTTATTGCTCTCTATAGTCTGTTATCCAATAAAATGTGTCAGTGTGTCATTAAATAATCTTGGATGTATCATAATGAACATTTACAAATTTACTAATGGTATCAAATTTTAATGAATAAGTTTTACTTCATTGGGGAGGAGGGTTTTTAGAGTTCTAAATTTACGACTTTTCCCTATGGTCCAACAAAATAAAATAGAACAATTTTCCTCTATATGAAACCAACAGTTTCGAAACAGGGGTTTGGAGTTTTAATCCCCGATCTGTTTTCTTTTTCCAAAAAGGAAGCTGACATCAGCGTGGCAACAAACATTTTTCGTGCAGGCCTCCCCTCCGGGCTAGACTGTCAAAAAAGCTCAGAGCTCGCAAGTTGCTCGAGCTTAATTCCTTATAGGCTTGATTACTAGACAAATCAAGCTCAAGTCAAAGCTGAGGCTTGCAAGCCTAGCAAGCTCGAGCTTGAATAGCTTAGCATAGCTTGATTAACATATGATGTACTACATATAGGATGATATTCTTGATGTATCACCGTATACTTATTATCGTATTTTACATGCTTAAGTCTTAAGACCTCATCAATGATTCTCAATAAAAGTTATTATATGGCTGCTAGTAATGAATTCATGAGAGCCTCATTCAAGAGAAGTTGCGGAGGCTTTATTTAAGAAAAGAAGCACCCATTAATTTTGATTACTGATAGTTTGTATTGATATCTTTTATATAAAAGTAAATTCTTTGGAGTTCTACCAAGTTAAGCTGTCAAGTTTGAGTAGGCTCGAAGCTCGATTGAGCTCGAACTCGAGCTCACTCTCAAGCTTGACCATTAACCAAGCTCGGCCCGAGTTCGGTTCGAGTTTATAAGAAGCTCAAGTCTACATACCAGGTTCGCTCGAGCTCGGCTCGTTGACAGCCGTACTCCGGGCCTCCGGCACGTCTCAAGCCAGGCGTAAGAAGCAACCAAACAGGCGCAGTCGCGGGCATATCCGATAACCGATAAACCCACTGCTCACACTCTCCACTCTCGAGCCATGGCCCTCGCCGCCGCCGCCGCCGCCGCGGCAGCGGCCGTCTCCTTCCCGCCCTTCCTCTCCCGTCCCGCCGCCTGCGTGCTCCTCCGCTGCGGCCGCCACCGCCGCCTCCCTCCCCTCCTCCTCCGCGCCGCCTCCTCCACCTCCAGCGCCCCGGACTTCAACATCACCTTCGCGGAGCCCACCGCCCCCGCCCCCTCGAAACCCAAACCCTCGACCCCCGCCCCGTCCGCGGAGCAGGTGGTGCCGTGGATCGTGCGTGGGGAGGACGGCAAGCCCTCCATGCGCACCGGGCCGCCGCCGGACGTCCTCCAGGCCATTGCGCTGGCGGAGGCGGAGGCCAAGAAGGCCAAGAAGGACCCGCGCAGGAGCCACAAGGGCGCCGCCGCCCTTGCCACCCCCGTCGCCAATGCCAAGGTGAGGGAGAGGAAGGCCGCCCCCGCGACGGCGCCGCCCAAGTTCTCCAAGGCCGCGAGGAGATTCTACAATGAGAATATCAAGGAGCACGAACCGCAGCGGCTCGCCAAGGTCCTTGCCGCGGCAGGAGGTAGTCTTCCTATCACGCAGGATTTTATTGAAGCGCTTGAATTGGACTGAATCGAGTTCAATCAAAGTTATATAGTTACAGCAACACATCAGTTGTCTGAATGATGGCGTAATTGCTCCTTCCAGTGGCCTCACGAAGGACATGCGAGGAGCTCATCTTCCAAGGGAAGGTGACCGTCAATGGTTCTGTCTGCACTGCACCCCAGGTATGATTTTCTTTTTGAGCTTTATGAATGATGAAATGCTACTTCTCTAAGTTTGTTGCATGTCTAAGTAATGTTTAGCTCTTATTCTCATTTATTTGGTGCTGGTCTGAGACCAACTATCGTGCTATTGCGGTAAAATATAAATTGTTTTAATTTAGCTAGATCCTGTTACTATGGATTTTGATCCATGTGCTTCAAATGCATTCATAGAAAAGTTTATTATTTGTTACATATGATTCTTATACATTCTTTTTTATGAAGACCAAAGTTGACATCTCAAAGGATTCTATCTATGTTGATGGAAACCGCATTTCCAAGAAGCTTCCTCCGAAGTTGTATTTTGCTGTTAACAAGCCAAAAGGGTCAGCTCTTATATTCCATTCCGCTATCTTGTTCCATCAAAGCATTTTTGAAATATATATGAAGGACGCAGCAGTCCATATGAGCAACATCTCTAAATGTTATTTCCAATGTACTGCAGGTATATTTGTTCTTGTGGTGAACCAAAGTCCATTATCTCCTTATTTGATGACTATTTGAAGGGTTGGGTATGTTCTTTTTATAGTGATGGTATTTCCTAATATTTGTGAAATCTTTCACCTCTTATGCTTTATGCTAGGACTTACAATTTCCATTTTCAATTAACATTTGCAGAGCAAGATCCAACCAGGAGTACCAAAACCGCGCTTGTTTACTGTGGGTCGTCTTGATGTTGCTACAAGTGGTTTGATAATAATTACAAATGACGGTAATTTCATTGTATTTCATAATAAATACTTGGGAATCAATATTTTGACCATCCAATACCTAAAGTTAATTTGTTTCTCTTTCAGGTGAGTTTGCCCAGAAACTCTCACACCCTTCGTCAAATATAATGAAGGAGTAAGTTCAACTTCTTGTGTCCTTCGAAGTACAGTAATACAAAATCACGTACTTGGAACACTGTAGACATTATCCAGATCTTTTGTAGAAGAAAATTTAATAGTCTGTTGGTATTACTCTCATTTACTTGGAGAAACGCCCATGGGTCCTCCGGCTAGCTCCACAAGGTGGTGGGCTAGCTGGCCTGGGTTCGAATCCTCACCCTTTCTATTTATTTGATATTAGGTCATTCCCTAATATTCACAATTTGTTACTCTCATTTATTCATTATCAATATGCACTGGTAATTGCGAAAAGAAATCTCTGAAATATCATTTTTATCAAATTTAAAATGAAAGCAACATTGACTTTGAGTTGTTCGATGTTGCAGATATGTGGTAACTATAGATGGACCAGTGCACAGAAATCACCTTATAGCTATCAGTGAAGGCACAAAAATTGATGGCGTCAAATGTGTACCTGATCTAGTGGAACCATTGGATGTACAATCCAATACAAAAAGGACCCGGATTAGAATAGCGGTACTTATATTTTCTAGTATACCTCATTTTATTAGATTCCGGATTGACTTTACTGTCTGTTTCATGAATTCCAAATTCTTCATAGGATAATGTAGAAGATAGGCAACTTGACTCTTTCTGTTCAGTGAAAAATATACCCTAGCAATGAACCTATCCTATCATTCCTTTATGGGATATACAACATGATACATGTCACACGAAAGGTCTCTTTAGATAGTATCTTGCGGTCAAGATTTATTCTTAAATATCATGACAAGCTAAAGTGGTTAGTGATTATGTAAAGTTCACTTTAAATGTCTAACAGGCAGTTGGTTGGATCGATAATTTGCCTCACCTGCTTACTTTTTCAAATGATTGAAACCGTGGAAACCATAAGAAACTGGTAATTCTGCAAAGCTTCTGCAATAATATGTTTCGCATTGTTCAAAAATAGCAAAATAATTTTAACATGTCATCAGCTAATTTGGAACCATTTCTTGATAATATTTCAGCCCCATGAGTTCTTACCAGTGTAGAAGGAAAAGTCACTACTCTGGGCAACATACAGTATTTTCAATGACATCAATATGTTATGGACTTATTGCTCAAAATTCTTGCATGTGTTCTTATCTAAAGCAATTCTATAGAGATGTAAACTTGCAAAGGCATAGCATTTGGTCATCTACTCATTTGTATGCTATTTTTTTTAATGTCTGGCAGGTTCATGAAGGAAGAAATCATGAAGTTCGTGAACTCGTGCAGAATGCAGGCCTAGAGGTTTGTTTGTATGCTCAATATTTTTTCTCTCAAGTTTTTCCTTTATATTTTATTGATCATATCTTAACATTTCCCATTGTGCAATACCAAATTTGGTAACTCAAGTAATTTAGTTCTAGAATCAAGAGCAAATGTTGTTTGTTAATCCCTTATCTGATTGAATTGTTAGAAATGAAATGAGGACGATTGAGGACGATTAATGATCAGTAGCACTAATGACAAATTAACAGTATGTTTTAGAAGAGGATTGAAATGCATCTTATGTGCTTCAGAGTCTTCTTTTCAACAGAAATATTATTATGATGATCGAATATTTCAACGACAGAGATTAGCAGTGTGCTAAAGACATAGTGTACTTACTAAAAAAATGTCATACACCTAGCACATTGCGCTTCAGAGTTTTTATTCTCAAACCTGCTTATGATGATATACTACATTCTACTATATAGTTCTTAGCACAGTAGCTTTTGAGATGCCTAGCATGTTTATTAGTTGATATTATCTCAAAGCACTTTGCAGATCTCAATTCTTGTGCTTCTACAAGCACTATAGTGCATAAGATAAATTGTACTAACTGTAATACCTGTACAACCGAACATCACTTGTCTGAAAGATTTTGTTCACATCAGTTTGGGATTTCTTCCTAGTCTTTAGGTGTTTCTAAAAACAACATTGAAGTCTAAGAAGTACACTTATCTTATATTCTTATGGGTGAGGTAGGCATATATCCTTGTGTACCAATAAGTGTGTTTTTTGCTGGAATTGTATACCTTGTCATGTTTCCCCCCTCTGGGAAGCAGCTGATATTTTATCCTTGTTCTTGATAGGTTTATGCCTTGAAACGTGTTCGGATAGGCAGGTTCAGGCTTCCTCCAGATCTCGGGTAATGCAGTTTACCGCATCTGTATATGTTTGAAATGGACCATTATACATTTACACTGTCTTTTTAGCATCTTTGCACCTACTCGACATGACATGTTCTTTTCGTGTAAAAGATATGAACACTGAACACTATATACTGTAAGAAAAAGACCATGTCTATGAAATATCGCAAGAAAGAGCATGGCACTTTCTTGCTGTAAATGATATGAACAATAACTATATCATAAGACCTGTCAAATATTGCGAGATAACATGGTGCTGTATACTTGATAGCATCTGCCAGCAGGCATGCTAAGTCCTGTCCAGTATAGTTGGCTGATTCAAAGATAACTGGCATGCCATCATTTTAGAGGCATGATTCCATGCACAAAATGATAAATTAATTTCAGAATCCTGAATATTCTCTCTGTTGTTTACCATCATTTAGTATCCTGGACCTTTTTGTTTTCTATTTATTCTTACAGACTGGGAGGAAAAATAACACTGAATATTAACCCTTGTTGGATGTTACATGTTCAGAATTGGGAAGTTTGTTGAACTTAAACAAACTGACCTCAAGTCACTGGAAGGCAACAAGTAGAGTGAAAACCTGGGTCCACGGGTGCTAATTTCGACGGTAATGTGGATCAGCACAACTCCATCGAAGGATAGCAATTGCTCCTTCTCACGTCAAGGTGAAAGCTACTCCACACCAATGCCTGTACGTTAAGTTGGTGCGGATGGTGAAGATGGACAAAGACATACTTTTGGCTTGAAGAACACACAAGCTGCTTGGAAGAACATCTTTCAGTGCCAAACAACGCAGCAATGTTTGGTGGTGGAGATGTGATATTGTCAAGTTGAGGATTAGTGATAGAGGCTAGTAGGCTACACTTTATCAATATAGATGCTCTTACGTGAGGTGAGGTACAGGAGGTATACGAACCATTTTGCTACACGATTCAACACTTATCAACAAGTAGCACTTGACCAAATTCTCTCGTCATCTGTATTTTGAGCAGGAATTATCCATGTTATGGTTCTGCTACAGCTGGAATATTATTGTGATTGACAAAAGCATGTTCCTTTTTATTCTTGAACATTTTGCCAATGGTAGCAATGATACCAAAAAAACATTGTACAAGTGGGAATCTGAAAGCTGCTGAAAATGGAGTAAATTTCATAAAACCTCATGTTTTTATGATCAAAGTTGTAGAAAACCAAACGTATGATGACTCGTGACATATAATCACATGTTTTATGGCCTAAATGTTTCATAAAACCCCACCCTGATTTAAATTTCAATTGATTTCAGCATATCTGAAGCAATGTTTTTAAAGTAGTGAAGAGTTAAACTAATAACCTTAATCAAGAATTCAACAACTTAAAAGTTTTGTATGTATTCTATGTGTTAAATTTTAAGTAAATATTTGACAGATATTTATAGTGGTGGTGTTTTGTGAAACTTAAGAACCAACAATTGATATCCAAAAAACGCACAAAGAAACGTGAGATAGTTGGGCTCGCATGGGCCTCAGCTGGGCCTTGGGTTAGTTGTTGCCAACGGGGAAGATTAGTTTAATCCGCCCCACGCATCGCCATGGACCATCTTCTCCGGCTCAGATCCGTCCGTCCCCCGGAGCGCCAGGCCGCCGCCCCGCTCCCCTCTCTCCTCTCGTGCGCACGACGCAGCCGCTCCCCCTCACGCGATCGCTCCCCGTCGCCGCCGCCGCCGCCGCCGCCGCCGCGGGCGCGCGCGCGCTCGCATCCTCTCTCTCTCCCCGCGCCGGCGGGGCGCGGTTCTCCGAGCCCAGCTGTGCGTGTTTCGTTTGATGCCCATAGGAAGCCCCCGCTGTAAGTGTGATCTAAGCCTTCCTCTTCTCCTACTTCTTCAGTGAGAGTCGTCAGTGGTTGCTAAGATTGCTAGGCAGGCTCCCGCATCGGCGGAAATGCGGCGCCCCCTGTGCCGCGTAGCCGCTAGATCAGGCGCCGCCATGGCGAATAGCTGCCTCGAATGGCTCGCTTTGCCGCGGGTGGTTGCCTGATCTGATGTCCCGTTGTTTTTGTCTTCAATGAGCTGCCGGATCGATGAATCTCTGTTTCCTCTCGTTGATCCTGTTTCTCTGTGGAACTGGAGCTCCCGGTGGTGTGATTTTGTTTGTTTAATCATCTGTGTATCGTCATCTCCTTTTCACCCTCTTGCTTTGCTTGGCAGGAGCTCGACGGGTAGAGATGAATTTCCTCTACCGGACTTCGCAGCCTGTTGCACCCGAGCTTCCGCGGATTCCAGAGCAAGATCAGCAAAGGGATAGCCTACAAAAACCAGTTACAACTCTGGAGGGCCTTATTGCTGATGATCCATATCAGCCCTCCCCTGAAGATGAAGAAATTGATAATGGAGCTGTAGATATCGGTGGGGAATCTGCAGATGCAGATTCAAAAAATTCAGTTCCTACTGGAAAGCATACCGATGTTTTGAATGACGAAGGGTGGATCACAATTCCGAACAGTATGTGCCCTTTGACTTGCCCGTCTTTATTTTCATTTGAAGTCATTACTGGTTAATAAGAATCCATTTGTTAGGAATATCTCTACAAGATCTGCTAAATGTTCTAAGGAAATCCATATTTTTCTGAAAATTTTCCTTTTGAAGTGCCATGGAACATAGGTCATGCTTTTAGAAGTGCCATAAGCTTGTAACAATTAATCCTCTTACATCTACGGTCAGTAACATCTTCAATTTACTTCAACAGAGGAGCTTCCTGATAACTGGAATGACCTTTCAGACATGTTGCAGCTACAGCCTTTGGACCGCCCCTTCCTTTTTCCTGGTAAATGCATTTTTCCTATGACTTTAGTCTAGGGGGTCTGGCACAAGTGCATCATGATTCTGCCTGTTTTCTAGAATCTGAACTAGTTAAGTTATCAGGTGAGCAGGTTCATATATTGGCGTGCATGTCCGCTTCGAAGCAAGAAACACAGGTCATATCTCCCTTTAGAATTGCTGCCGTGATGTCTAAGAATGGAAATTCTTTGCAATACTCCACAAATAAATCTAGTCATGCCACAGAAAATGGTGATAGTAATGTAAAGAATGGAGAGAATGGTTCCCAGGTTGTTGAGGATGACATGCAAAGTGTTGAACTCAACAGCGAAATGTCTCCTATGACACAAGATGACATGCAAAATGTTGAGCTCAACAACGAAATGTCTCCTTCAAAACAAGATGACATGCAAAATGTTGAACTCAACAACGAAATCTCTCCTTCAAAACAAGATATTTTGGAGACCGAATCTCTCCTTCGATTGGAAGATCACAAGCAACAAATTGAAAGTATGCTTCAAAGATTCAAAATGTCCAATTTTTTTGTCCGAATTGCAGAGTCAGATGAACCTCTCTGGTCCAATAAAAAACTACCTGTATCAAAGGTGCCAGAAGAGCAATCATATTCAGACAACCAGGAAAACAATAAGGGTTCAAGGAGTAAAGCTTATAATACCATTTCTGATAAAGGAGTTTTTGATGGTAGCACATCTGGAGGAATCGCTCGTGGTACAGCAAGGTGCTATGCTCTGCAAAATGGAGACATCGTGGTATGAATGATCCTTCTGTTTAGTTACTGGGTGACACTATAAGTAGAACTTCTGTATAATGTATGCCCATTGGAAGTTTACTTATGAGCACTGCATAAATAATTGCAAGTTGGATGCTTTAATCATAACTTCACCAGGCATAAACATGGTACCCAGAGACTGTTCTCATGTGCTACCTATTTGCGTCAGTCTTAGCAGATTGACATCACTGGCTAATACCTCATGCCCATGCCTTTCAGTACTCTCTTCTTTTTCTGCAACTTTATAAATCACGGCATTGAGCAATGTTCTGAGATCTTTAGAAGTCATATAGCATTACCTTTGGTGAAATCCCCTTTTTTAGAAAGAAAGGAAGCACACGTGTATCTGTTGATTAATTTTAGATGTTATACATATGCTGATTAATCACTCATGTTCTTTGTTGGAAGGATGCAGGTTGTTTTGCAAGTGAATGTTGGTGTTAACAAAATGGAAGCTCCAGTGCTAGAAGTTCTTCAATTTGAGAAATCTTCATCAAGCAATTATATAACCAAGAATCTGGTCAATGGACTTTCTAGTGGTGATGAGGATCCATGTCAGGAGCTGCTAAGCTGGCTGCTCCCTTTGGATCGCACACTTCCTCCGCGATCCTTATCACCTCCTACTCTCAATCCTAGTGCATCACACAAGCAATCTTATTCTGCTTCTGGTTCTCAAATTTTTTCATTAAGTCACTTCAGAAGCTATTCCATGCCTTCAGCCTCATCCACTCAACCACCCAACATTAGGCCACCACCAATTTCTGAAAGTCAAGAATTTGTGCCTGAAAAGCCTGCGAAAACACCTGATATTATAAATGATGGACAACTTTCCTTTAGAGGAGTTCCATTGGAGCCTGAACGGTATTCCGTACGTTGTGGTCTAGAAGGTGTATATCTACCAGGGAAAAGATGGCGGAGAAAAGTTGAGATCATTCAACCAATTGAGGTTCACTCTTTTGCCGCAAAATGTACTTCGGAAAATCTTCTGTGTGTTCTAATCAAGGTTACGCGAACATACCTAACCATTAATATCTCCTACTTAGAGAAGCTTTCATACCTAATGCTTCTATCTTCAAATTTCAGAATATTGCTCCACAGCATGTGAAAGATATAGTTGTATTCGTAGATGCAATTACAATTGTCTTTGAGGAGGCATCCAAAGGAGGTGCTCCTTTGTCACTGCCAATTGCCAGTATTGAGGTTGGGCACGGGCATAGCTTACCAAATCTTGCACTCAGGTATATGCTATTTCTCATTGATTTCACTCTCTATCCACCATTTCAGCTTTATGCAGAGAAATTGATTGGTTCAATTCCCCCTCGGGGTCCATCAAATCCAGGAGTTTGAGTTTGGCCTCAAACAAGTTGGTCTTGTATGGCCTAGAGCCCTAGAGTACTGGGTTAGTCAAAGCAGGACGGATTAATTCCACATTTCCCTTTTACTTTCACCAGATTCAAGTAGTGATCTATGCTAGTAGTAATAAACATGGTTGTATGTTGAGTATTTCTTACTCTAAACATTGAAGTTTATGTCAGATTCTAGAATATTCCATCTTTCTTAAATGTTACTTTTTCCTTTCCAGGAGAGGCGAGGAGCACTCTTTTATTCTCAAGCCAGCAACTATGTCGTTTAGGGACCGAAGGACCAACAATGATGCACCTCTGACTTTGTCACTCCCTAAGATGAATGGAACTGCCACAAATGTTTCTTTGCCTAAGGTTGGCGAGACCAATGGCTCTCTTATGGATCAGTATGCTGTACTTGTATCATATCGCTGCAATTACACAGGTAAACTACTTAACAGATGGGGGTAAGTGACTTGGAAGAAGCGTTGAATTGTTATTTCTGACTTCCAGCCTTCTTTCCTGTGTAGAATCAAAACTTTTCTTCAAGCAGGCCACCAGCTGGCGACCCTGTGTTGCTAGTGACCTTATGATCTCTGTATCATCAGAACTGTCTTTGCGAAATCCTATTTCGAGTGCTCGAGTTCCTCAACTCCCAGTGCAGGTAATTCCTATGCTTTTTTAGGTATATTATGCAGATTATCCATGTTTCATTTTGATAATGCAATCCACTGTTACCTTCCAGGTCTTAACCCTTGAGGCTACTAATATGACATCAGAAAACCTTACCGTAACTGTTCTTGCTCCAGAAGCGTCTGGTTCTTCTTCAGTTGTATCCTTGAACTCAGCTCCAACCACGCCAAATAGTTCGTATGACAATCTTAATGAGTCTGTGAGAAGATCTGGCTTGGGTAAACATCGAGCTGGTTTTCGAAGAATGAATTCAGTCCTTGCTGGCTCACCAAAAGAAAGTGACAATGGAGGAAATAGAATTAGCACTTCTGGAGGCTGTACTCATCTGTGGTTGCAGAGTGCGGTTCCTTTAGGGTATTGATCCTCACCTGCTTTTCTTTCTTTGAGTGACACATCCCATGTACCTTGTATTCCCTCCGTCCCAAAATAAACCAATCTCGTACCGGATGTGACACATCCTAGTACGATATGTCCAGATTCATTGTACTAGGATGTCATATCCTGTACGGGGTTAGTTTATTTTGGGACGTAGAGAGTATTTCTATACACTGAAGAATAACATTTGTTGTCACCATTGTGGTAGGTGTATTCCTGCACGTTCAAGCACCACCGTCAAGCTTGAGCTACTTCCATTAACGGATGGGATCATTACACTGGATACACTTCAAATAACGATAAGGGAGAAAGGTATACTTTTTCTTGCAAGCATAGTAAAAACACAGAGAAAAAAAAACAAATTAGTGGCATTGGAGGAACACTTTTTTTTTAACAATCTGTCACAATGTGAATATCCTAGATTCCTTAGGATGTTGACATATATTTATTTCCTGTTGGAATTGATTGTAAAAAAAGAAAGAAGTATGTAGACTATAGTGGAATTTATTCCATGTTTCCTGCTTATTTTGTTTGATATCTTTCTACTACAGGTCTTACATACATACCAGAGCACTCCTTGGAGATATATGCGTCAGCTGCCAATTCAACGGGAAGTTCATAGAGTCAATATCAGAGTGTCAAATGGTGCAATTACTGTCTTGGTGAATTGGGGTCTGGGGTCTCAACCTCTGCACAGAGTGTGAGGTCACTGGTTCAAGTGTTGCTCATTTGTATCCGATTTTTGACGTAGAAGCTCCTACAGCACGATCTCGAAGCCAAATAACGCTATTTGTACGTGGGAAGGATTTTGCTGCCTACAGTGGAGAAATGGGCACAATGATCTGTCTATAGACTATAAATTGGGTTTCCAAATCCATTCATACACGGGGGTTGCTGAGCTGCTAGTGTTGTCTATACAGGCTCATCGAAAATCTGTAATGTTTGTGTTGCATAGTTCAGATTCCATTTTTGTGGTGTTCATTTTTGTTCCGTGTAAACCTGGACAGTGCCCATCTTTTGTTCGACAATCGACAGGCAGATGTATCATGCATATGGTGTAGCGAGGAAGGAGAAATTCGCAGATGTATCATCTTTGCTCGTGGTTCATACTGAATTGCTATACTAGCGCATTGCAGATTTTGTGAGCTGAACTGAGAGCCTCCATAGATAATTCAGTGCCACTTACTAGTATATACTCCCTCCATTTACAAAGAAAAACCTAGAATTGAATGTAATATATTCTAGTAGTACAACGAATCTAAATAGATATATGTTCAAGTTTATAATACAAGGATATGTCACATCCGGTATTAGGTTGGCTTTTTATGGGATGGTTATCTTATTGAAGTATTGCTCCCGTTTTGTTATTTTAATAGATGATGCCAATATTGTTTAACATTTTGATTGACCATTTATTTTATTAAAAAAATTAACTAAATACTCCCTCCGTATTTTAATGTATAACGCCGTTGACTTTTTTATCAACGTTTGACCATTCGTTTTATTCAAAAATTTTGTGCAAATGTGAAAATATTTATGTCATGATTAAAGGACATTTGATGACGAATCAAGTCACAATAAAATAAATTACATAATTTTTTTAATAAGACGAATGGTAAAACGTTTGATTAAAAGTCAATGGTATCATACATTAAAATATGGAGGTAGTATCTTTTATTTTGATGCGACTTAGTTTAACATTAAAGGACATTTAAATATTACTTATATTTTTTCATATGTGTACTAATTTTATTTTCAAATAAGACAAATATTAAAGTGTTGTGACAAAATCAATGATACCTCTATTAGAAAACAGACATCTCAGAAAAAAAAAAGAAAACAAAGATAGTACATAAACAACATTATTAAAAAAAAGAACATTAGTACATAACAAAATTTTTATACTCCTTTAAAATAGGATAATGGTGGTGGCAATAAATCCGAAAATGCTTAACATCGGCCGTCTGATGGGAAAGAAAAAATCAGACACCTCTCGAATCAAGAGAGCAGAGACGCAGGTGCATGGCAAAGGGAAGTTGGCGCAGGTGCAGAGGCGCGGGCACAGGTGCATGGCAAGGAAAGAAAAAAATCAGACACCTCTCGTAAGTCAAGTAGCATGCATGCAAAATTAAAATGATTTTTTCTCTTAAACTATTTATCAAAACTTTAAACTAATTATATCGTTGGATTCATTACCATTAAATCTTTATAACAAGATATCACATGACTATGTTCCGACGACTTTTTCTTTTGACTTTTTAAATGCTGTACACAATGCTAATGTAATGTTCCAACGAGTATTTATTGATGTTTCACTAATACACTTGCAATGTCCCACGTTATATTTTTATATGTTTCACCAAATATTTTGACTATGTTGCATATATTAAGTTTTTCTCAATGGATCTTTTCTAATGTTGCAGGTTGCATAACTTAGATGTTTCAACAAGTTTTTACGATGTTTCATTTGTTCATTTTCAAATATTGCATGCGGTCCTTTTCTTTTTATGTTTCAGTAGTTATTGACTTGATGTTTCAGGTATAATAAATAAAATGTTTCACATGTGAGAAGTGAATGCTTCAATTGAAATTCTACTATAACTATGTTGCACATTTTAATTTTTTTATAGTAGACTTTTTTATGTTGTACATGGTGTTTCAATAAATATTTTCTAATATTTCACTAGTTAATTCATAAATGTTGTACGGTGTTCTACATTTTTAGCAAGTATTTTATAATGTTTCAGCTATTCCAGCTTAATGTTTTATGCAAGATAAGAAAAATGTTTCAATTAGGAATGTAATTTTTTTATCAAAATATAGTCATGTGAGATCTTGTTATAGATATTTAATTACAACGAATACAATGATTCAATTGAATCGCAGATCGGATAAATAACTTAGGACAAAATCTAGTTTAAAGTTTTGCAAAAAGTTTGTTATATATATATATGGATGTATAAGAGAGAAAACAAATAGAGCAGTACTACCTTAGTGAAGGATGCACGTGCATGGCAGAGAGAGAGAGTTAGGGATACCACCTGCCCATCGTGAATGGTGTCCGATTTTTCGTCAATCATCGTACGTTCGATGGGTAGCATTCCCCCGATAAATCCGTAAAGTTACAAATTAACCCTGAACTTTTTAATATTAAGAGCTCATTTAAAATATGCTGCCACATATAAAATCGAACTAAGGTGAACATTCCTCATAGAAAAGATGTGTAACTCGCGTATATTTTGTTTTATTCGTAGTAAAGCACCTGCATTCATTTAGTTTAACATAAAACAGCTAGAAAACATTTACAGAAATGAAGTAGTAATAATTACTGTTCATTAGTTATGACTCTCTCACGGGCAAACAGCCAAACATGCACAGCAGTATGAAAAAGAAGCAAATGCAACAAAAGATCGCTTGGCTGGTGGTCGTCACGGGGAGACATCCAGCAAACTCCAACATCCATTCTCCGCCGTTGGATCCATCACCTCAACCAACATCAACCATCCAACCCTCTCAACCCCAAACGCAAAGCACACCCCCCCGCATTAAATAATTCAAACCGAGGAGGTGGTGCGTTTAGGAGAAGAGCCGCCGCCTCCTTCTCCTGCAAGCCACTCCGTTTCCGTCTCCGCCCTCCCGCCGTCGTGCGCGCCTCAACTCAAAAATCCCAACCCCAACGCCTCTCTCTCTCTCTCTCTCTCCATCTCGCCGCGTCCTCCTCCTCCTCCTCCCGATCCAGCTCGCGCCGCCGGCGACGAGCCGAGAGGGATCCGCGGGGCGGGTGGGGTTGTGGGGCGGGCGGAGATGGCGGCGAATGGGCGGGCGTCGGTGCGGCCCGTGGAGAGGCACGGCGCGCCGCCCCGCCCCGCCGGGCGCTCCAGGTCGGTCGCCCCGCCGTCGCGCAGGCCCTCCCCGTCCCCCTCCCGCGCGCGCCCCGCCGCCGCCGACAACGACGGGGGTTCAGGTACGCGCTCCTCTGCTGCTCCGCGCACCCGTGAATCATCGGAGAGCGCACTTCATCATCGGTGTATTTGGGGGTTTTTCGCTGTCGGAGGCCGTCCGGTGAATGATGCATTTCCTCTGTTCGAGGAGCCGTGGAAGCGCGTCTCGGGTTTTTCGCTATTCGTCGGTTTCTCAGCGAAACTCCAAACGTTACGGGGTACTTGCAACGGCGACGGGAATATCATTGTCGTTTGAGAGATGACCATTTCTGCATTTCAGAATTGGAAATTCGCTATCAGTTATATATTGTACTAATAAATCGCACACACATGAATACAAGTCATATATGTTCATGTCATTCGCTCTGAATTTACGCCATCTCCCTGGTGCTGCTGGTCTGCTAGCACAGTACATTCTGCTAGATATCTGTAACCAATGCTGTTTTCTCACATTCTGATGCGGTGAATGTAGCGTAATATGCTTTACAGTTGTTTATGGAGTTGGTGCCAATATAGTATGTTTTCAGAATTGATAAAGGGTGTTTTTCACAGATTCGTGCAGAGTAAGAGTTGCTGTAAGGCTCCGGCCGAAGAATTCTGAGGACTTAGCTCATGGCGCGGACTTCGATAGTTGTGTTGAGTTGCAGCCTGAGGTGAGCATCCTATTTTACTCTCTGCGCTTTGTACCTCATTATAAGTAATTAACACCAATACCTTTTTAGCTACTTAATTACTTATTCTGCTTGTTTTTTATTGTGTGCAGTGTAAGAAGCTGAAGCTAAAGAAAAACAACTGGAGCTGTGAATCATATAGGTTTGATGAGGTTTTCAGTGAAAATGCTTCACAAAAACGTGTATATGAGGTCGTTGCAAAACCTGTAGTCGAGGCAAGTCGTACATGTCATCACCCTTTTATTTACACATGTAACGTACTACTTCCTCCGTTTCACAATGTAAGACTTTCTAGCACTGCCCACATTCATTTAGATGTTAATGAATCTAGACATATATATGTGTTTAGATTCATTAACATCTATATGTATGTGGGCAGTGCTAAAAAGTCTTACATTGTGAAACGGAGGGAGTACTAACTATGAGCAACATATTTTCATTGCAAATGCTTATGTTTGTCTGTTTTCTATGTAGTTACATTAACTTCAGTTGGTAGAACTTGATTATTATCAGGAAGTGATTCTCTTAGGTGCCAAATAGTGTACAACAGGCCTGCAACTATGCCTTAGGAACACTTTTCTGTATTGCTAGTAGGAACAAACTTTTATGTGTATACAATTGGAATTTCCCTTTAGCCTGTTACTAGCTTATGACCCATTTGCATATGGTATTTTATTATATTGGCCTGAGAGAATGTAGAAACTATTCTGATAAATCTCGCAGAGCGTGTTAGAAGGATATAATGGGACCGTGATGGCTTACGGTCAAACAGGTACTGGCAAGACATACACAGTTGGTCGGCTTGGAAAAGATGACCCTTCTGAAGGTGGAATAATGGTCAGAGCATTGGAACATATCCTTTCTGTCATGTCTTTGGAGACAGATAGTGTGGCAATATCATTTCTCCAGGTTCTATTCTCAACAACTGAAGTTATTTGTTTTGTACATGTATCATTATTTCTTATTGATCGACATTATTCTTTTTTGGCATGGAATGGTGGAATTGTTTTAACTTTCTTATTAGCTAGGATTCTTCAAACTGTCTCGATTAATGCAGGAAGCCAGGAACAGTCATATATATATGCTAAGTCTTATATGATTATCGTGCCACATTGTCACAATCATTTTTGAACAGATTATGTAAGACATAGCACCAGTTTTTGTATTTAATACATGACATCAAATAGGTCATGTATAACAATATGTGTTTGAACACTTTCACTCACTTTAATATTATCCATCCATAGTTCCAGGTAGTTTGCCATGTTATGGTTACTCATGTAGAATGTACATAAACGTGGTCGACAAAGATAAAGGCATTTTTCTATCGTGCTAGATAAATTGCATAAAAAACTGCACAAATGGGATGAAGTGTTATAGTTCATGGTGTACTGCAAATTGAACCAAAATGCACCATGGTTCATTTAATGCTTAAGCTTCTATGTCCATATTTTTTTTCTCAATTATATAAAATTATTTGAATATTCATTAGTGGTCCCTTATTGTTGTAGTATGTTTTTCCATACTAATGTATACATGTTTATTTGGTTTATAGCTTTACTTAGAATCTGTGCAAGATTTACTTGCTCCAGAGAAGACTAATATTCCGATTGTTGAGGATCCAAAAACTGGTGAAGTTTCTTTGCCTGGTGCTGCAAAAGTTGAAATCAGAGATCTTGAACATGTTTTTCAACTTCTCCAAATTGGTGGGATGAATCGTCATGCTGCTAATACTAAGATGAACACAGAATCATCTCGTAGTCATGCTATTCTCATTGTATGCTCCTTCTTCCTTGCTGTGGGTATTCTGTTTTAAGTTCCAAAGTAAATTACATGCCCATGCGAATTTGATATTCTTTTCAGATTCATATACAGAGGAGTTCAAGAATAGAAGATGGAAGTAATACCTCTCTTCCTAATGGTACTGACAACCTTTTTCCTGATAATTTACCGCTTGTTCTCAAGAGCAAGCTCTTGATTGTCGACCTTGCTGGATCAGAACGTATCGATAAAACTGGTAGGTCTTACCATATAATTGAAACAAACCTTTTCATTTCGTATGTTGTATTGTTTGTTTGTAATATTAATCTTTTGTCTCCCAGGAAGTGAAGGTCACATGATTGAAGAAGCCAAGTTCATCAATCTTTCATTAACGTCTCTAGGCAAATGCATTAACGCGTTAGCAGAAAATAGTCCTCATATACCAACAAGAGATTCAAAACTTACAAGGATACTGCGTGATTCATTTGGAGGTATGATTTCCTTTTGGTATGATTGAATTTCTTGTGTTTGTCCAAAGTATAGGTGCCTATTAGATTGTTTGAATTTATCACATTTGTTCAAACATCATGGTTACTTTTTTCTCCACATCACTATATGTGTAACACTGTAATTGATTTGCTCAAATCTCCAAATGCAGGGACTGCAAGGACTTCACTCATTGTGACAATAGGTCCATCTTCAAGGCATTTCTCAGAAACTTCAAGCACAATTATGTTTGGGCAGCGAGTAAGTGTAGATTGGTCAATATTTCATTGCTCTCTCTCTCTCTCTCTCTCTCTCTGTGTGTGTGTGTGTGTGTGTGTGTGCGTGTGTGCACAATAGGTCCATCTGTAAGATACTAAGATCTGTCTAAGTTGATGAAATTTTGCTCATTTTCCCTATTCCAATTTGTGCAAAATTGGCCTCTACTGTATGGAACCTATTCTTGTAAATGGTATTCAGAGCTTTTCCCACTAGATATATTTTTACTTAATCCCACTAGATATATGATGGGTTAGTTAATATCTGAACTCTACTCCATCCCAGGCCATTAAATTATGCCATGCACCTGTCTTATACCAACATAATGCACCTAGTTTCATGGAGTTGGAAACGTCATTTCAACTGCTTCTAACTGGATAAATTACTAGAGTGAACTGAGCAGCATTAATTTGCACACAGTGCAAACTGTGCATGTTGCATTACATCAGAGACTTAATTCATGCATGAACTAAACTACTTGTTACTGGTTCCTCTTGAAATGAATTCAATGGCTCTCGTTGTTTAAAATTGCAACTCTGCATTTACTCAAAGAAAGAAACTCATGTTGTCTAGTTGTTTTATGTCGTTTCCTTCTTGTTCCTTTTTTGTTATAAGTTATAACACCACATTAAGTCGTTCATTATGTGATTTCAGGCAATGAAAATAGTGAACACGATAAGGATAAAGGAGGAAGTTGATTATGAAAGCCTATATAAGAAGGTAGAACATGAAGTTGATCATCTTACGTCAGAGATGGAGAGGCAGCAAAAGCTCAAAAACAGTGAGAAAATGCAGTTGGAGAAAAAACTGAAAGAATCAGAAGCATCCTTGAATGATTTAAAAGTGACCTCTAACATGCA
This sequence comes from Oryza meridionalis, assembly GCA_000338895.3. Lineage (NCBI taxonomy): Eukaryota > Viridiplantae > Streptophyta > Magnoliopsida > Poales > Poaceae > Oryza > Oryza meridionalis. The sequence goes on from CM002526.2 coordinate 3,056,422, forward strand.
AATTGAGGTATAACTTTCATAGACTAATTGTCCAAAAAGCATAGACTATGAAGTTTGCATTATATATTAATTTTGATTCATTTTTGTCACTCCACAAATGTCTACCAGTTCGGGTGCCTTTTGTTTATTACAGAACCTTCTTACTTACCTTTGTCCTTCCTATTGGGTACATGAATTGAAGTAAATATCTATTGTAATTTCTGACAAGTAAATCGGTTGTATTTTTGTTTGTGCTTTCCATATAATTATTAATTGTGAGCATTCAGGAAAAATCACTTTCAGTACATAAAACTTGCTTCAGGGCATTATAGATGTAATGTAACAAGTGATTTATTTTCGCAGGATATGGCGATGGAAAAGCGTCAATTGGAATCTACAATCAAGAGATTGATGCTGGACCTTGAGAAAGAGAAAGGCAAAAATAATATTTTATCTGAGCAAATCATTCACTTAGAAACATCATTGGATGAGAATAAGGTAGTTTTTCTTTGCCATATTATATATTTCTCTCATATGTAATGTTTATCTTGATTTTGTACTTAGTACTTTGATGTAGTTCTGCTGACACTGAGATGTCCTATTTCAAGGATAATTTCACAGTTCTAACACAAGTTTTGTTGTTAGTAGCAAAAACAGCTTGAGAACATCTCAAACACAAATATTCTTGCTGATACAACTAAATCTCATGAGAAGAAAATAAGAGAATTGCTGAAGCAACTTGAAGATGAAAGATCACGTTCTGCTAGCATGAACGGCCATTTAAATGTACTACAACAGCAACTGAGTGATGCTCAGAATTATTTTCAGGTATACTTTCAGAATTTACAACTGTAGCTATAATGCAGTCAGATAATTCATAGTAACTAATAGTCTAATACAATATAACCATACTTCACATTTTTTGTTTGTGGTTGCATCTTGTTTGGATATAATATCCTCATTCCTCAACCAGGACTACTCTCCATACTTGAAATGGAAAAACATTTTAGACTAGACATGCCTTGGGTTCTCTATAGTTTTTCCTTTTTTTTCTTCACTATTGGCTTTTTGGCAGCATGTCCTTGCGCATGTCCTTGCAATAATTTAAGGTTTGTTGGAGGACTTGTTTGCATCCTTCAGGAATTTTGAAAAGGTTAATATGAGGATATCCCGGTTGCAGGAAAATATAGCCTGTGAATTGGAGAAGCAGCTCTCCAGAACCACTGAAGAATTTGCCAGTCAAATAAGCTCACTCGAAGAAAGAATCGCTGATCTCATATCAGAGAAGGTATGGCAAACACGGGACAGCACATCTAAACATATGGAGATGTTTAGGTTTTCTCAAATCTGCAACAATTTTAATATACCTTTTTATTTAATTATTCTTCTAGGAGTTGGTGTATGAAGAGCTGAAATCTACTCAAGAAAAGATGCAACAGGAGATGAGACATAGACAGGGCCTTGAAGATGAAATTCTAAGGTTGAAACAATCTTTGGCTGATAATTGCTCTGAAGAGGTACCACACTTGCATTATAATCTTGACATTCTGATGCTCATTTTCCAATCATATCTTATGTCAATCTCTCCTTTTGACAGTCTAAAGCATTATGTGGTATGGTTAGATCAGGATCTGGATTAGGCAGTGTGCCTTTTATGTCTAAGTCAGGAAATTCCAGAGAGTTGCTATCTAGCCAGAGAAGTAACATATCAAAGATATTTGAAGAAGGTACTTTTATTTGTGGTACAATATCAGTGTAGCTGTTTTTTGTGGGTAGCCATCTTGACATTATTTTTGGTCCAACTGGCATTCAGTCGGTCTTCCAAATGTCCTGGCTCTGTTGAAGTCTGATGAACTAGAGGTGCAGATCCATGCTGTCAAAGTGGTAGCTAATCTTGCTGCTGAAGGTACGGGACTTCATGTAAAACTCTGAATATTTTTCATTCACTGCCTTTCCTTGTACATTTGCATGGAAAATATTCCTGAAAAGAGGATTTTTTTTCCTAAAAATATGTGGATCTCTTTTGGTTATAATATGTGAAAAATGTGAAAGTGGCATATTGTTCAAATTCTGTTGACGAACATATTCAACTGTTCCATACGAATTGTAATTTGCACTTGGTCATAATATTGAAGCCAGTGATTTGTTTCAGTTATCTGCTGTCTATGCTATGTTTTCTCCTTTAGAAGGCAACTGCTATAACCATAGTTAATTGTTATCACCAATCCATCTGGGATTGCAGACGTTAATCAGGAAAAAATCGTTGAAGAAGGAGGACTGGATGCTCTTCTGTCACTTCTAGAAACATCAGAAAATACCACAATTCATCGAGTCACAGCTGGTGCTATTGCTAATTTGGCAATGAATGGTAATGCCTATTCCAACCTCTCATGAGATTTATTTTCCACATTTGGTCAAAAGGGGCTATTATTTCATTGTATAGTTGGCTCACTGCTGATAATATTGCAGCATGGAAGTAGTTGTTAACCGGTGTGTTCTATAGTCCTTCACTAAATGTCTTCCGCACATGCCAAATGACCCAGTCATTGACTGAAGGAAAATTCCCCAATAGGTTTCCAGCATGAGATATTCTTTTTACATATTTGAACTATATCTATCTATATTATTAGTCAAATTTATATTGCGATATTTTATAAAATGAGCAGGCAATAACTTAAGTATTAAGTTAGATCCTTGTAAGTGCAGGATCAAACCAGGGACTAATAATGAACAAAGGAGGAGCTCGATTATTAGCAAATATTGCGTCGAAAACTGATGATCCCCAAACTCTGCGGATGGTTGCTGGTGCCCTTGCCAACCTATGTGGAAACGGTACAACTTGTCTTTATTGTATCCATTATAGCAAAATATTCCTTTTGATATGAAATTTCAATTTTCTTGAACGGCAGTGGGTGTCATATTTTTATTCAAATTTCAATTTCAATTTTAATGAGTTAACTATTTTTGTTTGACAATGTTGCTAGCAGCGTTCCAAATACCAGTATTCCCTAACTTACCAGGCCTGGTTCCACCGATTACCAGATTTTACTAGATAAAATTCAAATCCAAAATTTTAATTTTTTTACTAGTACCGGAGGGTAACTGTGCAGTTACCAGCTGAAAAAAAAAATCTAAATTTAAAATTTGAGTGTTTAGTTTGAATTCATATCCTTCTAGCCAGTAGCCACTAATCGTCCGGCGCATCAGGACAGCTTATTAGGGCCTTTTTTAACACTGATTGCTAGTAGTTCTGAAATGAAGATAAAAAGGTGGATAGCGATGCAGAATGTAAACATGATAAAGTCATGATTTTACTGATCAAACTTGTTAATTGGTGCACCGGATATTTGTCAAGAGCTGATAAGTACATTTCTTTCATTTATCTTGTTTTAGAATACAGAAAACCTAGACAACGGTATCCCGTTGGAACGGGATACCCTTATATGAGACAGTACTGATACCTAATACCTGTTGTGGTACCAGCTGCATGGTACCCGATGCCTATGATACCTGTTACCCGGTAACTGCGATACCTAGGACCTGATACCTGTGATACTCGTGTAAGAGAATAGTTAATATGTCTATCCCGTTGCAACGGGATCCCGTTTTATAGCAGCCCTCTTTAGAATAATGTAATTTTAGTTGGGCAATTGTCCTCTTGTGACTTGTGAGGGTGCACCACTTGTGGCTTCTTGAACAGCAAAGACATGCAACTATCGAGCTAGCATTCCTTTGGAAAGGAAACAAGAGAGCTCGTGTATGTAGAACATTGATTGATAATGAGTGACCAATACCATGTACTCCTTTTTTTTTTTTTTGCAGAAAAGCTGCATGTTATGTTGAAACAAGATGGCGGAATAAAAGCACTTCTCGGAATGTTCCGAACTGGACACAACGAAGTCATAGCTCAGATAGCACGGGGAATGGCTAATTTTGCAAAATGTGAATCCCGAGTAATAAGTCAAGGTTAGTACATTCTCTATTACTCATTTGTGATGGATATATTCATTCATATAATTCTGTAATTGTTTGTTGTTTTCTATGAGATTATGGTTTGAATATCAAACTCCACATGGTTGCATGAATATCAACTGCAGAACAGTCTTGAATTTATTTGGATAGTTATGACGATCTGGGTGTAGTTGAAAAGAGGTAAAATGCGGCAGAGGACAATCTGAAGTGTGATACACTGATAGGATACAACATGCCAACAGGGCTAGAGCCTGCTGAAATTGCGTACATACTTCTTGAAAATTACTATAGTAGATCTATGCATATAACGCACATGTTCACAAGAACACGAACCGATATTACACCACTAATCAATTAATAATATCCTGGTAGGCTTACACAATCATATATGCTAAATATGCCTTAACATGGATTGCATTGTCACATGTTACATATTTTTTTACCTTGAACACTATGGAACACTACTGTCCTCAGCTCTTTTCTCCTGAAGATAACTATGCAAACTTGAGAGGGAAAATCCAACTTTTTTGCCATTCTACCCAAAATAGGTCACAGGAAAGGGAGATCCCTCCTCATCGAAGAAGGTGTTCTTAATTGGATGGTGGCCAATTCATCAGCGTTTTCTGCTTCAACTCGAAGACATATTGAGCTTGCCTTTTGCCATTTAGCTCAAAATGGTACGTAAACTGACTAGCTGCCGTCACCTTCGATCCCTCCCTGTGTACAATCAAGCTCACGCATTTTGAGTATTTGACCCTCATCACTGATGTTCCTATCACATCCGCATCTTCGCAGAAGATAACGCCCGTGACATTATTCTAACCGGAGGGATCAAGGAGCTCCTTCGCATATCAAGAGAATCATCCAGGGATGATACGCGTAACTTGGCGAAAAAGGCATTAAATTCAAATCCAGCTTTTTTCAAGGAGATCCAATGATTTACTAGGAAATCTCAAGGGAACTGTACTTTCTAAAACAAGAAATCCTGCGATTCAAACGGATGCTAGGGGTATAAATCAAGTAATGAAATCATTTTTGCTGGGCAATTACGATTGCCCCAAAATTTAAGATTAGAATTCGACAACATTTCTTTAATATTTGCCATTACGGCACGATCAATTGAAACACCAAGAGGTTAAATATTTGCCCGCCGTACACTTCGAGAGCTTAATGTCTAAGCAAAAACGAGTGATGTATGCGAACTTAGTGTTGAATAGCCTATGCTATAAAGTACAAAAGGCTGCATGACATAATGTTACAGGAGACCGTTACAAGGCAATTTCTCCGGCATTAGCTAACACAACTATGCTCACACGCTGAGATTTGGACAGAGTTGAAGTACACAGCAATAGAGCAACAATCTCCAGTAATTAACCGAAAGTAGCCTGTCCGCTAGCTCGGGAACTTCGTTGAGTACTGCTGCGGAGACTGACACAGCAAAAGAGCAATCAGCAAACCCAAAATTGAGAAAGGGAAGATTGACCTCAATTAAATGTTGTATTCCATACCATAAATGTTGCCGTAATCATCTTTCCCGCAAACCACCTACCATGAAGTGCTTTCTGTGCACTCATGGCAGCTGTTATACTGTCAAATCGAAGGTACACAAAGCCAGAAGTATTCCTGCAAAATAGTTGCAACAATACCAAATAATTAGGCTATCCTTGTAAAATTGGCAGGCTTTTCAAGGTAGATCAGGTTTGCACATGGCAATAAATGCACTGCAGTACGAGGAGCAAAAGTACACTGCACCTTTCTGAAGTTGCAGTACACAAGAAAATTGAAAGATAAAAGCACAGTAAACAGAGCCTTTGGATATGTTAGCAGAGAATAGAGAATTCCTAACACTCTACAAGTACATGCTGGTAACTATTGAATGCTAGATTTTACTAGATTACTAGATTGTGTTGGGACTTATGTACCGGGAAGCTGTAGAAGGTTACAATAATGCCGTATGCAAGCTGTTACAGATTTGTTGACAAACTTACTTCTGTTACAGTTTGGTAATTAGTGTTGAACAAACTTACTTGTCCACAAAAATGTGTTTTACTTGGCCAAACTTGGAGCATTCTTCTTGGACATCATCTTTGATATCCAAATCAAAATCAGGGTCCGTCTGCAATAAAGTAAGTTTCAATTACCCCGCAAAAAAAAAGTAAGTTTCAATTAGTTTTTAATCAACCAAACAGCAAGGATACAGACCAGTAAAGATTAAAAAAAAAGGTATGGACTGTTGGTGAACCCAAAAAAAAAGAATGCAGTAGTAAGAACAAACCTCCACGGATGGATCAAACATATTTTTAAGCAATAGGCATTCACTGGGTGGGGCTGTCTCAATGGCTTGGGTAGTAATTGGAAGAGACACCCCAGGAACTGAACCAAGACCAGGCACTGTAGGCAGTACAGATGCAGCGACTGGAGGAGCACCAAGAACTGATGCAGGTGGTAATCCAACAGAAGTGTTCAAACCAGTACCGGCTATCCCAGCAGTCAAACTGCAGACAGACAAAAGGAAGGTAAAAAATTCAGAGGAAGGTTAAGTGTTCAAACCAGTACCAACTATTTGTAGTTAATATATGCCAGGCACATTTTTTGAATTGGAAATGCAGTGAAAAATTAAAAGGTTATGGCTAACATGTCTTGTCAAGATAACTTGATGATACCATAAGAATAATAAGGTACTGTGGCATGTTCTCGGCATTTCTCAATCATGGTTCACTCTCTTGAAATTTGTAGTCAATGCGATTGACATTTGATGTTAGAAATGGTGTAAACAATATATTAACAAAAGCGCTGTACACCAAAGAATTGGAAGAGGTCCTTGGAGAATGACCTTGACAAGCTATATACATATGGAAACAGTGTTGATGTAGTGGTGGATGAATCCTGACGATAATATAGTAAAGGTCAATAACGAATGATTTTGATACAAATGACAGCAACTCTAACAAGCAAGATAATTGACGTTCTGGACATTTGACATCCCAGTATTCTAAATATGAACTTTAAGGCTCTGCAGTACCATCAACAAATTACAGAAATTACCTGGTTGACTGAGCAACACACTATTAAACAAGCTACTACCTCCATCCCAAAATATAAGGGATTCAAACTTTATCCCAAAATATAAGGGATTCTATAGTACTACTTGTGCCATCAAACGAGCTAACCCCTAACCAACCTCCCGTCCATACCACATTTAAAGAGGGGTATCATGGTCTTCCCTTTTTTCTTCCTATTTATACTACCTCCGTTTTAATAGATGACGCTGTTGACTTTTGGAATAATTAGTGTAAATATGCCTATAAGTCATACTTAAAGATTTCTTTAATGATAAAACATGTCACAACAAAATAAATGACATTTTTATATAATTTTTTTCAACATGGCCAAACATCATGCCAAAAGTCAACGGTGTCATCTATTAAAAAACAGAGGGAGTATTTATGGGACAAAGGTTATATGTAAGATTGAATATGACTGATGTAGTTAGATTGACATGGCCACATCAAGAATATGACAAGGGCACCAAAAAGATAGTTTAACCCATTAAGCTCACATATATACCTGGTGGTAACGCCGCTACGGTCTAATTTCTGCATCAAAAGAGCTCTTGAACTAGCATTCAGTGCCTGCATACATCAGCATTCAGCAAAATCATCGCAGACACAATTGAGATACTGTTGCAATATGCATAAATATGTGGCATTTGAAAACAGCCTCAAACATTAACCAACTAACAATGAACAAATGACCATGCAATAAAGGCTTGCTATAGTAGATATGCTAGGTATGCAGAGTGCTCAGTGTATACTAAACCATCATATGCTGAAGTTCCAGCACATTACTCCCTCCTTCCCAAATTGATCATCATATAATGGAATTCAAAATTTCCCAAATTGATCATCATATAACCACATGGACACGAATTTCATCGGAATACAATTGATGTAGCAAGGGAGAATGCATGCTAAGGGTGTAATTGGCATGGTGTTTAAATCGATGCATGCACTGTGGGAGAATGTGTGCATGATGTCTTGATTGATGTGATTTAAATTATCATTGGTTTTGGTGCATAAACATATATGGTGATCAATTTGGGATGGAGGGAGTAAAATCTTCTCTAAAAAGATTGAGGCGAAGTGCAAGCAAAAGCATGCTATGTCCCAAGTAATTGTACTTAAAAGAAAATGAGGATATATATCAAATATGACAAGTGAATTTCCAGTTCTCGATGTGTCTCCAGAAATGGCACCCACCAAACCTCCACCTTCATCGTCATCCAAATCTCCAGTAGTTACTCCACTGACTTGAACTCCTGCTTGGTCCGTCACAGCAGAAACCTGGTTACAGCAGTTTAGCATAGTGTCAGGCAGAACCCTTATATTTGAGATGTATAGCTTGAAAACAATATGTATTCTAGTAAATCTGAAGAAACCACTTGCCTTAATCACACGTCCAGCTATATCAAGTTGCCCATTTAAACTCTGAGCAGCCTTTGCATCTTCAAGGCGTGCAAACTACATGATGAAACAGAAGTCAGCCACACAGAACTCTCCACAAAAACAAAAGAATTACTTAATAAGCAAACACTTGCCTGAACAAAACCAAAACCTTTACATAACCCAGTAAGTGGATCTAGTGGCAATTGGACAAGCTCCACCTGACCAAACGGTTCGAAGACCTGGTAAAGAGAATTCATTAAACTCTATATATGCATAACAAGGATGCCATAGTAATTCTTCTACCCCATAAAAGTAATATGTTTTCCATTATGAACTCCAAAGGAAATTTTCTTCCAAAAGCACAGCCAACTCATATCTAAAAAACAATTTGTCAGCATTACCTGTCTCAATTGATCTTCAGTAATATTTGAGTGAAGATTTCCAACATACAACTTCCTCGCCCCACCTGAAGCTGCTCCACTTGAAGAAGCATTTGACTGAACTAAATTCTTTTCAGCCTCTGATGGCTTAACCATCACCTGTTGACCAAGAAGCAGCTGGCCAGAAAGAGCTATTGCCATTGGTACAGACATAACATCATAGAATTCGATGTACCTGGAAACATAAAAGCATAATAAATATCAGGATATCATGTCGCCGATAGAATTAGGCCGCATTCGTTCAATCTTTTGAAAAGATATTCAGTTATTCACATAAAATCTTGAATATCAAACATTTTCAAACAGGTTTAGAATTAATTTTTCCCAGCACAAACTAATTGCACATTCCTCCGATCAAAATCATATGAAAATGTGCAGAAATGGCATCCAATAATGTGGAATTGCCATGTTTGATGTTCCACGCTGCTTACTTCACCCAAAAAGATCTTGTATTCCATCTTAGTCATAAGTAGCTGATTATCCCAGTAGATACACCAAATTATAAACATTCCTGCCGAGTATGAAAAATCGGTGAATATATTCCCCCATAATAAATCGTAGATGTAGCTACAGTTTAAAAATGCTTGTGTAATCATAACACCAACCAGAAAAATATTGACAAATATGGTCGCATTAACATTTGAAATACCCTACCAATCACCCCCACCCAAAAAAAAAATCTCATACACATTTGATCTCTTTGCAGCCTTCCCTTGTTGCCCACCAACAATGGACCTTACAGCACACCTACACTCACGTGCAAACATGCCTAACATTGAATCCAACAACCTAAATCACAATATTTGCCACATGAGCACAAAACTGGAGCAGCTTTACAGAAAGCTAGGAGGCATTTGCTATTTGCTTGCTACAAACAAATGGCTTAGCAACACAGACTAAAACCCCAAAACAGTGGGTCCATCTCCCTCATTCTCAGTAAGTCAATATTGCCACTTGGACACAAAACCAGAAGCATTATAAACACAAACTAACGAGTTCATTCGGATACTGTGAAACCTAAAATCAAGCCCCACCCTCCCTCTCTAGATCTCAGGTTATGAATCCATGGGAGGTACCAAACGACCAAGGTAACAATCAGTAGAACACCAGAGTCTAACCAGGTCTTTTGGAGATTCTAAAACTGGAAACACAAGTAACACCCTGCCTCCCTCCCATCCTATGCGTAAACAATAGATATATTTGGCTATTATAAGCAAACTGCTAGATATTCCAAGCCACTAAGAAAATAAAACCCCTCTTTTCGCAACTCAAGGAAAAAAAACAGGTAACAAATAAAACAATGATCTCATATGTTGCACAGAATTCACTATAAAAACTCACCCAACTCCTTTAGAACGGCGCGAGTTTCGGTCCATGATGAGGCGAACATCCCGGACCTACAAAAAGTAATCAATGTCAGCACACTTATTGATTTGATGCAATGACAAGAGACCGAACAAATGTGCAGCAACCATCAGAAGAACTTTTTTTTTCCCACCACACCACAATTATAGGCTGTAAATGTTCATCTGCTAATCATAAAATATTTTACTACTAAAGAGGATACAAGCAAATTCAAAGTGAGCATCACCTTCCCAGCCCTTGAAAAGAATTCGTACACGTCTCTTTCATCCGCCTTCAGAGATAACTGTGATTATGCTCACAAACATTAGTTTCAAATAGAAAAGGCTTCAGCATTTTCCTGGTCACAAAGTGAAATTCAAATGTTACACTAAAATGCACCTGGTAGGCAAATACTGTCCTTTGATCTCGTTCTGGATCTGCTTCAGGCTCTCCAGCCTCTTCTTTCCTACGTCTGCACAGACAATAAGCAAAACTGTCATAAGCATTGATACGAAAATATAGAAAAATATATATATAATACAAGCCCACATTAATCATCAGCTCCAACAGTAATGGAGTTCCTCATAAAAAGAATACTACCTCAGTTTCTCAATATCAATCATTCCGTACATGTTATTGTCCATCCATACTAATTGAAATTTATATCACCAATCAATCCTCTCTCCCTACCTCTAACGGTCTCACCTAAATAACAAGATTTGTTAAGATCACAACGCTTAACTACCCAACAAGTTATCCAATAATAATAATTGAAGAAATGAATGTGTCAGATCTAGGGGTCTAGGAAGAATAACTTTCAACGTTCACTGAGCATAGTTCAGCCATCATTACAAATCATAACTGACTAATCGAGTTAGACATTTCATTAGAATATGTGGCCCATCAACATTCTATCAAGTCACATCGTAACAAGACATGCCTTGGAGATAAGCAAAAAATGTAGGGTAAAAAGCCCTTTGTTGTAAGGCAGACATGCATCACTATGATTGGGGGTGAAAAAAAACGGATTTACTAAACCATTTGACCCAGTGTTGCACATGCATGCATGCAGCTGCTCCCCCCCCCCCCCCCTTTTCTGCATTGATGCATGCAGTTTAGAACGGTGAGTGGGCTCTGAAACATCATCTAACCAGGTTTCGCACAACTCTTAACTCTGACAACTCAAAGTTGACATCTCCTGAAAAGGGTAAAAAGCAACAAGGGTTGTTTGTGCAGCGGGCCGAATACTGAGTCCCCTTAACAATAAGACACAATGCTTCAGTGAAGAAGCCCAAAACACCGCTCACCAGCATTTCTGCAACACAAGAAGTACAGTTCAGCTCCATGTTCTGGATGCAACAAAACTTTATGCGTGGATGGCACCATCGTTGCTCTCAGACCACCACTCAAAAAGCATAAATTGTATCATCCATCTTGAATTTCCCTATCCTTGTAACCCTAACATAGAACACTAACTCCTATCTAATAATAGTAGTATTAAAAAAAAGTCACCTGATATCCTAGGTCAGGCTCAACATCAAGACCACAGAAGATGGCTCTAGCAAATTGAATCTGCAGGTACCCATACTAATGTTCAAATTGTAGGAATTTACAAGAAGTCGAGGTATATAATACAAAAAACTGTTAATAGCAGTAGAATTGTAGGAAGCAATAGGAATACTCTGATAGAAGAGTTATCAAATCATCTGCTATAAATTATGCTAAACGATGAAAGCAGAACTATTACACGCAATTTACAAATTGATGCTGCATTTGTACAAATAAGAAGAAAAGTCCCAATGCACCCCATAATAATATACTCATTACACTCAAACTATGTTGCTATCCCCATCCCATGCAATCCTCCGCGAATATTACAATATATCATGACCAAGTGTAGAAAAATAAAATTGATTTTGTTGGAGACAACGATGCCTAAGCGCATCAAACGTGGTGAAAACGAGATTATGGATGGCAACTTTTTGGAATCAAGCAATCGGCAAGTCTGTTAAGACCACACAGTTCATAACACAGCGGCTCCAATACAGGTGGGTAAGGTCATGAATCGGCACCTGACATCGCGGTCACGGTAGTCTCGCTCGCGGTAGCGTTCGCGGTCACGTTCTTCGTCGTCGCGGCGGCGCTCGGACCGGCTCCGGCTCCTCCGCTCCCTATCCTTCTCCCTCTCCCTCTCCTTCTCCTTCTCCTTCTCCTTATCCTTCTCGCGGTCCCGGCTTCTCCTCTCCTTGTCCTTGTCCCTCTCCTTCTCGTCCCGGTCTCGGTCGCGGTCGCGGTCGCGACGCTCCCGGCTGCTGCGGTGCCGGTCCCGGTCCTTGTCGCGGTCGCGGTGCCGGTCCCGGTCCTTGTCCTTGTCGCGGTCGCGGTTCTCCTCCGAGCGAGAGCGCTTGGATCTGCGCTCGCCGTCGTCGCGCTCTTCGTCGCCGCCGCCGCCGCAACGGCGGCGAGAGCTTCGCTCCTTCTCCTCGGATCTGGGCGCGGCGGCGCCGTTGGACGGCGCCCCGGAGCCCTCCACCGTCTTCTCCAAGTAGTCGTACTCGTCGAAATCCATGGCGACTCGCGGCCGCGGCGACGCGGAAACCCTAGATGAGGAAAGAGAAAATTGGGGGAGGGAGAGAGCGCGCAGCTAAACCCCCACCCCCAGTCCTCTTTTCTATCGAGGAACACCGAACACGCTAGAACGAGCAAGGGGACTGACTTGTGGGACCCGACATCCCTCATATTGGGCCGATAAATTTGCGGGCCGGACTGGCTAGGAATGGGCCTGTACTGTCCTACTACCATGGAAAAGGAAATATGGCCCACATGCCGGCGGCGGGCAACGATGGCACCGGCAGCAAACCGGTCCGGACTCCTCAGGGAGAGGGAAGAAAAAAGGGAAAAAAATGTGCCATGTCATTGGCCTAGCATGCTAAGTAGGTCAAACGAGGTTGGATAAAAATGAAGCGATAAACCAAGTTGTTTTGGACTAGAATAATACGATAAATTTACGAATCTCAATACACACTTTGTAATTTTATGAATATAAGTGAAACCTTCTTATAAAAGACCACCATCCTCTCTTAATACTCGTGAACTCGTGAAGTTGACGTCGTCCTACCCTCATGGGGTTGTACTCACCATACGAGTTCGTGCAGGCATGATGCATGCTTGTGGTCTCACACGGCCGAGTTCGCGCTGAAGGTATGAGATTTCGTGGCCCAATAAACTTACTTAGCTTCCCGCCCACGCGCGCATTGGGTTTGGATCAATCTGACTTTACATGGGTAAAGTTAGAGAGCTACAGTGCTGTGACCTTGGGAGTATTTTTAGCGGTCCAATTCACAGCGAACGGACAAGATCGATCGCTACAGTAGTTCAGTAAACAGTACATGTGAATAGTATTTTTCACTGCCTTACACTGTTGCTACATTGAAACACTACATATTACTGTTTCTACCGTATCACCAGACACATTTTACTGTTATTCTCTGCCTTTTCTATCCAAGGTCAGTGGAGCTGGATCCACGCGCATTGTGCTCCAAATCTGATGGTGGGTAGACAAACTCGTTACGTGTTTGCATGCCGTTCTTGCTACGACGATCTAATCTTGTGAAAAATTCAACAGTGTTATATTTTCGAGAAAAAAATGGTGAACGGTATATTTTCATTTTTTTTCATTAGCAATAATTTCAGTCGTCAAGGCACGCTATATATGCCTATTAGTGGGTCATAGCTCTTGGAAAAGGTAGCTCCTATAGACTACCTCTTACATGAGATGCAGCATATTCTCTCTCCCATTTATCTTCTCTACTTCATAGTGTGATTATTTGCACTTATCATTTATTTTAAGCACCTAAGAACTTATGACTAGTCACCACAAGGGTTTACCTTATCGTTTTAGGAGAGGTTACCGTCCCCTCCCCGGTAAGGCGGTTACCGCGGTAACCGTCGAAAACTGTCTGAATTTCGTGAACAAAAAATGTAAATTCAAAAGTTGGCGGTTTCGCGGTTACCGCGTGGTTTGAGCGGTAACCGCGATATTTGTAGAAAACATAAAATTATGAAAAAAAAATGCTAAAAAAATTTAAAAACACTTAAATGTATGTAGAAATTAGGGATAATTATAATAATATATAGGATACTTGCAAACCTAGTTATGGATGTAAAATGCAAAAATTAAGGCCAGTACATTTTTTTCCATTTCCTAAACAATTATTGGTTTTGCCCTCAAATTTGATTTTATCTTACTCTTTTTCAAAAAAAAAATCTTCACCATCTATCATTAAAAATCAAAAACTACATTCATGATTTTTTCCTATTTTTAGGAATTTTTGAATTTACTTAAATTTCACCTAAACCCTACTGCTGGTAACCTTACCCTACCCTGCAGTAACCGCGCGGTTACCGGTGGTAAGGGACACCCTGTCACTCCTCCCCAGAGAATTCGGATCAGGTGCAGTTGCAGTAGTAATTGCAACTTAGCAACTGCACGCAACATCAACCGTCCATTTTTGTGATCAATGGTCTAGATTCGTAGCTACAGTAAACAGGTGAATAGTACTTTGTGCTACATTGTTTATTGCCACAGTAGTGTGAACAGTACAGTGCGCGATCTAGACCGTTCAGCTTGTATCTAACTATGCGTACTGCTACTGCTTAGGTCTGCACCTGAACCAAATCCCTCACCAGAGTACAGCAGCCACACAAGCCACGGCTAGAGGCCATCACTCTCACAGACAGCAGACTCCAGGTTCCAAACACGTGTGCAAGATAGGCTATTCATGATGCAGCCTGCAGCCACGAGGATCAATAGAGAATTTTGTGGCTAAGAAAGCTGAAAAAAAACGTGAGGGGTCTCCTAATAAGAGGCCTGTGGCTAAAGAAGCTGACTACTGCATGATAGTATTGGTTTCATTCCAAAAACACAGGAATGGCACCAACCGTGTTGCAACAAAAGGAAGCTGGCGAGGAGGACGTCGTCGTCGTCGTCGTGGGAGCCGGAATCGCCGGGCTCGCCGTGGCTCTCGGGCTGCACAGGTGGGAGTTTAGCTATTAGCGCGCGGCGCGGCGAGCGATGCGTTTGCCGGATAACTGGATATAGACTGCTCTCTGTGTTGGCACAGCTGCAGGTTAACTTGAGCTGAGCTGGTATCATCTGCTTGCTTGATTGATTGATCCGCATGCAGGAAAGGGGTGAAGTGCCGGGTGCTGGAGTCGTCGCCGGAGCTCCGGGCGTCGGGGTTCGCCATCGCGACGTGAAGGAATGCGTTGCAAGCTCTTGACGCCCTTGGGGTGGGTGACAAGATCAGGAAGTGTCATCTGCATCTTCAGGAGTAAGTACTAGTGTACTCCCTTCGTCCACTCACTAAAGAGCGGTTAAACTTGGCGCACTTTTCAAAACTAATTTGTAACTTTAAATTTCTCATATATTATAATGTTTGTCACAATAAAATTATAATCATATGAAAGTAAATTTAAATGACAATCCAATAATATTATTTTCATCAAATAAAATTTAATTTATAGTTTATTGGTCAAATATATAAAGGGTTAAATATTAAAAAACATGTGCATTTAAAGAGTTGAATATTAAAAAACGTGCGCGCCTTAATGAGTGGGACGAAGCGTACTATGCAACGCACAAGACTTAACAAAGACCTAAACACTGCAGGAAATACACCTTTGTTATTTCGTTTTTGCATGTCACTCAAACATGCATAATTTATTTTTAGATGAAACAAAATTAATTGATGTGTATACTTTATTAACATGTATGTCTAATTCGAGCTCTACAAGTTGAAAAAAAAAGAATATACGGCCGTACGTGAATATATGAATATTATGTACATTTTAATTTGTTAGTAGTTAATTCTTAATTGAGAAATTGTAGTAGTTAATTTAATTTTGTACTTTTTGAGTGATATACTGTATATTAATTATTTTTTGAAAAAAAAAATATAAATGCAAGAAACAAGTGGACATTTCCTAGAGCGAAATTCCATCTCTATGTTTTGATCTGAATCGTTCACATCACACAGGTTGCAGGTCTTCTCTTCGTCCACGGGACAGATGCCACATACAACGTCTCTTAATGTGCAGGGGAAACGGTGAGATGGCATGCTCAGACTGATCTCTAATACACACTCCAGGCCGTGCTTACTTGCCGATTTGGCTTGGATGCAGAGGACCCAACGAAATGCTCTGCGTCAGGCGGGACTGGCTACTGCGAGCACTTGAGGAAGAGCTACCAAATGGCACCATACGCTACTCATCCAAAATCGTTGAAATCGAAGAGGACGGCGACGCCAAGATCCTACACCTAGCCGACGGCGCAATTCTCAGAGCAAAGGTAGAAAAAGAACAGAGTGAATCCGTACATCGGTAGATGGATTCTAATCACTCGGTGAATGTCTACTCGTTTATTGCATATCAACAAAATAATTATTTTTTTAAAAAAATTGATAAATAGATTGATATGTAATATATCAGTTCATAAACATATTTAACTTTAAATTCAACTTCTATAAGATGTAGCAATTTTACTGTGAAATATACGTACACTAAGTAGAGTTTTATTTGTTATTTTCGTTATAACTTATAAAAGTTGATTTTGAACTTGCTTGTTAGTGGAGTGATATATTTCTATATTATCAAGTTGTTTTAATTATTATTTATAACTATTTAGTTGACATACAATAAATGGATAGATATCCACCTAAGTTCCTAAAAGTGTTTCACAGTGAATCCAAAAGATTATATGAACGGGGGATAAGATGGATTCTAATCATTCGAGTGGATGTCCACTCGTTTAGTGCATGTCAACTGAATAATCATGAAAAATTTTTAAAAAAAATTACAAGATAGATAATATATCCATAAACATGCAAGTTAAAATTCAACTTTTATAAGTTCTAACAAAAACAACAAATTTAACTGTGAATATATGTATACTAATGAGAGTTTGATTTGTTATTTTTGTTATAACTTGTAAAAGTCGAATTTAAACATGTTTGTGCGATTATACATTACATATGAGCTCATTTAGTTGATATGCAATAAATGTGTGGATGTCTACCTAGGTGATTAAAGGTATTGCCCGGGATGCTTGAATTGTTAATGGCGGGGACGCATGCAGGTGCTGATCGGCTGCGACGGGGTGAATTCCGTGGTGGCGAAATGGCTGGGGCTCGCAAAGCCGTCCTACTCGGGGCGCTTGGCTATGAGAGGCCTCGCGTGTTACCCTGGCAGCCACGGCTTCGATCCCAAGTTCAAGATGTTCTTCGGCCATGGCTTTCGTCTCGGCGTGATCCCCTGCAACGACACTGATGTCTACTGGTTCTTCACCTGGTCTCCTTCTGAGCACGGTTAGTCTCTGTCACTGACACAGTGTCACGAACAGTGAATCGATTGGTGATCAGCAATTGATCGGTGCGTTGCTGCTCTAGATTATGATGCTCTCGCCAAGAAGAAGCAGTTCGTGCTGACCAAGCTGAGGAGCGCCGAGATCCCAGCCGAGGTGCTCGAGGTCGTCGAGAGGAGCGACGCGAAGCACGTGCTCACCGCGCCGCTGCGTTTCCGGCCGCCGCTGTCGCTGCTGCTGGCGAGCATCAGCAAGGGGAACGTGTGCGTCGCCGGCGACGCGCTGCACCCGATGACGCCCGACCTGGGGCAGGGCGGCTGCGCGGCGCTGGAGGACGGCGTCGTGCTGGCGAGGTGCCTCGGCGACGCCATCCTCGGCGGCGGCGGCGGCGGTGCGGAGAGCGAGAGGATCGAGGCGGGTCTGCGTGAGTACGCGAGGATCCGGCGGTGGAGGAGCGCCGAGCTCATCGGGACAGCCTACGCGGTCGGCTTCATGCAGGAGAGCAGCAATGCGGTCATCAGCTTTCTGCGTGACAATTGGTTGGCCAATTGTCAACCAACTCGTTTTACTCATCTTTCACTCCTGCACTCTTACATTCATCACTCGACAGCTCAGATCATCCCTGTGAAAAAAACGAACGATCGAGATCATATCCACCTTTCCCTCCACACCCGCGCGTCGATCGCCCCATCATCCCCCAACCCGCGCCCCCACCCTCGCCCCCCAAATCCCTTCGCCCTCCTCCACAGTCTCGTCCTCCTCGCGAACGACTCCCTCGCCCCAATTCGCCGCCGGTTTCCTCCCCTCCGCCGTAGATTCCTCCCTCCGTCGATCACCCCCTCTCCATCGCGGCGTCGCTCTCCCACCCTCCCGCTCCATCGCGCCGCCGCCAAGCCAACCAGAACGCCGCCGCCGATTTCTGCTTCCCCACCGACCGCGCCTCTAGATCGGGAGCCGAGAGCGAGGAGGCAAACAGACTGGAGGTGAACCCGCCCCTCCGCCGTCATCGCATCCCATGCCTCACCGCCGCCCCCCTCAATTCCCCGTCACCGTCGAATCCTCCAGATCAGCCGCCGAGAGCGAGGGGGCAAACATATTGGAGGTGAAGTGCGTAAGTTTTTTACTACCTTTTTTTTATCATCATTTATCTGAAAGACTTAAATATATTATGTTCCTCAGCTTTGTCCTGAGTGATGGAGGTAGCATCAGTTATGGAATTAGTCTTTACAAAATGATGGTGTAAGGTGATCTGATTTGTTCATTGAGTAATCGTGCACATGTAATGTAGCATGTCTTCCTTTCTGTTTATGAAGCTAAGGCCTTCCCACTCCCCTACCACCGCCGAAACCCTATACCCGCGCCACCCTCGACCGTAGTGTTGCCTTGCCGTCGTGCTGACCGAGCAGGGTGGAGTGTGCGAGGCGCCTCCTGCCTTGCTTTCTTCTAATCGAGTGTTCAATTTTTTTCCTCACAGGAGCAGGATTGACAACGAGAAGACAAGTTTCGATTCGTCTGTTCTTGAGGTGTGTGTTTGTCGCCAAAACCCTATATTTCATCTTCTCTCTCTTTCAGTTTCAATCTATCTTCTTGCACGGTTTTGTTACGCTTGAACGATCTGTGCCTTGTTGATTTCAGTAAGACCGATGTAGAGTCACTTGAAGCAAATAGAGAATAACTGATTTTCCAAATCTTAGGTTCGGCTATAATTACTAAACAACTGAAGCGATTTTCCATTGGATGAATTTGAATGTACCCTGATTTCTGAGATGCTGGGCTGCACAGCTCACTATCAATTCTGAGCATTTCTTCACAGCGATACTGACGTTGCAATCATAATATGATCAGTTTAATTTTAGTCGGTAACTCCCTCTATAGATTCCTCAAAATTATTCTTACAGTATACATAATTTCCAATGCAGTCAAGTTATGCTATGCACGACTTGATCCTTTCTTTATATGTGTCAATATGGATTGAGGTTCTCTATGAGATGTATCTAACTAATAGCCTGAATATAGGTTAAAAAGGGTTCACATTTTCCTATAGTGATCTCTCTCTGTTTTAGGGTTGGCATTTAAGCTTGTAAAAAGCTGAATACTTGATTAGGCGCCATAGTTCACAAAGCCACCTGCCACCGAGACCCCTCACACCCGCAGGCCATCGATCCAGCACTGAAAACTGAAAATAAAAACTTGATTTATTTTCCTCTCCCACACTATAGCATGCTTCAGTGCCATAGAGGTTAGTTTCACATTCAAATGAAAGAGTATTTACCGTAGGGCTGTTTGGAAAATGACTTTGCTGACACTTGTTCTTCATTCAGAAAATAACAAATATACTGAATTTGCAGATTCCATTTAATATTAATAGGACGTCTTGCTCGCTGACAATCGTCATCTGCCTTCCTCTCAACCAATATCCCCAAATCTCAAACTCAAAGGCACACATCTCCTTCAATCAATTCATAATCTAGAATTCAGATTATTGCACGATACATAGCATGATAGATTGCTAATTGCCATTTTACAGAGTAAGAGTACAGGTAGTTGCATTTACATCCTAGGAGAATGTAGTTTAAAGAGATCCAAGGAGAAACAGACAGTTGAGGTGCAAAGCAGAAAATGTTGTTTCATAGTGCTGACATGCTTGCTGGTATTCTCTGAAAATGGGGGTTGCATTGTCATTTGTAGGTTGTTTTATCCATTCTGTCTATGCAAGTGATTTTCATAAAATTGCACAAACTACAAATTACCACATTTGTCTCAGGAATATGTGAGCTATCTCTTTTGCATTTGAGACAGCTGAGTATTTTTCCAGTTCCTGAAAATATTGAATTGCGGTCTACGGAGTGCTGAAACAAAAGTAGCGCACTTGCATCGCCACCAGATCTGCCGTTGGTGCCTGCCGGTCCTCCTCACTCCACGCCGCTAGCCAGGTAAGCATCGCTCAATCCCCTTCCAAATTGGAATTACTTTTGACAAATAGAGGTTCGTTCGGTCTATGATCACATATTTATATGTATAAATTTTGTATGACCAGTAACATTGGCCAAGAAGAGTGTATTTTGGATGAACTGAATGTGTTATTGTACCCTCAAGTACTTTCGTATTTTTCTATACGAAATATTTTTCTTATTTTACTGAAAGTTGGGCTTGAATATATGTTTTTGGACCAAGTTATTTCGGACCTATATACATTTTGGTAACAAATCATTCCTGCTGCCATAACCACTAAGCACAAGCAAACCGCAGAGAGAGGTAGAAAATTTAAAATAAAAACTTGCTTGTGACATGGGATCTAATGTTCTGAAAGTTGCTTCATATATATACTGATTCCTTTACTTGTCTCTCATATACAATGTATAGGTTAATTGGGGAGCTGAAGCTGTCTCACCGACTCTCCAGTTGCGTCGATAGGTTAATAGATGAGAGAATCCCTTATATGCCACTCTAAATTAACCGGCTCCCTTATATGCCACTTTAAATTGGCTTCTCCCTTTTATGCCGCCGGTTCAAGTTTCTCCTCCCTTTTATGCCATTGCTGTCAGTCCACCGTCAGTTGACCGTTAACTTGATTATAAAAAGACGCATTTGCCCTTGAGAATTAGTATACAACCAATAATAGGTATTTTAGTACTGATATAACATATGAAAATTGATTTTTTCTGCATCACATGCAATTTTAGCCATTACCATTATCATCACAAATAAATTTTCAATGTAAGCATGAAACATGCAGTTTTCCAACAATATTTTTAATATAAAGAGCATTTTTCACTGGTTATGACAAAATTTTGTTCACTCAAAAAGGATTTAAAATAAACTAGTTATGATTTTTTTGAAGTTTACACATTTTTTAGTTGAGAGGGCATATTGGTCATTTACGAAAAAAACTAACCTTTGACTAACCGTTAACTAACACTATAGTGGTGGGAGTGGCATAAAAGGGTGGAAAAACTTGAACTAGTGGCATATAAGGGAGAAGCCAATTTTAAGTGGCATATAAGGGAACTAGTCAAATTCTAGTGGCATATAAGGGATTCTCTCTTAATAGATAGGTACTGCCACTAAGCATTTTGCGTTTTTAAGGTGGTGACCACTTATAAAGGGCAAGCCCTCTACTTGCCATTTATTTTGCTGAGGGTACATAATATATGTGATATTTCTTTGTTTTGAGTAGAATTAGCATTGGATAGGCAAGAGGGTTGACGTGCTCCAGTGTAAGATTGCTCGAGACTCAGCTGTCGAGAGCGCTGCCTCACCATCGTTTTAGACTACGTCGCTGCAACCAGTAGGTTTTTCGCAATCACACAAACTCCTTCCCTGAATTGATGGGATCACCTAATTTCTATAATGTAAATTTTAGCTTTATTACTATGGAATGTGAAGTTTTTAGAGTTTTTAAAATGGGCATCCTGTTTAGACTGCCGGCTTTTCAGATGAGGTTCCTGTTTACCATGCAGTTGGGGTGATTTAATTCAGATATGAATTATAATACTTTGGGATTTGATTTTTCGGTCTGTTTAAAATTGCAGTACTCTCGTGTTGATGATTCCTTCTTTCATCAATAAATAGGATTCAGAGCTACTACATTGAGTTCAGCAAAGGTATATGTGTTGCAAATTACACTATGTCTCTAATCATTTTCTAAGTAAGATGCAAATTTCACTCTATGTACGTCAAAGGTATCTGTTTCGAGGGGGTTCACGGCTTTTTTTATTGACCTTCGCAAGATTGCATAACCATCTAATTTGGTGCATAACCATCTCATTGCAGATCCCATATCTTCATATCACCATGACAATAACGGGTGCAACTCTACAAGATTATTATTGGTAAGAAATGATGGATTGGCGGTACATAAAATGCCTCCAGTTGATTGAAACAAGCAACCATTTGTAGATCTAAACAGTATCGTCGTTGTTATTGTCATACAATTCGTTTGTATAATCATTATCTTTCTGCACCATCGATGCATCTTTAGTTGACTAAATGGAGAAGTTTGATCTCTGTAAAGAAATATAAATCAGTTTTTTCTGCACTCAGATCTGTAAATAAACTATATGGTGTCGGATATTATGATGGGGTTCAATAGCACACGTTCCGACAAAATTTTTCATTGGGCTTATGTATGATTTTTTTAAAAATAATCCTGTTACATGGTTTCCAGTGTGCTATTGAACAATAGTTTCCTTCCTTCCAATTTTTGGTAGAAGACTGTGGCCTCCAAAGTAGCTACAAGACACTTTCATGGGATGCCAATATTTGTGGACTAAATAAAGTTGTAATCAACTAAACTTATGTTAAATATTGTTGGAGTGTAAACAATAGCTTCAGGACTGACCTGTTACGACCATACTGACATAGTGAACATGGTGGTCCTTTGATCATGGCCATTATAAATGGCAACTATACTGAATTAATTCCTCTGTTCTGATAATGACTACTTCCTTCCAATTCTTGGTAGAAGATTATGGCCTCCAATTCTACATGTAACTAAAAAATCCAAGAACGGTGGTTGTAGCATTTTGCCAGATTGAAAGGGAAAAATATTTTTTTCTATTACTGCGGTACTGGAACAACTTTTATTTTCTACTGCATGGTTGCCGGGGTGAATATGGTGCAACTTTTATTTGCTCTGCATTTCATTCAATTCGTTTCATATTTGTTGGTATGTCTAAATGGTGCATGTGGAAGTATTGTAAACATGAGTTGGATTAATAATCTTAAATTTTGTCGATTAGGTAACTATGGATGAAAATCAGTTTGGTGGTGGACCGCGAATTGTATTTGGAGATATAACCAATAACCAAACAGGTGTAGTGAATGGGAAGATCATTGTATTTATTACTATTGATCCCTTAGTATATATATATGTATATGTGAGATGAACCGGTCTTCTCTGTTTGGTTTTGCAAAATAAAATCACAGGAAAAATTAGTGATGAAGATCGACAAGAGAGAAATAGAAAACAACGTGAATAGCGTGCAAGGAAACAAATTCAAAAAAATATGGGTAATAGTACGGTAGTGTTTGCCTCACCAATGCAAACATCACCCGTTTCACTTTTTCATCAGCAAACTGAACATGTTGAAGTCCATACTGGTGATCCCACTAATAAAGAAAAGAAAGAACAGAAGAACAAATATATGCACGAATATCGTGCTAGAAAGAAGAGTGAGTTAAGTGCTGCTACCAGTGATGTAACTTTCAATAGTCCTATGCAAGAAGTAACATTTGATACTCCTACGCAAGCAACATCTGTTCTCACACAAGAACATATTGATGGGGGTGAGGTGCAAATAACTCAGCTTTCTAAACTTTCTGACAAGCAAAAGAGAGAACAGAAGAGCAAATATATGCGTGAATGGCGTGCAAGGAAGAAGGCTGAGTTAAGTGGGGTTACCAGTACTACAACACCGGGCAATCCAATGCAAGCAACAACTATTTTACCATCAGAATAGGTAACTCAACTTACTGAACCTGGGGCCAAACGAAAGAGAGAAGACACGAACAAATATCTACGTGAATGGCGTGCAATGAAGAGGGCTAATTTAAGTGGTGTTGGCGCTACTGTTGGCAAAATTGATATATCTGGCACTCCAACACAAACAATGACTTTTTCACCTTCTGAGCAAAGTGAGGACCTCGAGGTTCGGCGATCTGTAATCACCGAGAACAAAAAGAAAGAAGAAAGGAATAGAAAGCAGCATTAGTACCGAGCAGGGAAAAAGGATGAGTTAAACAAATAAAGAAAACATGACACATAAAGAAAACAAATAAAGGGGGCTACATTGAGCATGACAGATAAAGAAAACATTGATCCAGATGATACACACGATTGGCTTCATAGAAATTATATGTATAAACGACAGAAAAAGAAGAGTCCATCCGAGATCATTGAGCAAAACCAACAATCACAATTCTCAGGTGAACGCAACTTGTCGGGTTTGATAATTTTGTGTTTGTTTGTTGCTGCATACCCAATATTATTTACAATCACATAGAATGTAATGAATTCTTCTTTTTTAACTAGATGGAGTTGTGCAATGCCATACTACACAAATACCAAATGTTCATGAGGCCATTCCAGATAACGACTACGTTGAATTCGATAGTGCATTATTCGAGCTAGCATATGAAGGTGGTGTCGACGACGGTGAGAACTCAACAAGCATTATCTCATTTAATTTACCTAGAGCATTATTTTATACAATATCTGTTGTGCGAGTGTTTCCGGTGTTAGGCCGATTACAGTTTAATGCTGGGGGCTCGTTCTATTTTCTTATGTATAAATCATGCTTATTTACGGTTTACATAATGCCTGATATTTAATCTGCTCATTATATCCTGATAATACTAGAAGATTCATGCAGTTTTATTGAGTACATATTCAATATTCTCTGCTATATATCTTGCCTTCTAGACAATATTTTTCAGGAACAATTGAGCACTTGAGTAGGATGTGGTCGAGTACACCCTATATCGAGAACATTCTCGAAAAATGCTAAGTTGTCGCACCCAACCTACCAACGAAGACTGACGACTTATCTCATGTATAGCGCCGGCTACGGCTGGGCTATTTGAGAAAAGGTTGTTAACGGATAATTCCTCGTGAACGTTGTCGGCTTGATCACCCGACATGATTGCGAACAGACATCCGGATATGCTATAAGTTGGGTATGTGAGTCATGCTGGCCACATAAGATGCACATGTAATAACCAACTCTAGCGCCCCTATAGGTGATCGAGATACGCCTACACCTGGTTCTCGACCAGTAGATCGTAGCGATCTCTCACCGCCTAAAAATTCGTCTTCAGGTGATCGAAATACGCCTACACCTGGTTCTCGACCAGTAGATCGTAGCGATCTCTCGCCGCCTAAAAATTCGTCTTCAGGTGATCGAGATACGCCTACACCTGGTTCTCGACCAGTAGATCGTAGCGATCTCTCACCGCCTAAAAATTCGTCTTCAGGTGATCGAGATACGCCTACACCTGGTTCTCGACCAGTAGATAGTAGCGATCTCTCACCCCCTAAAAATACATCTCCAGGCGATCGAGATACGCCTACACCTAGTCCTTGGCCAGTAGATCAGTGATCTCTCACCACCTAAAAATTCATCTTCAGGTGATCGAGATACGCCTACTCCTAGTCCTCGACCAGTCGGTTGCAGCAAATCTCTTGACATCTAACGCGACAATCAACATGATCATGATAGCGACAACCAAGACCGACTAGATCGCCATTGTCACCAGGACGACAACGTCCAGGACTAACGACATCAGGACAATAACGGACAAGGTTAGCGACATCACACGACGACGACGAAACTCGAGATCCCCAAACTTCTAGAGGGCCCGAGGACGAGGTAGTAGGTCCAGGAGCCGAACCTCCGACTACGATAATTCCTCATCGTCTTCGTCGTTGTCAGGAGATAGTTCTCGCAGTTCATGAGAACGTCGACCATCTATTCCCTGCGAGTGGTTGAGGTACGACTATGACTGGTCTTCGACCAGCAGCATAGCGATCCTCGCACCACGACTTCTAATGGTCGAGGTACTGCTGCGACTGGTCTTCGATTGGCAACGTAGCGATACTTGCACCACAACTTCCACTGGTCGAGGTACGACTAAGACTGGTTTTCAGCCAACAACATAGCGATCCTCGCACCATGACTTCTAATGGTCAATGTACAACTACGACTGATTTTTCCACCAGCAGCGTAGCGGTCCTTGTACCACGACTTCCAAAGGTCGAGTTACGACTACGACTGGTCCTCGACCAGTAGCGTAGCAGTCCTCGCACCTCAATTTCAAACGGTTGAGAAACTCCTACTCCTGGTTCTCGAAGCAGTAGATCGTAGTGATCTCTCATACCTCCACTTGAAGTGGTCGAGTTATGATTACAACTGGTTTTCTGCCAGCGATGTAGTGATTCTCCCACTACCTATGTGATTTGTTGGGCACAACTATACACCTGCTCTTTGTCTAGTGTGGTGGTCGTCTCATCATCTACGTCAATTTCTGTTAGTGCTTGAATGTGCAATATTTGTCCAGAGATCCCTTACCACGATAACACCTACTCTTAAAATCGAACCTATTGACCCTTTACACCGTTTCGACAAGCCTCCGAGAAACCTACGGGAATTTCGACTGGGGACGCCCAGAGCAGATAAGGTCTTGTCGGATTCTGAGAGCCGAACGACCATATAAGACATGGTCATGTAAGAATGCTCAAAAGGTGTATTAACTAAGCTGTGTAATCGGAAATTGATTTTTCCAACTTCACGGCTGGGGCTAGGTAAATCGCATTTTCAGCTAGACAAGTTACGGGTCGTTGAGCCTTCTCCTCCGAGAATGGGATTCTCCGAGGACAAGGCTGGGGGCTAGGAGGAGTACCAAACTCCGTTTGCTGAGGGCAACTCTAGCGAGAGTACTCTTTTATTGTCACACGCAGATTCAATTGTGACAGAAGT
This sequence comes from Oryza meridionalis, assembly GCA_000338895.3. Lineage (NCBI taxonomy): Eukaryota > Viridiplantae > Streptophyta > Magnoliopsida > Poales > Poaceae > Oryza > Oryza meridionalis. The sequence continues at coordinate 3,083,438 of CM002526.2, forward strand.
AAGGGTAGCAACAGTTATGAGTTTTAAAAACTATAAAATTAGAAACACAGAGAGAATAAGAACTAAATTTGAAAATTTATTGTTTATTTGTTTTTTTAGAAATATTAAGGATGCAATTTGTTTGATAGAAATATAACATCCATATCGTATAACCGTTGCGTGAAACGATAGGGGCGTGACGACACGGATAGTCTCCCACGGCGGCCATGCAAGATCGCGCGGTGTGAGTAGTGACGGTGCGAGACCGTTCGATCTCGCTCAGCGAGGCAATGAGACCGAGCGGTCTCGCATTACCAGCGAGCGAGACCGAACAGGTTGGCTGCTTCAAATTGATTAATTTTTTCCTAAAAAAAATTGATTAATTTTCATGATTAGTAATTTATTAATTAATTGCTAATCAAGATAATTAATCACTTATTATTATTATTATTAGTTAATCGTTAATTAGGTAATTAATCACTAGTTAAAGCGGAGCCGTTGGACATGGACGTTCGGTCTCGCTATTTCTATATGCAAGACGGTTCGGTCTCGCACTGTCGGCTACACCGTCCGTATCGTCACACCCACACCATTTTTCGCTCAATTGTTCATTTATACGATGGTATATTTATGAAAAGAATTGCATTCTAAATATTTCTGAGAAAAAACAAATGAATAGTATATTTTCAATTTTAATTTGGGAAGATAAGATTTGGTTTTTTAAAATCTTAAGGCAACGAGATATCTAATTAATAAATTAAGTAAAATCATATTAAAAGTAGATATTTTGTGTGGGTGCTAGCCACGTAATTGTGCGGGCCATCCATCTAGTTTATTTAAAAATACATTGTTTAGTAGTTCGAAAAAAGTGCTCACGAAAAAGAAGAATTTTTTTTCTCTTTTTTTGCTATTACTGAACATAGTTGCCTCTTATATTCCCTCTGTCCTAACATATAAGGGATTTTGGAAGGATGAAACACATTATAGTACTACGAATCTAGACTGATTGTTTAGATTATAGTACTAGAATATGTCTCATCCATATAAAATCTATTATATTTTAGGATAGAGAAAGTGTAAGGGACAGTTTAGTTTATTCTCTCTCATTCCTTCTCCCTATACTTTATCATGTTCTTTTTGGGAGAATAGCCAATATGATTCCTAAAGTTTTGCTCCTGGGTCATTTTAGTTCTTAATCTTTCATATTGTCCAAATAAGTCCTTTAAATTTGTCATGTGGGTTGATATAGTCCTTGGCCCCACCAAAATCGCCACATGGACATGCCACGTCACCTTCCTATGCAAAATCTATATGATTTGTCCAATTTACCCTCACATATATCATAGGAAAATAAAAACAACTGAAAAAAGTTTAAAAAAAATATGGTATATGTAAGAGCAAAAATATACCTCAATAGGGTAAAAAAAAGGAGAAGTATTTTTTTCCTATGGTTATGTCTAATTCACACATATTTATTTTTCTATGATATACGTAAGGGTAAATTGGACAATTCATCATCGATTTTGCATGAATGATGACATGGCATATCCATATGATGATTTTGGTGGACCCAAGGACTATTCTAGGCCTTATGACAAAGTTTAAGGATTTCTTTGGACCATTTAAAAGGTTAGGGACTAAACTGATCCTATAGAAAAACTTTAGGAACTAAAGTAGCTATTCTCCTTTTTTTAGAACTTGTTATATTAAACATTAAAAGCACAAAACGTGCACAAGGGATACATTTTCAGCTGCTCAAGAGGCAAAAAGCAGGATTTGTTTAGTGGAACAAGTATTGCTATTACAAACATGATTAATATTTTGAGAACTTGCTATAGGCAAAACAACCTTTGATTCTCTGGCTTTTTCTAGATAAGTAATCAACCATTTTGTTCATTTCTCTTGGAATCCATGTAGTATTGATTGAAGCACCACCTGAAAATTGATGCAGCTTTGCAAGCAGAGGTAAAAAGGCTCCAGTGATGATTTTGATTTATATAATTTTATTGCTGGAGAAGAAACACCAACTGTTAATTATCTGAAAGAAAAACTGGATTTGCAATGTGAAGTTTAACACAAATGAAAATAGCTAACTTAAAATCTGCTAGTTCTGCCTGAATAAGGGACACATAAAGATCTGATTTTGCTTGAACAAAAATAGCTTGATGATTTAGAGAGTCATGAATAAAGATACCAAACCCAAACAGATTATCTTTCCAAGAAGCATCTTGTAACACCCTGAAAATTCGACCGACAAATCAAAACTCTAAAAATTCGGATTTTCAAAAACTTTTTAAAATAAATTGCATCATGCCGATTTTGTTCGCCCGTTCCATTAAATTTCGATTCGGAGTTTGGAGATTTCGAATAAAGAACAATATTAATCTATTTGCATCAGTATTATCGCGGACATATTTATATCAATTAAATTTAAATGCGATGGAATAGAATTAACACTAATTAAAAGAAGATTCAAATTAGATAAATAAAAATGTGAACAATATTAATCTAGGGTGGATTTATTAGTTGGAATAACACAAATATTGGGTGAAATTCATATATGCAAATATTAGGAATTATAGAATCAAATTTATATAATAAATAAATAATAATAATAATAATAATAAAATAAAAAAAGAAAAAAAATAAATTAATTAAATGGGAAAAATAGGAAATGCACTGTTCATTGCACCTAAGGTGCTCGACGGGGTCCCCTAGCCCTAACCGTGCCGCCCCCGCCGCGCCGCGCCACCGCTGCCACGCCGCCGCCTCACGCCCCGCGCGCCGCGCGCCGCTCCGCCTCCCCTCGCACGTCGCCGTCCCGTCGTCGTCGTGTCGCCGCGCAGCCGTCCCGTCGCCGTCGCGTCGCCGTCCCGCGCCTCGCGCCCCGAGCCGCCGCGCGCCGTCGCCATCGCCGCCTCGCGCCACTCGCCCACCGCGACGCTCGCCCGCCGCGTCGCCGCCCGTCGCGTCGCCGCTGTCGCCGTCGCCGTCAACGTCCCGTCGCCGCGCGCGTCCCATCGCCACGTCGAGCCCTGCGCCCCCGTCGCGTCGCCCGCCTCGAGCCCCGCGCCGCCATCGCATCGCCGCCCGCGCGTCGCCGTCGCCTGCCGCGCCACGCGCCGCCCGTCACCATCGCCATAGCCGCCGCCCTCTCCCCCTCTTCTTCCCCTCCCTCCCCTATAAATCCCCCTCTCCTCTCCATTCTCCCACCCCATCTCCCTCCTTCTCCCCTCTTCCCTCCCCACCGAGCCATCGCCGCTGTGTGCCGCCGTGCCGCCGCCCTTACGCCGCTGCGCCGCCGCTGTGAGCTGCCGCGCCGCCGCCCTCGGTGCCGCCGCACTGCGCCGCCCTTGCGCCGCCGTCGCCGTCGTTGTCGCCGCCGCCGCCGCCGTCGTCGCCGCGCCGCCGCCGGTAAGCCGCCCTCCTTTCCCCTCGCGTCCGCCGCCGCCGCCGCTCGGGTGAGAGAGAGCCGAGGGAGAGAGAAGGAGAGGAAAAGAGAGCCGACCGAGAGAGAGGGAGAGGAAAAGAGAGTCGGCCGAGAGAGAGAGAAAAAAAGAAGGAAAGAGAGAGAAAAAGAGCGAAAAAGAAAAAAAAGAGAGAAAAGAGAGAAAAAAAGGAGAGAAAAAGAAAAAGAGAGGAAAGAGAGAAAAGAGAGAAAAGAAGAAGAGAGAAAAGAGAGAAAAAAGGGGGAAATAAATAAAAAAATATAGTATAATAAATATAATATAATAATAATAATAAATAAATATAAATAATAATAATAGTATAAATAGAGGGAAATTAGGAAAGTTTAGAAGATTTAAAAATTAGAATTTAAATTATAGATTAATTTCTCGTCGTAGGATTGCAAAAATTTAATATAAATTATGGGTTATTCTTGGTAGTCACTATAAATAATCAATTCGCGGTAGTAATTTAAATGTAATCAACAACTAATAAACGAAATCTTATAGATTATTAAAGATTACTTTGGATAATCTCTATAAGTAATCGATTCACGGTAGAAGTTCGGATTTAATCACTAGTAATTTTAGACGTATAGAATACTTAATCAGTTAGTCATAGACTAAATTAAATCGTATAATATCTCTAGGATTTTGTCCGATATTTAGCTCGTGGTAGAAATTTCTAACCTATTACATGGATATAATACTCGGAAATATTAAATTAAAAACTTAAGACAACAAAATAATTATACTCATAAATAATTTACACCGAAAATGGGTTTGCCGTAGTTCACGAATAGTAAAGTTAATATAAAAGAATCGACTTTCGCACTCGACTTTCATTTGGATTTAATTGGATTTTTATTGAATTCTAACCGAATTCAAATCCATTTTCGCACGTAACTATAGAGCCCGAGGAAGCTGCTGATCCAAGCGAAGGTCAAGACCCGCAAGATTTTGAGCAAGGCAAGTCATCACTATTCCTTGAACATGTTGATCCCAATTGCGAAATTGTTTTGTTTACAAATAAAATTGCATGCAATGATAAACATCCTACTTGTGATTATGCCATGCCTTGATTATTGTTTACCCCTTATTCCTTCGTAACCATATTTACGTATGAGTCCCTAGTCAACTATGACAATTGCTTAGAAATGCTATTCTAGAATCATGCATACTCATATTTATCAAAATGCTTTATGCTTGGGCAATTACCTTTGGGAAGGTAATTGAGATGCGGCATGTGGAGACATGAGCGCCACATTGCCATGATATTGATGACATGATTTGTGAAAGGAGAATAAAACTAAACAACTGTTTTCGACTGGGGCGGACGGAGGATTTGGGTGGTATCCGGAAAAGGCTAGTGCCGTCCCTGGTCAATTAAGGACCGAGCCATGAAGCTAAGCATGAAACGACCCCCGTACGACCGCACTTCTCGTATGGGTATAGACCTAGCGGAGTACATAGCTGAGCGGAGGCAGTATCCATGCATAGTGGTTTCTTTTAGGTGTGTGAATCGACAAGCAGTCTGCTGGCGGATGCCCTATCAGGAGGGCCAGAGGCTGACTTGCAGTCTACTGGCGGATGCCCTGACAGGAGGGCTAGAGATTGACTTGTAGTTTGCTGGCGGATGCCCGTTACGGATGGCCAGAGACTGACTTGATAAGACTACGAGAAGGAACCCAAAAGAGGACAGCTGAAATGGATTGGGTTCAACTACCGGATGCAATGTTAGGAATGCATGTGTGAGTTTTCCCTCCCGGGAGCGCCAGAATTCCACTCACTGCTAGAAATCGTATTACACCTAGAGTGCATGAGGATTTAAAGTTCATGGAGCGGGTACTGCCAATACGAGGTTATCGAAAAGCTTTGCCGTGACGCGTCTCATGTGTTGGGACGAGGCTCATGTGTTGGGCAGTCGCGGAGTGCGGGTAAAGTGTACATCCACTGCAGTGTGAGTAAACCAAATCTATTCGAATAGCCGTGCTCGCGGTTATTGAGCATCGGGACGTGTATTACACTTGGCTAGACTCTAAATTCTTAACTTGTGTGGGATGGGATGTTGCATGATGATTTCTATGCTGATGGAGCCACTTCCTGAGAGGAGGGAAGGTGGACGTCCTCAGAAAACCATGATGACTCGATGGCGGGAAGCTATCCTTGGGATCACAATGGATGGTGGATAGAACCGTCATTGTTTAATATGAACACTGGTACTAAAATTTGATCAGTCTATGCTAGGTTTTAGGCCTGTGAAAAGAATTACAAAACTTGCTTTGTGCAAAAGAACCATAGCCATTCCTTGAATACCCCTTTATCATGTGCATTGTTGCTGTGGTGACTTGTTGAGTACGGTTGGTACTCACCCTTGCAAATATAAACTTAATCAGAGGCCGGAGATGAAGCTTCGGAGGATCCCTATGCCTACTACCAGGAGGGTGATGAAGACGAAGGCGCTCAATAGGTCTTAGTTACGGTTGTTGCCTGTGGCAATGGCGTGCCGCTGCCTTGATTCCGCTGCCTTACCTATTTCTGTTTTTGAAATGTATTCCGGACCGCCCGGTCCGATGATTTAAGACTATGCCTGCGGGCTATTGATGTAATAATTCGTACTAGACATTCGTGTATGTGCACTGGTTACTTCAGCTATGAATTCGTGTGTACCAGACTACTTGATCCAGGGAAATGGTACGGTTTACACGATTGATTCCTGTTATAAAAACGGGGGTCCACAGAACGGTGTAACATCCCGCCCTAGGGCTTAATAGGATTAATAGAATAATCATATCAACAAGTTGCAACTTCTTTTCCGGAAGCCAATCTCCAAAGAACTCCAGGGTTAAGCGTGCTTGGCCTGGAGCAATTTGGGATGGGTGACCGACCGGGAAATTCTTCCCGGTGTGTCGCAATTGCGCAGGCATGGTGCGCATGGCTGGTGTAGACTATGACCTATGAAAGCTATCAGATGTAAGTGGTATCAGAGCCGACTCTCGCGGTTTCACGGGCGCGTGTGTCGCAATTGCGCAGGCATTGTGCGCATTCGCGGTTTCACGGGCGCGTGTGTCGCAATTGCGCAGGCATTGTGCGCATGGCTGGTGTAGACCGGGAGTGGTTACACAGCATAGCACATGCGCTGGCACTGGACACATGGACGTGGCCAAGAGAGGACGTTCCTGGCCTAGGGTTGATCGACGAAGCCAATCTCCAAAGAACTCCAGGGTTAAGCGTGCTTGGCCTGGAGCAATTTGGGATGGGTGACCGACCGGGAAATTCTTCCCGGGTGCACACGAGTGAGGACAAAGTGCTTGGACGTTCCTGGCCTAGGGTTGATCGACGAAGCCAATCTCCAAAGAACTCCAGGGTTAAGCGTGCTTGGCCTGGAGCAATTTGGGATGGGTGACCGACCGGGAAATTCTTCCCGGGTGCACACGAGTGAGGACAAAGTGTGCAGAAAAGACATGTGTTGGTCTGTGAGCCTGGAGCAATTTGGGATGGGTGACCGACCGGGAAATTCTTCCCGGGTGCACACGAGTGAGGACAAAGTGTGCAGAAAAGACATGTGTTGGTCTGTGAGCCTGGAGCAATTTGGGATGGGTGACCGACCGGGAAATTCTTCCCGGGTGCACACGAGTGAGGACAAAGTGTGTTGGTCTGTGAGCCTGGAGCAATTTGGGATGGGTGACCGACCGGGAAATTCTTCCCGGGTGCACACGAGTGAGGACAAAGTGTGCATTTCTCGGGTGCACGCAATTTGGGATGGGTGACCGACCGGGAAATTCTTCCCGGGTGCACACGAGTGAGGACAAAGTGTGAAGAAAAGACATGTTTGGGATGGGTGACCGACCGGGAAATTCTTCCCGGGTGCACACGAGTGAGGACAAAGTGTGCATTTCTCGGGTGCACGCAATTTGGGATGGGTGACCGACCGGGAAATTCTTCCCGGGTGCACACGAGTGAGGACAAAGTGTGCAGAAAAGACATGTGTTGGTCTGTGAGGGCAGTCTATGACCTATGAAAGCTATCAGATGTAAGTGGGCCCGGTCTGGGGAAGGCGGGGCCGTTACACATCTACATAACATCTAGTTCCTGGCAACAATTTGATAGAGGCAGCAGGAATATCATCTTTAATTGGAAGAGTTTTATTTGTATCCTCAAGATTCAGAACAGTAATAAAGTTTCTTGACATAACACTTGCTGCATTACAAACCTGCAAAGGCTCCCATTCCTTTTTCTTAAAAGGGAAAATGAACCTAAGCATGACAAAAGTTTTTTTGAAGGATGTTCTCAGATTTGTTTGTGACAAGTGTAGGATCGAACAGTAAGAACTAAGCTAACCAGAGAGGGGCTGAATAGTTGAAGTACCCCAAAACCAAAAATTTCAGCGGAAATAAAAGTTACCTTTGGAAAATTTGGAAAATTCTAGTAGCTCTTCTCCATCATTTGCCTGACCACAGTGATTAGGTTATTTGCATACATTAGACAATGAAGAATTGTACCTCCTGTCATCAACACTATCCCTTTAATATAACCTGATTGTACTGCAATTAAAAGAGACTCATAAAGTTCATTACTTGCGAGAACAAATAAATAAGATAAAGGACATCCTTGTTGTATCTTTATCATGTTCTCTCCTCTACTTTATCATGTGTTCTCTCCATCTAAAATATAATCATGCGTTCTCTCTGTCTTAAAATATATATAGATGCTTTGTGGTTCAAGGCAACTGTAATATCCCAATTCCGTTATACTAGTACTTCAATTCCACACGTTGGGACGGAGAGAACATGTGAAATTCTCGGGAGTGTCATTTGAGACATTAACACTTTGGGTGTGTTTAATTCACATCAAAATTATAAGTTTGGTTAAAATTGAAACGATATGACAGAAAAGTTGGAAGTTTATATGTGTAGGAAAGTTTTGATGTGATAAAAAAGTTAGAAGTTTAAAGAAAAAGTTTGGAACTAAACTCAGCCTTCCTCGGAGGGTGAGGGGCTTTTTAATGACTTCCATAGTTTACCATAAAAAAATTGGCAAAGTGTGGCATGCCACACGTTATATGGTTAAAGCTGAGTTCTTATCCTAGTTTTCCCAACTCACCTCTCTCGTTTTCCGCACGCACGCATTTCAAACAGCTAAACGGTGTGTTCTTTTGCAAAAAGTTTATGTACGAAAGTTATTTTAAAAAATCATATTCATCTATTTTTTTAAAAAAAAATTAATACTTAATTAATCATGCAATAATATGTGCTTCGTTGTGCGTGCCTAAGAATTTGTTGGCCACAATTGTGGCAAGTTATAGCAAAATAATCACTCAATGATAAGTGGACCAGCTTGCTACAAAATTGTGGCATATCTCACTTGTGGTATAAACTAAAGACTAACTTAATTGGTCAAACTTGATTGCTACTACTTTGACAGAGGTTGGCACTCAACCAAACTAATGCTTCAGCAGCCAGACAATGCTCAGCCACATATAATGCTTCAATCAGTACCAGGGGTCAATTGTCAAGCTAGCTACCTGCCCATTACTCACACACTCGAGGGGACTTGCTTCGTCCCTCAAAAAACGAATAATAATTTTAAAAAACAAATATGAGATTGGATGCGACATATTCAGTGCAATAAATTTGGACAGAGATATATCCAGATTTGTATTACTAAGATGTATAAAATCCAGTAATAGATCCAGTACTAGATTAGTTTTTTATGTGACGGAAGGAAACTCCGTCCATTCTAAAATAAACTAACCTTACACTAGAATAATAAACTAACTAGAATAATAAACTAACCTTACACTAGAATGTGTTTCAACGATTTTCGAGTTTGGTTTATTTTTGTAGAGAGGGAGTACTAGGAGGAGTACGAACTTGATTGATGCAGCCTCTAGGCTGTAGCCCAGTGAATGAATAGGACTTTTGTGGCAAGTAAAACGTGAGGTGCAGCTAAAAAAACGTGGCTAAGGTCTTATTCGGCTATGGAAAATTTTTGAGTTTGGTTATCACATTAGATACGGATACATATTTTAAATATTAAATATAGTCTAATAACAAAACAAATTATAAATTTCACCAAAAAACTGCGAGACGAATTTATTAAGTCTAATTAATCCGTCATTAGTAAATGTTTACTATAGCACCACATTATCAAATCATGACGCAATTAGGCTTAAAAGATTCGTCTCACAATTTACACGCAATCTGTTAATTAATTTTTTTTCATAAATTTTAATACTCTACATGTATCAAACATTTAATTTGACAGTATGAAAATTTTTGTTTTAGAAACTAGCAGGGCCTTAGGCCTGACAAAAGCTGACTACTATGTGAACTTGGTTTGTTTATAAAACAGTGTCCTCCCAGTTAGCCTGCACCATCGACTAGCTAGTAGAATGGCATCAACCATTTTGCAGCGAAAGGGAGCCGGAGAGGATGCCGTTGTCATCGTGGGAGCCGGAATCGCCGGACTCGCCGTGGCTCTCGGGCTGCACAGGTGGGAAACTGAGAATGTGATGGCTTTCTGTACGTGTTGGCAGCTGCAGGCTAACTTGAGCTGAGCTGATATCATCTGCTTGCTTGCTTGCTTGATTGATCCGCATGCAGGAAAGGGGTGAAGTGCACGGTGCTAGAGTCGTCGCCGGAGCTCCGGGCGTCGGGGTTCGCCATCGCGATGTGGAGGAATGCGTTGCAAGCGCTTGACGCCCTTGGGGTGGGCGACAAGATCAGGAAGTGTCATCTGCATCTTCAGGAGTAAGTACAACGCACCTGGTTTAGAAAAGAGATTAAACACCTGCATGAAGATATATCTTGACGAGAAAATTCTTAATATCACTAAAACTAGCTGGTAGCATGCATAATTACATGGCTAGCACTCATTCAAAATTATCTAATTTATTTCACACATGATTTTATTTAAAATTTGCTAAATAATAATATCATTGTTTTAAGATTTTTAAAATAAACCTTATCATTGTTGGTTTCTTAATTTTATAGTTTTTAAAAGTCACATCAACCACCGCCTTTTACTTATTTGACTACCCTTTATTTGTTTATTCGGATTGTCACGACTTCTATTTATCGTTCTTGGGACCTTTTAAAAATTGGTCTCGTCCGTTTCAATTTTTTTTTATAGTTTTTGGAAGTCCCCTCAAATGTTGTCACTAGACTCTTTACGGTATACCCGATATCCTCTTAATTGTCATTGGGATTTTAGAAATTGAACATGATTATTATTAAGTTCTTTTTTTTTACTTAGTCCCGACAACCAGCATAACCCTACTGTTTTATGACCTTCCCGTCGCCTCTCCCCTACTGAACCTAATTGTTATTTAGATATTGTTTTTGTTAATGTCCCATTAACCGTCACCACCCTACCCATTTATAGCTAGCATGTTATTTCCCTTTATCATCATTTGTCACCGTTGTGTTACAGATAGAATATATTTTCGATATTATTTATTATTCACTCTAAATTTTTGTTATTTATAAATGTATTCCTAGTTGAATTCTTTTTTTTCTTTTCTTTCTTTTCTAGTTTCAAATTTTGTTTTTATTTTTTATTTTGATTTTAATTAATCTTGTATTGTGTTCAATATGGATCTCTTTTTTACTATTTCTTATTTTATTCTGGATTTTACTTATTTCTAAATTTTATTGCTACTTGAACTAACATATTTATATTTTTATAATTTAAATTTCTTTTATCTTTTATTTTAAATTAATCTCATGTTGTGTTCTACTAGATGATCACTTCATTGAGTATTCCTAATTTTCTATTTCGAATTTCAGTTAGTTCTAAATTGTTGCTCTTGAACTCTTACTTCTTAGTTTTTCTAATTTGGAATTTGTTGTTTTTTATTCTAACTTTTAATTAATCTTATGTTTGTGTTCGTGTTCTAGATGGTCTTTTCATTCAATATTTCTTTTTTTTTCAAATTTTGGTTATTTCTAGATTGTATTGAACTCTTGTTTTTATTTTTCTAATTTTGGAATTTATTGCATTTTTATTTTTAATTAATCTCGTATTGTGTTATACATGAACAACTATTCTTTCAATATTTCTTACTTTTTATTCCAAATTACATTTATTTATAATTTGTATTCCTTTTTGATTTTTTTTTATTTTTTTATGATTAATGTGGGAATTTCTAACCTCCGTAGTGAATGTGATGTTTCCTTTTGAGGTTATTTTAATAATATATAATAGATAGAACATATTTTTTTAAAACAACAAGATGCATTAATATGTGATATATCATTTCACAAATATGCATGTTTAAATTTGGCTCCTACATATTGTGAAAAAGCAAATACGACCGTGAATTTACACATACAAGTTATATTTTTATTTCTTTATAAATATTTGTAGAGATCGAATTCTAGCATGCATGTTTATACAATGACATATCACATATTAATATATCTTACTCCCTCTGTTCTAAAATATAATTATTTTTAGCATAGTAACAAGTCAAACATTTTTAAGTCATGCAAAATTGATGTTACTAGATTTATCATTAAATAAACTATTATAATATGTAACTCCTTTTATTATAACATCTTACTTTTATAAATATTGTTAGTTAAATTAGCATTTTGAAGACCATGCCAGAGTAAAAAAATACTTATATTTTGAGACGGAGGGAGTACTAAATTACAATTTACGTGAAATGTATTTATTCTCTCGAGAGGCAAATTTCCATCTCCATATAGACCTTAATTTTTCACATCACAGGTTGCATGTCTTCTCTTCATCCACCGGAGAGATGGCACATGCAACGTCTCTGAAGGTGCAGGGGAAACGGTGAGATGGCATGCTTTGACTCATCTCAATTCTCAACCGATTATATACACCGTTCATTCTAGACAACGCTTACATGATGATTGGCTTGGATGCAGAGGACCCAACGAAATGCTCTGCGTCAGGCGGGACTGGCTACTGCGAGCACTGGAGGAAGAGCTACCAGAAGGCACCATCCGCTACTCCTCCAAGATCGTTGAAATCGAAGAGGACGGCGACGCCAAGATCCTACACCTAGCCGACGGCGCAATTCTCCGAGCAAAGGTAGAAGAAGAAAACAACAGAGTGTATCCCAAAGATTGCGAACTGAGAATTCTTGAACTGTTAATGGCGCGGATGCAGGTAGTGATCGGTTGCGACGGGGTCAATTCCGTGGTGGCAAAATGGCTGGGGCTCGCAAAGCCGTCCTACTCGGGGCGCTTGGCTACGAGAGGCCTCGCGTGTTACCCTGGCGGCCACGGCTTCGATCCCAAGTTCAAGATGTTCTTCGGCCATGGCTTTCGTCTCGGCGTGATCCCCTGCAACGACACTGATGTCTACTGGTTCTTCACCTGGTCTCCTTCTGAGCACGGTTAGTCTCTGTCACTGACACAGTGTCACGAACAGTGAATCGATTGGTGATCAGCAATTGATCGGTGCGTTGCTGCTCTAGATTATGATGCTCTCGCCAAGAAGAAGCAGTTCGTGCTGACCAAGCTGAGGAGCGCCGAGATCCCAGCCGAGGTGCTCGAGGTCGTCGAGAGGAGCGACGCGAAGCACGTGCTCACCGCGCCGCTGCGTTTCCGGCCGCCGCTGTCGCTGCTGCTGGCGAGCATCAGCAAGGGGAACGTGTGCGTCGCCGGCGACGCGCTGCACCCGATGACGCCCGACCTGGGGCAGGGCGGCTGCGCGGCGCTGGAGGACGGCGTCGTGCTGGCGAGGTGCCTCGGCGACGCCATTCTCGGCGGCGGCGGCGGCGGTGCGGAGAGCGAGAGGATCGAGGCGGGTCTGCGTGAGTACGCGAGGATCCGGCGGTGGAGGAGCGCCGAGCTCATCGGGACAGCCTACGCGGTCGGCTTCATGCAGGAGAGCAGCAATGCGGTCATCAGCTTTCTGCGTGACAATTGGTTGGCCGGAGCGCTGGTGAGAAAGCTTCTGAAAATGGCGGACTATGACTGTGGCAAGCTCTAAAATGTGGATGGTTATTGGCCTTCTGTACCGGGAACCTTTTACAGTGGTCTGTACTCTCTAGACTCTCTACTCGTAATACACTATTATTGTATTATCATTAGTACAAGTGACCAACTATTGATTTATGAATTCTGCTTCTAATAAAAAAAATATTTTGCTATCAGTGGTTGAGGGCAGGGTTCAAAATTACATAACAAAATTTCAGAAATTTTGGTTCTCATTTGGTACTATTTATTCAAATTTGATAAAATTTTGTTCAAAAATTCAAATAATTTCGGCCATATCGGTGACCCCTGATACAAATGAATGAATGCACTTAGCGTAGGTTTCACTGATTTGTGATAAGTTTGACTTAGATTTGTCAGATTTTCATCAAATTTGGCCTATTTTTGTCAAAAAATGTTTTTGTTATATTTTACTTTACTTTGATAAAATGGACTTTAAATTTGATAGATGTTTGACATTTAATTTAGATTGAGAAAAATATGAATAAAATTTAACAAAATTTTGGATAACATCCACCCAAAATACATACAGCTTGTGGATGGGAGAGAGGAAGAAGGTTCGTGTCAATGCAACCACCATCCTCTTTGCCATGGCGTCATCGTCGTTGTTGCCGACAACTAACCCACACCCACTGAATTCAACCACTGCCACGACGCCGCCACCATATCCGCAGCCCGCACGCCTCGGTGCCACCGGATCTGCAACTAGACACTCAGCCGCCACCGGATTGATCGCCTACCCATCGCTACAGCCTGAACTCTACCGCCTGAGCCTTGCCTTTGGTGCTCTTCCTCATCATCATCGAGCCGTCGTTGCCCTCCCCCGCTGGATCCACCCGCCTCAGCCTAAGCTCCACACTCCTTCCCCGTTGCATCTACCCGCCTCAGCTTGAGCTTCGCCACCCATCCCCTATTGAATCCACCCACCCTAGTCCTAGCTCTGACGCCCGGGCCCCGCTGCCATCGCTCCTCATCATCATTGTCCAGCCGTGCGCTACCGCTCCCTCCCTCTGCACGCTGTTGTCGCTGCTCCGTTCGTGTGTAGCTTCCGTCGTCGCTCCCATTCTTCACGCGCAACCACCACTCCCTCCCTCTCCACACCAGCGACACTGGCACCACTGTGCCATCCCTCTACGTGTGTGCCATCACTGCCTCACCTAACATAGAGAGATAGGGTTGGGAGCTAATGAATGGATATGGTTGAATGTCATCAAGGATATTTTGATCAGATTGACTAGTAAATAGATTTTTTTTCCCTTTTCTTGAATGAAACCCTAACATCATAGAGAAAGTAGGGTTAGATGGTAACTTTGATTTTGAAAAAGGGGTGTAGATGGTAACTTTGATTTTGAAAAAGGGGTGTAGATGGTAACTTTGATTTTGAAAAAGGGGTCAAATGAGCAAACTAGAATAAGTAGAGTCTGATTGGTAGTTATGCTTCAAAACAGGGCCAAATGAGCAATTATCCATTAAAAAATATGGACGGTCCAAATTAGAAACTATTCTAAACTCTTGAGGGATATCATCTTGTTATTTGCATGTCATCTAAATAGTTATAAAATAAAATGAAAAAAAATCAACATGATAGATTAAAATGTGATAAACAAATCCATAAACATGCAGGATCAAATTTAACTTCTACAAGTTGCAACAAAAAAAAGTAAATTTGATTATAGATATACATTAACTAGCTATAATTTAATTTATTTTTATATCTCATCAAGAGTTTAGAATACAGTCCCACGATCCAAATACATCGTTGTTTGTACTTACATGTGGGTTGCATGAACAAATGATGGAACTGATTTTTGTGATACAGTTGGCACAAAACACAAATGAGGGTTAGCTATGTTATACGGACACTCCCATACGGATATAGACACGAATATGGTACATGGTACACTATTCCAGATACGGGGTATCATTGTATGATACGTATAACAAATAAAATAATATAAAGAAATTAAAGGTTAAGGGCTTTAAATATAAAAGACACGGTTATTCAATTTTATCAATAGGACATAAAAATATTTATTCCGTGTCAAAAATATAAAATATGAAGCGTATTAACTTTTATGATTTTTAAAGCTGTACTTTGACCATTATTATTTTTTTGTTATAGGGAGTACGAAGCTAGTAGAACTTAACTTTCATTAGAGAAAATTTTGAGTGTTGAGGGAAAAACATGAAAAATGAAAGGTCATCAATACAGGTGAGAAAACCTGACTCCACGGTTAGTCACGACCGGTAGTCTCAATCGTGGTCGCACTCGCTTGGACAGTTGGACGGACCTGGTCCGACTCCTCAACGCCGTATACTTCTCCATCTCTCCCCCTCCTTCTCACAATCACGTTATTTTTTCTCCTCTCGTTTTTTTCCCCCCTATCATCTCTTTCTCGTCCTATTCATGAGAGCGAACTAGTGATAGAGGCAAAAGTGATAAACCCGCTTACCTTAAGTAGATCAAAATCTGCCGTGCCGGGTGCCGTTCCCGGTCCTTTGTCCCGGACGCGTTGCCGGTGCCGTTTTCTTCCGAGCGAGAGCGATTTACGGTTCATGGAGACACGGACTCACGGAGTCACGGTCCTTTTCGCGGTCACAGCCGCGACGCTCCCGGTGCTCCTGTATTCTACCGAGAACAGGACATTGACTTGTGGGACCCGCGGCTCCTGTTGGGCCCGAAAAACTTCGGCCCAGGCTGTCTACGAATGGGCCTGTGCTGGCCTACTGCAATAAAAAAAGGAATAAGATCACTTTGACTCCCTCAACTGACCACCGAATCTAAATTGTATCCCTCAATCGCAATACCAGAAATCTTCACCCCCGAACTTGCAAAACCGGTGCAATTTGACTCTCTGAGTGGTTTTCGAGGGCGGTTTTGCTGACGTGGCGCGTACGTGGCAGTGTTGACCTGATCTTTGTTCCACGTGACATTGACGTAGCGCTTATGTGGCATTAAAATAAAAAATATATATGCGGGTCCATTTGTCATCCAAAAAAAATGTGGGACCCACTGACCCACTGACATGTGGGCCCCACATGTCATCTTCTCTCTCGCTACCCTTCTTCCTCCTCTCTCTCTCTCTCTCTCTCCCTCTCCCCTTGACATGAGCCAGCGGTAGGCGGGTGCCGGAGTGGTGATAGCGGTGGGCGGTGGACCTCGGGCAACGGGCGCGGGAGCAACTCCTCCTTGAGGATGCAAAGCGGGCGCTCAAGGTTGCGCGTCACCTCCAATTTTTGTGGCGGCGGTGGGCACGTCTCGACCTCGAGGCGGCGACGCGAAGCGAGGAGTGGTCTCCGGTGACGCCTTCCACCGACGACGAAGGCCAACGCCTTCCACCGAGCCATTACCGTCTCTGCTGCTGCGACCACATCAGGCCGCCGCCGCCGCCCTGCTACCGCAACTCGTCCTCTAGCCGCACGTCGTGGCCGATTCGGAGCTCTAGATCTCTAGCCGCCATGCCCTCCTGAGCTCCTCCTACATGGCTGCACGACGCCGTCGACGACGCCACCACCATCGTCATCCCCCGCGATGAAGGGGACACCGTCGCCACTCCAGATTCTGCTGCGGCAGTGGCGGCGCCGGCGTCGGCGCGAGAGTTGGCTGCTACTGCACGGCTGACGTGGCCCCGCCACCATCCCTATCTCCCGTGGCACCAACGCTGCTCCATTCCCGGACCCGCCGAAGCCGAACCCTTCTGCGGCGGCGGCAGTGGAGGCGGCGCGAAGACTGTCGGTTGCTGCTGCATGGCGAGGCGCGGCCCTAGCCCAACCGCCATCATCCCCCGCGGCAAGCGCACCATCGATGCCTCTCCAGCGCCGCCACCGCCGAACCCGAATCCCTACTGCTGTTGCTGCTACGACGGCGGCAGAGGCGGTGCGAAGACCGTCAGCTGCCGCTCCGTCCATCGCCCGCCGTCGCCGCCAATAATCCGGACGCCGCTCCCCACGCATGAAGAGAAAGAAGGAGAGATAGAGAAGGGAGGAGAGGGAGGAGGAGGAAGGGATAAGAGAGGATGACATGTGGGACCCACATGTCAGTGGGTCGCACAAAACTTTTTTGTGTGAATGACAAATGGGCCCGTATATATATTTTTATTTTAATGCCACGTAAGCGCCACGTCAATGCCACGTGGAACAAAGAACAGGTCAACACTGCCACGTGTGTGCCATGTCAGCGAAACCGCCCTCCAAAACCATTAAGGGAGTCAAATTGCACTGGTTTTGCAAGTTCGGAGGGTCGAGATTTCTGGTATTGCGGTTGAGGGACACGATTTAGATTCGGTGGTCAGTTGAGGGAGTCAAAGTGATCTTATATTCCATAAAAAAAGGAAGGAAATATGGCCCACATCCAAACACACTAGCCAACAGTTTGGGCCGTGCAAAATTCCCATTTCCGTCACGACTCTGACTGCCCTCGCTAATCCAATTTCTGCATGTTCGTGTACAAGGTCGAATCCACCAACCTGACTTCTTTTTCATCGCATCTTAGTCAGCGGGTTACTGCAGCCACACACTGCTTCAGCAATCAGCAATGACGTCAATAAGTCCAGTGCCGATCACTCCCAGTCTCGCAGGTCCCAAACACTTGCAAGCCTATCTTTATATGCGGCCACGAGGAGCACTAGATTTCAGTGAGCAAAGAAGCTTACTCAGTTAGTGTTTGATCTTAATTAAACACTGGCCTCCCAATTGATTTAGAGTACTGAGGAGGAGTATTGAGAATCTAGCATCGATCAAGCATGCAGCAAAAGGAAGCCGGTGAGGACGCCGTCGTCGTCGTGGGCGCCGGGATCGCCGGCCTCGCCGTGGCTCTCGGGCTGCACAGGTAGTGAGGGAACCACCGGTGAGCCGGCGATGCGTATTGCTCTGTGTGTTGGCAGCCGCAGGTCAACTTGAGATGATGATCTGCTCCGCGTGCAGGAAAGGGGTGAAGTGCTCGGTGCTGGAGTCGTCGCCGGAGCTCCGGGCGTCGGGGTTCGCCTTCGCGACGTGGACGAACGCGTGGCAAGCGCTTGACAACCTTGGGGGGGCGACAAGATCAGGAAGCTTCATCTGCATCTTCAGGAGTAAGTAGAAAAAGAGAGGAACACTTGTAGGTGTAGTGAAAATGTAAAATAGTGACTGATTCTTGGTCTGAATTGTTCACAGGTTGCATGTCTTCTCTTCGTCTACGGGAGAGATAACACGAAGAGCGGATCTCACGGTGCAGGGGAAACGGTAAGATGTCATGTTCTCTCTCACTGATCTCTACTGACTATTCACCGTACACTCTAGCCCATACTTGCATGTCGTTTTGCTTCTATGGGGCTATGAGCCACACATTCTTGTATTGAACCGTACCGAAATTTTGGGTCCTTGGCTTGGATGTAGAGGACCCAATGAATTGCGCTGCGTCAGGCGGGACTGGCTGCTCCGAGCACTAGAGGAAGAGCTACCAAAAGGCACCATCCGTTACTCCTCCAAGATCGTTGCAATCGAAGAGGACGGCAACGCCAAGATCATACACCTTGCTGACGGCGCAGTTCTCAGAGCAAAGGTAGGGAAAAAAAACAGAGTAATTCCCTAGAAACTGCGTTTCATTGAGCAAATGTCACTGAATTAATGGCGGGGGTGCAGGTGCTGATCGGCTGCGACGGGGTGAATTCCGTGGTGGCAAAATGGCTGGGGCTCACAAAGCCGTCGTCCTCGGGGCGCTTGGCGACGAGAGGCATCGCGCATTACCCTGATGGCCATGGATTGGACCCAAGGTTCAAGATGTTCGTCGGCCATGGCTTCCGTGCCGGCGTGCTCCCCTGCAATGAGACTGATGCCTACTGGTTCTTCACCTGGTCTCCTTCTGAACACGGTCAGCCTCATCACTATCAAGTGTCAACAATGGTGATTTCACAGGTGATCACTAATTGATCAGTGCTTACTAATGCCGTTCCAGATAGCAATGGCGTCGAGGAGAGCGCGGAAAAGATGAAGCAGTTCGTGCTGACCAAGCTGAGGAGCTCCAAGATCCCAACCGAGGTGCTCGAGGTCGTCGAGAGGAGCGACATAAACGACGTGGTCGCGTCGCCGCTGCGTTTCCGGCCGCCGCTGTCGCTCCTGCTCGCGAGCATCAGCAAGGGGAACGCGTGCGTCGCCGGTGACGCGCTGCACCCGATGACGCCTGACCTTGGCCAGGGCGGCTGCGCGGCGCTCGAGGACGGCGTCGCGCTGGCGAGATGCCTCGGCGACGCCCTTCTCGGCGGCGGCGGCGCGGCCGAGAGCGAGAGGATCGAGGCGAGTCTACGTGAGTACGCTAGAATCCGGCGGTGGAGGAGCGTCGAGCTCGTCGGGACAGCGTACGTCGTCGGCTTCGTGCAGCAGAGTAGCAATGCGGTCATCAGCTTTCTGCGGGACAAGTGGTTGGCCGGAGTGCTCGCCGGAAGGCTTCTGAAAATGGCAGACTATGACTGTGGCAAGCTCTAAAACGTGGGAACTCAGTTTTGAACCCAAGTTTATAAGATTACGAAATGGCTCTTGTACCTATGTGTCTGAACAAATGATGGAATTGGATTTTGTGATAAAAGCTGCCTCAAAACATGTATGGGTTTAGGTCTAAATTTTGTGGATAAGGATGAGAATCTATATTTCTAGGACACTAGTAGGGATAAGGTGTTGAGCGTAAAAATGGAAGAATTAAAAAGTCTCAGTTAACCATAGTAGGGACAATAGTGTGACTGCTTAAGTTGTAGTCACAGGGACTGCACATGAACCAAATCCCATCGTAACGGTGCAATGCAACCGCTATAGTAACGGGACTGTAGCACTTGATTTGCACCTTTGATCTGAAAAAGAATGGATGAGATACCATGGAGTCACTAACTTGCAGTTCTAGCTATGGCTGCATGTGATCTCAATCCCGAAGCCCATACGACTTGATGATTGGGATGAGGTTTATTTGCCAAATATAGCGGGGCCAACAGGAGAGTAGGATCGTTGGTGGTAGCTAATCCTATGAACTCTCTAGTGCCAATGCTACAAACTGTAGCTACAACCACCAGCCACATAGGATCACTCATCAAGCCATTCAACTAAATAAGTTAACCAATGAAATTGATTTGCTTGAATTGGAAAAAGGCTTTGGTTGATCAGCCTAAACATATGGCTTACCCATGAGGCTCTAAAACTTTCACTATCAGCAAGTTTGAGGACATAAAAATGATCACCACACCCTGGGTCTGTGCTGGATGAGACCATTGTCATTTTGTCAAGTAAAACCTTGATGAAGGTGCATCCGTGGAGGCAGTGGTTACTACTTCCCATTTACCTTTTCCCTGGAGGCTGCTATCTTGCCGCAAAAAAATGTGTCCAAGATATTGTAAAACAATGAGAAGGCACGTCCCGTTCGACGTCTGTCCAGTCTCACCGGACCGTAGTGGCGCATCATTATCATCAGCGATGACGTCAAAGTGCCTTCACTGCTGGCCTGCTGCTCACTCATCCTCGCCGTCGCAGCAATCATATTTAATCTCCTGGCGCTCACTCGATTTGCTCACAGCATTTCTTCTCATCCCTTTCCTGCAGCCAAGTCAGTTCGCTTTCGCACAAGCCATTTGCAAGCATGCAGCAAGAACAGGCAGACGGCCGGGAGATCGTCATCGCCGGCGCCGGCCTCGCCGGCCTCGCGGTGGCCCTCGGACTGCACAGGTACACAACCTTTTTGCTTCTGAGTGTCTAGCGACGTGTTCCAACTCCATGGGAGCCGATCGAAGTGCGACACTGCGTGCAGGAAAGGACTGAGGAGCGTGGTGCTGGAGTCGTCGCCGACGCTGCGGACGTCCGGGTTGGCGTTCATCACATGGACGAACGCCTTCCGCGCGCTTGATGCCCTTGGGGTAGGCGACAAGATGAGGAGCCAGCACCAGCAGATTCAGAGGTATGTAGCAGATTCATCAGAGGCGGTAGGAGACTCTGAGTCACCGAGATCTTGACCTCCAGGTCAGAGTACAGTAGTGCTAACTTTTTTCTCCTGCCACAGTGCCACTTGATCATTATCCGAATGTCTGAGGCCTTGGGTTGACTCGGCAGGGTGACCGAGGTCCTAAGCAGAAGTCTTAACTCCTAAGGCCTCGTTTAGTTTTAAACTTTTTCTTCAAACTTTTAACTTTTACATCACATCAAAATTTTTATACACACATAAACTTCCAACTTTTCCGTCACATCGTTCCAATTTCAACCAAACTTCTAATTTTGGCATGAACTAAACACACACTAACTGTAACTGTTACTGTATGTCTGTATCATACGGTGTACAGTACGGATAAGCCTGATTTTTTCTCTCCATGTTTGTTCTTAGGTTGAATGTCATGTCTTCAGCTACTGGAGAAATAGTGCAAGAAATTGATCTGAGGGCGCAAGGCAAACGGTGAGAACTGAGAAGATATATATCTGTCTACTCCCCTTTCCCCTGGTCGTGTGATGCGCACACCTGAAAACACCTGTGACGCAGGGGAACCCATGAGGCACGCTGCATGAGCCGCACCGCGCTGCTACTGGCGTTGGAGGAAGAGCTCCCAAGAGGCACCATCCGCTACTCCTCCAAGATCGTCTCGATCGAGGAAGACGGCAACGCCAAGATCCTCCATTTGTCCGACGGATCGACTCTCAGAGCAAAGGTAAAACCATAAAAACACATCGGTGCGTATGCTGTCTCTGTGAATCGATCGGTTGCTGAGGAGGAGATGGTGGCGATGGATGCAGGTGCTGATCGGGTGCGACGGGATCAACTCGGTGGTGGCGAGATGGCTGGGTCTCGCGAAGCCGTCGGACTCGGGGCGCACGGCCACGCGCGGACGCGCCAAGTACCCGGACGGCCATGGCTTCGAGCCCAGGTTTCTGCAGTTGGTTGGCCAGGGATTCCGTGCAGGCATGGTGCCCTGCAACGACACCGACGTCTACTGGTTCTTCACTTGGTCTCCTTCCCCAGATGGTCAGTCACCTGAGCTGCCAAGATCCAAGTGTCGAACACTCGATCGGCTGCAAGGAGGACATGAACACTGAATCGTATTACTGATTATGCCGTGTCTTTTGACAGATAAGGATGTCGACAAGAGTTCAGCCGCGATGAAGCAGTTCGTGCTGACAAAGCTCCGGAGCACGAACGTGCCACCACAGGTGCTCGAGGCGGTCGAGCGGAGCGAGATGAACGACGTGCTCGCGGCGCCGCTGCGGTTCCGATCGCCGCTGTCGCTTCCGTTCGCGTGCATCAGCAAGGGGAACGTGTGCGTCGCCGGCGACGCGCTCCACCCGACGACGCCGGACCTGGCGCAGGGCGCGTGCACGGCGCTGGAGGACGCCGTCGTCCTGGCGAGGTGCCTCGGCGAGGCCCTGCTGCCCCGTACCGGCGACGGCGCCGCCGAGAAGAGGCACCGGGTCATCGAGGCCGCGCTGCACCGGTACGCGGACGCCCGGCGGTGGAGGAGCGCGCAGCTGACCGGCGCGTCGTACGCGGTGGGGTTCGTGCAGCAGAGCGACCACCCCGCCGTGGGCTTCCTGCGTGACAAGCTGTTGTCCGGGCTACTCGCCAAGACGCTGCTCATGATGCCCGACTACGATTGCGGCACGCTCTCGAGTTCCGGTGCTTGTTGACGTGATTTGGGCTTTGGGCGCCGCCCAGCTGCAAGTCTGCAACCTGTATAATCGTCGTGCTGTTTGTGATGTTGTCTGTATTATGTGCTCCGCTCTGTTTTACTGTTCCGTCACGTCTCAATGATCCCAAACCTGTAAAACGCTTGTCTGCAGAAAAATAAAGTCGAGTGCATTTGTTTTTTATAGTTGGATATATCGAAAATCCCGGTGTCAACCCGGAGGGGAATGGGTACTGCTGGCGAGCATACCTGCTGCCTCAACAATTTTTTTTTGGGTTTATTCACAAGCCGCCCTCGTGGCTGTACTCGTACTACGATTCTATGAAACAGCCCGGACAGTTCCTTTGTGCCAATCATTGAACCCGGGAATGCTGGATCCTCTGTAATCATACTTGCGCGCAACGTTACCAAATCGATCGAGAGGACACATGGACCAATTGACCAATATTTCGATGTGTACTAGTCATACAAGAATTCGTGAAAAGCCGCCATGTTCCAGTTTGTTTCACCGCTGGCATGACGGATGGACGCGCCGCCTCGTTGGAATCCGGTCTTCTCCATCCAATCCAACCACCCCTCGACCGTTTTGCTACAAAAGGCAGGCGCATCATAGAAAACCCTGAACTGGTTCAGCAGCAGTACAGCCTTCAACCATCCTCACTCTGTTTCAACTTGCGAGCGACACCAACCGGCAACCGCGGGTGGGGGTTCGCGAACAATGGAGGGCTCCGACGTCGAGGGCATCGTCATCGCCGGCGCCGGCCTCGCGGGGCTCGCGACGGCGCTCGGGTTACACAGGTAAGCCTCTGCCCCGACCGTTTCGCCTTGATCTGCTCCGCGTTTGCGCGCGCGCGTGCGGATCGATCTGGAGCTGATGATCGAGCTGGGCCGGCGGTGCGTCCCGCGTGCAGGAAAGGGGTGAGGAGCCTGGTGCTGGAGTCGTCGGCGACGCTGCGGGCGTCCGGGTTCGCGTTCACGACATGGACGAACGCCTTCCGCGCGCTCGACGCCCTTGGTGTCGGCGACAAGATCAGGGAGCATCATCTGCTCTACGAGAGGTGAGCAGCCACTTACTTTACCAATCCCTTCCCTTCTAGTAGTAGATCCAGATAATAGCCAGAGAGAGACAGTGGAACAGACGTACAGTGGAGTCCGTTGACCGTCACGAAATCACAACAAACTAGCTGGGTGGCCCGCGCAATTGCGCGGCTAGCACCCATATAAAATTATATATTTTTAATATGATTTTACTTCAAATTTATTAAATAGTTATCTCGTTGTCTTAAGATTTTTAAAAACTAAACCTTATTATCCTCGTGTTTTTAATTTCTTTAGTTTCTAAAGTCACAACAGTTGCTACCCCTTACTTCTGTCATATTATTCTTTATTTGCTTGCTCGACCACTGTTTTCTATTCATTCTCCTTAGAATATTTAAAATTTGGATCTAAAAACTTATAGGTTTTAGAGTTTATTGTCCTGTTGGGCATTTTTTTATAATTTCTAGAAGTCCCGTCAAACACTGCCATTATACTCATCTATGATCGTCCACTATATCTTCTCTTTATTGTCATTGCTATTTTAAAAATCGAACATAATTATCGTTTAGGTTTATTTTTTTACTTTCTAGAAGTTCCGCCAAAACGTCAGCGACTTTATCACTGTACTCCTCTACGGCTCACCCGCTGCCGCCCTTCTTTATTGTCATTGAGATTTTAAAATCAAACAGGATTATCATTGGGGTTTATTTTTTTTACTTTTTAGAAGCCCGAACCTTTAAAAATTAGAGTTTATTGTCTTGTTGGGTTTCATTTTTCTTTTATAATTTTTAGAAATCCCATCAAACGCTGCTACTGTACTCCTCTATGACCCGTCCGCCGCATACCCTTTATTAGGATTGTAAAAGTCAAACATAACTATCATTGGAATTCATTTTTTTTACTTTATAGAAGACCCACCAACCATCGGCGACTTTGCCATTGTACTCCTATACGACCCGGCCACTGCCTCTCATTTTTATTATTATTGAGATTTTAAAAATCAAATATGATTATCATTGGGTTTATTGTTTTACTTTCTAGAAGTCATGCCACCTGCCTTGACCGATTGCTTCACGACCTGCCCGTTGTACTTCTTTTTAGTCGTCATTAGGATTGTATTTGGTGTTTTATTAATAGTTTTTAGATGCCCCATCAACCGCCACTACTCTGCTCCACTATAGGCATGTTACTTAATTAATCTTTTTATGTGTTTCAGGTGGTCTTTTCTTTTAGTAATCTTTATTTTTTTATCACCAATTTTAGTTATTTATAAATTGTATTCCTAGCTGATATCTTATTTTTCTTTTTCTAATTTCAGATTTATTTTATTTTTTGTATTGTGTTCTTTTGATATTTTTTTATTTTCAATTTCAGTTGTTTTAAAATTGTATTCCTACTTTAACTTTCTTTTTAATTTGCCTAATTTCAGATTATATTTTATTTTTTATTCCAAATTATAGTTAATCTATTATTGGGTTCTTATACGTACTCTTATTTTAATATTGCTTATATTTAATTCCGAATTTTAGTTAATTTTAAACTTGAACTCTTCTTTTCTTTTCTTTTTTCTAATTTCGATTTTTTTTTATTTTTTATTCCGAAATTTAATTAATCTCGTATTGGATTCTTATATGGACTCTTCTTTCAATATTCCTTATTTTTAATTCCGAATTTCTGCTATTTTTAAATTGTAATCCTACTTGGACTCTTTTTTTTTGCTAATTTCAGATTTTATTTTATTTTTATTCCGAATTTTGATTAATCTTGTATTGGGTTCCTATATGGACTCTTCTTTCAATATTCCTTATTTTTAATTCTGAATTTCAGCTATTTTTAGATTATATTCCTACTTAGACTCTTTTTTTTGCTAATTTTGGATTTTATTTTATTTTTATTCTGAATTTTGATTAATCTCGTATTGCGTTCCTATATGGACTCTTCTTTCAATATTGCTTACTTTTAATTCCGAATTTCAGCTATTTTTAGATTGTATTTCTACTTGGACTCTTCTTTTCTTTTTCTCCGATTAATGTGGAAATTTTTAGCCCCCACAGCAAACGTAAAAATCAAATATGATTATCATTGGGTTTATTTTTTTTACTTTCCAGAAGTCCCGCCAAACGCCTTGACCGATTGTTTCACGACCTGCCCGTTGTACTTCTTTTTAGTCATCATTAGGATTCTATTTGGTGTTTTATTAATAGTCTTTAGATGTCCCATCAACCGCCACCACTATTCTCCTCTATAGGCATGTTACTCAATTAATCTCGTCTTGTGTTTCAGATGGTCTTTTCTTTTAGTAATCTTTAGTTTTTTATCACCAATTTTAGTTATTTATAAATTGTATTCCTAGCTGATATCTTATTTTTCTTTTTCTAATTTTAGAATTTATTTTATTTTTCGTATTGTGTTCTTTAGATTTTTTTTATTTTTATTTTGAATTTCAGTTGTTTTAAAATTGCATTTCTACTTTAACTCTCTTTTTAATTTGCCTAATTTCAGATTATATTATATTTTTTATTCCGAATTTTAGTTAATCTACTATTGGGTTCTTATATATGTACTCTTATTTTAATATTGCTTATATTTAATTCCGAATTTTAGTTAATTTTAAATTATATTCTTACTTGAACTCTTATTTTCTTTTCCTTTTTCTAATTTCGATTTTTTTTATTTTCTATTCCGAATTTTAATTAATCTCGTATTGGGTTATTGTATAGACTCTTCTTTTAATATTCCTTATTTTAATTCCGAATTTCAGCTATTTTTAAATTGTATTCCTACTTAGACTCTTCTCCCTCTTTTTTTTTTCTAATTTCGGATTTTATTTTATTTTTATTTCGAATTTTGATTAATCTCGTATTGGGTTCCTATATGGAAACTTCTTTCAATATTACTTACTTTTAATTCTGAATTTCAGCTATTTTTAAATTGTATTTCTACTTGGACTCTCCTTTTCTTTTTTTTCTTTTTCTCCGATTAATGTGGGAATTTTTAGCCCCCACAGCGAATGTAATGTCTCTTTTCAAAGCTGTTTTAATAATATAATAGAATAGATAGATAGATAGATCGATCCTAACGCGAGTATAATAATTCTCGTTTAAGCGAAATCAAATTTACAGCCCAGCTCGTTTGATAGGCCATCCTGGGCCGTACTGATGAACCTGATTTTAGGTCCATATGCTGGGTCAGTCTGCCAGTGCCTGGTCTGATGTACTAGACTTTATAAGTTTTGGGCTTTTTCCACAATCCCACTCCGTGTCTGAGCTCTGAACTTGTGTGCTTACACTGTCTCTTGCTCCTTAGTCCTTCCAGCCCATCTTTTGAGTTTACCCTTCGATTAACCTACTGAAGTTGCAGGAGTAATCTGTAACTCTTAAGACTAAAGAGTTTGTGATCGACTGAAGTTGTGACTTGTCGTGCTTGTTGGCAGGCTGGTGGCCTTCTCTGCATCCACGGGAGAGCCTGCCGCGAAGTTGAGTCTAAAGATGCAAGGGAAAAGGTACAGTGTCTGTAACTACCGCTAGCTGAGACCTGAATGTTAAAATTTTGTAACAAAATCATATACGAGTAAACATCTGAAAACTGAAATCGTCGTTGTGTCGTTACTTCGTCAGTGGACCGCATGAGATTCGGTGCGTGAAGCGCAACTTCCTACTGGAGACTCTGGAGAACGAACTGCCGGAAGGCACCATCAGGTTCTCTTCCAAGATCGTCTCGATTGAGGAAGACGGCAATGTCAAGCTCCTACATTTGTCCGATGGCTCAACGATAAGAGCAAAGGTGTGTGAGATCAACAATGGCTAGATGCAACCTTGATTGTTCATCATCACTTGTACCTCTCTTCTTCTCACTAAGAGCAGCCATGGCCTGATGCATTACTGTGCTTTTTCTGAAGGTGCTGATAGGCTGCGACGGCGTGAACTCGGTGGTGGCGAAGTGGCTTGGCCTGCCAAAGCCGATCCTCTCAGGGCGCTCGGCCACCAGGGGCCTCGCTGAGTACCCGGCCGGCCACGGATTCGGCCCGGAGATCCTGCAGTTCATCGGCCAGGGCTTCCGCTCCGGCGTGCTCCCCTGTTCCGACACCTCCGTCTACTGGAACTACACCTGGTACCCCTCCCCGGATGGTGCGGACCATTGCTAGTTACTTCCCCTTGACGAGCAGCAAAAATGGCGGATTAATTCGCTGATCAATCTGTCACGTACGTGTGCAGACGGCGACGCGGAGGAGAGCGTGGCCAAGATGCGGAGCTACGTGCTGGCGAAGCTGAGGGCGGCGAGGATCCCGGCGGAGGCGCTGGACGTGATCGAGCGGAGCGAGATGAGCGACGTGGTGTCGTCGCCGCTGAGGTTCCGGTCGCCGCTCGCGCTCGTCCGCGGCAGCATCAGCAGGGGAAACGTGTGCGTCGCCGGCGACGCCTTCCACCCGACGACCCCCGAGCTCGGGCAGGGCGGCTGCGCTGCGCTCGAGGACGGCGTCGTCCTCGCCCGGTGCCTCAGCGAGGCCTTCCTCGCCGACGGCGCCGAGCACGACCCGGGGTGCGAGGCCGTCACGGCGGCGCTGGAGAAGTACGCCGAGGAGAGGCGGTGGCGCGGCATCCGGCTGATCACCGCGGCCTACGTCGTCGGCGTCATCCAGCAGAGCAACAACCCGGTGATCAAGTTCCTCAGGGAGAAGTTCTTGTCAGGATTGCTGGCAAAAACTATGATCGCCATGGCTGATTACGATTGCGGAAAGCTATGATTCTGTTCACGAGAAATCAAGAACCAAGAAGAGAAGAAAGAAAATCAGCGGTGAGCGGGAACCGTCTTAATTAGCACATGATGTTGTTAACCAAGCACGAGGGGGCGAGCTTAAAGTCCACCATACAATGTACTAGTACCACGTACACACTCACCATGGCAGATGCTCAAGGCAAAGTCTTATGTACGGGGAAGAGGAGGAGAGAGTGGAGAGAGTATGACAGGTGGGCGTGTATCAGGGGTATTTTGGTCCGGGAAAAAGTTAAAATTTAGGAAAAACATTTCTATTTACCCAAAAGAGCGAAAATAGCATTTTGGTGAACACCTCTAGTTTAGGATAGCATTTTAGTGAATCAGTTTGAAGGGATAGTATTTCAGCGAAACCACTCTTTTGTGATAGTATAATCCCAATTTTCTCAGGGGCGGCGATCTCCATCGGGCGAGCAGAGCAGGGAGAGGATCATGGTGAGCATCCACATCCTCTTTCTGATTCATCTCTCTCTCCCACTTGCGTTC
Organism: Oryza meridionalis; assembly: GCA_000338895.3. Taxonomy (NCBI): domain Eukaryota; kingdom Viridiplantae; phylum Streptophyta; class Magnoliopsida; order Poales; family Poaceae; genus Oryza; species Oryza meridionalis. The sequence goes on from CM002526.2 coordinate 3,112,757, forward strand.
GTTCGTTAACCCTAGCTTCTCTTCTAGATCTGGAAGAAGCTCTTCCCTTAATTTCAGAGCCTTAACCTTAATACAAGTAACATTTTGTTTGTTCCCCGAGAAGTTTTGGGGTTCAACTGAACCCCCATGTCCCAAGTTGGATCCGCCCCTGGTTGTTCATGACACTGTTGTGGTATCTATCTGACTATCTCGTGATTGTTCTCAACTATTTGGAAATGACCAGATTTTAGAAACTTTTTCCGTTTGTGAATTTCAAAAGCTCGTGACGAGTCTATTGTTTTGTTTCATTTTAGAAGTCATTCAGCGTTTACTGTCGTTTCCTTTTCTTTTCGTCAGCGGACAAAAACTCCATTCCCCACCCTTAGCGCAGCGGACAAGTCTGTGTTGTTGTCGGGCATTCGGTCCATTTCCCTTTCTCTTTCAACCCGTGAGGCCATAACTTAATGCATACTTGTTTGGCAGATTATTTATGTATCTATGCTTTACAAATTAACATGTTCGATAAATTAGTGATGTATGTAGTGAATCTCCATTTGTTGAGGTATTTGTTTGGACACCTTTGTTTACTTATTGCTTTATTGTCGTTGCTATTCACTACAGCATTTGACCACGCATCAATTTTAGTCCATCCTCTGCGAGTGGGTTCAGCATATGGATTTGCCAGGTCCAAGATGGAAGAAGGGCAAAGATGGCAAGGACTTCTCAGCACTAGCAGCAGCTAATCTCATGTCAGTCATTGTTGCTGAGCTCAAGGCCTCATTCATAAGCTCAAAGCCTGTGGCAATTTTGTCAGGTCCAGGTGGCGGTGCCATTCTTGGAGTTGAGCCAGAGCAAGCCGTGATCCTAAACCATGCTGCCTTTGGCCACGCCGTCGAAATTGCTGCGGCATAGAAGCACTGGTTCCAACTTAGCCCTGAGGAGGTCTTCTACCTATGCCATGTTCTGAACTGCATCAGGGTTGAGTCACAGGACAAGAAGCAGATGAGTGATAAGCAACTGTGGAATCACTTCAGGTCCATGTCGGAGTCCTTTCCAAAGATGTACAAGGCTTACTCGCATCTGATATTGAAGAACTAGGTGGTGAGATCAGGGTTGCAGTATGGTGCAGATTTTGTGTCCGTCACCATCCAGCACTCGTTCACTCGGAATTTACGGTGGTTGTGGTTCCAGAAGGCATGGCATTTGGCGATAGGTGTGGCCGTCTGGAGGTGTGGTCTGATCTACTATGTGCGCTCCGGGCTTCTGGCAGTGTAGCCAAGACATTGCTGGTTCTGACCATCAGCAGCAGCAGCAGTTGCAAACTGAGCTCCCCAGATTGCTCAGAACAGCTTGTTGTTCATGAGAGAACAATCACTAGATGGATACCACAGCAGTGCTGTGAAGAGCGATCTGAAGCAAGCAGAGATGAAGCCAATAGGGAAGAACTGATTAGCAAAAAGGAAAGTGTAGAGTTCAACCTCTGGGGTGTGATACTTTGCTTCAGTATTCTATCTAGCTTGCTTGTATACAAGCTGAAATTCAGACAATAAAGCTTAACATTTCTATGTACTGCGGAGATACTAGTTTTGATCCAGTTGCAATTTCAAATCCTCAGTTGGCACTCTTTGTGAACATTTCTTTTGGTTTCTTGATATGACGAATAACTAGAACACAACCGTATCTGACTGGAGAGAGAGATTTTCTTTGTGAGCTGTGAATAGACCTTTTATAGATCTGAATACAGGCACCACATTGGCACTCTCAGGACTAAAGGACTACATGACCACGTGAAATCCAGGTACGCTAGATGCTTATCATTAGCATAGAAACAGTACTAGCTATGACCATACAATGTTCTAACATGCCTACATGAAAAAAACAGTTGCAAAAAAGTAACAAACAGGCTTCGACCATTTTGGCATTTTTGGGGGAATACATGTTGCCTATTCTAATGCAGGGAAATTACGGGTTCACTTGGTCACCCTGCAACTGCAAGCATTATTTAGTTATTGTCATGCATTGCTTAGATACAGTACGGAAACATACACCTTTCCTCTGTCAGGTGCACCCCCTCCCTTTTTCAGAAATGTAAAGAGATATCAATACAAGTTTACAAGTGTTCTGCAATTATATGGTTTAATTCATGCCATTGCTGTGTGATGAAAGATTTGTAGGATTTGTAATAATGCAATTGTGATTTTTAGCATTGCATATTTTGGTTTGGATGGTGATTACAACATAATGGTAAGGAAGAAAGATCTGTTAGTTCATGCTTGCTCTAATATCTCTCCCTCCCTTTGGCTTGCACAAATTTATGATTGGTTAGTATGATACATTGACTGATTAAATTCCTTGGTCTCTCCATCTTATATTTTTGCAGGCTTCCTTTTTGGCCATCCATGAAATTGATCTTTATTTGCTGGCCTGTCTTGCCATATTTCAGCGGTGCAGCCTATGTGTACCAAAATTATGTGATACTAGGTGAAACCCCGCGCATAGCTGCGGAAATTTAATATGGTAACAATAAAAAAAGTGTAAGATAGCTAGATAACATCAGATTAAGTAATTAATGTGGTTTATGATAATTTAAATTTAAATACTATGTAGAATGGTGATTCAAACGTAAAAAGTAAGGTGGTATGACTTTATGGAAGAAGAAAAGTAGGGAGATAGTTTGGATCGAAGATTAATCATCTAAAGGCTAAAAATAATTGATGTGATATGACTTAATTAGAGGAAAAAAAGGAGAAATATAATTTGGACCATAGATTAATCATTTAAGCACTAACTAAGTGAGGATGAACTATATAAGTATATAGGATATCATAAAACATAATAAATATATACATTGAAACATTATGTGAATTATGTTGGATGATAATTTTACATGTTTGTATTTGAAAAGCTCTTAAATTATAAAAACTATAAAAATATAGCATGTTTGCATGATGTTTAAATGTGATGATTGTTAGTGGATGATGATGTGAAATCTTATTAATTAGTGGATGATGATATGGCATCTTGTTAGTGGATGATGATGTGGCATTTTTGCATGTTAAGTTTTAGGAGTTAGTGGGGGATAACTTTATAGTAAGATAGGATTTGTGTTTATAAAGAACCAGATAGTAAATATTTGGTATATCCCTCAGAGAAAAAGGGTCTTTCCGGTAAATCTGATGACTTCCTCACGCTACTTGATAAGTTTATTGAAGAAAACGGACCTGAAGATCTCAATAAACTGACAAAGAAGGTACCTGAGTCAAAATTTAGTTACATATTTCCCCATTTCATGCACTATACAATTGTGAAAAAGGCTCTACTTTGAACTTCATACACTAGTCTATGTGCTCTTTCATGTTGTATATAATTAGCAATGATCCTGAAGTCATGGTGCTCACTATTATCTGTGATGCCTAATCTAAACAGTCTGGCAAATCATCGAAAGATTCAAAGTCATGAAAGGAATCCAGGTATTCGAAGTCATCAAAGGAATCCAGGGAATCAAAGCCGTCAAAAGATTCAAAACAACCGAAGCCACCAAAAATTTTGAAAGAGTCAAAAGCCATCGAACTCGAAAGAAAATATGAAGGCAGCGAAGGATTCAGAAGAACAAAATAAGGTACTGAAAGACTCGAAGATACTGAAAAACGTAAGAAAGACTCAGAAGAACAGGGTTCACTAAAGGATTCAGATGAACTTGAACAAAAGAGCAACAAGAGTGTGGCATTTGAGCCGGAGAAGGAATTGAAGTGTGACTGCTATCCAACCTCTGCTTATCAGAGCACATATCCGAAACACAACTCATGGAGCCTCTTTGCTGCCTCATGATCTTTGAGGATGAATAGTTACTGCAACTAGAGGTCTCCAGACATGTAACCCCTGAACTCAACAAATATATTTTTTGTTGCAGTCTTGATCATTGCATTTCTTTTACGGGCCAAAGAAGAAAAAATCAGCCTGGTATAGAGAGCCTCTTTGATTAGGTAGCAGTCTCAGGAGCCATTTCATCAAGAAAGCAAGGAAAATGGAACTCACCTCCTTGTCACAAGTTTGTCCTATGTCAATTGTTATGACATGTCATCATGAAACATATTTCTCCAATATACACCAGTAGATGAGTAATGTAGAAATCTGCCATGTTTGGTTGGTGATGAAATGATGATGCTTTTTTTGCCATGAAGCTGTAAACCTTGTCTAGTTGGTAGAATTGAGACCATATCAATCAGCATTGCATCCTAATTCTCTCTGGTTGATTACCTGGAATCGTTTCCTTCTGTTGATGAATGCCCGGATTTTGTTGTTTATAAAAATAAGGAAAAAAGAACGAGAAAAAGGCCATTTAACGAGCGGTGTAAATATGGCCCCTGCACCGAAGGCCCATTCGATGTGTGGGCCTAATTCCCACCCGTGCGTTAATGGGCCGGGAAATCTCGGCCCATTTAACCTAGCCCTAAAGCTAGGGTTTCCTCTCGCCGCCGCCATATAAACGCGCTCTCGTCCTCACTCCTCGCCGCCGCGCTCCTCCTCCCCTCGAGAAACCAAAGCTCCAGCAATCGGCGGCGGCGGCGGCGGCGACCCGGGAGAGGCGGTCCGGCGGCGATGGTTCACGTCAGCTTCTACCGCAACTGTACGTAGCTCCTCCTCCTCCTCCTCTCCCTCTCTCTCGTCCAAGAACGGCGGGCCTTAGCTGTTGTGTTCTTCGTCGTCGTCTTGGTTGGTGCTAGTGCGATTTTACGCAGCGAGAAAATGTTCTCCTTTTATTTTTCCCTCTCTTCTTGCTTATGTGTCTTAGTTGATTAGCGAGTGGCGGTTAGGTGATGAGGCGATGGCTGGTTCGGTTGGCGAGATGATCTGGATCAAGATTTGCCTCGACGCGGTCTGTTCCCGTAGCTTTGTTCATATTCTCGTTTCCACTGCGTTGGATCCGTATCTATGCTGATTAGTTCGTGCTGATTTCGACTGACTGCGCATTCTGTAGTTGAAACTTGTGTGGTCCGGATTTAATTTCGAGATATGTAGTAGATTATTTGGGGGTTCTAACTAGAATGCTAATATGTGTTGATTAGTACTGAGGAATGAGGACATGTTTTACTCCTCTGGCATTTGGTATTATGTAGCTCGAAAATGTTTGTTTCTGTTATGGTACAAAATTTGATAATTTACCTGTTTTAAGGACTGGAAATATGATATTCATTAACTAGAGTTTTTTGTTCTCAAATACTCTGTTTGATCACTCATTTTGGTGGGATGGAGTTATGCATAAGCTTGTGAATTTTGTTATGAAAATGAATCATGGCGCTTAATATAGAGGACTATATACTTGTAATGCACTAACTGTATGTTTGTCCATAGAGTGATCCATCGAGAACTATATTTGTTAATTTTTTTAAAATTTCTGTGTAAGTTGTAGTATACTAATTGTATTCTATATGTATCTTTTCTTAAATATATTATATGATAGTTCCTGATAAGATCTTTCAAGTATTGTCGCTTTAGGTCATGAATTCCATTTTACAGCAGGACAAATAATTTAGGTATGTATGATATGGGTAACCAGGGATAACACAGCAAAACTAAATCTGGCATGTAAGCTATTTATGGGTTAATCAGACACAATGTTATGAATTGTTTTTTAAATCCTTGTCAAACATGGTTGTATATCTGAAGCTCTTAGTATTTACTGTACACAAGATCCCTACAACTATTTGTCTTGAATATCCATACTATTATTTGGTGTAATCTCAACAACTACTGTAGTTTTCTTTATTTGTATTGTTACATTGTCTTTCTGGGTTGTGTGTGCAGTTGCTTTCTTGCTTTGTATATTTTTGGGGTCAGGACATAAGGAATTTGGGACTGTAGGGCTTCTTTCTATGTTATTGTTTGGTTCCTCATGAACAACCATACTATCTGCAGTGGTTTCTTTCTCTGTCATGTGTTGTGAACAAATTTATTACTTCATTGCAGATGGTAAGACATTCAAGAAGCCACGTCGCCCTTACGAGAAGGAGCGTCTTGATGCAGAGCTGAAGCTAGTGGGTGAGTATGGACTGAGGTGCAAGCGTGAGCTGTGGCGTGTTCAGTATGCTTTGAGCCGTATCCGTAACAATGCAAGGCACCTGCTCACACTTGATGAGAAGAATCCACGCCGCATCTTTGAGGGTGAGGCACTGCTTCGCCGCATGAACCGTTATGGGCTCCTTGCTGATGGGCAGAACAAGCTTGATTATGTCCTTGCCCTCACTGTTGAGAACTTCCTCGCAAGGCGTCTTCAGACTCTTGTCTTCAAGGCTGGCATGGCCAAGTCCATCCACCATGCTCGTGTCCTGATCAGGCAACGCCACATCAGGTATGATGATTTAACTACTACAGATCTCCTGTCTTGTAAATGGGTAAATATGAAGCTCTAACCTTTATATTACAATTTCCATGGCTCAGTATGTTCTCTCTTTAGTTTCAATTCCCAAGTATGCTTCTATACGATTCTTCTACAGCAGCATGGAAGCTGTATCATTCTCTCATAGTAATCGTTCACTGTATATTCATCATTTCTCTTGATCTAGCATTGTGTAGGCAGAGCTAAAATGTCATTTTAGGCACAACACATGCTCTATGAGCTGAAAGCTGAAGGTCATAATATATTAGTATTGGTCCTGTACTCCTGTTAACTTCCCATCATTTGAGTGTGCAGATGCTTTCAAGTTAGTCTTTTTCGTGCATTTGATACTCTTGTTGGGCTTGTCAATGTCGCATTTGAGTGTTACTCTTTTCATATGTAGATATTACCTGTGATGTTTAACTTTGAACAAGCAATTTGGCACGCACCACTTGCTGTTGCTGTAATTCGTAACTTTACATGATGTTCCTTTACATCAATGTTCCTTTACAAGTGTTACTCTTTTCATATGTACATATTACCTGTGATGTTTAACTTTGAACAAGCAATTTGGCACGCACCACTTGCTGTTGCTGTAGTTCGTTACTTGCCTGCTGCAGTGTTATAATTCTAGATTAGTTTGTTAGGTTGAACTATGTACAGCGATGATGAGAACATTTGGCAACTTCACATGATTTTGTCCTGAAAAAGGCTACTGCCACAACATTCTTTAATGCACTCTAAAGTTACTATTTTAGAGGACTTGTCGACCATAAGTTGAACATGATGTTGCTATTACTAATATTTTTTTTCCAAGTTGATAGCCTTCCTGAAGATCATTCATTAAAGTTTCAAAATCACTGTGCAGGGTCGGCAGGCAAATTGTCAACATCCCGTCGTTCATGGTGAGGGTTGAGTCTGAGAAGCACATTGACTTCTCACTGACAAGCCCATTCGGTGGAGGCCCCCCTGGTAGGGTGAAGAGGAAGAACCAGAAGAAGGCAAGTGGCGGTGGCGGTGACGGTGAGGAGGAAGATGAGGAATGAGAAAAGAAGTTTGCAACTAGTTGTTTCCGTAATGATCATAAAACTTTCTGTGCTGAGTAACTGGGCCCAAATTCTGTAGCTTGCCTATCTGGGATTCAGAATTCAAGCAGGTTGTCCTTCAGATGTTGGTTTATGTTAGCACTTTTTGGCATTATGTTAGGTATAGACTTGTGGTTAATGCTGTTTTATGGATTCGTTTCATGGTATCCTCACTCGTACCAGTGTGCTTGAACTAGTGATACTCACTCGTACCAATGGTGGTTTTAGTGTTTTTATGGATTGGAAGTTGCAACATGGATTATGGAGTTGTTAAAGATTAATTTAGTAGCGTATCAGGTAATATTTACATGTTCAGACCAAAAGATCCAAATCCAACCATACATCGCATTTTCCTACAAATGGCGTTCGCTAGATAATTCACTCCTATGTTATCGACAAATTTTGAAGAAGTGTCATCAAAATCCATCGAATTCCATCAAAAACCTGTTACTGATGGCATTATTCAGAAGAATTTTCCTCCTGTTCTTTTTGCGTTTCAATACTCTGCTCGAAAAAAATTTTTCCTCCTATTTTTTGCATTTCAACTGATATCCCCATCATCCTGATGTGATAATCAGAGCAATGTACAAAATTCTCTCAAACATTAATGAGGTTCAGAAATTTTCTCCTTTTGCATTTCAAAATCAGTAAACAACAATGATTCATTCACTATGCATCCTGGGAAGAAAAGAAAAGAGGAGGCAGCGGCCATGGGACCACCGGACCAGTGTCCATGGAGCAAACTCTGTACGCTGCATTCGGGCGTCACGCCGGTGTTGGCTATGCTGCTGCTACCCGTTCGCTGGAGGGACGAGACGAGCTGCCTCGATGACCCACCGAGTTGGAGCCCAAGGAGGAGGCTCCCCGGCGCGTTCGCGGGTTCGGCAGTGACGATGACCGCGGAGGACGGCGTGCGTTGGCCGAGTGGCTAAGTCGATGGTGGTGGCGGGACGCTGGTCCGCTCGAACACCGGCTGGTCATGTAGGCGTATGGCCTCTTATGCACATATAGCAAAGGAGGAAAATAAGCAGCTAACCATTCATAGTACGCAAGAAAAAATGGTTGCCAGATTTGCTAGGTCCGTGTAACGTAGAATGCCTGTCAGGCAAATGGGAGCAACACTGCTATTAGAGCATCAAATTCACCGGCTCGACGGCGATCGCCGCGGCCGCGACAGTCACCCGGCGAGCAGGGAAGCTGCGACCCCGGAGGTGGAGGCGGAGCGAGGCGAGACCGTGGAAGATGGAGCGAGGTGCCGGAGGAGTATGAGGCCGTGGCGGCTGCCTGACCGCGAGCTCCATGGAAGACCGCGACCTGGAAGAAGAAGTCGAGGCAGGGGTTGCCGGAGTCGGCATAGGTGGCGGATCGAGTCGTTCTCGGTGCAGGCCTTCCATAGCTTCGGTTTCTATCCGGAGGTCCTCCCGCTCCTCCGCAGCCTGTCCATCGCCGCCAAGAAGCTCGCTTACGGCTGCCATGGCGCCTGCCTCCACCTCCGCGCCCGTCGCCGCGGCGCCCGGCCCCGCCTCAGCCTCCACACCCACCGCCGCTGCGCCCGGCCAGCCGTCGCCGCTGCACCACTCTGCCGCTACGTAGGACAAAATCAGGGTCAAAACTAGCAAAGGATATAAAGTGAACGGTTTTGCTAGTTGAGGGACGCCCGATATCTTGTTTTGCGGTTGAGGGACGATTTTGTATCTTGGATGACAAGTTGAGGGACCTTCGGTATACTTTTTCCTTTACTTTGTAAGTTTGGAATAAGTCCATTTTTGTCTCCCTCATCTCTTGCGCTTGCGTGAATAACATCCCTCAACCAGAAAACCGGGTATAACGCATCCTTCATCTCTGAAAACCAGAGCAAATCACCTCCCTCGGTGGTTTTGCTGGCGGTTTCATCCGACGTGGCGTTGTTGACTAGGTTGACAAGCTGACTCAACGTGGTGGGACCCACATGTCAGTGTGTAACTCTCTCTCCCTTATCTCTCTCTCCCCCGGCCTTTCCCTTCACCCCGGTGCGGCTCGTCGACGTGGGTCGAGCGCAAGGCGGCCGGCGGCGCATTGCGACAGAGAGAGGTAGCCGTGCGGCGGCGGTGATGCGGGAGCGCGCACGGCGGCGGGCGGCGCGGACGGCGCGGTAGTCGTCTACGGGCGACCTTGCGCAGTGGGCCAACTATGCGCGGGCACAGCGGATGGCGGCGGCTGGCGAGGCCGGGCACGGGGCGGCGCGGCGCGCGGCGACCTGGCGCGGCCTGATGGCAGCGGCACGACACGGTTTGCCAGTGAGGCTCGGCCGTGCGGCGGCAAGGCGCGGTCGATGGTGGCCTGGCACAAGCATTTCGCGGGCGCGACGCAGGTCACGGAGGCCTTTACGGTGTGGCCGCGGCAGCCTTGTGCAGGCGCCGGCGAGGCCAGCGGGCACGGCGCAGACGGCGATGCGGCCAGGGAGGCGTGACGGCTGGTCGGATCGGTGCCGGTGCGGCCAGCGACCGACGTCCGTCGGCGTCTTCTTCCCCTTTTTCTTTTTTCCACTTCTTCTCTTCTTTGTTTCTTGTTGCTCCGGCAATTCGCTCGTCATGGCGCAACCGTGCGGCGGCGGCGCGTCCAGGCCGAGCGGCTAGCGTCATGGGCAGCCGGTGCTGCGGTGCATCGGCGTGTGGAGCGGATGCATGACCGGTTTCCATGGCGCCGATGCCGCCGTTTTTCCTTTCTTTCCTTTTGCTTTTCTTCTTTGTTTCTTGTCCTCTCCGGCCGGGCGTTGTGGCGGAGCGACGGCGCCGCCAAGATGCGGACGCGAGGTCGCCGCTGGGCGTGCAGGCGCGGGGTTCGCTGCCGGTATGCAGGTGCAGGCTCGCTGCTAGGGCGGCCATGGCACGACCACTCCCCGCCGCCGATGCCCAGCTCCTCTCCGTCAGTCTACTCCCCGTTTGTCGCTAGCGAGCACCGCTGCTGCCCATCGCCGGCCGCCCCTACCCCGCCAAAGTGAAGAGAAATGCCGGGGGAGAGAGAGATAAGGGAGAAAGAGCTACACACTGACATGTGGGTCCCACCACGCTGAGTCAGCTTGTCAACGGGTCAACAACGCCACGTCAGACGAAGTCGCCAGCAAAACCACCGAGGGAGGTGATTTGCTCTGGTTTTCAGAGATGAAGGAGGCGTTATACCCGGTTTTTCGGTTGAGGGATGTTATTCACGCAAGCGCAAGAGATAAGGGACGCAAAATGGACTTTTTCCTATAAGTTTTGGGCTTTTTCCACAGTCCCACTCCGTGTCTGAGCTCTGAACTTGTGGGCTTACACTGTCTCTTGCTCCTTCCAGCCCATCTTTTTGAGTTTACCCTTCGATTAACCTACTGAAGTTGCAGGAGTAATCTGTACGACATTTTTAACCATGCCATTATTTAACAAATTAATAATTATGTGGTTATATTTAGTTTGTTATCAAATATTGGCAATGTGTATGGAATTTTGGCAACATTATTAAGCCAATCCTACCAAAATTTTGGCAATGTTGTTAATTTGTCAAATTTTTGATATTGATAAATTTTAGTAAGGTTCATTTTGATATTAATCGGAACAGACCCTAAGACTAAAGAGTCTGTGATCGACTGAAGTTGTGACTTGTCGTGCTTGTTGGCAGGCTGGTGGCCTTCTCTGCATCCACGGGAGAGCCTGCCGCGAAGAAGAGCCTAAGGATGAAAGGGAAAAGGTGTAATGTCTGCAACTACTGCTACTAGCTGAAACCTGAATGTTAAAATTTTGTGGACAAAATCATATACGAGTAAACATCTGAAAACTGAAATCGTCGTGGTGTCGTTACTTCGTCAGTGGACCGCATGAGATTCGGTGCGTGAAGCGCTACTTCCTACGAGAGACGCTGGAGAACGAGCTGCCGGAGGGCACCATCAGGTTCTCTTCCAAGATCGTCTCGATTGAGGGAAGACGGCAATGTGAAGCTCTTACATTTGGCCGATGGCTCAACGATAAGAGCAAAGGTGTGTGAGATCAACAATGGCTAGATCACTTGTACCTCTCTTCTTCTCACTAAGAGCAGCCATGGCCTGATGCATTGATGTGCTTTTGTTGAAGGTGCTGATCGGATGCGACGGTGTGAACTCGGTGGTGGCGAAGTGGCTTGGCCTGCCAAAGCCAATCCTCTCAGGGCGCTCGGCCACCAGGGGCCTCGCCGAGTACCCGGCCGGCCATGGATTCGGCCCGGAGATCCTGCAGTTCATCGGCCAGGGCTTCCGCTCCGACACCTCCGTCTACTGGAACTACACCTGGCACCCCTCCCCGGATGGTGCGCACCGTTGCTAGTTACTGACTTACTTCTCCTTGACGAGCAGCAACAATAGCGGATTAATTCGTTGATCAATCTGTCAAGTACGTACGTGTGCAGCCGGCGACGCGGAGGAGAGCGTGGCCAAGATGCGGAGCTACGTGCTGGCGAAGCTGAGGGCGGCGAGGATCCCGGCGGAGGCGCTGGACGTGATCGAGCGGAGCGAGATGAGCGACGTGGTGTCGTCGCCGCTGAGGTTCCGGTCGCCGCTCGCGCTCGTCCGCGGCAGCATCAGCAGGGGCAACGTGTGCGTCGCCGGCGACGCCTTCCACCCGACGACCACCGAGCTCGGGCAGGGCGGCTGCGCGGCGCTCGAGGACGGCGTCGTCCTCGCCCGGTGCCTCAGCGAGGCCTTCCTCGCCGACGGCGCCGAGCACGACCCGGGGTACGAGGCCGTCACGGCGGCGCTGGAGAAGTACGCCGAGGAGAGGCGGTGGCGCGGCATCCGGCTGATCACGGCGGCCTACGTCGTCGGCTTCATCCAGCAGAGCACCAACCCGGTGATCAAGTTCCTCAGGGAGAAGTTCTTGTCAGGATTGCTGGCAAAAACTATGATCACCATGGCTGATTACGATTGCGGAAAGCTATGATTCTGTTCACGAGAAATCAAGAACCCAAGAAGAGAAGAAAGAAATCGGCGGTGAGCGGGAACCGTCTTAATTAGCACATGGAACAATCTTGTGATGTTGTTAACCAAGCACGAGGGGGCGAGCTTAAAGTCCACCGTACAATGTACTAGTACCTACCACGTACACACTTACCATGGCAGATGCTCAAGGCAAAGTCTTATGTACGGTTTTCTATGCCTCTGTATCAAAGTTGAGTTCAGCATTTGACTTGTGGGTATGTGTCCGAGACAAGTTTTGTTCTAGAAATTTCGTGGACAAAATAGGTTCTTGGAGTACAAGGTAAACCCAACCTTGGCATAATTTAGACACAATAACAAAAATGATAAAAAAAAAGGTTTATTTAGAGTGCAAATAGCACAAACAGAGTTTTTTTTAACCAAAACAAGTAGTCTTGAGATATTTTTTTCTTTTGATTATATGATTACATGAAAATACATTTACCCTCATTTAGCACATTGTTAAGACATTGAGGCTAGAAATAATTCCACGAAACTAACTAAATTAACCGTACAAATTAGGATTTCAAACACAATGGGTAAAGTAAAATGCCCATAAACTTAGCGTCACCGTTTTTCGGTCACGGTCACTGGAACGTTTAGAATCCGATACTCAATTCGCAAGCCTCATAATATTTGACACCCAATTTGTATATGTCTTTCAGAATTTACCAATTTGTTTGGTGCCATTATCTCCCATTTTTCTCAGTTTCCTTCTTTTACTCTATTTTTTTCCCTTCTCACATGAGTGCAGTATGGACTGTTTTTTGCCCCCGGCTTGCACTATGACAGGGTCAGGCCAGTTAGCAGTTATCGAGCTAAAATCGTCATTCCCGGTTTCCCACTGTCAAAAACCCACTGGCGGGTGGCGGCTGCCGGCTGGCCCATCGTTGAGTGACTCAAAGAAGCTGATCAATTTCAGTGGCGCAGAGGTAGCAACAGATCAAGCTGCCATAATCACATGGCGTGGTTAATCGCCCGAACATATGCTGCGAATGGGTAAAATATTAACAAACCGGTTTGACCAAGTGGCTTCATCCGCATCCAAGAATCTTATATGGAACCCATGATTTAATTACAAGCAATTTGCAGTACTGCCAAGTGTGAGGAATCCCTGTCTAGTTTGTTATAGTGCTTATCATATAGCCGACCATGAGCCAGTGTGCATGCATGGTTCTGTGGCATCTCCAATATGCGAAAAAAAGTTGTATACTAGCTAGATAAGCTTGTAACCCAAAAAATGAATCTTGAAGCATCTGTAGAAATCGGAAGCAAAAGGGCTAGCATCAACCCTTTAAACAGATCAGGTTGCCAATCATGTAAGACTGTGTGTTACACACACCATAGCCTCAGCAAAAGAAAAGGCTTCTCACGGAGTGGATTCTAATATCTCGAGGGGATATCCCTTCATGTATTTTTTCCTTTTAAATTCGATACAAACAGTCGTGAATTTTTTTTAAAAAAAAGTTAGCAATGTAAAGAATAGTGATATCTACTAATAAAAAAATCAAATTCAAATTCGATCTACGCATCGAGAAACCAAAAGAAAAGGCTTCTATCATCACTGTCAGTCAAGTGACTTAACCAGAATAAAACAGAGGGAAATATGAATTTGTCAGCTATTTCTGTCACTGCAGCTCTCACCATTCAAATCTAGAGGTGACCATATGATCTATCATGGCCACCAATAGATAAAGTGAGGTCTTACAAACTAATTGAAAAATGCAGTACATCACTACATCCACAACCAGTTGCCCTAATAGTCCAATGGAGGGCCTCGGTGACAGTTGACTTACAAGCAAGCAATAGTTTCTTTTCGTAGATCCCCATCAACCAAACAAAAAACAACAAATTTGAGCACTGGGAGAGCTCCACTACCCCCATCATCTGAAACAAAAATTAATCACCTATTTGCACTGCTAAATTCCCTAGCTTCCAGACCTAGCTAACTGATACCTACCAGTGGGGACCACCTGCAATTCCAAGAATCAAACTGTCATGGGCGCAACTAGTGGTGGTGATTTGTCTGAGGGGAGCCGGGGGTTGGATTAACGCGCGTCAACCGCCTAAATCCAAGGGGGTGCAACATGATTACCGACGCTTCTCGATCCAATGACCCTAGGTAATCACGCGACCTCCCCGGCCGTAATCCCATGTGCTCCAGCAGCCGAGTCTCGTGACCTCACGTGACGCTTCCGCCTCTAGCTCTCGATCGATCGATCCCACCACTAATCATCCACTCCCAAATGACTGTTTAGTGGCCCGTATCATAAGACCAGCCACGTCGTGCAGCTAGTGTGACTTGGGAGAGACAGTGTACCGGCCATTTGCCAGATTTTCTTCCTCAGAAAAATGGCAGAGTCGGCCGGGTTTGCAGACTTGCAGAGATCGGAAGAATCTTTCTCTTTCGAAATGTTGAGGATTTTTGGAAGGAAAACAAAAGGGAAATGGAGATATAGGATAATAGGAATCGTGGCATTTAAGGCGGCACGGCGCAGCGTCGTCTGTGGGTTGCAACATGCATCGGCATGTGAGTCTGCCTCGGGAGGCGCGCGCTCGTCGATCTCGTGGTCGCCGCACTTCCTATTTAAGCACCGCCGCGGGTGACACCGTCCCCTCCTCCTCAGTACTCAGATCGTCCTACACATTACCCGCACCGCCTAATTAAGCTAGCATCTGAATTCTGAAGCCATTTCGAGGGACATGGCGCGGAGTGCCTTCTTCTTCCACTGCGTCGTCGCCGTCGCGGCGTGCCTCGCCGCGACGGCCGCGGCGCTCAGTGGCACGGCCACGTTCTACGGCGGGAGCGACGCCTCCGGCACAATGGGTATAGTTTAGACTTTTGTTAATATAATTAAGCTAAGCCTCAGTTTCACACACACACACCAATGGACTGGTGCTGACAATGGCGTTGTTGTTGACAGGCGGCGCGTGCGGGTACGGCAATCTGTACTCGACGGGGTACGGGACGAACACGGCGGCGCTGAGCTCGGCGCTGTTCAACGACGGCGCGGCGTGCGGCGAGTGCTACCAGATCACGTGCGACCAGTCCAACTCGAAGTGGTGCAAGCCGGGCACGTCGGTGACCGTCACCGCGACCAACCTCTGCCCACCGGACTACTCCAAGCCGAGCAACGACGGCGGCTGGTGCAACCCGCCGCGCCAGCACTTCGACATGGCGCAACCCGCCTGGGAACAGATCGGCGTCTACCGCGGCGGCATCGTCCCCGTCAATTTCCAGAGGTACGCACGCACATACTCCGGTCACCGTCGTTTCGCCGGCCGGCGGCGGCGCACAAAATCAAGTTGTGATCACGTATACGTATGTGTATGCAGGGTGTCGTGCACGAGGAAAGGAGGGGTGAGGTTCACCATCAACGGGAACAGCTACTTCGAGCTGGTGCTGATCACCAACGTGGGCGGGCCGGGGTCGATCAAGTCGGTGCAGATCAAGGGAACAAAGACGGGGTGGGTGACCATGTCCCGGAACTGGGGCGCCAATTGGCAAGCCAACAACTACCTCAACAACCAGGCCATCTCCTTCTCGGTCACCTCCACCGCCGGCAAGACGCTCGTCTTCGAGGACGTCGCGCCGTCCAACTGGCAGTTCGGCCAGACATTCACCAGCGGCGTGCAGTTCTACTAGCTAGCGGCTCGCGCGCGCGCGCGGCGGTGCATGAGCCGCCGCCGCCGTCGCGCGCTTGCCCCGCGGCGAGCGGCGCATGCCACCTGCCGCCATTTCCGTTCAATTTTTGCATTTGGAAAACTTGTCAAAAAGACCAGCTTATTTAGCATCATTCTGATTGGGGAAAAATGTATTCTTAGCTAGGGGAACGCCACTGTGGTTTGCATGGCTGAGGCGGGTTCCAACACGGTGTTCGTCTGGCCGGGCGGCCTGATCGATTGCCCGCCATGCCTAACCGCTTTTACGATGATTGCTGGGAAGGAAAACTATTTAGACGACTTTGCTTGGATACGAGGTAAGGAGTGCAGGCACTGATCGATCCGTGTAATGCTGAAATGGCGCTCATTGGAAGGCGCAAACCACATGCGAGTTTACTCTTTGACCCGATGATGATCTCAATGAAATGAATTGGCCAGTGGCCCTGTAAATTGACTGCAGTATCTTTGTGCTTTCACTGTGTATTTTGCGTTGAAATTTTGCTCATCCTGCATGTGGTGAAACCACGCCGACTCGTGTGCACGTCCCGCGAGTGGAGGCAGAGTACGGGATAGGGGTGCTAAGAATCCCATCAAAAAAAATTAGTTGTATCTGGATGTTGATTTTCATTTCTCGAAGGTATATTCTCTCGTTGTTTGTATATCATCTAAATAGTTATAAAAAAAATTTTTTAAAAAAATTGACAACATAGATTAATATGAAATATATCACTTTATAAACATGCAAGATCAAATTCAACTTCTACAAGATACAACGAAAATAACAAATTAAACTGAAAATAGTTATCGCATATTCGCAATTATAGTCGTCTCTACAAATTTAGACACCCCCACCAGTTTAAACTTGATCTAAAATAAATTAAGAAAAAAACACCCTTCTCTTATTCCGCGCTTGCGTGAGGAGCGTTATGGCGATGAAAGACACATGCTGGTGAGCTGGACGAGAGCGTGTTTGCTACTAACGTGCGGGCCAATTTTATTGGGTTGCAGTGTTTGCCACTAACACGTGGGCCGCTTTGATTGGGCTGGAACAGGATAACGGATTGATGGTGGCGAGAAATTACCCATTCAAGATTGTTTGTGTTGGAGGGCGCGGTCCAGCCCATTGAGAGGAGGTTATATTATACTTGCTTTACCATAGGTCTAATCAAAGCTATAGCTTTTGGTAATGCACCTACACAACTAAAAAAATAGTTTAATGGATGAGGATCAACTCTATCTTTTAAGTCGTGCCCTGATAACCAATTACTATGTAGGACTAAATCCAACAGTTTCATTCTTCAAATCAAACAGCATGATCGTTCCTTTGTCAGACTTTCGATGAGTTTGAATCTTATACAACAATGCTGATTTCATGTATGAAAAAAGAGCGACGGCCCGCTCTTCTTCCCCAACTATATACAATAGCCAACATGGAGAGGTTATGCGTCATGGCCGGTCGCAGAGTGCGCCATAACAGTGTGTGTCGATGTCATGCGCCGACGAGATGTCATTGGAGAGGCAGCTCGACGGCCGGCACATGGCATCTTTGGAAGGGTAAGTGCAGGCGGCTGTCAATGTGTGCGTTCAACGGTGCCCATTGCCAATAAGCACACCTGTGGGAGTTCTATGTTACTTTCTCCGTTTCATATTATAAGACTTTCTAGCATTACCCACATTCATATATATATATATATGTTAATGAATCTAGGCACACATATATATGAATGTGGGTAATGCTAGAAAGTCTTATAACCTAAAACGGAGGTAGTACTAGACTAGTTGAGCGCTTCTCTTCATAATAGCGAGTGCAGATCGGCTAGCATCGTGTTGTCGCCGCCACCACCACCCATTACTAGTTGCTAGCCACCAATAGAGCCAACCATACTAAAAATTTTGGGAGATAAAGGATAGAGAAAGAGAAGAGAAAGAAGGGTAATGTTATCATTTCGATGCCCATTTAACGTGGTGATGACAATGCCGTAAAAAATAGTGAAAATTTTATCAAGTAGCGTAGATGGGAATAGCTACTTTTCGACATCACAGAATGAAACCATTAAAGTTCTATGCTATCTCGTGAGCAATGCGGGAAACTATTTTAATCTCTCGAGGGGATATCCCATCGTTTTTTTATGTCACTCAAATGGTTATGAAAAAATTTAAAAAAATTGAGAAGGTGTATTAACATGTAAAATAACACTCCATAAACATGCAAGTTCAAATTCAACTTCTACATCTCGTAACGAAAAAAACAAATTAAACAGTAGTTAGTTAACGTATATTCAGAGTCAAATTTTTTTTTTCGTTGCGAGATGTAGAAGTTGAATTTTTACTTGCATATTTGTGGAGAGAGATATATATCACATGTTAATACATCTTCTCAAATTTTTTTCATAGCCATTTAAGTGACATGCAAACAACGAGAGGATATGGGATCAAAATCCTCTTCCGAGCAATGCCTCTTTTAAGTTCCAAGCTATCTCGTGATCTCTAACTAGCAAGTTGCTTGGTGCGAGTTTTTCTGTGTAGATTTGGGCAAAAAGCCTGCCTGAGTACCTGGCCCGTGAGAGAAGCCCAAGGCTGGAAATCTGCAGCATAATCATGGGCCATAAATCACATTTAGCCCATATGATACTGGATTTGCCAGCCCATATGAACAATAGCACCTGTTAACATGCAAAAACGTGGTACATATGTACGCGCAGCACAGGTAGCACTACTAACTACTTGCTGAACTTGGATATGGACGGCACAAACCCAACGTCCCAACCCACATTTCCCTTGTGGCGACGGGTCTATTTTTTTCGAGACAACACGCGACGTTTTTATATTGATATAGTATAAAAACTATAGGTGTATAGTTCTAAGGGACTATGGTTAGGAAAAAGAAAAAGACAGTCACACTAAACATCTATGCCTGATCCAGATGCTGAAAAAACAAAAACAAACACTCAACATCTGGAATTTCTAAACGACGCCAAAAGCGCCACCGTCGCTCATCCTAAAACCCAGAACGTGGTTTTCATGTGAAGAAATCATTAGGAGAGTAGAGAAAAACGCAACAACGCTCAAGGCAGAAAGCAGCGCCCGTAGGCGTGTAGTTGCCGGCCCGTAGACGACGGGTCTATTGTCCTGTACACATATCCAATGACAGTTTGCCGGTGCCGGTGCGGTCGCCGTACCGCGTGGCTGCCTCTGGCACTGGCGCCCAACTAGCTAGCGCGGACATCGGCTGTTCAATTCAAAAGCCGCGAGGAGGCCCGTGAGCAGGTCTCGTGTGTTCCTCTCTCAAGCTGCGCAAAATTTCTCAGAATCGCGTGGTCAACTGCTGATAGCCTGATAACCGGCAGAGTGATTAATAGCACCCTGTACGTAACAGCAGTCCTCTCCTCTTGTAGATTAGCAGTATAGAGTAACAGTACAGGAGAAATACTCCGATCCATATATAACTTCTAGCATGTTCACATTTCTTCAGATTTGTATTAGCTGTTGGGTAGCCATGCATGTTAGCTGCTAATCAAGAGTCAAGACACTGCTGAGTTCAAATAATTAATATATTTGACGAATTCAAGATGTACATACATGTACAATTAATCCAGAAAAAAAGTACTAACAAATTAATTTCCCAGCTTGAGATCATGTGTGCATCATAATGCAGAGACGAACAAATCCCTCTCCCTGCTAATAACTGAACTGCTGGTTGCTGGTGAATGTCATGCCGAAACTCCACCAGCTGGGCACGACATTGTAGATGTAGAGCGTCTGGCCGCCGGTGGATGTGACGGCGAAGGAGAGCGCCTGGCCGACGAGCCCCGAGTTGCACTGCCAGTTGGCGCCCCAGTTCCGGTTCAGCGTGATCCACCCCGTGCTTCCCCCCTTCACCGACACCGACCTCACCGACCCGCTCCCCGCCACGTTCGACACCAGCACCAGCTCGAAGAAGTTGAACCCTCTCATCGTGAACCTGATCCCTCCCTGCCTCCAGCACTTTACCCTACACATCAATTAGGTGGTGTTTAATTAAGATCGATGAAGATAAACTTAGTGCACACAAAATAAGAAAGTTATTAGCGTATGATTAATTGATTTTAATTATTACAAACTTTAGTAATAGATTTATTTGATATTTTAAAGCAACCATTCGTCCGTTTGAAATTAACATGTTAGAATGTACTTAAGAGCAGTAATTACGGATTACTACTAGTTGTAATACACTGTAAGTACTTACTGTTGGTAGAGGACGGGGATGATGCCGGCCTTGTAGATGCCGATCTGGAGCCAGGCGGGCTCGGCCATGTCGAAGTGAGGGCGGGGCGGGTTGCACCAGCCGCCGCTGTTGCTGGGGAGAGCCCAGTTGGGCGGGCACAGGTTGGTGGCCGTGATGGTCACCGCGGCGCCCGCCCTGCACCACTGCGGCGTCGCGGCGGCGTCGCACATGATCAGGTAGCACTGCCCGCACGACCACCCGTCGTTGAACAGCACCGAGCTCAGCGCCGCCGTGTTCGTCCCGTACCCCGCCGTGTACAGGTTCCCGTACCCGCATGCGCCACCTGAACACACATAGTCACATAACAATTTTCTAATGTACGGAGGTGTAATTATTTTGCGCGTTCGCGAAGAGAAACACTGACAACGCAATGACAGATTCGTAGTTGGTAAAGCACCAAAGGTTTTCTTACGTACCCATCGTGCCGGAGGCGTCGGCGCCGCCGTAGAACGTCGCCGTCCCTTTGTTCCAGCCATGCGCCGGCGCGAAGCCGGCTGCTGCTAGCACAGTGATCACCAACAACGTGGCGAATAAGATCGTGTACTCCATCTCCGTGGAGACGATCAGATCGAGAACGCACAATGCTCAAAGAGGAGGTGAACGAAGTAAAGAGGTTCTGAATTTTCTGATGGTTTTGCAGTGAACGTGGAAGGGATTATATAAGAGCAGAATGAGAATTATGGTCAGATCAGAGCAGGGAATTGCAGAGAACATGCCGGCGATATCTCAGTGGGCAGTGCAAGCTACGCTCACATGCATGCAAAGAAAAATGAAAGCCGAACCCTGGAGATGGAATAGCGCGTTCAATCAGGTGATTGATACGCTGTAAGCCTGCAAGCTGGCATCATCATCAGCACGGCTTAGCATTTTCTCCTGATAATTGTGACCTGGAAAATTATACATTTCATGCATGTACCTTGCATGTTCAATAATCCGTACTTGCCGGCATAAAATGGATCTACTTAGATATTAGTCTGATAATCTATGGACAAAAATATAATTTGGAATGAACTGTGCATGCATGCCATGGCTTATCAGCATCTATGTGGAATTTGCAAATTCTTGGTAGGAAAGAAACTCTGAGCCACATGAGGCCATGAGGGGGCCAGCACTGTCAGCACATGGAAGATAGCTAGGAGGTGGATAAACAACTAATCAGATTGATTATTAACTCAGCGCCTACGTAGATGTCTAATCATTTGGAAAAAGCTGACTAAAAGAGTCAGCAGATTTAATTAGCCACCGGTACCGCGCGCGGTACGGCGTTGAAATTGATTACATTTTTAAGCAGGAAAAATGCTGTCAAGTTGTGCACTATTATACTGACTTCTATTTGCTCTCCCTTTGAATTAAACCATCAGGCGTACGAAAAATGTTTTTCTTTCTTTGGGCAAAGACGCATCATATGCTACGATGCCTCTGCAGGAACTAATTGCAAACTTGCATACGGGGTACTTGTGTGTAGTTGTGTTGGCATGCAGGAGCTTGTCTGTGTTCGTAGGATTTATCATTCATATCCAGTAAATTCCACTGCCAGTTCTCTTAGTGGTAGAGTCCTTAGACTTTCCTTCTTCCCTTCCCCACTGCAAACCACTAAATGATTCTTAATGTTCCCTGTTTTTGAATTATTGAAATGATTCCTCAAAAAGTTTTTGGTGGCAGGTTGCCGGTCTTGATGTCAAGATCGTCAGAAAGAGGGTTACACCGAGTTCTGCTAGATTACAGAAAGGCGCTGGAGCTAGAAGAAATCAGCACCTTTTGCTTTGGACACTGGCAATTAGCGGATCAAAGCATTTTGTGGCATCCAAGTAGACAATAACAGTGTCAGTGTAAGATAAAGTGGTGAGGACTGAGAACTAACCACCTTTGGTGTAGCCATGATTATGTCTTCCGTGTAAACATAAAAGTTTCTCAGGAGTCAGCAGGAAAATTTCCGCATTCCAAATGAGACCCTGATTTATATCACGGTATAAATGTCTGGTAGCCGCCAGTAAGTAGTAACTCATGAAACTCAGCATATAATTTCATTTCCCGGTGGGAACAATGTACATCAAGAATGTAGTTTTAACATCATCTACGTACAGAACGAATGATATAGATCCGGTCACAAACCTCGAGTGATAATACTAGTTCGACCTGCCTTGCCATGAATGGACCTGCGTAGTACTACTACTACTATACACATTACATAGGCTACTAGTCTTCACTAGCTCTCTCCTGGTGCATGGTCTTTGGCCATTATTATTGGATTACCATGTAAGCTTCTTCCATCTGCAGCCTTATTATACTGATCTTGCTCTGCATGCCGTGGTAGTGTGCCTGTTAGTAGGAAAACTGGAGGTTGGAGGAGAATGACTGGCCGAACTTCCACCACGCCGGCATGATGTTCTGGAAGACGAGGGTCTGGCCGCCGGTGGAGGTGACGCCGAAGGTGAGCGTCTGGCCGACGAGGCCGGCGTGCGACTGCCAGTTCGCGCCCCAGTTCCTGCTCAGGGGCATCCTGTCGGTGTTCGGCCCCTTCACCCACACCGACTGGATCGACCCGCTCCCGCCCACGTTCGAAATCAGCACCAGCTCGAAGTAGTTAAACCCTCCCATGGTGAACCGAACCCCTCCCTGCTTCACGCACGGCACCCTACATACGTCCACAGAGAATCACAGATCGTAGTAATGATGATTAATTAGTGAATAGTTAATGGCATTGGTTTGACTTAATTATCATGGACATGGAGAGTCAAACCGTCCAATATTATTGTAGTGTTATACGTACCTCTGGTAGAGCACCGGCACAATGCCGGCCTTGTAGATGCCGATCTGGAGCCAGGCGGGCTCGGCCATGTCGAAGTGCGTGCGAGGCGGGTTGCACCAGCCGCCGTCGTTGCTGGAGAGGGCGTAGTTGGGCGGGCACAGGTTGGTCCCGGTGATGGTCACCGTCCTCCCCTGCAGGCACCACCGCGGCTCGGCCTGGTGGTCGCACGCGATCTGGTAGCACTGCCCACACGACGCGCCGTCGTTGAACAGCGCCGAGCTCAGCGCCGCCGTGTTCGTCCCGTACCCCGACCAGTACAGGTTCCCGTACCCACACGCCCCACCTGTGCATGGTCACCTCACCTTGGCTCTGTTAGCTAACGACGACTCTGAAACTGTACCTACTTACTGGTGCCAATGCGTGTACGTACCCATCGTCCCGGAGGCGTCGCTGCCGCCGTAGAACGTGGCCGTGCCACTGGACCAGCCCGCCGTCGTCGGCGCGATGAGCGACGCCGCGGCGATGACGACGACGAGCAGCAGAATGCTCGGTGTCTTCTTCTTCTTCCACATCGCCATGAATCTTGCAGGTGGACTAGCTTGCCAAGTTGCTGCAATGTAGTTAGTGACAGTAGTAGTAGTAAGTATGAAGAAATGCGAGTGATCTTAAATAGGAGCGGGAAGGGATCACCGGCATGGAATTTTTGCCTGCGCTGCAGCGCGAATGGCGCATGTACGTACACTGCACACTCGGCTCCAATTAATTGCGTCGTCAGATTGGTGATCTACTGATCTCCTTGTTTCTTCGTAGCTTCTTGCAGGCACGCTAACATGCAGACGAAGCAGTAGAAGATTCTCTCATTTCTCTCCACCAGATCGATCTGCACCTACGCGTCTTATATTCGATCCGTAATTAAGCTGATCACGCTGCCACTTCCGCATGTTCTCTGCTGCTGCATGCTCAGCTCACCCAAGGGCAAGGGGAATGATTAGCTGGAACTATTTACGCTTCTTAAACCGGCTATCTTGTGAATTTTTTAGTTGACAGAGTTGACACGCCATGGAAGAGAAAGAATCCTGGATTTGGTGAGAGATAGAGGCAAGCAAGCGGCAGCTATGGTATTTGCTCACATGAGGGAGAGCGGCAAACCGGGCGCAGGAAGAATCCAAGTGCGCTGTCACACGGATATGGCGAGAAGATGGTGAATTATCAATTATCAACTCAACGGATTTGCAGAAGTCGCCGGCAGCGTTCACATACACACATGTAAAACCAGGGCTCCTCGGATTGATGTCATTTGGTAAATATATAAGAAATCCTGCCAAAATTTTGACAATATTACCATCTTGCCAAAAATATTATCAAAATTTTGGTATTACCAAAATTTAGTCAGGTTTATTTTAGCTATAATCTCAACAGGCCGCAGATTTTTTATTTACTTTTTTTAACTTTTTAACTTCTAATTTAAAAATAGCCATTTCAAAAAATTAAATATATATCGTTCAGGTAACAACATTGCCACATGGCAACATTTGTCTTGCCAAGTCACCCTGATCGGCGTGGCAGGATAAAATTGTCACGTTCGTTATGGGTGGTGTGACAGTGTTGTTTTATCATATTATGCGAATTACCATGGCTAAGAGATTTAGATCTTAAAATAAGTTTCTAATGATTTATTTTTGAAATTAAAAAGTTAAAAAAATAAAAAAAGGTAAAATATCTCCGTCCACGCCGGGCTAGGAACTTAGGCAGCCGAAAGGCCCAGATGATTACATGGGCCGTCACGTGAAGCCCAATTCACATGGGTCGCAGTGTCTTCCCGTCCCAACTAATACGGCCCGTTCGAACACTGAAATTCTGTTCTGACCGAACTGGGCCGTACGTTGGTGACAGTCCCGCTCAGGCCCAACTTCAACGGGCCGCAGCTTGGCAGCAATCCCGTTCGGGCCCAGTAAGAACATGGCTCGGGCCTCGGGGGTTCGGAGTTGGGAAAAGTACACTGAAGGTCCCTCAACTTGTCATCGAGTTACAAAATCGTCCCCCAACCGCAAAACCGGATATAGCGCATCCCCCAACTTACAAAACCAGTACAAACTAGGTCCCTCGGCGGTTTTGACTCTGGTTTTATCTGATGTGGCTGCACGTGTAGTACCCCAAGTTTCTGAGTTCAAATCTCTATAGGAGCGAATTTTAGATATTGGGTTGTTTGCGGGGCTAAGTTCTCTATTTCAATGGCCGTATATATTCAGTTGGATGTAAAGGCCAGGTAAAAAAATATCCTTCTCTAAGAAAAAAGAGAAATAGAAGATTTAGGTGGAGAACCTCTCTCCTCCTATGATTATTCAAAAAAAAAAAGCCTCGACAAACACTTCTTTTTTTCTCTATGTTTTAGTCTCCTTAAGTCCATGGTTTACTTGTTATCTGACTTGACTATCACAAGCTCAGAACGGTTGTTTGACTGAGGCTGGTTTAGTTCTAAACTTTTTCTTTAAACTTTTAATTTTTTTATCACACTAAAATTTTCCTACACACATAAAGTTTTAACTTTTTCGTTACATCGTTCTAATTTTAATGTGAACTAAACACACTCTAAAACTCTGCACATCACCACCTCTGTACTGAATTCTATCTGTCTCAGAAAGGAAAAAGAGAAACGAACTGTCAGTCACCTGCAGTTGCTGTCCACCACTGACAAGCATTTCACTTTTAGTCCGTGTGCCAAAATAAAATGGCATATTGGACTAAAAGGCTACTCCCTCCGTTCCATGGGATTTTGAGTTTTTAATTACACTGTTTGACCACTCGTTTTATTAAAAAAATTTAGAATTATTATTTATTTCTTTTGTGATTTACTTTATTATCCAAAATACTTTAAGCACAACTTTTTGTTTTTTATATTTGCACAAATTTTTTGAATAAGACGAGTGGTTAAATAATGTAAATAAAAACTCAAAATCCCTTATATTATGGGAGGGATGGAGTACTTCAGCCTGCCGCTGACAGAAAACTCTCCGCGAACGCTTTTTTTTTCGCGAACGCTACAGAAAACTCTCCAATCCGACCCATAGGGCGCGCTTGCCTTTTGTCTCAGATTACAGGAATAGTGATGTCCCCTTCTGCAGAGCAATGTGAAGCATGAGTGCATGTTCAGTGGAGTGTTAACAGATGGAACTCAAGGAGGGAGGAGACTGAAGCAGGACACGCGCATGCTATGCCGGACCTCCGCCACGGCCAACCTGCTTGCCACAGGCGCCGGCTCGCTTTGCTGCAGACATTAGCCGTCCTCGCCGCGGCTGTTCATCATCTGTCACCCAGCTGCAGTCACTCTGGGCATATGGAGACGGGCTAAGGCCTATGGTCTATGGCGGTGGCGAAGACACCATCAGCAGCGATGAGGGGGACGAGGATGCTGACCGTCTCACTCCACGCTGGAATGCTGCGTCGGAGCTCCGGCGAAGCACGGCATGAAGCGGCGGTGAAGCTGTGGCTGCCAAGAGGGGTCGGTGTTTAAAACTCCGACTGGGCCGACCCGTTAATTTTGATGGGAATAAGTCCACTTTTGGACCTCATCTTTATGTTGAGTTTGAATTATATCTGACCACAATACCGGATATAAAACATCCCTCATCGCCGATGCAGTGATGTACCCATTGTAATTTACGTTTGGAATCTGTATGGAGACGAGTATTTTCCTACAGAATTTACGTTTGAGTTATCCATGCCTTACTGAAGATCTATCTATCTATCTGCCTTGCGAGCCGTGACTTCATTATATCAGCCTACACCGCCTTCCGTCAACCCACTTTATATCAGTTCACCCAGTTAATTAATTTCAAGTTTCTGTAAAAAAAAAAACTGTATGGCTAAACTTGTAAATTCAGCTGCTATACTTTTAATAGATCTCCTCTTAGTTGTACTCTCTCTTAATAATTCGCTGGAAACTAACCTGTTCGGTCTAAAAATAACTTGCACAAAATAAACTAATGGAGTCTGTTGCGTATTCCTAAATTAAAAAAAAAAATCAAATGAGGTCAGGACAAAGTCGATAGTGCCTGGAGCTAATCTTTCTGTTCCAGGAATATGTGGTCAACTTCCATATGAAAACGAACTAAAATCGAGATGGAGAGGAATTGCTGTTATGCACATCTGTCCGGAAAAACTTGTACTATAATCGTCTGAGAGAACATAAACGGTTTGTCGTTGCATGATTATAGTTAATTAGAGTAGATTCTTCAGTTGATGATAATAAAAAACGACATGGTTACCTACTACTCTTGATAATACTTATCATTTTGCATGAGAGTAATATCAAACTTTATTTTTTTAACTAATTCTAAAATATTTGTCCTTTTTTCACGAATGCGCAAAATAATTGTACGTCAATATATTAAAAGAAAAAAGTGTTTATTTACACAACACAATCAACCAGACCGGCTTATACCAAGCGGAGGGAGAAAAGACAAAAACAAAAAAAACCAAGGAAAAAGGAAGAGACTACTACGATAGTAAACACAACTCAAATCAGCGGAAAGGGGGCAGAGCCACACTACCCTCTCAACAAAACCCCAAAAGAAGCAACACCAGCTAACGACCATAGACTTTAGAACCACTAGTACCAAAGAGAGAGTAACCATGGAGTTTCATTCCTTTTCACAGTTGCCAACATGCCAGAACTAAAATATTTGCCTTAAAAATATGGAGACCATAAGTGTAAATTAGACTTCAAATGTACATCAATAAAATCATATATTTGTTGATATTTTTATGTATATTATATAGAAAAAAATGGTCAGGATTATTTTTTGAGATCATGTTCTTGTCAAAGACGATAAGTACTATCAACCTTGAAAGTGTATTAATCGATGGTTTAATACTTGTTGCCCGTTCCAAAATATAACCATTTCTATGCCTTTTTTTTATTTTAAAAAACTAGACGTCCTCCTTCAGATATATTTTAGGAAACACACAGAAGTGCTTATATTTGGAGCAAATGTGGTATAAATTGATTATGCAAAAAAATGATAAACATTGTGCTATATTTCTCAAATAATTATGATTGCAATGGCGGGTGCAGATGTGAATCGGATACCCATTATGAACAAAATGGTTAGTTATGTACTCAAAGAAGCAAGGTATAACATACCAACCGGTATTTCCGAGTATGTGCAGAATTTGTGCTCACAGCGTATGCCGTTTAATTACTAATTGCACTAGAACTCATCAGGACAAGAAATTCATAAAGAATGTTGTATTTTACTATATTGATCATACGGTTCTTGTTGGTTGACCTTGAGCACTGAACAAGATGATGCAAATTATTTGACTATTTCAATGTCTCGCCAGTAGTTGGAACCTTTTTTTTAGATAATGAGTAGTTGGAACTTTGAAGAGAAAAAAGAAGCTGCGGTTGTAAAAGGGTTCAAGGGAGTTGAGCCTGTAGTTACTTAGACAGCACTGAAAGAACAATTAATTAAGAAATGAAATACTCCTACTTTCTTTCCATTCCATCTACTTGCTTATCCAATTAAGAACTTAAAATATCCGGTACTAATAAAAATAATCATGGAAAGAATTTAGGTAGCCAGTAAATGAGCGGATGCATCTTTTTGGCGTGAAATATTTCTGATTGAGGATTTCATTTCCGATCTGTAAAAAGGATATACTATCTCTTTTTCAAAATGTATCACGTCATTGACTTTTTTATAATATTTGACTATTCGTCTTATTTAAAAAATTTAATATAAATATGTAAAAGTTTAAGTTAAGATTATATTTTATTTGATGATAAAATAAGTCACCACGAAATAACTAATATTAGTATAATATTTTAATAAGACGTATGGGAAAAGTTAATTAACTGCGCGCGTTATGTATTTTAAAATGAGGGTGTATTATAGTTTGTTACCTCAGCCAGCAGAGGATATAATGTAGCCAAACAGTGTGAACATGACATGTAATTAGAAAGACTCTATGGCTAACATTCAATTCAGCTTGCGTGATGGCTAGCAGAAACGACATTCGCGTGCGTAAATGATCAAGAGCATTTCTGCTGATCAGAACATTTCTATTATTCCCCGCGGACAAGTCACAACTACTTCTGTTCAGTTTTAACTACTCGATTGGAAACTTCAGTTTCAAGGTACGACTTACAGTTTCTGACGACAGTAGAGCTTAGACCAGCAAACCAATCATGCATCATTACGCGTTAGTCAATCTCTCGGCGTTTGCAGAGCCATGTGCATGCGATCGTTGGAACAGTGTTCGCATGCTTCAATAATGCATAACGACAATCATTCCCTAGCTTAATCAACTGGTACGTAATCCATGCCCTCTATGCAGAGTTCAGACCTCCTAGATCTTATTACTACTATTTAAGCACCACCATTGCCGCACACATCCCTCACCTCCAAATCCATTTCATCCCAACAATATCTAGCTGCACCTGCGCAGGAGACCTAGCTATAGCTACAGGAGATCATGGGGAACATTGTCCTGCAGCTGCTCGCCATTCTTGCACTCTGCATTGCACCGGCGAGGTCAGGCTGGCTCCAGGGCACCGCCACGTTCTACGGCGGCGCCGACGGCTCCGGCACCATGGGTACGTCGTCGTCGTCTACTCCATTTCCTCTCGCATCGCATTGTGTCAACCATTGCACGGCAATGCATCATCATGCATAATGCAAGACACAATCTGATGGAATATATATGTTGGAACAAGCGCATATGGGATGGTCTCGATGTGATTAACCGCTGATGCATGTGCATATGTGTGCAAACAGGTGGTGCGTGCGGGTACGGGAATCTGTACGACCAGGGCTACGGCATCAACAACGCGGCGCTGAGCACGCCGCTGTTCAACAACGGGGCGTCGTGCGGGCAATGCTACCTCATCATCTGCAACTACGACAAGGCGCCCAGCGGGTGCAGGATGGGCACGGCGATCACCGTGACGGGCACCAACTTCTGCCCGCCCAATTATGACCTCCCCTACGGCGGCTGGTGCAACACGACCCGCCCTCACTTCGACATGTCCCAGCCCGCCTGGGAGAACATTGGCATCTACAGCGCTGGCATCGTCCCCATTCTCTACCAACAGTAAGAATAATACTATCAGTAGAGACCACCGTAAAAGCCCTCTAAAACGAAGAAGTTGTATATATATGCATGATAACATGAAATAGTTAACATGTTGTGGTGTGATGGATTATATTTGCAGGGTGAAGTGCTGGAGAAGCGGGGGAGTGAGGTTCACCATCACCGGGTTGAACTACTTCGAGCTGGTGTTGGTGACGAACATGGCCGGGAGCGGGTCGATCGCGAGCATGTCGGTGAAGGGCTCAAGCACGGGGTGGATTCAGATGTCGAGGAATTGGGGCGCCAATTGGCAGTGTCTCGCCGGACTGGCTGGTCAGGCGCTCAGCTTCACCGTCACCTCCACCGGCGGCCAGACCATCGTCTTCGACAGCGTCGTGCCGGCGGGGTGGTCGTTCGGCCAAACCTTCAGCACCTACCAGCAGTTCGACTACTAAGCTATATGTTCAGACATCAGGAACATCAAGATCGTCGTCTGAAAATGTGAATGTCTGATCGATCGAGCATCCATACTTCGTTTTCATTTGTAATTAAGCTAGAGCGCTCTAAGATCGAGCATTGTTTATTGGGATCATTAATTCATTCGATTGTTCAATTGCTAATTGATGGATGTAAATTAAGTTGCAATATATCCAAGGCGCGCAATCATTATTAAATGATATGAAATTGCTACTGAAGATTGCATTCCACGAGTATTCCCGTACATCATGAAACGTGTACGTGCTAGCTAGTAGTAGTTTCTTCGTCATGGCTACTATACAAATATATCTCTTTGTACTATGCATTGTTGATGCGTCTTAATATACATTTAATTAATTTACTCTCTTTCATCTGGACACTACCCTTTGACTGTTGGAATTATATGGGCCAAGCCCATGTAGTTAGACAATAAATTCAGAAAAAAAATCTCAAAGGCCCAAAAATTGCACGTAAAATTTAGTACCATCTTACTGATTTTAGAAATATGAGATCGCTTTTAAAAGGGTGGTGCTCTCTATATGCTAATCTCTCCCCGTCCCATTTTAAGTGTAGCCATGGTTTTCCGCGCCCAACTTTAACTGTTCGTCTTATTTGAAAAATTTTGAAAAAATTTAAAAATATAAGTCACAAGTAAAGTACTATTCATATTTTATCATTTCATAGCAATAAAATACTAATTATAAAAAATTTTCAAATAAGACGGATGATTAAAATTAGGCGCGGAAACATATGATTGCACTTAAAATGGGACGGAGGGAGTGCTAGAGCAATATGCATGGAAGAAAACTAAATCAGGACCTGTTAGCTACCTTATTGTTTGTGTGTGTGTGTCTGATTGAGCTGCAAATTTTCATCTGTTTGTGTGTGTGTTTTCTTTTCTTTTCAAAAAAAAAAATGTTTGTGTGTGTGTCTGATTGAGGTGCAAATTTTCATCCTTTGGGCTTGCTCACGCAACTACGCATGTAGGCCTTCGGTGGTTCAACCCAAAACCAAATTTTCATCCTTGGGCCGGCTTGCTCACCCAACTACGCATGTAGGCCTTCGGTGGTTCAACCCAAACCCGTGTGACACTCAAACAAGCCAATTAAACCATTTCATTTTCAAGAAATCTCTTCGGCCTTTCTTTGACAACTTTTTTTTTGCGAACATTTCTTTGACAACTTGCATAACATGTGTGATCTGTGTGTGTTTTCCGGTGCCTAGTTTCAGTGTTTTCGCGGATGCGACTCTCTACCGGCTGGTCTCCAGTTTCACTTCCTATCAATTCCAAGCTTTATATGGTTAAACCGGTAAATCCAGCTGCTACAATTTTAATAAGCTGAATTACTAAACCACATTCGACATTCGACAGAAAAAAAGGAGGTAAAATCTTACAAACTTCTAACCTTCATATCTGCTTCGCCATCCGTGCTTCAGTTAGCTTGTCCTCCAACTCCGACGACCTTGTTGAACTCTAGCGGACAACAACGACGATCCTAACCGTTTAGGATCCGGATTGGGGTTGGGGTGACAGGGGTGAGAGAAGGGGGAAGAGGGGGGAGTCCGCCGGCTTTACAGAGGTGGCCGTGATCGGTGGAAGACTGGTAGTAGGTGGTGGAATTGGGTGGGCAACAAAGCAGCGCCCCCGAAGCCATAGGGATGGAGGAGGGCGGTGGGCCGGCATTGGCTGCGGGGCCAAAACAAAGCGACTAGTTAGGAGGTAGTGGGCTAGTGGCCAATAGTGGTGGATCTAGTGGTAGGGAGCCAATAGAAACAAGGAAGATCACCTTGTTGTCGCCGACTTCAGGAGGAATGGAGAGAGAGGGAGGGGAGAAGCCAGTCGAAGGGCCAAGGGGGAGGGGTGCTCGCCGGTGCTGTTCACGCCTCCTGCCCAGCCGGTGAGGTCGGGTGGTGGTACACTGGCACGGGGTGGTGGCGTCGGGGGAGCTCGCCTCGTGCTCGTGCTGCATGTAGGGATGGCAACGGGGCGGGGCGGGGTCGGGTTGGGCTGGAACGCTCCCGACCCCGACCCCCGACTTCACCTCCCGCCCTCGGCCCCGACCATGGATGCGGGTTGAAAACATCACCCGCCCCCGACCCCTACGGGGCCCCGCAACCCGACCGGGGGCCCGCATTGGGTAGCATCTCCATCCAATCAGCTCAAAAAATACAACACAATCATCATTTCAGCAAAAACAAATATTATACATAATTAACACACCATAAAAAAGCATGAATACTTAAATATCATCATCAAAATTCAGCCGGGGAATTAGCTGTAAGTTTACATTGGCTATTACATGGGCTTTTTGGGCTTTCTTTGACCTATACTTTGAGATTTATATGTACCCTCGGGGCCCCGCGGGTCACCCGCGGGTGAAATTAGTGCCCCGTCCTCTCCCCGCCCAAATGCGGGCCCCCATACCCGACGCACCCACAGGTCGAAAATCCCCCCCCCCCCCACCCTCGCACCCGTAGGGGAAATTGCCATCCCTAGCTGCATGCGGCTGGGCCGGGGAGGGGGGGGGGGGAGTGGGGAGAAAATGATAAGATAAATGTTACGCACAAATCTTAAAGCATGTCTAACGGTCCAAAATTCGTAAGATATGAGCTGGATTTCCTGTCACAAGATATATAAACTTTGATAGATCCTCTCTTAGATGTATCAGGTCTCTTACAATAATTCGTTGGGCCTAACTAAGATATTTTGTCTAAAAAATCTTGCAAAAATTAAAACAAACCAAGGCATGTCAAAGTCGATAATGCTTGAAGTTAATCATTCTGTTCCAGGAATATGTGCTCAACTTCCATACGAAATGAAACTTAAATATATACAGGGTGAATTGCTGTTCTGAACATGTCTGAAAAAAACTTGCACTATAATCGGTTTGCCGTTGCATGATTATCGTTAGAGCAGCTGCTTCAGTTGAAACTTGATACTAAACGACTTACATGGTGGTAGCAATGGCGGATACAAATGTGAATTGAATATGCCCCCTGAATGAACAGAACGGTTAGTTATGTGTTCAAAGAAGCAAGGTATAAAATTATTGCTATTGTACGTGCAGTGCAGAGTGCAGACCTTGCGCTCCCACTAATCGTAGTGGAATTCATCAGCAAAATAAATAAATCATATAGAAATAGAGTATTTTTACTATTTTCATCATACGATTCTTGTTGGTTGACCTCAAGCACTGAACAAGATAATGCAAATTATTTGGCTATTTCAATGTCTGGCTCGCCAGTAGTTGGAACTTGGGAGAGAAAAAAATAAGCTGCGGCTGCAAAGGGTTCAAGGGAGTTGAGCCTGTTGAAGTTAGGTGGTACTGAAAGGATAATTGATTCAGAAAAGTGAAATACTCCAACGTCCTTTCCATTCCAACTTCTCGCTTGTCCAATTAAGAACTTTGAAAATTTCCGTACTAATAAAGAATTTCACGGAACGAATTTAGGTAGCCAATAAATGAGCAGATGCATATTTTTTATTACAAATTAAAAACTGATTGAGAATTTCTCGTTGAGAAATATATGTGTGAAATATTTCTGATTCCGAATTCGGGAAGGCTAAATGGCTTTCGAATGATTTTTGATAGGTAAATCATTCATGTTTCAGTATATTTAGAACCATTGTTTCATGCGTTGTAGCAAAATGTTTCACGGGGTGATTTGATTGTGTTTCAGCTTTTTAAAAGATTGAAATATTTTCGATCTACTTGGTGAAACATCGCCCGATTAGCTTCAAAATCTGCATGATTTTTTTTGACAATATACAGCAGGAGAGACTCCTACTGTGGGGTGTGTGTGTGTATAATAAAGGGAAGAATATTTACAAAGAGGGAGAGAGATAGAATTTACAAATTCTGCATGATGGAAGCCTAAAAAATCATGTGAATCACATATAGACTTTTTCTCGATGTATTTGGATTTGTTTCATATTTCAATATATTCGGAACCGTTGTTTCATACGTTGTAGCAAAATGTTTCATGGAGTGATTTAATTGTGTTCTAGCTTTTTTTTAAAAGATTAAAATATTTTCGGTCTATTTAGTGAAATATTTTCTTTCTACTTGGTGAAACACTGCATGATGGAAGCCTAAAAAATCATGCGAATTCTATATAGATAGTCCCTTTAGAATTTCATCTCTGGCTGGTAAAACTGATATATTACAGTTTGGCACATCAGGAAGTATATTTGATTTTTTTTAAGATGATGGATAGAAATCCGATCCTATATTCACACACATACTTAAAGATTACATGGGTACTTAAGGCACATTCTAAAGAGATAATTGAGCTTAACTACTACTCGTTTTCTATTAGCATGTTTTTTAAACTATTAAACGATATATTTCGTGCAAAATTTTCTATATTAAAAATACTACCTTTTCAAAATAAAATAATTTGATTTATATTTTTTTAACAATTAATACTTAATTAATTATATGCTAATAAAGTTTTTATTTTGCGTGCCGCTAATAAGCCAAAACATTAAGCTGGAAAGAACGTGGCCTAAGACTCCAAATCCCATAACTGACACAAAAGAGGAAAAACAACAATAAGAAAGATAAATTTTACAGTTGCTAAGATGTACTGTATCAAAACTTTTAATGCAAACTTAGCACCTCTCGGTACCTACTTAACTACTATAAAATCACTAAAAGAAAAGGTAAACACGATATGTAGTTAGAAAGATTGTATGGCTAACATTCAGTTTAGCTATGCATGCTTGACTAGCATAGAAACATTCGCAAGCATGCATGTTCAGAGCATTTCTGTTCTTGCTGCGAAGACGCAACGACTTGTGTTCAGATTGAACTGAATAATGCTAACATACGACTTATCATTTCTGATGGAGGAAACGGTACGTAGAGCTTAGATGACCAGCAAACCAATTAATCATCATTCCGCATAAGTCAATTTCTGGACGTTGCAGAGCCATCAGCCATGTGCAACGATCGTTGGAACAGTGATCGCATTTTCCAATAATGCCTACGACAATCATTCCCTTGCAATATGTAATCCACGCCTCTGCATGCAGGCCTCCTAGATCATGGTAGTAGTATATAAGCACCACCATTGCCGCATACATCCCTCACCTCCAAATCCATTCATCACAGCAATATCTAGCTAGCTATCTATCTAGCTTAATTGCTCTCGATACTGGACAGGCTCAAGCTAGCTAAGAGGAAATGGGGAACACTTTCCTGCAGCTGCTCGCCGTTGTTGCACTCTGCTTTGCACCGGCGAGGTCAGACTGGCTCCCGGGCACCGCCACGTTCTACGGCGGCGCCGACGGCTCCGGCACCATGGGTACGTATACGTCGTCTACTCCATATACGGCCTAAATGTCCGACTCACGTACGACTGAATTTAATTTATTTGAGTGCCATGGATTAACCGGATGCATGTGCGTATGTGTGCAGGTGGTGCGTGCGGGTACGGGAATCTGTACGACCAGGGCTACGGCATCAACAATGCGGCGCTGAGCACGCCGCTGTTCAACGACGGCGCGTCGTGCGGGCAGTGCTACCTCATCATCTGCGACTACAGCAAGGCGCCCGACTGGTGCAAGCTCGGCAAGGCGATCACCGTGACGGGCACCAACTACTGTCCGCCCAACTATGACCTCCCATACGGCGGCTGGTGCAACGCGACCCGCCCTCACTTCGACATGTCCCAGCCTGCCTGGGAGAACATTGGCATCTACAGCGCCGGCATCGTCCCTATCCTCTACCAACAGTAATAAGCACATTTACCGACCTGACATCTCCTGAATTTGTATGTCTGAATTCTGAAGAGAAGCAGTACGTGTGTTGTGCTAAACTGTTATGCTATGAATTGCAGGGTGAAGTGCTGGAGGTACGGGGGCGTGAGGTTCACCATCAACGGGTTCAACTACTTCGAGCTGGTGCTGGTGACCAACATGGCCGGGAGCGGGTCGATCGCGAGCATGTCGGTGAAGGGCTCATGCACGGGGTGGATCCAGATGACGAGGAATTGGGGCGCCAATTGGCAGTGTCTCGCTGGACTGGCCGGCCAGGCTCTCAGCTTCAATGTCACCTCCACCGGCGGCCAGACCATCGTCTTCGACGACGCCGTGCCGGCGGGCTGGTCGTTCGGCCAAACCTTCAGCACCTACCACCAATTCGACTACTAAGCAGGGTTCAGACTTCAGACGTCGACAACATCGAGATCGTCGTCTGAAATCTGAATGTCTACGATTGATCATTCTTGTTTGGGATCATTTATTTGATTGTTCAGTTGGGATCATTCATTGATTTCTAATTATTGATGGATGTAAATTGAGTTGCAATTCAAGGCAATCATTATTAAATTATGTGAAATTGCTACTGAAAATCACATTTCATCGGTCTGTATACATCATGAAATGTGTATGTGCTTCATCACGGGCTCCTACACATATTTAATATGGTGGCCCGATGTAAATATATCTCTTTCGTCTTCGTAGAAACCGTATGGACATATTATGCGTCGTGGAAACTTGGTTTAGCTTGTGAGCGGCATGCAAAGCAAGATAAGCTGTTAGCACATAGATAATTAAGTATTAATCATTATAAACTTTATTGACTTCATTGTTTTTTTTTGAAAAAGAAACATTTATATAAAACATTTTTTAAAAAAACACATCATTTAGTAGTTTAAAAGGTGTGCTAATGGATAATGAGAAAGTTGTAGTTTAGAGTTGAAAAAACTAGACCTAATAAGTTGACATTAATGTACTCTCTTTCATCAGACATTAGCCTTTAGTTGTTGGAATTATATGGGCTAAATCCATGTAGTTAGACAATAGTTTCTAAAAGAAAACTTTCAAGGCCCATCACATGAAAGGATGCACGTGAACTTTAGTATCAGCTTACTAATTGAATATGAGATCACTTTTTAAAGTGTGGTGCTCTCTATCTTACTAGAGCAATATGGATGAGAGAGAACTTTAAGAAAAGCGCACCTTAACAACTTCACGGAATTTTGTCATGTTGTGTTAGAGTGGCGAGAAATTCATACCGGGTATGCTACCTTATTCTTTTCTGCTTAATGGATAGATTGATTAACGACACGATTACTAAACTGCTATAAACGATATGATGTTTGTGTTAACATGTGAGGGAGATGTTCATATGGGCTAGAGGATCCAATTGCCTACATACATGTCCTTTTATTGGGCTATGAGTCCATGATTAACGACACGTTCGGCTTAACTCTCGGGCCCAGACATGCTGGTAGGCCTTCGATGGTTCGGCCCAAATCCGTGTGACACTCAAACAAGTTAAGCCATTTCATTTTCAAGAAATCCCTTCGGTCTTTCTTTGACAGTTTTTTTTTTCTTTTGCGAACATTTTATGACAACTTGCTAACGTGTGTGATCTGTGTGTGTTTTCCAGTGCCTCGTTGCAGTGTTTTCGCGGATGCGGCTCCATGAGATGCTACCGGCTGGTCTCCGATCTCCACTCCCTGTCAGTTCACTCAATCAATTTCAAGTTTCTGTACGAAATCTTTATATGGTTAAACTGGTAAATCTTACTGCTACAATTTTCATAAATCTTTTCTTAGATGTATCAGGTACTCTTTTATAATTCGATCGGCCTAACCAAGCTATTCTGTATAAAAAAACTTGCAAAAAATAAAACAAACCAAAGACATGTCAAAGTCGATAATGCTTGAGGTTAATCATTATGTTCCAGGAATATTGTGCTCAACTTCCGTACGAAAAGGAACTAAATAATATAGAGGGTGAATTGCTGTTCTGCACATCTGTCTGAAGAAAATCTCCACTAAATCGGTTTGCTGTTGCATGATTATCGTTAGAACAGCTTCTTCAGTTGAAACTTGGTACTAAACGAATTACATATTTGTGTATATTAATTAATCAATTATACTCAATTAGTTATTGATCGGGAAAAAGTGATTAATGATGTGCTATATTACTCAATTAATTATGACGACAGTAATGCAATGGTGGACGCCTAGTGGATCGAGTGCCCCCGAACGAACAAAACGGTTAGCATGTTTTTTTTTAAAAAAGCAAGGTCTGACATTATTGCAAGCGGAATGGATTTTAAACTCTTGAAGATGTTTATTGTATGTTATCCAAATAGTTATGAAATAATTTGATAAAATATATAATATGTGATATATCACTTCACAAAATTAATCTCCATAAGTTGAAAAAAAGGAACAAATTTGATAGTAGGTAACGTATATCTATAGTCAAGTTTGTCTTTTAACTTGTAGAAGTTGAATTTCAGCATACATATTTGTGAAGTGATATATCACATATTAATCTATCTTTCTGATTTTTTAATTATTTTTTCATAGACAGCATACGAAGAACAAGGTGACATCCCCATGAGAGTTTAGAATTGTTTCCCTTATTACTAGTGTCGATCGACAAACCGGTATTTCTATGAATGTACATAGTTAGCTATTCCCTCTGTTACAAAATACTATAAGCAAGGTTTAGTGTTCAAAATTAGTACTACAATGTAAGCATTTTTATGACACTGATTTCATTATAAGGAATTTCATAAGTTTTCAACCAGTCAAGTGTTTGGGAGAGGAATATGAGCGATTTAAAATTTAACCATTGTGAACTGAAAGGGAATATTTTCCCTTAACCTTAATGTTTGTAAATAGTCTGTATAAATACTTATATTTTGGAACGAAAGGAATCATAATTACGCTGTAACACATTAGAACAAGAAATTCATACAGCAAGAAATTCATAAAGATATGTAGTATTCTACTAGTTGATCATACGGTTCTAGTGGTTGACCTAAAGTACTGAACAAGATAATGCAAAATATTTGACTATTTCTTCAATGCGTCGCCAGTGGTTGGAATAGAAAAGGAAGAAGAAGTTGCGGCCGCAAAGGGTTTAAGGGAGTTGAGCCTTTAGTTAGACCCTTAGACAGTACTGAAAGGACAATTAATTAAGAAGTGAAATACTCCTACTACTCGCTTGTCCAATTAAGAAATTTGAAATATCCTTTACAAATTAAGAATTTCATGGAACGAAATTAGGTAGCCAATAAATGAGCATAGGCATATTTTCGGTGTGGATTATTTCTGATCGATAGATAAAATTGACATGTTACAGCTTGGTACGTCAACTAGCAGAGGATATGCTAGTAGCAATATTTTTTTTTCAGAGAGAAGCAGAGGATATAATTTCGTTAGCCAAACAGAGTAAAACAAGATGTACTTGTCGACTGGGATATACGTTCAGCTATAGCATGCGTGCTGACTAGCAGAAACATTCCTGTGCATGCATGATCTTCAGAGCATTTCTGTTCTTCCCTTTCACAACGATCGACTTCTGTTCGGTTTTAACTACACGACTTGAAGAATGCTAACATACGACTTATAATTTCTGATACAGCAAACAGTGATCATTACGCGTAAGTCAATCTCTGGACGTTGCAGAGCCATGTGCAAGCTTCAATAATGCATATGCGACAATCATTCCCCTGCATTGTTATGCAATCCATATCCATTCCTCTTTGCAGGCCTCCTAGATCACTATATAAGCAGTTAAGCACCACCATTGCCGCAGACATCCCTCACCCCCAAATCCAGTAATCACAACAGTATTTAGCTGCAAGGAATCAAGCTAGCTGTAGCAAACAGAGGAGATCATGGGGAACATTCTCCTCAGCTGCTCGCCGTTGTTGCCCTCTGCATTGCACCGGCGAGGTCGGACTGGCTTCCCGGCACCGGCACGTTCTACGGCGGCGCCGACGGCTCCGGCACGATGGGTACGTCGTCGTCTGCTCCACCCTCTGGAATAGCATTGTCAATTATGATTGACAAATGACAATGTTGCATGCATGCATACGTGTACTTTCTCTATTTTAAAATAAATCAAACTAAGACAAATCTTACTCCCCAGCAAGCAAAGTAAAGTAGCGTTTAGCGTATCATTAATTAAGTATTAGCTAAATACGAAAGAGCTAAGTACGAAAAGTAGAGATAAGAAATCAGCCCTAATGTGGGATGTAACATCTAAGCTCCTAGCACTAAGATATTATTTAAATTTAAAGTATTAAGATATGTAACATTTTATAATAGGTTGATTTATTTTGAAACGAAGGGAGTACATCATATACAATCTGAACTCGTGACTGAATATTTGGGTGCATCTGTACTTGCAGGTGGCGCGTGCGGGTACGGCAACCTGTACGACCAGGGCTACGGCATCAACAACGCGGCGCTGAGCACGCCGCTGTTCAACGACGGCGCGTCGTGCGGGCAGTGCTACCTCATCATCTGCGACTACAGCAAGGCGCCCGACTGGTGCAAGCTCGGCAAGGCGATCACCGTGACGGGCACCAACTACTGTCCGCCCAACTATGACCTCCCATACTGCGGGGTGGATCCAGATGACGAGGAATTGGGGCGCCAATTGGCAGTGTCTCGCTGGACTGGCCGGACAGGCGCTCAGCTTCAATGTCACGCGGCCAGACCATCGTCTTCGACGACGCCGTGCCGGCGGGCTGGTCGTTCGGCCAAACCTTCAGCACCTACCACCAATTCGATTACTGATTGAGCTATATATGTTCAGACATCAGGAAGATCAGATCCTCGTCTGAAATCTGAATGTATATCTGATCGATCCAGCATTGGTAATCTGTTTCATTGTAAGATCGAGCATTATTTGGGAGTACCATTCATTTGATCGTTTTAATTGCTAGTCGGTGGATGTAAATCAAGTTGAATCCACTGCTATCTTTAATCGATGTGAAACTGTAGTAGTACCACTGAAGATCACATTCCATCAGACTTTGATTACATCATAAAACGGGTACCACAAGCTGATGACAGCCGACGAGTCATATTCCTCGATGGAACAGCGTGGCAATTAAAGGCTACTTCGACTAGAGAGGCTCACGAGAAAAATACATGTTCAAGTACGCAATAATATCAACACCAAAGCCATCAAATAATTCGAGACTCGTACACAAGAAAATTGACAGGAAGACAGCGGTTGAGCTGATTCTGAACGAAGCCTTTCGTGTGGAGGTGATTACCAAACGAGACGAGCTACGCAGGACAGACAGCGTCAGCCGCTGTCTGGTGATGCATGACAGCAGAGACAGCTCTGGGGATCGCAACAAGAACTTTTACTTGTGGACGGACGCATGCAAAATCCATCGACGATCGTGGGACGTGGCTAGCCCGGCGATCAATCCAAAGGAGTACCAGGAGACTAGCTAGGAGTGTGGAACCTTATCCAACAACGCAACAAGACAGGACAAGATAAAGGCCCCGGATTCTCATGTAACAGCGTGTGTTTTGCGCTTGCTTTTTTTTTTTTACTTTTTTTTTTGCGCTTGCATTCGAATCACGTTCCTGTATCTTCATGTTTATTTCTTCTCATCCCTGCATGCGTTCGAGAGATCACCTTTTCTTTTTTGGGGTTCCAAAAGATCAGTTAAAATTTCCGTGTTCTTCAGTCGAAATTGCTATACGTCCGACCCATCCATCCGACTAGTATATGTATAAGCATATATACTGTTTGTCTGGGCCCACATAGTAGTAAACAAGTTCAGTGATTGGTTGCATGGCTCGATCGGACACAAATCATACGGCTCGGTCGTACGTATAGTAAGATTCTTCTTCAGTGGTACAGATACATTTGATATTTGATAATACATTGATAAGGAGTTTATGATTTTAACCCTAAAGTTCCGTGTTCAATCTTTAACACGAAATATTGCACCAATAGTAACACGCAAGAAGCATATCTGAAAATTCTTGGTTGAAAAGGCAGAACAAAGAATATATGCCGATTCACTATTGTTTTCAAAAACAACGAGCTGGGGCAGTGAGCGATGAGGTTGGGCGGCGAAGGGATGAGGTCGTCGGAATCCAGTAGGCCAGTAGTCGTAGGCCGGAGAGAAAAAGATGGGCGGTTGCCGGTGCGTCCCACCCCGCTTCCCTCCCTCCTCGACCACCGCTGGATTTTCTCATCCCAAACGTCGCAATCACTTTCCCATGACGTGGATCCTCCGCGGCATCCCCCGCCGTCGATCCGGCATCGGACGGTCCGCACCCCGCGGGGCCGCGTGGATCCCACACGAATACTTACCGGTGCCACGGCCAGGTGGGGCCCACGTGCCAGCTTCCCCTCCGCGGGACGCCAGCGCGAGCGGCTTTAGAGCGGCGCGGGGGTGGGCCCCACCCCGGGATAGCAATCGTGGCCGTCCGTGTCGATCGGACGGTGGAGGGCGGTGCGAACCGGTGGTCGCTGCGGACTTGTCTCCTCTCTCTCTCTCTCTCTCTCCCTTTTGTGACCCCACCGGAGAAAGCCCTTCGCTGCGTCCATCCGTGGAAGGGAACGGAAAGGGGGAAGAAGAGCTGCAGCGAGCGACGAGGGCATCGCCGCCTCCGCCGCCGTTGCCGCCGCCGCGCGCGACGGTTTATCCCGTCCCCGATCCGATCGTCGCCGGGGCTCCTCCTCCTCCACCCTCGCCGCGGGCAATATTTGGAGCCCCCGGGGAAGTATCTCTCTCACCGCCGATCGCCTCTCATGTCGTGCTGAGTGGAGCGCCTACCGAATCCCTACCCCCACCCGCCGCCGCAGCAGCAGCTCGTGCCGTATCCTGTTTACAGCGGTTTGTGGGTGATGGCTTCCAACGCCGACCAGCACGCGGCGGCGAACGGTGGTGGGGGGACGACGCCGGCTGCGACCGGTAGCCCCCCCGCCGGGAAGAAGGCGGCGGCCGCTGCAGCGTGGA
This sequence comes from Oryza meridionalis, assembly GCA_000338895.3. Lineage (NCBI taxonomy): Eukaryota > Viridiplantae > Streptophyta > Magnoliopsida > Poales > Poaceae > Oryza > Oryza meridionalis. The sequence goes on from CM002526.2 coordinate 3,156,136, forward strand.
AGAGGCCGGGGAACGGGGCAGCGGTGCCGGTCGTGGTGGCGCCTGGGAGCCCCATCATGGACGCCGACTCATGGCCGGCGCTGCCCGGGCTGGCGTCTCCGCCGCCGACGACGCCGACGCCGACGCCGACGCCGCCCAAGGCATCGCCTAAGGCGGCTCCTCTACCGCCGCCCGCTGTAAGTGTTTGATCCAGTTGATTGTAGAATAATAGGGGGATTGAAATTTATTGCCGTTTGATGGGATTGATTGGGTTTTCCCGTTGGGGAATCATCTCAGGAGGCGGTGATCCCACCGATCTCCTTGGGCAATTCCGGCGCTCCGGATGCTAATCCTGATCACGAAGCACCGGTGCGGAATCCGCCGGCTAGGCGTGCCCTGGTGATGCCTGTGGGGGATGGGCTGGACAAGCGTGCCCCTGGCTCAGAGCCATCCCCAGTCTACACCCCTAATGCCAGGAGCAATGGAGGCGGTGATCACCACCAGAATGGTCGATATGGTTCCCATCCCCATAGCCGAGGTAGTGGCTATGGTGGTGGAGGGAACAGGAGGGGCAATGGTGGAGGTGGAGGTGGAGGTCGCCGTGGACAGGAGCACCATGGTGGTTTTGATGGGCAACGCCGTGGCGGTGGCCGCAGGGACGGCCATGGGCCTGGACACCAGCAGCGCGGACACCAGCCATCTTACATAAGGGCTCCTCTGGCTGTTGTGACTGCCGCGCCTCCTCCACCACCACCATTTGTTAACCCTGCTACTCCACAAACACCACCGTATGGAGCTCCCATAGGCTTTCCTGGTATGCCATGCATGTGGTTTATGAGATCATAGAGTTGTTCTATTGTTATGTCACCTTAATTTGCTTCGTTTCGAATAGCAGAGGTAGCACCTCATTTCTATGTTCAAGCACTGCCTTTTGTGCCTCACCCAGCAAGCCCTCCAGCTATGTTAATTCCTCATTTTGATCCTCTTCGAGCGGAGCTGATGAAGCAGATAGAGTACTACTTTAGGTGCTTTTTTGTCTACATTCATGTGAAATAATTTGTTACATATCATTGCTGAGGTAAATTTACTGAGCCACTTGTTCAACTTTTGCAGTGATGACAATTTGTGCAAAGACATATTCTTGAGGTGGCATATGGATGACCAGGGTTGGGTGCCATTACCCCTGATTGCAGGATTTAATCAGGTGAGTTTGCAGGTTCTACATGATGTTTTTTTTAACTAAAAATATTGTCAATGAACCTTTACTTCGTTGCTATTGTTCAGCAGTTTAATGACAAATTTACCAACTGCCTTGTAAGGTTCTGCTCACTGTCACCATCGAGTGAGGGACATAGAAAACTTTTTTTTTTCTTATTAGTATTAGATATCTTCTTGCCTGGTTGCCTGATTGTGTGAGAAACTGCATGCACATTTAGATATTATTCAAAACTTCTGATAAGTGATAACTTATATCCTGTGTAATTCACTACATAAATGACAACAAACATGCAATTGTTTCTCTATTTTTTAAGCTGAATACATACAATTGCTCATGCATTGTTAATTGTGTCGACAAATATGATGGAAGAGACCTCAATCTATTACTGTTGTATAGGCATATTTCTTTATGGATTTTCCGAATCATATCCTTCACAGTTAGTTAGTTTGGTGAGTACCATTTACCATTGCATCATGGGAATGAGGTTTCTATTCCCCTCAGGTTGCTTTAACCATGCCAAGACTCTTTTTTGGGGTTATTTCTTCCTCTTTCAACTACATATTTCCTAACTTTGGTCTTGTATTATGTTCTTTATAATGTTTCTGTGCCTTCCGATGCACTATGTACAAAAGTCTTATAGGTTTGCATGCTGTATTTATGCTGCTTTTTTTTTTGTCTTGATCTGTTACTTCTTATTTTTTGTGTGTGTTGGGGAGGGGGGGGGGGGGTATTCTGCAACAATAAGACTGAAGCATCCAAAATACAATTCATTTTTCTATATGAACAAACTTTCTGCACCTTGGTAATTAAGCATTTAAGTTCCAAGAGAATGACTATGTCTGAGGACTGAATCATTTCCCATGAATTGTTACAAGTGTTAATGTTTTTCTAAAAGAACAGCCAGGAGTTATAATTGCACTCAAATGTCAGATATGTTGGCTGGTCATAAGCAGGGCAAAGAGAGAAACTAGCCACTGGAATGCAAAAAGAACTGTAGAAAGAGACAACAAAGGTAGAGGCTGACTAAAGAGTGAAAAAGGTTCTTAAAAGTGCTAATGTTGTTGTAAGACAATTACACAATAGGAATGGTTTGTGATGCAGATAGTTAGAATAATGGAAATAAAGTGAATTTGAAGATGCTCTGAGTTGTTTTTGCTTTGCACCGGCACATGGGACATTCCACAATATGGAATCATGGACACATATTTCACATGACTATACATGGATGATTAAAAAAAGAGAGAGAAAACTTATTCTATGCCATAACATCATGCATGTCCTGCCAAAAAATATATATCAATATTCATTGGCCAGGAATCAAAATAGATATTTTGCTTCTTTTACAACTCTGACTGATTCTGACTTATATTGTTTCGTGTAGGTCAAAAAGCTGACTAATGACGTGCAGTTTATCTTGGAAACAGTCCTGCAATCTACCGTGGTTGAAGTACAGGTGATCTTTAATTCTCATAATTTACCTTTGAAGTAATTTCATATTTTGAGTTTCAAACAGACTTATCTGCCACATACAAGTGCTGTAATTTATAAATATGCAAGTAATATTCATGTTCTGCTATGTGCGGACTGCGGAATGTACTGCTGGTTTAGAGCATGTACTATAAGGATTTAGGTGTTGCCTCCAAAAGTGCCACATAGGATTAGGTGATGAGGTGTAGAGAGAGGATGAGCCACCCTTCATGCAAGGGACAACCTCCGCACAATCTCCAAGAGAAAAAGAGAGAATGAGATAGTGTGAGAGTGAACCAATACAAAAAAAAATGATGTTTGTGTATTAGAGGTAATATGTTGTACATGTTGCCTCTTAATTAATGGATAGATGACATGGCTAAAATTAGAGGTAGTAGCCAACTCTACTATAAGATTTGTTCTTAGGGAGCAGTTTTTTTTAAGTATTTAAACTTGATTTAGTGAGCAGCTTACCATTACAAATCTTCTCTTCACTAGATATTTCAGAAAGGGTAAACATGACATTCAAATGGGCTGTAAATGGCATGGCATGCTGTATAAAAGGAATATTCTAGGGAAATATTTTTGGTTTCTGATCTTCAAACTGACATTATTTAGTTTCAGTTTGTAAGGGATGCTATACTTTACTGATGATCTTTAGAGCAGCATTATTTAGTTCCAATACTTTACATTCAAAAGCTTGTTCACCTTTTATTACAACCAATTGGGTAGCTCTTTATGCTATATCTGCATGACATATTAGTTTGCGTGTCTACCTAGGTAACTCGGCCTATATCTGCATAGCGTCTTAGCTTGTATGCGCACCTTTGGCATAACGTTAGTAGTAGGAATATTGGAGTACTCAGACTGTTGTGCATGCCCAACTTAAGTCCAGTTGCATCCTTGTAGAATCTTAGTCCAATCTTGTGTGTACATTGGATCTGGATCCACATGTTGAAATGTGCGCACGACGAACATTGCCATGGCGCAAAGGAATGCACCATTGATTTTTAAATAGTACTCCCTCCGTTTCACAATGTAAGACTTTCTAGCATTGCCCATATTCATTTAGATGTTAATGAATCTAGACATTTGTATGCGTTTAGATTCATTAATATCTATATGTATGTGGGCAATGCTAGAAAGTCTTACATTATGAAACGGAGGGAGTATATATTTTAGCACCCGAGATGATCTCAGATGCCAGGAAGCAGGCCTTCTCTATTTTTTCTTCCTTCTTAACGCAGGACTTCAAAATGAATTGAGAGCTGTTTCATTACTAAGTTTTACTTGCCCAAGTTCCTTTGGTTAAAACTTAATGTATATCACTTACAGGTACACTCTTAACTGATTAGCCACTAGGAAAAACTGAATGTCTCTGAACGTAATGCTAGAACATATTACGAGGAGAATCTTATCTAGCGATAGCAAACAAGTTGCCAATAGGTGTATTCAATAATGATCTTAAGGTTTTCCTATAGATTGGAATTGTGATAGCTTGACAACACTGTTATTTATCATTCTACTTACCCGCATATTCACTTAAGTTAAAAAAATCTAAATAGTAACCACCAACTCATATAGAAATCACTCATCTATCCTCCTTGATTAGAAATCACTGTAATAAACTTCTACAGTAGTAGCTTTTTCTTTTGCAATCTTCTGAAACAATGACTTGAAGGAAAATTTGGTTTAGCCTGTGACACCCCAATTGACTCCCCAAGACATTAGAAATATCATGTACTTTTGGTTTCCTATCATGGCTTCTTGCTTGAAATGAGAATGACATGAATATGTTTTTTAAAAAATTCTAATTCACATTTTCTCCATACATCTGAGTTCTCGTTGTGTTTCTTGCATACTTACTTTACAGGGTGACAAATTGCGGAAGCGTGAAAGATGGGAGATCTGGTTGCTTCCAAAACAAGGTTATTCTGCTGGAAATTCTTCTGGTTCGCTGTCCCCTGTGACATCCAACATCGATTCACTGGCATCTCAGTTTCAATCTGTTGGACTTGAGGGGGCAGGCTACCATGCAAGTCAAGGAATGCCCGGTGAAGCTCTCCTTACTAGGTCAGCAACTTCAGTTAGTCTAGGTTATCAGGCACCCCCCTTGGGAGGGTTATACAGCAACGGGAGTGGACCACTTTTTGGGCAGAAGTCTGCAAGAAGTTTACTCCGGAGCGATACCTTTTGAGGTTTTACACAAGAAAGATTACAACGGCATGCCGAGTTTTCTCTGGTTACGGCACGCGTACCTCATCTACTGGGGTGAGGAGTGAGGACTAAAATCCAGTTGATTTGGAAGAAAACAACCAAAAAAAGGAAATAAAACATACAAAAAAGAGAGATAGAAATACCCAAAAAAAATAAAAATATAAAAACCAAAAAAATCGAAAAACTTAAAAACAAGAGGAAAAACATAGTAGGTAGTATTATGTGCAGGACTTATGTATTTTGTGGTTGTGCTCTTGCTGGGACGTGAGTACGTGACATTACCTGTTAAGTACTCGTTTGATTGTTGCTCTTTTGTAGACTGAGTTGTTATGGATGTTGTCAGTCGGAAGCTGTTAAAGACGAGACAAACTTATTTCAAAAAACTGATGACATTATTATCAGTTGTGCATCTTCTGCTGCCCAAATTGTGCATATGCATGTATTTCCTTTGAAAATCGTATTCATGTTATGTATAATTTATGCTGATTTGGTCGAACGTGGACATCGATCTGCCACTATGAAACATCTACCTTCGTCGGCAAAATTGCTGTTATGTGCTTCTGGCACAGAGATCCTTCCTATTTACTTGGGGGAAAAAATCTTATTCATCTCTATAGTTGTGCTCAAGAGTATAACAAAGTTGTGGGCAGGCCATTGTATGGTCTGCAATTGGTATTATCTGTGAATGATACGTTTTATTAGTAATAATGTCCCTTACGAAACTTTGGTGATATCAAATTATGTCATTATCAAATTTTACGAAAGTAAGACGGAGATGTGTGGTGTTAGGTTTGAGACATTCTGGTAAGGTTTCAACAGTAGAAACTACTGAAAATGCCACAACTTGATAAGTTTGTGTTGACTTGGTATTGATCTAGTGAACTGGTGGTAGTATGTGTAACCTTGCAAAATTTTAGATGTCAAAATTTAAAATTAACATGAAAGAGAACAAGCCCGAAGATAGATCACTTCTAACCATTCTTTCCGTAGCAATTTATCTTTTAAAAAAAGAAGGCAAAAGCTTTGCCATTGATAGAGCAGGAGGAAAAATTAAACAACCAAATAAGTTATTTACATGGCCCTGCCGTAAAAAAACAGAGCCCGCAAAAAGAGAAACTACGTGATCCCTCCGTTCAAAAAAAAGTCCAATTCTAGGGATGAATCTGGACACGTGTATTTCTATCTCTTTTTTTTGTATGTGTCCAGAGTCATCCCTAGAATTAGACTTTTTTTGGACAGAGTACACGTGTCCAGATTCATCTCTATAATTGGACTTTTTTTAGGACGGAGGGAGTACGTAGTTTCTCTTTTTGCAGGCTCTGTTTTTTTTACGGCAGGGCCATGTAAATAACTTATTTGGTTGTTTGGTTTTTCCTCCCGCTCTATCAATATATACGAGGCAAAGCTTTTGCCTTCTTTTTTTTAAAAAAAATAAATTGCTACTGAAAGAATGGTTAGAAGTGATCTATCTTCGGGCTTGTTCTCTTTCATGTTAATTTTAAATTTTGACATCTAAAATTTTTCAGATTCATCTCTAGAATTGGACTTTTTTTGGGACGGAGGGAGTAGGTTCTTCCAACAAGGTTAACTCAGCGAGTTTTGCGGCTCCCGTCTTGATCCAGGCTAACGCCTCCTCTTTGATTTTAGCGATGATGGTGGTCGGGGTGGTGGCCACATGGCGGAATATCCTAGCATCACTGCGTCAGTAGCAATTTTGACACATCAAGCAAACAATGCTAGCCGAATGGCTTCGATCTAACACTGAAGCTACATGTTACTCTTTCTGTCCCAAATTATAGGGCGCTCCTTTTTTTTAAAAAGAAAAATTAAACTCGGTAGTTTTTACTAATAATCATAATATATATACATACATACTAAGTATTATACATGTTATATCACTAGATTCATATTTTCGAAGTACTTTTTATATGATCTTTTCTCCATTTCAGGTTACAAGATATAAGATGTTTTAGATTTAGTTAAAGTCAAATTGCTTCAAGTTTGACTAAATTTATAGACAAATATAGTAATATTCACATTACCAAATTAATTTTATTAAATTAATAATTAAATATATTTTTATAATAAATTTATCATGGGTCGAAAATATTACTATTTTTTCTGTAAATTTGGTCAAACTTGAAGCAGTTTGATTTTAACCAAAGTAAAAACTCTTGTAACCTAAAACGAAGAGAGTAACAATTTCATATTAGTTGAAACATAAAATAAAATAAATTATAATTCAAAGTATATCATTGAAAACTATAAAGGCCTTATAATTGGAACGGATGAAGTAATAGCAGCATTATGAGCCAAAGAAACATTTGCTCATCTCGATCGTACTCAAACACGTTTCATACAAAAATTGTAGGCAAAACTTTTACAGCCACGAGGGACTCATCCTACAACTCCCAACTAATAATCAGTGTACAAAGCGTAGAGGCGAACAGATTGCACACATACACACTTGAGACTACAAGCTCAAAACAAAGCAGCACACTTAAAAAAAAAAACAATAAGATATGGCATGGCCGCATGGGTGCATGACTAGCTAGCTATAATGGCTACTACATGAGGGCACAGGAGTTGGGGTTCTCGTCGCTGAAAGCGGATGCGAGCTTCTCCTCTTCCTCGGTGGCGCGGGCGAGCGGCGCGGCGTCCGGGTCGGCGAGCGCGTTGCGGACGTAGCCGGGGGGAGCCTTCTTGTCGTACGCGCCGGGGGCGTACGGGTGGGGCACCACGTCGTACGGCACGTACGGCCACGGCTCCGCCTTCTTCCCGGCGCGACGCCGCAGCCGCTCCACCACCTCCTCCTGCTCCACGTAGCCCGTCACCGTCACCTTGTTCTGCTTCGCGTCCACCTCCACGCTGCTCACCCCCTTCATCTCCTCCAGTGCTTTCCGGACCTTCCTCTCGCACCCGTCGCAGTCCATCCGAACCTTCACCTCCACCTTCTGTGTACCATTTTTTTTTCTAGTTAACACCCCGTTCCATTTCATAAAATCATAATGTAGGAATTTATGTGATTTTACAACATACGCAGTTGCATTTATCGTTCAACCAAAAAAAAAGTTAAGCTGACGAGGAAAGATGAAAGATCAGTTCAAAAGGCGTTGTACCTGGAACTGCTTGGGCTTCTTCTTGGGAAGGATTTTGGCCGGCAGCACGCGCAGCTCGGCGATGATGTCGTCCACGCCCATTCTCTCCGATGGTTGTTGGTATCAGCAACAGCAGCTCAGCACTTGGACCAATGAAACTAGCCAGGATTTGGGCTCTCAATGTGCAGGGTATCTGATGATTGATGATGCTACCTTTCCCAGGTACTTATATTTATATACCGATAGAGATGGCCGTGAAAAGGATAAACTTGAGACGCTTCTTGTGCTTGTGACGAAAAAACAGTGTACTGAAAATACAAGCAGAATGGGCTGAGCGCACGCATCTCGCGAGTGTACCGTGGTAGGGAATAGTCACATGGATGGACGAGTCTGGATTGCTCTGCATGCTTCCCAAATCCCAACTCATTAGTTGGAAATGGAGCTCTGTCCGGTTGCTTCTATTTGGATGTTTCCACGCGTGATAGGCTTTCTTTTGTGAATCACCTTTTCGCGAACGTTCTACGCTCCTTTGCTGATTTGGTCGGGCCGTGCATCTTTTTGGTGAGATTTCAGTTCCACCAAGCATTGTCTAGAGAGAGAGAGAGGGAAAAAAAGATCTGTTGTGAATCTTCCTACATGAAGAAGCCTTTATGTTTCAGGCTGTGATATACTTCAACTACGACTCGTCTTCAGGTTATGTTTAGATAATGGGAAATGAGGAGTGGGATTGGGATTAGAAAATAAATGATGGGTTAGGATTAAATAAAAGAGGAAGAATGAATGGTTAGAATTTAAAGATGTTTTTTGGTGGGTGAGAAATTATTTCCCTAACCCATTAGCCAAATAAGGCCTCAATGTACAATAGCACGTCTGAAGTAGCTGAATGATTTTGCGAACAATATATAGAAATTCATATATATAAAGTTTTTTTTTTCGAAAATCGCACAGTTATTTCACCATTTTATTCACTGGAGAAGAACACTTCCTTACTCAGTTAATCAGGTGCGACATGCCTGCATGTCATACTTCAACAACAATAGTAATGCCTTTGAGCTTTTTTACCTGCTTCTGGTTTGATCATGCTACCGATAGAAGAGACTGAAATGTTACAGTGATGGAAGCCAAATACAGCACAAAACCACTTCCTTTTTTTCTGGAGGAAAAAAATCGGTGTAAAGTCTGTGTCTACCAGTATACAATTTGCAGTCATACAAATAAAATCCTCTGTTACCAATCTAATTGCCAACAATATTAAGGAAACAATGTCGTATTGCGAATACATTAGTATAGGCTGAAACCGAAGAACTGCCCAACTAGAAGAGCTATTCCCATGCATATTGCTACAAGTGAAGCCGCCCAGGTCAGTTTCTCTGTTATCCTAGGGACCTTTTCTTTCAAGGCCTCACTACAAGAACCTACAAAAGCAGTATAACTCCCCATCGAAAATACAGTCCCCATCAAAAACATGCCGAGAAATGCTGCACCAGCGAAGCGCGAGGGAAGGGCCAATGCAGGCAACACCATCAGTAGAGCATCTGGTTGGAGACCATGAACAACTCCAGTGGCAAATGTTGCAAAACCAACTTTCTTCTTCCTGGGAGCAGCAGGGGTTTGTAAAGGCTCACTGCTGGTTATGTTGCAGTCCACGCCTTCCAGGGCGAGCGACGATTCCTGAACCTCTGTAGCTTCTCGGATGCCCATACCTCCTATGATTAGAAGGGTCAGACCTACCACTCTTGTTCCCCATGTCCGAAGAATCTCAATGTGCAATCGATCCTTGAGTAATAAGAAGAGCAGGCCAAAAATAACTTGTCCTGCATCATGACCACAACCCCAAAGGGCACCGACCAGTCCACTTTCCAGTCTTGATCTTCCAATCGACAGCGGTGCCAAAGCAACGAGATGGTCAGGCCCAGACAAGGTATGCAAGCATCCAGCAATGAAACCAGCCCAGCCACTGCTTAGTATCTCTGATGTAAATAGTCCACCAGTTTTGGTTACTGATTGCACTGATGCATGGGCAGGATAAGGAATGCTAGATTGCAGGGTGCCGGTAACCAGCGCCACCAATAGGAAAAGAGCAGCTCTGGAAGCCTGTGATACAGCGAAATGTTGACTAAATCAGAATAATGATGGGGAAATACGATTTTAAAAAACCAAAGCATATATGCACAAAACCAAACCAGAAATCAAGCATAATGCCCTTGCTTCTGATGAAAAATAATGTAGTCACCTCCACAACACCTTAGCTATATTTGAAGAGCTTTAGTAAAATCTCAAAAACATTACACCTGTAAATCAGTAAATGCAATCCCATCTAGCATCAGATACTTACAATTGCTACTATACAATGTCCATTTCGTATATGCATATCTTATCCATCCGAAGTCACATTCCATACCTAACTAGATCAACTACTACACTTTTAAACATGTGCTGCATAGCAAGTTATCTAAAGTACCATAAAAACATGTCAGTTAAGAAAACATTAAAATAGCAACGCATTCTTCCAATAAATCATGAAGAGAACATTGGGCTAGGGAATGATGAATGCAACTGAATATCATGGCATTTTCACAGTTGACAGTTGACACACAGTCGAACATTTTTATGACCTGAGTTAAATAACATAATAGCCACAATGTTGCGAGAGAAAATGATGCAAATATGTTATAAACCAGTGCAAAAATTAAAGACACTGATTCATGAAATCATCTCTCACTTTGTTCACAGTTGCAAGAACTATCGCATAGTGAGCCTGAGACATTTATGATTAAAAATTGTGTCCGCAATGGAACCCCAATATGGTACAGTGCTCACTACAAAAATGATAAAAAAAAGGTCTACTTTTCAATTTGACTAAGGCTATGAGATACAGTTTCTTTGGGAACGGAAGAACTGTGAGGAGTGAGATCTAATCAGGTGTTACCAATTTAGCATCAATATTAACTACCAAATGTATCACTCAAAAACTAAAGACCGCATGGACATTAAACGATCTTACAACACACCTTGTTAGTTGCCCGAAACCCTAACTACGATCACAGGTATCTTGGAGTTCTCACAACATTCTGGGTTAGTTTTGATAATGAAGCACTAGAATCATCTCTCCCCAAAACATACCATATCATCACTTAGTTTCAAGTGAAATACTACACTTCAGATGTTTACCTACAACAAAATTCCGTTTTGTAACTTGCTATATACAGGTCTCACAATTCCACAAAGACCGCATATCGGTTCTTTTTCATACCCATCTAGTATACAGTATCTTAAATCATAAACATGATTGTACATAATGGAGCACAAATTAAGAGTGCTCACATGTTCCCCTCTGTTCTGCTAAAATAAAGATTTTCTTGTACATTGGCTTTGTATTTTTCCATATGAAGTAGATGGAAGCGCCAGAAAACACCAGCTTAATCATTTATAGAGGTAGAGCCAACACAAAAACAGCATTTCATTTGGAGATCTCTTTCATTTGCTACGAAGCATACTACTCTTTTCATCCCATGTACAGCCGTGGCATTGTCAAAGCCCAGTCGAGGCATGTCATGCTATTCGATCTCACACAGAAGGTTGTCATTTGTCAAGCTGAACGAACTTTCTTAAGGGGCATAATTACCACAATTAAGTACTACGACTAGCACTAGTTGAGAGCCTACCATGGCAATTCTACCGCGCGCACCATTTTCGAGCCAAACATTGCAATTCTAGTAGATGAAAAAGAAAAAAAGAAAACCCAAAATTGGGGCAGTCACCTTGGGGAGCAGACTCCACAGCAACTTCCACGGAGGTCCAACCGCCGCCGCCGGAGCGACCTCCCGCGGCGGGGCCGACACACCATCGTGCGGCCGCGCCGCGATCGGCCCGAGACGCGGCTGCGCCCGTAGCCTCCCCGCCCACGGCTCGCCGCCGCCGCCGACACCCGCGACGGCGAGGCGGCGGGATGGGGATCCGCCCCCCGGCAGAGGGATCCGGGCGGCGACGGACTTGGAGATCAGCCGCTCCATGCGCGCCGCCGCGAGGAGGAGGAGACGGAGACGGAGAAGAAAGAAGGCACTAAACTAGAACTAGAAGAGTCCAAGGCAGCGAGAGATCGTGCCAACTTTGCCGCAACGGGTGGAGGTGTTGTGTACTACTTGTGTATTACTCCTGTATTGTGTTGGTCTCGGGCTCTCGGCGAAACGGATGGCGACTTTGGAAGAGGAGAGGAGGGCGTCGCGTCGCATTGGTTGCGAGGGGTGGTTGGGTGGTTTGCCACGCGGGCGCGCGGCACGCGACGGCACGGGCGCGGCACGGGGCGCCGCTGCGTGCGGTGGTTGGGGTTGGAGGCGGCCTGTGGCTGACTCGGGGGAGAGGAGGGTGATGGATGGTGGTGGTGGTGGTGCGGCGTGCACGTCCCCTCATCCGCGGTTTGTGTTTGACGCGCGCTGTCACGATAAGCTATCATTGACGATATCTTCAGTCCAATCTTTTTTTTTTCTTACGCTTACATTTATCAGCCAAAATTTAAATTTTCAATCTTAAATTTAAAATTAATTTTAAAGTTTTCTCATCAAAATTTATTTTGCAGTCTTTATTTTTAAATAATTAATAACACATATATAAAAAAAATTATAAATTATTTCTCGTTTACAAATATGCCGTTTGGCGTATTCCCCCGATAAACGAAACAATCACTTTCTTGACTGGATCTGCGTCTGCTCCATGAGATGTGGGGTACGTTACGTGCCGGATAGAAATCACGTGTTTAATTGTGTTATTTGTTTATTTATTTGCTTGATGAGGCATTGTTTGACTCAATACAAAATAACCGAGAGTTGACAATAAGAGCATGTAAAAATAATTATCGTGTCATGAGTTTGTGACTGTTGATACTCCATTAGTCACGAGACTCGTTCTTGGTTTGTTTAAAAAATTATATGGCTGCTTCTCTGATCCGTTTCTTATTTAAGTATATCTCTATCTCTACTACTTAAAAAACCAGTAGTGGTGGTGGTGAGTCCTAACAATCCAACGGCCGAGTATTTTCCTAGGATCCTCCCCGCAGGATCGACGCTCCAGGTTGCTCCAACCATATGCGCTCGCATCGCGCCGGATCCCCGCCTCGCGCCACCATCCGCGCATCGCATCGCACTCTCCTCCCCATTCCTCGCGCATCGATCTGCGTCTCCATCCCCCAAGGCAACCCTTCCGCAGAGCACCCCCCACCGCCATTACTGTCACGCAACTACCTCCGTCCGTCCATTGATGCCGCCCCGACCTCCGTCCCTCGCCGCACGCCCACACCGCCGTCAAGAGCCCCCCAACGAGAGCCCTCGGCTCGCGACGACGCCTCGGCCCCACCCACCGCCGCTCCCTACTCTCTCCCCTGCCGCCATCAATCTGTCGTGGTGAAGGGCGTCGCAGCGCTGTCCTCGACGCCACCTCGTTGTCCATCTCTACCGTCTCAAGCACCACCACCACTAATCGGAAGATTTAGTACCGAACTAGAACCGAAGTTCCGATTATCACGCGCAGCTGCGCTGGAGACCGCAGCTGCCGCTGCCGCCGAGGGCGACAGATGACCGCACGGGGACACAATGAGATCGTTGCCAGCTGATGGATTCCAACTAAAGGTATCTCTGTCGTATCCTATGTTTTACAAATGCTCCATTTTTCTTCCTCTTCTTGCAGATAATTATTATTTTTTGTTCAGAAAGATGCCTGAACATGTTTCGGTTCTCTGCTCCAAAATGACTTTACATGGTGGATGTGCTGGAATAAATTGTGGATAGCTTCATAGCTAAGCATTTTGTTGGTGAGACAAGAAGCGAAGCATACTGGACATGACCTTAAGATTAGTTATTTTCAAACTGCAGTTATCAGTTCAGAACAGGCAAAAATTGGTTGCAGTTCCTGGCTTAAGAGGGACAAGGAAATTGTGCTTAACACGGCAACGTATGGGAAGGCATTTCGTATTTTACGTATGAAGGGATGTGATATTTCTTCAGGTACTTTATACTGCTGAAACTTAGAAAAGAGCCTAGAGTACTTCATATACCTGCTCAACAATAATAGTAAAAAAATCTCAGTCTTTAGAGTTTACAGTTATCGAGAAGTTACGAGAAGGTACCCGTCATCTTTAATTTTGACTCCTTGTAGTAAGCTAATGTCGTGGGGAACGTATCAGGTGGAAGCTGTGCAAACTTGCAAACTCTCAATCACATTCACAGGATGAGCATCCGATGGCTAGGAACAGAGGTGGGCTAATTTTGCAAAAAACCGCCCGCCAGCCCCTCTGTCTGTTTTGCAAAACACCCCCCTGTGCCATCCGCCTCCTGTCACTTTTGCGCCCGAGCCCCCTGCGCTAGTATCGTCTCTCCACGACTCGCGATCCAGCCGCCGCCTCCGATCCGCCACACCGCCTCATGAGCCCGCGTTGGGCTTCGCCAGCCAAGCGGTGGTCGTCGGAGGTGGCCTTGCTGGCGGCCGCCAGGGAGATGTCCTCGACGGTGGTGGTCCGGTTAAGAATGTCCTCGACGGTGGCGCCGCTGCCTAGTTTTGTAGGGCACGGACTGGAGCCACGGGCAGCAGCGTGGTGCATCATCGGTAGCAGCGCTTAACCGGCAGCTGCGCATCACCGGCAAAGAATGAGAAGGGGCTTCACTGCCAACGATTACTAGGACTCCATGAGCAGTGAGAGGCAGCGTGACACATGTGCAGCAGGCACCCAAGGGCAGTCCTGCCACAGCTTCAGTCAGTACTGGATCAGAAAATTCATGCTGAATTTTTACAAGGTGTTTACAATCACTAAAACACTGAAACATTCATGCTGCTTCCATGGAGTCGCGGGCGAGGACTCCATGCCGACTCGCTGGCGTGCGGCTGTGACTTGAGGGCCAGGTCGGCGGCGACTCGCGTACGACGGCGGCAGCCACTCACGTGCGACTCGGGGACGGGACGGGAGAAACGAAGAAGGCGCAACTCCCGGACGGGACAGGAGAAATGAACAGGCGGCATGCTCGCTGGGGTCTGGGGATTAGGGGGAGGAGGTGATTTGCAAAAAAGCAAGATTAGTATGGCTAATGGTGGGCGCTTAAGTGCAAAATTAGCCCACCTCTGTCCCTAGCCATCGGATGCTCATCCTGTGGATGTGATTGAGAGTTTGCAAGTTTGCACAGTTTTTCTGGTTTCCACCTGATACGTTCCCAATGTGGTGTGCCCAAAAATGTGTTCAGAGTAGTACCCAGTTTGGTGATTCTTATCTCGCTTAAATGATATCTGTTCTTCTCTTGAGTCATACGCCTATATATCATCAATGTTTGTTTTGTCAACTGAGCTCTGCCAAAATTGCTGCAATTTACTTTTGGGATCACTTTTGGAAAAATATAATATTATTCAAAAAATTTATGTAATTATCATTTATTTTATTATGACTTGATTCGTCATCAAATATTCTTTAAGCATAACATAAATATTTTCATATTTGCACAAAAATTTTGAATAAAACAAATGGTCAAACGTCGGTTGAAAAGTCAACAGCGTCAAGTATCTATTATCATTCATCTCAAGGATGCAGCTATGGTACGGTAGGAGCCTCTCCTACTGTCTCTTGTCATAAAAAAAAAGGATGCAGCTATCGTTGTGTCATGAGATCACAAGTATGATCAATTTTGAAGAGACGAGGAGATACATGATGCTAGATGTTTTATAATGTGGGCTGGTATTCATCTCTTGATCTCTAAATTCTTATTTCTTTACAGCTTATTTGTTCTGCTAATGCAAGAATTTATATAAGCTGTGCAACAACAATTTGTATTCTAGGAAATGGAGGTTCAGTTTTTTTTCTTCCCAAAAAGGAAGCAGAGTGTTGACATCTTGTGTAGAAGGTTTCCTCATTTGTTATCCTTTTGAAAAAACAAAAATGCATCAGTGATGTGGGTGGAAATGTACAGCACCTCATATTTCATTTGCCCATCACCTAAAAAGATTCACATATTATCTGATATCGGTTTCTCTAGTTGAATGTTCAGTTGTTTATACATTGCATTATTGATGCCAATTATAAAACTCATTGGTTGAGGCTGTGCTGCTATGCCTGCTACCAGTACAAGCCCACTGCATTTTCAATTGTTAGTTCATCTACACAATAGTTCACCTGGTTCATCTGCACGGACCCTGTTCTTTTCACGTTGTTTTTCAGATTTTTGAAATTTATTATTTGCTACACGCTTTAATTTAGTAAAAAAATTCTTCTTCCACATTTTTAGACCATTTGGTGTAAGCTATTTGTAAAGTAGATTATTTAAAATATTAACTTATCATTTTAATTAAATAAACAATCTATGGCGATAAACTTGCCAACAATCACGTTCAAACAGCAGGAGTATAATCCCTCGGTCCTTAGGCTGTGTTCGGGAGGCCACCACGCAAAACAAAACACCTATTATTGTATAATTAATTAAGTATTTGCTATTTTTTTTAAAAAATGGATTAATATGATTTTGTAAGCAACTCTCGTATAGAAATTTTTTTTAAAAGACGCACCGTTTAGCAATTTGAAAAGCGTGCGCGTGGAAAACGAGGGAGAGAGGTTGGGAAAAGGGAGGCAACGAACGGAGCCTTAGAAATATTCTTTCCATGAGCAGTCAAATCTCATTATTCTATGTGGTTGGACAGCCTGTCTACCCTGAGATGTCTATAAAAATCGGTTTTTTTTTATGTGGGCGGCACACCGCATGTAAGAATCACTTTCTGCATGCGGTTATGTCGTCCGCATACGAAAAGAAAAAACACGAAAAAAGTAAAAAATCCCCCAAACCAAAACCTAGCTCCCATCCGTCGTCGCAACTGTTTTCATCGTTGTGGCCACTGTCCGTTGTTGTTGTCATCATCGTAGTTGTAGTCGTCCGTTGTCATTGCCGCCGCAGTAGTCAATGCCCCTCCCATAGCCAGGGACGGTGGAAACCCTAGCTCCCCAAGTCGACATATCGTTGTCGCATCTGCCACTGCTAGCGCCGTAGCTCCCCGCACCGGATCCACCGTTATCGAGGTCTCCACATCGCTAAGGTCCTAGTGCCTGATCCGCCGCCGTTGAGCTCCCTGCCGAATCCGGTGGGCCTCTTAAGTAGACGATCATTATTATAGTCCGCTTAGAACCTGTAGCAAGCCTCATCCACAAAAATCAATTATGTTATAGATACAGAAACCAGCAACTATAATATGATTGAGATGATCTACTGAAGTACAAATTTTACATATAAATACGGGCTAACTAGCAGGAGGGCCAATGGGCGCGCTGTTGATAGATACATTATTTTTCCGTTGCAACGCACGGGCACCCAACTAGTTTATAAAGCTACGTTTACTTTAATCAAGCTTAAAGATGTGTTATTAAACTACATATATTCAAAACGACAACACTATATTTTTACGGAACTCTATATTCAAAGTATGATATCACAAGACCGTAGTGATGAATTCATCGTACTCCCTACCATTGGTCATTTTTAGCGGTTAGATTAAACGGGAAGGATGAGACCGTGCACGTGAACAATACTTCTACACTGTTTGCACAACGTTTTTTGTTTATGGCAAGGCACTGTAGCTCCTCAAACATTTTACTGTGCGTATCAGCCATTCTCTCCCTAAAATGTCAGACAATGCAAATCCTGAAATCCGACACCGCGACACCCGTCTTCAACGACGTGCCCGTCGAGCAGGTGAACCAGTCTCAGCCCTGGCGACACCTTCTACACTGAAGTACTTCTGTTGACTTTTTTAAATATATTTGACCGTTCGTCTTATTTAAAAAATTTAAATAATTATTAGTTTTTTTTCTACCATTTAATTTATTGTTAAATATATTTTTATGTATACATATAGTTTTATATATTTCATAAAAGTTTTTAAATAAGACGAATGATTAAATATGTTTAAAAAAGTTAACGGCGCCAAACACTTAGTAAAGGAGGAAGTAATTCCTAAGCTTATCGCCAACAGATCATTCCAGAATTATTTCAAGTTGCGGCGAGCAGATCCCATCCCAGAGATCATCGAGAACCTCTGATCTCTCAAACTCGTGCCACTCCCGCATCTGTGGGACTACCTCCAATCCCTCGAGCACCCGCTCCTTGTCTTCAACAACATGCCCGTCGAGCAGGTGCACCCGTCTCATCCTCGGCGACGCCCTCATGACATGCCTGACAAAGCCGATTTGCCACCCTACTGCATTGAAGCCGACGACAACGAGCTCCTTCAGGCAATGGTACTGACGATCTTGAGCTTGCACGTCTAGCCAAGAAGCCATATTTTCCGACCTGTTGTCAATCTGCACTCAGGTTTGAGAATTCTCGTGTGAATTCACAGATATATTCCAGAAAAATTGAAGAGGATATTTAAGGAAAAGAGACTTGTAGACTGCATACATGAACATGGCATGACTCCAAAACCGGCGCAGCATCAAGCAGGGTGACAATCCAGAATATATCCCAATTAATTGGTACGTTTGCAATGAATAGCTTCTTGAGATGAAGCAACGGGTCGGGTACAGCTATTGGCTCAATCCACACCTGCACATATGAAAATGCGACGCAATTTCACTTAGAGACAAGAGGCCACTACACTATTACTATTAGTTCATACACTAGTGACTAGTCAGTCTATGAGTAGTTCATTTCAGGAGTATGTATGATTGCTCACCTCAGGTCCTTTGAACTGCAGAACAAGGCTCTCAATTGGCGGGATCCTCTTCAAGAATTTGCTCAGTGGATATGTTCTGTTGCTAACACTTGGATCGACTTTGCTGTTGCCTTCGGTTTTTAGATAGTCCAAACCTACATGCCTAAGTCGAGGCACCTCACCATAGTATATCTTGGAAGGCAGCAGGCCCCGGCAAGCAAAAGTTTCAAGACAGCGCAGTGAATGCAGATAGATTTTCGCAAATTTGCAGTTGTCCACCAGCAGATTCTTTAACCTTGATGTTGGGACATTGATACGGAGACCACCAGCCCAGTAACCCGGACAATATCTGATACTAAAGTCCAATAGATGCACACAATGTGTCAAAATCCGATTAGCCAATCCAAAGTACGAAGTTTTACACAAGGAGAGTCTCGTGAGCCTCTGAAACGTCAAGGAATTAAATGAACCCAAGGGAGGGCAGTTGAACAGAACGAGCCGCTTCAGCTGCAAATTCTGACATCCATCAAGTATCTTGAAGTCATAGGCGATGCAACGGCCTTCAACGTTAAGCTCAAAATCCTCAACTCCCCACCTGGCAATCGCTGCAGTAACCCATCGCTGAATGAATTGGTTCCACTTTCTGCCAAAGGTTTGAAGCCTTAGCTTTTGGATACTCCGGTGCACACCATCGGGGGGCAGAAGGAATGCATCCACCCGCTTGACATAGTGCCGCATGGCCCAGCGTTCATAGCGTTCCAGGGCAGCCGTGAGTGGACGGATCCTCCTCGTCCACTGATCCATCTTGTCCTTCATGACGTAAAAATCGGTCAGGTTCACAGCATCCCTGTTTGCTATCACATATGGTGACTTCTCTGCCTCATACGCTGCCTTGGCTTCCATCCACAGCCGCTTCAACCTGTGGTAGCGTGGAGGGAGGATGTCATCGACGGCGAGGTCGTAACATGTGTGTGAGCGCCGAGGAAGATTAAGCCATCGCTTCGAGAGGATGGTGGTGGTTATTGTTGTGCGTGCGTCTAGCTTGTCGATGATCAGGGCGAGTAGCTCGTCAGGTAAGCTGCTGATCCTGTCCTCGTTGGTGTTGTGCTCCTTGCTCAGACGCACCTAGTAGAATTTGATCAGAAAGGAGATGGAACAAACAACAGTCAGATAACTAAGCCACTGTAAGTAATCGTCAAGATTGGTAGTGAAAATTTTTCAGAGACTAAGAACTCAACAGGCCTACATTGCGACCAATTTGTTAAACCAAACTAAAACTTCCTACAGAAACTTGTATTGTTCACTAATCATCTTGGTGGCGCAATCCATACTGTTAGATCAAAGGTGTAGTTTTTCTGAACCGTGGCTATGAACAGAGTAGAACGGGGAGAATGTGATACCCGCTTGGAGGGCGGGGAGGCGACGGCGGCTGTGGAGACATCGATAGCCTTCCTCAGCCGACGGTAGCGTCGTGGAGTCGTCTCCTCTGTAGCCATCGGATCTTGATCGTCGCTGGCAGGATGACCCAGGGATTGGAGCTGGGACAGGGAGCGGCTGGACGGAAATACGGAATCGAGAGGGCGCGGGGCACAAAGCGGCGGCGGAGCGATTGGAGAGAGGACGGGGCCGGGCCGTTTATGGTTTGCATGCATCTCAACGAGTCTGTGTTGGGCTCAACGAGGGTTTCCGTTTGTTTGATTTGTGTAATTGTGTTCGGCTACGGGGGGTTCTCTAGTTTGTTTTGGATTTTGGTAGTACTTTTCTTCAGCACACCGTCGGGAGCCAGAAGGAATGCATCTCTTATTTTGACCCTACAGTAACTATCACCGTTTGTTCTATACTCCACTTTCCGGATAACTTCTACTCACTTATTTTTTCACACGCATATTTTTCGAATTGTTAAATAGTGCTTGTATATATTTTTAAAAATACTAAAAAAAATGCCCGTTGCAACATTTTTAGATTGCTATACATTATACTCTTTGGTTTTGGGTCAAAAATTCATTTTCTTTCTTACTTTTCAGTCTTGGCCCAGCCCGCTACCTCCCTCCTGCTTAGATTGTTTCTCTTTGACCTAACCCACAAGTAGAACTATAACCAACCGACTGTCATCTTCAACCTCCGAAAGACAGTCCCGTGCAGTACGATGCCAGAACCGGTCCTCTCATCAAATCCAGTCGAATCTTTCTCGATCTCTTAAAATTGGTTGAGGGCTTTTGATTCACTCAATCTTCTCTTTTCATTTTTATCAAAATTCGAGCGAATCCATAAAATTGTGGGATATAAACGGTGACTTCTAAATAGAGATTGAATCTGTTGAATTAAAGCGGAACTAAAAAGAAAAAATATGGGAAAAATGATGATGGAGTAGTGGAGATTTTTTTTTTACAATCAGAGGGAAAGCATGAGGAGGTTGATCATTGTGGCGGTGGTACTAAGGTTCGGCCCGACGATGAAAAAACCCGAATATAGATATAAAAGAATACTCATCATGTGAGCACACCCTTCTGCATGAAAAAAAATGAATAAAAAATAGGGACGGAAAAAAAACACCCTTCCGCATGAAAAAAATACGAATAAAAAATAGGCAAAAAAAAGGATGAATAAAAGGGAAAGGGGCTATGGCAAAATAAGCGGAAAGTACGGTGAAAAAAAATATAGATGGAAAAACAAGGACGAAAAAAAAGCAGACGAAAAAAAAAGATAAGCAGAAAAAAAAGGAAAAAAGGCAGATAAAAGAGACGGACTGATACAAATCCGATTTTCCGCATGACCTTTTTTTTTACAGTCGGCGATTTTTTCGGTCGGCCTTTTTGCCATTTTTTTCGGGTACTAATTGGACTTTTTTTTTTTCTGTTTCGCATTTTTTTACGGCGTGTTTTCTTTTTCCGCGTGCCCTTTTTTAAGTTATGGATTTTGAGGAGTAGAGATTAAAACCGACTCAAACACGGATGACTTACCAAAGTACCAGCAAAAACATCTTCAGTTTTTATAATAGTATAGATATAGATGTAGATATAGATATAGATATAGATATAGATGTGGTATAGGAAAGTTGTTTTAAAAAGCTTGTTAATCTTTTTTTTAAAAAAAAATTGGGCGCATTTTTCAGTTAAATTTGTGGAACTTTGCTAATCAATAACTTTTAACATACTTCATTTCGAAACATTAAAAATTATACCTTTAGATTTTTGTTGTACATAAATTGCTATACATTATCCATAAAAAAAATTTATTGCACACGATTTTTTCTCTTATATATATGAATGAGGGGTATAAGTATCATTTATCAAGGGAGTTGTCAGGGTTACGGATAAGGTATATCCTCTACCCTTGGATGTATGCTATACGGCAATACAGTATACCGGTGCATATACGGATATTCTCTGAACACGCTAAGGAAATCCATCACGAAGTCTGCCAATGGAAAGGTTACTACCCGTATAGGACTGGGTCGTTACTATATCGTGTAGGGTTCGGTGTCTCCGAGTCCTACTTGGAGACCGTTTGACCTGCGATATAAAAGGGACCCCCGGGGGAACTTAAGGCATCGAATCTTAGAGCCTACACAACGACCATAGCCTATGAAGTCGGAGACTACAGGAGCCAAGTCGCCGGGTGATCTAGTCGAATCAACTTGACTACGATCTCGTTGGTACCGCCGAGTCCTACTGCTCCCTTTGTAATCTGTGGTTCTTTCTATATAATCCCATATCAACTGGAGTAGGGCTATTACCTGCTAAGGGGCCTGAACCAGTATAATCTTTGTCTCTTGTTTCCTTGATGTCGTATTATGTAGATCCGCGCACCAGCGTACCCCAGTACCCTCTATATCCGGTCTACGGGTATCCCCCGTCGACAGTGGCGCGCCAGGTAGGGGCACTTGGTGCTCAAGGTTCTACTACTATGACATCGAGCTTCGTCGACAACAGAGTCAACACCGGCCCCATCCAAGGAATCCCTGCTTCAACAATGCTGGTGTGGACTCAAGTCGGCGAAATCGTCTTCCTGGTTTACACCACGGTGCCAATCTCGGCTGGTCCATCAATAACCGGAAACGAGAACGCTGTGGCTATAAACCCGGACCGTCCCATGTCGAAGGATCCTCCCGCCGCGGCGGAAAACGGAACATCGACGTCATACGAGCCCGAGAAGATTCCTAGAGCGGCCGAGCCTTGTCCATCCGACAAGGACTGTGAGCCGACGAGGACAACTCCCGAGGTCACCAAGTCCTGGTGTCCTATCCACAAGTCCAGGAAGCACAACTTGCAAGCTTGCTGGGTTTTTCTCAACGTACAAGCCGAAATCCGTGCTTGCAAAGAGCGTGGAATCCAGCGTACTTCTCCAACTTGTGATGTTTATTGTCCTATTCACAAGACGAAGAATCACGACTTCTCAAGCTGCAAGGTCTTTCTCCGCGCCATGAAGACGACGCTCCCCAAGGTCCGACAGTCAGGAACCTCTCTCGAGGAGACAGACAAGGAACAAGGAGCGACGTTGACTTCGGATCGTTTCGTTGGAGTAATCGACATTGATCCCCGCGAACCATCAGTCCTTCACTTGCTTGAAGACTATGGCTCGTCATCTTCCAGTACACCACGCGACGTGTTTGCCATCGGTGGAACTAGCACGTCTGCACAGGCTAACACAGAAGCGGAGAACCAGACGGCCACGCCAGCCCAACATCTCGGCATCGTCAATGCAATATTGAGAGAAACTCCCTATGACCCCGTGCTCAACGATGACCTCGCACGATGGACGGAACGACTACGGGAATCGGTGGCCAATCTCAGTAACGCATTCGAGGAAGCTGCTACCAGAGCACAACCGGAACGACCGACAGCTGGCGATGCCGACGGTGAACCACCGGAGCAGCGGATGTCGCTTGCACGAGCTACCCCTCCACCTCGCTGCACCGGCGATCTCCGCGACCATCTGAACGGCCGCCGAGAAGCACGACGCGCGCGAGACAACGAGAATCGTTCCCGACATCGTGTTTCCTCACGACGTCGCGAGAACGAGGAGCAAGGAGGCCGCTCGAACAAGGACCAACATCACCGTGATCGTCATAACCGCCGCGATCGCGATAACCGCGAACAGCGGACACCCGAAGATAATGGTCGGGGGCATCGACATGAAGAAGATGATAATGGTGACCGGCGCCAGGACAACAATGGTGGACGACGACAGAATTCTCGAGAACCTGAACGTCGCCCTCGGAATCGCACGCCGGAGCCGAGTAAGCCATCGTCGTCATCGTCATCATCATCTTCGTCTTCGTCATCCGATAGACGTCCACGGAGGACACACGATCACCGACAACCCGCTACCCCCAGCGCTGGGTGTAGAGCTTTCAACCGTTCTCTACGTGATGTCTGATGGCCCGAGAGATTCCGACCCGGAGCAATAGAGAAGTACGATGGAAGTATTGACCTTGAGGAATTCCTCCAAGTCTACTCCACGGTACTATACGCTGCTGGGGTAGACGACAACGCGTTAGCAAACTATTTGCCAACGGCGTTGAAAGGTTCTGCGCGTTCGTGGCTGATGCACCTCCCACCTTACTCGATCTCTTCATGGGCAGATTTGTGGCAACAATTCGTCACGAACATCCATGTAACTTACAAGCGCCACGCGATCGAAGATGATTTACACGCGTTAATACAGAATCAAGGTGAATCTTTGAGGGACTATGTTCGGCACTTTAATGAGTGCAGAAATACGATCCCCGATATCACTGATGCTTCTGTGATCCGCGCTTTCAAAACAGGTGTCAGAGATCGCTATACTACCCAGGAGTTGGCAACAAGGCGAATCACTACTACAAAAGGTTGTTCGAGGTTGTCGATCGATGTGCCCACACAGACGACGTGCTGAGACGCAAAAATGACAAACCAAAGGCGGAAGGAGAGAAGAAGCCAGCCAAGGACGCACCCGAATTAAGCAAGAAGAAAAGCGGCAAGAATGGGAAGAGGAAAGCTCAAGCAGAAGTCCTTGCATCTGAATACGAGTGCCCGCCCAAACACCCAGACCCACAGGGCAGTGATACAAAGAGAATATGGTGCCCCATACACAAGTCGGACAGACATCCTCTGGAGGAGTGCCTCATCTTCAAAAAATCGTGGAAAGGCAGCTGGCTTTGGAGAAGGGCAAGCGAGTACGTGTAGTCGAGAAGGCAACTGAGACAACTACTCAGGACTCGGACTCCACGTACCCAGATTCCGATCTTCATGTCTCGCACATCTTCGGAGGTTCCACAGCGTACTCTTCAAAGCGAGAATACAAAAAAGTGGAGCGTGAGGTTTGTTCGACATGGCAGGGGGCTGCACCCAAGATGAAGTGGTCTGAACAGAAGATCGAGTTCTCAGATGAAGACCACCCAAGGCTGCTGTTATACCAGGTCGATATTCAATCGTGGTTGAACCCACTATTCGGAATATCAAAGTAGCGCGAGTCCTTGTCGATGGCGGTAGCTCCATCAATCTTCTCTTCGCCAGCACTTTGGACGCAATGGGAATTCCACGAAGCGAGTTGACACCTACCGATCAACCCTTCCATGGAATCACCCCTCAATCTTCGTCCAAGCCATTGGGCAAGATTACGCTCCCGGTGACTTTCAGCCAAGCAAGCAACTTCCGAACGGAGCAGATAACATTTGATGTTGCTGAGTTCGACACAGCTTATGTCACGCCCAGAAATTCCCGAATAGAATTCCAAGCAGAATGTGCATTAAAACCCCCGTCCAGGACCGGCTGGGGTACACAAACGACAAAATTGACATACAGATCCACGTCTTACAAACATTATAAAAGTCTTACATAAATGCAGCGGAAATTTAAAAGATAAATGGAGCTAAGCCTTGACTTGGACTGCAGCGGGAACACCACTCCATAGGCATCCTCGACGGCACGGACGAAGCCTACTCCTCGGAAAAGCCACCATCTGACGCATACTCAAACTCTGGGGCGGGGAAAATAGAGCAAGACTGAGTACAACCACCGTACTCAGCAAGTCATACCAGAATAGGGGTATGATGTAGGGTATAACCAAAGGATAACTAGAGCGGTTCAGTTGCATAAAGCGAGCATTTATAAATAGTAGTTGAAAGCAGTAAAACAGTTGTAATAATTAATCAATATTAACCATCCACTGTCCAACGCTACACCATGTTGCAACAGGCCCAACCATCCACCTGGACTAATCAATTCCATTCGACTAGACTAGGGTGAGACTAATCACGGTGAATCTAGTTGACCGCCCATAACCGCGGGCACGGCTATTCGAATAGTTTTACTCTGATCAGAGGTGTACAACTGTACCCACAAGACACAGCCCCACGACACGTTACCGTGCGCCGACATGCCACCACGACATACCGGAAAGGGGCCGTGACAGGACCCTTCGCATAACCCTCTCTAGCCAAGCACATCACACCTCAGGTTTCACCCCAGTCCCCAGCAGGCAACGGGCAGTCCCCTCTCGTGCCTAGGTGAATCTGGAAGCGACAGAGGCCGTCGCAGGGCCGCCCCACTCCATCACGCCCACCCTTGCCTGGATGCGTCAGCTAGAGGAAAGCTACACTACAAGCCCAGCCGTTGCCCACGCTGGCTTGTGGTAAGTACGATAAGTTCTTCCAGGGCATCCCGCGAACCGGTCCTTAATTGCCATGGGCGCAACCATCAAAACCATGCACCCACAGCCCACCATATGGTATATTTTAATTAACCAACACCGGAGCGGTGGCATTAACCACATCATTACTAAAATCTGATATCTATGCATTAATGTAGTCCCCCATTGTGTGCTAGTTGAACTAAGCATGGCTAAGCAATCCCTAGTCCAATCCCTAGTCATGTTATATCCCAAGCTAACAAAGGAGCATGGTACAAATGGCATAGCTGAAACAATAGGTGACCATCCCATGATATCATTGTAAAACGATGCAGTATTTAAAGGAAAACAATAGAGCATTTGCAATATAGGATCAACATGTTCAAGTGACAAGCATGACTTGCCTTGCTCTACTGCTGGAGGAACCTCGGCGACTATTTCAAAGTACACCGGAGCGTCGGGAGAGCCGGAATCTAAGCGACATACAAAGCAAACAATACAAACAGGATATAAGACTACTGAAACAGAGAACAAAATCATTTTTAATGGATTCTATGCATTTTTCTTGATTTACTGAGACTTGAATGGGCTTAAACGGAGCTAGGATGAATTAGATATGAATTTTAGAAGATTTACTGTGTTTTTACTATAAACAGAAAAATCCTTAATTGATTTATTGCGCAATAATTAAAATCCCAGAGAGAGAGAGGGGGCGGCGCTACCGTGGGGCGACGGCGGCAGACGGCGACGAGGAGCAGCGAGCGGTGACGCGACGGCGCAGGCGGCGCTACCGGCGGCTAAGCGGCTAGGCGGCGGCGCGGCGGCTAAGAGGCACGGGAGAGAGAGGGAGGGGAGGAGGTTTCTCACCGACGGCGATTGACGACGGCGAGCCACGGAGGGCGATGACGGCAACGGGACGAGCTCCGGAACCACCTAGCGAACACGATGAAAGGGGTTAGAGAGAAAGAGGAAGATGGAAGAGGGCGAGGACGCCGGCCGAAGGCGGCGGCCATGGCGGTGCTCACCGGCGCACGGCGCGGAGTGGGTTCCGGCGGCGGATTCCGACGGAGGAGGGGTGGACGGGACGGCCCGCACGACGGCGAACGCGACGGCGTCGACGGCACGGCTCGGCGCAGCGGCTAGCGGTGGTCGGAGCGGTGGCGGCGGCGGCGGAGAGGAGGGCAACGGCGCTTGGGTGGTGGAGGGCATGGGAGAGGGTGGTTGCAAAGCGAAAAAGAGAGAGGAGGAGACAGGGGCGCTTTATATAGACCTGCGGGGCTCGATCGTGGCCGGGATGGCCACGTTTTCGCCGGCGGAGTGGGGAGAGGTGGGGAGGAGAGAGAGGCGGGATTCGAATTTCGAATCCCGGCTGTCTCGAGCGCGAGCGCAGGCGCGGGTGGGAGAGAGAGGGAGTGGGCGCGAGGATCACGGGCGCGGGCGGTGACGTGAGCGACGTGGCCCGGGAGACTCGGGAGCGAGC
Source organism: Oryza meridionalis (assembly GCA_000338895.3). Lineage (NCBI taxonomy): Eukaryota > Viridiplantae > Streptophyta > Magnoliopsida > Poales > Poaceae > Oryza > Oryza meridionalis. Next base: position 3,183,872 of record CM002526.2, read on the forward strand.
GGGGCGGCGGTGGTTGCAGGATGCGCGGCGGCGGCTGGAGGTTGGGGAAGGACCCGACAGGTGGGCCCTACCTATCGGTGACCCCGGGAGAGGGAGGAGGGGGCACGGGCTTAGCTGGGTCGTGGCCTTCGGCCGGCCCAGCAAGGCGCGAGAGGGAGGAGGAAATGGGCTGGCGGCCCATTCGAAAGAGAAAAAAAAAGGGGAAAAAGAAAAAGAAGGAAATGAATTTTCCTGGGATTGAATATTGCTTGTGCTCATTTTTAATTGGTTAAAATTATTTCTAGAGCTCTGAAAATTTCACTAAAAATCTTGTTAGCACATTTCGATATGTAGAACTCAAGAAAAATTCCACATGCCAATTCCGATTATTATTTGCATTAATTTATTAGGGTTTCGCTCTTGCTTTTACACCGGTATTTTCTTGGGGTCATTTATAAATTCAATTTAGGCTTGGGAAGGAACTTCAGGGTGACAGCATACAACGCCATCATTGGAAGAACGGCACTCGCGAAGTTCATGGCTATATCTCACTACGCGTATCAGGTACTCAAGATGCCCGAGCCGAAGGGAACAATCACTATCCAAGGGAACGCAAAGCTGGCGGTCCAATGCGACAAGCGGAGCCTCGACATGGTCGAGCACACTACCAGCCCGCCCGCCATAGCCAAGCCACCCAAGAAAGTGATCAAAACGACTAAGACGCCGAAACCAGACGGCGCAATCAAAATCGTCCCACTCTCCAGTGCCAACCCCGACAAGACGGTCAAGATCGGGGCATCACTGAACGAGAAATAGGAACTCGCGCTCATCACCTTCCTCCACGACAATGCGGACATATTCGTTTGGCAGCCGTTCGACATGCCGGGGGTCCCCAGGGAGGTGATTGAGCACAAACTTATGGTGCGACCCGATGCCAAGCCAGTAAAGCAAAAACTGCGGAGATTTGCACCAGATCGGAAATAGGCCATACGAGAAGAGCTCGATAAACTTCTTAAGGCTAGTTTCATCAGAGAGGTACTCCATCCAGAGTGGCTAGCCAACCCAGTCATGGTGCGGAAGACCAACGGGAAGTGGAGGATGTGCGTCGACTTCACCGACCTCAACAAGGCGTGCCCCAAGGATCACTTCCCTCTTCCTCGAATAGACCAACTGGTGGACTCAACAGCTGGTTGTGAGCTATTAAGCTTCCTTGATGCTTACTCCGGCTACCACCAAATCAGCATGGCAAAAGAGGACGAGGAGAAGACAGCATTCATCACACCGTTCGGTGTATTCTGCTACGTCAAAATGCTGTTTGGACTCATAACCGCAGGGAACACTTTCCAGCGCACAGTCCAAGGGGCACTTAGCGATCTGTTGGGCAACAATGTTAAGGCCTACGTCGACGACATCTTTGTCAAAACCAAGACAGGCGACTCATTGATTGACGATCTACAGGAAACCTTCGACAACCTCAGACGATATCACCTCATGCTCAATCCTTATAAGTGCACGTTCGGGGTACCGTCGGGCAAACTGCTTGGATTCCTCGTCTCTGGCAGAGGAATAGAAGCAAATCCCGAGAAGATCAAGGCAATCGAGAACATGAAGTCGTCCACAAGGCTCAAGGACGTACAGAAGCTAACCGGATGCATGGCGGCGCTAAGTACGTTCGTCGCTAGGATGGGAGAACGAGGACAGCCTTTCTTCGCACTGCTAAAAAATCAAGACAAATTTGTATGGACACAGGAAGCCAAAGAGGCGTTCATCGCACTCAAGCGCTACTTGTCAAATCCCCCTGTACTTGTTGTTCCCCAACCTAATGAAGAATTGTTCCTCTATATTGCCGCTACGCCCTACTCTGTGAGTACTGTCATTGTTGTCGAAAGAGAAAAGGTGCAGAGACCAGTCTATTACGTCAGCGAAGCTCTACACGACGCAAAGACAAGGTACCCACAGATCCAAAAATTGCTCTACGCAATAATCATGACGTCAAGAAAGCTTCGCCACTACTTCCAAGCCCACAAGGTCACAGTTGTCTCCGCCTTCCCTCTTGGCGAGGTCGTGAGAAACAAAGACGTTGTCGGCCACATTGCGAAAAGGGTAGTCAAGCTAAGCCAGTTTGACGTCCACTTTGTACCACGAACAGCCATCAAGTCCTAGGTTCTCACCGATTTCGTACCCGATTGGACTATGCCTGAAAACAGGTCAGACAGCTAGATCAACAACGAAACATGGACAATGGCGTTCGATGGCGCGCTCAACAGCCAAGGAGCAGGTGCGGGGTTCATCTTGACATCACCTTCGGGAGATCAGTTCAAGCATGCAATTCACCTCAACTTCAGGGCGACCAACAACACAACCGAGTATGAAGGACTACTCGCTGGGATGAGAGCTGCAGCTGCACTTGGAGTCAAGCGACTGATCGTGAAAGGGGACTCCGAACTAGTCGCAAACCAGGTGCACAAAGATTACAAATGCTCTAGCCCTGAGCTGTCCAAGTATCTCGCAGAAATCAGGAAGCTGGAAAAAAGATTTGATGGGATCGAGGTCCGACACGTATATCGCAAGGACAACATCGAGCCGGACGATCTAGCACGACGTGCGTCCAGACGAGAACCACTCGAACCCGGCACCTTTCTGGACATCCTGACAAAACCATCAGTGAAAGAGGTAAACGACGAAGATAGCCCAGTAACCCCCGACATCAGCCCGGGGGCTACAGAGGCAGAACACGCCATTGCCGACATCGAGACCACGGACGACTAGCGGAGCCCACTCATTAAATTCATAAACAGCGACGAGTTGCCCGAAGACGACGCAGAAGCCGAGAAAATAACCCGTTAAGCAAAAATCTACTGTATGATCGGCAATGATTTATACAAGAAGGCGCCGAACGGGGTACTTCTAAAATGCGTCTCGACCGACGACGGCAAGCACCTCCTCCTCGACATACACGGAGGGGTCTGCGGGTCACATGCCGCCGGTTGTACATTGGTCGGAAAAGCCTTTCGACAAGGATTTTTCTGGCCAACCGCCGACAAAGACGCTTGCAACATGGTACAACGGTGTGAAGCTTGTCAATTTCACAGCAAACACACAAAGCTACCAGCGCAAGCACTACAAACCATCCCTCTCACTTGGCCGTTCTCATGCTGGGGGCTCGACATACTCGGTCCATTCCCACGAGGACATGGCGGCTACAGATTCCTGTTCGTGGCGATCGACAAATTCACCAAATGGATCGAGGCAACACCCACGGGAGAAATCAAGGCCGACAACGCAATCAAGTTCATTAAGGGGATATTTTGCCGATATGGATTGCCTCACCGCATCATAACGGATAACGGCTCCCAATTCATCAGCGCTGATTTTCAAGATTATTGCATCGGACTGGGAGTCAAGATATGCTTCGCCTCGGTTTCTCACCCTCAGAGTAACGGACAGGTCGAAAGGGCAAACGGCATAGTACTACAAGGGATCAAGACCCGTGTCTACAACAGGCTCATGTCACGTGACAAGAAGTGGGTCGAAGAACTCCCCTCGGTACTATGGGCCGTGCGCACCACACCGACAACGTCCAACAAGGAGACACCCTTCTTCCTCGTGTACGGCTCAGAGGACATGCTCCCTACCGAGTTACGACATCAGAGTACACGAGTACAGAAGCACTCCGACGAGGATCAGGAGGAACAGCGAAACAATGACGTGAACCTACTCGAGGAATATCGAGAACGGGTCGCCGTCAAAGCAGCTAGCTACCAACGGGCCCTCCGCCGATATCACGAGAAGCGCATCCGAGCACGCATACTTTCGATCGGCGACTACGTCCTCAGACGAGTTCAAAGCCAGGCGGGGCGAAACAAACTCTCGCCCAAATGGGAAGGACCGTACACGATCACACAAGTCTTGCGGCCAGGCGCATTCAAGATTGCAGACGGCGATGGTCGCGAGTTAGCAAATTCTTGGAACATTGACCAGTTGCGTAAATTCTATATATAAGTCAATAGTGTCCATACTTGTAGGACATCTTACAGCTTCAATAAAGTCTGTTTCAAGGAACAGATTTCAATCACAGTGCCCCTTCCCGATGATCCCTTACCTAGACGACACCTAGCGTTGAAACCAATCCTCATGTCTCTTTACGCCGTCTTGACAAGGCCTCTGAGGAACCTAAGGGAACTTCGGCTGGGGACACCCAGAGCTAATAAGGCCTTGTCGGATCCTTCAAAGACGAAAGACCATGTAAGATCTGGTCGTGTAAGAGTTCTCGCCATGCGTATTAACCAAGCCATGTAATCGGAAATAGATTTTTCCAACTTCACGGCTGGGGGCTAGGATCAGTGCTTATTCAACTAAGGCAAGTCGAGAGTCTAAGAGCCTTATCTTCCGAGAAGAATCCTCCGACGACAAGGCTGGGGGCTAGGGAAAGTGTATAACTCAAGTGACTGATCGAAATCACGAAGTGAGAAGACACTCGTACACACCACATCCAGAGTAAGAAAGCTTAGTTAGATAGATTTCCCTTCTATTTCACAAGCATTCCTTACAAGTCGCAGAAAATTCCAAAATATATTACATTTTTCTTAAGATGTTTTGTCACAGATATACAAGCACTACCAGGAAGGCCAACGCCATTCCATTGATTGGAAGATTTTCTCCGCTAGCGGAGCCATCGACTTTGCTAGGTTGTCTATTTCCGCAGGATTCCTCCGAGAACAGGAAAACCCTTCGTGAAGGAACTCGAGGTGCAACTGCGGACGATGATCTCGTATACACACCAGCACGTGCCCTCCGGCGTATCGGCTCGAGCGACGACATTCCTGCTTCAGGGCCTCGTCGATACGCCTGCCGATGCCTTCAAGCTGAGCACAAGCCCGTTCAGCCACGAGATATAGCCAGCCGCTGACTCCTCGGGATCCCCGCGAGGTACTCGGAGCTCTCTACAGACAACGGCCATGGTTGTGCAACAACTCCAGAGGTACGAGTTGAACCATACCTCGTGACCTCGGAGCGCTTCCACAGCCCGGTCCCTCTTCACCTCCAATATAGTTCTCTCAAGTTCAGCGACCTCGAACTTCGTCCTCCAGTACTGGATGCGACAGTCGCGATCAGCAAACGCACTCTCAAGGTCTGCCCAACACGCAAACACCTAAGTCAAACTAATCAAGACAGACGAGGTAAAGGAAAGGGAGCCGACAAGAACCAACCTAAAGAAGTCGATGCCACGTCCGTCTCCTCAGGCGGATCCTGGTCCATGCCATCCCGCGGCACGTACGGCTCGAGCTCAAGTGCCGGAGCAACTACAGGCAATTCTGGCTGCCCGCGCTGCTGGACATCCTCGACATCAACATCTCTACAAACAATAGACAAAGTACCCGAAATCAAAACGCCAAAGAAGACTAAGGCGACGGTTGCACACACAAAAGCAGTCGGAACCAACTAAAAGTTTTACAGAACGCGATTGGTTAAGGGGTACAGACAAGCGGCGGCCTTACTCTTCAAAGAACGGGAGGACAGACTCCCCCAGATCGCCGACCTCTTCCATCACATCCATACGCGTGTCGCTAGCCGCCCCCTGATCCAGGATCTTCTGAAGATCGAGTTCAGGATGCGCCAACCTCACACACGCAAGGACATGGCACGCCCCGGTATAGATCCCGTTGGATGTCTCCTCTCCGATCCTGGCCGCGTGCTTGGAGGGGATCGCCTCCATCGCCGTCGCCAGTTCCGCAAACGAAGACGTCAGCGAGAACTCGTCGGGATTCGCCGGGATGGTGGTCTTGACGCCGCACTCCCCGGCGAGCTGGTGCAGACCAGTGTAGGTGACCCGCAGCGAGCCACGGATCTCCGACAAGTTGTTCTCGAGCTCCGACATACGGCGCTCGAGCCCTTGCCGTTGTCGCTCGTTCCCGGCCACCAACTCCCTCATCTTCTAGAGGTCCTCGCGAACCTCCGCCTAGTCGCGCGTCAGCCTGTCGGCGCGCTCATTCGCCGCCGCCGCCGCCGCCGCCCTCGCCTCTGCGATCTCGCGACTAATGCCGCGAGCACCAGCCTCGAGGATGCGCCCCATCTCGACCTGGAGCTCTTCCCAGGAGAGGATGGCAGCCAGCTGGTCTCGACCAGCCGCGATATCACTGGCCGGGCCGCTGGGCGTCACCTCGCGGCTCCTAGGCACAACCACGACCTCGGTTGAGGCCACTGCAGGAGATGCGCTGGAGTTTGCTCCAGACCCATCTTGCGCCGCCTTCGCCCGCGCCCTACAAAAGACGGTCACGTCGGTCATCGCAACGAGACGATAAAATCCGATTAAGTCAAGAGCCTCAAATTTCGTCCACTTACTTCTCGCCAAGTGTCACCAGCCTCTGCCATCGCGGAGGCGGGGGAGACGCATCCGAGGCCTAAGTAAACCGAGCACGACATGAGGGCGACATTCTCCGACTACATGAATCAATGACCTGGGAAGCTTACCGATGGAGTGGGCGTCTTCCGGCGGTTGCCGAGCATGGAGGAAAATTTCCTCCCCGTCTTCGGAACCTTGCCACCGCTGGTCGTTGCAGCAGCAGCGGCAACAGCCGCATCAGACGCCTCCCGGGCAACGTCCTCCTTCAACGAAGCCGCCGTCTGATGGTCCACGAGCGGCCCGATGACGTCAGTCAAGGGGAGAGCCTGCGCGACATGAAGTCACGATGCGGTCTAAGTATTGAAAAGGAAAGGACCGGCGACTACACTTACGTTGATCGCGGCTTAACGCTCAGCCGCCTCCCTCTCGCAAAGAGGGGTAGGGACATTGCCCGCCGTCGTGGGACCGCTAATCATTACCTGGGCAACACAGTGTTCCACGGTTGCGTCGCTCAGACCTGCAGATCGAGAACCAAGTTTCGACAAGTCAGGAGGAATGCGCATAAAAGGAAAGGAACCCAAAATACAAGAAAAATACCCCGAGGAGAAACCCGGGTCGCGTCCTCCGGCCCAGAGTAGTCAAAGGCTGGATGGGCTCGAGCCTGGAGCGGCTGGATCCGTCTACCAATGAAATCGGCAGCGACTTCATACCCCGACAACCCCCGTACTCGGAGGTCATCAATGATATCGATGAAAGATTGGAGGGATGGGGTCAAGGCGGGTTTGGCAGTCAAAGATGGAATCTTGTCTGGTTGCTCCTCAGGAACAATGAAGACTGGATCCGAATCTTCTATCTGAAGATAGAGCCACCTCCCCCGACATTTGCTGCGAGATGAGGGGCACTGGAAGGGGATGTATCGCGACTTCAGGCCATCCCGAAGTCGGAAACCGACACATCCGGACACCTCTTTAGGTTCCATCTAGCGCAACTCATAGTAAAAGCGGAAGAGGTCGAGAAATGGCTCTACCCCAATGTAGGCCTCATAGAGATGAGAGAAAATGCTAAGGAAGGCTATGGAGTTGGGGTTCAAATGAAGCAGAGAAAGACCATAGAAGTTCAAGCCGAGAAGAAAAAACTCGGAAGGCGGTGGAAGAAAACCACAAAGAATGTAGTCCTCAACCACAACCATGTGGCCCAGGATGGGTTCAGGTTCAGTACCTCCCGTTTCCCTCTCCATGGTCCCGCGACCGGAGAGAGCGCCCTCTTCTTGCAATTTCTTCAAGGACGCGCGGCTGGAGGTGGACTTGTCGAGATCCATTGCCGCGGGAGATCGCCGGAGAAGAAGCCGGAGCAGGCGAACCTAGGGTTTGTGTGGGAGCGGAGAAGACGAAGAATGTTTGGAGGCAGGAAGTTTCTCACAAACGCCGGACTCCAAAATTTATTCCCGAAACTCCCTTAAATAGGCGCACTACCGACGGTGCGCATTCTAAGGAAAGGAGAGAGGTGGCCGCCGGAAATTTCTGGGTCTGTTGCGCGAGGCGATTTCTTGGACTTCAATTTAAATTCACTCATAACCGTTGGACTTCACATGGTGTTGTCGAACGCTCTTTGTCTCTACGGCACTCACACCGAGATCGACCAGTCGCGATTGGTTATATGAGTTCATTTAAGTTGAAGTTGGGGGCTACTGTCAGGGTTACGGATAAGGTATACCCTCTACCCTTAGATGTATGTTATACGGCAATACAGTATACCGGTGCATATACGGATATTCTCTGAACACGCTAAGGAAATCCATCACGAAGTCTGCCAATGGAAAGGTTACTACCCGAATAGGACTGGGTCGTTACTATATCGTGCAGGGTCCGGTGTCTTCGAGTCCTACTTGGAGACTGTTTGACCTGTGATATAAAAGGGACCCCCCGGGGGAACTTAAGGCATCGAATCTCAGAGCCTACACAACGACCATAGCCTACGAAGTCGGAGACTACAGGAGCCAAGTCGCCGGGTGATCTAGTCGAATCAACTTGACTACGATCTCGTCAGTACCGCCGAGTCCTACTACTCCCTTTATAATCTGTGGTTCTTTCCATATAATCCCATATCAACTGGAGTATGGCTATTACCTGCTAAGGGGCCTGAACCAGTATAATCTTTGTCTCTTGTTTCCTTGATGTCATATTACGTAGATCTTCGTACCAGCGTACCCCAGTACCCTCTATATCCGATCTACGGGTATCCCCCGTCGACAGGAGTTGTTGGTTATGTTTAGCCATATGACTTGTAAGCAGGTTCAAGGATAAGTTTGAACTAAAATGAAAACTTGAAGCACTAAATTGACAGATTGAAACATTAAGGACTAAACTGACCCTTAGATGAGATTTGAAGGACCACTTTGATTATTCAAAAAAAAAAAACGCATACACAACAGCGTCATAGCACGAGTAGCACCTATTCTCATAGCCCCATGTATCGTGGTGTCAGTGTGTGATATTTGTTGCATGTATTGGGAAGTTGAGGACCAGACCAGATGTGCGCGTCCGATCATAAGAAAGGGGCTAAAATTTTTTAGTCTCTATCACATCGGATGTTTGGACACTAATTAGAAGTATTAAACATGACAACGTATCAGGCGAAAACTAGGCTCCTGTGCAAACTTAGAAACTCTCAATCAAGACCACAGGATACTCATCCGATGGCTAGGGATAGAGGTGGGCTAATTTTGCACTTAACCACCCGCCATTAGCCATACTAATCATGTTTTTTTTTGCAAATCACTCCCCGCCCAACCAAGCACGTCGCTTCGTGTGGGAAGGCTGCGGCCGTTGTTTCATCTGGCAAGGCCGCCGCCCTAGTCACCGCTCACTCGCCTAGCCGCGAACGCAGTGGCGCCCAGCCGGCTCGACGCCGTCGCTGGCCCACCGAGGTGCGCCGCCTGCTATAGTTTCGTGAGTCGCCGCCGACCGCGCCCGCGATTCGCCGTCGTCTCCCGCCCGCGAGTCGCCGACCTCGCCCGCACTAGCCGCCGCCACCCGCCACCGCGATGGAGTCTGGCGCGCACGCGACCTAGGAGTGTTTGGATCCATGGACTAAACTTTAGTCCATGTCACATTAGATATTTGGACACTAATTTGAAGTATTAAACATAGACTACTTACAAAACTAATTACATAAATGAGAGCTAATTCACGAGACAATTTTCTTAAGCCTAATTAATCTATAAATAGCACATGTTTACTATAGCATCACATAGGCTAATCATAGATTAATTAGGCTCAATAGATTCATCTCGCGAATTAGTTCAGAGTTATGAAATGAGTTTTATCTTTAGTCTATAATTAGTGTCTTTAATGTGACAGCCAAACAGCCAAGTCTTTGCCTAAACTGTGCGTCGTCAACCAGCTCAGGTGTGCCGCTCGCAGCAGTCTCTACCATTCCCAGCGCATGAAACCGACCGTAATGAAGAAAGCCCACGACGCACCCAACTACCCAAAGTGACACTTGTGCCGTCGGTCATGTGCATGGACTGGCAATCGGCACCACGGCAACAGCGGCGACGCACGCCCACCACCTCTCGACTCTAGTAGTTGTAGTGAGAAATTTGTAATTTTGCTATCGCAATCGGATGGTTTCGTTGGAGTACTATCCCTTTAAAGTATTCATTAAAATGATATGGTGTTCACTAAAATGCTATTTTTATCTTTTGGGTTGTTAGAAATGATTTTGCTCTATTTTAATTTTTGTTCTGATCAAAATACCCTTGTCTCTTTTATCTTTATCTGTTTTACCCCCATCTAATCGATCTCATCCAGCGTCATCCCGTGGCATCGGCGCTGTGAGGAGCCTGGGAGCGGCATCGGCAACGGCGACACCCGTCGCGCCTCCGCATAGGCTCCGGCACCGGCTCTGGCGCCAGCGCCGGCCACGCCACTCCCCCACCTGCTCGGCTGCTCCTCCTTGTTCAAGATATCTGCATCTGCTTTCTGTAATGGAGAGGGCAAGGGTACATGCATGCACGTGAACTCCAGCTGACCATCTCTGATGGAGTCGAACAATCCGATGGATGGCCCGACGCCATGAACGGTGGCGTAGCACACGAATTCCTCCACGCCCGCCTTGCTCTGCAGATCAGAGAGGTCGTACACCACCGGTACAGAGAGGTTGAGGGAAAGGAGTAGCAGGGGTAATTTGGTCACAACACAAAACAAAATAGAGCAAAAACATTAGTATTAACTAAAAGATCTAAAATAGTATTTTAGTGAACACCCCTTAGTTAAGGATATATTTTAATGAATCACTTTAAAAGGATAGTATTCCAATAAAACCATTCAATTATGATAGCAAAATCACAAATTTCTCAGTTGTAGTACACCCCAGTGCCGCATGCAAAAGCGCACTCAATTCTGCTAAGGGTCGCAACTTTGCGAATTGCGAGTAGTTGGCGCACGTACTACTCCTACTACACGTCCACTGCGTGTGTCTGCGTTCCCGGACAAAATTGCCAGCCAGTGCACAAGTGCAGGCGTGCGGCCACCTCCCAAAGAAACCCAAGTAGTGGAATTTCCGGAAATTAAAACAGCATAAAGTGCTCCTACCACTCCTACTAGTACTACTACTTCTACCCAACAATTATTCCAACCAGTCTCCAAACAAAAATAAAACTATTGCAACCAGCCTCCAAACAAAAGCGAAAAAAAGAACACCCTTATCCCAACCGCCAACTCACGGGCTTTGGCCCGTGGCACGGCAGCGTTACAGCAGGTACAATAAGAGAATATAAATTAGCTATAAACATATTTTTAAAAAATAAAAGAAAAGAGAAGGACAGCCGGTTATATATCTTTAGCCAGCTACAGCACGGATTTGAAGACATAATATGTGTATGACAGATGAGGCTAGATATTAATAGTGTAGTAAACAACTATTGTATAAATTGGCTATAGATGATTTAGAGTTAATAGTTGGCCGAGCTATAGTATTAAACTTGCTCTTAACACCCTGTTTAATTCCATCTCCAAACCTACCCACTAGGCTAGCACCACCCACGCCACACAATAAACCGAGCAACCTGTGAGCAGATGGCCCCATTTGTCACTGGCAAATGGTGGAGGCGACACCGGTGTGAAACAACAAGCCGCACGACCCCCCAGAAATCTCCTCCTTTGCCTCGGCCCCTCCCACGGCGAGAGCGTTGCACCCGACGCTCAGCAACTGGAGCAAAGCACGGGCAACGAGTCGCAGTAAAACAGCAGTGCGGACTCGGAGACAGTACGGGGAAAACGCGCACATCGAGCGGTGGAGTGGAGTGGAGTGCAGCGCGAGTGAGTCCAAAACGACTCGTCTCGTAACACCGAAGCGACCGAGAACGCCTACTGCCGCCTACTGCGCCTGCGCTGCCGCCGCGCAAGCGCAAGCGCAACGCATCCGCCTCTCTGCCTCATCCTCTCCTCCACTTGCTGGTCGCTGCCATTGCCTGCGCCTCCACTCCACTTCTCGCGGCTCGAGAGGCTGACGGCGGGGCGCCTCGAATTTCGCCCTCTCCGACGAGCGGAGGCGGAGGAGGGAGCCCAGGAAGAGGATGCGAAAGCAGTGAAGTTTGTAGAATTTTCAGTTGCATTTTGCTGTTTCTGTTTGGGAGTTGCTTTGGAGCGATAAAAATGTGTATTGTCTTCTTGATTTGTTCCTCGCAGGAGAAGAAGAGGGGGGAACGGAAATCTCAGCCTCATCTGCTGCGTCAGTCTCGCAGATCTGCTCACGGAATCACCATGGGTGGAAATCATCGCCATGGGTGGTAGGATTGGTTTGGGTGTCGCCGATCTTCTCGCTTCACGCCAACTAATCGAGTGAATTGTGGGAAGAAGAAGAAGAAGAAGCCGAGTAGACGACGGCAATGGCGTCGTGGGAGAACCTCGGGGATGTGGCCACCGTCGTGCAGCTGACGGGGCTCGACGCGGTGCGGCTCATCTCCTTGATCGTGAAGGCGGCGTCGACGGCGCGGCTGCACAAGCGCAACTGCCGCCGGTTCGCGCAGCACCTGAAGCTCATCGGCGGCCTGCTGGAGCAGCTGCGGGTGTCGGAGCTCAAGAAGTACCCGGAGACGCGGGAGCCGCTGGAGCAGCTGGAGGACGCGCTCCGCCGCGCCTACCTGCTCGTCCACTCCTGCCAGGACCGCTCCTACCTCTACCTCCTCGCCATGGGCTGGAACATCGTGTACCAGTTCCGCAAGGCGCAGAACGAGATCGACAACTACCTCCGCCTCGTCCCGCTCATCACCCTCGTCGACAACGCCCGCGTCAGGGTCGGTAAAACCATCTCCCTTTCAGCTTCTCTCATCAGTGTTCATTTGTTTAATCATGTAGTTGAGTGTTAGGCTAGTAGCCTGGGCATGTAGGCTTTTAAGAAATGTCGGTTGCATCATTCTTTGATTCTAAAGTATGGTATATGGAATGTTTGCTTTTGAAATTGGATGGAAAATGATTTGTCTTGGATTCTTGGTGGTTTACCTGTATGGTCTCATGGGTTCTTTGTTTTCTGTTGGTTGGTGTGACCCAAAGGATTCTATTTTAGAATCTCCCTTCTGAATATAACCGATGCTACAACCTTTTGGTGCTCCATCATTTTCATCGTCTATATAATCTGAATTTTTTGTTGGTGTGACTGTGACCCAAAGGATTGTGAAGGTATATGTATATGCTAGGAATCTGATTTTTTTTTTAAGCTCCAGCACAGTGAGCTCAATCACTAATCATGCCACTTGGGACTAGTGATCTGCATCGGATATCATCTTTATTTACTCCTATACTTGTCATCTTTGCTTCACAATCCTTTTTTTTCAGGAGCGGATGGAATACATTGAAAGGGATCAATGTGAATATTCTTTTGATGATGAAGACAAGGAGGTTCAAGATGCTCTGTTAAACCCTGATCCTAGTACAAATCCTACGGTAGTGCTCAAGAAGACTCTGTCATGCTCTTATCCAAACTTGCCATTTAACGAAGCACTTCGAAAGGAAAGTGAGAAGCTCCAAATAGAACTTCAAAGATCACAAAGCAACATGGATATGGGCCAATGTGAGGTTATTCAACACCTCCTAGGAGTGACTAAAACTGTGGCAAGTTCGATTCCAGAGAAATGTGCCACTCCTAAGGTTTCTGAAAAAGCTGACTCTAATCACACAAAAGTCAGTGAAGATAGTGCAAAAACATATCATGATGACTCTCCAAAGAAGCAAAAGGATGCCTGCACTGCACCACGGTTAGTAAGTTTAACTAGTTTCTTTCATGATGACTATCTTCTTATGATGTGGGTCGCAGTGGTAAAAAAGGCAGTGTATAAAACCTTTTCTCATTAAGTAACATTAACTTGAACAATTACTATGGCCATTTCTAGGTAAATCTTGAAAAATGTGCGCATTCTTCCTTATTTTAGAGGTGTAAGTCTTGTATACTCAACTGTGTGATCCAACAAAAGAGAACTTCACTATGTTCTGTTCTAGACTTGAAATAGAAATTTGGTTATGTGCTTATGCCCCTCAAAATGCGTATGCACATTATAAAAATTTTGATAGTTCCTATGGTTCATATCTTTGTCAGAAGTTCTCCGCCATCTTCTTATGGCCATGATCTGGTCTCAAGCAGAGGATCATACAGCGACGAGTGGCATGCAGATTTGCTTGGTTGCTGTACAGAGCCTTCTTTGTGTATGTCCATTTACCTTCTCTTTGGATGCATGATTTAATGATTTCCCTATAGTGCTTAGATGCCATTTTTAGCACAGCTGTTCAGTTATGCATCTGCTTGTTTTTCACAAGAATTTATCCAATTTAGTCATTCTATAAGTATGATTTATGTCCTTAGACATATCCTTTTTCTGCATATATGAGTTGATCAATACTTTGTACTGATGTTTTGGGGGAGTAGGATCACGTAACTATGTAAAAGGATCATCTTAGAACCAACGGTATCGGAGTATTATGTATAGCGACTGAAGAAGATACATGTTATTTATACTTGTTTAGCTGCAAGAAACTACCACCTTTCAAAAATGAAAAATAATGGTTAAGATTTACTAGATAATAGTAAAGTGGATGAAACAAGAATCGCCATTTAGCCTCTTTTCCTTGCTGATTACTGTTGAGATGCTGTTAGCCAATTACTTAAGCAGTAATGCTATGGTAGCAGGGTCAAAGATGATCAGTTCTACTAAAACTTTATAGAGAAATTATATTCTTGTTTTGTCTTTCCTCGGTACTTGTCAATTATATGGAAATATTTGTGACATATTTTGTTTGCCATTTATTTACTTACTGTGATAACACAGGTTTGAGAACATTAGTGCTTATTAATCATATGGAAATATATGTTACATATTTTGCTTGCTATTTATTACTTGCTGTGATAACACAGGTTTGAGAACATTCTTTTTCCCCTGTGGAACATTCTCAAGGATCGCTTCAATTGCGAAGAACAGGCCCATGTGTAAGAAAATTTCCCTGAAAATAGTCATCATGTTGAGAGTTGATAATTTCTGTTCCTCCTAGCATTTTTCTTCATTTCCCTGAAAATAGTCATCATGTATTATTTGCCTCTTCTTGTTTTACTATGGTGCTGACTTTTCTTCTTGTTTTACTCAGTATCTCTCTGCATCCTGAGTTCAAAAGTTTGTTGTCAACAAAGTTTTTAGCCATCAAAATGCTTCCAAATAGGATTCTGTGCCACATCTTCTGTGGACTAAATTACTTATGTAAATCTGAAAGGCTGGTTGACACTGATAAATTTTTTTCAGCATCGTCGGAAGCATGCAATGATATTATGGCATATTCCCTGATATTATCCTGCTGTTGTTACACTTGCTGTGTGAGGAGAAAGCTTCGTCAAAAGCTAAATATTGCGGTAAATTTTCCTGTCCCTTCATATCTGTTGTCAATTGATATTTTTTCCTTCTCGAAAGTAGAAGTGCTCGGTCTTCATTCTGACCCTACAATGTGAAACTGAGCTACCTCTGGAATTGTTACAGCTCCATGTTATACACTATGGGTCATTTCAGAACTAGTTAACTGAACTAGATTATAACTGGGGCTATGGGTCATTTTGGCTAAAAGATTATAAATGAAACTAGCTTAACAAGGTGTCTGTCTGTCCATTGCTAATGCAGAGGTTTGTTAAAAGATTGGGTAGAGTTTTATCTGAAAGAATTGCCATGCACACTATGGAGCGTTCATACATCCGAAGAGCCATCTATATTACTTAAAACGCTGTTTATGTTATGCTGCTGACAGGGAGGTTGCATTGATGATTTCCTATCACATTTGATGTGTTGTTGCTGTGCGCTTGTTCAAGAATGGCGGGAAGTTGAGATTCGTGGAGCTTATGGTGAGTTTCCTACCTCTATGTTATCCAATTAACCAGTTGAACACGTGGATATTATAGGGAATATACATGGATGATGGAGTATATATAATAGTCCACATTTCCTCCTTGACAAACACTCCCTCTATCCTAAATACTAGTATATGACATTGTTGGCTTTTATTTGGTCAATCTTTTGAAACTTTGACCATTGATAGCTCTGAAAACATAAAAAAAAACAAGTGGGTAAATTTTTTCTTTATAAGTACTTTTACAATATTACGATTTTGTTAGAAATGATCTTAAATTCTGATTGATAAACAGTGATCAGCGTTGCTCACCAAACACGGAAATTTAAATACAGATGTAGTAAACGGGAAGGAAGATTGTATTATAGTGATACGGTCTCGAATCTTCTACGGTTGAAACATTGCTCTGAAACATTTCATGCCATCATAATCCTGCCGATCTCAAAGACAAGCCCAACGTGATTTAAATTGCACAAGCAATATTAATTAGTATGCCTCATTTCCTGCAGGAGAGAGGACTAAGATAAGCCCACCCTCATTTCAGTACATGGAACACTAAGCAGCGATGCGAGGCTTGAGCTTCTGTGAAGATAATGACCTAAAGGCTAGAGCAACCCGGTATCGTACTACAATAGTAATGATGACACAGTTACAACATTGTTGTATTTATGCTTACCCTGCATTGTTTGTGTTGGTACTCTGTTTATAGTAACATCAGTTGGTGTTGGGCACAGTACGTTGTATGTAGTACTTTGTAAAAAAAAAAAAAAACATAAGTTGCATGCCCTCATTGTGCTCGCCTCTGTTGAAACCCCCATGCATAATTTAACCTTTAGCTTTATTTGCACTATAAAACAGTAACATTATTCAATAAGTCTCAAATTGCAAAAGAAACTCGGGGAAAACTGTTAACAGCAGAGAAACAGTGCGATGCTGGGGCCATGCGAACGTGATGTAACAATTCAAACAAAGACCATCAACTGAAAAACATTAGACTTTCATCATGATCTTCTGTTTACCACGAGCGGCAAACGTAAGCTTACAAGGCTCAAGGCAGAATGTACTCTTCTTTGGCAGATTAAGCAGGTACGTCACTGGCGAATGTTATGGGCCCATCTTATTCATCAGTATCTTGGCGAAAACCATTTCATAACCAACACCCATGATGTGAAGAATTGTTCAGCATGTGAACAATTTCACGATGACGCGATCCACGGGGCATCTGCTCTCAATCAAGGTGGAAGCCGTCGTTGAGTTGAGATCATGAGATGACCATCCTACCAGAGCTCCTCCAGGCTCCCTGTCAAACTCAAACAACACCGGCAGATCGATGGCCTCACCGGGCGTAGCAGCCGAGGGTGAGCCGGTGAGCACGCTACTGCTTTCATCGAATCGAACGAAACAGGGAGTTCGGACAATAAAACTCTGACGAACTCCGAACCAACAATCTCTGTAGATTGCCATCTCTTGCTCTCGCAGGCTGCAGCAGAAGCTCTTGATAATGAATTAATGCTGGACGAATACAAAGTTCAGCGCATTATTGGACGGGATCGCGATGTGACGAGCTCCGCGAGGACGCTGTCATCGCTGTGGCCATGAAGCGCGCGCACTCCACAGAGAACCATGCAATGCAAAATCACCGCGGTCGGAGTTTGACAGGGAGTTGGATTTCGCCCAATGCGATCCTAGCCGCACACACATCTTTGATCGAATTGAACGGTTCAGGTTACCGTAAGGGGTTCAGAGAATAAAACTCCGAACCCTCTGCAGGCAGCAAGGGAACCTAATCAGCACACGCCACACAGGTGATCGTTATTTCTGCTCGCCTTCGCCGCCGTGGCGTCTCTGTGTAGACTATCATCCCTTGCTCTCGCAGGCTGCAGCACAAGTTCTTTAGTGGAAATGGACAATTCTGGGCTAATAATGCAGTTATGTGTTTGGTTGATTTGTTGATTTCTTGATAATAGATAGGATCTTGCTTCCGAATCGAGGTCTTAGTCATCGTCTTGAAGGCGTCGGCGACGGACAAGAAGAGGGGCTCGCCGAAGCGGTCGATGGGCTTCATGCGTTCAAGATGAAGTGATCAGTCTAGTGCTGATCATCTGGTTGATTCTTTTTTTTTTTGGTCAAAGAAGAAGTTTTGACAAGAAAGAATTCCTGCCTTTTAAGATTGAAACGAGCTAGTAATTAAGTCATTTTGGTATGAACATTGATTGTTGATGCCGAGGGTGATCCAATGGAACGGTAGGTGACCCTAAAGCGCAGCTGATTGTCGTCTCTGTGCCCAACTATCATCAGGTCTCGTAGGTCAATGAATGGGCTTCATGCGTTCCAAATGATCGTCTGGTTGTCTTTGTACTTTTGCCAAGAAGAAGTTTGTCAAGTTAGAATTCCTGCCTTTCAAAATTCAAAGGAGATTAGTCATTTTGGTATGAATTGCTGAAGTATGTCCTCTTAGTAGAACTGTAGTGGCATGGACGTACAAATAACAGAAACCACCACTGAGTTTTGATGCAAAGTTAAGAAGAAAATCGTAACAAATTTTGGGACTTATACTCGTTATTGTGCCCACAATTGACCTATGAGGCAAGTAGGAACAGATATGTCGCGCTCTGAACAAGTAGCAGAAAGACAGAACAGTTAAAAAAGATCTATCTTTTCGTGGCGCAATTTATATATATATAGTTACAAACTTCTCTATGTCCAATCATCTGGTAAGAACGGGTGCCATCCTAGCAGAAATCCAGGCTCCTGTTAGTGCACTCGACGACCGATTCGCTAGCTGGCTGAAATCTTCGTTCTTCTCAGAGACATGTATGCTAGAACCCTGTACCCGATGATCATCGCGACCAGAGCTACAACTTCTGTCACGCCGTTGTCAAGAGGTATGGCATTGATCAGAATGTCCGGGACAGGATGATATTGCACCTTCAGCAGTAGCCTGTACGTGTGGTAGTTGAATGACAGGTAGCGGAGCCAGGATATGAATGGTGGAACTCTCTGCATATCATGATGGAGAAGAGGGCAATGCGTAAGATGGAGAGTAAAGACATGTTCATTCAGTATGTTCTTCAGTATTGCATCAGTAACACAGGGAAGTGCTTGCTCTCACCTTTACAAAGAACCCTCCTGCTAGCATGAATGTCATGACTGTAACTGAAGCTAGAGTTGTTGCTTTCTTGATATCCAAGAGGCTAGCTCCAATTGCCAATCCTAATCCCTGCATGTTTACTTTTTTCTTGAGTAACAGATTTCTAATCACTGCTAATATCCTTTTGCAATATCTAAGATATATGATGGATCAACCAAAATGTTCCCTAACTTATGAATAAACACAGGTGATGACTACAACTTCATGGGAAAATTCCTTGGATTTTGTTCCCATCTCACCATCTATTTAGATAGTTTTGATGTTCATCATACATTCTTTTTCTCATATAATGGTGTGTATATAGACAGTACAAGTTCAACTAACAGAATAAACTTTTAGAAAAATATAAAATGCTGTCATTCATTTCTTATATAGGTTTCCTCCTTTAGAAAAGGTTAAAAATAGGAGGTGTCGATGGAATTATACCACGAAATTAGCTTGAAATGTACCTGAGCAGCAATGATGCTGAGGAAGACAGCCAACATGCTAAGAAAGAAATGTGTGGCAGTTGCTTTGAGGCCTGCCATGAAGTAGACAATCACCATAAATATGACTGGAAGGAAAAGGTCCAGTGGCAGATCACTTGTCGTTCTGGCCAAGAAGTATGCACTGAGCTTGTACATGTCAGCTGCACGCTCCTTGTTCAACATTGCCCTCTCTTGTGGGAATGTGAAGATGGCAGTAAACACAGGAAAGAAACCCCAAAACACAGCTATGAAAAACAGTAAGCCGGCCTGCATACATAAGATAAAATTGTGTTACGATACTAATCTTCCTGCATACCCGAGCTGACATATCATTAATAAGCTCTCTGAGTAACCAACTCCACCATTTCACATGAATCACATTTTCTTTGGCATAAAATGAATCATATGATTATTGCTATCTATGTACCTGATCTTGTAGACCTTTTGGTGTCGAGGGATCAGAGTGCCACCAGAGTAGACCTAAGATAACCGATGTTGCTATGACCTGGGTGATTCTCATCCAGCTCAAATAATCATGTCGGCGTTCTTTGATCCCTCTACAGAAAAGGATGGAATATTGCTGCCACCAGCTAGTGCCCCATTCTCGCTTTGATGATGTTATAGTTGTCTTCATATCATCGCTGATTGGAAGTGGATCTAGAAGCTGCTTCTTCTCCTTGTATGCCACTCGATTCTCATAGGCGTCTACAAGATACTGCATGAAATCACATATAAATTATTCAGACATCTAAACCAACCCTCAACTCATAACACCAGCACATTGCTTTCATGTCGTCACCTCATGAACATCTTGTGCTGATGGCTTGTAGTCATTCTTGGTATTAGTTTGCAGGTTTTGATTTTCCATGTGCACCTTGTCATCTAACTCGGAAGGAACAGAAACATCAGTAGTGTTTCCGTTGGCGAGATCCAGTAGAAATTCTGCTGGGTTCATTGCGATGAGCGGGGTGCACCCAATGGACTGAAAGTAGGGCATGGCTTCAGATGCCTTCCCAAAATAGAGCAAACTTCCTCTTCCCAGGAGGATAAGCTTGTCAAACTTATGAAACAATCTGCTAGATGGTTGATGGATTGTTGTTATTACTGTCTTCCCATCCTGCAACATGTCAAAATGGTTAAAGATGAATTGAACTAGTTGCCAGCTAATGTGTAATACTCTCATGTCACCTCAGCTATATCATGTAGAAGTTGAATTATCCTGAGAGCTGTAGTTGAATCCAATCCAGATGTTGGCTCATCAAGAAAGAGTAAAGATGGATTTATTATGATCTCATTTCCAATGCAAACTCTTTTCCTTTCACCCCCTGAAACCCCACGGACGAAAGATCCACCAATCATCGTGTCCTGGCACCTTCAAACATCATCAGATAATTAATTAAGCTAATTTCTAAGAATAGGTGCATGCTATCATATAGGAAGTGGAACGTTTTTCAAACTACCTTTCAAGGCCAAGTTCATATATGATGTCTATTGTTCGTTCTTCCTTTTCTTGCCTTGTCATTGTTCTTGGGAGACGAAGCAGTGCTGCATAAGTCAATGTCTCCTTTACAGTAAGATGAGTAAAAAGAACATCATCTTGAGTCACAAATCCAATCCTGAAAAACGAGTATAAAGCCAATCATTCACTATACTCTTGGACAAACTCTGAACTAGTTTGTCCATACAGGCTCAAGCTCAACTTTGGTGCTCTGACGATCCAAACCACTGGTACAAGCAGATGTTTTGCATATACAACCTTGTAGAATGTAGAGGATAGTTAGTCTAGTCAGATAGTGAAAAAATTGCTAACAATAAGGAGCCTTGATATCTCAGTTCGAATTGTTCACCTAATTGGAAGCGGAAAAGGAGAATACTACATGGTTTTTAATTGGTGATTCTACTAAAGTGGTGTTATGTTTGAGTGTCTAACCAACTTAGTAGCTAGGTTACACCAACACAATTTAAAGGACTAAGCAGAAGAACAGGTGGAGGTAGAGGCAGAAGCAGAGGCAATCCTGGTGACAAAGACAAGCATCCAAAGGAATTGCGGGACAGAGACCCTGGTGCACTGGTGTTCAAGACGAAGTGGACCTCTAAACACCGGAGACCTGTAAGCTCAGACTACTGTAGGCCTCAGGTGATGCAAGTGTTCACTGACGTGAAACGTGTGCTTACTAATACTACCTGCAGCATTTCGGCCAGGAAATACATCGAACAGCTTATCGGCAGGAAGGGAATGACTGAAACCTCACCTCACCAGAGCACGCTACGACATGGCGCAGACATGCGATCGAGAACAATGGGCAGGCGACTCCCTGAACGCCCCGACCGTGCTCCGCCGCACAAGCCGCCGGAGTTTCCATGAGACGACGACGACGAGGCGTGGCCGCGCGGCGCGCCCAAGCAGACGAGACCGTGAGAGACAGGCGACCAGGCGACAGCCATAGCCGCGGGCAAGAGCCGACCAAAGGCATCACGGCCCATGCGCCGGGACGCACGATTGGGCCACCCAATTCGGCCCAAAAAGAACATGTCGGTTGCTCGGCGTCGGCAAGGCCCAATTCTGGCGCCGCCGATTAGACAGAATAATGACAGGTGCGCGGTACGTGCCAGAATCGACACGTCAGATGTGCAGTTCCCCTATGGCCAAGGCAGAGGGAAGCTGGAAGAAGAAGACAGTAGACAGTACAACTGTAGCAGCGATGAACAGGTAGCTAGATTTAGCGAGATAACCGTGAGCCTTGCCTTGCTAATCCCTCCTTTATTATAGCCAGCCACACAGCCTATGCATGCAGTATGGTACTATGCTGTACTCTGTAGCTGCAAGCAACAGCTGATCGATCTCATCTCATTCTTATCTACTTTCGTTCCCCAGCTAGTGACCCATCGGCCAATGAGAAATTTACAATTAGTGGCTCCATCAGTTGGGCTAATAACCCAAAGAAAAAAAAAACTAAAATTTAAATTTTTAAAATTAATTTTGAAGTTGATTTTAAGATATTTTCAAAGTAGTTTCTTTTTCAGCATTAGCTTTTAAATCACTAAGAATATATATATATATATAAATTTATCTACAAATAAACTTTTATTCCCTAATAAACCGTTTTACCTTATTGGGGAATATGAGCAAACGGTGAGGTTTTAGGCCTCGCAAATAACTAATTGTAAATAATTTAGTTAATTGATTAATTAATAATCCTGGCCCCGGAGGAATTAATTGGTGATGCCACATGAAGTGCATGCTACGGAGTAACTAATTAATAATTAATTAAGACGCTGCATGCATCTATTACACGCGCAGAGAGGATGAGCTTTTCTTTTGTGTTACCTGCGGTTGAGGGACTTGCAGTATGGCTCGTCGTTGTAGGAGACGCAGCCTTCGACGTCGCCGGGGCCGGCGACCCTCCCGCCGAGGATGCTGAGGAGCGTCGTCTTGCCGCTGCCCGACGGGCCCATCAGCGCCAGCACCTCGCCGGGCGCCGCCGACCCGGATATCCCGCTCACGATCTCCCTCGGCGTCCCCTTCACCGCCACCTTGTACTTCACCTCCGCGAACTGCACGAACGATCGAGTCTCATCTCATGTAGCATTAGCTCACTGAAGCTCTTGCATGCCGGCGTATATACTTCCATGGAGCTTGGGATAATCGATGTGTTTGGTCGATTTACCTTGAGATATATCGGCAACGTCGGCTCCGTCATCAGCTTCTTGCGCCGCGTGCCGGCCTCGATGTCCATCGCTGCATAAGCACAGCGGCACAGAGAATGAGCACATACACATACATATATATATATATCTCAAGGATATATATATCGGGAAAGTGATTTCATCCCCGAGGGGATATTTCATCGTTTTATGTATGTTACCTAAATAATTATAAAAAAAATTTTAAAAAAATTGACAGTATAGATTAATATGAAATATATCACTCCCATATAAGTTTAAATTTAAATTCTATAAATTATAATAAAAATAACAAATATAATAAAAATAACGAATGCACGACAACCATATGTGCATGCAGTTAGGATCAGTAGGAGTGATTGGATGCATACTGTTGTCGTCGTCGCTGAAGGGATGGAGCTCGGCGGAGGACATGGTGTCCTGCGGAGGAGGGGTGAAGCCGGTGAAGGTGAAGGAGAAGCCGAGGCTGGCGCTGGAGGCGCGGCTGAGGGCGGCGCCGCTGGAGACGAGGTCCTCCATTTCGAGCTTCAGCTGCGCGCTGCGGGACTTGCGGATGTGGCTGTTGTTGTTGATGCTGCTGCTGTAGCCGTGACTGTTCCCGCCGGCGCCGGCGCCGCCCGACGCCGAGCGCTTCCCGAAGCTGGACTTGCGCGACAGGCTCGCCGTCGTCGTCACGTCGGCCGTGCTCAGCACCGTCTCCGCCGACGCCGTCCTGCTCAGCGACTGCGCCGACGACGGCGGCGGCGCCAGCTGGTCCGACTTGGTCCGCTCAATCATCCCCCCTCCCGTGTCCATCATCGGCTTCTCCATTATCGACTCCATGAACGAACACGAACAAACTACCTAGCTAACACACCGTGACGTTCCTAGCAAACACATTTAGAGCAGTAGCTTTTACACGAGACGAGCCGTTATATACACAGACACAGAGTGATGGGAAGGCAACACACGCAGCTAAGGCATTTGGCGAGCGAGCGAGCGATGGAGGTCACGCGTGTGAGGTGGATTGTGGCGAGGGCGACGTGGGGGGAGGGAGGCAGCGGAGGGGCAGGGGGCGCGCCAGCGAAGCGCGATGCGGGACGCGGGGCATTAATGGAGCGGGAAAGCGCGGGTGTGGCTGGGCGCGCCCAGGCAGCCAGCTTCCACACATGCCGGCCTCACGACGACGTATCGCGCAGGGCACCCGCGCGAGCCCCCGCCTGCGGCTAGCTTACCCGCGACAAGGACGTCCCCGGCCACCTCGCCTTCCTCGCTCTCTCGCCCGCGGAGGCCTCAGGCGGGCGCGCATCCCTTGCAGTGCAGATCGATCCAGCGCGCGCGCGTGCGCGTTCAGTTCAGGCGTACGTGCGCGCGGGCGGCAGCGGCGGCACCGATCCCCTCGGTAGATCGATCACGCAGCTCACCGAACGCGTGTGTAAAACGCTCGGTTACGTTCGGGTGGCGTACGTGCCGCGCGCGTGGTGGTTTAGTGCAAGTATCTGTTTTTTTTTTCACTAAATTAAAAATATGGGTTTGTAAACTTGGATCATTGAGGTGTTATCTTAGATCCATAAATTTGTAAAATGTAAATCCGAGTCCCTACTCGCTAATCGTTCGTTAATTCAATGTATCTCCCAAAAGTTCAAAAGCATACAAATGCCTTAGCCCCTCCGCACAATTTGAGGCGCTGGGTGTGAAACACAAAATGATGACCTATTTAGCAAATGCTAACGTAAAATAAGGGTGTGTTTAGTTCACACTAAAATTAAAAGTTTGATTGAAATTGAAACGATGTGACGGAAAAGTTGGAAGTTTATATGTGTAAGAAAGTTTTGATGCGAAGGAAAAGTGAAAAAAAAAAGTTTGGAACTAAACTCGGCCTAAGTAAAGTTCCTTTAGGCGATACAAACTATACTATAAACCGAGTCCATTTTTTTTAGAACATCCATATTATTTACTCCATCCGTCCCAAAATAAGCACAGTTATGAGTTTCCGTTTCCAACTTTGATAGTCCGTTTTAATTAATTTTTTTTAAAAAAAAACTAAAAACATAAGTCACACATAAAGTACTATTTATGTTTTATAATCTTACAACAATAAAAATACTAATAAAAAATTAAATAAAACGGACGATTAAAATTGGACACGAAAACTCATGGCTGCACTTATTTTTGAACGCACTTATTTTGGAACGGAGAAGTACAATTCATTGCAGGGTTGCTCTATCTCCCGATCGATGCTTTAATTTTACTCGATCCAAATCACTGTCGGACTGCCGGTGGTCGTCTATCCACATTCCATGTTAGCATAACCACGATCAAGCTAGCATGGTCGGATGGTCCCTAATCTAATGTGTTCATCGGTTTACCTATGCCTTCTATCAAACAAGCAGTAATTTTGCGCGACCAATAACAGCTAACTCGTCACCACCTAATTAAAAACAGTATAGTGGCCATATGCCTAGATAGGATCTAGGAAGAAGACTTGTGTGCGCCATGATGTAGTGATTCAATTTTTCTTACTAATGTTGTGTTTAGTTCCACGCTAAAATTAAAAATTTGACTAAAATTAGAAGTTTGAAGAAAAAAGTTGAAAATTTATGTGTGTAGGAAAGTTTTGATGTGATGGAAAAGTTGAAAGTTTGAAGAAAAAGTTAGGAACTAAACAAGGCCTAAGCAAAGATCTTCAATATCTGGAACGCACATTCACATCATCATGATCATGAACTATCTTTGAGGTGGCCATTATTGTTTCCGAACACTTGTGAGGGCCGAGAAAAACAAGCATCTAATTAAATTAATGAAGGATAAAGAGATTTTTTATTAAAATAATAATATGAACGCGAAAACATGCTTAGAATGTACTGACGGCTTAGGAGTGAAATACAAAATTTTCGAGCCCTAGGCAATGTACAGCCCCTATATACGATCTTCTAGCCATAACACATACGGCTTGGAGAAGCATTGTCAAAGAGGACACACAGGAAAATTCGGAGCAGGCAAAAGTCGTCGCAGCTGCGCAGGAGTCAGGATGGACATGCTTGGCATGATGCCTCTTTCTGTTTTCCGTGCTCACACTGTCGTCACACAGTGCAACGATTACCATATATCATTCGTGAAGAGCAACACGAGTACACGAGCAGTCGAGCATCCTAATCTTCTTTTTTATTTTTTTTTATTTTTGTAAACAAGCATCCTAATCTTAACGAGGATGAAAGTATCAGCAACGGCCCCAATGCTATTGTTGACAAGAGATGTGATGTGGCTGTGGCTACTGCTGGAATACGGTGCATGTAGATGTACTCCACTCCAGTAGGCAGTACGCCTGCACAGTCTTTTTCTGACTGTTACGGACGCGGAAATGTTTGTCCGGAGAGGAGAACGGTCTCTGCTAGCCGGAAGACCGGAACCACCGACCAATCGGGAAACGGCGTGGCGTTGCCAGTACTGATTGGTACTATTGGGTAGTATCTTTACCTCTTGGTTAATGCACTCTGATGCTCCATTTATTACGAAATACTGACGAGATATTTTAAAAAAACATATTCTCTTCGTCCTAAAATATAACTACACCTATAATTTATTTCAAAATATAATAATTTATACAATAACATTTTCTTTTCAACCAATCACAACCCTTCCCCATTGGTTTTTCTCACCAACCACCCATTCTTAATCAATCGTAATATCTTTCTATTTAATTTTATCTATTTTTTTAATAATTATATGCAACTCTACAACTTTTATATTCTAACGGAGATAGTAATTAACGAAAGTTAGCTCGAACCTTAGGCGATAACATGCAGCCTTCCTATTTTATCCGTGAGGATTTCTTTCCGATTCATTCTTGTTTCCTACCCGCAGTTTAGATTGACCTTTTATCTCCTGTTACGGTTATTTTTTGGGATGCATGGCGTCATAATTCTAGCAATCCCCTTCCTTTTTATCCTCGTGTTGCCTGCATATTAACTTTCATGAAATTTGTTTCCAATTTAAATTTGTAGCCTGAGATTGCAATCTTACAACATAAAAATTTTTAAAATTCACATTGCATCTTTTGAAATTTATCGTGTAAATATGGAACATATAATGTCAAATACATATTAAAAAAATTAAATATTTTTATGAAAAATATGACACTAAACATAAAAAATATTTTATTTTCCAATTGGCGAGCCCGCACGTGTATTTATTAGTTTGTCTTGTTCTTGCATGCTACCGCAATGCAATGCTTGCTTTCTCCGTGTGTTCTTGCATGTATAAACAGTTCGGTCTGCCTATGCCTATTGTCAATGGTTAATATGGATATACTGTTTATCTTTCATTTCAATTTAAATACATGCAACGGGCAGGTATGTAGAGTTCTAGCGTGAGGTCAATCACACGTGGGTGCGGTGCGTCTCCTCCTCGCTTCTTAGGGCACCTACATGGGTTTCAAACGAATTAAGAAATATAAGTTTGAAAAACTATTTTAAAAAACTAACCAAAGGAAAATAAATTCTAACCAAAGTATTTGTGTGTATAATATTCGTGCGTATAAACTTTTTATATATAAATGTATACATTGAAATATATAAATGTATATATACATTGAAACTTTATAGCACATATAAATTTTGTATGCAAAAACTTTTAATATAGCAACATTATGTATAAAACATTTGATCCAAATCCGAATCAAGCAAATAAACTTTGGAAGATATTATAGCCATTTCAAGTTTATCCGGTCAAACAAAAATCGGCACAATTATAGCCATTTCAAATTCAAGTTTCATTTTGTCTTCCTCAACTTTCGCGCTATCTGGACCATTCGTATTGCTGCCTGGTTGGATTTGTTGTGCTAGCATGGTCCAGTGCAAGCCAAAGCTTCTCGAATGCCGCGCAGGGGCCGCCGTCGCTGCCGTGCCTTCAGCGTGGCCGCCGCCGCCGCCGCGCCGCCACGCCGTCCAGATCGGGAGAAAGGGTAGGGTTTTGCTAGTTTGGAAGGATATGCCGCACTTCTCCAAACTATCCACCGATCCAAACTTCATTCCAAACACGAAAATACGATTATACCCTTCCACCCTTGCTCAATCGCGCAGGCCACACCACGACCAAACCGGTACCCCCGAGATACCAACTAATCCTGACCGTTCGATCTGTCATCATCAACGGTTGGGATTTCAGTATCTCGCGGTACTAGTACTTGCGGTAAAAAAGAAGGACCGGAGCAATTCTCAAGTTTCAATGTATAAAATTTTTTATATACAAAAGGAAAAAAAAGTGTGGTTTTTATATCACTTTGAGTACAGCTTTTTCAGAAAAAAAAATCTATTAGGAGATGCCTAACTTTGAATTAAGGTGTGGCCAAAATACCCACGACGAAGCACTACATGCCTTTACCTTCAAATTGATATTGCCATAGTCAAACATTACATATAGGAAAAGGAAACAATAAAATTCAATAGCTTACATTCGTATAAGTGCACGGAAGAAATAGTAGGTTCTTTCTTTCGCCACGTATAATTTTTTTTACGAAACATATCGTTTAGTAGTTTAAAAAATATGCTCGCATTAAGTTATCAGCAAGTAGCTGAAAAGAATTAAACCTAATTAAGAGTTGTTTCTGTACGCAAATGATTAGGTCGTACATACCAGCTCCAGGAAGTCAAGAAGAGGCATAGGCGAAGGACACGCACAAGAAATTTGGGAGCAGGCAAAGTCGTATGAATTATCTGAAAAAGCAAAATCGGACGACAGCTGCGAACACAGCTCTTATCTGTTTTCTCTACTCCACACGGTGCAAACAGTTACTGATAACTCGTGCAAAATCATCACCACATGCATATCCTAATTATCTTGACTAGGACCATCATCTCTAAAAATATAAGACCCCGGCCCCGTGCGAAATGTAACATAGGTCTCTAGATTCATGCCACCAAAACATACTTTCACTGTTTCCTCAAGCCTCATCGAATCTTGCATGTCTTCTGGGTTTAGCGAGATAAAAAAAAAGAAAATAAAAGAAGATTGAAGTGAAACCTTGAATTGAGTAAGACAACTGATATTGAATTGAGGAGAAAAAATCACCAACTGATATTGAACCGAAGAAAGAATGGGCTAAATTGGACTTTCTATTGGTTAACATATGGGCTATTTTTTTTTCTCTCCGAAGCATGGTACTTAAGCAAGTACATTAGAATTTAGGGCCTCAATTTGTAGACTTTCGCGCTATCTGGACCATTCGTATTGCTGCCTGGTTGGATTTGTTGTGCTAGCATGGTCCAGTGCAAGCCAAAGCTTCTCGAATGCCGCGCAGGGGCCGCCGTCGCCGCCGTGCCTTCAGCGTGGCCGCTGCCGCCGCCGCGCCGCCGCGCCGCCACGCCGTCCAGATCGGGAGAAAGGGTAGGGTTTTGCTAGTTTGGAAGGATATGCCGCACTTCTCCAAACTATCCACCGATCCAAACTTCATTCCAAACACAAAAATACGATTATACCCTTCCACCCTTGCTCAATCGCGCAGGCCACACCACGACCAAACCGGTACCCCGAGATACCAACTAATCCTGACCGTTCGATCTGTCATCATCAACGGTTGGGATTTCAGTATCTCGCGGTACTAGTACTTGCGGTAAAAAAGAAGGACCGGAGCAATTCTCAAGTTTCAATGTATAAAATTTTTTATATACAAAAGGAAAAAAAGTGTGGTGTGAAAAAGGAAGGAGGTGGTGCACAGGTGCATGATCATCCACGCGAAAGCCGTTTCGGGTAGACATTAACCAAAAGTGAGTGAACAGTGAGTTTTTATATCACTTTGAGTACAGCTTTTTCAGAAAAAAAAAATCTATTAGGAGATGCCTAACTTTGAATTAAGGTGTGGCTAAAATACCCACGACGAAGCACTACATGCCTTTACCTTCAAATTGATATTGCCATAGTCAAACATTACATATAGGAAAAGGAAACAATAAAATTCAATAGCTTACATTCGTATAAGTGCACGGAAGAAATAGTAGGTTCTTTCTTTCGCCACGTATAATTTTTTTTACGAAACATATCGTTTAGTAGTTTAAAAAATATGCTCACATTAAGTTATCAGCAAGTAGCTGAAAAGAATTGAACCTAATTAAGAGTTGTTTCTGTACGCAAATGATTAGGTCGTACATACCAGCTCCAGGAAGTCAAGAAGAGGCATAGGCGAAGGACACGCACAAGAAATTTGGGAGCAGGCAAAGTCGTATGAATTATCTGAAAAAGCAAAATCGGACGACAGCTGCGAACACAGCTCTTATCTGTTTTCTCTACTCCACACGGTGCAAACAGTTACTGATAACTCGTGCAAAATCATCACCACATGCATATCCTAATTATCTTGACTAGGACCATCATCTCTAAAAATATAAGACCCCGGCTCCGTGCGAAATGTAACATAGGTGTCTAGATTCATGCCACCAAAACATACTTTCACTGTTTCCTCAAGCCTCATCGAATCTTGCATGTCTTCTGGGTTTAGCGAGATAAAAAAAAAGAAAATAAAAGAAGATTGAAGTGAAACCTTGAATTGAGTAAGACAACTGATATTGAATTGAGGAGAAAAAATCACCAACTGATATTGAACCGAAGAAAGAATGGGCTAAATTGGACTTTCTATTGGTTAACATATGGGCTATTTTTTTTTCTCTCCGAAGCATGGTACTTAAGCAAGTGCATTAGAATTTAGGGCCTCAATTTGTAGGGTGTCCTATTCAGCTGATCACCTGCCCTTGCTAAGCTGATCGAAAGTATTAGCAGCTGAGATGGGTGTTACTGTTAACAAGAGGGCCCTCACTGCTGTTGAGTGTTGACAAGATGTGGAGTGGCTGGTGCATGTACGTCTTCAGAGTCTCTTTCGAAAATTACTGACAAGGAAATGTTTGTCTCAGAGGAGAATGGTCTCTCTGTGAACCAAAGACGGGAAGCACCGACCGATCGGGAAACGGCATTAGCCATTGACCCCCTTGGTTTTAACGCACTCTGCTGCACCATGTATGACGAGACGTACACGTAAGGGAACGTGCGGTAGGTAGTAGTAGTAGGCAAGAAAATATCAGGAAAAATTCTTCCTTGTGCACTCTTGCATGCTTGCAGGGGGGTGTGCCCGTTCCCTCGCCTGGTTAGTCGGAGGTAGTTGGTGTTGAGGAATGGAAGTTTATGATATCTGGGAGTTTAAGTTTTTAGTTTGGTTGGAAGACTCGGGAAATTGAGAGGGTTTGGGATAGGAAATTAAGAGGTCCAATTCCCACCAATCTTTTACTTGGGAAGTCCTGTTAATTTGTGAGACTTAAAGGAAATAAGATGTGAAACCAAACAAGGAACAAGGGATGTGGATTAAAAATGTACTTCCTCCGTACTCGTAAAGAAATTCGTTTAGGACAATGTTTAAATCAAACCTTGGAAATATAAATCATTAATAACTCTCAAGTTGTTGAGTTTGAAAATATAAAAATGATATGAATAGTTTTGTCTTGAAAAATACTTTCATAAAAGTATACATATATCAATTTTTAATAAATATTTTTTTAGAAACAAGAAGTCAAAGTTGTGTTTTGTAGACCGTGTCGCTGTCCAAAACGACTTCCTTTACGAGTACGGAGGGGGTAACTCCCACGACCAATCCCACCATCAACTCCCTCTTTGAAACTCGCATTCCTCTTCCCTTCTCTTGCCAAACAGGCCGTGAAGGGAGTAGCACTATTGATAAATTGCACTATTGATAAATTTTTCCTCAGACGTATAAATATAATATAATTACAGTGTAATTAAATTATATCGTAATATAATTTATATTAAAATTTTAAAAATCTCATGATACACGCTATTTTTCACGAGGTAAAGTTCACAAGACGTAATCTCCTCCCGAGCACGTGCTATGTTTTTTTCTAACGATTTAAAATTATGTAAAAGTTGCAAACAAGTTTTTTAAGTAGTTATATACAAGTTACTATATCGTAACTACATACAGGCCCTGTTCGTGCCATAGCGCAACCCACTTCCGCTCTTGGGCCGGAACGGGATTCCGGCCTACGTGCGCCCCGTTACTGTTGGGCCGGAACGGCATTACGGCATCCGTGCGGGCCCTGTTATGGTTGGGCCGTAGCGGGGATTCCGATCTCCGTGCGGCCCCGGGAGGGGGGCGAGGTGGAGGACGAAGGCGACGGTGGCAAAATCGGCGACGGCGACGGCGGCGGCGGCGGCGATGGCGAAGGGGAGGGGCGCGCGGTGGGAGTAGATACTGCAGTTGTGCGTGCTCTGGCCCAGCAGCAGGTAGCGGCGCGGGGAAGGAAGCTACTGGTGGGGGGCAACCCAGATCCCTCGCCCGCGACTCTTCTACTCGCGCTCGCACGCCCTCGTCGGCCGCGCCGCCGCCGCCGCGGCGATGGAGTCGCCGCCGGAGTCCTCCTCCTCCTCCTCCCCGGTCCTCCTCAACATCGGTTCGCTCCCCCTTCTCCCTCTCTTGAACTCGCGTGAATTTAGGGGCTGATGGTGATGGTGGTGGCTATGGCGCAGGGGGCAAGCGGTACGCGACCACCGTCGAGACGCTCACGCAGCGGGAGCCCAGCTCCATGCTCGCCGCCATGTTCAGCGGGAGGCACACGCTCCCCCGCCACCCGGACACGGTACGTTCCGTCCTCACTCTCCTCACCAGTGGAGCTCTCTTCTTGGGAGCTGTAGCCTCAGAGGATGAATGGTGGGTGCAGGGCATGGTGTTCGTGGACAGGGACGGGAAGCACTTCAGGCATGTGCTCAACTGGCTCAGGGACGGCGCCGTCCCAGACATGTCGGAGTCTGAGTACCAGCAGCTCCTGCGAGAAGCGGAGTACTACCAGTTGCTCGTAATTGGAATTCTCGATCGTTTCTTCGATTCATCGGGTTGCAGCTTCCCAATTAACCAGCCGTTGTGAAAACATGATGGTTTGTTTTCCAGGGCTTGGCTGATTGCATAAATGATAGATTGGGTTGGGAAAATGATGAGAATTTCTCGGAGGCCGAATTGACACGCAAAGATGTGATCAAGTGCATCCAAGCTCCGAGAGTCAGATTTCGTGGTGTAAATCTATCTGGCCTTGATCTATCCAAACTTGTAAGGTCTTTATTGTTGTTCTCTATTGGAGTTGCTCATATTTAATTATGGTTATTACCACTCCATTCTAGTTGCTCTTGGCAACTCTGATTTCGTGTGTGTTCAACAGCAATCAATAAAGCATTTTTTTTTTAGTTTCTTGTAATTTTGTGACTTTTATGGTCTACAGGATTTATCAGAGGTGGACTTCAGCTATGCATGCATAAAGAATGCCAATTTTTCCTCTGCTTATCTTCGTAAAGCAAAGTTCAGGGTATGCCATTCACACCTAAGTTCTTCGTTGTTTATCTGCTTTTGATGAAGTAGTAGCCCTTAGGAACTATGCTAGTTATCATAATGTTTGAAGGCATTTTAGTTCTCTGTCACAAAATATTATCTAAGACTCTTTTTTGTATGACTGTCAAATGTTGTATCAGCAATACCTTACCCTGTATTTTCATGACAGCTGACAGAAGCTACTTGTTCTTCATTCCAAAGTGCAAATTTACATGAGTAAGATGGTCCAACCAGTTTCTTTTAGGCTTATAGATAGGCTCTAAGATGAAACATGGTCTCTCCTTTTTTACTTTTGTGTTTTTTTGTGTTGGATGCATAAGCAAGCGGCTAACCATCTATTTCCTCCTTTTTGTGTTATTTTTGTTTCGCTGTGTTATTGTAATTGCTTGATTTGGAATAACAGGTGTGAGCTTATTGGAGCAAATCTTGAAGGATCTGTTCTAGATAAAGCAAACCTTCAAAGTGCAAACCTACAGGGTGTGTAATCCCTTTCTTTACCTGTCATTGTTTTATGTTATATGTTTCCAAAAAATACTATTATGCTCAGGATTATCCTGTTTCTTCATTTTCTTGGCTTTGACATCCTTTTCACCAGGGAAGATCATTGTCCCTGTAGTATTAGACAATGTAGCTATGCCTATTTTGCTTTCACTCTCTCTCCTATTCGGGGTGTGCTTATATTCTTGTAAAAACTAAGTAGGAAATGATTGAGTTGCTAGGCTTATTTTGCAGATGCATGCTTAAAGCAATGTTGCTTCATTGAAACGGATCTTCGTTCTGCTCATTTACAGGTTTGAAAGTTTATTGTACATGGTGTGTTTCATAAATGCTCCCAGATTCCCGCTCTGCTACTCTGCTAACATATTGCATTCTTGGTCAGTATACAAGAAAAGGTGAAAATCATGATGAACATTAGCATAAAGCAAAGCATTTCTGTTTTTTTTTAGAAGTTAGTTTTCTGCTGCTAGAGGTGATCGAATATCTAGTTTCCATCCTTGCAATATTTTGTATCATCCAAACTTCCAAAGTATGGCCGCAGAATTTTGTCCTTGCCCAAAGTATTATCTGCAACACAGACATATATTTTGTCCGTACAGGCTTGTATCGTCTCTTCCTGAACATTTGAATATAAGGCATAAAGGCTCCCTATTCCAAATGGTTTTCAGTTACTTAAAATACGTTGATATTTGGGTTCTTATTACTCATTTCCTCAGTGTCTTATTGTCAGTCCAACTGGATTTTCAGGGTGCTAATCTTATGGGCGCCAACTTGAGTGGAGCTAATCTTGAAGGGGCCAATCTCAAGGTAACAAAAAAGACCCCATTCAACCTGCACTTTCATCCTGCCTGTCATATGTAACTTAAGGAAAGCTACTTGAGGGGGTTTACCACAGAGCTCTTACACAAAGACAGAAAAAATGATTCTAATGTATCCAACTCTTCTTTTACTGCCAAGCTTGAAATAAAGTGTCAAGTTTGCACTAGGAAATAACTCTAGAAGAAAATCACCAGGAGATGTTCCAAAGGCATGAACTGATGCTGAGATGTGCATGTCGTGTTTTGCTTATAAAATATTAACAAATAGGGATTTGCGAAAGAGATGGTAATCATCTTAATTGATGATAATGCTTGCATATAAGGTTTTCTTTTTTGTAAACATGTGATGTTTGACATGAGTGAAAAGGTTTCAACCCGTAGTAAGTGTGATAACAGTGCAAACCCTTTATACTTAGATCCATGAAACCATGACTGTTTGATATGTATTGTAGAACATATGGTTAATCGTGTACTGAAGTGTACATTAACGAAAGGTCATTGGCATTAACACCAATCCCTCTTTTCTGGTGCCTTAACTGACAACCCAGTTCCTTGTCCTCGCTTTGTTATTCAAACTTCTTTATCTGTACTCTAAGCTAGTCTGATTTGCAGGGAGCTAAGTTGGCCGGTACAAACTTGGAATGTGCAAATCTTCAGCGAGCCTATTTGCGAGAAGTTGATTTGCGCGAAACTGTATGTTGTCCTGCTTGCTGCTTGCTTCTTTTTTTCCCTCTCTCTCTTTTCAGTCTAACTAAATAGTGAACAGTGAAAGAATCTAAACTTCTTAACCTATGTTTTACTTTGACTTACAGCATTTAACTGGTGCTAAGCTTGGAGGTGCAAATCTGCTTGGAGCTATCAGATAATACCAAGGGAAGAAGCTTATATCTTCTACATTTACAATTAAACTGAAACTGGTGCTTTGGTACCTCGAACATTATCTTGCCTGCACCAACGGTTTGTTCATGGGTAAATAGTTTCTTGCTACCGATTCTGCAGATAGTCATACAGCTTTAGTCGGCGGTTGTACATATACCCTTGTCACATTCCTCTGATTCGAAAATTCGGTGATGAACTGTTGGATACAGCTAGTTGCTTAGTATCATCATGGATAGAAGCTGTGCTAGTAGGAAAATTTCCTGCATACTTTGGGATATTGTTGTGAACAATGACTGAAAATTTTAGCGGGAAATATATCTTCGTTAATGTGCATACAATTTTATTTTGATCATATTTACTCTTCCTTTAAGCTTTCAGTAAAACCGGGCTCAAAAGGGAGGAAAATCATATTTACTCTTGTTCATGAACCTATGGAACTTTTGATGCTGTAGAAATTACCACTTGTAGAGTCTGCAGAGATCGATCATCGATACAATTAACTGCAAATCAAATTTGTTTCGGTTATAATTTGCGTGCACACAACACTTACGTTTCCATACGTATTCCGAAAGGAAACGTTGGCAATAGGTAGCAATATGTACAAGGTGAAGGTATCGAACGTGTAAGCTACGTGCAGGCTTCCGAAACTTGCACGTCGTCGTTCAGGGGGGCTCACGTATGCAGGATCACTTCAGTGTGAGAGACGCGCATGGCGATCAATGGTCGGAGAAGCCGATGAGACCATGTCCGCCGTCCGCCGGCGCCGGCTGATCAGCCGACGGATCCATCATCAGCCCGTACTTGGCGTAGAAGCCGGCGGCGGCCACCAACGCCAGCACGACGGCGAGGACCACCCTCCACGGCGTCTTCCTCCGGCCGGTCACCAAGGCGGTGCCAGCCGCCGCGCCATCGTCGGCGGCGCCATCGTCATCTTCTTCTTCCTCGTCCTTCTTCTCTTGATCTGCTGGTGCAGCGGTTTGCTGCGCGGCGCCATGATCGGCGGGTGTGACGGCGTGGTCTTTGCTGCCGCCGGCGTCGGCTGCGGCGGCGGCGGCGGCGGCCTTGGGATCCTCCTCCGCCGGCGACAGCTTGGGCATGGTGATGTGGAGGACGCGGTCCCTGGAGTCGAACCTGGCGCGGACGTCGCCGGCGTTGCAGTCATCGGGGACCTGGAAATCCTTGTGGAAGCGGCTCCACCGGTTGCCGGAGACCTGCCGCTCGCCGCTTATCCGCAGCTTCCCGTGGTTGTCGATCTGCACTCTCAGCTGCTCCTTCTTGAATCCTGCAATAATGCACCCGCCATCCAAAATGACACATATCAAACCTTGCATCGCATGAACCGAGCAATCAAAAAAAAAAAATTTGTATTCCGTTTAGAAGTTAATGTTGAAAAACAGAATGCGACGAAAAACCTCTAAAATCAAACTGTAGTTCCCTAAATTAAATTTTGTTGCGTCTCATAAGCGAATAGGGTGGGAAGGTATCATGCTCTTGCCTGCGGCAGATAGGTTGATCTGGAGGACCTTCTTGCCGGCCTCCTCGACCAGCTGGTGCGGAGGAACGAAGTCGGTGTAGTTGCGCGGCGAGGTGGCGGCAGCGGCAGCGGCAGCGGCGGCGGCGGCCATGGCTGCAGGTGGTCGATCACTGACCGGTGATCAGATGCTCAGGCTATCACTCAGGTGTCGATTTGATCAGTTGCAGGTGTGGTCGAGTTGATTTGAGAGGAAGCCGGTGTTCGCGCGCATATATAGTGTGTGGATTCAGGGTAGTTTGGAGTGCGATGCAGGAGGAAGGATTGCTTCATTGGACGGCGTCTGCAGGGGGTAGCTTGCTTAATTAATTAATTAATTCGGTTGCGCTCCCTCGGTGATATACCTTGTCTTGCCTTCGCCAACGCATACAGATTTCCCCCACAAGGAATCTGAACCGTGCTGTTGTTACTTGCTCCTGTTCTCAGTATAAATATTTCCTGCAATTTTCTGTGGTTTCTTCTGCTGCATTGTCGGCACGGTAAAAAAAAAAAGAGAAAAAAAATGTGCGTGAAACACACCGCCTTGTCAAGCCATCTCCTGCTCTCCCATGGGCCTGGCCCAGGCCCGGCCCACTGGCCGAGTCAAACTGTACATTAGACTTGCAGTTCCAGCCGAGGCGACGAGATGCTTCCCTCTAGAAGAGTGGCGTTGGGGACGTGGACGGCGAGAGCAGGTGACGCGTTGCCGCGCGACGCGGGCGGAGGTGGCGAGCTGCATGCGCCTCATGCACGCACACCAACGCACCAACCAGCGAGTTCACTCTCCCATACTACCGCTCTACTAGCCCCGTCCACTCTTGTCCACGCTACGCCGCGCAGTGTAGCGCACGCGCACACCTCAAAGGCCAAAAACCCAAAACAAACCCGACCCGCGGCCATGGATACGGCCGCCGACGATAGGCAGAGCGCGGCGGCGGGCGGCGGTGGCGAGCCGGCGGGAGTGGGCGGCCGGAAGCACCTCTCCTCCATCGCCAACCATGTGCTCCGCCAATGCTCCCTGTGCGTACTTTCTCTATTCCTAATCAAACCCTGTCGATGGCTGATTTCTCCATCGTGTAGAATCTGTTGCTGTCAATTCGAAAGAAACTGGCGTTGTTGTCCTTGTAGCAGACTCGTGTGCTTTGATCTTGTACGAACAGAACATGCATATCGGTATGAAGCTTCACTACTTGAAATGAAGCCGGATTATGGTTGTCGTAGCTATATATGTTGGCATTTTATTTGACCGCACAAACTGCTTCCAAATTAAACCTCTGGCGCGTCAGTTCTTCATTCGTAACTACCCTGTTTAATCCCTGTATTTGCTAAAAGTCTCTTAGTTCTCTGATCCATATGTCCAAAACAATCTGAATACTATAATTTCTAACCATGTCACTGAGTGTGAGTCACTGTCACCGTGTCCTGATACCAATAGTAATATATTATAGCAACTATTCTATTTCGATGCATGGTTCATACGTAATCCTTATAGCTCGTCGGGAGTCAGGACACAGGACTAGAAATGGCAAGAGTAACTGATACGGTCATGGCTTAATTACAGGACATTGGACAGAAGTTTTGATGAATTGGTTGCAGACTTTGAGCTAGGCTTGAAGACTGCTGCGGTGGATAACTATTCAAGAAGACTTGTCGAGTTTTGTAGCCTTCAGGCGCTGCAAGTTGTTACATCTGTTGATCTAGGAGACAAGATCCATGATGGATCGCTTGGTCGGTTCACATTTGATATGATGCTGGCTTGGGAGACACCCACTCCGTCAGATCAACAAGTTACCATGGTTTGCAATTTTTTATATTTGTGTGAAATTGTGTGTTTGTTCTTCTGAAATCTGATCTAAACTGACCAATGTGGTGACATTACAGGAGAGCATAGCTAAAGAAAGAGAGGATAGGAAGGAGCCGCTCGGAGCAAATGAAGCTGTCATGGGCGATGAGACCTCACTGTTCTATTCAGATATCATGCCTCTTCTCGTATGTTAACACATAGCTGATTAAATTCCTTACCGTAAAATTTCTTCAAGCTATTCATCAGTAATGATGTTTCAGGTGAATGAAGAACCAACAGTTGGAGAAGATGCATATGTGTGGTTTGGATCTGTATTTCCTTTGGCGTGCGATGTTATCAATGCTCGATTCACCTTCGAAGCCCTGACTGCTACAACCGCTAATAGGCTTCATTATCCTGCTTATGACAAATTCCTGAAAGAAATGGACAAGTATGCAACCACTTCGACGTTAGATCTTTTTTGCAAATATAAGCAACATTGCATTTCCTCTGTTTTTTAATGGATAACTCCATTGACTTTTGATGTGATATTTGACTATTCATCTTATTCAAATCAGTAGTGCAAATATGCAAAAAATTTAAGTCAACCTTAAAAGTTTTTAATGATAAAACAAATCATAACAAAATAAACGATACTGATATAATATTTTTGAATAGGCAAATTTTGCTACAGGACATCGCGATTGTGTGTATTTAGCTTAGGGACACCGCAAAAGTGAAGCTTTGGGGAAAGACATCCCATACACACAATCGCGATGTCCTGCAGCAAAATTTGCCTTTTAAATAAGACAAATGGTCAAACGGAATGCCAAAAGTCAACGCTTTCATACCTCCCTGCTAGATGCCGTTCTTTTGTTTAAACAAACTGGTAGAACTGCAAATTATACTGATAAAGCATGAGAAAATGATACAAAATATAAAACACTGACCACCAGTCCACCACATTCTGATGGATGCCATGTGAAATTGACTTTTTTTTAGGTCTTCCGATTTCTTGCAAAAGGTGTCAACTCCAACCGGAACTGAACTTGCTGAAGATGAATTCATCTTGCACATAGAGGGAACAGCAGGAACACAAAGGGTGGTGCGGCACATTGGAACCACTAGTTGGCCAGGTCATCAATCTGATCAAGAGCTATATTATTTCTGGTTTCTTCAGGTCTTAGCATTTTACGTTGACGCTTTGGTAACATTTGCATATGAATGCTACATTGGTTGTATACTATACAGGCAGACTGACTCTGACAAACAAGGCATTGTATTTTGAGGCTTCCGGGAAAATTTCATACGAACCTGCTTTCAAGGTCGAACTTACAGGCAGTGAAATAGGAAAACAAGTTAAAACTACTTCAACTGGTCCTTTTGGTGCACCATTGTTTGACAAAGGCATCGAATTTGAACTGTGAGTTCCCTCTTGCATTTCTTATTTTTGTGTTCATATGGACAACCTACACGGATCAATTCTTTTTGTTATTAAAATTATCACTTTGCCCCTTTTGCAAAGAATATCGACAATAACCATTCATCTATGCAGACCAGAACCTTTGGTTTTGGAGTTTCCTGAGATGACCAGCTCAACAAGGCGCAATATGTGGCTTACCCTGATAAGGGAAGTAATATTCCTTCACCGATTCATATCAATGTACAACATAGACTCCCCCATTCACAAATGGGAGGTGCATTCGAGAATCATATTGGGGGTGATAAGGCTTCATGCTGCAAGAGAGATGCTAAGGATGTCGCCACCGCCTCCTTCTAGCTTCCTAGTATTCTCGCTTTACGATGAGCTTCCTAAAGGTGATTTTGTGCTTGAACAACTAGCAAATAATCTGAAAGAGACGTCAACGATAACTCCGCTCAGTGCATCCCATGTGTTCAAGGGTTTGAGCAAGTCGCATCGGGTAGCTTTAAGTGCGGAGATAGCAAAAGAGCATGACAAGGACTCAAATAGCCATGAACAACCCTTGGCATCACTTGAAAACACTATCGGTCAAGTAAGAGACGAGGCTCGGGAAGTCACCGTCGCTAACGCTGCTATCGAAGGAATGAAGGAGGAAGGTATCACTGATAGCCTTCTCGTACTGGTGGTATGTACATTTCTTTTATGTTCTCTTTGGTATTTTATCTGCTCAAATCGTTTTTAGTTAAGCTATATTGATTTAATCAAACTTCCATTCAACGTTGATTGTTTTTTATGCAGGGGTTAGTAAGCCCCATGAGCAAATTATTTCCAGTTATCCAAAAGATAACCTCATGGGAGAGACCACTTGTGACTATCAGTGTCCTTGCCATGATGGTGTTAACCATATACAAGTGAGATTTATACACCGCATATAATTTCAACATAAATTTTACTTGGAAACGATCTAGGAACATGAGATACAATTTCCTCTCTTTTCAACATGATGCAGAGAGTGGGTCGGTTTCGCGTTAGCGGCATCCCTAATACTGGCAGCAGGATTCATGGTTTGGGCTAGACGAAGAAAAATCGGTGCACTATGCTCAGAGGTGATCATCGACACTTCATCGGACAAGACGACGATGGAAAGCCTAGTGGAAGCACAGCAAAGCCTGAAAAGAGTGCACGAGTACATCAAGACAGCAAATGTCGTGATCCTCCGGGTATCGTCTATCGCGCTAGCGAGGTCACCAAAGGTATCGTCAGAGTTCATCACACACGTTCTCCGATCACTGAATCGTTCCACCGTGCGATTCATTTCCATGTCCTGTTAACGTGCTCCTTCATCATCATGGTCTGGAACTCTGGATAATTTTCTGAGTTTGCAGCATACAGAAACGGTGATATGGATGCTGACAGGGGTGGCGCTGGCGCTGGCCGTGATCCCGTTCAAGTACGTCCTAATCGGGGTGACGGCCGGGGGCTTCATGTCGAACACGAGGATCGCGAGAGCCATGTCGAACCCGCGGGGAAGCCGGCGGTGGAGGGAGTGGTGGGAGAGCATACCTGCCGTCCCAGTTCGGGCGGTTGATGGGAGTGGTCTGTGAAGTGTTCGACGAAATGCCGGCAGAAAAATCCTCGATATTGTTATCAAGTGTTCATGTATGTTTTTGCTCAGAGATGTTGTGCCATACTGCCATCCTCTTTATCACCTGTCAGCTGGTGAATACCAGGAAAAGAAAAATGGCAGAGCACGTAACACGGAACACTTTGTTGGATGTACTAATGGTTAAGAAATAACTATGTCAATGTGTGTTGATAAATAAAGGAATACGTCATATATTCAATATTCAATATTGTGGTGTAGAGTTTTTGTCAGTGACATATGGATCTAGAAGAACGTATTGGCAGTGGAAAATACTGCTACTAATGAAATAGATAAACTTTTGTGTTTGTTCCTGAATTTTCACTGAACTCTTCCGAACCAAAATCACCGTCTGAATTGTCAACTTCCCAGCACGCGATTAGGCCATCTGTAATCTGTTATCTCCAGAACAACATGAGGGTGAATGGGTATGAGGGTGAATGGGTGATTATGCTTATGTCTGAAATTCAAAGGCGCATTGAAAAAACTAAAATATTGAAACATGAATAAATGTGGTTTTCGAGTGCTATTATTAGCCCCGTCGATTAGGGAACATATTAGATATAACAAACCTTTTCGTGCACACATGCACACCAACTAATATTTTTTTTTAAAAAAAATCTTCGTGTGTATATCATGCACACTAACTAATATTTTTTAAAAGAATATAGAAAAAGATGTACAACAATATTACACTTATGTATAAAGTTGTATCTAGAATCATTGTATTTTAGCT
The DNA here is from genome assembly GCA_000338895.3 of Oryza meridionalis. NCBI lineage: Eukaryota > Viridiplantae > Streptophyta > Magnoliopsida > Poales > Poaceae > Oryza > Oryza meridionalis. The sequence continues at coordinate 3,226,516 of CM002526.2, forward strand.
GTAACAAAAGAAATAAAAAAACTATTTCAAGAGTATAAATGTATTAATTTTTGTTTTTATATATATATAGTGTCACGCCCCGAGCTAGTCCCGACCGGAACTAACCCGTGACGCTCCAAATTAACCTGTTAATCGATACCAGTCCCAGGAATCAGAGCTGGTATCACAGGGAGACAGAATATCACAGCAACAGAAGTCTCTTTATTATAGAGTAGGAGTACAGCCATGTTGGGCTGCGGACAGATCCCGAGCTCACAACTGCATTACAAAAGGAAAACGGAAGCCAGGACTTGGACCAAACATCACAGGCGCGACTTGGGAACTAGGCCGAAACCCTAAAACTCATTGTAGCCGGCTTGCTCCTGGAAGAACTCCTCATCAGCAGGATCTGCTTCATCTTCTTCAGCAACTGGGGGGGGGATATTTATATAGAGCAAGGGTGAGTACGGGAGTACTCAGCAAGCCAGGGGAAATAAGTGTTTAATGCAGGCTTCAAGGAATGGCTGTTGTTTTTGCAATTGATTTTATTTGAATTCTTTTCTAAAAGCAACTAAGTGAGTGCTTCTCAAACGACACGGATGAGGCAGTGCGTCTCGTCCGGTCGGAGTATGTGCAATGTATCAGTCTTTATATTTGAAACAGGATTGGCACCCAGCCAAACAGCTTTTCAAACGGCCACCCGGGCCAGCAACTTTTCAAACGGCCACCCGGGCCCAGCTGATCCCGTCAGCTGCTGATTCTTTTCAAACATCAAACCCGATTCACAACAGCAATTTCACAAGCAGTAGTCAAACAAAACTACGCTAGGAATCACCTCACATCCGCCCATGACCGTGGGCACGGCTGTTCGAACAGTTTGTTAACCTCTGCAGAGGGGGTACACTTTACCCACACGACATTACTAACCCGGGTCACCCAGCCCGTGGGGATCAGCCACGTCGGGAGACCTCCAAGCTTTCATGACAAGGCATTTCGAAAGCCGATGCAGGTTTGCCATATGCCGACGAGAGGGGTCCCAGACCAACAACAGGTTAGGTCCCAGACCATACTGTGCCAGGAAGCCCAGGGGTCCTCCCCGACACCACCCCGGCGAATCCACATGTCTCTCGGCATCAAGGCTCCCCTGATAAGCTAATTACTCAGCCAGGGGTGTCCCATTCCACCCATGTGGTCGTACTGGTCTTATGTTGGGATGAAATTCCAAGGGATCGGTCCTTACGTGCAAGAGCGGGAAACCGTACACCCGGTACGTTCCCCGGTCCGCGGGTTTTAGAAATTCATTTTGTTTGCAAACACCGACCCAGGCGTCGGGTTTTCCAAGTCTTTTGTAAAACTCCAGTTTTACCCAAGTTGTACTCAGATTTTAAGTTTGAAGGCGACCGTTGATATTCGTACAGAGTGCACGTATATCGCGGTACTACTGGGTGGTTACAAGGGACATGGTATAACAATTAACAGAGGGAGGATCAAATGCAATCAATTAGGTAGGTCCACCAATCTGCCTTGCAGATGGGGCAAAAGATTAAGTGTGTTCCTATCAATGCGTAATATTTTGCAAGCAACATAATTAAATTTCAAATATAGGCTCAAATTGTTCAAAGGTGGCTTGCCTTGCTCGAGATCTGGAGCTTGATCCTCGAAATCCTCGCACTGCGGGTCTTCGGGTTCCGAAACTATACGCGAAACGGAACAACTCAACAAACGGCGAAAATAAAGCCCTATTAATGACCTCTAGGCGTGCCATTAGATAGATCTCGAGATTTGGGAAATTTTGGAAGTTGAACGGAGTCAAACGGAGTTATGGTTGGAAAGATATTGAATTTCTAAGATTATTGGATTTTTGGTCTAAAGGAGAAAGGATTTAATTAAATCCTTTTTGGAAAAAGGAAAAAGAAATGATGAAGGGAGGGAATCTAGACTTTCCTCGGGCGGCTAGGGCGCGGCCCAAAGGTATTCGGCTCGGTCCGGCCGAGCTGAACGGGCCGGTCGGCCCAAAGCGGCCCATTTACGCGCGCGCGCGGGAGAGGAGAGAGAGAGCCGGTGGACCGGGCTCACCTCGCGCGGCCCCGGGTGGGACCCGCTTGTCAGCGGCTCGGCCCACCGTGCGGAGGGAGCACGCGGCGCACGCGCGCGGGCGAAAGAGGGAAAGCGGTGCACGCGCGGTTTACGGAGGTCTCGGGTGCGGCGGGCCCACGCGCAGCCTCACGGCTTGCGGTGGAATGCGCGCACGGGGAGGGATCGGCCGGGGTCGGCCCGTCCCGAGCTCAGCCGAGCTGGCGCCGACGTGGCGCCTACGTGGCGGCCACGTGGGCTGGCAGGAGGTAGACGACGACCGGCCGCAAATGAACGGCGGGCGACGGCGGCGAGCGGTAGAGCGGGCCACGGCGATACCGGCGAAGGCGAGCATGCCGGGCGGTAGTACGGGACGAGAGGAGACGAGCCAACGGCTCGGATTCGCCGAAGGTTGCTTGGCGGCGGCGGATTGTGGCGGCGCTTACCGGCGGCGAGCGAAGAGGGGAACGGCGACGAGACCAGGAGAGGCCGATTTCCGGCGGTGAGAGCATCTACAAGGCCACGGGAACTCGATGCTAGGGTTGGATTGGACGGAGCTATGCCGAGCGGGGCTGGCGACGTGCGGCTACTTCGGGGCTCGGGCGGCGACGGCGGCGAGCACAAGGCGAGCAACGGCATCGGTCGGGGCGGCGCCGGCCAACTACGGGAGGTCTACTCGAGCTAACACCGAAGTCTAAGGGGGGGAGACGGAGCGAGGAGGGAGAACGATGCGAAACGTCACCGCGGGAAGGAGAGGCGCTGTGACGAGAGGCCGACAGCGCGGGAGAGATCTCTCCGGCCTCGGGCCGGGGAAGAGGAAGAAGAGGCGCGGCCGGAGTCCTCTTCGGCGTCCTCGCTCGTGCCGGCTCCTCCGACACGCGCGGCGACGATCGGCGACGGCGAAAACAGAGACGGCAGTGGAGGAGGCGAAAATGGGGAGGAAAGGAGAAGGGGAGGCCGGGGGTTTAAGGAGGCGGCAATGTCGGTTTGGGGAACCGACTTGCGCGGTCAAGCGCGCGAGCTGGCGCTCGGCTAGCGGCCAAGGCGGTGGCAGACGGGATGACGCCGGCGGGAGAGGAAAAAGGAGGAAGGGGAAAAGGAGGAGGAGAAAGGGATTCTCTCCTTTGCCGATTCGGGAAAAGGAGGATGGGCGCGGGGCGACGACGTGGCAGAGAGAGGTGAGGCGCGGCCTCCGGGCCTTGGCGGCTAGCGCGCGGAGTGGCGGGGGCCGGCGATGACGACGGCGGGCGGTTTGGAGCGGAGCGGCGACAGCGGCGACTGGCGCGGGCAGAGCTGACGGCGGCGGCGACCGGGCGGTCGGCCACTCGGCTTGCGCGGGCGCGAGGCAACGGCGACGGCGCGCGGGGGGGGGGGGGGAAAGCGGGGCGCGGGCGGCTCACGCGCGCACGCGCGCGGCGCGCGGGCAAAGCGGCGGGATCGGGAGAGAGCGAGGGAGCGCGAGGGAGAGGGCGCCCGGGGAGGGAGAGAGAGAGAGAGGGAAATGGGCCGGGGGGAGGCAAGGTAGACTTTGCGGAGGAATTGATTCGGAAGATTTGGATTCGGAAATTGAACTCGACGATGGATTGGGGATTGAGATCTTGACATGGCACGGACACTAGACAACAATCAAAGGAACAAATTTCGCAATTAGGGTTTTTGAGAGATAATTTTCCCGCTAGGCGCCACGACGGAACGGGCGCTACATATAGTTAGTTTGAAGATAAGATTTACACATAGATTTTTAGTTAATGTGTACGGTGGATACACGAAAAGATTGCGTGCGTAGGATATTCCTATCAGATTAACAGCTCAACACTAGCATTGCAATTGGGACACAATGCTAGGAGCCTCCGCGCCTTTCCGAAGCCGACCGCCGTCGCCGTCGGCAGCCGCCGCTCCATCCGCCGAGCTCCTTACATTCCCGGGCGCTTGTTTCGTAGCGAGTCTTGACCCAGACGACGACGCCGGGAATGCGCCGGCCATTGAGAGCGCCGCCGTGGATACCAGCCGTTTGACGTGAGATGAAGAAGTGGGCTTTGCCGCCATGCCGTGGCGCTGTACTTTTGCTGTTCGTTCAACGTGTTAAAGCGCGGCCATTGTTGCAGGGCGAGGTGCCGAGGTTTTCTTCAAGGACTTCCTTAACAATTCTCTTCATTCTTTGGGTTTAATTCGATCCATAGTTCTTCATCACTAGAACAGCCTGACAAACTCTGTGCTCTGCAGCCTGACAAATGTGTACTCTATGTAGCAGCCCCAAAATCTTCGAGTTTGTCGTCTTCACAGTTCATACAAAATGACGTCCGGTTTTTTGTTTTGCAATCGATTCAACCAAACCTTGTCGAACCGATGAAACGATCTTAGGGTGTGTTTAGTTCCTGAAAAAAGTTGAAAGTTTGTGTGTAGGAAAATTTTGGATGTGATATGATGTGATGCAAAGTTGGAAGTTTGGGATAGTTGGAGTGAACTACTCCCTCCGTCTTATTCAAATTGTTTTTGCAAATATAGAAAACGAAAAGTTGTGCTTAAAGTAATGTAGATAATAAAATAAGTCACAAATAAAATAAATAATAATTTTAAATTTTTTTGAATAAGACGAGTGGTCAAACATTGTAAGCAAAAACTTAAAATCCCTTATATTATAGGACGGAGCGTCAAACGTTGTAAGCAAAAACTTAAAATCCCTAGAAACTTAAAATTTTTTGAATAATTCGATCCATAGTTCATCACTAGAACAGCCTGACAAACTCTGTGCTCTACAGCCTGACAAATGTGTACTCTATGTAGCAGCCCCAAAATCTTCGAGTTTGTCGTCTTCACAGTTCATACAAAATGGCGTCCGGTTTTTTGTTTTGCAATCGATTCAACCAAACCTTGTCGAACCAATGAAACGATCTTAGGGTGTGTTTAGTTACTGAAAAAAGTTGGAAGTTTGGAGAAAGCTGGAAGTTTAAAAAAAAAGTTGGAAGTTTGTGTGTAGGAAAATTTTGGATGTGATATGATGTGATGCAAAGTTGGAAGTTTGGGGTAGTTGGAATGAACTACTCCCTCCGTCCCACAATATAAGGGATTAACGTTTGACCACTTGTCTTATTTAAATTGTTTTTGCAAATATAGAAAATGAAAAGTTGTGCTTAAAGTACTGTAGATAATAAAATAAGTCACAAATAAAATAAATAATAATTTTAAATTTTTTTAATAAGACGAGTGGTCAAATGTTGTAAGTAAAAACTTAAAATCTCTTATAGGACGGAGGGAGTACCATGTCAAGGATGACAAGGAAAACCTGCAAAAACGTTTGCTATCTGCCATTAAGAACTTCTGAACTTGACAGCGAGATGAGTCTTCAGGTGATGGCAATATCAGCAGTATCGAGTCGTTAGGCTGAACACACCGTGCCAACTTGGTTAACCCTTTTGTTTGGTAGCGCAAACAACAGTAAAAAAAATATACTACTACTCCAATTTACAGATTTTTTTTTTCACAGTCTATCCATCCAAATTAACCAACTTAACGACCATTGCATGTATAGTCATGTTCAGATTCGGACAACGCACATCGAGAAAACATCAGATATGCTAAAATTGCCCCCACACACGCCTAACTTGTTGGAGATATTTACCCGTCGAGCTGTCCCAATCCAAACGAACTCTCATCGTATATGATGGATGAGATGGATGCATAGATGGATTGGGGAAAAAGTTGAGTTGCGCATGAACAATTCATGAACTTGGCCAAGGAAAAGGCCACATCCATCCACTGATCCCCTCATCCACCGTTCCACCCACACGCCGAGCGCGAGCGCGAGCGCGAGGCGGAGGCGGCCGCGTCTATAAAACCAGAGGCGCGCCTCGCCGCGCCGCGCCGCGCCGCGTTCTCTTCCTCCCCGGAGTAGAAACCGCCCGCCATTTGGATCCCCCCCAATTCCCCCCCTCGCCCAAAACCCTAGCCCCACCCCCGCCGCGCGCCCTCCGCCTCCGCCTCCGCCGCGGCGTGTGGGGTCCGTCGTCCGTCGGCTCCTCGCCACCGGCGTCGCGAGGCGTCGTCACCGGAGGTAGCGGGAGCTCAGGGGACACGATCTCGAAGGCGCGCGCCAGGACGAACAGCTCGAGCGCGCCGCGGGGGGCCTTCGGTTCTGAGATAAATCACCCCGTCCGCATCGACGCCTCCCTCCCCGCGCTTGGACGAGTTCTGAGATGGACGAGTTCAAAGGCCCAGGAGAGAAGGAGGAGGAGGAGACCGGGGACAAGGCCGCGGCGGAGGAGGCGGGGGACGGGTTCCAGGTGGTGCGCGGTAAGAAGAAGAAGCGGCCCAACGGTGGTTCGGCTTCGGGTGCTGGGTCGGGGACGATGATGGCCAAGGACAAGGCGGCGGCGGCGGCCGCGGAGCCGTGGACGAAGGCGAAGGTGTCTTTCCACGATCCCAACATTCCGCGGCCGCAGGATGTGTACGCAATCAGAGTGAACAACTACAACGTGCCGTTCGACCATGTCTGGCTAGAGCGCACCGAAGATGGCAGCCGACCTATCCACCCTCTGGTTAGTGTTCTATTTCGTCTTTTAGTACCTAATTTTTGCTTTGAATCTTTTCCTTTTTTTCTGTCGCTTGGTGTGTTTAGAATGAGGACCTAGGAAGCCCTTGATCAAATTTGAAGCCATGATATGACCATACATTGTTTTACCTTTTTTTTTTGGTGTTTTTATTTGTCACTCAATCAAATATTGATGTTTCTTGGCTAAAGATCGAGCCTTGCATGGGTAAGAAATGTTTTGGGGATGGCCTACATCTACTTTGGAGTATGATCTTAAGACAAGAATGCTTTGGAGTATGATCTTAAGACAAGAATGCTTGGGTATTGTTGAAAAACTATAAGATGGCATGTGCAGAGAGAAGCGGGGAAAGGCAAAGATTTCTTGATTTTTTTTTTCGGATAATCAATGTGTTAGTTTTATTATTATGTTGAAACTATCAAAAAGTAAGCATTTACATGTTGACTCAGGCCTAATTGGTTAACAGAATTAGTAGGAATGCTGTATTTTGTTTTTCGTAATCATATAGAGTTATTCAAGATTTGTTGGTTTTCTTATGTCCTTATTAATCAATAGTGGAAAGATTGACTTTTTTGCATATTCAATTATCCATGCATGGGATCTGATGTAATATACTCTTGCCTTGCAGGAAAAACTGCCAATGGGGCAGTTTATTGACAGAAATGTTCCTGAAAGTGAACCTGTAAAGCCAGCTGATTTGGAGGATACCCCATTTACGCTAGTTGAAGATAAGAATGGTTTAGCAGACTTAGCTAAAAAGTTGAAGAGTGTAAATGAATTTGCTGTAAGCATTTGTAATTAAGCTTTGTTTAACTTTCAAATGAATATATATCATACTTTGTTTCCACTTTCATTGTATTAATTATTAACTTTCAACTGCTAGAGTATTTTCTCTTATGTAGATATCCCCCTGAAAAAAAATTGTAAGCATGCTTCCCTGACATGAGTTCCTAATACTGGATTTTAAAATATGCAAACAAATCTTGTCAGTAATTATCTATAAAATGTAGTGAAACATAGCTGTAGTTGTTGGGAAGTAGCTTTTCTTTATTGGGTGGGCAGTACCTTTTATGATCTGGTACATTGATTTTGACACATATTGTGTACTGAGTTTATTTTGGTTAGAGCAGTAGGACTCTACTATTTCTAGAACTGTTAGACCATTAGCTCCTTAAATGTTTTCATTTTACGTATCATCATAAGGCTCCACTCATTAACCCAATTAGCACTGATACCCTGTAAGGATTAAACCATTTTATGTCCAATATATTGTAGCTTTTTGACTTAGGATTCAAATGAAATTGATATATGCTTTATTCTGAATGACATACTGTTGCCTGTATTGTTTCCCTTTCTTTGCCTTGTCTGACAACACCATTCACTTTCTGCACTAACGGCATTGCATAACTTTACTGGATTCTTGAAAAAGAACATATTCCATACTTTCTTTCTGTTGCCTTCTCGGTCTTTTACATTTCATTCATGTTATGGGCATCTGTTATGGAATAAAACAACTTCTGAGGCCTTGCAGTGTTAGGAACTTAAGCTTTATTTCGGTTCGTCTGTTGTTTTCAGGTTGACTTGGAGCACAATCAATATAGGTCATTTCAGGGTTTGACCTGCTTGATGCAGATTTCAACAAGAACAGAGGATTTTGTTGTAGACACCCTTAAACTTCGCATATACATTGGTCTCTACTTGAAAGAACATTTTAAAGATCCAACCAAGAGAAAGGTTTCTTCTGCGTTCTCCAATTGTTTATCATTTTATTGAGGGGAAATTGTTTATCATTGTGAACTCAAATTTCTGTTTACTTGGTTTCTTCTTGTGCAAAAAGGTAATGCATGGGGCTGATCGTGATATTATGTGGCTCCAACGGGATTTCCACATATATGTTTGCAATCTTTTTGACACAGGACAGGTATTTTGATTAATAGGCTAATAATACTAAATACTAAAACTGTGATTCTTGATTGCACCTTTAATTTACCTCTTTCTTCATTCTCCTTCAAAATCCTCATTTTCATGTCTTGTAAACTGAACCTTGGATTTTCCTTTCTAACTCCAAACAGGCTTCAAGGGTTTTACAGATGGAGCGAAACAGCCTAGAGCACCTATTGCGTCACTTTTGTGGAGTCTCAGCAAATAAAGAGTACTGCTCATTTACACCAACACAATTTTCAAGTATCCATGGTGTCCTACCTAATTATCTACAATGAGTATTTATGACCAAAACATACCCCTTCTGTAGATATCAAAACGCTGATTGGAGGTCAAGGCCACTTTCTGATGAAATGATAAAGTATTTAATCTATAGACCCTATCTTTCATTTATTTTGGTTTAGTCTTGCCTCGTTTTTGTCCTACATGTTTTACTATTTCATCCAGTTTTACCCACTTGCAAATAACTCCTGTACAGGTATGCTAGAGAAGATACACACTATCTGTTGTATATGTATGACTTGATGAGGTTGAGACTGCAAAAGGAGTCGACATCTGACAATGATCTTCTTCTAGAGGTAAAACCTTAGTTCACTAGTTTTTCTTTTTGTTCTGATCTGATTTTTAAGTCTGTATGAGTGAACATTATTTTGGTATATCCTTTTTCCCCCTTGAATGAAGTATCGTTTTAGAACAAACTGCATGTAGATCTTACAAAGTGACCATTGTGCAATCCTGTTCACATAAATTTACAATCTGTTTGTTAGTCATGATTCCTGAATCTATGTGATTTTCATTAGTACTGACAAAGAGTATCGAATTGGATATTCTGATCACCAGTTTTCGGTTATTTCAGGTGCAAAAGCGCAGTAATGAAATTTGTTTACAGTTGTATGAAAAAGAACTGCTGACAGATACATCTTATCTCCACATATACGGGTCTGTAGCTCTGTATGCTGTTCTCTCAATTAGTTCATTTAATTCTATCATTCAGAAATGCACTTTTGCTAACCTCAAAGTTGTTTCGTTCACATTTATAATTTGCGTGAATCCCATTAACACGTGTATTATTACAGGTTGCAAGAACATGACCTGGATGCAAAACAGCTGGCTGTTGTATATGTAAGAGAATATTTTGTTATTTGTTTACTTCATTATGATCATTCTGTCTCGAACTCGAATAGAGCTAACATGTGTAACATGGCATTGTTCCTTGAAATGTATTTGTAGTTGCTATACTATTGGCTGTTGATGACAGTTTCTCATTTTGGCTATGTTCATAACTTTATTGACTAAAAGTTTCTGAAAGCCCATATGTCCGTGCCATGTTTCCAAATAACAACTTATATTTTTTCTACCAATTCGGGTTATTTAATTTATGTGTGTAATAAATATCTCACATATCTTTTTGCAGGCTCTACACCAATGGAGAGATTATATAGCTCGTGAAGTAGATGAGAGCACTGGTTATGTGTTGCCAAATAAGGCTTTAATTGAGATAGGTACTGCTGATTTATTTTTGTTTTTACGGCACAGGACTTGATGTATTAGTTTGGCTAACTAACTCTTTCATTTCCACCCCCTATTGAATTCAAAAGCAAAGAAGATGCCTACAGATACTGCAGAGTTAAAAAGAATGGTGAAATCAAAATATCCATTTGTTGATGAAAATCTGGACCAAGTCGTGGGCATCATATGGAATGCAACTGAATCTTCTTATGCCTTTGAAAGCAGAGCTGAACAACTAAAGAAGGAACGTCTGGAGCAGGTATGTTTAGGTTGATCTTCTGTGTATTTCATATCTTCTTATTTGTTTGCTTTTGAGGATGGTGGGGGGAGGATCACAGAATGCGATTTCTTATGTGCCGATTATTAGCATTGACGTTTAAGCACCTTTGTTTGTATCCAGCTAGCGGACAGGGTTCAGACTATATCATCACCTGAGATGAAGACATCTATGAACTTATCAGGCCAGATTAGATCAATGGATAAGGAAATACTGAGCGATAACATACATCAGCAGGTAAGAGATAATTTCAGTGTCTGTAGTTTTTGTTCGCCCCTGTATTTATGTAGTTGCATTTTGCAGGTGGCACAGGCTACTTTTCAAGAACTGAAGAGACCTATGGCTTTGGGAGTAGTAGGGAATTCAACATCCGGGGGACAGAGAGATTTCTTTGGAGGATTTTCAAATAAGGTATAAGCGAGTGCTTGATCTGAACAATGAAAACATTTAAGTATTCATTTAAATGCATCAATGTCATTTTCCTTTTGAATTGTTGTTGAGTTATTGATATAGTGCATTCTTGGTCATATACTGTAAAATGTTTAAATAATCCTTTTGGTTTAGTTCTGAATGTTTTGTCTTTACAATAGTTTTTTGGAAGGAAAATGTTTGAAGAACCTTCAATTTTTGCAATAATTATGTCAAATGCCACCATTTTACCTTTTTCCTTCATGATTTAGCTATGCTTTCCTGGAAACGTTTTGAGATTTCCCAGTTAGCTTCATGTAGGAATTGTAGACTTATGTTTGTTATCATGCAATTGCAACTTATCAATAATTTACGGAATTGCAGTCTGAGAAGATGGAGAAGGCTAAATCCTATCCAGCCTTTTACTACCCCCAGCTTCCACAATATAGCCCTGAAGTTGGGTACGGCTTTCAATCAATAAACCGAACCATGGCGGGAACAGCACAGTCTCCCACTGGCAATAAGGAGAGGGATCTCCAGAACCCTAGAAGACGTCGATCTTTCCCACCTTCCGGTAACATAAGTGATACACACCAGTAATTGCTCTGATGTATGCCTTCAAATTCATCCTTCTGTGCAGAAAATAGCTGTAGAGAAAGGGAAACTGGGCTGTTTTAATCCGTGCCCCCTCATATGAGAAACTATGCCTCCCTCAGATTTTTTTGGCTAGACTAACAGAAATATGAGAATAGCCCATACCATTGACATTAGATGCAGAGCATGGGGAATGCCAATGTGGATTGGCTTGTGTGTAACAACTGACAAACATGTGCTGTGCAATTGTGAATACTGGAGTTGTACAAGTGGTATACTGTAATACTGTTATAGCATAGCATCAGAATACAAAGACAGAAATGAACACATAGCATCGATGTCTCTTTTCTTTATTTTTTCTTTGGACAGCATGCCTTGAATTATTTGCTATAATGTCTCCGTCCCGCTGGCTTCATCACACCTTCTTTGCTGGGTTTAGTTTCAATTCATCGTTTGGATTAGCCGTTTATGAATAGAGACGCTGTTTCTGTCTATGTTCACTCAGAGCGGAACATTGGGCCTGCACTGCAGCGGTGAAATGGATCTGTGTGTTCGCGCCCCCAGGATGAGCCTGGGAGGCAATGGAACATGTCAGTTAAAGTTGCAGGTAAGGCAGGCACCGGTCAAATCACGGCACTCGAGCAGATCGGCAGCTCTGCCGTGCCGTTTGTTTGCTATCTGGAGTACAGTAGTAGCGCGAGCTGTTTTCCATTGGCAACGCCTGTTCGATCAAGGCGTTCTACTCCCCTCAGCACATGACGCCAATGGGTTCCATCCTGCTGACGACAAATCGCTCGTCGCAGGCTTCACATAATCATATTTACATCACAGTTTTGGTGTGCATCGGCCTTGGCAGCCAAACCATTGCACACGAACAGCTTGCCAAGATCATGCGCGACCTTGTCTGCAACCACCCAAATCGAACAAACGATTTTAGCCTAAACAAGCAGAGCCTGTCGTTGATTGGCCAATGCTGATAACACATCAAATGACGTGTTAGCAACAAAAAAATAATTTATAATTAAGACTTTTACATATGTTCTTTTAATTACATGGTAGTCGCACACATGCATGGATACCACTACACGCAACACTACGCTCACAGCTTCAGAATACGTCTCATATGTTATAAGAGGCGAAAATCAACTAACACATCCTGATCTCACTAAAGTCATGTTGAAAATTCACCTGCATTCAGTAACTTAGACATTAATGTTAAAAAAAAAACTACCGTATAAAATCTACTTTAAAATTAAATCTTAAGATTCAAATTTTAACAGTATGCTATAGGGAAGATGCGTCCCTCTCCGCTCCAGATTTGCAACCTGCAAATCTCAAGTTGGCTGCCTGCAATTTGCCATTCCCCTTCCACCCACCAACGCAGCCACCCCACTGAAAAGCACACCGTGACGGCGCCCACCAACCCCCCCTCCGATCCCGACGCATGAATAAATCCCCTCCCTCTTGACTCACTAGACAAAGCCACAAGCCCAAAAGGCCAAAACCCTCCTCCCCTCCTCTCCTCTCCATTCCGCCGCCATGGCCGCCGCCGCCGCCACCACCCCCAACTCCCTCCTCCTCCGCCGCCCGGCGCCACCCAAGCTGGCCTCCGCGGCGGCCTCGCCGCTCCGTCTCCCCACGCGGGCCGCCAGGATCTCCTGCGCGGCCGTGGCCACGCCCGCGCAGTCTTCCTCCTCCTCCCCCGCCGCCGCCGCCGCCGCCGACCGCGGGGTCTACAACTTCGCCGCGGGCCCGGCCACGCTGCCGCTCTCCGTGCTCCAGAGGGCGCAGGCGGAGCTCGTCGACTACCGCGGCTCCGGCATGAGCATCATGGAGATGAGCCACCGCGGGAAGGAGTTCGACGCCGCGATCAAGAAGGCGGAGGCCGACCTCCGCGCGCTCCTCGCCGTGCCCGACACCCACGAGGTGCTCTTCCTCCAGGGCGGCGCCACCTCCCAGTTCGCCGCCGCGCCGCTCAACCTCTGCGCCTCCCCCTCCGACCCCGCCGACTTCGTCGTCTCCGGGTCGTGGAGCGACAAGGCGTTCAAGGAGGCCAAGAAGTTCTCCGCCGCGTCCGTCGCCTGGTCCGGCAAGGACGGCAAGTACACCTCCCTCCCGCCCTTCGACGCCATCGAGCAGAACCCCGAGGCGAGGTTCCTCCACATCTGCTCCAACGAGACCATCCATGGCGTCGAGTTCAAGGACTACCCGGAGCCCAAGAACAAGTCGGGCATCCTCGTCGCCGACATGTCCTCCAACTTCTGCTCCAAGCCCGTCGACGTCTCCCGCTTCGGCCTCATCTACGCCGGCGCGCAGAAGAACGTCGGCCCCTCCGGCGTCACCATCGCCATCGTCCGCAAGGACCTCGTCGGCAGCGCGCAGCCCATCACCCCGGTGATGCTCGACTACAAGACGCACGCGGACAACGCCTCCCTGTACAACACCCCGCCGTGCTTCGCCATCTACATCTGCGGCCTCGTGTTCGAGGACCTGCTCGCGCAGGGCGGCCTCGCCGAGGTCGAGAAGAAGAACGCCCACAAGGCCGGCATCCTCTACGACGCCATTGATGCCAGCGGCGGATACTACATCTGCCCCGTGGAGAAATCCGTGCGATCGCTGATGAATGTGCCGTTCACCCTTGCCAAAGGTGGGGATTTTGAGAAGCAGTTCATCGCCGAGGCGGCCAAGGAGGGAATGGTGCAGCTCAAGGGGCACAGGTCGGTCGGCGGCGTGCGCGCCTCCATCTACAACGCCATGCCGCTCGCCGGTGTGGAGAAGCTCGTCGCGTTCATTAAGGATTTCCAAGCCAGGAACCCTTGATTGGCTCATGGTGGTTATGGTATCTTGATACTGTCTTCAGTAGGAATGGTCTCTGTTCTTCATCATAGCATAATTAGGCTCTTTGCAAGAGCCGCTTTGCGCGTAAGAGATTTTCGATCCATCTGTTGCATCGGTACCGGTAACTATTCCGCGATGCTGCTGCTGCTGCTCTTCATGTGTTCATGGGATCTCATTCCCATTTTGTGCCATTGAATGTTATTATGGGAATAAAGGTAGATTCTTAGCTATCTGAGAGGAGTATATGCTGCTGAATTGCTGATGCATAATAACAAGGTTGCTTGGTCTTCTTGTGTGATCATTTGTGTGGTTTTTCTTGTGTAATCATTTTCTCCTTTGAGAAATATTTGCCGATGACTGTTCATTCGGATCATGTAAGATTGATCTAGCAGAAAATCTTTAGATTGGGGGTGAAATGTTAAATTGCCGGTAACTTTCGTGATGCTGTTTCTGTTTCTGTTTGATCTCATTCCCGTTTCGTTCATGCTGTCTCTTGATTCAGTGCTTATGTAACAATGTACAATTTCGAGCTCGGTTACAGTTCTATCAAAACAAACAAATTTGGTTGGTTCTGATGTTTGATCATTTCGGGCTCGGTTACAGTTGTTCTATCAATACAAACAAATTTGGTTGGTTCTGATGTTTGATCATTTCCTTAAGATTTATCGACAATCGTTCATTCGGTTTATGGATTTTTCCAGCAGAAAATTCTTCAGATTGGGATGCAATATCCAGGTTGTTATTAGTATTCCTAGTCTTGAGGTTGGTGAGCAAGTTCTTGAGTTTGGTGGCAAAGAGTATTTTTTCTTGTTGCTGTGTCTCGATCTGTAGTGGACTGGACTGGGCTCACTCAGAGATGATACGCTGAATCAACAAAATGAGATGAGTGCAACAGCTTCTTGTTGCAAGCCAACAAATTCTAAACAAAAATGTCATTTAAGTTCGAAATTTCAAACCGCACGTTTTGTAAATCTGCCTTAAAGCCAGGAGTACCAAAGGTGACTACGATCAAATCACAAAGAAAGTGTATTTGACTTTGTTCTGTCAATACTGAGCAGCAACAATCCTTTTTGAATACCTCGATATGTCAAACTTGTACTGTACTAGTTTGTCATCCTTGTTCATTTGATTATGTTTTCTAGTTGTGTTTCTACAATAAAGCTGTAAGCTGTTGTAGTTCCAGTCCCATGTTGATCGGTCGATGCATCTTTCTTTATAGAGACGTGAGGAATCCCAAATGCATTGGTTGCCTTTCTGAATCTTCGGCGTTTTCAAGTGAGAGGATCACTAAACCTGGGGTATACTAGTACCACTTGGTAATCATATGACGTCATCGATGATTAATCCCCCGTTTGGACTCTTCGTTTGGTATTGCTAATCTATTCGGCCGAGTGGATATTTCTGTGGCACCTTTCTGAATTTCTAAAAATAATGTTGGATCTTTTCTTCATTTTTTACTTGCTTTCAGCCAAAATAAGTTCAGGAATTTTGTGAGTCACCAAATACCTCTGGAATAGCTGCCATCAGAAAGCAAATGTTCTTCTGCTTGCTTAGTTTCATTGTCAGAGCTATGCAGTATTTAGATGTATATTAGGATAGGATTAATCTTACTGGGTCCTTCTTTTAATAAGAGAAGGTTATACTCCAATAATAAGAAGCAAAAGAAGGTCTAAGAAATACTTTCTGTCAAAATTATAGTAATCTAGTAATCGATTAGATAATGTTCAGATTTATAAAATTGTTTAGATTCGGAATTCTATATATGATGCCTAATCAATTACTAGGTTGTTATATTTTAGGACGAAAGAAGTAAGAAGAGCACCAGCTAGCTATCTGTTCATGCTGATTTATTAAGAAATCAATTAATCCAATCGTGACAGAAAATGTTCAATTCGGCCGAAACCGAATGGCACATTGAATCGTAGGCCCAAATATCAAAAGAGAAGGCCCAAAGTACTCCCCCCTCAGGCCCAAATATTCCGCCACAATGGGCCGTCACAGCCGCTCCGGCCCACTAAACGAGACGCGGGCTTACCGCGACGCGGTGTGCGTACATCGTAAGCAGCGGGCTCCTCCGCTTAAAAGCTAAGCTAAATTACTCCCCAAATATAAACCGCAGTCAGGGCGAAAAAAAGAAAGAAAAAAAAAACAAACGCGAACCGACTGCGAGTAGCAAGTAAGGCTAAGCATCCGTCTCCCCCCTTCTCGATTGTTCTCGATCTGCGGCGGCGGCGGCGGCGGCGGCGATGGCCGACGGCGGGAAGCCCCCGACGCCGGAGAAGAAGTCGTGGGCCGACGTAGAGGAGGAGGAGGAGGCCAAGGCGAAGGCCGCCGCGGCGGCGGAGGCGGCCTCCTCGTCTTCGTCGAACGAGCCGGCGGTGGACGCGCAGGCGAAGCAGATTGAGGCGCTGTCTCTCTCCGTGCCGGAGGAGCATGGCGGCGGCGGCGGCGACGACCAGGGCCCGCCCCTCCTCGACGACTCGGATGAGTCCCAAATCCAAGCCGTAAGTTCCGCGTCGGCGCTAGTGCTGGTTGGCCAATCTCGGTGGAGTCGGGAGCTGCTTTCTACGGTAGTTTGGTTGATCGGTCGATTGATTTCGAGGTGTTCCTGCTTAGGTGACCTCGGGCGGCACGGTGTACGAGTCGGCGGCGGCCTTCGAGGATCTGAAGCTGACGCCGGAGCTGCTCAAGGGGCTCCATGACGAGATGGGGTTCAGCCGGCCGAGTAAGATCCAGGCGGTGACCCTCCCCATGATCCTCACGCCGCCATACAAGGACCTGATCGCGCAGGCGCACAACGGCTCCGGGAAGACCACCTGCTTCGTCCTCGGCATGCTCAGCCGCGTCGACCCTAACCGGAAGGTCACGCAGGCCATCTGCATCTGCCCCACCAGGGAGCTTGCCCAGCAGGTTGATTGAGCACACATACTTTTATTATGTGCTAGTATGTGGAAATTTTTCTTTTCTTGTTGTGGATGTGCACACTGTAATGTACTCTGTTTGTTTTATTGTGATTTGCAGAATAAGTCGGTGCTTATGAGAATGGGGAAGTTTACTGGCATTACCTGTGCATGTGCGATCCCACCGGCTCAGAAAGATTATGTGCCGATCGCTAAAATGCCGAAGATTACTGACCAGGTGGTGATCGGCACTTCTGGGACACTTATGAAGTGGATTAATCATAAGAAGATCTTGACAAATGATATCAAGATACTTGTGTTTGATGAGGCAGACCATATGCTTGCCGAGGTATGGATGAGTTCTATTGCTGTACCTCTATCCAAAACTTGTGTATGCCCATTGCACAATGTTGTTTTCTATTATTTATTTTGTTAGGATAACACCTTGTGTTTAGTTATTAGGGACATTTGGGTTAGATATTAATCCTATGGAAAGAGATAAATGATTATTGCAATTTCTAAGCTGTATAGGAATTGGGAACAATGGAGCAAAAACCACCATAAGCTTGATTTGTTGTAAGATTTTTTTTTTTTTGACTTAACAAGAATATTAGGTGGCTTCATGATGACTGATTTTCTTATTCGAAGTGGCACCAAAGATTAGCTATGGCCTGTATACACAGTACTGGTGTTTCCATTGGTATTACAGATCGGGTCTGGTTGGGATGTAAAAAGGCTTAATGTTTTCTCAACTACTATATTTGCCACTGGTTTGTGCAGCATTGCATTATGTTTATTATTAAAAAATGAAAAGATAGTAATGTATTGGTCCATTGTTGCTACAGTATGGGTCTGATTGGAACGGAAAATGATATTAGCCTTCCTAATAGAAAAATATTTTGGTATTTACATATGTATTATCTAGATTAGAAGAGATTCATTCATATGGTTATGTTTTACATTTGGTAAGCCATAATCCCTCACATGACTAAACATTTGTTTAAAATTGATGTTGCTCGTATGTTTCATACTTTATATCTGCTTATGCACTCGATGAGTTTCTGTATTATGTGTTAATAGCTTTATTTTCACGCAATCTAACTTCACATTATAAATTTCATAAAGTCCAATTCCTTATAATGGTGAATGTATTCTCGCAGGATGGCTTCAGGAGTGATTCTGAAAGGATTATGAGGGATATACAAAGAAGCGCTGGTGGCTGTCAGGTAACATTTTTCTGGTCACTTTTAACTTCCTTTGCTTGAGTAGGATCACATGAAACAGCTTGCATGCTCCTTATAGAAGGCGATCTGGATACAGTTTGAAATCAGATATGAGGTTAATATGTCCATTCTGTGTTAAGAGGATTTTTTAGGAGAAGCATTTTCCTACAGTCTGCAAGTATACATGTAAATATGCAATCTCTTATTCAAGAACTGCAACCAATGCTAATGATGTAATTGGAGAACTCCTTGCTTGCTTGCAAGTAGTGGAAAGAGGGTCTAATTTTAAAATTTTTGGCCATTGATGATTTAATCTGGTTTGTTCAGCAATTTTACAAGATCATTCAGATGATCCCAGACATACCTTTTGAGTTTTAAACTAGTCTTTTCCATGTCATGTGATCATGTGTGGAGTTGATTGTCCAATGTGTGGAGTTGTTATTTATTTTTTGAACTGATGGCTGTCAGGTGCTTCTCTTTTCTGCGACATTTAACGAGAGAGTTAAAGATTTTGTTACAAGGGTCATTAAGGATGGGAATCAAATATTTGTGAAGAAGGAAGAGCTTACTTTGGAAAAAGTCAAGCAATATAAAGTTCAAGTCCCTGATGAAAGGGCAAAAATAGCAGTTATAAAGGACAAGATTTTTGAGTTTGGACAAAAAGTTGGACAGGTTATCATTTTTGTTAGAACAAAGCAAAGTACTAAGGATGTCCACAATGCTTTGACATTAGAGGACTACGTATGCTCCTCGATTCAAGGATCCCTTGACCAATCAGAGAGGGAAAAGATAATACAAGAATTCAAAAATGGGTACACCAAGGTTCTTATATCAACTGATGTTCTTGCTCGAGGTTTCGACCAAGCACAGGTACTATTTGTGTTTGTTGACTTTATACTTGAGCAAGTGTAAATCTTGTCTTTCTAACAATCTTCCTTTGAAAGGTTAACCTCGTCATCAATTATGACATGCCAATCAAGTTTGGCACAAGAGATGAACCTGATTATGAAGTGTACCTGCACAGAATTGGCAGAGCTGGTCGCTTTGGCCGAAAAGGTGAAATTATTTCTTTGGTTCTCTTTTGTCCAAAAAGAAAAATAAATGTTGTGGTTATAATTCAATGTTTAGTAAGTCTTCGGTTAATAAATAATGAGTCAATATCAGAGGTGGCCTTTATAAGAATGTTGAATTGCTGATCAACATTTTCGGCTGATGGATCCAAGTTCTAAGAGAAATCAATCAACTTGAGGATGGTCTTATCTGAGCAAACCTGTCTTGTAGTGCTGACATCTTGCCTATGTCTAGTCGAATACTTAACATAACGTATGTGTCTTAGACTCTAAGTTGAGCCTGAGCTTTTTGAGCTTTTCAGCTGTTTTCTGTGGATAAGATAGAATGTCAGTGGCTTGGTCAATTATAGCAGATCGTCTTTCTATATGGGCAATGATGTGTCTTCTGGTGCTTATAATCAATTTTTTCTGGACTTATTTCATGGTTTATGTTTGAACATTGATAGGGCTTGTAGACTAAGTGATGCTAGGCCAACCAAACACCTATCCAAATTCAGCCCTTCTATATTTTAGTACATATTCTGTAGCTTATATTCTTAACTGTCATTGCTGGTGCAGGAGCTGTTTTCAACTTGCTATGCGGCGAAACAGATAACACTGTGATGAGAAAGATTGAGACCTACTTCCAGCACAATGTTCCTGAGGTGTGTAACTGCAAGATGCATATGCCAGTATCTTGTGCTCCTAAGCATTAGCTTATTGTGTTTTGTTCTTTTGTAGGTTCGTAATTGGCAAAGCGAGGAAGATTTTGAAAGAGCTCTGAAGGATGCCGGCTTGGTTGAGTAACACCATTGGAAATATGGCATCAGATGCGCTCTTCACTTGTGACAGAACAGGCGCGTGATATTTACCAGCTGAAACAGCTTCTAAAGCAAAGCAATCGAGCTTCTTGAGCTCATCCTTGGTTATTATGTCGAGAGCTGTGAATTCTGTTAAAGGGACTCATCCAAACAATTTTGATGCTATGAGCTTATATGAAGCAAAGGTGTTCCTTCGCTATTTCGTGGGAACTTGTTGCCAGGACTAGATCTACACTTGCATTATACTCTGTTTACTTCGTGTACTTAACTGGGAACCTGTTTTGGTTTTTATGGCTTTGTCGTCGAGATGCGGTCACCGGTGTACGTTACGCCCTTGTGAAAAAACTGGAAACCTCTTTCTGGGTCAGTGTACTTGTACGCTTGCGCCATTGTTTAGTTGCATGTACGATGTTTCTTTCTGCGTCAGCTGTAAGTGTACACTTGATTCATTGTTTAGTTCCATGTACTATGTTCTTTTTCCTGTTCCCTGTACACTTGGCCACGCTGATACATAAGATGCACCATTATCTCTTCCTGCATGCTCCTTGTTTCAAAGAACGATTCGTGTATAAATTGGTCGCCTTTTTTACACCGTCGTAATGAAAAAAGAAAAAAAGAAGTTACAAGTTGTCGTGCTCGATGACCTGCGCCGCCCTCCACTCCTCTCCGGGGTTGACGACCACCGGCACCAGCATGGACGCCGTCCCGGTGCACAGGAAGTAGTCCTTGCCGAACTTCTTGTACATCTCCCCCGGGCTGCACAGGTACATGTCCTCGTACCCCATCCTCACCACCCTGAACCCCAGCCCGCTATTCTGCAAACGCATCAGCAAATTCAAAGATCAAAATCAGTTCAATTTCAACCAAGCTTTTGATGATCAATTTTCAAAAGAAAAAAGACCAAATTCAGTTCAATCTCAACCAAGTTTTGGATGATCTTTTTTCTTTTTTTTTATAAGTTTTTGACGTCTATGAAGATTTATTGTTGTGTTCTTTTTTTAAAAAAAAAAAAAAGCTTTGTCAATTTTTTTTTAAGAAAATAGAAACTACTACCTCCTTCGTCAAATGTTTGACATTTGAACTAACCAACTTCAAATAAAAATAGAAGAAGTATAGTATGTCAAATACGATACTAGATTACTATATTTTTGGGATAGAAAAATTATATACGAACATTTGTTGGTGGTGATTTTGGTTGTTTACCTGATCAATGGTGGTGAATTTGGAGGGCGCCGTGCTATAGATGCGCTTCTTCCTCTCCTCCGGCGGGGCCGCGTACACCCTGCTCACCTTCTTCTTGAGGATGGTGTAGAGGTTGTCCTCCACGGTCCACACCCCCTGCCGGGGCTCCTCGCCGCCGCCGCCGCCGAACCATCCGCCGTCCTCCCGCTTCATGGCCTCCGCCGGGGTGAGGAGCGCGAAGCCGGCGGTCGGCGGCGGGTGGGAGCAGTAGGGGCATCCCCGGAGCCCCTCCACCGCCGTGCCCCGCCGCTTGTCGAACTTGATGTGGCTCAGCATCGCGCTCGTCAGCGACACCGGCTTCTTGCCGTTGTTCTTCACCATCACCGCCGTCGCCATGCTCAGCGGGTACAGCGTCACCACGTACGTCACCTCCAGCGTCCCGCTCCCCTTCGTGCACCCCAGCTCAACCTGCAAATCTTAGACAAATTTTAGCCCAGATTCGAAGTGGATTTGTTTGCCTCAGAACGCAAACAAAATTCTTCAGGATGCCAACATGCAACATATTAAGGTCATGTTTGACACAGCTTCGGATTAAGATTTCTTAGAGCTGGTTATTTCTATCTCCATAAATCCGTGGATTAAGATAATGTAATTCTGTTGTAACGTTTGGATGAATTATTTTATTTATATTTTAGATGAAATTTTAAAAACTATAGTTCAACTTATAAACTTCAAATTCAACGTGGATTTAGGATCTAGAGTTGTACCAAAAGGACCTAAGTTAAATTGGTTTTTCATGTACATTCATTCTTGCGTGTTCTTGTTTTGAATTTTGTAGATTTCCTAAAATTCGTTCAGAACGAAATTCGCATTTGCAGACATTTGGGAATCGCGATGCCAACGGCAACATAGGAAATTGAATATTTAGGACTCGAATGCAGTCGTTTCCTTCTCATTCCACAAATATCAATCGAATATGATCTTGCACGTTCATGTTTTGAAAATATTTTTTTTGTAGAGTCCGTAAAATTCGTTCAAAAAATCATTATAAAAAATTTTGAGAACGGGAAGTGTACCTGCACTGCATCGTAGGAGTCGGAGTCGGCGTCCACGACGGACCACTCGGAGCCGACGAGGAGCGACTCGGCGGCGCCGGAGGAGGACACCTCGCTGAGCGCGAGCCCGACGCCGCCCTTGACCTCGCCGCCGGCGCCGGCGCAGGCGACGGTGTGGAGCACCTCCCTGCACCCGTCGTCCTTCCAGTACACCTTGGGCCGGTACGAGGTGACCAGCCCGTCGGCGAGCCGGAGCTGCAGCGAGCTGCCGTTCCGCACGCTGAGCTCGGCGGTGGGCGCGCCGGTGGCCGGGTCGGCGGCGAACCGGAGGCCCTTCCGTCCGAACGACTCCTCCAATGACTGCGGCGTCGGGGCCGCCGCCGCCAGAGACGACGCCGCGGCGGAGGCCTTGACGGCGGACGGCCTCGTCGGGAGGTGGAGGGGGAGCAGCGAGGAGGTGGCCATGGGTGGAGTGGAGAGGCGGGGGCTTGGGCTTTCACTGGAGCCTCATATCCGCGGGGCTTCAGGATAGATAGTTTTTTCTCATTGTCTGCTTGTTTGCGTTGCTCCCGCGCGTTTTTTGGCGCTTTTTTGCACAGGAGATATTGGAGGGGTGGTGCGTACGCGTACCTGCAGTCTGCAGTGCTGATTATCCAGCGATTTCTTTTTCGTAAAGTTACAAAGTTTACTATTAGTCTAACTGTAAATGTAAATGCGAGCGTCCGTATTAAATATAGAATTTGATTACTTAATGAGTTCAGAACTTCAAGTGAACTAGTTACATTATAATGAATCTAACCAATTGAACTGCGTTCACTTTACGATTGACCAGCAAATTTCAATTGTTTTGTGGTCGATTTACAGCTGGATATTCGAGTTGGACATGCTCGAAACTCGCCGAGGTTGTGAACACTGGTGCAGTGACTAAGTCAAAACGGTAAGAATTTGCAAGTACTACTTGCTCGGTAATTCAAAATAAAACGTTCAGAAAGCGATGATGCAGCATTTCGGAAGCTTACAGTCCTAATTTTATACCCCCTCCGTTTCAAAATGTTTGACGCCGTTGACTTTTTAGCACATGTTTGACCGTTCATCTTATTCAAAAAATTTAAGTAATTATTAGTTCTTTTCCTATCATTTAATTCATTATTAAATATATTTTTACATATTTCACAGAAGTTTTTCAATAAGATGTACAAATATTTCGAAACGGAGGAAGTAATACTAAAATGTCTTATTGGTGAAATCTTACCACAGTGGTCAGGATGGCCGAGTGGTCTAAGGCGCCAGACTCAAGTTCTGGTCCTCTAACGAGGGCGTGGGTTCAAATCCCACTTCTGACAATATTTTCGATCATTTTTTTGAATCTTTTGCTTTAACTTTATTATAGCCTGGACACTAATCTTTTCCAAACAGCACGATAGACCGTGTCTTTGACAAACAAAAAAAGTTTCCCTTCTTTTTTAAAAAATCTTTTGCTTTAACTTTATTATAGCCTGGACACTTATCTTTTCCGAAGAGCACAATGTATCGTGTTTTTCACAAAGAAAAACAGTTCTAATTTGTTATAGCCTGGCCACCAATCTTCCCCAAACAGCATGATGTACAGTATCATGTTTTCTTTTTTTTTTAGAAACACAGTACAAACACAGGTGCTCACAACGTGCGCACACTCACCCCTATAAACGCACACACGCACACCCTACCCCTATGAGCAACTCCGGAAGACTGGACCGGCATATGTTGAGATTGACAAAATCACCACAGGCGCGCCTCAATGTCGAGGGGTACGTCGCCTACCACTGAAAGAATAAATAGCCGTAAATACGAGCACCCGTGTTAAATCTAGAATTTAAACCCAAGTGTACTGGTTCCACCATAAAGAACCTAACCAGTTGAGCTATATGCCCACTTCGCAGTATCGTGTTTTCAGTAAGACAGCTTGCGCATGTTAAAGCATCCGAAACCTGTGCGTCCTGCAGCCAGTTAATGCAACGCTATGGACGACGTGTTTGTTTACTTGCACAGCATGGTTAGCGCGCGTCGGTGCACAAGCAAAGTCTGGTTCGCACGCGCGAGTGCATAGGCGAACGGTGTTTGGTTGCCAACACGACTACTACATTCGTCCCATAAAAAAAATTAATATAATATCGAATGTGACATATTTATGTTTAGATTCATTTGTACTTAAAAAATGTCACATTCAGTTTTAAATTTATTTTTTTAGGACGAGGGTATATCTCACTACGTTAGATCTAGTCATTTGTGACGGATTAAAATTCTCATCTTTAATAGATAAGTGGTGAGTGATGACTAAACTTATTAGGATCTCACTTGTGACAGAACTAAATCTTCATCCGTAATAGGCTTACTCCTCGTCATTGATGACTAACCCTTAAGGACCTTACTTGTGACCGGCCTAAATCTTCGTCTGTAACATGTATACTTTTCATAACTGATAAGTAAAACAAATGCAAAACAGCCGTCCGAGTTAGGCCAGAGGGAAACGCGAGAAACTACTCTATATGTCCTAAAATACAAAAACCTATTCGATGTTTCTTATATCTTGGCAAACATCTTATATTTAGACATAGAGAGAGTAGCTCCGATCCTCGACCAGACTGACACCATGCAACAGCAACACTTGAGCAGGAGGCGAGACCGGCACGCACTGCAACCAAAAATTTTTTTATTTATACTTTTTTTTATTAAAATATTTACATAAATATTTTTTCCGAAAATTTACAAATCTAATCGCCTGCCGCCCTTCCAGAGAGCGGCAAGGGACCTAAATACAACTTTATATCAAAATACAACTTTTAGCGGCAGGCGATTAGATTTGTAAATTTTATATCAAAATGACCTTATAGAGAGCGGCAGTCGATTAGATTTGTAGATTTTCGAAAAAAAAATTATTTTTTAAATATTTTAATAAAAAGTGTATAAATAAAAGAAATTCCTGCAACCACGCAACATCTCAGAAAAACGGTCTCACGAATCACGATCCCTCTCACCTTCCAACCCTGACCGCACTTGAGCAGCATATCGTCCACTTGTTGGCCCATGGGCACCACATCCCCCTACGATGAAACCACAGTTCCTTTCTCATCGTACCAAGTAGCAACAATCACAGTGGTCACCGTATTATAGGTTTGGTTTGGTTTGGTTTGAGGCCTAAATTGGTCTTACCAAGTTTTGTCAATGATAAATTTTGATAAATTTTAGCATGACTAAATTTGATAAGGTAAAATTGTATTTAGACTGAAGCCAAAATAGCCTAAGTTAACTATTGAAATGACCTATTTTCTTAGACATGCCAAAATTTGGCTTCAAACCAAATAAACATTAAACACTGTTAAAATATATTGGTAAGACTAATTTAGACCACAAACCTATCCAGCCCATAACTACACAGGTAAGGTGCCCCTTTTTCAGCAACAGGAGGTAGTAGTAGTACTTCAGTCTGTACCTACGCTTGATCGGTTCATCAACAAGCAGTAGCAGCACTGCACTGCAGTCCGCAGTTAAAGTGCTTGGTAGTACCATCCATCCGCTGAGCTATGTTAACAAATAAAGGGCCCTGAAATGATAATACTACTAGTACTACTCATCAAGCAACCAAATGGAATGATGCAAGCAATGCCCCAGCTTTAGAACAGCCGCGAAAAGCAGTGAGTCAGCTTCGCAATAGCTGCTTAGTGGAGCACTTAAGAGGCGAGACCCTGCATCATCAGATGTATATAAAGCAAGATTCTTTTAAGTAAAATAAATAGCACCAATCTAACCCACTTCCAGAACCACTCAACAACGGGATTATAGTACTCCACCTCCCACTGAATAAGCGCAAAACGCAACGCACCAAAGCCAGACATGGTCTTTGCAACTTCTTGTCTTTTGCCGCTAGGTTTTTTTCTGGCATTTTCGACGATACTATAAACGGAGTCTTAGAGCGAGCTAAAGAAAAGCAAACCGAAAACGGGAATACGGCAAAAGAAAACTAGGCAAAACTAACTAGCCAACTGCTCCCCAGTAGCAGCCAAGCAGCAGGATCTTGGGCCCGTGCTGCCAGTTCCACAGATGAGTTTTCCAGACCATCAGTTCCTTGGACCACATGCCTGTTGAGTTCTTCAGGACCGTCTTGTTCTTCATGGCTAGCTAGGGAACATGGGGTATGTGATCCAGTTAACTAGCTTTGACGGTGCCGTTGGCAAGGGCAGGCTTCTCAGTCGCTGCTGTTTGGGCGACCTTCGCTGCATAGGTAACGGCTGGAGCTGTGCCGTTCTCTGCAGGAACCTTCAGTTCTCCATTGACACCATTTGGTAGCTTTGGCTTCGCAGTAGCAGCATCCTGCTGCTTCTCTCCAGTGACAGAATTTGGAGCCCTACTGTCCCAGACCTAAAATGATAGAACCGACCATTAGAGTTACCAAAGAGGCATAAGAGAAACCAAGGTGCACAGATTGACAAATGACAAGGCTCAGGCTTATGTATACCTGCTTTTGGATCTGCTGTTGTTTCACCCGCTTTTCCTGCATCAACTTCTGACGGTTCTCATAGAAAGCAAAGTCATCCAAGATGGAGGTCTTACTGACATGCTCCTTGAATATCTTAAGCATTTGAATGCCTTGGTCAAGGTTTACCTGAAATTTAAACAAGCAGGTCAAATAAGATAACCGCATGGTGTGGCTTTTTGGAAGTCGAGAACTAATTTGGACAAATATAAGGTACCTCTTGTGTGTCACGGCTATTTGTCACTGGCTTGTTCTCATTGTTCTCTAGGATGATGTGCTTGAGAATATTGTTGGGCACATCTTTGACAATGTGCCACTTGAGAGATAAGGAACCATTCCACTTATCTTGTTGCCAGTACTCCAAGGTCTTCTCAAAATCAACAGCGCCAGTCATTTCAGCAACACCAACAAACTGCCCACTAGTATTAACCTTAAGTTCACAGCAACAAAGACAAAATTAGGAAAAAGAAACCATGATTAACCTTCACAAATGAATACAAGACACAAATAACTTACCGAGAAAAACAAGAATATTGGGCATTTGGAGCTCTTAGCCTGAGCTTCCTGATAAGCAGCATCAAGCTTCTTGTTTCCATTAGTGGTACTTGCCCACACATTGTACTTTATGCTCTTATGGATATCATCCTCACTGTATGATTTAATGACAAAGAACTTTGCATCGTCATATTGGACAGGGAAGTCATCTCGGTTGAACTGTGTTCTATCAGGTACATCAGTAGCATTCTTGCTGTCGCTTGAAGGAAGGCTCTGCCCTTTCACAGCAATAGTGACAGTATGGCCAAACAATTTCTGGTTCTTGAAACGGCCTGATCTAGGACCTCTGTTCAACTCAATTGTTCCATCCTGACTCTCATTGCCAAAACCATAGTACCCATTACCACGGCCTCTTGGCTTGTACCTGTTATCCATACTAAGACCCCACCGACCATATAGCCTGGAATCATAACCATTACTACCATAGCCATTACTTCCATAACCATTTGTGCTGTACGAAAGACCAGTTTTGTATGAGTTTCCATACTGGCTGTAAGACCGGGTCCTATTCGGATATGTAGGAGCAGCTGATCCTGTTGTAGTTGTAGGTCTTCTGTTATTCATGCCCTGCATTACAGAGAAGCCAAATAATTCAGTTCACAATCAAAGCCGTAGCAGATCAGGACAGTGCATTCATACGGAGAAAAAAAGAACATGTTTTCGTAAGACTCACCATCTGCTGAGGTGTGGAGCCCTTGTTTTGAGTCCTTGCAGAAGAGCCATTACTGAATGTTGAAGACGACATGTGATTGGTTGTAGTTGTTCTCTGCTGTCCATTTGTATAAGCAGAACCATCATACCATGCAAAGTGTGCTCCTGTGCTGTCATACCCATATGTAGAGTCCAGGTAACCAGCAGAAGGAACTCCACCTAGCAAGGGTGCCCTATAAGTTCCATCAGAGGTCAGTGATGAATTTTGCTGGCTTGATCCAAGGGGTACAGTTCCACTGTTACTGTGAACAGTACCATTAGGAGCACTATTTGTGGTTGTTTTAGCAGGATCTGCCTTAGTTGTTGGTTTGTCAGGATTGGCAGAAGGCTGCAGGTCGCCTTGAGTGGTAGAAGGAACTGGTGTAGGAGGCTGATAATACGAAGTTGGATACTGATAGTGCTGGCCAAACATTTGGCCATCAACCGTTGGAACTGGGGAACTAGCAGGGGAGTATGCACCATAAGGAGCATACCCATATCCATAAATATCTCCATATACTGCCTGTGAAATTCCAATGGCCAATCAGAATAGTTGATAGCACAGCACGCAAGATTCTCATGACAGGATATTTAGTGGCAGACAAATAACAGTGAACACAAAAGATTCACAGAGAAGCAATAGTGCACAGAGCATAAGCAATAAGAAGAACCACAGATAACCAAACCATAGCCAAATAAGTGAGTGCATAGCATTCCACTTATTACATCCAACAAGATTTGACAGGACAGCTCCCAACAGACAATAATAGCAAATATTTGGACCATTTCTACATTAAGTATATGACACATGGTGCAATTTATGGTCAGCAATATCACATGGAAAGGAAAAGGTAATATTATCTAAGATTAACTTACTGGGGTAATCTCCACTCCATCTGGATTTACATATCTAGGATAATCATCCCACTCGCTCACTGAACCGTCGTAACCTGGTAATTTTGCAAACCAGCACAATTCTGTAAGCGTAGGAGAAACCATGAAAGAAGCTAATGTCCTATAAATAGCCACAGGGCTTATCACAGCGCTAACAAATAGGAATGAACAAGAAAAAAAAAGACATGTCAGCTATTCAAAATAGCTGTACTCAATGATCACCATAAGAATTTTTCCATGGTTCCTCACCTCCATAGTAGTATGCTGGCAGGTAGAACATGTTGGGATCCATAAAATCCTGAAGCACTGGCGTGATGGACCGCTCAGGAGGAATCGCCACGCTAAGAGGCTGGCTGGCTGCAGGCCCCTGCTGGATTAACAGTCAAAAATCACCACACCCACACGTATTAGAATCACATATCACCGATAGAAAACCAAGAGCATACACGCAAACATCAAGGATCCATCATTTCCACTGTTTCATCCAATACCTTCTTAGCGCCGGCAGGCTCGGTGGCCGCATCCACCGCCTTGGGCTGCGCATCCAAAGACAACTTCTGCAGCAGATCCGTGGTTTCTTTCAACAGCAAAACAATGAATTAAGGAGAAAACAGGTTCATTCAGATCCCAGAATCCAATCCTTCAAACTAAACCCTACTAAACATCATGATAATTATTTGTGTATGAATAAATAAATAATTAATTATTCGATTTCACAATCAACAGAAGGCTAAAAACAGTAAACACAGCCCGATCTGGAGAAGTCAACCCTAGCATGACCACGTACCCCCGGGAGGTAGACGGCCGCCGTACAGCCTCAAAGCACACCCAGCCCAACCAACCCTCAAGCCAAAACCAAATCCCCAAACCCAAACCCCAAAAACCTAGAAAAAAAATAATCAAAAGTCACAACCCAAAGGATACGATCCGCGACGGGGGCAGCGGCGGCGGCGGCGGCAGGAGCCGGGGCAGGAGCGGCAGCAGCAGCAGCAGCAGCAGCGGGCGCCGGCGCGGCGGCCGGGACCTGAGGCGGCGCGACGGCGGCCATGGCTTTGGCTCACGAGATAGATCCCGAGCAGAGAACACCCGGAGGCGGCGGGGCGGCGGTAGATCCGGCGAGACGAGCGAGCGAGCGCGCGCGCGCACCCAGCCCCTTCTCCTCCCTTCCTAGAGATAGCTAGGCGCGGGTAGAGAGGAGGCGGCGGCGGCGGCGGTGGTGGCGGCGGGATGGGATGGAGAGGCGGAGCCGGAGCAGCGAGGCGGCTAGCAAACCGGCAGTACGGTGTGAAAGGGGAAAAGAGGAGGGTTTTGGGTGAGGGTCGGGGGGCTCATATAGGATAGGGGAGGGGGGAGAAATGGAGCGGACCACTGGACCACGTCTCACTGGACGCCACCCGCATTGGATTCCACTCCTCTCCAGTTTGCCCCTGATTTTTTTTCTCCCTTTTTAGTGATACCGATTAAAAACTTTTTTTCTTTGGTTTTTTTATGTTTTTTTAACGTGGATGGAGAATGGGTGGCGGGTTATTTGGCTTGTGGCCTAATGGCTTGTCGTATCCATTTTTTTCACTTGGTACGTTTGCATTTGCTCTTATAAAAAAAATAAGACTTTGGTGGAGTGAGCGTAGTTCAATTGGTTATATTCCTTATGGTGAAATCAGCTTACCCGGGTTTAAAATTTCTATTTGATATGGGTGCTCGTATTTACAATTATTCTTTTCGTGGTAGACAACATATTCGTCGATAGCGAGACGTCTATGGTGACTTTGTCAATTTTAAAATATACTGATCTAGATTCTAGAAATACTTATAGGGGTAGGCTGTGCGTGTATACATTTATAGGTTTAGGGTTTAGGTGTGAGCGTATATGTGTTGTAAGCGTCTGTATTTGTATTGTGTTTCTAAAAAATAATAATGTTTCGTATTTGCTTACTGGCTAAGTAAAATGGTTTGACATGCTGTACTCACATTGATTGCATGGCTTACATGCCATTGATAAATTTAGAGCGTTAAAATTTATTTTAAAAATATTCTACATATTTGTATCCTGTTTTTTCAATGTTGGTTTGGAGTAGAAACATAAAATTCTGACTCAAATTATTTTACGTTGTCTTATTTATTTCTCTACTTCTTTATGGTTTATTAGCTGAAGCCAACCAGCTCGAATGTAGGAGTATATAGTTTTGTTAAATAAGCGCACAATTTCTTAAAAAAAGAAGTTCTTAAAAAACTCATAGTGCACACTGTACAAGGAGGTGGCGATTTACATGTCAGGTATTTTTTTAGATAGAGAAGAAATGATGTCTTAGAGAGGGGAAAAGTCAATGCATGCCTATGTAGTGAGCTGCTAAGCACCGTGCCTAACAACAACCGCGTGAGTCCAATGACTCCACCCCACCACCGATCGCTTGTCTCCATTTGCACCCGCTCCAGAAACCCCTACCCCTTTCCAAGCCCCTATACATCACACACAAAAAGAAAAAGGAAAGAAAAAACAAAACAAAACAAAAAAATTATAAAAAAAACGCGTTCAGCTTGGAGGATGAACCACGGCGCACTGGACGTGTCCAGTGATCCCACGCGGCCACGCTATGCACGCGACGCCCACATCCACCACACTACCACAGCCACAGCCTTCCTTTCTTTTCTTCTTCTCTTTTTTTCCTTTCCTTCGCGGCGGCCACAGCCAGCAGCGAACAGCTTTTTTTTTTTTCTTTTTCCTTTTTGTCTCCCCTCGCATATAAAAAACAAGCCAGGATAAGATCTCGCACGTGCCGTGCCTGCGCCTCCTCCTCCCGTGCAGCCATCGAACGCGGGGTCGTACGAACTGAGATGCGAAAAAACGCGAGGAAATCACGCCAAAAACCGTAGCAAATCCCGTCCCCGAAATGGATCCGTGTGCCCGTGAGATTCTCCCGCACAAATTCCATACTTATTACTTCCCCTCCACGGCCGCACCCCCAAGTCCGTGAGATCTATACCCTGAAATCCCACTGTTTCTTCGCAAAGATCGCGTAATTCTGTTGTTGCTGTTGTTGTAGATGCCGCGTGTGTATCGTCCTGATCTGGGCGTGCTAAGGCCGTGCAACCCTACAGTGGCTTGTGGCCTCGTCGCCGGGGAAGTAGGGCGGCGGGCATCGTCGTCGTCGGAGAGGACGACGTGGAGGAAGCCGGAGGTGGGGTGGATGAAGCTCAACTTCGACGGGTCGCGCAACGACGCGACCGGGGCGGCGAGCATCGGCGGCGCGTACCGCGACCACGAGGGCGCGTTCGTGGCCGGCTACGCGGAGCGGATGATCGTCGGCGCGTCGAGCTTCACCGCGGAGCTCGCCGCGCTGCGGCGAGGGCTCGAGCTGGCGGCGAGGTACGGGTGGCGGTGCGTCTGGGCGGAGGGGGACTCGAGGGCGGTGGTCGACGTGGTGCACGGGCGCGCCGGGGTGCGGTCGGAGGAGGACCGGAGGCAGTGCGGGGAGATCGCCGCGCTGCTCCCGGCGCTCGACGGCGTCGCCGTGTCGCACCTGTGCCGCGACGAGAACAAGGTGGCGCACGGGTTCGCCAAGCTCGGCCACAAGGCGCGGCGCCGCCGGGTGTGGCACGCCGTGCCACCCAGCGAGGTACTCGTGTTCCTGCAACGTGATGCCGATAGAGGGTAAAAGTACAAGGACCGAACAACACAACGTTAGTCGTTGATCGATGTGATCTTTCTCTGTAAAAAAGAAAGTTAACTGAGAATTAAACACCATCTAAAATAATGTCGGTAACGTTAGTTATTGATCAGACATGATCTCTCTCTGAAAAAAAAAAAAGTTAACCTGGTGAGATTTTAACACCGTGTAGATAGATGAATTTGAACATAAGGTTGTCCTACGTGGTAAGATAGTCGTTGATCGATGTGACATCTCTAACATTACTCTCTCCGTTAAAAAAAGGACTATCTAGATAGAAATTTGACACCACCTGCAATAATAAATATAAACATAAGATTCAACAATGAATACGA
This sequence comes from Oryza meridionalis, assembly GCA_000338895.3. NCBI lineage: Eukaryota > Viridiplantae > Streptophyta > Magnoliopsida > Poales > Poaceae > Oryza > Oryza meridionalis. The sequence continues at coordinate 3,259,561 of CM002526.2, forward strand.
ACATGAGATTTCTTTAGGTGGTATTAAATTATCATTTAGATTGGTTTATTGTGAGATAAAAGAGTACTTCAGTTTTGTGGGATTTATAATGAGATACAACGAATATGAACATGATTTTTTTTAGGTGGCATCAAATTATCATTTAGATTGGCTTAGTGTGAGATGCAAGAACTACTTCAGTTTTGTGGGATTTATAATGAGATACAATTCCTTGTCATTACTTCGCTCTGATAAAATCACTTTTATATAAACGCGCTAGCTCATATTTTGTTGATTTGCGCTGGACAGCTTAAAAGAATGAATGACGAAGAGTTTGTAGGCACAGAAGTACAGTACAGCGTCAAAAAAAAACAGAAGTACAGTAGTGCGTGCGTAGTCGGATTCAGTATCATCTTGCCTTTTTTTTTTCTTGGGTAATGGGATATTATCTGACGTAACGATGGATTATGCAGCATAATTTCGTTTTCTAATTACGCACGGTTGAGGCCTGGATGCACGTGTCACGCCTAGCGAGGAGGAGTCTGCGTCAGATGTCATCCTGGACAAGGACCTTATGATAGATTTATGGATCATGTGCATGATTGGTTTAACTGTTTCCATCATACCCTACGTATACGATTCTTGAAATTGCCCAATTTGCGTACCCCTACAGATTTTTTCATGGGGTCAACCAGAGTTGTTGGTCAAGTACTACTGGAGTAGTAGCCGGCAACGGCAGTGAAAATGACGTGCCAAGAATGAGCCAAGGGCTAGGATGGGAAATGCAGCTCACTCACTGGATGCAAGCTTCTTAGGGTGGTGTGTTTAGTTCACGTCAAAATTATAAGTTTGGTTGAAATTGAAATGATATGACGAAAAGTTGGAAGTTTATATGTGTAGGAAAGTTTTGATGTGATGAAAATGTTGGAAGTTTGAAGAAAAAGTTTGGAACTAAACTCGGCCTTATAAGGGCATTGGCAGTGCATCCGCTGTCATTCAGTCCAGAGTCCGGGCTTACCACATCATAGATTCCACACCATGTTTGTTTCACCCGATATCAAAGGAAGACATGCGCTCCTTGTAAGTGGTTGTCAAAGAGGGGCAACCTTTACGCATTGTTGCTGCTGTCGAGGCTTCGCACATGGCAGACAAGGAGAAGGGAGGAAGGGAAGATGGCGGCAATCGAGCTGCTACCACCAAAACGTCGTCTTCGAGCCATTACTGCTGGAGGTTGATCCTGAGTTGGCCAACCGTCTGCCATGATCCGTAGTGGTCGTGGTCGACCCAGAGCTAACGAGCTCGATCCGCTCCGTCGAGGTCAATTCGGAGCTGCCTCTCTCGATCCGCGCTACCGATGTCATTTCACCGTTAGGAGCTCAATAGCCGCCGGAGGACAGGGAGATGGGAAGGGACCAAGGGAGGTGAGGATGTCTTTGGCTTCACCAGGCTCACCGCCAGATCCCCAGAGGTCACCAACCGCGAGGGAGCTGAGTCCGAGCCAGATCCACCCCAAGCTCGCTGTCCTATTCGGCAGCGAGGACAGGAGATCTGTGGCGGTTTGGTGTCGGCGATTGGGTGTAGAGGTAGTGATGCGGCGGCACCTCGACCCCGACAGCTAGATCCGGCTGCCCCGCTACCGCTCCACCCGGTGCCGTCGCCGCTCAGTCGCACCGCCACTTGGGCCGCTCTGCCCAGCGTCTTGGCTTCGTCGGCCGGTGGGGAAAGGTGTAGAGGGAGAGGGGGATGAAAAGTGAAAGAACCCACTACAAGTAACTTGTACTAAAGAGTATGTGGCTTAATACGTTCTTAGTTTAGGTGGCATGTAAGGTACAACAAATCTGGCACTGTTATTGCCCTAAGACTTCTAACTTGATTTTATTTGAATTCTAAAAAATTTTAGTTACAAAATGAAAAAATAAGTTAAAAATCAGAAGTTAGGAGCCCAGTATTTCAGATTCCCGTTAGCCGATTACTCACCAATTGCATTTTAGATTCTCGAGCTGCTACAGTAGTACTACTCCCAATCCGTAGCCAGTTGCTTGTCTTGGCTTGGCTTGCCGTGCCTTGCTGAAATTCCCCAGCTCCCTTCCCCAAATCGAAGCTGAATTGCACACATCTCAATCAATAATGCTCCCCCAGATCTAGGTGAATCATCAAATTTTTTAATTACTCACATCATCGTACATATAAATAATTCTTGCATGATTAGCCGCCATAGAAATGACAGTAATAGTAGCATCCAGAAATTTGTTCATTTAGTAGTACTTGACCAGTGACACACTGACACCTAGTGGCTACTTGTCCGAAGAAATGAACTCCAAGCTCGAGAAATCCACACCCAAAAAGATCTCAACTTTTGTAGTCTGATGATTTGATGACCAGATGAAACCAGGTTTCTGAACAAGCTGAGCTAGGAATCCTGCAGCTGGGTGGAAGTAGGCGTGTCCATGGCGCGCGCGGCGGCGACGTCGACGCCGGTGTCGGTGTCGGGCATGGTGGTGACCCTGACGACGAGAGGCGTGCGGACGCGGTGGTAGCCGTCGGACCAGACGATCTCGCCGAAGTCGTACCGGCCGCGCGACAGCTTCGCCGGCGCGACGGTCACGTAGTAGGAGGCCGTGTCGCGGTACGGGGAGAAGGCCAGCGCCGGCGGCCACACGGCGGCGCGCGCGCCGTGCGGGCTGACGACGGCGGCGCGGTACACGGCGTCCCTCCGGGGCCCCACGTTTGTCACCGTCCGCTTCACGGTCACCGTCGCGTTGAGCCGCGGGAGCACGATGGCCGGGTAGTTGAGGTCGTACTCCGGCGGCGGCGCCGCGCCGCCGCCCTCGCCGCCGCAGCTCGTGTCGAGCGACGGCGAGGGGAGCACCATCTGGCGTATCTGGTACCTGGTGTAGCCGAGGCCGCAGAGGAAGAGGACGTGGTCGCGCGCGCCGGCGTCGTAGACGAGGCCCGGGTCCAGCGCGCGCAGCGGGTCGACGTGGCCGGCGCCGACGTCGAACGCGTCCGCCGCCTTCAGCGTCCCGCCGGCCAGCATCACGTCGGACGTGTCGTCGTACATGTACGCCGTGGTCATCAGCGCCGACTTGATGGCCGCCGGCGACCACGTCGGGTGCACGGCCCTGACGACGGCGACGATGCCGGAGACGTGCGGGCACGACATAGACGTGCCCGAGTCGAAGTTCCACGTTACGGAGCGCTTGTCCAGCGGGATCACCGTCGGCGACGACATGGGCGGCCACGCCGCCAGGATGTTCACGCCGGGAGCGGTGACATCAGGCTGCACGCGACGAAGAATCACAAACCAAAACACACGAATAAATGGTTTTGATACATATTCGTCGTCAAAATTTCTCCTAAAAATTTATCGAATATAAATATAGTATAATTATACTTTAACTTATACGTAACTTTCACATAATTTTGAATCATTAGATTTACTTTAGAATTCATGTAAGAGGGGAAAAGTAAGAAAATCATAGCATGCATATGGGTAAGGACATTTTCCTGAGACGTCTTGCTTCGCAAAAACAGCATGTTATCATGTTATTTTGAAAAGTTGTATATAATTTGTATTGTATTTACATATAAGTATAATACAATTACACTATAATTATAAGGTTATAGAAAATCTGTCGATAAATGTATAGATAATTCCCACGACAATATCACACCATTTTCGCCATGAAATCCACACGCTCTGGAGAATGAAAAATGTGGTGGCGTACCTTGAGGATGTGAGGGGAGATGGAGCTGGGACCCCTGGAGGAGAAGTAGGCGACGGTCGGCGCCGGCGACTTGCCGACGAGCGTCCTGCTCGGGGAGAAGCGCACCGTCGGCGGGCGGCTGCTGCCGCGGATGTAGTCGAGGATCCGGGTGCCCTGGCGGAGGTCGACGTGGACGGTGGGGAGGAAGTTGTCCTGCGTCGACCTGCGGGAGATGGTCTCGGCGAAGATCAGGCCGGCGCCGGCGGCGGCGTACACCGCCAGCGCCGCGACGCCGCTGGACGCCGTCGTGGTGGAGAAGCACAGCACGATCTTGCCGGACGCCGCCGCCCGGCTCCCGTTGGTCAGCTGGTCGAATGAGCAAGACCTTGGCATACAGCAATTGGAACCGTGTGATTAAGGATGCACATTTGCAGAAACCACACCTATGTTTGCTAGTAGCTTTTTTTACCAGTATTTGATTTGTGTAATGGGTTAAACTTGCACATTTTGTCTCAGAAGATCTATATATGTATCTGTGTTCGAATTGATCGAGCTGTTTTCTTGCAAATAGTTAGATTCTACTTTTTCCGTTTCAGATTATAAGATTTTTTAGCATTTTGTCTATATTTATATAGATGTGTTTAGATTTATTAACATTTATATGAATGTAGACAATGATAGAAAGTTTTATAACTTGAAACGGAGGTGGTACTCCAGTATAGTAAGTTCAGGGGTGCTGTGGTGGTGATGACTATCGTAAGAACAAAACATGGCAACTAACCAGTCATTAACCTTGTGGATCATGATTTTCATGTCTCACAGTTTCCTCTAACAAAATTCAAAAATTTTCGCTCCCCATGCATATCCTGCGAACCATATATAGGAGTAGTCGCTAATCTAGTGTTATCGATATTTTTATTTATTATTTTATTAGCTAAAAATATTTTTAAGACAATTCATGCTCATGAATGTAAACCACATTGAACTCTCAAGTTCTCAGCCCTAGGAAAGCCATATTATCTCTCACTGCCCCACAAGTTACACTGTTACAGTAATCATTCCTTAATCCAATTAAATTGCATGTGTGTAAGAGAGAGATAGTAATTATTACCCATCCGCGAAGACACTACCGCTTTCTACTAATCTCATCTTCATGTCATTCACATTGAAGCTCTCTCCCTATGCAAAAACCAGGCAGTTCAGACATTATTACTGGACTTCACACAAAGCAACCCACATTATATAGAAAAAGTTCTAACGCACATAATATAAGATACACTTCTGTGCAGATCATAGATAACTAGCTAGCTTATGTTTCTATACATAATATTATTTTTAATACAACTATACCAATCATCTCATGATCTCAACTGTTATAATCTATACCCACCACAATATAACGAAACAATTTTTCCCTCTGATTTAATTTATGTGGGAATTATAGCCTCAAAAGTGTACATGGTTACTTCTTTTTAGATATTTTAATAGCTCAAATATAACAGCGATAAGATTGATAACATCCTGGCTACTGCACTCAAAAGGTATACTTTAGCCGACCTCTACATCCAACCGGATATATGCAGCCAACTATAAAACACATGAAAATGAACTACCTTAGACGTGCACCATTAAGAGCCATGATGTCATATCGTGCGTCCACTACAAACAGTAGACGCCATTAGAGGAGCAGCGAGAGCTAGCGAGCTTACCACGAGGGAGACGTTGTTGCCGAGCGTGATCACCGTCGGGAACCTCCTGTCGATGGTGCTGGCGGCGACGGTGATCACCCACGGCGACACGTTCTGCACCATGGAGGCGTCGGGCCCGTCGTTCCCCGCGGAGAACACCGCCGGCACGCCGAGCTGCATCGCGTGGAACGCCCCGATCTCGGTGCTCGTCATGAACAGCGGCATGAGCGGCGGCGTCGAGCCGAGGGACGCCGAGATCACGTGGACGCCGTCGCGCAGCGCGTCGTCGAACGCCGCCAGGATGTCGGCGTCGCTGCACCGGCCCGTCAGGTCCTTGAACCAGCACACCTTGTACACGGCGAGCCGCGACCACGGCGCGCCCCCGCGCGCCACGCCGCGGCCCAGGCCGCCGGCGTAGCTGGCGTTGGGCGACACGGCGCCCACCGCCGTCGACGCCGTGTGCGTGCCGTGCCCGACGCGGTCCCGCGGCGACCGGTACTCGGCGCCGCCGCTGGTGTTGAGCGGGCCGACCTCGCTCTCGAAGCCGGCGAGGTAGTAGCGCGCGCCGATGAGCTTCCGGTTGCACGCCGTGGCCGGGTCGAACTTCTCGCCCTCCACACACGTGCCGCGCCATGACGACGGGATGCCGCCTAGGTGGCCATCATCCCTGAAGCTCTGGGATTCAGGCCACACCCCTGGAAAAACACATGAAAAAGAATATATGCATCGTGTAAGGGCATGTTCAATCAAAGCCAATCCTAGAGGACACTTGTTTAGAGGTGGGAGTTGGGAACCCATCTCCTATCCACGGAAAACATTGCGGTCCATTAACACGTGATTAATTAAGTACTAGCTAATTTTTTTTTCAAAAATGGATCAATATGATTTTTTAAAACAACTTTAGTATAGAAACTATTTTCAAAAAACGCACCGTTTAGCAGTTTGAAAAATATGCACGCGGAAAACGAGAGGAGAGTGTTGAGAACTGGAGGCTATAAGCCAGCTATAAACATATATCAAGGAGATAAAATAAGAGAGAGAAGAGTAACGGGCTACAGATCTGTAGCCAGCTGTAATACGGATTCCAAGACACAATGTGTGCATGACAGGTGGAACCATGTACTAAGGGTGTAGTAGGTAACTATTGTATAAATTGGCTATTAAGTTGACTATAGTTGATTTGGAGCCGGTAGTTGGCTATAATATTAAACTTGCTCTCAGGGATACTCATATCTCAATGGAGAATACCCTAGATGAGCTCCTCAAAATCTGAAACAACTTAGAGCATCTCCAACAGCTTCTCTATCCTACCCTCCAAGCTAAAATTTAGCCATTTTGAATAAAAATCGTACTCCAACAACCTCTCTATTAGAATGGCCAAGCCAAATGACTGGCCAAAATCCTCCCCTCAATGGCCAAATTTGGCCAGCCCAAACTGCCTTGCCATTTGTGGTGCCACGCGTCTCTCACCTCACACTACTCATCCTGACTGCTGCGAGTAGAGGAGGATGCACCGGTCGGGCGGCACGATGGCAAGCGTCGCCATGGCCTCCCGCTCGCCGGCCACCGGCGTCGACGGTGGCGGGGTCATGTTGGTCGCCGTCACGGACTTGCGTATCTCCCTTCGCGTCCGCGCCGCGGCTGCTCGTCGGTGGTGGCCCACGTCTCGCTCTTCCGCACGGTCACCGGCCGCACCCGGCCGCTCTGGAGGATGGTCTGCCACATCGAGTCCATGGAGACGGAGTCGTCGTCGTCGTCGCCGCCGGCGACGACGACGTCGGGCTTGGGCGTGGAGAAGTCGGTGGCGAGCGTGATTGCCCACTTCTCGCCGTCGGCGGGCTTGGCCTTCGAGGCTTCGATTGTCCAGCTGCTTGGTGGTTGCCATGGATCCTCGATGACGATGGGCTTCTTGATGGCCATCTTGACATCCGTGGCAGCGATGGTCCAGCTGCTTGGCCATGGCTCGTCGGCGACGACAGGCTTCTTCTCAATGACGGCTAGCTTGGCCTCCTCCGTGCAAGTAAGGACCCACGTCGACCATTCTTCCTCCCCGACGAGCCATTCGTCCATTCTTCTTCCCTGCGTCGCCGCACCACCGCGCGCCATGCGTCGGCTGTCGTCGGCAACAGCGTGGTCGACGCTTCGACGGGAAGGAATGAAAGGGGAAAAGAAGGAAAGTGAAAGAAGGGAGAGAGAGAGAGAGTAAGAAGAGGGGAGGGAGGCTGATATGTGGGTCCGATTTTATTTTGGAGATGATTAATAGAGAGTCTGTTGGAGTGAGTATTTAGTTTGACTGGCTAAATCTGATGGAGAGTTGGCTATGTGGGTGTTTGGAGAGTTTGATTTGGAGATACTCTTAATAGAGACACTCTAACCCTCATTGGGTATCTCAGCCCACAAAGCCCCATGTTTACTTTTACTTCCCTACCCTAGTTTCTTTGTCCCGCCCCCTCTTCTCTTTTTCTTCGCACTCGCCTCTCCCTCTTTTTATTTTCGCCGCCGCACTCGCCTATCCCTCTCGCCGCCGCCGCACTCACCTCTCCCGTCGCCGGCAGCCACGAGAACGACGAGGAGGGCCGCCTCCCTCCCTCTCTCTCGTCGCCGCTCGTCCACCGCTGCCTCTCTCTTTCCCTCTCGCCGCCGCCGCTCGCCTCTCCCGTCGCCGGCATCCACCGCCGCCACTCTCTCTCCCTTTCTCCCGTCGCCGTCCTCCCCGGCATCCTCCGCCTCACGCCGTCGCCGGTCGGGTGGACGGATCTGGGCCCCCCGCGGCCAGATCGGGGAGGATACGGTGGCGGCGCCGTCTGTGGCGGACAAGGCGCCGGCGGAGGAGGCCGGGCAAGGCGAGCGGTGGCCGGATCTCATCGTTGTCGTCCCCGAGCGCGACGACCACCACCACGACGTCGTCCTCGTGCTCCTCGGCGGCGAGCACGGGCGTCTCAAGCCGTCTCCGCCCGTCGTCGGCTGGTGGCCGACGGCTGCCGTGGCGCGCAGTGGCCGGATCCGGTCGTCGCCGTCGCCTCTCTCTTCTCTCTCTCACTCGTTGCCACGCCACCGGTGAGGGGCAAGAAGGGAAAACAAAAGGGAAGAGGTGGGCGACGGAAGTGGCACGCCGTTTGCGAGGGCACGGCTCAAGTGTACGCATTCAACATGCCCTAAGTGGAAAACCTTCGACCAAAGGAGGGCTCGAAGCTAAAACAAACGGCCATTCCAGCCGTGCGAGCATGCGTACGTACATCCCCAAGCAAACCTTCGCTTTCTGCCACTCCCTCCTCTCCTCGCGTCTCCTCCTCCGGTCCGCCGCCGCCGCCCCCACGGCGCCGGCGCCGGCCCTACCCGTGCAGGCGCTACTCACCACCGCCGGCCTCCTGCCGCGCCACCCCGACCTCTCCCTGGTCGCGCTCAACTCGCTCCTCCGCGTCCTCTCCCAGCACGCCTCCTCCCCGGCCACCCGCTCCTCGCGCTCCGCCTCCTCCTGCTCATGCTCTCCCCCGCCTCTCCCCTCCCGCCGCCCGACCACCTCTCCTTTCCCTTCGCGCTCTCCGCCGCCGCCACCGTCTCCCCGTCCCCCGGGGCCCAGCTCCACGCGCTCCTCGTGAAGAATGGCCACTTCCCCTCCGACCACTACGTCGCCACCGCGCTGCTGCAGCTGCACGCGGCCCGGCCGGATGACGCGCGAAGGGTGTTCGACGAATTGCCCAGGCGGGAGGCTATACATTACGACCTGGTGATCGGCGCGTACACGCGCACGGGGATGGCGGGCGAGGGGCTGGGGGTGTTCAGGGCGATGTTTGTGGATGGGGTGGCGCCGGACGCTGTTGTGCTCACGACGGCCATCGCAGCATGCGCGCAGGCTGGCGCGCTGGAGTGCGGGGAGTGGGTGCACCGGTACGTGGAGGCGAGCACGCCGTGGCTGCTCGGGGACGCGTTTGTCGGGTCGGCGCTGGTGAGCATGTACGCCAAGTGCGGCTGCCTGGAGCAGGCGGTGCGGGTGTTCGACGGCATGCCGGAGCGGAACGACTACGTCTGGGGCACCATGGTCGGCGCGTTCGCGGTGCACGGCATGGCGGAGGAGGCCGTGTCGTGCCTGGACAGGATGGCGAGGGTGGACGGCGTGCGACCGGATGGCGTGGCGGTGCTCGGAGCGCTCTCCGCGTGTGCGCACGCCGGCAAGGTGGAGGATGGGCTCAGGCTGCTCAAGGAGATGCGCCGCCGGTACGGCGTCGCGCCGGGGCACGAGCACTACGCCTGCACGGTGGACATGCTCTGCCGTGTCGGCCGGCTGGAGGACGCGGTGGCGCTGATCGAGACAATGCCAATGGCCCCGCTCGCCTCCGTCTGGGGCTCCGTCCTGACCGGCTGCCGGACATACGCCAACGTGGAGCTGGCGGAGGTGGCCGCCGCCGAGCTCGGCAAGCTTGGCGCCGACGAGGGCGTGTATGTGCAGCTCTCCAACATCTACCTCGACTCCAACCGGAAGGACGACGCGCGGAGGGTCAGGAAGCTGATCGGCAGCCGCGGCATCAGGAAGGTCCCTGCGAACAGCGCGGTGGAGGTCGACGGCGTGGTGAGGTCGTTCGTCGCCGACGACCAGGCGCACCCGCAGCGCGTGGAGATATGGGAGGTGCTCGGGCTGCTTGCCGACCAAATGGGAGGGGAGCCGGACGATGAGGAGGCCATGGCCGCGCTCTCGTGACAGGGAGAATCGGAGAGAAGTAGGTAGCCGAACTGATTTTTCCCTAGAGGTTTTATCAAACACAACTGCACAAAGTGCTGAGAGCCTGAGATAGCAGCTGGTATTTATGGAGGAAAAGAATCTAGTGGGAGCTGAGGTTTATCAACACATTACACATTGATCTCAGGCCATTAGAGAAGAAGGAAGATAATAAGTAGGCTCGCTGAGGCTGTAATGTATGAATAGTTCCCTAACATCAGAATTTAGAGAGGGAACAAGAATTTTTGTTGCAAGAACTAACACTTTTTTGTTTGCATGCCTTAGCTTCAGTTTTGCACCGTAAGTCATACAAATTCTAAAAGAAATGCTTCGCTCCTGCTTTGCCAACTATATTCCGGTCCGGTGCGAAGCAGGTGTACGCGGGGACACCTGCTCCATGCGCTGCGGGTGCGCCTGGTTCCCGTGGGACGGGGAGATGGCTGCGGAGAGTGCGAAGGGGAAGGAGAGGTGGTCGGGCGGTGGGAGGGGAGAGCATGAGCAGGAGGAGGCGGAACGCGAGGAGCGGATGGGCCGGGGAGGAGGCGCGCCAGGAGAGGACGCGGAGGAGCGAGTTGAGCGCGACCAGGGAGAGGTCGGGGTGGCGCGGCAGGAGGCCAGCGGTGGTGAGTAGCGCCTGCACGGGCAGGGCCGGTGCCGGCGCCGTGGGGGAGGCGGCGGACGGGAGGAGGAGGCGCGAGGAGAGGAGGGATTGGCAGAAGGCGAAGGTTTGCTTGGGGATGTACGGACGCATGCTCGCCCGGCGCGCGGCTGGAATGACCGTTTGTTTAGCTTCGAGCCCTCCTGCGCATTTTCACAGTAGGACTACATGAATGAGTAGTAAAAGAAATGCTAGCTTCAGATCTTCGCATCGCATGCCAAGATGCAAGACATGATTTTATCTTTCATCTCAAGTTTGCTCAATTCATTTGTCTGAACACAAAGGTCAGAGGGATCGATCACCATTCAGCTGATCAGCTCGAACTTCTCGCGATGTGGTTGGACCACATGTTTTTCCGGCTAGAACACCATGCACTTCATGTTTGGGAATATAGAGCAACAAATATATGAGAGTGAAACTGGAATTACAGGTATATGAAACTGTCAGGAAATTTACCTGTATCAAGAATACCGACAATTATATCGTCTCCGTATTTCAATTGCATTCCGGCTGATTGTTCATTCTGAATATGCAGGCTGAGGCCCATGAAATCCCAGCTTCTTGTTGTATGGATCTCCAGCATCCTACTCCTGAATATTGATATGACCTCTTCTGCTTCTGCTCATATAATGATCATTGGAGTTTTTGGTAAGTTCATGGAAATTAACTAGGTAGATACAGGTATATTCTGAGAACAAAGTCAACGGGATAAAGGTAAATGCATACCAGATAATTTGGCAGCTTGCGTTGAATTGAGCATTGCAGCAAAACCAGAGAATCCATAGCTGTAGCTATACATAATAGCATCTCTTGCTTCATCCGACCTACAAAAGTTGAGCTCACAAGTGACGCTTCACTCTTCAGCCACATTTTCTCGCCAAATAAGAACAAATATATCTAGATTCTCTAAGCTAAGGGGTTTGAATTTTCTAAATTAATAATTCAACTTTAGTCTTTTTAAATCTAGATACAGTGTTGCGCAACAATAGCTCATGTGAGATGATAAAGTTTTTGCACTGCATATGACTATTTTGGCACATTCAACTTCAAGTATACCTGGTGTGTCTTTTGTTATTTGTCTTTAATTTGAGTACAAAAAAGGACAATCAATTACCTTGTAAAGACTCCTGATAGAAGTTGGAGATGAAGACTTGCAGTAAGGGAAGCATTGAGGCCATCGTTGTGGCCCAAGTAGACAATATGAACCTGAAAGACAATAGAAAGCACAGGTATAACTATAACATGAACACATGATTTCACAAAAAGATGAAAAAACAGTAGTAACATCTGCAAGAAAAATCTACATGCGAATGTGATTCTTGAGTGGATTGAATGGGATGAAATGAGAGAAAGGAAACAATGAGAAGAAGCAGAAAAACAGCCATTGCCTTTACACGATGAAGTTACTGCAACGGGAGAAGAGATATATATATATATATATATATATAGACAGAGGACAGAACATATGATTCTGTGGGGGACGTGCTTGTGCCATGCTGTAGGGTGCTTGCAAGACAAGCTTTCCAAAGCTAACAAATGGCTCTGACAATCCTCCATGGCTGCATCATGCCTCAGCCTTGTCCATCTAGTGATCTAGTCTATAGATGCCTGATGCGATGATTAAGTCTATAGAGTTTAAGTACAGAGAGTCCAGCTACTGTACAATGCAGTAGAAGATAACAAACCTAAGGGGTTTGTCAGTAGAGGCCTAACCTTCTTGAACTCGTGTTTTAATCATCTTATCTAGTGCTCTGTTAGACATAACTGGCAAAAAGACACCCATCTACCAGCTTTTGAGATCCTGTAAAGGCTAACCTCATGGTTTTCAGTTTAAATAGCTGCTAAAAGGCTAAACTCTAAGGTTTAGAGTTCAATTAAATACATAAGGTGTCTTCAACACATTGTGCTCAAATCATTAGACCTTGAAGATATACTTTAATGACAAGACAAACTTATGCCTACCATCAGCATCGAGGTTTCAGCAAACTACAGTGAGAAATGCATAATACTTGAATAGAACCTAAAATATCTAGTAATTGTTCCCCTGAACTCTTTTCTAGTATTTGTCAACCATTTATAGCATAAGTAAAAAGGTAACAAAATATCAACATAGTAGCCATGCACTATCAACTTTAATGTACAGTTTCTAATGCCAATAATTACATTCTCACTAACCACTACTTAATCCGTGAACACTCATGGCAGTGCAAATCTAAAAAATACATAACAATCATACTTTGAGGGAAAAATTAGTTCCTAATCTGTATGGACCATGCTTATTTTGGTATGGTATAATCCTTCACGCCCTACTTTACAGGCATTCAACCACTTGCAGTCAATCAACTAATATATTTCAGATGGTTGTAACTTGTAAATAGCTGGTTGTGTAGATCTAGCATGCGTAGTAATTAAGTGGTATGCATATCATCTAGCGTTGCACACAATTAAAGAGCATGCTTATAGAGCTAACCTTATTGCAACTTTTTAACTGATGATGAATAAACTGTTTAGGGGGCCTTAATAAGATGGAAATATCCTTTTTACATGCTATTATAGACACACAAGAACATGGAGGCAAACAGAAACCTGATTGATCGTGTGGTACGATTTTAGCAGGATATCTTGAATCACATCCAGTAGATATGTGCCCTGCACTTCAGTAATGCAAAAATAATACAGAAGGAAATATGGAGAATCATTACAGGTAAAGAAACCTGAAGTATCCGACATACATACAGTATGAAGCTTACCGAACACCCCATGACATGAATTCAATCCATCACATTTCTTCACTTCACAGAAAAACCATGCTTCACCGACCATCAATCTTGCCTTTTCTGTGCATTATAATATGCAAATTTGCATCATTGGATACAACAGAGCAAACAATGGGTTCCATATGGGTTGGATCTGCATTCATGTTCAGTGGCTGCCTGCATTCATGTCAACTGATGATGTTCCATCCAATTGGGATTTGGGAGGCTGGTCGGTATTGTCAGGACAATGGTTTTGATACAGGAGTACATGTTTTTAGACTCACCGTAGAAGCTTACTGCATGGTGTACTATCAATTTTAAGTTCTGCATATTTTGTATAGTTATGAAACTTCAGATGCCAAATCATTTTCTGGCATCTGGGTGGCAACTGGCAAGGATGGATTGATGATGGCAACTGTCCATTCTACGCAGTTCATGAAAAATGAGTATACATTTTTTGCAGGAGGATTCTTATGGTCAGTTGCAGCCTTGCAGGTAGGCTTTCCAACACATGAACTCCTGAACCTTCATCAGACATGGGATGGAAACTGTGGAGTATTTATTGAACCGTCCTCCCAACCTCTCTTGCAATGCATCAAACTCATCACTGTCAGCTGTGATATCTAGAGAAGTCGCATTGACAAGATTTTTCGAAGAGAGGGCAAAGTGTCCCAGTATTCCTGAAAATCTGACCTTAAAAAGTCAATAGCACTCAAAATGATAATCATCTATAGGAACAAACTGAGAGAATGCAGATTATGGTTATTCATGAAATTCAAGTTATGCCGCGTCTAGTAAGATCAAGCTCTGTATCATGTAGTGAAGCCAGAATCCTATCCTATATAAGCTACAAAATTGCAAATGAACATGGGAATGTCATTTATTTTTTTATAATTTCCACAAGTTTCTAAAAGTCAATGCTACGATTCAGAAAAATAGACTTCCATCAATTGGACAGTTCAGGCATACTTGTACCTAAGTTTAGTCCACCACCACTGGCTTGTCAGAAATGTATTAACTGCGCTTGTTTTGTCACTTGGCCACTTGTACCTAAGTTTAGTCCACCACCACTGGCTTCAAAAAGTCTTGAATCAAATACTTAGTCTAATCTGAACTATACCTTTTAAAGTAGAGCAATTTTACGGTCCTTAAGAAGGTACCATGATGTACCATTTTTCTATTGTAAATTTAGTACCTCTTGGTATCTAGATACTATGAGGTATCATGAGGTACCAAATTTTACACTAAATTTTTGGTACCTCATGGTACCTCCTCAAAGACTGTAGAATTGCTCTTTAAAGTAAGTAAAAAGAACTGTTTGACTATATTGGGAGTTCATGGCAAGGTAAAAACCATTAATTTGCTGAAACACTGAAACTGCAACTACATAATGAACTATTGTAATAAAATAATAAGAACAATCATCAACAAATACAGAAGATTTATAATAAAAAAATGGAAAGTAAAATGAATAAGAGCATGCATCAGCCTATTGTAGCTGATAGGTTGCAATTAGGACTTACAAAAAGCACACAGTACGCTGATAATAAAGACTAGAAACTAAGAGCTAAAAATTAGGGTTTTAATTGCCAAATGACAATATTAACAAGCACTACTTTGCCTTTAGGGCTCTCTAGGACCAGACAACTATGGAAGCCCAAGTGGACCCCGTTTCTTTGACGTAACAAAACTTTACACAAAGCCTTACAGACTTGTGCTAATAGGAGTTATTGATTTTATTGCTTCAAAGAAGAACTCAGGTTTTGTTTTTTCTATTTTTATTTTAAGGTGTTGAATTTCTGAGGAGTGTATTCTTCCATGACATATGGATGGTTAACTACTCTAACTCGATGGCTGAGAGAAAAGTGAAATCTTAACTTTCCCTAGAATCAGCTCTTTACTATCATGTCCCTTTTCTTTGATATTTTGTAGGTGAAGGCTACTCTCATGAGTAATAGATTTTGAGATGTGAATCCTATGCATGCAATCAGTTAAATTAGCATGACAATGATATCATACTATTGATATGCCAACTGTGAGTTGCTGCAAGCAGCATTCGAACCTAAACAAAATATCCCCTAGATGTCACACCAAAGTATGCTCACTCCAGTCAATTAACTTCTTTCACACCAGCCACAGACGAATCTGTCAGCGCCCTCAAGGTGCAAATAGTCATACAAAATCCAAAGACAATCCGAATTTATACATCCTAGCAGCCGGTGTCGACATAATTAGGACTAGCACAAAATGGACAGCCAAGAAGAAGTGCAACACCAGCTGGAGCTCACACAATCCAATCACCTAGAATTTAGCCCTATTTAAGCCCTGGTGAGATCAAAATTGGGCAACCTAATAGCGCACTACCCACAAACATACAGAGCTCAGCACCACTACTTTCACAGGCAATCAATCGAACACTTGGCGGGCGCATCAAGATTAATCTCAAGCAGACAGCCCACACCGATCCAAATAGAAGTATATAATTGTTTGGTCACACCGACATGCTTATTTGTTCACTAATGTCGTGGTTTGGCATTCGATCAAACGAGAAACTGTTTCTATACAATGCAACAAGCAATTCACATTGTGTTGCTGAACCCCAAGGGGACATGGACATCTCCCCTAGTCAGAGAACTCCAAAGACTAATCTAATAGAGTGACAGGATCACCAACCTAGATAATTCAAGATGTAACTATATGATGCACATGTAGGAACAGCTTAACTGTAACTGCCTCTAGTGGCCTAGTGGGTGCAGGCCCCATTGTGCTGTATCTGGAGCCACCTTTCTTGATCATAAACTAAGGCAAAGGTTAGCCTAACCTGGGCATGACAATTGTCTGGACATGAAGAAGAGGATGGAGAGAGACAGTGACACACCCAAATTGGACAAAGAGCAGATGTTTTTGACCTAATGGAATGAGGAGGAAAGGAACATAACTCATCAAATGGTGGTGCTAGTTGGTGATGGCTTTGGTGGGTGTTGGGTTTGGAAGATTGGCACTGGTCCAGGTCTCTCTCTCTCATCCCCACGCCCACCTAGAACAGCGGCCAAGTCCAAGAAAAATTTCCACTAGAACACAAACTCTTGCGGCGATTGCAACCTCTCCCCTCCCTGGAGAAAAAAGTCTTTTTTTGGGGATTGCAAACCTGGCACTGTGATTCAGACATCCACTTGGCCCTCCATCAACAAAGGTTAATCATCACCAGGAAAAGAAAGAAAGCGAATGCTGCTACTGCTACTACCACAAGGAGGGGTGAAAAAGGAGGGATTTTTATTCTTCTAGCAGCAAAGAAATGGGGATTAGTGCAGTCATCAGTATTACCTGTGGCTGCAGTTACTGAGTAGGAGTAGTGATTAGTGGGTGGTGATGGGCAGCACTAGTCACCACCATAGCCAAGTCCACCAAGAAACCCCATCATTCCATCCATCCATCTCACTGAAAGATCAAGATTCAAGCAGCAGATGGAGGCTAGATGAGTGCATTCCTTGCAAGTCCCACCCACAACCAAGAAAGCAGTTTGGAAAGGAGTGAGGGCAAAGCAACCCAACCAAGGTCAAGGGGGTCTCAAGTCTCAACTCCAAAAGCCAATGGAATCTAGGAGGAAGAGACATGGAGGAGAGATAGCCACCACTACACTCTCCATTGTCCCACTCAAACTCAAGTGCACCCCTCTTCTTCTTTCTTGGTGGTGGTGTGTGTACTGCCTTTATCTGCTGTCTGACTGCCGCATTTCCTACTTCCCTTTTTATCCCCTTCCACAAAACCAAAAATCCAACCGGATATACGCAAAGGATGCAGAGAAAAAGAAGGAGAAATCTTCCATACCCTTCTTAAATGCAAGATCCTTTTTTGCTGTAAAGGATGTGTTTATGTATAAAAGGAAACGGACTACCAGAATTGAACTGTTCAGCCATTCCGTTCTTTTTGCCCCCTTTGCGTTTACCCTTCGGTTTCTCCTCATTAAACACATGATAAATACAGACAGGGATGTTTCGGTTGAGACCTTCGTTTTCATCTCTGCGTTTTGTTCCTTCTGAGAAAGCTCTCATATGAGAACAAAAAACCCAAAATCTTTTCTCCTCTTGGTGGTTCTTTTCTTCTTCTAGATTTATCCCCATTTTTGGCTGGGCCTTCTATTTAAGAGAGCCTGTTCTTCTTCTAGTCCTGATAGTATTAAGGCTCCTTCTGTGTCATAGAATCAGCCATCAAACCATTTTCTCATTGCAGACATCTCTGCCTGCTGCCTCCTCTTCTTGGTGTTCTGGGTCAGACAGAGAAAGCTGAGAGTGTTCTTTAGGAATTGGGTATTATGGGTAACTGCTGGTTTAAAGGGAACCCATACTTTAACAGGGTTTCTTCCAATGCAACAAAATCAGGTACCACTGTCCTTTCTTGGTTTGGTCTATTTGATTATGAAGTTGCAGCTCTATGGTGCAATATTTTCTATTGTTTGTTTGATCCTAAATATATAGAGAGCTACATGTTCATATGCACTGTTTGTTAATGAATTGAAACTGCTGCCGATTTTAGCAAAAAAGAAATCCTAATAATTCAAAGGACATGCCTGCCTCAATGCATAATGAAATTACTATTCCGTTCCTGCAGAATTAGTTTGATCCTTTTAGGTGGCTATACTTATTGTTAGTGTTTTTTTAAAAAAAATCAAGTCAATTACCATAATTTCTCATTCTGCTATGTGAAATTTTGTTTATCTTGAGAGACTCATGTTTAGCCTATCTTCACAAAGCATTCCTAATCATTTACAATCTATGCTTTAGGTACTATCAAGCCACTGACATGCTTATCTTTTTATTGTTACAGAATCACCTAAAATGCAGAGCCCATCTGAGAGAAAAGAAAAGGATGACAGCCTGCTGCCGTCGAACCCGAAAGAGGTGGAGGAACTGAGAAGGGAGTCGGCTCGGAACCCTCTGATAGCATTCACATTTGAGGAGCTCAAGAGGATAACCAAAAATTTCAGGCAGGATTCATTACTAGGGGGAGGTGGATTTGGTAGAGTCTACAAAGGATACATCACCAAAGATCTTCGCGAAGGATTAACAATAGAGGAGCCACTGCGAGTCGCAGTGAAGGTCCATGATGGAGACAATAGTTTCCAGGGGCATAGAGAGTGGCTGGTGATTGGCCTTTCTGATTAGTACTATATTGATAAAAGCATGATTTGTATCAAGTTATTATCTTGATATGTTCTTCCATTCTTTGCTTTCTTGTTGTCAGATATAAAATTATTTTTCTTGTTTGCAGGCTGAGGTCATATTTCTTGGGCAGCTCTCTCACCCAAATTTAGTGAAGTTGATCGGGTATTGTTGTGAAGATGACCACAGAGTACTTGTTTATGAGTTCATGCCCCTGGGAAGTGTGGAATCACACCTGTTTTCGAGTAAGGCTAAACCTGTTGTTGATAAAATGTTGCTTGTTTTGCTGAATTTCAATTTTACCTTCATAATGTAGCACTTTATCTTTTGATTACATGAGTCCAACAGTGCGAGTGTGGAACAGAATTCAGACACGAGAGAATTAAAATGGGATTTCCATTTTATATGATACACTATGCAATAAATCATTTTTCTTTTGAGAGATGCAATAAATCATTTTTCTTTTGAGAGATGCAATAAATACTTTAATATGCTGTTGTCGACGTGTTCTTAGGTTGTGCCTATCATCTACTACCTATGAATCACAATCCTTTTTCTTTCTAGATACTAGCATAACCAATGTGATGATCAATTATGCATTATCTGTTCATTTAAATCAGCCACTATATTTGTTATTTGTTCAAGTACTGATATTTACTAATACAGGGGTAATGGTACCACTCCCATGGTTCACCAGAATGAAAATTGCACTAGGTGCAGCAAAAGGACTTGCTTTTCTTCATGAAGCTGAGAAGCCAGTCATTTATCGGGATTTCAAGACATCAAATATATTACTTGATGAGGTAGATGGAGTTTTTTTTTTTAATCTTAACCGTCATGTAGTCATATCTCATTTGCCTAACATTAAAATTTCTTGCAACTTGCAAGGAGAACCTACACTTGTTTCGGTTCTGCTGTTTAAATGTTCTTATTCAAGAAAGTTCATGCCAACTGAATTTAATGATAATGGGGCATAAATTAGAATTAGAAATTTTTCTCTAGTAAAATGTCCTATAGTTGATAGTAAAGTGTTGTTGTCTGATTTTTCATGGACCATATGGTTGCCATTTTCTTGTTTGATTCCTGAACTAATTTGGTGTATAGGAATACAATGCGAAGCTCTCTGACTTTGGGCTCGCAAAAGATGGACCAGTCGGCGACAAATCACATGTTTCAACTCGAATCATGGGCACCTACGGTTATGCAGCCCCGGAGTACATCATGACAGGTGATGGCACTTTCATCTTGCATCTCTAAATGAACAATAAGCCTAGTTATCACCAGTTAACATCCTAGCCAATTTAGGTTGATGCCAATAGCTCAATGCCTCAATGCCAACTGAACTTGGCCTGCCACTATAGACATGACCTGATCCCCTGACACTGAACAAAACAAAGGGCATTGCTAGATCAGTATCTGAATCTTAAACAGGCTAATATACTTCTACTTCACCAGACCAATGTTCTGTTTTTTCTGCTACTTCAGGGCATCTGACAGCGATGAGCGACGTATACAGCTACGGAGTCGTGCTCCTTGAGCTCTTGACAGGGCGCAAATCGTTGGACAAGTCTAGGCCAGTCAGGGAGCAGACATTGGCAGACTGGGCATTTCCAATGCTGACTCAGAAGAAGAAGGTTCTTGGCATAGTAGACCCCAGGCTCCCCGAGGACTACCCGGTGAAGGCGGTCCAGAAGACGGCGATGCTGGCCTACCATTGCCTCAACCGCAACCCCAAGGCCAGGCCACTGATGCGCGACATTGTCGCCACCTTGGAGCCTCTTCAGCAGATGGAGGAGGATCCCAGTTTCAGTTTGGTTAGTGGCACTGAAGTGTGAGAGCTTCATCTTGTTCAGACTTCAGAGAAACAAAGATGCCATATCACCATATGTTTGATCATAGTAGCTAATTGAGTGCTTGGTCTGTACTCTGTAGATAGTAGCTAATTGAGTTTTGCTAAGAAGGTATATGTAATATAGTATCATTTTAGGTTTGTTTGTGTATCTAATGTCTGACATGGGAAGTGGTTTTTTACCCTTCGAGGAGATGTCCTCTTATCTTATGTACCTTTACCTCTTATAAATACAATACAAATTGTCATTAAAATTTATTTAAAAAATGACTATATAAATTATATTGACATCTAACCTCCGCAAAAAATGAAGTCCGAACTTCATACACAAAGCCAGAAATAAAAACGACAAATAGGACACTGAATAGTGCAAGCACTTTTTCATTGTATATATTTATCTTTCATTTTCATGGTGTGTAAAATCAATTTTCCATTTGACAGTCCATTTATAGTACTCCCTCTGTTTCTAAATATTTGGCACCATTGACTTTTTAGCATATATTTAACCTTTCGTCTTATTCAAAAACTTTTGTGAAATATGTAAAATTATATGTATACATATAAGTATATTTAACAATAAATCAAATGATAGAAAAAGAATTAATAATTACTTAAATTTTTTGAATAAGATGAATGGTCAAACATATTTTAAAAAGTCAACGGCGTCAAATATTTAGAAACGGAGGGAGTATGTAAAATCACTATATAGTATTTGACAATGCTACACAGGGAATGCTTTGCTTTACATTTGACAAGTGGCATCAAGCATAGGCATTTCACACCTCATTATTAAAAAAGTGAGTCAATTGTGACTGGCGACGTATCTATTGATAGCAAGATTACTATAGTGACTTCGTCAATCTTAAAATATGTCAACCCGGTCTTCAGACGCGCTCATAAAAATTGTGACTGACGACATATCTACTGATAGCAAGATTACTATGATGACTTTATCAATCTTCAGATACGTCAATTCAATCTTTAGACGTGCTCATAGAGATAGATTGCGCGTGTGTTTTTAGGAGTGAGTGTACAGGTCTGCATACAAGCACCATGTTTTTTTTAAAAAAAATATCGGTTAAAAAGAAAAGGGAGAGAGAAACCTAAGCTGGTTGACCACAGAAATACGC
Source organism: Oryza meridionalis (assembly GCA_000338895.3). Taxonomy (NCBI): domain Eukaryota; kingdom Viridiplantae; phylum Streptophyta; class Magnoliopsida; order Poales; family Poaceae; genus Oryza; species Oryza meridionalis. The sequence continues at coordinate 3,281,201 of CM002526.2, forward strand.
CTTCGCCTTGCACGATGGATGGCGTAAAGTCGTGGAGACGCCTTCCAATTCCATGCCTTTTTCCAGTGAAACAGCTTCGTGCTCCGCAGCAGCGAAGCTCCAATTCCAAATCCAAAACCGAAATCCCCAATCCCCCCCATTCCCCGAATTCCCCAACCCGTCGCGAATCCGATGAAGAACCCTAACCCTCCTCACCCGAAGCACTCCTCCTCCTCCTCCGCCGCCGCCATGGCGCCACGCAAGTCGCGGTGGGGCCCGCCGCCGCCCGCCGGGGAGAAGGGGGCGGGGGCGGCGTCCACCTCCGCGCGCACCCCGACCCCGACCCCGTCTACGGCCGGCGACCCCAGGCGGCACCCCCCTCCTCCTGGCCCTGGCGCGCGCAACCCCGCCGCGTCGCCGGCCGCCGCCTTCCGTCCTCCGCCGCAGCAGCAGCAGCCGCGGGTGGAGACCCCTCCCCCGCCGTCGTACGGCTTCCACAACCTGGACCGCCGCACCATGCTGCTCGCCGACGGCAGCGTGCGCACCTACTTCGCCCTGCCGCCTGACTACCCCTTCGAGCCCACCCCTTTGCCCCAGCTCCCGCACCTCCCGCGCGGGGCCGGCCCCGACGTCTGGCCGCCGCATCACCCGCCGCCGCAGCAGCTGGCGCAGCACGACGCCAAGCGGAAGCACCTCGCGGAGCACGACGAGGGCTTCCACAGCAGGCTCCCCAAGCAACCCCGGTTCGAGGCGGCCCCGCCGCCGCAGCAGCAGCAGCAGCTGCTGCCACCGCATGCCGCGGTGGACCGGCACGCGCTCAGGAGGGCGTTTCTCAAGTACGCCAAGATGCTCAACGAGAGCGCGGCGCAGAGGCGGAGCTACCTTGAAGGTGGACGCGTCCCCTGCCTTGCCTGCGGCAGGTTTGGTGATCCCGCATTGCTTGTCACTTCCTTCCTGGCAAGCTTTCTTGTATTGTTTGTAGTCAGGTTCTTGCGCTGGTTTCTTTCCATCGTCGAGCTCGCTCTTACTCTTACTCTTTGACTTGACATGGGCTTTACTACTTTGCTATTTGTTTCTTATTGACATAAACTGACGTTGATACTATGTTCTGCCTGTCTGAATGGAGATATCCACACCACAGTATTTCATTTTGGTGGAAAATGCTAGCCGATAGGACTGTGTTTTTCCATGCTGCTTACTTTGCACGAATTATATAGCTGGTCAATGGATGACTACTCTAGATACAGGTAGTGATACTAGGAATGTTGATGCGAGTTGTAGTTTTAGTATAGCATCATACCCTTATGGTTCCTAAAATTATTTCCCGTTAGTCAAGATTTTTTTTCTGTGGTAAGAGTTGACATTACTGTGTTCTACTGGACTAGTAATTTGTTACTGCGGCTTATAGAGTTCATTTATACTTTCGACTGTTTGTGGACCTTGCCCCCGCAGCTAACACTTGTGGTTTGTTTTGGCTCTTTCTGGCCACAGAAGATGAGAGTAAAGTGGTATTTTACTTTTGTGATCAGAATTATAGATAGAACCGAAATGCTTTATTTTCTATATTCAGTTTAGTAATTTTATGCCACTGTTGTTTGAAATTTATGTTACTGTGAACCTTGTCAGGTATCCATACATAGCTACATTTTTTGAGAGCTGCATTGTTGTGTTAAGAGTTCTGATTCTGTGTACTGCAAAGAACACTGTTCTGATATTAGATATAATCATATAAATTTCATGTCCTGTTCCACTTCTTGCTGCAGGGTAGTTATAGCAAGTGGCAAGTACTGTAAAGATTTGCCACTAATATCGTGTAGTTTTGGTAGTGGATAAGTACTCTCAGTGTTAGGTTAGTTGATCCCCAGCTGAACTTTTATGGATGGTGTGGTAAATTATGGTAATGAGCTTGTGATAGGTGACATGATCCTGGTTAAACCGGTAGATTTTGGTGTACAGTTATGGATAAACCAGGTTGACCCATTGTCCTCTCTCCCATGCCACCTAAATTAGAAAAAATACGCCGCGACCACTGATTTTTGATCTTTCAACCTCCTGTCTCAAATGACAACAGTAGACAAACTGCCCAACTAAACATTTCGGGCTTGTTTGGCTCGTAACATACTTTATTAGACTCATATTTAGGCAAGTTTCAATGTTTATTCATGGCTGCACATGTGTGGATTGCCTTTTCTGTAGACTCTGGTGAGAATGTCTTTTGCTACCCAAAGTTTGGCCCTGATTTTGATGATCTAACTTTACATGTGTTTACCGAAACATTATGGCGATATTAGATATGAACTGAATATGCTCGACAATCAATCAACAGCGTGCCTTCTTAGATCTGATGTCTAATGAGGAGACATGTTATATACACTGATAGACAAAATATTTTGAAGGGCCAATAGACGAAATATTTTGAATGGACAAAAAAATCAGTATGACGTAGAAAGGATCTCATTGCAAGATTCAACCATAGTTGAAAAAGATGGATCATACTGGCGTTTTAATCGAAAAAAAACCTAGAAGTCAATCTCAGCTTGGTTTGGTTGCTTGAGAAGACTAATTGTGTACTCGGACGGTCGGACTGATTTGAACCGCTCAAACCTGACGGTTTTCAGGTGAACTAAGCATTAAACTAGGATCAGTTGGACTGGGTGGGGCTCGAAGAGTGTTTCTAATTGCGAATGGGGCGCCAAACCAAGGCCCACTTCCTTCCATCAAGGCCTGCAACATAATCTGTTTTGCAAAAAATAATGCTGAAAAGGACTGTCGGGTGGGGATTCGACCCTAGGTCTTCACGCTGGGGCAGCCTCACGTTGCCATCCTACCACCAACTTGGTGCAGTTTAGAAGGAAACATGCATCTTAGATGAATGTTTCCGAACTGTGGTTCATGGTTTAACTGCCCAATCGGCCGATCTGAATGCCAGACTGATGAACCAAGAGCTTAGATGGTTCACCCTCTGGTCCAACTTATCTACTATATGGATTCAACACTTAAAATGGGCGTTGCATCTGTGACCAAGCACAGAATATTTTGATATTCTTATGTACTGAGGACCTGATTGCCAACATCGCTCTAGAATATTATAGTGAGGGTGCATAATGCCATAAAGCAATTCAAAAGAAAGTAGTGGAAAATGGGAACTTTTGATATTTGAATGGTCAAACAAATGTTTGTAAAGGGACCACTTATAACCTGGCTGGCTACTTCCGATTTATTCCTTCTATAGGAAAATAAAGAAAAAAAATGAATGCGAGAAAATTTAGGTAAAAAATTATTGTGCTGAAAAAGGTATATAAGTTGCATTGGAATATTAGATAGTGGTCCCCTCATAGTCGCTCAGGCTTCTTCTTTTTCAGCCATATGCCTGTCTTTCTTATCTATACCTTCTCCATGTATTCACTGATTTCCTTAAGCAATGCTTCCAGGCTTCCTTCGCCTAGCTGAGGTGGACTTATAAGTCGGATTTCTTACACAATCTCTTTTTTTTTCATTTCCATGGTTGAGCCGTACTTTCCATGTAGAATATTTTCCTTATCGGTTCCTCAAGATTATCATCCTCTTGAAAAACACCAGTCAAAATGCCACATCAGGAAAATACCATTGCAAAACAGTTGTTAACTTTTTCTTCCAATAATTAGTTTTAAAATTTTGCCATCTATAGTTTGTTATGCTAGGAGGTGTCTGCTTTAGCACCTAGGCATTAACGGTGCATGTGTTGTGCAGCTTGTGATGCTTTTTCCTTGATGTGTTTCACGTGAGCACATAGTTTAGTATGGCAGTGCTCAATTGAATAGTCAATAGTCTGTAAATGAACCATCTTGAAGGAGATGGAGTAGAAAGTAGAAATTACCTTGAGATTATGGCTAGCAATAATTATTACTATGCCTGCTACTAGCTGCCTCACCCTCATACTGCTCCATAGGATCCCTTGTGTGACTTGGCTGCTTAATGCCATACAAAGCTTGTGTGTCCTAGAACTTTGGACACAGCGGCTGGTGTGGGTTATTTAAACAGTACAAACCTGTCAGCATTATTTTTGCTACCATGGATCCTTTGGCATTAGAATCCTATCTTCCTGCTTTCATGTGATATACTTTTGATATGTATATTATGTGGCTTGGTATGATAAAGTTAAGATGTTTTTTTTGGGCATGTATAGACACGGTCAGATAACATATGTAATGAAGGCTGCATTAAGTTTGCAAATATTCAGCTCATTTTCACCAAATCTTAATTTGTTTGTGATTATGTCTGGTCAATGTGCACAATTCCAGGTCTTCTAAGGACTTTGCTGATGTGCATGGACTCGTCATGCATGCTTACAACCCACCAAATGCGGATTCATTCATTGACCATCTTGGTTTGCACAAGGCACTATGCGTCCTTATGGGATGGGATTATACAAAAGTCCCTGAAAATTCTAAGGCATACCAGTCATTGCTCCCTGACCTTGTTCAAGCAAGTAGGGAGGACCTTATCATATGGCCACCAACTGTTATCATTCACAACACTGCTACAGGGAGGAAGAAAGATGGCCGCGCTGAGGGTTTGGGGAATAAAGAAATGGATAAGAAAATTTCAGGTATACTTATACGTTGCTATCTCAAACTCCTTACATGGACAGTGTAGTGTTTGTGTGCAAGCACTTGTTGCATATATAGTTTATGTTAGTTCGATAAATGCATGAAGAAAATTAAGGGGTTTTATGGCAGGAAGCTCAGCAGCTTTATATACTGACTCTTCGAAGGCCCACTTAACCGAAGCTTTTATTTCCAACTAAATGATAATTAGAAGTCATCTATTTCTGTTCAGTGTAACAGTACTATTAACCCAGGAATGCCATAGCCTGATAGCAGGTGAATCAGCAGGACCATTGTTATATCTTGCCCAAACTGATGGATCGGAGAGCGCTGAACATTTCTCATTATTATCTGTTGCTTGGGCAAATATGCCATGTGCTAATTGACTAGGTGTATTGCCTTGCTAATGTCTAGACCAGTACTAGCTGTCTTGATACAACCTTGTTTTTTTTTTTAAAAAAAAAAAGTTAGCAGGTAGTGGTTTGCTGTCATTCTATTTTTGCTGCAACACAGAATTGCCTTGGCTGATTGGGCATACTGCTGAGGCAGTACCTTGGGGCATTAGTCTTGACTCTTGATGATGCATTCTTTCAAGCTTGATCTCTGCAGGAGCGATAGTCCCTTGGGCGTGGGCATATCTTTGGGTGCTATGTTTGACTAGAAATAGTAGTTACATCCAATGTTAAATATGCATTAAACTAAAGGCAACTTATTCCCGGAATACTGCACAAACCGCACTGTCCATGCAAGACTATGTCCAGCCAAACGTTTAGGCAACACTAGGGCGCCTGGGTCACCTTTGTCTGTTACATGAACTATATCCTGACCTAAAGGAACTCAATTGTCTTGTCTTCTCAGTTGAGTCCATCATACAGATAAACTACTTCGAGTGGGCCATGCCGCATTCTTGATAGATCTGAAAAAGGGTCTCTGCCCAATACTTGTCTTTGCCACCCATTTTTTGTAATTGAAGAATTTCAGCGCCAGTTTTTTTCACCTTTTTTTTGCTAAACTAGACTCTATCTAATCTAGCAATGCTGTTTGAGTCTACAAATTAGAATTGCGGCATATTTGGATATCGAGAGATAAGATCACTTGAGAAATAGCATTCCCACTTCCCAGTTATGCAATTCTTGCTCTGCGGAGCATATGTTCGTGGAATAATGCCGTATATATCACAGTAATATTTGCTGTGTCAATCTATCTTTGTTTACAGAACTAGGTTTTGCTGGTGGCAAGTCGAAGTCCTTGTATGGAAAGGAAGGGCACTTGGGTTTGACACTTATCAAGTTTGCAAACAGCCCAGCTGGCTTGAAGGAGGCTGAGCGCCTTGCTGATTTCCTTGAGAGGCAAGATCATGGACGTATTGGTTGGTTGCGTGCACGAGCCAACCAGTCTGTAGGTTCTGATAATAGTCCTTTACTGGTTGAAACAGATAACAGGACAGGTGAGAAAAGGAGGATACTTTATGGGTACCTAGCAATTTCATCCGATATGGATGAATTAGACTCTGATTCAAGGAAAAGGGCTTCCCTCAAGAGCAAGAGAGAATTTGACCCATCTGATTAGCCTCTTCTCACAAAAGCACATCTCCTTGTCAGTTTATTTAATTCGAGTGACGCTTCTGTACCTTCTCTTAAATGCTGGTTTACAAAATATGCCGCTGTGCACTAGAAATATTACCTTTGAATATAGTACCTGCACTTAGGATGATTGTCATCGTTATTGCTCGAAGCTACATATCTCAGCAAGTGTTTTCTGAAAGCGTCCATTGCTTACTGATTGAATGGTTGTCCTGAAGAGTATTTATTCTTCCAATTTTATGATTACTAAATGTCTGTTGTGTGATCAGTTGCCTCTAATTTGAACTGTGATGTTAGTAGTGCCTAGATCAAGACATTGGCTCAATGATATCATTGGGCAATTGTCCCTATTCCTTACACTGTTTGGTCTTGATTGATGTTAGTTCATTATTCAGAGTAAAGGTGTGGGTGGGGGAATCAATACCCTTTTTGGTGCCATTGTGTTCATTGGAGGGACTTGCCATGCTCCTAGACAGCACCCTGTACCTTTCTGTACTGAATATTGATCTTTATATGTATACCCTCTTGCAATCTTCTTTGTTCAATTATATGATGGTAAGCCACCTAAACACCATTCCTGTTGTGCTGCATATCTTTATTCATTTTAGTTGGTGTTTGCAATTTGGGCAGCTGTGGAAGCTGATAAGATTCAGAGCACATAGTTGGTATATCTGTGTCATGACATTCCACCCTTGTAGTACTAGACATTATAATTTATGGATAGGATTAGAAAGTGATGCGGTGGTTTGATTTAATAACCTGAACACTTGTGTATATTTGTTCTGCCATTCGATTGCTTTGGATATAGATTTGAATCTCTTTTCAGAAAAAAGATGTCCCAGCCTCTCAGGTAGTGAGGTTATCCACCACCAGCTCCTGCCCGTTGTTCCAGGGCAAAAAAAGAAAAAGGTGTGAATAATGTGGTACAGTTTCTCTTTCTATGTCGCAAAATGTATAAATATCTTCTACTCCTGTCTCAAAATACAACTACCTGTGCTATCCTTAAGAGATTAAGGTTGCGGTAACCGGTAAGGAATAATTGTGATTGGCTGAGATGAGGAGGTAGGTGGAGAAGTAGCTGTATTTGAGATAAATTTAAATACTTCTAAATTTAAATCCTAGAAGTAGCTATATTTTAAGACAGAGAGGGAGTACTATGCTAGACTAAACTGCTCTTTCATGGATACATATAATGATATTAATGATATACATATCCTGTGGTGTGGAGTGCAGACTCTAGTCCATCTCCATGATAGTGCAAAATCTGCTTTTTATCTTTTCTTGTTGGGAGCGTTGCCGGTGCTTGTGCCTGTCGCAATGTCATCTTCTGCTCCGTGTCATTTCACCTGTATGTCGGCGTCGCTGCCGGTCAGGAAGGAAGTGTAGTGCTGCTGGCCGGTGGTGGACTTGCCAGATCTTGTTTCTGATTGTACTGTTGTGCAAGATGCCGGTGTTTGTTGGTTGCTGCTCCAGCGCTGTTTCTGTTGCTGCTGCAGGGATCGCAACATGGCTGCACAAATGCACAATGTCCTTTTGTTCACATCTTGATGTCAAACTGGCTTTGTTTTCCAGTGACATACATTAGTTCAGTGAGCAACTGAACTGGTCCCATAAAAAACATGAAGTTTTCTGTAGAGACAGCGAAACTCATCTGTGTTCAGATCAGGTTGGTACAGTGAGTGAGTGAAGGTATTCATGGGAAAGGCAGATAGATCTATTGATCTTTCTTCTCGGTTGCAATGTCAATGTCTCTCCTTACAGGCTTAATTGCTTTGCAGTTCGTCACTAATAGGACTCCTTTTTCTTCTTTAGAGGTTTTTGCTATCACGATGCATGAGTTTTGTCACGAAAGGAGAGAAATGTTGATGTCACTCGGATGTGATCCGTCCAACTAACACATACAGAGGTCATGCACTGTGCCAATTGGTTTTCTGTTTTGCACGGCACCTGCTTTTATTATTGCCACTGTGGCTGGATCCAAAGAAGACCTCACTCCTCTCAAGGGAAGAGACCTCGTTTACAGGGTAGTTTACAACTTGTGTTAACACTGATAAGGACAGGTAAGAAGTAAACCGAAGGCTGAATTCTCTCTAAGATATATGCAGTTAGTGGCAGAGATTGTGATGGAAAGCCAATAAGATTGTACATACACATCCCAAATATTTAGTACTAGTAGCAATCATAATGGTTAGTACAGCTTATTACAACATCAACCACACAACAACAAATTCAGCCTTATAATTAGTAGGAAGTTCAGATAACCAGCAGAGAGAGAGAGAGAGAGAGAGCAGGAAAGATGAAATGAGCGAAACAGTGAAAAGATGACTCACAAAGATGGCCAAAAAGGCAAACACAAAGCAGCACATTTGGGGAAGCCGATATCATACTGTCTTCACCAACACGCTCACGCCTTAGAAAAAGTGAAAAGCTTTTGCCTACGAACTGAACTTTGGTACGAAATTTCCAGACATATTTACAGCTAGCTAGACGACCCCGACATTTTAGAGTACAAAACATTTGCTTGCAATTTTGCATGCAACGAGATTTTCAGCCGATCGTTCGAAGAATCTCGTACCAAAAATCTGTTCGTACGCAGCAATTCAAATAGAAAAGTGAGACCCCAAAAAAAAATCAAAAAATGGAAAGAGAATTAAGAAATCAAGAAAGCAAAAGGGTTCAATGTGACTCGTGCGGGTGGCCATGGCGCGGCGGCTCGCCGTCGTCGAGGTTGGCGGCGGCGGTGATGCGGAGGAGGAGGTCGGTGAAGGCGCTGACGACGTACTTGTGGGCGCGCCGGTCGTTGAGCGCGAGGTAGCAGAGGAGCAGCTCGTGGAGCCGCGCCCTGTCGCCGCGGCGGCGCGCGTCCAGCCGCAGCGCCGCCACCATCTCCTCCATCGACCTGAGGAAGTCGGCGTGCGGGTCCGGCGAGTACGTCGGCACCGCCACCCCGGCCGCGCCGACGCCGACGACGCCGAAGGCGGCGCCGTGCGCCGACGAGTCGACGATGGAGTTGGACCTGCCGGGCGACGAGAGGAAGAACCGGCGCGACGCGATGGCCGACGATAGCCCGGAGTCGGACAGCGCCGAGGCGTTCTTGGCGACGACGGCGCCGCCGCCGCCGACACCGTCGTCGTCGTCTTCACCGCCGACGCCGCCCGAGTTCTTGCACCGGAGCGAGGAGGACGAGGAGCACGGCGAGGTCTCCGCGGTGGAGACGCCGCCGCCGCCGCCGCCAGCCGAGGTCGACGTCGACGCCTCGTCAGACTGCGCCATGGGCGCCGGCGCCGCCCCCGCCGCCGCCGGCCGCCGCAGCCGGGAGAAGCAGCCCAGCATCTCGCCTAGCTAGCTAAGCTACTCCCCACTAGGCAGCTAAGCTTCAGCTAGGTAGCTATTCCTAGTCCTAGCTAAGCTAAGGACGAACACGATGACGTTGTGGGCTGTGCACTGTGAGGAGTTTATAGGAGAGGAGGCGTTTTGCAGCTGTTCAGTGGCTCACCTATTGCTGGACAAAACCGAGTTAAGTACTCCAAGCTGACTAAGCATGCATTATTTGTTTGGATTAATTACTCCTAAAGTCCTACCTATACTTAACAACATCAGTAACACGTGGATATGATCAGTAGCATCAGGAGATTGTGCCTTTTTCGTTTATAAATAAAAAAAAAGTAAATGAACAGCAGAAAATATCATACTAGTCTCAGACACTAATTAATCATCACATCATTGTATTATTCCTCCAAGTTAGTAATCCAAGTGAGATTAGGTCCAGACCAGCCCCGTCTTTTTTTCTTATGTTTATACATGTTAGTCAAAATTTAAATTTTCAACCTTAAATATAAAGCTGATTTTAAGGATTTTTCATCGAAGTTTATTTTTCAACATTTGCTTTTATATCGCTAAAAACACGTATATAAAAATTTTATTCATAAATTACTTCTTGTTTGCAAATATACCGTTTGGCTTAATTCTATTGCATGATACTCCTACTACATGTACAAAGCACAGTGTTTTGTACTTGGTCAGATCGATCAGCTACGCATGTACAGAAACTTAGCCTGCAAATGTATTGAGAATTTGTACGCGTTCAACTACCGCATTTGCTTCGCAGTACATCTCTGCTTAGCTACTCGTGTGACTGGTCCTAACTGCGCTGTAACAATTCGCCACGCTTTTTGTCTGTTTGTCGCCGTAAGTACGTACGTACGTACGTACGCAATTCCAGCTAGCTCGTACGTACACATGCCCCCGCACCGAAAATCGCTAATCAGCTATTAGCCGCGCGCGATTGCTTTCGGAGCCCACGAATCTTTGTATGTCTACGTGTACGTATAAATTTATGTGTATACGTATAAAGTTTGTGAGTATATATGTGAAATTTCATACATGTATGTGTGAACTTTTTTACATCCAAAATATATACACACGCGTATAAGGTTTCTATATAAAATATTTATATATGTACCATCCACGGGTGTGGGCACGCGGCTGACTGCACATTAGTGCCCCCTCCTCTGTGTACATATATATACATGGATTATATTGAGCATCAGAGTATTTTCTCCGTTTCAAAATATAGATTGTTTGGTCTCGTTTGTTCCCCCTAATAACAAGTCGTTAAATTTTAGTAAATTTGATAAAGTTTATAGAAAAATATAGCAACAATCTTTAACCGCGAGGTATATATATATTGAGTCTGGAATCCAAACGTGACTAGCACAATACTCCCTCCATTTTTTAATAAATAACGTCGTTGACTTTTGAACACATGTTTGATCATTCGTCTTATTTAAAAATTTTATGTAAATATATAAGATATAAATCATGCTTAAAGTACTTTGACTGATAAAACAACTCACAACAAAATAAATTATAATTAAGTAATTTTTTTCAAATAAGATAAATGGTTAAACGTGTGATAAAAAGTCAACGACGTCATGTATTAAAAAAGGGACTAAGTATATACGTACTCATGTCTGTGCCATACGGTGCGCGCGTGCAATAATCGTGCATGACGAGAGAGTACGTGTACTATACGTACGTGACCTGGTTGGTACTTGGTACTACGACGTGGCTAGCTAGCTGTGCGTGCATGGATGGGTTCACATGACCAATTGCTACCAGCATATCGATATGCAACGACACATTCAAGTCGATCGATCTGACGGGTCAATTGAAGCGTATGTATAGTATACACATGTATGCCCTGCAGGTAGTAGTTAGCCCTGTATAAATGTCGACCAGAACGAATTGATTATTAGTACATTGTACCGTATTATCTGCCTGATGTATCCCCGGCCTGTGGCCCCACATCGTCTGATTTAATACGTACGCTACTCCCAGCTGCCACCGCTGAATTTTCTTTGATTTTTTTTACAGCATCAGTCTTAATTAAGCTACTCCCATTTACAGATAAAATATTTATGTCTGCATACTATTCACTGTATAAAATTCAAAAGTAATAATAGAAAACAGATTACACTATTCACTGTATAAAATTCAAAAGTAATAATAGAAAACAGATTACACAACTTCAGAAACATTGTAGACAAAAACAACAAATTCGACTTTAAACAGGACGCGTAATTCGTAGTTAAATTATTTTTCTCTAATTATACGTATCGAATTTGAACTTTATATAAAGTGATGCGTTACCTATTGATCGATCTTTCTTACCAAATTAATGTTTCTAAATTTTTTATGACTTTTTTAGACGACATCGAAGGCCATCGAGGGAAAGAAGTCTTTCCCCCATGCATCTATGAGGCTAGCTGGAGTTTCTCAAAAAAAAAAAAAGGCTAGCTGGCCTGATGAAAGAGGTTTCTTGTCACAATCTGGGAGAGAAGGTATACGTAGCTGTGAGCAGTGTACGTACGTACGTACGTATGAGGTATACTCAACTGTCTACATCGACACTACACGTGATCTCCTGCCTTTCGCTCGCCCATCTCGATCTGCACCGTCTATCTCTCACCGGCCGGCCGGTTGATAATCCATCTCCCATGAATTAACGACGACCTCATCATCTCATATGATCGAACCATGATCAGTTTGGTACACAACTACTCACGCAGGTAAATGTGACAATAATGATATAATCATATCTGAATACATAAGTGTGTGTACTTATCAATACTTTTGCATGGGAAGGCTTCGTTTGAAAATATGCTTCTTAATTATTTTCAGTGCCACATAAAATGTTACAAACTATAATTAATTAAGTATTAAGTAATACAAGCTTAAAAATAAATTTATTTGAGTTTTTAAAATTTATAGAAATAAAAGAATTTTAAAAACCATTTAGCAACCCAAGAAACGTACACGATAATAAATAAGGAAGTGGTTGACCCGATAAGCATTTTAGCATTTAGACATACGTAAGACTTCTTGGAAACACAATATTGTTCTATAGGTGCGCGCATGCGCATATGTTCTATAACGCGCGAGCGCACACGCGGATGTGTGTGCGCGTGTCTTCCCTACTTGAATGATCCCCCCCCCGGGTATCATAAAATGCATAAATAGAGAAAAATAGAATCTTGATAGGAAAACAGCAAAACAAAGAAATTGGTTGTTGATTAGGCAACAGGAAAACATGGAAATCTGATGAGGGAGAGATTCAAAGGAAATTTTTCAAAAGGTTGAATCTTTTGTTATGTTTCCTCTAAAATTTTCGTGCGATGAGCCATTCATAGGAATTTCAATTTTGAAAGCTTCAATGTTTTGTACCAAAGGACCAAATATGAAAATTTTCTATAAGATTTAAATCTTACAAAATTTTCCCATAAATCCTTTGACTCAAATGGATCTAAGTAAAGTATAGAGGATCCAGCTGGCTCCGTTTACAAATATAAACAAGACTACGTTTAGGATTCTAGCTATATGCACCGGATAAGTATAGACAAGTAGGAGTAATTAAATAAGCACTTTTGTAGGTGCAGCCAGGATCAGCATCTCCCAGTCCCATGGTTCATAGCATATGAGAGCATGGCTGCATGGGCAACTCATGCTGTCATGCAGATGCAACACAGGCCTGGGCGCCTGGCAAAGCAATGGAAGCAACTGAAAATCATATCATCGCGCAATAAGTGCCAACTGATTGGTGGATCTCGTCATCTCCTTGCAACAAGATCAAGCTGGCCTCCTGAAGGCAGCGAATGCATGGTTGTAAGTTGTACTAACATGTAAAAGGCCAGCGTAGTTGTACCAGCTAACTCAGTCAATTAAGCTTACTCTTAATTACAATCTCCTAACCCTGTGTTCATGCACGGCACATGTGCTTCAGTTTTCAGAAACTCAGGCTGTGTTTAGTTAACGTTAAAATTGAAAGTTTGGTTAAAATTGAAATAATGTGACGGAAAAATTTAAAAGTTTGTATGTACAGGATACTTTTGATGCGATGAAAAAATTGAAAATTTGAAGAAAAAATTAGAATTAAACTCGGCCTAAACCGGAGAAGAAAAGTGAACTGCCGAGTCGAAGCATCAACTGGGTCAGAGTTGTTGCTCGATCTGTCTCAATTAATGGCGCACACACATAGGTGACACACATGGCAGGGCCCCATTGATCTCTCGACCTTGCTAGTGCAGTTGTCACCGCGTCCCAGCTCAGATCAGCACGGCAGAGCGGCCGGCCGGCGTGCGGGGCGGACACGATCCGCGTCTCGTGCTTGTCCTCTTCGCGCCGCCATAAATTCCATGGCGGCCGCATGTCCGGCGACGGCGAGCGGGGCGAACAGGCGAGCACGCGATGCCACGCCGCGGCGCCATCCGTCGCCACGGTTTTAACACAAGTTTAAAGTGTTTTGTGATAAAAGGTTATCAGTTCCTATCCGTATCATAGTATCGTAACTATGACGATCCTATACCAATCCGTTTACGATACTATGGCTATGACGATCCTATCAAGACGAAATGATACCAATTCGTATCATAGTATCTTATAATACTATGACGATCCTATCAAGACGAAATGATACCGATCCGATTCGTATCATAGTATCTTACAATACTACGATCCTATCAATTAGGATACTACACGATCCTATCAAGACGAAACGATACCGATCTATAATTTCTCTTAATAAATATCTCCATTTGCATGATATATTATTCCTATATTTTGTTATATATAATGTAATTAAAAGAAAATCTCGTAGTATCTCGTAAGATTTTAAGATAAAATAGTATAAATTGATAGGTAGTATACTATCTAGTACTGACAAACTTGTTTTGTGATCAGTGGTGTTAGAAGCACAGAAACACAGGATCAAAACTCACGAACTCTCACCACAATCTCTGAACCTTCTGTCCAGCTTGAACAGTTAACTGAAGAACAGAGTAGAACGAGCAGAGTTTTGGTGCAGCGTAATACCTTGCTGCTGCTTTTCTGTTTTTTTTCTATTTATTCTCCTCGATTAAAGAGTTTGTAACACAGCATAACAGAAAAACGCCTGATTGATCTGGATCCACTACTGACCGTACTCCCACGATTCAATTCAGTCCAACAAAAAAACTAGCTAGAGAACAGCTAGCTACAGTACATGCTAACTGAAAAGAAACGGCTTCTGACAGATTCTAACATAGCTTCAGCCAGCCATATGCAATGCAACAACGGAAACTAGAGGGGGATTCATGGAAGCATATAAAACGTGTACACCGAAGCGTGTTAATTTTACATCGCGCTCGCGTCGCGACACGAGCTGTTCGATACACATGGATCGTATCCATGACCATCATGTTGTTGGGGCACGGTTGAGGCGCGCGGCCGCGGCCATGGACGCGGCCACGCCGCCCGGCCTCGCCGCCGCGCCGGGCTTGTTGCGCGTCTCCGCTCCGGCCACCCTCGCCGCGTCGCCGCTCTCCACATCCTTGTCCGCCGCGAGCTTCGCCGTCGCGTTCTGCATGCACCAATGTGAGTATAGTACACCTAGCTAGCTAGCTTAGCTTGCAAGATCGATATGATCAAAGAGAGTGCGCACCGAGAGGACGTCGCCGAGCTTGGTCTTGTCGGCGTCGCGCGCCGTCCAGAGGTTGGCCGCGGCGGCGGACTGCGCCTGCGCCGCCAAGCCGCCGGGCATGGAGGTGTCCATGCCGGTGGCTTTTGCTTCGGCCGCCTGAATGGCCGCCGCGTCGCTGCGTTCCACCGGCTTCCCTCCTGCCGCCAACGCCGCCGCCTCCAGCGCCTCGCCGATTGTTATCTTCGCAGGTTCCTCCACCCTTACCGCGCCGGGGGCGGCGCCGGCGACTCCTGCAACCACGGCGGCGCCATCGTCCTGCTCGACGTAGTGACCCACCGCCTGCAAAAAAGAAAAAGAGAAGAGAGATCGTTCACGCTGCACGCACAGCGGAGACGTCGATCGACGACGAAGTGTGTGACCTGGCCGGCGACGAACTCGGTGACGATGCGGCCGCCGCCGGGGACGAGGGTGTCGGAGACGTTGACGCCCTGCTCGGCGGCGGCGTCCGTGGCCTGGTCATGCCCGACGACGCCCATCTCCTCGTTACGACTCGCCGCGGACTCCATGGCGGCGGCGGGGCCGCCCTTGACCGTCTTCCCCAGCACGAGGTTCTCCGCCGACTGCATCGTCGCCGCGTCCCGCGGCGCGATGGGCTTTGCCGCGAGGCTCCCGGTCACCGGGAACACGTCGCCATACCGGATCCCCTGCTCGCCGCCGGCCGCCTTCTCCGACGGCCTCCTCGGCTGCTCCTGACTCATCGTCCTAGTACACTCTCGTCGTAGGATCGTGTGTGCTCTGCGCTGTGCGTGTGCTGTGCGAGAGAGATCTTCGAGGTCATATATGGCGCGGCTCACCGGGTCGAACGGGGGACAGGTGTGGGAGACGGCGGCGACGTGGGCGTGTGCGTGTCGCGCGCGAATGGGAGCGGAGGACGGCATGCGTGGCGCGTGTGAGCGGTGCTGCTTGTTCGCTTCTTCCTCCGCCACCTCTCCGGCCTTTCCGCGTGTCGATGACCACGGCCGCCGGCCGGTGGCGGTGCATGCAGACTAAAATCACTCCCATGCACGCGTACGCTGTCATCGGACGCCGTTGGCGGTTGGCGACTACGTCATCGTCCCGGCCTGGCCCATTTTGATTGTTGCAGTGTACGTGACAACTTGCGGCCTCTTTTTATTGGGCTCGAACGAGATTGCGGATGCGGAGTAAGCGCGACCTATACTACTGGGCCGGACGGAAAGATGAGGGATGTGTAATGAACTTATTATAGTGTGGCCCATTATTATTGGGCCGTATTGTGTTACGCTGGATGAGAGGCCCATTTATATCCACGCGATTCACTGGCGAAGCAGAAGCTACCGCCGCCGATCACCGATGGCGATCGCCGCCGCGCGCCGGCGGCTGTGGCGCGGGCTGACGACTGCGGCCGCCGCCTCCGTAGGGGTGGAGGCGGACACCAGCGCCTTGCTCGCGCGCCTTGTCGCCGAGCCAGAGTACCGCGTGAAGGCGACGATGGAGGAGGCGAGCGGCGGCTCCTCCGCGGCGGCAGCCTTCTGGGAGCCCCTCGCCGCCGCCCTCCTCCGCGCGTCGTACCCGGCTAAGGCAAACCTCGTGAGTGAGACGCCCTTCTTCTCCCCGCTTAACTATCAGTTGAGCTGTTGTTTTGTTTAGTTAGTATCAGCGTTATGGCGCAGAGAAATTTCCCCCTTTCTCGTATACTAGGTCGGGTTCAGATCTGCGATGCATTTGGCGGTACCATGATTTAGCTTATAGAGTGGAGTAGAACTATTGGACCGCGAGCTTGCGGTGCATGATTATATGATGCAAAAAGCTAGCTATTGATAGCCTGATGCCCTGATATGATTATGTTGGAGTGACTACATTGGTGCTGATTCTGTTGTAGTCTTCATGACGATTTAATTATACATGTTTTTGCATTCTAGTGAGAGATCTTTGTAATTGCGTGCTAAGATAGAATCAACATTGATTCAGGTCTTGGAATGGAAGCTAGAGAAGCTAATCAAGGAAGGGATCCGTGATTGTGAGCCCTACTCAGTGATAATCCGTTTCTGCCGAGAGACAAAGAATGCAGAATTTGCAATGAAAGTCTTTGAATTCGTGGAGGAACTTGGAATTCAGCTGAACACTGGCATTTTCAATGCCCTTATCAATGCTTTCTTGTCGGTAGGAGATCTCCTTGCTGCAACGACCTTATATGAGGCTATGGAAGACATAGAGGATTGCAAGCCCAACTCCGCTACATATGATGCATTCATTTCTGCATTTTCACGGCTTGGGAGTGGCCATGCAATGATGAGCTGGTACCTGGCATCAAAGGACGCAGGATTTACTCCTAGCATTAAGGCCTTTGAATATTTGATCACAGGTTTTGTGAAGTTGGACAGGCTAGATGATGCTGAAGTGGTATTTGAAGAAATGATTTGCTTTGAAATTAAGCCAAACTTTGCTATACTGGAGGCCAAGCTTGAGCTGCTTTCAAGAAGGAAAGACCCTAACAGGGTAAAAGTATTTTTGGAACTTGTAAGCAATGGGAATCAAGAGTTGAGTGAAGCTACAGTTGAGAGGTTAACAAGATTATGCCTGTATGAAGACAAAATTGGTGAACTGGACCAGTTACTTTCCCTAGTACAAGGCATGCACACGAGTTCTTTAACTAAGCTGCACTGTGGAATTATCAGATTCTATGCTAATGCTGATCGCTTGTCTGATATGGAGCATGCAATTTTCCGGATGTTGGATAATGGCATGGTTTTTGCCCACTCAGAGGATGTTGAGGCTGTTATCTGTTCTTATTTTCGTCACAAGGACTTTGATAGGTTGGATCTATTCTTAAACCGAATACGGAGTTTGTACAAGCTCACTCGGTCTACTTATGATATATTGATTTCTGGATATCAGAGGTTGAATTTACACGGAAGGCTCGACTTGGCCATAAAAGATATGAGGGAAGCTGGGTTTGCATGAGTTCCTGCAAAACATTCATTGTTCTGTGACATCCTAAAAACAAAATTCCTGTGGATTTTGGAAAAGAAGGTAGCGTCCTCTTTATACAAACAATTCCGTGCTTTCAGTACTTTGGATTTGTTAAATGTCATTTGACAATGTTGCTAACTCCTTTGATAAACTAATCATTCTTTACTTCCTTATTGATGTTGTACTTTATTCTTTACTCACTGTAAAACTGGGAAACGGCTAAACAAACTGAAATCTGAAAGAGAAGTGCAGAAACTATGTTGCATTTGAAACAGTATGTTTGTGCTTTCAACAAGTTGAATTGGCTTACAACTTTAAGTGTGATATGCGCTTACTGCTTCCATTATTAGCCTGAATAAAATTTACCCTTCTAATTGTAATTGAATACATTTTCTTGAGCTATTGTATTATATATATGGAGTCTGAACATATTTTAAGATGCAAGAAAGACAATTCACACAATACAACCTTAAAGAAGTTTGAGCTTGAAGCATTGCCTCCTGTTCAGTCATGAAAACAACGCCTCGATGACAGGAATTAATTAATACTTCCATGATGCTTATGTTCCTTGCAAAACAAGCTAGTAAACCTGTTTGTATGTTAATTTTCAGAAAATCTCAGGTCCAGTTTTGTACAAACCATCAACTTGTTTTCTTCTCCTAATAGGAAAGAAAAAATACCGTACCAGCTTCAGTCATGTTTCTAAACTTTTTCCAAGTATTTGTCAGCCATTAAGCATAGTCAGAAAATTAAATTGAAATGCAAAACTTAGAACTATACTGTTTTGTAACCATGCCGACAAACATGCTTGACTTGCTTTCACCTGAATGACGGTATAATCCAGAGCTTGGAGTACCTTGCTCCAGGATTGACTTTGATTTTTTTTTTCAAAAAAGGTTTCGAGCATTGCTGTGGTCATGTCTCAAGGTGGAACTGTGAGAAACCTTCTATGAGTTGATAAATTCTGACGTTACGAGCAATTTCTTTAATACACTGTTCATGGTAACCACATTCGTGAGTTGATTATCATGAGGTTTCAGGATGATGAATCTATACATGAACACAAGATTCAGACTCACAGGATGGCATGCATGATCTTTTCCCATTATCCAACAAATATATAGGATCAATTGACTGAAGACTTTCATACCTCGCCAATTCGTGAGCTTCTGGTGGAGCCGAGCTTTGGTGTTATGCACCAATTAATTCATACTCCTATATTAGTTTCCCCTTTCTATTTTCCCTTTCTGCTCTCACTTTCAGTTTCAACTCAGGTAGCAATTTTCTTTTATTCTTCTTGGCACATTGACATTCATCCTCGACAAGTTCGCATGTGCATCAAGAAAATTTTATAAGCTGTAAACGTTCTACCATTCATTTAATCACCTAAACATGAAGTAGGTTGATTGTGCACATTATATTTCCATTTCTTACATAAACCATTTAAAAATATTACAAAAGCTTTGTACATATTATTCTTGATGATTGTTTCAGACCTTACGTGAGGAAGAACAACTATTTTTAATGATTGTAATTATTCTTACATAAACCATTCAAATAAAAGATCTTTGTGAGGAAGAACAACTATTCTTGATTGTAATTATGATGATTTTAAACTACACATAAACATATCTAACAGGGGACATTATAGACTAGTATATTCTGAAGAACCAATTACTGAGAATTTCGACTACTTGTGCAGATGTAAGTGAGCACTGCGAATTTGTGATTACAGAAACATTTAGATGTATTTTATGTTTGAGATTCAACTTCACTAATCCAATACGGCAATATATACTGGCTACAACAATCTCCGCGGCGGGGCGGAGCGGAGGGGCGGGCGGGGCGGCGGTCCTTGTCCCTGCCCATGACCACCCACGCCCCTTCGTCCAACTTCCTCCGGATCTCTGCCACCACCGCCGCCTCCCGGCCTGACTCGACCTTAGGCCCCACAACGCGGCAGCACCACCGCGGGAAGGAGCCATCGACGCGGAAGAGCTCTCAACTTAGGTTGTGTTTGGATGGTGGGTTTTATCTTGATAGGAGATGGCCGCTTTTTTTTTTATGGCTATTTGGTCGCTGGTCCGGTGTGGGATATGGCCACCATCAGAGAATATTCGCGGACGAGGCGATCCAGAGACGGGCGAGCGCACGCGAGGGAAAAAAGTGGCGTGCGCTCCCCTCCTCCCCCTCGTTTTCTCTTCCTCTCCTCCTTGGATTCATGGCATTATAAATTCTTCAGTTTGGAAATATGTCATTGCAATTCATATACTTATAACGATGACATTACAATTTTATATATACCACTGCTTACCCCTTCAGTACATTTATAAAAATTTTTTTGACCATTTTACCCTTGTCTTCTTCCTCCCTCCTCCCTTTCTTCCTTCTCTCCACCGAAGCTCCTTCTCCTCCTCCAGCCTAAACCATACCTCTAGGCGCTCCTTCGCGCCCCACTCGCCCGACGAGGAGGACGAGCAGAGGACGCAACGCGAGGAGGATGAGAAGAACATGGTGGCGTGAGGATGGCGAGTGTACGGTGGCGGCGACACGATGAGGATGCCTAGATGGTGTTGGTGACTCGAGGAAGATGGGTTGACGCTGACAGCGTGAGAATGGTTAGCGGACGGCGGCGACAACGCGAGGAGGACAACAGGACGGTGGCGGCGATGCGAAGAGGACGGGCGGATGACGGCGTGAGGATGGCAGACCGGACGACGGCGGCGACGCGAGCTGGATGGCCGGTCGATGCCGGTGATGCGAGGAGGACCAGCGGACGCCGGCGACGCCTGAATGCACGTCGCTATTAGGACTCAGATCTGGTAGCGGCGACGGCGGGGGCGGTGGTGCTGGTGTGGGCAGCGGCCACAGAGGACATCCAGGGACGGCGGAAGCCATCGAGCTTGTGTCCAACTGCAACAAGAACTCACCCATGCTGCTTTGGACCAAGGTCGTTGGATATGTGTTGGAGTTCCTGCCGGTCCCTTCCAGCAGCAACTCTTCGTGCATCATGGACGTCTGCTGCATGAGCTCGTCAGGGCACCCTGCTGTAGCCTTCCACCGCCGCGGTCGGCTGCACGAGCTCGCCAGGGGCTGAGGCGATGACCAGCAGACGGCGAGAGCACAGGGAAGGGAGACGATGATTGGGAAAGAAGAAGGGCAATTTGGTCAGAAAAACTTAGAAATTGCATGGAAGGGTTAAGTACTAGTACCCTCTAATGGTATGGTTCTAATTTCACGAATTGTAGTGGTATATTTCCAAACAGGTCAAATTAATAATAACGTGGATCTAATTAACCCTTATTTTTTTAACGGTGTTAGTTTCGGCATTGAGTTCAATGGTAAGTATTTTGAGTTCCAACCTTTTTCAGTGGCAAATATGCAATTATGTTTTTTATGATGGTAAATCCACATTACCGATTTAAAACGGTGGCAAATATGCAATTGCCCCTTCTTCTTTCTAACCGGTCAAACCCTAGCTTCTCCCTTCCTCTCCCCCTTCGTCTCCCCTGGCGGCGCAGCAGGAGGCGCCGACGGCCTCAAGCCCGGGAGGCGCACGGGTGGCGGCGTTCGGCGGTTCAGGGAGCGGTGTCCGGCGCCGGAGCTTGCAGCTGAAGAGGCGGTATCCTGCTGAGGCTACAACATCGATTTTCTCCATCCACTCCTCTCCCAAAACAAGGTATACTCCCAGATCTGAGCTGATTTTCTCCATCCACTCCCCTCCCAGAACCAAAGGTATACTCCCAGATCTGAGCTTGTTTGTTGTTGTTTGGTGATGGGTTCGTTCAGATATGATGTATTATGCTTATTTGTTTGTATTTTTATATCTTTGTATACATCTCTGTCCATGTATATGTGTGTGAATATAGTAGGCCTGATTGTGTATCAACCTTTGGCATTATAGATGGACAAGAGAACAAGGTTTATGATTTATGCGTAAAGGTAAAGCAGCCAAACGATAATGTTGTCTGGAAAAAATTAAAGAAGCCAAACGACAATGTTGTCTGGAAAAAATTGAAGCAAAAATATGTTGCGACGCTTGCCAATAGTCAGCTTGAAGCCACACCTAGGACTCAACCGCCACGTAGGACAAAACCGGGTCAAAAACCACCGAAGGACCTAAAGTGAAACCTCCTCTGTGATTATGCAAATGGACAAGGTAATAGAACTAAGCCCTAGGTGTGGCTTCAAGCTGGCTCCGCCCCTGAAATTGATCTCAACGTTAACTCATGGTTCTGATTGTTTTTTTCTTAACATTTTTGGTAGTATGACTAACTTAGACTATGTGCAAACACAACCTTGGAAGGTTTTTATGTGTAACTTGGAAGAGCTTTTGTTGTACAGAAAAAAAAGGAGATTATGAGGAGGGTTTTAACGGAAATTAGCATGTTCTTTATATGCACTGCAAACGATCTGTCGAACTGTTGTGGTTAGTTACTGACTATTGGCAAGAGTCGCAACATATTTTTGCTTCAATTTTTTCCAGACAACATTGTCGTTTGGCTTCTTTACCTTTTTACGGACAACAGTGTTGGTTTGGCTGCTTTGCCTTGACATTTACTTACTTAATCACGTGTCAAACTTCCTCAACAAAGGCAGTTGCTTTTCATATATCTAATGGTCATTACCCCTTTTCCTTTGATCCAAGAGCTTATACTTTTTTTTAATGGTGTGTCTTAACAGGGAGGCTCGGTGTGTAGTCAAAAATTAAAGGAGAGGGAAGGAGAGGTAACAAGTTTCTCCCCCAAAACGCTTGGGGGTTCAGCTGAACCCCCATGCCCCACCGGTAGGTCTCAAAGAATTGTACATCATGCAACCTTTTCTCCTAAATTTCCAGGGTTACGGGACAGTTTGCACGGCATGATCATATTTTGCTAAGGTTCTATTAGAGTGTCATTCAATGGCCCATTTCATGGATTTACGGGCTTTCATCCTGCGTGCACGTGTTTTAAAGCTTTATAGGCAGGCCTTGCGCATGACTCGCCGAGCTCCTGTGCATGCACGCGGTCAGACATTTTTAAACCTTGCTTTCCTATCTTTGCTGTCTAATGTTTACTCTTGAAGTTACAGCTAATAACTATCCTTGAATGTTCTTTGTCCAGATGAGTTGAGGCAAACTGTAAGAGCTGAGATTGAAAAAAATCGCCGTTGCAACAATAAACAGAAGATTAAGTTCTTGATCAGTGAAGGTCTGCAACGATTAAAAGGCCTTGATGAGATGCTTGACATGACAGGAAATAGTTAACCTGAGTTTCATGTCGGATATGAGGTTCAATTTACACGGAAGGCTCGACTTGGCCATAAAAGATATGAGGGAAGCTGGGTTTGCATGAGCTCCTGCAAAACATTCATTGCTCTGTGACCTCCTACACCTGATATTTCCAGAACCCATAAGGCATCAGGACACATGAACTTGTGGCCTCCTGGATTAGAGTTTGTTAGAAGGATCCCATTCAGATTCTTTGCCTCGTTCTATCCAGGGTATAGGAAAGATATCAGGCTCAGATATATTATCATGGTAGATCATCGATGGTGTGCGTGCATATGGGACGAAAATGCAGTTACCTGGGCATCATGCTTGATTTTGCACGCATCTATTCAGTCAAGATATGCTAGCGAGCTTTAGAAGCAATTGGGATTTCTTTAGATGCTATCTTGAGACCCTGAATTTCCAGGTGTTACATCTGAGAAAATAGCAGCGAGAGATGGATTAAGCTGAAGAAAGGTATCTGACTTGTCATTTAGGTAGTCTGCTTTGAGGCGATGATGTTCCACTTTTTCAGACCTGGTGTTCGTACGGCATACTCTTTTCATATTTGAGACACTGACCTCATGTTTCAGTCCTGATGTTCTTACCATTTCATTGTTGCAATTTCTTAGCTGGTATGATAGGTCATTAAACATGTACTTTCTTTCCAACTACTCCGTCCCCTAATATAAGGGATTTTGACATTTTGCTTACACTGTTTAACCATTTGTCCCATTTGTCTTATTCAAAAAATTTTAGAATTATTATTTATTTTATTTGTGACTTACTTTATTATCCAAAGTATTTTAAGCATAACTCTTTGTTTTTTATATTTGCACAAATTTTTTGAATAAGACGAGTGGCTAAACAGTGAAAAAAATGTCAAAATCCCTTATATTAGGGGACGGAGGGAGTATTTCATTATATGACACAATAAAAATACTTGATAACATATCCTGGACCATGTTTGGAAGATTAGCCCAGGGCTAATTTTGAGAGCTAATGTTTAGTCATGAATTAGTAGGCTAAACATTAACCTAGGGTGGTATGTTTGGATTTATGGGCTAAATCAAGGCTAAAAGGTGGAGAGAGAGTAGAAAGAGAGGAGAGAGGGAGAGAGAGAGAGCTGTTTTTCGATGGTCC
The DNA here is from genome assembly GCA_000338895.3 of Oryza meridionalis. Classification (NCBI taxonomy): domain Eukaryota; kingdom Viridiplantae; phylum Streptophyta; class Magnoliopsida; order Poales; family Poaceae; genus Oryza; species Oryza meridionalis. The sequence continues at coordinate 3,305,687 of CM002526.2, forward strand.
CCATACAAAATTAGTCTCATTAGCATCCCTTGGAGGGGCTAATTCTCTTTAGCCTCAAATTAGCCCACCTGATCTCCATGCAAAATTAGTCTCATTAGCATCCCTTGGGGGCTAATGTTTTGAGGGGGCTAATTCACTTTAGCCTCAAATTAGCCCACCTGTTCTACCTATTTGGATACTTGAGGGCTAATTCAGGGTTAAAAGGTGGGGGCTAATAATTAGCCCATGGAACCAAATAGGGTCCTGGTCCTGCCGTGCTGGTATATAAAAATATGCTCCATAATCTTAAGCCTTTGTTTTGTTGCGATCATATCAAATGAAGGGATACCTGCTAACATTACTTCCATTAGGTAACTTATTATGTGACAATCGCTGTTTTTAGTGCTTTCCGGACCCAGTTTGTGGGGATCTCACTATCACCATCGATTGAGCTGGTGCTCACACTGTTAATCTACTCTAGTCTTATTTGGAATTTTGGATTATGTTTTCTTACTTAAAACTGAAGCGATTCTCTAAGAAAAAAGGCATCCCATGTGAAGCTGCCTGCAGTACTGATACATTGGTACAAATAATCACTATATTTCATTCATTTAGAGAAGGATTATCGTCATAAAGCTATGTTTGGTACTAAACAAAGATTCATGCATACATGATGCATACTCCTAAGTCCCAACAACACAACTTGTGTGGTCCATCTAATCTTGATAGGGTTCATCTGCTCTTGTCCATGATGCCTTGGACTCCTTAACGAACCGGGTTCCCTTTTGTTAGGCACCGGTTTTCCTTCCCCTTTTTGATTTGCTTTGCACCAGCTATTTGGCGTTCTATACATACCAAACTGTTTCCTTTTGTTTGCAACTTGATCTGAAATTTGTTTAGACATGTACAGATATTCTGGATCTATCATAATTTAAATACTTTGAATTAAATTGCCCTTCGTTCCGTCGCTGGCCTGGCGATTTTTTTTAATACTTTGAATTTGAACTGAGAGTGATAGCCTGATAAGAGGATGAACTACGTTATCACTACTTACTTCAGTTCAGATAGTCACAGAAGAAAATCTCAGGTAGAAATAAAATAACATACACTGATCAAACAAAGGGTATGCAGCTATAGGTTTCTTATAAACCATGGATTGTAAACTGACACAACTTTTATGATACATAAAGCATATTGTAGTGATATATTTTTCAGTTATAGACGGTTCTAAGATTATATTATCGGGATTGCTATATGGCATTCGAATGAAATTGAGGGATGAAATCTTACAGATTTTGGACCATTGGATCCATACCAAGATTCGTGCATCGGCTTCTCTCCTCCAACTCCGGCGGGCTCCCCTTCTTCTCCGGCGCCGGCGACACCCCAACTCCGGCGGGTTAGGGTTTGGGGTTGGGGTGAGGGTAGGAGGGGGGTTAGGGGAGGGGGAAGAGGGGGTTTCCTCGGGGCTTAGAGGGATGGCCGTGGACGGCGGAGGACCGGCGATAGACAATGGACTCCGGCGGGCGGCGAGGCAGCGGCGGCGCTGCTGAAGCCGTGGGGATGGAGGAGGGCAGTGGGCCAGTGTCGGCGGCGGGGCAAAGCGAGCGTGGGATTAGGAGGCGGCGGCCGGTGGTGGCGGATCCGGCAGCGGGGAGCCGCCGGAGATGGGGAATACGGCGGGGCGGGGGCACCTCGTCGTCACCGCCATGAGGAGAAAGTGAGGGGGGAAGAGGGAGGGGGGCCTCGCCGACGCCGTTGACCTTTTCCGGCCAGCCGGCGAGGCGGGCGACGGCAGCGGAGGATCGCGCGTGGGACGGGAGGACGAGAGTGGTGACGTGATCTGGAATCGGGGGAGGAGGAGGAGGAGGAGTTAGGGTCAAGGGGCTGCACGAATCTTAAAGCATATACAATGGTCTAAAATTCGAATGATAGGAGGTGAGATTTTCTGTCACATGATATATAGACAGCCCCATTATATTAATGCTTGTGTGGACTTCTCTTCGAACAGTTTCCTGGCAGTATGCTAATGCATACTAGGCCCCGAAATTCTGTAGAAATCTTATGGGAATTAGTCTATTCCTTCAATTTCTGTAGAAATTGGGAAAACATTTTCAGTATTTCAGTGGATGCATTAGCAAAAAAAAACAAATTTGTGTCAAATAATTATTGCAGATAAGAGCTACTACTACCAGACACTTCGGGGCAGACTGTGGGCCACTAAAATACGACAGATTTGATGAATCCATGTGAAATGCTGCACCAACCAAGTGGGCCTATTGGCAACTGACCTTCAGAAACTAATAAAATAACCTGACAAATCTAGGGAAGATTTACACGGTTTGTTAAACCCAAACTGAATTAAGAGAAAAATCAAGATAAAAATTAGTCACATATTCTCCTGTATGTACAATTGGTTTCAGGAAAGAAAAAAAAACAAAAAACAAAGAGAAGCTACAACTTACAAAACTTTTACCGTAGCTTCTTTCCCTTTGCCTCAAGAAAAGCTGTTTGAAAGACAGCATATGAAACAGCTCTTCCTTGAACTATGATGGAAGAGAAACATCAAAGAACCCCATCTTTACCCAAAAACAAAGATGGCAAAGACATTACTAGATAATAAGTAGATTAGATGAACAATTAGCGCAGACAAAGGGCTATCACTCTACTGATGATTTCTCTACTGTACAACCACCAGCCTGCCACTAATCTTCCCTCCATTGCAGCACCTCCAGGCCTCCTCTCCGCCGTCGTTGCCGCCTTCGCCTCCGCCGCGCCCCTTGGGCACGGTGACGACGAGCTGCCCGTTGACGTAGCCGGCCACGGCCATCGCCGGGCAGCTCGCCTCCGGCAGCCGGGACCTCCACTTGTCAAGCTCCATGTCATCGTCGTCGTCGTCTCCTCCGGCTTGCACCACCACCCTGACAACCCCGGGGTGAATCCTGACGGTGCGCACGCGCACCTCGGCGGCGGCGGCGGCGGCGGCGGCCACGACGAAGTGGAACGCGTCGGGGCCTTCGAACACCGCGACGTCGGTGTCCGCCGGGAACGGCAGCTCCAGCACCTTGCTGTAGACGTGCGGCAGCCGCCGGAGATCCTTCTTGCCGCCGCAGCTGCCGCCGGCGGTCGTGGCTGGCGATGGGTGGATCCTCATGTGTATGTTTCTTTCTCCTACTTTCTCCTTTTTCTTTTCTTCTCTTGCTGCTGGTTTGTTGGTTTGGTTGGGCAAGACGAAGGGTGGAGAGGAGGCTATGGATTTATAGCTAAAGGCCAAGCAGAACTGCAGAAACAGGTGTCACGAGGTTGTTTCTTTCTCTCTTCTCTTAGGCCTGGAGCTTCTGCAGCTACAGCTTCCCTTAAAATAAAAAACTCTCTCAAAATATTTAGCTTTTATTTTAGATTCTGACTAGTTATAGTTATATAATCTAGAAAATAAATTAAGATCGAAAGCTGAAAAACTTAATTTCTTAAAATTCTCATAATATTACTGGTACCACTTCTGTCAAATAACTGCTTCTTAGAATTATATAAGCTTCTCTCTAACGTGTCTCGTGGTGCGGTGCAGAGAGCGGGATAAGCCCAAGGGAGAGGAGATGGATCACAACACACGGCTCAGGCAGAGGCAAAAGAGAGGAGTCAGTGACACGATGGAGATTGGAGACGCTGATAGGAGGAGTGCGTGTCCCGGTGTCCGTGCCTGTGTTTTGGGCCTCTTTAAATCCATGCCAAAAATTGTATACCGTATCACATCACATCGACCATTTAAACACCTGCAAAAAAAATTAAATATAGGCTAACAAATAACTAATTACATATATTACGGTTAATTTGTGAGACGAATCTTTTAAGCCTAATTGCTCCATAATTTAACAATGTGGTGCTACAGTAAATATTTGCTAATAACAAATTAATTGTGCTTAATAAATTCGTCTCACAGTTTACTGACGAATTATATAATTAGTTTTTCTTTTAGTACCTAAATACCTCCTACGATATCCTATATAATATCCTATCTGACACGTCAAAATAATTAAAACACTCCCTTTGTTCGTGGTGCTGGTGCTGCGCGTGGCCCGTGGGGCGCCGGGCGGGGCACGTCACGGCGCGCGGGTGGGTCCGGTGGAGTTGAAGATAAGGGCGGTATTGGCCGTTTCCCCAGCAATCCTAGGCTTCCAGCCGCTGTGCCGACCCAAACATGGGGCGCTGCTCCAACGGTTTCAGACCACAGCACTGAGTGAGCCCTTTGGTTAGGTACTATCTCTGTGTGTTTTCTTTCTGGTTTGGAATTCAGGATACGGAATCTTAACATAATCAGTTTGACACTTTGCTGTTTTTAATTCTGGCTGTTATTATATTTACTTACTCCAGTAATAGTAACCGATCAGGTCATGGTATGAGATGCTGGATTGATAATGGCTTGGAAACTGGCTGGAAAGGTTTACTGTATGTGATTGAAGAGAAACTGGGAAGGAAAAGAATGGAGCAGGCAACTTGTGGTTCAGGTAAGAGTGCAAAGAAGATATCCTACATGCAGGGAAGGTATTTTTGCCCGGTCAGATACGGCTTGCGGCCTTATTTACCGGGTTAGGCAGGTAAATTGGGTAAAATGGAACACTATTCTGTACCGATATGGGTGGAGTGTCAAGTGTGGTAAGTTAAGTTAGTGTTACTGTCAAGTGACTTAAATCCTTGTCAAGTGACTCAAATCCTAGTACTGATAGGAATCGAAGATAATTTACTTAGCCGACCTGGACTGCTTGTCTCAGCTTTGTTTGGATATGCACCAGTGAGCAAGCGCTGATTGCTTAACATTCAGAGCTTATCTGAGCCGCCGTACAGGGTTTTTGTTTGTCTCGTCAGCTCACCCATTTCTGTGCGTCATCTAATCTGGATATGCACTAGAACGAGCAGTGGTTGTTGCGCCGTTGTGGTCTTCTTTACTAGTAGTACTACTCACTAGTGATTACCAGTAAGCTAGAGTGATTATTCTTTTTCCTGGTGATATGTTATGGAGTAAACGATAATATTGGTTCTTTTGCTGCTAGTGCCTGATCATGATGTTCTGTCTCTCTCTCTCTCCCAAGGTTGTGGCTTTCAGGTTCAGCTGGAAGGCAGACGTCCTCATGTACTAGGAGGTGCTTGTCGTTTTTGTTTTGCTTATCTGAAACCTGAAAGTGTGGGGCTACATAGTGTCCACTCTGGGGCAAAAAACCACATTGGTTTATACTTAGTTTGTACTACATATAAAATCTCCATTATCAAAAAAACTAATACCTCCGTTTCAAGTTATAAAACGTTTTAACTTTGGTCAAAATCAAACTGCTTTAGATTTGACTAAGTTTATAGAAAAAGAATAATAACATTTTTAACACAAGACAAATTTATTATGAAAATATATTCAATTATTGATTTAATGAAACTAATTTGATATTATAAATATTACTATATTTGTCTATCAACTTAGTTAAACTTGAAGTAGTTTAATTTTGATCAAAATCAAAACGTCCTGTAACATAAGACACGGAGGGAGTACTAACTATACAATCTTTCTTTCTCACATTTCTGGCCTTGTTCTGTTATGTTCTTTGATCTTTTTTACAGAATGAACCAAGTATGGCTAATGGACTTGGAGATTCACGCACCGAAATATCGAGTGCTCTTCTCTCTCTTTTCCATGAGATTACAAAGATGGTGCACGCCATGGTGGGCAATCACACAGAGCAGTCTGAACTCTGAACAACAAGAATATTCTTTACCCTTCGAATCGGATGAAAGTATCGCACATATTCTTGTTTCCGGCAGGTAGCTGCTCACCATGGAATCGTTTGACGGCGAATGCTGCTGTGTAGCGGGTCATCTCTTGGCCTGAGAACCAACAAAAAGAGAGATAAAAATCAAGCAATTGTCGTGCAAGTACCAATCAATCGCCCGGTCGTTTTCTTCTTTCCTTGCCCAATGGAGGGGATTGGAGCAGTTGCCGCGTCCAGAAAAGATCAGAAATCTGCCTGCCCGTCGATCGACATGGATGCATCGGATCATACAGCTACACAAGCTTTCTCCAGTCGGATTGGTAGATTACACGCGTAATCGCCCGACCATAGGGAGAGAATCAGAGTGCTAATGCGCCTCTTCCTCACCATAAACACGAAGCTTCTCATGATCATCATCCTGTCGCCCAAGCTCCGATAGCTTCGCCTGAACTACTACAATTTCTGTCCATTTTCCTCACTGCCGTTCGTAGCTGAAGCTTCCCGCCTCACAGGCAGAGATTTTTTTTTTTCTGAAAAATGTATGGAGATTTCATAACAGAACCGATACGAACTCATATCACCATCAAAAATTAAAATATGAAATTGAATTATAATTTGCAGCGAACCAAGTGAGCCTTGCACATTGAGGGGACACTTCGCTTGGGATCGTGAGTTCACTTGGCTCTTGTTCTAACATCAGTGGTCGTATCGGTACCTGCACTACTGTACCATCGCCATGAATGAACCAATCTCCAGGCACGCACTCTGAACGACTGATCGTGATTAGATTAGAAAGAAATGCAAATGACTTAATTTGTTACTGTTACCATTGGATGAACAAAGAGTAATTCCATGCTACCTCGACTAGTTTGTTGAAACTCGAAACTATCACTATGCTGCCACATAATATAAACAAACATTTTAGAGAATTACAATAATGACTTATGATTTTATCAAAAGGCCGGTTGCAAATTGGGCTCATCGTGTAGGGGTAAAATTACTTTTTTTTCCTTTTTAATAAAGCCATTTGCTACTGTTGTAGTTTTGTGAAATATGGAGTACCAAACAAGTTGTAGTGAAGCAATAGTTTCGATCAAATAACTACTCTCCCAGCTTCATTCATGCCTCCAGTAAGTTTATTTTCAACTAATCATTGTATCGAAGTTTATATAATTAGAAGATAACTGTATCGAAATTTGAAAGTAGCTAAAGAGATGGATAATTACATTAGGATTTTTGTAAAGTGAGAATATTAATATTTTTATCAGCATGTGTGAAATTGGTAAAAAATATTTTTAACAGGAGGGACAGAGTTTATGAAATTTACGCGATGAACATTTATGTGAGACTGGTGAAGCGGGCCCAAACTGTCAGGATTGCCTCCCCGGTGCATGCACTCATCCTCCCACTCTGCCGCCAATCTACCCCACAGAGGGGGGGGAGGGAGGGAGGGAGGTGGGCCCCACCCACGATCGACGGCTGCCCGTCCTCCCACTCACGTCACGTCCCAATCTCCGCGCCCCCGCCGCGTAATCCTCTTCTTTATCCCGCGTCTGCTAAACACACCCGAGTGGCTTCCTTCGGTAATTAACCCCCAACTCCACGCCCCCATTAACAACTAACCCCCCACCCCCGCGCGTACGTTTTGCAGTCTAACCCCTCGGAAACTTCCTTTCCTTCCCCCACGCTTCTTCTTCTTCTTCTTCCCTTTCCCCAACCTCGCCGTCCTTCGCTTGCTCACGCGGCCTTCTCCGATCGCGGCGGCGGCGGCGGCGGAGGAGGAGGAGTACGGGGAGGGGCGTAGCGAGGATCGAGCGGAGACGTGGTTGACGAGATGAAGAATTTGTTCAAGAGTAAGATCAAGTGGCAGCACCGGTCGAACGACCCCGCGTCGTCGCAGGGGCAGGGGCAGGGGCTGCCGCAGCAGACGCCGCCGTCGCCGTCGCCGGCGAGCTCCCCGTCGGGGGGGCCGCCGGCGCTATCCGTGTCGACGGTCTCATCGTCGTCCCCTTCCGCCGCCGCGACGCCGACGGGGGCGGGAGGTGGGGGTGGGGGTGGGGGTGGGGGAACGGGTGGGGAGGATTACATGTTGTCGGAGGAGGAGTTCCAGATGCAGCTGGCGATGGCGCTGTCGGCGTCCAACAGCGAGTGCGTGGGCGACCTGGACGGGGAGCAGATCAGGAAGGCCAAGCTGATAAGCCTCGGCAGGGGCGACCGCTTCGCCGCCGTCCGGGACGACGAGCACACCGCGGACGCGCTCTCCCGCCGCTACCGGGTGAGTGCCCCCATGACCAAGGATTAGATTCGAGATGGATATATGCTAAACTATGCAACCGTGTGACTAGTGAGATTTTAGTTTGCATTGCCATACAACAGTAGACTTATTGCGGGGGAAGGATTGTTTTACATGTTATGATTACCAGTTACTAATATAATCCATGCTACCATTGTTATTGTCTCATTCAAATTCAACCAATGGATTGGATAGTAGCTTCCGTGGCTATGTCTAGATCAGGTAAATGTGAATCTTCACCTTGGAATGGAAAATCACACATACATAGAATAGGGAAGGGCTACTATCTAGCAGTTACATGTATTCATTCCTGTGGACTGGAATCACCTCCTTTGGTCTCTTCCAGGTTCCCGGTGATCAGCCCATTAAAACAATAGTATTAATAAAACACTTCTACAATATACATTGCCATGTTTTTGCTGGTGCATTGCGATAGAATCCCACAGATCAGAGTCTTGCATTGGATATTGCCCAGGAATAAAGGACTATTGTTTCTGTGGACGGCGGGGAAGTAGATGATATTACAAGGCAGCGAGATTTTCCAGACTGGAGGTTCTTTTGCGGGCAATTGTAGCTTGTTGGTTACATCAATCTATGTCTTTTACATGTTGGGTTGATTCCATTCTGTTACTTAGTGAGTTATATTTCATATTTGTAGATGTTTTGCTTGGTAGATCACTTTTTTCCTTCCATGATGTGTCAATTAAGCTCAAACATGGGGATGATAAGTATATTTGCTTGCTGGATTGTCTGACATTCTATCACTGTGCTTCTATTCTGACTTTCAGGACTACAACTTTCTTGATTACCATGAGAAAGTTATTGATGGCTTCTATGACATTTTTGGCCCCTCTATGGAATCATCAAAGCAAGGGAAGATGCCATCACTAGCAGATCTTCAAACGGGCATAGGCGACCTGGGTTTTGAAGTCATCGTAATCAACCGTGCCATTGATACCACCTTACAGGAGATGGAACAAGTTGCACAATGTATCCTGCTTGACTTTCCTGTTGCAAATATTGCAGTCTTAGTTCAAAGAATAGCCGAGCTTGTTACAGATCACATGGGTGGACCTGTGAAAGATGCAAATGACATGCTCACTAGATGGCTAGAGAAAAGCACTGAGCTAAGAACCTCACTACACACAAGTTTGTTGCCTATTGGCTGCATCAAGATAGGTCTGTCTCGTCACCGTGCCCTACTTTTCAAGGTCAGTTCTCTCTCAGAAAATCCTCAATATATTGAATGTTATGAATTGGCTAGGGTAAGGGTTCGAAGACTAGGGGATATGGCACTCGCCTTCTAATAGCGGTGGCAGGGCTTCTCCCTGCTGAGCTAAAAGAGGATATGAGGCTTAGGGCTAACTTTAGAGATTCATTGATTGATTGATAATAGAGTACGTGGGGGTCCCTTTATAGGGAGGACATACTAGACACATAAGGAACTAAATCTCTAGTATTATAGAAACCAATCCAATCTCTATCTCTAACTTTCTAATAAACTTCATCTCTTTCCTAACTAGATAATCTCCTATATTTATATGATTTATTCCTAATTTATCATGCCCAAACTGCTGCATGGGCCTATGCTCATACATTGAATGTAAGCACTAGATTTCTTCATTTGTCCAACATATATAGATGTCCGCTTATGGCTACTGTATATCTTCGTGCAGATTCTCGCTGATAGTGTTGGCATTCCTTGCAAGCTTGTCAAAGGGAGTAATTATACTGGTGATGATGATGATGCTATCAACATAATAAAGATGAATGAAAGGTATTGATGTATTTGATCATTGCTATTTCTCTGGGGGAAAACTATAGTAAAAAAACCCGGACCGGTGGGTGACCCGGCCGACCTTCTGGTTCACCGGTCTGACCGGTGGCTCGGACGGTTGAACCACGGTTCACATGTGTACATGTATATTGTTATTCCCTCCTACTCACATATGGTGCAATAGCATAAGGATTAAGCCATCCTTCCGTGAGCACACTGCCCAGGGTTCGATTCCCACCAAATGCGCCACTCCTTGCCAATTTTGCGGAAAAAAAGGGGACAGCCGCAGCAAGCATTGATGAAATGGGCCTCAGGCAGCCCATTTATGGCCCATTTGCAGGTTGACCTGTCCAACCAGTAGCGGTTTAATGTCCGGTTCGCCTAAGCCGGTTCAAAGCAGTTTGAATGCATGTCCGGTCTTTGAAGCAAACCGAACCATGCTAAGGTCTGGTTCCCATTTTTTTCCGGTCGAACCGCCGGTCCGGTCTGGTTTTTTCTACTATGGGGAAAACAATCCAAATACATTATTTATTTATTCGTCTGCTACCTTTGTTTCAAATATATTTTTAATTAATTTGGTATTGCTGCCTTACATTTTCTAAGTGGGTTTATGTGTTGTTTTTGCAGGGAGTTTTTGGTTGATCTCATGGCTGCTCCCGGTACTCTTATTCCATCAGATGTCTTAAGTTGGAAGGGCAACTCATTAAATTCTAATGCAAGACTCACCCAGAATCCATTGGCTGGGTCATCAAGTACAACTGATTCTAATCTCAGTGCCAATGCATTACCACCCGGACATAAAGGTGGCCAACTGCCTTTATTTAGCAGTGGCGATTGGATATCGGCCAGTCAATCTGGATATGAAAAAGATGGAGCCACCACATCTTCACAGGCCTCTTCAAGTGGCACAACATCTGTTACTGCTGGAAGCGCTTTTGATAGTTCTTGGACATTAGTTTCTCATGGACAATCAGATGATCCATCAACCTCTGCTGGTATGTCAGCACAGCAGAAAGTTATACTTCCAGGTGGAGAACATCCACGGAATGAGAATATAAATGCACGAAATGAGAATATAAAACTTGTTTCAGATTTGCAAGGGAATTCAGAGTCCATCAACTTATTTGCCGACCTTAATCCTTTTGGGGGTAGGGAGCCCAAAAGGACTTCAGTGCCATTAAATGGGCCAGATAATAGAAATAATGAGTTGCAAAGACGCAGAGAGAATGTAGTCCCTAGCACACGAAGACCCCAGCAGCGATTAGTTATGAAAAACTGGTCTCCTTACAATGATGTTTCCAACAACAAGCAGTACAATTATGTTGAGGATTCATTTGCACGTAGAAATATTGGTGATAATGCTGCATCATCATCTCAGGTGCCACGGCCATCTGCAAAAAATACTAATCTTAATGTTGGAGTGCGCACTGATACACCATACATGGCAGCTCATAATTATGATAATAGTATGGCTGGTTCCTCTGCAATGAAGATGACTTCTACAGCTGGGATTGGGAAGGTTCCTGATAAGGTTCTGTACGGTGATTTGGACAAGGGCCTTACTAATTCTAGACTGGGCGATCAACCACCGATGGAAAGACATAAATGGGGCAATTCTGTAGAAGGAAGGATTCCAACAGGCACAGTTCAAAATCAAGCAAAAGAACACAAGGAGAACTTCGATGGAAAGCAAGACAATAAGAAGTTACATCCTGATCCAAAGAAATCTCCACTTGACAGATTCATGGACACATCAATGCCATCAAGGAACCCTGAATCCGTTTCACCATCCTTTGCTAGGTCATACAAGCTAGACACCATGTTCGACGATGTGTCTGAATGTGAAATTCATTGGGAAGATCTTGTGATTGGTGAAAGGATTGGCTTAGGTATTTTTCCTCAACTAAGATTTTGACATGATCCTTGCTTCTCTATACATTAACAAGTTGAACCGACAAATCTTTAACAATATGTCAAACTATATTATTATAGCTCAGCCATGTGTAAACTCATTGCACTATCTGATGCCAATTTGTTGCACAAACTTGAATCAACTTCTTCCTCCTCCCAACAGGTTCATATGGAGAGGTGTACCGTGCTGATTGGAATGGAACAGTAAGAAACTGTTTGCTTTTATTTCCATATTGTGCCATAGAAACATTCTTCCCAGAGGTTAAATTCTTTACTGTTTTGCTTCTGTCAAAAAACATTTTTGTTTATTTGCAGGAAGTAGCTGTCAAGAAATTCTTGGATCAAGATTTCTATGGTGATGCTTTGGATGAATTCCGGAGTGAAGTAGGTGAAACTATAATTTTTTTTATATATCTTAGAGCTTTACTGGCTATAGCGTGGATTCATTTATTTGTCATTTTTAATTGATTTTTGCTGCAATGTTTTGATTTGCCATATACTTTCTTTTTACAAGGTGCGGATTATGCGTCGACTGCGTCATCCAAATATTGTTCTCTTCATGGGTGCTGTTACTCGTCCTCCAAACTTATCTATTGTATCTGAGTATCTTCCAAGGTATAACAATTTTCTACTGTTGTTTGCTTGTGAAGATCTTTTGGTGTTTATGATAAAGTATCATGGTGTAGATAAACATAGAAAACATTCTATCTGGAAGGACCACAAAGAAAGCTCTCTCAACAACTTAGCTTTAGAATGGAACATAACACTGGAGGTTCAACATGCTGTAGTTGAAATACCTGTCTTTAATGATTTACTTGTGCATGGGAGGTGGCATACTGGCATCTATCTATAGTAGTTATATTATAGTGCAACTCATGCTCTATAGTTATTGTACTGGTCATGTTCGACGAATTGATGGCTCACCCTTGACTACTCTCCTGTCCTTGGCAGGGGAAGCTTATATAAGATCCTTCACCGTCCTAATTGCCAAATTGACGAGAAGCGTAGAATTAAAATGGCCCTTGATGTGGTAAGTATTTTCTATATTTTCTTGGCATGTTTGTTTATTTTTGTATCTGCTTGAGAAAATGGTTGCTTTCTCTTAAAGGCCAAAGGAATGAATTGCCTCCATATTAGTGTACCAACAATTGTTCATCGGGATCTTAAATCACCAAACTTGCTGGTTGACAACAACTGGAATGTGAAGGTACTGTGCTCTTTTTACCTTTACATTCATTCAGTCATAAGTATTTATGAGCGTGCTGATCGATTGGCTCACCAATGATGTGAAATAGGTTTGTGATTTTGGACTTTCACGCTTGAAGCACAGTACATTCTTATCATCCAAATCCACTGCTGGAACTGTAAGTACTAAACCGGACCATAGTAGGATGAGTTCTCTCCTTGGATCATCACTAAACATTTACTATTTCTGTTTTCGATATCTCACCAGCCGGAGTGGATGGCACCTGAGGTCTTGCGGAATGAACAATCAAATGAAAAGTAAGTTATTCCTCGATGGCTTTTGTTTCAATAACTATTAGCTTTTGCCCTAGCTTGTTCAATTTATTTTTTCATTCTGGGCATACCATTCAAAGTTGTTCAGCATTACAGAGGAAATTATGTTTATCTTCCAGTCTCTACTCGTAGAAATGGAACACCATCTCCCTCACAAACCTTTCAGCTTTCCTTGTTTGATTGGTGTGGCAGTAATCTCACTCAGACATCACCTGAAATTTCTGCAGGTGCGATGTTTACAGCTTTGGTGTCATCTTGTGGGAATTAGCAACACTTAGGATGCCATGGAGTGGAATGAATCCAATGCAAGTTGTTGGGGCAGTCGGCTTCCAGGACAAGCGGCTCGATATTCCCAAGGAAATTGATCCTCTAGTTGCAAGGATCATATGGGAATGCTGGCAGAAGTGAGTGTTTAGAAACAAACCTATTTTATGTTGCATCAATAAAGTACTCTCTTCCAACTATCAATTGTGTTGCTAGATCCGAGCTAATATTTGGTTTTTAAACCTCAGGGATCCAAATTTGCGGCCCTCATTTGCACAGTTAACCAGTGCTTTGAAGACTGTCCAAAGGCTAGTAACCCCTTCTCACCAGGAGTCCCAGAGCCCTCCTGTGCCTCAAGAAATATGGGTGAACTCTTCCACCCCTTGATGCTGAGGGGCATTCCACTCTCAAAATTGTGAGTAATTGATGATTGTTGCTGTTGTGTTTGTTCAAGTCTGCAAATGTGGGCGCATTCTGTAGATTCTAGCGCCCCTAATGGTAGACATCCCTGCTGCCGCGACAAAAGAACCCAGCAGTAGAGTATATGTATAGAGACTATAGTCATCGACCAAAACGATGACTCGAAGAAGAAATCCAGTCTGTGGCATCTCATTTTTCATGTTCCCAGTTTGCCTTTGTTAAAACCTTTTGGGTTCGAGCCCTCTGGAAAGCAGTGAGAGCTCGTGGCGTTGGATTAAGGATCTGTGTCTGACTGTGTTTACAAGTGGATTGGATAATTGTTGCCGCAGAACATGACATCTTGGAAGTTAAAAATGTTGTAATATGCAATTTTTTTAAACTTGCAATTCGAATGCAGTATATGAACATGATGGTAACAGTACTCCAGCAGACCAGCACATTCGTTTCGTTAATTATAGCTGTAACACTTGATAAAAACAACTTATCGGTAAATTTTTTTATGTGTTATTAGCGGCTAAAAGCTAATACGGGAAAATAAACTATTATGAAAAACCTTAAAATCAACTTTAAAACCAAGTTTATTTTCTTTTTGTTTCTACGCTTGAATGTCATCGAACGGCTAGGATCGATTTGAGGGTTGATCGGACGGAGCGGGTAGGACCGTGAGCTTAGCACATCAAACCAAAAAAAAAATCAAACCATTGCCGTAGCTGACCTGACGGTAAGACCTGTTGACTGTTGTAGTTCACGGCCCAGTGGCATCCCCCGAAATTATTCGCAATTCCCGAGCCCAATCTTCCCACTTCACTAGTATCACACACACCAACCAACCCCACCACGCGTCCTGCACGATCACCGTTCGTTCCCGCCGGCCACCCAGATCCAACGGCTCACATCCCATCCCCCCCATACCCAAAGGCACGTGACGTGGACCGGACGCGTCCGGCTCTGTATTAAACCTGGCTTTGCGCCGTCCCGTTTCAAGTCCGTGGCGTCGCGTAGTTGATTAGTAGTAGTTCGACCAGTAGTTTCGCCCTTTCCCCTTCTTCCACCATCCACTAACCCCCCATCTCAACGCAAACCACCCTCTCCGCCGCGCGCGCGAGGCAGATCTCGACGGGGAGAGCAGCCGCCGCCGCCAGATCCCGCCCCGATCGCCCCCGCCTCGTCCCCACGGTCCCGTGGATACCTCCCTCTCTCTCTCTCGAGGATCGGTGCGATTGCCTTTCTTTTTGCGCGGCGGGGATCGGTGAGTTTGGGAGCTGTGTTTCGAGGTTTCTGATTTGAGGCGGGGGTTTTTTTTTTGTTTGATATTGGATGGCGGCGCGATTCGTGGATGCAGAGTGTGTTTTGGGGACGGTGAAGGAGAGGAGTGAAGTGTGGAGGCGAATCGATCTGATTAGGAGACCCGCCATTTCTGGAGTGCTTGATTTTGTTCCGATCTGCTCCTTGGGCTGTAGATCTGGAAGGTAACTACCTGTAGATCGATGAAATGAGCGTATTTTGCTCGTTTATATTACTGTTTTTGCATTAGAATTGCATTTGCTGTGTATTCTAATTGTTGCTGATAGTTCTGAGATCAAAATCGCTTGTGTTGATGTGTTCGCGTTTGATTTGTTTGGTATTAGGGCTTCGTGGGATCTGCTGCTCGAGCTTCGTGAGTTGCACAGGAAAGTCCTCGGCTTTTGCGCTCAGCTCCACCATCTTCACCTGTTCCTCGGGCCATGGCTGCTCTCGTTATCTCGAAGCAGCGCAGTCACCAGCAGCAGTCATCCGATCGCCGGAGGAAGCCATCGTCGCACTTCGCGTCACCCCAGTCCATGCGTGGCTTCAATGCTGTCAACTGCCGAGCCTTCCACTCCAGCGTCAGCATTGGCATCCTGCCATCCCCGCCTCCACCCCCAGCGCGCACCTACTCCTCCCCGGAGCCGAAGACGCCCAAGTCGCAGCCACACCACGGGAAGAAGCGCAGCAGGGCAATATCTATAAGCCCTTCAACGTCTCCGCCTTCCCGGCCTGAGCTCTGGGCTGGCCCCGCTTTCTCAAACTCGCCGCCTCCCAGCTCGCTGCCGATACCCAAGTTCTCACTCCACCAGAAGCGCAGTGTTTCACTCGAGTTGCCACCTGCTGGCCGATCAGATGATGTGGTGGTGCCTCTGCATGCTAAGTCAGCGCCTTCGTCGCCAACCGCGGGCTCAGGTGTCAGCTTCTTTAGTGACAGTGATACTGCTATCGCGACTGAGAATCTGAGGAGAATCCTCCACCTGAAAATCGCTGATCACTGAATGGATGATGGGCAGGTCCTTGTACATAGGCTATCTGCAAACTAACCTTGGTAGTGTGTATAGAGTAACCGAGAATGGCCATCTTTCACCTGGATGGTGGTTCTGCATAGTTCATCAACAGGAGGTACTTCAGGCAGGCAAAGCACCTCAGGTATGCATGGCAGCGTGAAACTGCGGTGAATGACTTGGTGGTGAGACTGTTGGTTGTCTGGATGAGAGCACAGCAGTTTCTGGGTAGCCTTTGTAGCTTGTGGTCACCTCTATGTTACTAATGTTCTTTCAGCCTTTTGGGCATTCCTTCTTTAGGTTTTAGATCACCATTATCCATGGTCTCACATCATTAACCTTTAGTCGTAGTCTGTCCTTGTTCCTGGTAGTTCATGCCTGGCAGGGTATGATAGTGTCTTAGTACTGTTCAAATGCTTAGATGTCTGCATCTGATTATCTGGCAGCTATCCATGTGTGAAATATCTGTAGGATAGCAATATCTTGCAGTGCATGCATTTTGCTTCACCCTGTAGACATTCCTTGGTTCCTCTGGCTCACTCTACTCTTGCTTCTGGTGTTCTGCAAGGAACATTATGATCTCTCCTAGATGTCTCTTCTGTTTTTTGGAAGGAAGAGGCGCAGTGGGATTTCATGAAGCTCCAATCTTCCATGTTCTTGCTCCATATGACACTACTAATTTTATCCATGCACCTTTCCTTTTCTTTAGTTTGTTCCATAGCTACCATGTGAGACCTCTCCTATCTTTCTTTCATGCCTCTACCACTAGAATTGCATCTAGTAGTGCTATGCCTTTTTTCGGGCACCATCATTAATTCCTAGTCCTTGTTTATGTCCAAGAAACGTATTTGGAGTTCTACTCTCTTATATATGATGGACAAGCCAGACTTCAGAGACCTTTGAGCATGCAGACCCAAATACGGTAACTATCTTCTGTTTGTTGTGTTACTCTTATGCAGCTGATCTCTTTGGCTAATGCTAATGTGATCCTGTGCTGTGGTGCTACAGGTTTGCTTATCACAGTGCGCTTCATGGTATTCATCCCTGGAGCTCGTAGCCACCATCAAGTTTGAATAATCTTCGTAGTCGACGGGCAGCACACATGCTAGAACTTCAATTCAGTGTAGTGCCTGCTTGGCTAGTTGTACCTGATACTGTTTTTGTTATAACATTTTGTCGATGTCTTGATACATTAGCGTAGTGTCTATTTGGGCTGGCAGTGTAGTACCTGCTTGGCTATTTGTATCAGCTTGCTTAATACTTAAAAGTAGACCTTTTTCCACCGTCTTCCGAGTTTTTATGATATATTTGGATGTTAATGTTGTAGCACGTAACTTCTTATATGTGCAATGTGAACTGCTTTTTACCTGTTGATGTGGTCTTGATGATTGACGAGTGACCAGGTTATTATACTTGCTGAAGAGTTACTCCTGAACAGAATTAACGTGAACTGTTAATTTCCTGCCTTAGTTTCATGGGGACTTGCTTTATCTTGAATTTGACATGTCAACCTCATTGCATGCTCCTGATCATATTCGTTCTGCGTTTGTGCTGGGTTGATCGTGTAACATGGTTTCATGCTTCTGGAGACTGGTAATGAACAGGTTGCCGTCACTTTGCTGCACACAAAATTAACGATATATCCTAGAGGGAAGTTTACTTTTATACACACCCAAATTTTACTTGCAACCTTCTGGGTCATCCCAGATTGATGTTCCATGGCTAATATCCATGTTCGAGAAGGCCACCTCATGTTGATAAGAATAAGATGAACAGTCTGAATTATGTACATCACATCTCTTGAGATTGATGAGTGTGAATTGTGTATCCCATGACAGCAAGCTAACAACCAGGAATCTTTCTCCGATTCTCTTAGCTGATCATTTTGTTTTGGATCATGCATCAACCGCACAGGATGGCATATCATGAGATGCTGGAACTTGAACCAAATAGCAGTCTCGTCCTTTTTCTTTTTTGAGAACTGTAGTCTCGTCCTATTATAACATTTTGCCTATTGTACAATACAAGCCCTGCTCGAAGCGGACGAATTTCAAACAAAATGTACAACGATCAACAGGAAATTCCGAGCTCATGAAGAAAAAACTCATAAGAGATGGGGAAAATTCTTTAAGCTTTCTGTGATTTCAGAGAGAAATGGCAAATCGTGACAAGACATAGAACAATGAGACAAAATGTACAACGATCATCAGGAAATTCCGAGCTCATGAAGAAAAAAACTCAAAAGAGATGGGGAAAACTCTTAAGCTTTCTGTGATTTCAGAGAGAAATGACAAGTCGTGACAAGACATACAACAATGAGTACCTGATCACATTTTCGATCACATCCTCTAAACGAAGAGTTCTACATCAATCCTCTACTAATCCTCCGCCGTGCAAGTTCTATCCACTTCCAGTTTGCTCCATCATCAGCAAAAAAAATAACCTTCAACTGTTAGCTCAGGCAGGACTGACAGTCAATCTAACTAGATTATTGCACTAATTACATTTTACGGAGTACATGAATGAACTCTTGCTCAGAACTCGATTACAAGATGATGAAGAAGAAGAAGATGATGATGATGACTAATTGCCAGTAAAACATCATGCATTGACGCAAATGTAGTGCAATGTCAATATGTGTCATCACTTTGATCGCCGGCGGAGCAGCATCTGGCGCATGCCGTCGGCGACCCTGAAGGCCGGGTTCTTCCTGCACTTGCCGCAGAAGGACATGTGATCCCTCAGAGCTTCCTCCATTCCGCCGCCGCCGCCGCCTCTGTTCCTCCCAAGCTTGGCCGCCTCGTCCCTCACCGCCTCCGAGCAGAGGCCGCACAGCCACCGCCCGCCGAAGTCGGCCTTCACGCCGAGGATGTAGCCCCTGGTGCACTCCTCCCTCAGCTCGCAGCACTCGCACTCCGCTGACTCCACCTCCATTGCCGATAATTCAGAGAAGAGATGAGCTCTCTCCCTCTCTCTCTCTCTGAACTTCTGTTCTGAAATGAAATGCTGGCACTGCATGTTTGTTTATAGGCTTTACCTGAGCTTAGTTCTGGGGCTATGGCCATGGCTGTGGCTGTACTCTAGAGCCTCATCGGTTGCACATATTTTCTAATAAGTTAAAACAGGTTATTAGGGAATAAAAATTAATTTATAGGTAATTTTTTTTATATATTTATTCATAGCGATTTACAAGCTAATACTAAAAAGAAATTTACGTTGAAAATATCTTAAAATTAAGTTCGGAAATTTAAATTTTAGCTTTTGCTTTGGTTTATATTATCAGGCCAACCGATGGGCCTTTGAGTCTGTGACTGTGATGCATCATCCAAGTGGAAAGTGTCATTATTTAGTTGTGGTCTAATTATCTCTGGGCCTCTGGCTCTAGTACTGTGCCATTTGCTCATGGAAAGTGACACCTAACTCTGCCTTGGCTTGATTTGGAACCTGAACATTCTTGCTAATCTTGCTCGGTTTTGGAAATTCTTGCATGGTTCCAAATTTGCAGATTTACAGTTGGCGCTGTGAAGTTTTGTGGCCTAATTTGATTTAGATTATTGAGCGGATTATACTCGATTGCAGTGATAAATTGAATATTTTTAAGAAACAAACTTAACAAATAGCTTAAATTAAGTGATCTAAGCAAAACAATACAAGGACCTTTTTTTAAGAGAACATATTTTTTGAAGCATAGAACAAATAATCCGTTTCAATTATCCGGTAAATAAAATCAAAAGAATATGGCTGTAGTTGCTTGACCTCCTTGATATGCATGTTGCTGAAGTACTCACCTAATCCTTTGGCTTAGAAATCACAATGAGTAGTCTTCTGACGACAGAGTAGTTTACCAGATTTTTTTCAATATCTTGTTTGTTGTTAAGTAATCTTAGTATGAATGTTTGAAGTTGTATAAGAAACTGTTGGGACAGAATTCCAGCACCAAGTGGGTAGGAAGACATAATCAACAAAGATTTCTTCCCGATTCTTGCTCTCTACATGTTTCATAAAGCTTGAGCAGGGACCATGCAGAACAACGTAGTTGCTATCGTTTTTGGACCACCAAGAACAAACACTTTTTGGCCCCCTTCTGCTGGATTCCAGCCGCTGTTCATACCACGATACACCTGGCCTTGTCGGATCGGTTGTTACTTGGTTTGAATCATGCTCATAACCTGTGAAAAAATTATGACGAAAACACATCTGATTTTGCCTCTTAACCGGGTTTTCGTCGACAAGATCAGTTCATCTTGGACTTAAATGAGCTAATTATTCATTATCCAAAACAGTGGCCAAGCCAACTCAGGTTGTCTCAGGTTTCATTTTTCTACATCAATGTAGGACCCTAGTACCCTACCATCTGTTCCAAATGCTAGAATACAGTCTTGGGGAGCTTGGTTGGACAGCCTAACCTAACTGCAGAAGAAACTCTATTGCATCAAGTAGTTTCGAAGTGTGTATAATGGATATCTGTACTAATTGATTAGCTGGAAAGGTTGGTGATACTTATTGGTCCAAGTATGCAAATCCCTTGTTTGGTGTCATTTTGTACAGCTGGGTTGATTCAGCATCCTCAATGGAGAATGGCAACGCCAGCTGTCAATTTGATGGTCTCTGGACATGCTTGACACCACTGTTTGTTTGTCCTAAGATCACAGGGCAATGGTACACTGGTAACACGAAGAAGTGCAATGGGAGAATGGAGCACACAAAGAAAGCTTGTCTTCTTTTCTTCTCTATGTGTAGAGTGCAGTTACTGCTTTCGATCTACATTTGATAGCCAACATGAAAGCACACCACATCAATTCAATATTTTTTTTTAAAAAAAAGAACCTCATTGATTTTAATTCGCGTCAAAATTGGAAGTTTGTTTGAAATTGAAACGATGTGATGGAAAAGTTGAAAGTTTATGTATGTAGGAAAGTTATGATATGATGGAAAAGTTGAAAGTGTGAAGAAAAAGTTGGGAACTAAACCAGGCATTAAAATTTAAAACTAAACCCCTGAAAAACTTATTTTTAAATTCGAAACTTTTTGGCCACATGGCAGGACAATGTTGCTACGCTAGTAATGTTATCCTGGCCGAAAAGTTTAAATTTGTATGTAAGTTTTTAGAGGGTTTGTTTTTAAAATAAAAATAAAAAGGTTGATAAAATAAAAAAAAAATCTCAACTCAGAGCTTCATTCTGCTCATTGTTATGTAGCATTGCAGTGTGCCAGTGTAAGCAGCATGCTTGATACTGACAAAACAACAAACTTGATAAAAGGAAGAGGTGGGTGTGCAAGAAACTGAAGAACAACTGAAAGAGGAACAAGAACAAGAAGGGCAGGACCTCAAGTTGCAAGGGTTCATTGCTGAAGGCCCCACCTTTGGTATGCCCTTTGTGAGTAAGCTTTACTAAATCACAACACCATAGATGCTTGATGCTCTTAGTCTCTTTACAATTATGAATCTGTCGGAAGACTAATAATCAACTACCTCAATGATTCTTAACAAATGTCTGTTACCCTTCATCCATCAGAAACTAGATTAGCACCAATTCCTACCAGATACTGATTGCTCTCCAATCTTCCCACATGATCACCACATGCACTTGTCCTACTACTATCTCCATTCTGTCCAACTAGTCATTCAAATGTAACAGGAAAAAAATGACGAAAAATTCGTCGATGAATTCTTTATCCCACAAATCTTAAATACTTTTATCTACGTTCTAAAAAGTATTAACTGCATGTATTCTAAGCCAGGGCACATCATCAGCTCGGGCTGCAACCTGAGACAGGGTAAATACACTCATGATAACAGCAAGTGAGGATGCCATATATACTGCCATAGCTAGCAAGATAATTAGTTTCAGAGTTTTCACAGGAACATATTTCTTCCCGTATACTCAAACACCAGGTAGATAATGGCATCAAGAAATCCAAGGGAAGGCTACAGACTGCAGACAGAAGAATGGGACTGAGGGTGAGCTGAAAGCCTTTCAAGGAAAGGCTACAGAGTGCCTGAATGTTAGTCCTTACAAGGTTCATATCGATTTATTCGACCAGATGCACCTAGGTAAATACTTTCTTGTGGAAAAAAAAAATATAAGGCGGCCACTCACTGGGCCGATCAATCATCCCATCCTGTCGCAGGGATATTTGAAACATCACACCATTCAGGAGGAAAGGAGTACTTCGCTGCATACGCATCTTGGAGTTTGTTGTCATTGGCTGGACATTGCTCATGCTGTACGCCATCTTGCTCAACATGTTCCTCTTCCTCGGCCTTCTGCTTCAGCATGACCTCAGGAGAGGCTGCTTCAGCAGCACTACTACATGGCTGGTGCTCCTCATTCAGCGTCTTCTCAGACCATTCCACTTCATTTTCAGTGGAGGGCAAACCATTTACATGTTCGGAACCAGAGTCGTATGGGTCTTGCTTGTAGCTGTAGTTAGCAGATGATTCTTGTTGTTGGTTGTAACCCCACCTAGAAGGTTCGTCTTGGCTGTCATGAAATCCAGAGATTTGGATCTCTTCTGGTGGTGGAAGTGGGCATCCTTGGTAAGAACCATTGTCTGCACAATACCTCAGGAGCCTATCCCAATGCCGATCCTACAGTGAGGCTTGTCAGTTTGCAAAGAAAAGCAAGGAGTGATTGCATTATGTGAGCAAGACATCATGATCAAACTTAAAAAGCCATAAATATGCGGTGCGCAAACACACCTTAGTGATAATGTGAGGGTTTCCTACGATGATTAGCAAAGATTTGGCACGAGTGATTGCAACATTAAACCTCCTGTGATTGCTTAAGAATCCCAGGTTGAAGAATTTGTCAAACTCATTATGCTTTACTGTAGACCTGACTGTGGAGATGATTATTATTTCCCTTTCCTGACCCTGGAATTGTTCGACACTTCCCACTTTCAAGTCAGGCATTTCAAATGTCTCAAGTGCCTTCTTTATCTTGACAACTTGTTGTCGATATGGAGTAATGACTCCTATGTCAGCTTCACGAACATCACCACCCCTTGTCAGATTCCTAATGATATTTACTACTTTACTAGCTTCAATCCTATTAAACCATGAAGGATTATTTCCTTCTCTCTCATCGCATCCCTGAATGCCAACAAAAAGAACAGGGAACGACTTGTTAGGAAGATCAATGCTGTCATAAATAGACGACACTTCATCTTCTTTACAGGCAATTAATTCACCCCCATAGAAAAGTTCTGATGGTAATTCCAGGATTGCTGGATGGCATCGATAATTCCTCACTAGCTTTGTCACATAGTTAGGATCCCCTGTGCTGTACTGCTCGTATTCAAAGAGCAGCCTTTGCAGATACGATTTCCCCAAACCATCCTTCTCTGCTTGTTTACAATAAACCACTGGCCCTAATTGCATGGGATCACCTGCTAACACAACCACAGTGTCTCTTCCACACAAACCCGACAAAGGAACCATAGCCTCTGGTTCAGAGGCTTGACCAGCCTCATCCAAAAAAATGTGTGTGAAATGCCCCCGACGAATGCCTTCAGACTGCAGCATCGATGAACTCATGTAGGTTGATATAACTATCTTGTACCGCAATAGTGCTTGCAATGGAGGACACTTGAACACCATATCTTGAAAGAAGCAAAATCGAATATAATCAGGATCGACATCCTCATATTGACGGCTGGCAGCATTTAGCCTAAATATGTCACTTGGGCGAATCAGATAGCTAGCCTGAAGAAGCTTTGCCAATACATGGTCAGCAGCGCTATTAGAAGCAGCACATATGAGGACATTTGCCCTCCTCTTGGCTGTATAAAGCTGCAAAATAGACTCCACAAGGGTCATGGTCTTCCCAGTTCCTGGAGGTCCATATATCACGTATGGCGCAACCCCTCGGCAGCCAAGTATTGTTGCAACTGCATCAGCTTGCTCAGTGTTTATATGTGGATTTAGAGGTTTAAACGGCCCCTTCTTCACACTTCCGGAGGATGATCGACAGGGAAATAGAATGTCAAGTCCCAAAAGTTCTGCTTCATGGATAGCCTTGTAGAGCCTTCTCATGTTCAGTCTATTATATGTGAAACTAACATCATACTGATTCCAGTCACGGTGAGCAAGGTGGAACTGATTATCAAATTTCAAAAATATCTCATCCGCTTCAACCTTGTGAATGAAACCCTGGAGGAGAAGAAAACAAATCATTACTAATTGAGAAGCAAACAAATCATTACTAATTGATAGCAGTTAGAGTTTTGATTCTTCACTTCATCTTTAAGAATGCCCAAGAAATATTTGAATGTCTACGAAAGAACATGAACCTGATAAGGCCGAGCATCACTTCCAGCATGTCTGACAAAAATAAAATCTCCATGGACTAGTGAAGGCCTTTTCTCGGCCAAGCCAGGGACCTCAAGTGACAAAAATTCGAGACCCCTCCTCCTCATTAAGATACGCTCCATGTCATATGATCTCATCTCCTCCTGCGAGTGGCGCACTGAAGTTAGCAAAGCAGGAAAAACATAAAATTTAAGACTACTACAGGTGTTGAAATACCTCCAAATTTATCTCTTCCATGACTAAAAGAGTGCTAAAGAATTTTGCATAGTTTGTCATGTTCAGCTCTTCAGATAGGACATCAGGTCTCTGTTTACTTTGAATGAGTTCACGGATGTCTGCGGGTATTGCAAACTGAGGGAGCTTGAACTTGAATCCTTGACTATGCTGCCGAGTTGGTCGACAACCTGGCACAAATGAACTGCACTCAAACTTCTTCTTCTGAGTGTGTTTCCTGGAATAGGGTTTGTCAGAAAATAAAGCCTGGGAAACATTATCATCGGCCAATAGAAAAGCCACACGCTCGATTTTCTCATCACCGATATCAACATGGACGATTGATGTATGCAAACCAATGTCTTTTGGCGTACAGGAGAGCCAAATTGTAAGGGTTTGTCCAGGCTGGAGTGTACGATCTTCCACAGAAGTCAAACCAAGAAAATTCCTCTTTGCCTCCTCATCAGTATCATTCAGTGGTGGTTTCATCATAGATAGCACATAACTGTCTTCTGGATTGGAAGAAAATATTCTCACACTCCACAAATTTACGGGTTCAGAAGAGGTATTTTCTATGCTAATGGTGTCGGCAGATGTTTCTCCAACAAGGACAGATTTTGGTTTGCCGTCGATGAAAGGGAAAGGAACTGTGACAACCACAGGGGCATCTTCAAGTGAATAATCTTGAATAGAGCCATCATTCTGATAGTCCATGAACTCTACATCTGGCTTCTCGCCAGCCACAGAGAATTCATCATCTGAATAGTTCCTAACATAAGTGCCCATCTTGAATCCTGACATAAAAAAAATGTTTGGGAAAATTAGTACCAGTTTTAATATGAAAACATAATCACTCGATTTAACTCTGAAATGAGAAGAGCCATTTTAGACAATGTGAAATATGCTGTCCACCATCAAACATATGAACTGGTAGCAGTTTAGCACAACCCAAAATCAAATTAACTGTAATAATTTTATCTTAAATCGAACGGAGCATAAACTAGTTAACAAAATTCAGGACTTCCTTTTTCGTTACATGACATTACACTAATCTAACATGGAACATGGGGAGTTTTGGGGAACAAACAAAACAGTTATACAGTATAAGGTTAGGGATTAACGCAAAAAAAAAATTGGAGGAAGAATCGCGTGGGTAGTGACTATGGAGAGATGAGAAAGAGGAAGCGCGTAAACGATGGATGCTCACCGCGATATTCGTCGGACGACGAACGACGGCGCCCCCACCCCTCGCTCGCGGGATGGATGGGGGATATCTTGCTCGCTCGCTCGCAAAACCCTACTGCACCCCACGGCGCAATCAAACCAAAACCACGAACAAAATCAGGGGGCAAAACATAGAAACAACTCGCAATGCCGCGGAATTATCAACAGAAGAGAAGAAGAAGAAGGAAAATCACCCAGTTCGTCCTGAGAAGCCCAGCCGCCGATCGATCGACGAGGGTTTGAGGCGGAGAGGTTTTACGAGGGGAGGAGGATGAGCAGTTGATGGCTTCAATTGCAAATTTGCAGAAATTCAGAAGGACACAGGAGATAGTTTATCATGGAAGGAAGAAGTGGCATTCATGAGTTGTTCTGCACAAGCTGCAACTCTTCTCTCTCTGAACTTTGGAATCTTGGATGTGAATGAATCTCTGCGCCTTTTTTGGACCACCTGTTGAACCGGGCCAAAGAGAAAAAAAGTTGGACGATTTGACATTATTCACTTTTGATTATGTGAAGTATTAAGCCCGTGTTTAGTTCACGCTAAAATTAAAAGTTTAGTTGAAATTGAAACGATGTGACGAAAAAGTTAAAAGTTTACGTGTGTAGGAAAGTTTCGATGTGATGGAAAATTTGGAAGTTTGAAGAAATATTTCGGAACTAAACACAGCGAAGTGAAAAATCGCATATGAAAGAAACCATGTGAGTTAATAACAATTGGCATGTCAAATAATAAGCCTTATTTTTAAAGTATCAAAATATATTAAGCGAACGTAAGTCAACTGGTTAGATTTTTTATGATGTAATCAGTCAATCCGGGTATAAGTTCTAGATTTAATTGCTCATATTTATAATTAATATATCTCTAGATAGAAAAACGTCTAATGATTTCGTTAATCTCGCGAAAGGAGGATGCGCAGGGTTGAATGTTCATCAAACGGTTAGGACGGAAAAAATGCTGTTAGATGCACCGGCATGATTAGTGCCCCCCTCATCTTTTGGTGGGGTTTCTGACTTTTCTGTTTGATGGTTCCTTTTCCGTGCAATATCATGCCAAACTTTCGGCAAACTTTGGCCATCAGATTGGCGACCAATGCATTTTTGCCAAATTATTATCCCTCAATTAATAGTGGTAATAAAATGAAAGAAAGCCCTTGCTAACAAAGTTTATCCTGTTAAATGCAATTCACAACTCAGATTTGAATGCAAGTATTGAAGATACAATTACCTTTCGGTAGGTAAGATTCTGAACTCTTGCGAGTACACGGGTGTATAATTGTAAAGATTTCGCAACAAATGTAGACGATTTCGAACTACCTTCCACTGTCACAAACCATTCATATCCCCTTTGATGTTTTGGTCCCCATCGCAACAATTTTATCTGA
Organism: Oryza meridionalis; assembly: GCA_000338895.3. Classification (NCBI taxonomy): domain Eukaryota; kingdom Viridiplantae; phylum Streptophyta; class Magnoliopsida; order Poales; family Poaceae; genus Oryza; species Oryza meridionalis. The sequence continues at coordinate 3,333,023 of CM002526.2, forward strand.
CCACCTACACCATATTTGCCAGGATTTGGAGATAGAAACATGAATTGCAAATCAAAAACTCCTAAAATTTGTTACGGCTAAAGCGCTTGGTACGTTACGTGCGCCGCCTCGCGGCCCACGGCCCATTGAGGCACGGGCCGAATCAGCCGCGATCCGTTCAACGGCCCGCGAGGCCGTGCATCACGCGGACCGCATGCACGCGCATGGGCCCAAAAGATTCGCCGCGACGCGACGCGACGCGTGCTTTGCATTGCGTAGCACGGGCTTTCGCTGGGCCGCGGCGCGACAGCGAGGAGGCCGTTTTTCGTGTGTCCCCCCCCCCCTACCTGTACAAGCATGCAAGGAAATATTTTTTTCAAAAAAAAAAACTCAAAGTGAATTTCAGAAGAAAAACGTATTTTACGGTCAAAATTATAAAAACCATGAGTATTTTGGATTTTGACCTACAACCAGTCTTTTTTAATAAAACACAGGACAGATGCTGGCACTCATATAAACATATATACAATCATCCCTATAAACGTGCACACGTAGTCTCACATACACCTTACTCCTATAAACACTTCCAAAAGACTGTACTGATATATCTTAAGATTCCCAAGATCATTATATGCATCTCGCTGTTTATGGGAATAATTAGCCGTAAATGTAAACGCCGGTACCAAGTTTAGAACTTGTCTAAGGGTTTCATAGAGCCCCACCATGTTCAAATCTTAAGAATTAAGGAAATCACTTATATTGAGAAGTTATTTTTTTTACAAAAAATATATGCACCCTATAAGACGAAAATTTCAAGTAAATGCACTGTGCTGCACGTCAATAATTAAGAAAAATATAAAACACTTCACAATACGAGTAGGGGTATAATGCATGTGATTTTTTTTCAACTTTTCTGCAATTTACTCAAATGCTTACTACAGTCTACAGGTAGCGAACTTTGGCCTTTGGCCTTTGGAAGATGTGACTGTTCGATCGTGTTACTACATATCTTTGTTGATTATATAATCGGCGAGTCGATCGCTTACTTGTTCAGGAATCTGGAGACTATAGCTGATCAGCTCACTTGATCTCTTTTCTCTTTTGCAACAGTGATATGAACAGTGTCACGTACAGTATAGTACTGTAGCTGGAAAATTCTCAGCCACTGTAGATGCTAGCTTACAGTTTCAGTAAACTTTTTATGAACGAACGGTATACGTGACTCGTCACTCACGCATATATACGTACACACCCGTACCTATCTAAGTGATAGGAGTAGATTGGTTGACACCGACCGATCGAGCTAGAGTGTCGGTCGACACGACCCCAGCTTGCTCTCTGCTGCAGCTCGAGCATATATACCATATGTCATGCAACTCTGCACGCATATATATATATATATATATATATATGAAGATCGATCATAACCGGTACAAAAACACTGCTCGTGCTCGATCGATCGAAACTGCATGAAATACCGATGTACTTCCTCCGTTTCATATTATAAGGCTTTCTAGCATTGTCCATATTCTCATATATATATATATCTGTGTGTGTGTGTCGGTTGTCTAAAACCGACAGATAACCCATTTGATCTTGGTGTTTGGGAGTGGGAGGGTCATTTGGTAGTAAGTTGAGAAGAAATTTATTCTTTGTGCTAGAATTGCTATGGGAGGGAGTACAACTAAGAACAAGTGGTTTAAATAATGTGGTAGAAAATCCTTTTAAAAAAATATTTCTATAGACCTCGAGGAAAGATATATTCTTATCGATCAGAAGGTTACATTTCTTGACGCTTTCAAAAGTTCGCAATCTTCTTAATTTGCTAAGAAATCTAGAAAATCCGAATATCCCTGGCTTTCTTAATCTAGAAAACGTACATTCCTTTACGGTTAGCAGCCAAGAAATCTGAATATCCCTGGCTTTCTAGATTAACAGTTTTTACTTGGCGGCCGGCCGACGGAATAATGAACCTTGGTGGTTTTCATGCTATACTTGGCGGTTTTTGACTGTCAGGAGAATTACAGATTCTTACAGTGATTCGATAAAGTAGCTGAAAAAAAAAACAAGAACCATGGTAACTTATGTGAGTGATTTTGTTGTTCTTAAGTAAGTATCGCCAGTGTTTACCGTATTTTCTAACGTAAAACTTGGTATCTTTAATACTCAGTATCTTTTGATATCTCTTAATTAAAGTACTATAAAATTTCTCAAACTTATGTATACATGCATCTTTGTCTACACAGCACTGCCATATATACACACCATTTACGCAAGCTGCATGCATTACAGTTGCACAATGTGTGTACTACTGTACTGTGTAGTGCATCGCATTGCCTGTGTTGGAGTCAGAACTCGTCGCATACATATGTATGCACGCATGAAACTATGCAAGAGATCGAGAGGATATACTGTACTGTAGTACACGTACCATAGTTCGATTCGATCGTTCTTCATTCTGACAGCTTCTGAGCCACGCAAAAAGATGGGCATTTCCAAAGGAAAAGGGCAGCATGTGTGTTATGTGTATAGGCTTCTCGATCGATCGATCGATCGTCTTCTTCGGTTGCTCATTTCCAATCCAAGGTCTTTTCCGCGGCTTTCGAAGCGAAAGCTAAGCCTGATCGATGATGTGTTGGTTGCTTCCAGCTTCCTTGCTCCAGATGCTCCTACTATTGTCTATCCATCGGTACATTTTTTTAGATAATGCATGCTATCCATCGGTAATTTCCGACAGATTAATTGTTTTCTTGAAAGATAGTTTAGTACTTTAAGTAGTTAATTACAACATGTATGTATATACGGACTCCTTTCTGTCTCAGAGAAAAGACAGAAAAAAAGATAATTTCTGAAAATCAATTTAGAAAAGATATATTTTTAGGACGGAGGAAGTACTTGCCTAACTTCGGACTTAACTTTAAGTTGAATTTTGTGGTTATGACCTATGTATGAAGGACAATGCTATGGTAACAGCTTTAAAACAAAACAATGAAATTGATTGAAGTATAGTATTATTCTCACATTCTCCTTTTCTTTTTTTTTATTAATGTGGAGCCAAGACTACTCTTCTCTACTTGTAAAATTAATTTAATAGTCAAGATATATGGATATTGTCAGGTTATGGATACCACGTACCTAATAGTAGTCGACTAAATCTCGGCAGGACCCACCACATATCATGTTTTATACGAAAATTGACATCGGATATGGAGGGAGTTCCAGATAAGGAAAGACAATCAGAGTTCTACATGGAAACGACAAGGACTACTCGGATTGTATCCATATTGGTTTCCCTAGTTCTACTTGGACAAGGGGACACCTATGGGTATAAATACAAGGCCCCCTAGGAGGAGAGGGGACACAGACAATCAACACACCCACCACAATCTACGGAACAATAGATTAAGACACAAGATCACATACAAGACTACATACGCCAAAACAAGAAGCCGGATATCGACTTCAGGGATAAGCACGGCTAGTCCCTTACGGTGTCTCCGGATACTGTCAGGAGAGACGAAAGCGCTATCTCCGATCTCGCCGGGCACGAATTCGAGGAGGAAGACTACCCCGTTGTCGACTACGAGTCAGACCTTCAGACCGCCATATCGACAACAGTTAGATAGGCTACCCCAAATATTGTACTGGTGTGATTATGGTGAATAAAGAGCAACGACCGGCTTCGGCCAACAGGATGTAGGGTTATTACCTGACAATTCAGGGGCCCGAACCTGTATAAAAATCTCTGTCTCTGTCTCTTTTACCTCAGTCTCGCGTATATCCTAATACCAACGATCCTCATACCATGCAAATACCAGAATCGCGACATCAAACGTCGACAGATATAGCTTCATTTTTTTTATTAATTTTGAATTTACATTGTTAATGAAATTTGGAGAAAAAAAACCCTGAAGACTCCATGATATTTACAATTTCCTATTTTATCTAACATGAATTCTTAATACGGCATATACGATAATACAATCTATCTAATCAAAGTCCATATATTTCTGGGTAACATATACTCACTCCATAAAAAAAAATTCCAATTCTGGATATGAACCTGGACGGAAGGAGTATATGATAGCTTTTAAAGAGCATAATTAGTATAAAGGTAAAGATTACCAACTTTTTTACTACTCCATGTGCATGGTAATTTTTAGCATTATCTTCAACCACTTTGTATCATTATCTCACGTTGCAGCATTGCAGTAAAAACACCAGCCATTGCTTCAATGGCAAGTATGGTAGTGAGACATGCCTGGTCAGGCCCCTCAACCTCCTAATTTTGATGCTATCCTCCATGCATATATATCCATTCTTTTGCATGATATGATAATAGTACTTACCTTTAGGTACCTGTTTCCTCCATGCATGCAAAGATGGTTAAATGGAAAAGTGCAGCATTGTCCATTTGCAGGGAGGAGAGTGATCATTCATTATCCCCCTGGCAGCAATCTACTCATATTATTTTGTTCCCATCGAGTTTCAGTGATGAATGCATATCAGAATGATGTCAAACCAGATAACAATTTCAAGAGGAAACTAATTAAGCCTAGCTCAATTACTACTGCTACAGTTAGTACCAGGCCTAACAAACATATCTCTGAAAAAGTTCAGGTAATTTTCTCTTAATCTGACTTGATAGTAATTGATAAAGGAGGTTGATCGATCATGCCTATGTGACGGTCCCATCGTTTCGCTTATTCGTGAAAAATAAACTTCGATGAAAAAACCTTAAAATTAACTTCAAATTTATGGCTAAAATTTTAAATTTTACTACCTCCGTCCTAAACTATAACAATTTTTGGCTACGAATCTGGACACACAGTTGTCCAGATTCATAACTAAAAATACTTATATTTTAGGACAGAGGGAGTAGCCGATAAGTAGTATAAACATAAGCGAAAAGATGAGATCATGAGACTCTATCCAATCATTAGCAGAGACAGAGATAATCATCAATAATTACTAGAAAGATTGATGAATCTTTGACAGCTGCGCATGCACTTATTTGATGATAAGATAGGTCTGACCCCATGCGAAAACGTGGCTCCTTGGCCTTGGCTGTTTCGCCATGAATGCTTTGCTTTGAGTTTGAGAGAGCTTGGGGATCTCGAAGAAGCCATGTCGTTCGATCAGCCGTCGCGTCTTCTCACACAATATGCTTTTCTTTCTCCCAATCACTTCAGTGTCCAAAGGGTGCAATGCAATGCGATGCCATGCCCGGTTTGCTCCATACGCACTGAGATTCTTCATCCCGATCACTTCAATCGCGGACCCATTGTTTCGCTTACGACATATTTGTAAACGAAACACAATTTATAAATAAACTTATATATATATATATATATATAAGTTCTTAAAGATCTAAAAGTAAAGGCTGAAAAATAATCTTCGATAGAAAAACCTTAAAATCAGCTCTAAATTTAAAATTGAAAATTCAAATTTTAGCTGATAAGTATAAGCATAAGCGAAAAGATGAGGCACCATCGTTGTGTACGTATGTTCTCCTGTCTCCTCGTATATGCAGTCAGTTAATTGATTTATTTGCAGGAAATTAAATACCTCTGTTTACTAAAAAGAAGAAGAAAGAAATTGATTGTTTGCTTGATCTCTAAGTGCAATTAATATTGTCAAACTACAAAGATTTCAGCCAAATTTGTTATCTTGTTCTCAGTATTCAGAAATAGAGAAATTTTACGTTCCTTAAAAATTACCTGTAGTATTAAATTTTTACTTTTATGATATATATTATTCTCTGCATTTTATATTTGAGATAGTAATTATCTTATGACTAATTGAATCTAGTTCTTGCCTTTTGAGAGAAAATCCGTAGTTTTATGATAACGGATACGTTAAATCTGTAGTTTTGTGAGACATACCCTCAAACCAAGAGTTTTATGATAGGTTAAATGAGATACACGTGGTTTTGCGAAATTTACTTAAAAAAAAATGACAGACTCATTTCTTTCTCACTGGTGGGAATTGTTACAGCTTTACAGCTTCCATGCCACAGACACCCATATGCTAGTAGCATACCTAGCCAGCACAAATATTCACACAGAAGTGCTAGCTAAGACAGATCATGGATATGTTCCAGATTAACAGAGCACATGCATGCAGCTAGGAGTACTTACCTTGTTGTATAGGTTTGGTAAAATTTACAGTTCTTTAGCCGCCCACAGAAAAGAAGCTAGCTAGGTGAAAGATGGCTGTCATTTCCTCCAACTCACTCCTTTTGAGGCACAGCCAAGGGTTAGCTAGGTTATCTGCTTCAGTTAAGCAAGAGACACTGTCAAGTGAAAAGAAGGTCGGTTTCTTCGGCTGGAATTGAGGTTAAAGCAGCCTAGAACTTTGCATTTTCCCTGTGAAGAGACTGGGTTAGGTCGTTAGGATTCAGAGATTTGATAGCTTTTCACCTTTGCTAATCAGTCCTCTTCTGTTCTTCTTCTTCTTCTTCTCCTGTTCTAGTGGACAATGATTTGCTTCAGGAAGCAATATCTGATTCTCTGTATCATCACCTAGCATCTCAAGAACTATTGGTGTGCATGCATAAACCTTGCCAGGACTGATGCCACTGAATCAGACTGCATGGTAGTAGCTTTTTAAACTGAAACCATTTGGGTCTGAACCATTTGTGTTTTTTGCAGCAATGCAGTGTTGCACTCAATCTGGGCATCGTGCAGTGCAAAAGAAGCAGCAAATCATTCCAAGGTAGACCTCATCAGCGCGTGCGCGTGCACTCACAAGTCGCAACAAAACACAAGAACAAAGATTTACTTCCTCCGCCATTAAAAAAAAAACTTCTGACTATGATGGCTACGAAAATCTATATATGCTATATCTCCATTAGTAGCTAGAAGTTAGTTTCTTAAGGACGGACGACAGAAGTTGGTTTTTTCTAGGACGGACGATAGAGTCCACACTGTCTCTGCAGATCTCAGCAACACATTTCTTGCCTTTTTATTCTCAGCTCCAGCCAGGAGAACAGTGGGAAGGATGCAAAAGGAATAGAGTAGTAGTAGTATAACACATTTTGCCCTGTAGAGTGAATGAAGGCTGGTGAAAATGTATGTGACTGGTAGCCTTTTTGTCAGCTCAATTGATCAGACAATGCTCATGAAAACAAAAACATGACAATGATAGCCTATACATCCTTTTTCCATCCATGGAAATGATATGGACAATGCAGGCATTCATAGCCCTTTCTTACAGCTTTAAAATACCCACACAGAGAAGTGCAATGCACTGTGCAAAACTGCAAATGGTTTCTACTTGTTCGTTACAGTCCAAAACCAGGGAATAAAAAGGAGAAAAAAGAGAAGAAAAAAGAACTGCGCTACAATGTACAGATGAAAATTCTGGTGGACGCTTGCCGTTGTTGTCAGTACTCAGTAGTATCTTTGCTGTTGGTGGCCAAAGTCTGCTGTACTTATGATTGAGTGATCGTCCTATCTGCCGTTGTTCCTCTCCTTTTGCTGTGTAAGTGGTCATCTGGGTTCCTTATTCTCTTTGGAGTCAGTTTCATAATTTGAGTCACACCATCCCCACTAGTTGCAGCATCTATTTAACTTTGTTCAGGGTTCAGAGAAACATGGTCCATACCTTGGCTGCACAAAAGAGAGGAACATGACAAAATTGCTCGTTACAACTCTCCTTCACCAAAAATGTCATGTAGATATTTTGGCATGAGATTGATCACACAAGTACCTTTGTCGCAATGAATCGATCTTGCGAACTATTCAAATGCTTGGTGAACTTCTGAAGATGTGCAATGTGCTGTTCTGGGATTTTGCTACATTCAATGTGAACCTGTTCACTTGGTCCTCTGATCTCCATCAACAATGCAGCCTGCCATTGGAAATTATTGGATTAGTATCTATGGAACGCGGACATTTCAGTTTAGAACTAAGATCACTCTCCCAATCATACCACTTCATCAATAGCTGCAGGAGTAAACATTCAGAGGATGCCAATCAAAGTTCTCAAATACTTTCAGTAGAAATTCAGGTCAGTGTATCCATATGGATTAATATCAGTATATCCATATGAGTAGGGCAGCAATTCCTCAATGTCCAGTTGTGAACTTGAACAACTCATCTTCTGGATTCTACTATGATTGATTGATTCTACTTCTGCACTGAAGACACTGTAGACCGGTCTATGATCTGAAAAGCGAGATTCACCTCGAACATATGACAGTTGACTAAGGCCCCTTCCATACCATAAAATACGATCACACCTGCACCAAAAATCATTAAATTTACTCTTACTGTACAAAATCCATCAAAAATTCTGGAACCAATAGTGTCTAATCAAAATACCATGCAGGCGTTCTCTTCTTTTCCTTCTGGTTCACGCCATCCCCAGCGTACTTGTCGGAATTATTCGAGTATTTGTATGTTGGCGGGAAGTATATTTTCCCCTCGTTCCACCCAACGAATACTCGCCCACCTCTTTGCTCAATCCTTAACTGAAAGTGTCAAGTTTTTCGATATTTCAGATCATACATTATTTCAGAATCAATTTTATAATGAAAACATTATGTCCTTTTCTTTTCAAACTCAAAACAACAGCTCCCCAGCTTTTTGCCAAGCCATCAGAAATCTAGTAACATGATAAAGTAAAAGAATGACAAGACAGAAAGCACCTGATTGCCTGTGGCACAAGAATTTTACTGCTTTCTAGGGGTTCAACGCTACACACACACTCATTCCGAAACTGTACTCAAGAAGGTTTACAACCCCTCACCTGATCTTTCTCCAGCAATGCTTTCCAATTGCGCATCTCCACCAGGGCCTTCACCGATCGGTAGGAAAGAGCGATTCTGTAATTTAGGTCCCCAAGCCAGATGATTCGTCTGAAATAAAAGGAAGAAGAAGGGGCCCCAAAATTACAACACATGAATATGGAACAAGCTTTAAGAGCCTGTGCTAAGTGCCAAGGTTCGTTGCTTACTCATGCTCTAAGATAGTTTCTGGTGAACGCTCATACTGTCCATAAACCATTGGAAACCTGGTCTTTCTAAGGATTTCCAATACATCTGAATTCCTCCTCATCTCATCACCATCCTTCTGTCCTGATGTCAGGTGGCTGCAGACGAAGCAGAAGCTTGTTTGGTGCAATGACATGCTAATCGAAATCGAACCCTGGAAAACAAATCCTTTACCGTTGAATACCTAAGCTAAGAAGAGTTTCTTGGTTGCAATCAAGCCATACAAGGTAAATAGTCAAAAATCACACTTGCTATACTACATTGGGAAACTCTGAATTACCTTATTTCCAAGGTAGCCCATCAATCCTCTCCCAACACAAGAAACCTTCAGATTTCTAATGTCATCCCTTATGTCTTTCCGGGCCCAAATCATCAGAAACAATCCTACCATTTGCTTGCTTGCAACTAGGCAATATCTGGACATCATATTAACAATAACATGAGCCACATTTTTTTTGTTTGAAGCGAAACCAAAATGGGCCTCTGAATTTCATGAAAGAGAATAAAAAATTAATGATTGAAAATTACCTAGTATGACCAACCGGTCTATGGCTTTCTTCCAGAGATGACGGATTACCGTATCCATACGACATTGGTGAATAAACTGTACTTGGCGATTCACCAGTGTTGTTCTCATCGTCCGATGAGCCACCCCACCGGCAGGTGGCCTCGTAGTCGCTAGGCCGACGGCCATAGATAGCTCGATCGCAGACGCTGTACCGCCGTTCCAACCTAGGCTGGGGTGCAAGAATGTCACCCTCCATCCTCAAGCTCCGGCTAAGTCCGGCCTGGAATGACCGGCGGTGGAAGAAGGACGCATTGTTCTGCCTCGATGACAATCCCTCAAAGTCATCATCCATCTCCACCACAGGATCAGGCGCCGGAGACGGCGTCCGAAAGCTACCATTGCCACTAGTACCCGGCAAGTTGTTCAGAGTTCTTCTGACCAGTGACACCCACCTCCTTGCCGGGCCATTGTCCTCTGTCCCAAGAACGTTCCCAGCATTCAATGGGACGATCTCTTGAAACCTGAACAAAATGACAACATCAAAATTATCACTGCAATCGAACCAACAGAGTTGTGATATCTGACACGAATTCAGATATGCGAGATGAAACAAGAACAAGTACCCAAGGACGTAGATATCAGCAGGAGGTGCAGCATGGAGCCAGTCCTCGAGGCTCATGGTGTTTGGGGGTGATCGGCCACCTACATTCCATGTGGCAACAAAGATCCTACTTCAAGAACAAGAGGGATCACGCGCAGCCCAAATGTGGGAAGAATTGGGTGTCACCAACATTGCGAGTGCAGAGGCTTACTTATAGTCTAATGTTACGGTGGCCTCAGCGGCGTCGAGGTCGATCTTGCCGCGCCTCGACCGCTCATGGCTCCTCCTCGACGACCTCTCTGAGCAAACATTTCACGGCAGTGGCGAATGCAATGAGAAATGGCACAATCAAAACGAAAAAAACACGAAATTGTTCGGTCTTTTGTAGTTTGCTAACCTGTTTTGCTCTTCTTGACAGTGCTTGGTTCCCTCCGGGTGAAGCTGCTTCCCCTCCACTCATCATCACCTCCTCCTGCAATCAGAACAGATTACCTGATCAATGTGTACCAACAAACTGTAAAAGAATATATTGGAAAACCAGGAAACCATAGTGCTTTCCACAAGTGGCAAAAGAGAGTTGATAGAAACAGGGCAAAGAAAGACTGAAAGAGAGACATGGCGAGCTCACTGTTGGAGCAAACAGGGTCACAGACGCAAAAAACACACACTCGCAAACCCAAACGCATGCGCACCTCTCCTCCCAATTGCAGCTACATCATCAGCATGGAAATCATGGGCTTTGCTCCTGATGTTGAACCACTTCCTGACTAAGCTCTTGGACCATGACAGCTACAGGTTGTGACAAACATCAAGAAACACCACATTTAAGAATCAGAAAACACGGCATTTACAATCACAATGAAGAGGCTCAGGAAGAGACCAAGAATGAAGATGTACCTTGCTCTTCTTGGTGGTGTTGCTGCCATCTCTCATTGTTTCTCAGGGGAACACTCATGCAGCCAAACAAACTGTTGGTTGCAGCGAAATGGGCAGTTTGATGGCAGGTAGGGGCCAAGAAGAGGTAGAAGACAATGAGGCTGGCCACTGTTTGTTTCTCTATAAACAAAGATTGTGATTTGATGGAAAGAGGATGAAGAGAGACACACACAGAGAGAGAAAGAAGATGAGGAGGATTGAGGATGAGAACAAAATCTGGATTCTCTTTGGAGGAAAGAGGCTGGTAACACTAATGTTCTAACTGGCTTCTGAAGCAAAGGGATGAGAACAAATGTGATGCTACTACTAGCCTTCAGCTTCTTGGAGGAAGAGGCCCTGAGCCGAGCTGAGCTGAGCCAGCAGCACGAGTGAAAGACTGAGGGAGGTCTCTCTCCTTCAAAAACCTCAGTCTATGGAGGTGAAATGAAATACGTGTGAGGATGGGAGAGAATAAAGTGTAGAGGAATCTTAGGATGGTCAGTCTCTGCTTTTCGTTGCTCTTGCAAAACCAAGAGAAGGAGCGCAAATGGAAGAAGGGCAAACAACACAGACAGGCAGACACAGTACCCTTGGGAGGAAGAAGCACTGCGGTATTTATGCATGTGAATTTGTGAAGGGCTACTACTACTCAACACATGGTATTCCGTGCAATGTATAGCTCCTACTGCAAAGTACTATATTTTTTTTTAAAAAAAACTTGGAGTTTTAGAGGATGTGTGTATAAAAAGAACTCGAAATTTCAGGATATTGTCAGTTTAGTGACATCTGAATTTGAGTCCAGCTTCATTTATATAGGAGTGTACTACATTATGGTGGCACACCTTTGCAACAGTGTACTACTACTACTACTGATCTGTTAATGTTCCTTTGATCCTTCACTCCCATTAGCCACCCAAGCAGCAGATAAAGAAGCTGGTGGAAGAACCAAAGGAAAAAAAAAAAGAATAAAGTCAGGAAGGAGAGGGCGTTTCACTTGTTCAGAGAGATCTCACTTTTTTACCTTCCAAGACGTTTTTCTTGCGTTTTTGGGCTGGGTGCCGATAAGCTACGGCCCCTAATTTGTTTGTTTTTCTTTGTCCCTTTCATGCTCTTTTTTTCCCTGCTCTTGTTCCTTTCTTTTGACAAGCTTTGGTACTCCAAATCGGAGAGGAGACCAGTGGCTCTAGGAGTGTTCGATTCCAATGTGGTGGACTGGTCGTTGCCTCTTCGGCTGCTGCTAGATTTTGTGCTCTTGTACGGCGAAGAGAATGTATGTAATCTGAGCTGGAATGCACACCTTTCTGCATGGAAAAAGACATTGCAATTGAATTAGTACTAGTACTGTTCCTAAGCTATAGTTATAAAATTAAAGCAGATATGCTACTGCTAAAGTATCCTTGATTACACAATTAATACTCATTATCTAATTAGTCCTACGAGAGAGAGAGAGAGAGAGAGAGAGAGGAGAGAAAGGCAATTGAAGTTGTTACCTCAATGCACAGTTCATCAGATATGACAATTGGCAAGTGCAGTTTACCAGGAGGGCTACTAGGAGTGGAGCTGAGTAGCTGACAGTTTCAGAGATGTTTGGGAGGAGGGGACTCTTGTCGTGTGTGTACTTGGGCACGCCAAGCATGCCTTTCGAAGGCGATGCTGGAATCTGGATGCAAGAGATTGCACATTGGTTCCCACTTCTACCTCCTAGATTTTCCATTGGGTGTCTGCACCCTGCACCTTCAGTCCAACAAGCAATACCATCTTCTATTTCCCCCATCTAGCTACTCCTTTTATTTTCCTTGGTTGCTTTTGATGTGTTCAAGAACATAGTTCTTGGCAAAAGAGAGAAAAAAGAGAAATGCCATTAGTTTCTTTTCTGATACGGCCCTCCTTTCTTTAAAACCAGGGAGACTACCTGACTGACTGAATCTTATCAAGATCAAAAGAAAAGAGCTAAATAAAATACACCCTCTACCTGCAAAAATCACCACACCTAATGCTGCAAGCTCCCCTTTCTCTCCTACTGCAGAAATGCTAGTACCACTATAGACTAGAGTGTTACTATCTGTCATTATCTGGTGACTTTTATTTCTAGATTGTTTTTATGCTCGTGGTACGCTCATACCACCTTTCTGGGTACTAAACAAGTCAGCTGCAGCCTATACCAAAAGGACACGAACGGACTGTGAGATCTCAGTACAGACATGGAAATAATAGCTGATCTCAGCAATAAAACAGACACAGGTTGTAATAAACAACAGGCAGGTCGATTCCTCTGATGACATTTTTGACTGGCCAGGTTCGGTTGTTGCCCCGTAGTTATGGTCTAATTCATCTGGGTTCTTTCTCCGTCCACTGCCAAAGCAGTCATCACTTGTCATAAAATGGTTTCCGTGCAGTAAAATTTCTGCAGTTAACATCGCATTGAATTTTTCTTTTAGAAGTAGATTAACGGATGAACGTACACTTTATTGGCAGTGAGCAGTAATAATTGATTGAGGCTGGCACGTGCTGAACTTAATAAGTCCAGTTCCCACCTGCTCGTTTCTGTTAGTTCACGTAGGAAATATATACTACATTCATCCCGAAATATAAGGGATTTTGGCTATGGTTATATCTCGGGGCACATGTAATGTTTTTATTTAGAGTCATGATATATCCAGAATTAACGATCCAGCAATTTTTTTTCGAGAATTTTTCCATGTGCATATTCCACGAGTTGAAACATCAGAATCAGTTGGAAAAAAGATCACAACATGAGGACAGGTGTTAGCTTAAGGAGAGAGGGAGAGAGAGTAATAAAAACTGTATGCCAATCACGTGAAGTCGATTTCCAATGATCATTTGCTCAGATGGCAGGAGAGAATGTAAGCATTCCTGCCAGAACTGGCCAATCCGTCTGAACTCTGAAGCCACAGCCAATAATTAACAATTAGCATCATAATCCTGGAACCAAGAGATCACGACCGGGGTTATCTCCGTCAAAAGTCGTGCAAAGCCCCATCCTTTCTGCTTAGTTTATCCCAAAAATTCCCACGGATGCATGGCAGCTCAGAAAGTAATCCTGAATAGTAGCAGATTTGTTATCGATCCCTGTACCAAGTTCATGTTGATCATGACTAAATAACATACTATCAATACAGATACTGCACTACTGCCCCAAACATGGCCAAGCTACACACTTTGCCTTCAACAATTGTGCACACGCTAATTCATATGTACAAGGTAGTAATAGTAAAATATATGTACAGTGGAGCAGTATATACCAATGTCACTGTATGATAAGCTGATCCTACTACTACTAGGCAGGCTTGGCAAATTTAGCTCTTGGGACCCATCTTCATAGAAGAGGTTGCACGAGCGGGTGAGAAAGATGGTTAGCTTCAGAATGATCACTAGTGAAAATAGTAACAGCAAGACTGGCTCAATCTTTGAGATTAGACTGGTGCCTAGGTTTAGTAGTAAATCGAAAGGTACATCCTTGGCTAGTTCATGCCTATTTGCTCCCTCCCCCAAGACAAGGCCAATCTTCTTGAATTGAGAGCATACTTGACCAAGAATATGGCATGAGGAAATACTACTATCCTGCAAGCTGTTTCACTGGTTGGTGGACCCACTCAACACAATAATAATGTTTGAAAACCTCATAGAGCCTTGTGTTCAACCTTGAAGTAACACAAGAGAGCACTTGTGTTACTCTAGTTAGATGATCACAAGGGGAATTAAGCCTGGAATGATTGGCTTCATAAAATAAATCTGTCAGGCTAATGGCAGGGCAAAGCAGGTTTCAGGGTCTAGATTAGCTATAAAGGCCATCTTGGACATGCATGCTCTCCCCAAATCTCCAAAAAAGGGCATCCCTGTGTCTGCCTTCTTGATAGTCGAGGCATCTACTTGTTAAGAAAATGGGCACTACTCTGTAAAGATTCGTGCTCTCATCACAGTTTCCAGAATCATTTCGAGAGAGCTGCATCAGATGGAAATGTATCTTTGGGACGCTTATAGGATTTTAACATACTTAGAAATGTTAAACTAAACACATCTAAGCTAGTGCCTAGTACCTGCACAGACAATAATTTTATGCCTGATAGTCTGCTAATAAATTGTAGTGTGGGCCATTTCAAAAGAAAATATATCAGATGCATCCAAAGTACAAATCAGGCCACAAGAAGGATATATGAAACCAGCAAAAAATGGTAAAGTACAAGTAGGACCATGAAATCCTAAGCACATAGCAGAACTTAATTAAGTTAGAAACTAAGTACCACTACTAAGTAAGTACTTATCTAAACTCCATAGGGTAACTAATTGCTGAAACCGAAATGAAGAGATGGCAAGGCGTCCATAGTCCATACAGACTGTGAAGGCAGTCAAAACAGGATCTATATGCTTCATGCTTTGGCCAAAGTGTCCTTCTTTGTCTTTAGCTTTTCAGCTTTGCAGCCGCCTGCCTTCTCTCTCTTCCCTTCCCTCTAACGGTAACAGGGCCAACACCGAAGGTCAAGGCATGAACTATGAATGTAGAGCAAGAAAATCATAGAGCAGCAAGTGTGTGGGAACTCTTCTATAACTAAATAACCTTTGCTATGCCAGATTGCCATTAGACTCTTACTATCACCATACTCTGAGAAGTGAGAATCATACACGCTGCATCTCTCTTCCCCTCGTGCCATTTTGCCTGAAAGCCTCTATTGATAGGGATGTTATTGTACACGGAGGACAAGTCAAATACTCCATCGTATCGAACCCTAGATCATGCATAGTAGTATCTCTCTCTCCTCTCTTTCTCTTTCTTCCTCTTTACAGTTTACACACACTCTCAATCTCTCTGGTGCCATTCCACCCTTTTGTCCCACTCCCACGCCTCTCTCTCTCTCTCTCCGTCCCTGCAGCCTGCAGCTCTGCATCCACCATTTTTGTTTGCTGTCAAAAGCTCCTCATCTCCAGATGGGCCCCAGCCTTGATAAACGCATCAAATGACCATCATTGACAAAACCTTGGAATATGGCCCACAGCTCGTGGCGACACGAGCATGCCCATCAAAGCCCAAAGGCTACGTACGTGCAGCGTACATATCCGCCTTTACAATACTCCCGTCACCCCCCATTACACCAAAGAAAAAAAGAGAGATAAAACTGTAATTTCTTTGTGCATCTTCAATCTTCTGTTATATCCTAGGAGATGTCGTACCATAAATTCTCCAAATATGGAGCCAGCTACACTTATACTCCATCCGCTCTAAAATATAATAATCTAATACGTGATAGAACACTATATGTCCATATTTATAATATTACTATATTTTCGGAGAGAATATGGTGTTTTTCCAACCATTCATTAAATCCAGGTGGAATATGACCAGGTTGAGAGGTCGAACCTGGGTGTGCTGGGTGAAATCAATCAACCCAACCTAGGTGTTTTTTTTTTCGAGAACCGTGCCTAACTCGGTTGGTATGGGTTGATTGCTTTCACCCAGCACACCCAGGTTCGATCTTTCAACCTGCTCATATCCCACCTGGATTAAATGAAAGGTTGGAAAAATATGTGACTTCTCCTATCTTAACACCATTGGATGGCTAGCTCCTTCTATTCATCCCTACATTTTTAATATGGTGTTTTTCCAGCAACTAATGATCTCTCACACAAAAACAATGAGGTGACAAGCATGTGGTCTCTATAAACTGGTGCTAAATGTTTCACGGCCAGTGTATAGGAGTAGCATTTAACCAGCATCCTTGAAGGCCCTACTAGAGTACTACCGGTAGTTAGCACTACGCTTAATAACATCGAATACAGAACAAATTACCCAGCAAAAGCAAAGAAGAAAGTTGTTGTGCCACACAAAATGCATATACAATCAAACAGATTTCCAAGCACAGAATCAAGTTGCAGCAATGCAATGCGAGATAAAAACACAAGCTGCAGAGTCAGAACAGAGTTTTTATTTAAGAGCGGAGGAGTCAGAGCAGAGTTAGTAGCAAGGCGACAGTATTTCCTCACATACAGTGCCCCTGCGCACGTACAGCCACGCGAGGGTTGGATGCTCGCCATCTCTGAAGCTTCCAACAAAAACGTCTCAAGTGGTCCATGCAACTTCTGAAACCACCGCAGCTGCCAGTGCCACGCTCCAGCTTAAAGGCGAAAACCAATCCTGCAAACAGCAATGTATACAAGGACTAGTTACATATGTCGCGTGATACACATCGAGCCCACATGTATAGTAGAATTGTAACAAACTTCACCAGTTATAGCATGGACAACTGACCAGAAGTCCTGCGTCTGAATTGCAGCAGCCAATATGAAAGACTTGAAGATGAAGTGAGAGGCAAGATTTGATCTCCAAATGTGTAGCAAGGGGAGCAGCTATAAATGGGTTTTGTCATTTTCCATTTCACAGTAAAATAATATCATTCCAGGTCTAGAAATAGAGTACATTATTGATGGTTGTAGGAGCTGAATAAATCCAAGAGTAGTTCCCAGCAGCCTCAAGAGAATTTCTATCCAGGCATCATCAGCTTCTGCCATTGTCCAGCATCAAGTTGGGCAGAAACCAGAAATGAGTAAACCAGGTTACAACAAAAATGCCTGCATACTTGGCAGGACCAGTACAATAAAGCATGAGTGCATGAGCATGACCAAGGATTTTAAGATTGAGCTAGTTATTTTGTACTGGAGGACCATTTCTTTGAAGCTTTTTCTATGCACTGAGCAAAGACTATATTCTTCTGGTCCATCATAGGATCAAAGTTGTTCTTCACATCAGAATTTCGGACAGCAAAAGTGAGATTGAACTGACAGTGTATGGTACATAACAAGCAGAGTGTGCCATATGCATAAAAATGTGCTCATAATTCAAAGATGAAACAAAAGTATACAGTTTTTCCTTTTCTTTCAGCCTTCAGCTGTGTACTTAAACCCTTTCTATTAATATAATGCCAATTAATCTGTTTGGCCGTTCGAAAAAAAGAAGAAGTATATGTCAATATATTCTATGACTTGTGAAACACATATGAGTCAAGAATCAGTGCTGATAGAAGGTGTCAGCTGTCGAGAACTCTGTGGATACGAATGACCATACAGAAAGAAATAGCCAAGCGATCGATGAGACAAATGGGCAATAATTGACCTGAGCTTGTACTTAAACAAATATACTTTCTGAACAGTGAACTTTTGTTACACAGTAATATATCCCCCATTACAGAACAGTATGAACCATGATCTGGTATTAGCATGAAGACAAACTATTCACTGATATATGATGAGAGCAAGCATTTTAGATGCAATATCTGCATGCATGGCCATGAACACACTTTTTTGAGAATTGAAGTGATAAAAAGGGGCAATATCGGGATAAAAGACCAATTTGGATTGGAGAGTATGGTCATGTAGTTGAAGAGACAGGGATCTTGTTAAAAAAAAAAAGAGAGTACATGTCAACTCAGTATTTCAGCTTACCACACCTAAGCATGGCAACTCAGTATATCAAAACTCTCTGTAGCGCATGTTCCTCACTTGGTGTGAGGGATAAGACCAAGACCAATAATATCTTGCTCAATAAAATGTAAAAGTTCCCCCAAAAAACTAAAAATGGTAGCCCAGTGATCAGTCTAACAAATGAAATTCCTGAGTCTTTAAGGGGAGACTAAATGGAGCAGCCTGTTGAAGATATTTTAATCAATTACAGGTTGACTGGTGCAGCTTCCTTTGATAAACATATTTTGGCGTGACGAAAGCTCCCACTGAGCAAATAAGCAATTATCATGTATTTTATAAAATGCAAACCCCTAAGAGTGGCAGTATCATTCAGTCACTCATTGACAACCCACTGAAGCCGAGAGCATGTATAGCTCGCAGAAAGGTCGTCCAGGTATTATTCTTTGTTATTTATGGTTTTGGCCTTTAGTCTTGATGTTCATCAAGTATCCTCGATCGATAGCATTACAAACTTTTCTATGCTGGGAAAGGAAAATTTATAGCTTTAGCTAGTGAAGTTCTGAGCCAATTCTATTCCATTTTATCTTCCAAATTTCTCTAAACAAAAGGAAATCACAGTGACACAAAAAGTTACTGGGAGTTCATACTCAAACATTGCTTGATCAGTTGATAACACATTTTTGGCCCAGCATCTGCTAATGTCATTATCAACCCTATACAGAAAAGGCATATAAAAAACTATAAACCAAGAAACAAATAAGAAAAATGGCATCAAGCAGCTTGATGAAGAGCATCTGCCCATCGCACTCCAGTATTCAGCACCTATGGAAGAATCTACATCCTACAAGCCCATAACAAAATGCCTATGGGGAGGGCTCATCCCTGTGCTACCACACCAAGTTACGCATTGGGCCCTACAATCCTAAACCATGGTAAGTCTGCAACTGCAATACCATTAAGGATTATACACTTATACTACATGTCTATGTCCACCGATTAGTAAGGCTGTGATGCATTAACTGTTTCTCCTCCAGGTCATGTTTTTCCATGCATTTTTCTTTGGGGGCTTTAGGGAACCTTTCCGATATGCCCATATGTAACATAATATATTTGTAAAATCCTAAAGCACGAGTTATTAGATAACTACATACAAAATATAATGCAAAAAATACCTTTTAAAAGCCACGTCACAGCCAAACAGAACTACAGTGCTCATGTCCATTATATATCCATTCATCTTTTTCCTATTACCAAGCTGCAGGCAACAAAAATTTTCACGACAATGAGTTTGCCTAACCTCTGTCGCCAGAGAACAAACCATCCCCAATTCGGTAGGGTTCCTGGGTCAGAACCAGGAGAGGATAACACCACACCCTCGTTCAAGCCCATTAGGCTATGCTTTCAACGTGACAAGTACCTGATCATACAATGCCACCATCACGTCATACATCAGAGGGCGTTAACCTAAACTAGCACCCCCCCCCCCCCCCCCACAACCCCCACCGCACTAGCACTATCAAGTGCATCTCCAAACTTTCCGTTCCCAGTATTTCGATTCAAACAAGCACGGTTTCTGAAACCAGGATACGATTTCTCGCCATCGATCAACTCCGCGCCACAAAGCAAAGCAGCTAGTTCAACAATTGCATCACGACGCATTCATAATCCAGGAACGCTACCCTCGTCTCTCCCCAAAATAACTAGCAACAAAAGTTACAGGACCAAGGTTACGGCAAACCTCTGCTGCTCTCGCTGGAGCCGCCGCTCCGCGCTGCCTAAGCCGAACCCGCGCTTCGACCGCCGCCGCGTCGGCTCCGCTCCATGAACAGCCGCCGCGGCGCCGCCGTAAAACCCTCCGGCCGCCGGGAGTTTCCCGCGGATCGATCGCTTTTGGGCCGGGCCGGACTGACACTACCGCCCATTTTGCCCTGAGTCGAGAGAAGTTAATGGGCCGGGGGCTTATACCGTGGGCCAATCTATGGTCTTATTGGATGGGCCTCAATTACGGACCATCTACGTGTAAGGGCCGTGAAATGGAATAAGTCTACTTTTACTCCCTCAACTCATGCCCCTGGTTGAATTGCATCCCTCAACCGCAAAACAGATATAACCCGTGCTCCAACTGTCAAAACAATTGCAAATCGACTTCTCGGATGGTTTCGGAGGCGTTTTTGTCTGACGTGGTAGTTGACTTGCTGAGTCATCAAGTGGGACCCACTTGTCAACAGCCTCCATCTCATCCCATCTTCGCCCACACCTCTCGGATAATGCTGGGTGTCGGGTGTCCGACGGGAGGGGAGAAAAATTGGACATGCATGTGCCTGCCATTACATTCAAAGAATCTTTTCCTCACATGCTCACATCTCTCATTTCTTCAAAAGATTTTTTCTCGTAAACTATTTATCTAATCTACGATCTGATTGTACCACTAAATTCGTTACAATTAAATCTTTACAACAAAACCACACATGATTATATTTCGAAAAAAAATATTTTAGTTTTTTATTATTTTTTTAATGTTACATATGGTTTCTTTTGATGTTTCAACCAGTAGTTTTACAATGTTTCATCTAGTGTACTCATGATGTTTTACTATGTACGGATTAAATGTTGCAGTGGATTTTGATATTATGGAACGCGCCGTTGCAACAAATCACCCACATATTTTGAAAACCATCTATTAAGTGAGTTCGTTTCACTTTTTGTTTCACAAAAAAATGTTTCGCCTAGTGTACTCACAATGTTTCACCATGTATAGATAATGTTGTAGTGAATTGGGCAACAAATCACCCACATATTTTAAAAACACTCTATTAAGATAATTCGTTTTATTTTTTTTCCACAAAAAATGTCTCACCTAGTGTACTCACGATGTTTCACTATATATGGATCAAATGTTGTAGTGAACTAAAACATTCTTTCGCTATTTGCTGAAACATTGTTTTTATAAAAGATGAAACAACGCCTAATTTAAACGATTGAAACATTTTCGATCTACTTAGTGAAACAATTCCGATATACTTGGTGGAACATCATGCAACATTTAAAAATAATTCAATAATAAGCTAAAAAATTTTTTATCGGAATATATCCATGTGTGGTCTTGTTTTAAAAATTTAATTACAACGAATTTAAAGGTGCAATCAGATCATGATTTGGATATATAATTTAGGAGAAAAAAATAGTTTAAAGTTTGCTTAAAAACTTTAACCACCCTAACTGTGCGGTTGTTCCATACTGTTGCACCCTGTGTCTGCATGCGCGCTGACGGAGACTGAGGCGGGCATCTGATTTCTACATAAAAGATCGGACGTCCGATCCGTAGACGTTCCCACACCTCTCCCCTCTCTCTCTCAACTCTTCCTCTTCTTTTTACCTTCCATCAGCACAGAGGAGGGCGGCGGCGACGGCGCACGGGGGAGGAGATTGCCGGCCGGCCGGCCGCGTATGGGGAGGAGCTCGTCGGCCGGCCGCGACGCGCATGGGGAGGAGATTCGTCGGGCGGCTGCAGGCAGGGGAGGAGCTCAACGGCCGGCCGCGCGCAGGGGGGAGCTCGTCCGCCGGCCGCGGCGCACGTGGGGAGGAGATTCGTCGGTTGGCTGCGCGTGGGGGAGGAGCTCGACGGCCGGCCACACGCGGGGAGGAGCTCCCAGCCATTGACGGACGTCGAGGCCGTGGAGGTTCTCGAAGCCGTTGTCAAAGGCAACGCGTGGGCGCCGCCGCCGCCGCCAGCCGTGGCGCTGTCGACGAGAGCTTCAAGGCGATGCGCATGCAGGACATCGTCACGGATGCGGTCAAGCTAGGCTTCCAGCGTGCGGACTTCGACGACGTGATTCGCTCATTCTGCTGGTACTACTCAACGTTCTTCTCCAAGCAGGCCGCCACGACAGTGGCGCCGCCCAAGGACGACGAACAGGCCAAGAAAACCGGCGCCACCATCTCCGACGAGCTCACGCTCCTGGATTGCCTGCATGCCAGCCTTGTGTCGCCGTCGGAGGGAGCCGCCGCTAGCTGGGGGCGGAGGGTGAAAGGCGGCAAGACGTCGAGGATCCGGACAGCGAACGTGCTCCACTGCTCTGGCGTTCGTCTCATGGCCATGGAGGAAGGCCTGCGTGTGGTCTAGTTCAAGGAGGACACCACGACGTTGTGAGGTGAGGAGGAGCAAGGCGAGCAGGACGAGGCCAATCGCCACGGCCACCGCCGCGCAGCACCACCAGGCCAAGCTGACTCAGCACCTTCGCTACAAGACACTGACATGTAGGGCCCACGTGCTGACTCAGCTAGTCAACGTGGTCAAAAATGACACGTACGAAACCGCCTCCCAAACCACCCGAGGAGTCGATTTGCAATGGTTTTGGGAGCGATTTTGCTATATATTTGTCGACAAATTTTTCCCCAAAAATTTAACGGATGTAATTACAGTACAATCATAGTGTAATTACACTGTAACTATAGTGTAACTTTCAAAAATCTCTCCATAACATGTTATTTCGGTAAAATGGAGGTCGTGGGAACAAATTCTTTCACATATGTGTGTGCTATGATTTGTTTTCTTACTCACCAAAACAAATCTTGTAATAAATCTAACGATTCAAAATTATGTGAAACTTACATATAAGTTACACTGTAGTTACATGCAAGTTACAGTGTAATTACATATAAGTTACAGTGTAATTATACTACGATTGTACTATAATTACATCTGTTAAATTTTTTGGGAAAAATATGTCGACAAATGTATAGGTATTCCCTTTGGGAGTTGGAGGACGGGTTATATCCGGTTTTGTGGTTGAGGGATGTGATTCAGCCAGGGGCATGAGTTGAGGGAGGCAATGTAGACTTATTCCCCGTGAAATTGGACTTAAATTAGGCCCATCCACAAACAGTCTAGTCCCTTGGCTCCACGGTTTGTGTCCATGAGAAATTGAGGGTTTTCTCAAAATAAAAAAAAAACAGAGATGTTGAGAGTATAGTTGAGCATAACATGTAAGGCTGTACACCCTCCGTAGTCATAAAAGAAGTCGTTTAGGATAATGTTTAAGTCAAACCTTGGTAATATAAATCATAAATAACTCTCAAGTTAAGTTATTGGATTTGAAAATGTAAAAATTATATTAATAGATTTGTCTTGAAAAAATACTTTCATAAAAGTATACGTATATCACTTTTCAATAAATATTTTTAAGAAGTAAAAGTTGTGTTTTGGAGACCGTGTCGCTGTTCAAAACGACTTCCTTTACTAGTATGGAGGGAGTAGATGTTTCTCTAAGCTCCGTTGACTTCCTGCAAAAGAGTTGTTCTACTGTTCTTTCACTTGCACGGTGAAAAATTTACCGCTGAAAACCTCTAAAAGGAAAAGCTGGCATGATTAGCAGATGAAATGTGTATAGGCTTGGTATGAAATCTAAAACTACCTCAATCTTAATTTGAAGTATTATGAAATATTTGTTTGAATCGTGTCAATTTAGGTTTTATTTAGTTTAGTTTAGCTCTGTGCGCATGCATGTATTCTTGTGGCATAAAGGGGAGGATGACATCATTACTTACTAGTTTTTACCGACTCTATGCATGTTTAATGGTCTTGCAATTTACATAAATCTCTCAAATTTTTCTAATATTTGATAAATTCTTTTATATCTTATTTTTGAATGGTTATCTACTAGAAGTTTTATTTGCCTAATAAAGCTTGTACTAACTAGTGTGTATTTTGTGTATATATTGATCTTCATTGACTGGTCTTTAATACCGTTGCAAATTGAATGAGGTTTGTTCTTGTTATTTTATTAATTAATATCCTCCTCTACCGCAAATTGAATGGGGTTTGTCCTTGTTATTTTATTTGAAAGCAGTAAGTTATTGACTTAATTAATTAAATGTTCATTGGAAGTGTATTTTATATTATACTATTCTATTTTTTAGGTTATACTATTCTATTTTTATTTTATTTTTTCTAAGTTATTTTTTTCTGCTTATAGAACGGTAGGTGGAGAAAGATCATATACATGCGTAAGGCCTACATTACCAAACATGCTAAGGAAAAAGCCTTTTGCAGACTCGCTCGGGAGATGTTTGGCTCAGCATGAGCATCCTCTTACCAATACCAGGAAGGTGACAAATTCCTACTGTTTTAGATTTGAGGCTGCCATAGCTGCCAAGTCACTTTTACACCGAGTTCTAATAGGTTCTGCCAGGTCACTTTTACACCGAGTTCTGATAGGTTTCCTATTTACAGAGAGTTTGTGGTTTCAGAGTTTTGTCAGGTTAGGTTTGCTTATCCAGAGTTCTGTTAGGTTTGACAGTTTAGGTTTGCTGGTTGCAGAGTTTTGATAGGTTTGTTGGTCCAAAGAGTTCTTACGGTTTGCTGATTCTAGAGCTCCCGGCTTGAAAGCAACTAATTGTTCTGTTTCATATTATAGTAGCTTTAATTACTTAGAAAAATATTTCTATTAAACCAGAGTAATTAACAAGGTATAAGAAATAAGAGAGAATTACAGACAACTCCGGAATTCCTCTGACTTCTTCTACTCTACCCTCTCCCTAATCTAGTATATAATAAAGTACAATAGAGCATCTTGTAATTCGGCTCATACTTTGGTGTGTGTGTGAGAATGAGGGAGGAGAGGGGTATTTATAGTGTGAGCTTGCTTGGGAGTGTGGAGATACTCCATGGCATCCAATGGGCATCTTCATCCTTCATGTGCCAAGTGTCCAACTGAGGTCGTTAGTTCAGGTAAATCCGGTAGAAACAGTCTTAGACTGTTGGTTGTAACCGCATTGCCGAAGTTGGGTAGGTTTGGGCTAGCTGGGGGTTCGGCCGAACCCTGGCTGGCTCTACTGGCCCAGCCCTTCCTCCATGAGTCTGATATGTGGGCCCATTGTATATTCTTCTGTAAGTTTGGCTCAAATGATTGAATCTTATTGGGTTTATGGGCTCAAAACTTCATTGGCTTGGATATGGAAGTTATTTTCTCATCCTTCATGTATATTTACTCTAAACTTTGGTAGTTTGTCACTTGCATCCAAATATATACCAACACTCGTGGAAATTGTTAGAAACATACCCTACCACTATATTGGATGTTTTATGCTTTCTATTTTATACAGGTATTGACAGCGTGAATTTGGTAGTTAACAGCCGTCAACAATCATATATAGACACTCCTGTCTGATTTTATACTAGTCATATTTTGTTGAATGATTGGTAACCTCATTGTTTTTTGGCATGAGTAGTCTACTACCCTTAATGGTTGCCTGCAAAGAGTCTTGACAATCAAGAAATTGTTTTTTTTTTCTGTTTTAGTATGTTGTCTACTTGCCTAGTAAAATTTGTACCGACTCTGTGCACGGTTAATGGTCTTGCAATTTTCATAAATCTCTCCATTTTTTCTAATCAATGATTGTCGGTGATATGGGCCTAGGGGTCTCAAGACTAGAGGGAGGAGGCTGCCCCCCAATGCCACGTGGCACTCCCCCGAGGGGAGTTAGGCCCGAGGTGGGGCGGTGGCTATTCCTTCCCAGAGACCAGACGAAGGAGGCTACCCCCAATGCCACGTGGCCCTCCCCTGAGGGGAGTCAGGCCCGAGGTGGGGCAGCGGCCACTCCTTACCACGTGGCCCTCCCTCGAGGGGAGTTAGGCCCGAGGTGGGGCAGCGGCCACTCCTTACCACGTGGCCCTCCCTCGAGGGGAGTTAGGCCCGAGGTGGGGCGGCGGCCACTCCTTCCCAGAGACTAGATGGAGGAGGCTGCCCCCCAATGCCATGTGGCCCTTCCCCGAGGGGAGTCAGGCCCGAGGTGGGGCGGAGGCCACTCCCTCATGTGACTAGGGGTTAAGCTCCCCTGACCCCCTCCGCGGGTCACCACGTGCGGTGGGTTAGGTGGCCACCTTTGAGTGCTCACCTACCCGCATTAATGGTGACCTGAGCAGGCGCGCCACGCCGCATTTAATGTGGCGTGCAGCGCGCCTAAATTGGTCTGTGACCGGTCGAATGACTGACGGGACCCGGGGTGTCAGGCGCACTACTACATGGGTCAGGGGGCGTGCACCCTATCTTGTCCCATCGGTCATGATGACGAGAGGTCTTAACCTCTCATCCCGGCCAGAGTCGGTCCATCCGCCCTGGTCAATTGGGGTTCCCGTTTCCCGGTGCAAACAGGGACCCAGAAGTCTTCACCCATTAATAGCAGCTGACATGGGCACCCTCTGTGTTAGGCAGCAAGATTTGACAGGCCCCATCATCAAGATGACGTGCGCTTGCTTCCCAAGTCAAGAGACAAGACAGACATTTAATGCAAAACACTTCTCCACCGGAGCTAGGGTTTTGGGCCCATATGGTAACCCCTTGAGGTATAAAAGGAGGTCCAGGCCTAGTTAAAGGGGGGATGGATCCGGGACGATCCATTTGTTTGCTCTAGAGCAGTTTCTAGCCCCTGATGATCAACACCACATTTTAATCCAACAAGGAGATCTTGTAATCCTTCACCCAAGGAGCATAGCACAGGAGTAGAGTATTATGCTTCTTAGCGGCCCAAACCTGTATAAACACTTTTGGTCTCATCATCCTTGAGGGGCTCGACCCCCTCAACATCACATTGCTTCGCTCGCCGAATTCTCGAATCTCACTCGCTGCCCCCGGCCGAACTCACAAAGGGGGGCCTCACAGCCTCCGCTAGAGAGGGTCACCCCTCGACAATGATAAATTATTTTATATCTTATTTTTAAATGGGTATCTACTGTAAGTTTTCCTTGCCTAATAAAGCTTGTACTGACTAGTGTGTACTCTGTGTACATATTGATCTTCTTGACTACGGAATTTATATAGATTTGTTTGAAATTAGTCTTTAATACCGTTGTAACTTTGGTTGTTTTGTTTTTATGATAGTTCAATGAGGAGCATGTTTTTTCTGCGCTAGAAGTAACAGTAAGTTTGAAGCTTGATACACCTAATATCCTCCTCTACCGCAAATTGAATGAGGTATGTGCTTGTTATTTTATTTGAAACCGGTTTAAGTTATTGACTTAATTAATTAAATATTCATTAGAAGTGTATTTTAGGTTATACTATTCTATTTTTGTTTTATTTTTTCTAAGTTATTTTTTCTGTCTGTAGAACGGCAGGTGGAGAAATATCATATACATGCGTAAGGCCTACGTCACCAAACCTGCCAAGGAAGAAGCCTTTCACATACGCACTCGGGAGATGTTGGCTCAGCATGAGTATCTTATGACCAATGACAAGAAGGTGGCGAACTTCTACTTTGTTTCAGGTTTTATGGTGCCAGAGCTGCCGGGTCACTTTTACACCGAGTTCTGATAGGTTTCTTATTTCCAGAGAGTTTGTGGTTTTAGAGTTTTGTCAGGTTAGGTTTGCTGGTTCCATAGTTTTGTTAGGTTTGACAGGTTAGGTTTGTTGTTCCAGAGTTCTGATAGGTTTGCTGGTTCCATAGTTTTGATAGGTTTGCTGGTTCCAAAGAGCTCTGATAGGTTTGCTAGTTCTAGAGCTCCCGGCTTATACTCATTGTGATACTTGTCCACTCGCTGTCTCTTGTGATAGTCTCGTTGATAGTCATGTTACTACTAATTTGTGATACTAGCTATATATTCTTTTTCTTGCCATTGAGATTTGTCATATGGTTGTATATTGTTGTGATACTCGCTCTGATACTTGTCTACTCACTGTATATTCTCTTGTGATATTCTCGTTGATAGTCCTGATACTATTACTTTGTGATACTAGCTGCCTATTCTTACCCTTGTTATTGAGATTGACACATGGTTGTATATTTTTTCTGAGATTGTTGTGTACATCTTTTCTGGTGTTTTTATAGTATTTTTTTGAAAGAACAAAAATCTCCATTCTATCTTATGTGGTATGTCACTGTCTATTATGTCATTAGAATACTGACGGAAATTTAGCCCCACAGCTTAGGACATTTAGGTATTGTAAAACATTAACATGATTGATGTTCTTGTCCTAGTAGTGAGCCTAGTCCACATTCATTCATCTTAGCCGATCCAGCCAGTCCACGATCATCCATCTCAACCAGTTGATGCTCCAGCTATACAATGAAAGCAACTAGTTGTTCTGTTTCATATTATAGTAGCTTTAATTTTTTCTAGTCAAACTTTTGTAAATTTGATAAAAGGTTATAGAAACATTTCCACATAGGATAAATATACTACCAAAATATATTCGATGTTATATTTAGCAAAACTAATTATATGTTGGAGATGTTGCTATTTTTTTATAAATTTAGTCAGACCTAAAGAAGTTTGATTAGAAAAAAAAGAAATGATTTGTAGTTATGAAACTGTCAGGGTTATGGATACCACATACCTAATAGTAGTCGACTAAATCTCGGCAGGACCCACCACATAACATGTCTTATACGGAAACAACCTTCGGATATAGGAGGAGTTCCGGATAAGGAAAGACAACCAGAGTTCTACATGGAAACGACAAGGACTACTCGGATTGTATCCATATTGGTTTTCCTAGTTCTACTTGGACAAGGGGACATCTATGGGTATAAATACAAGGCCTCCTAGGAGGAGAGGGGACACGAAACAACAGAAGCCACAACATACAAGCCAACATACGCCAAGACAAGACGCCAGATATCGACTTCAGAGATAGGCATGGCTAGTCCCCTATGGTGCCTACGGATACCGTCAGGAGAGATATAGCGCTGTCTCTGATCTCGCTGGATGCGGATTCGAGGAGGAAGGCTACCCTGTTGTCGACTACGAGTCAGACCTTCAGAACGCCATGTCGACAATAGTTAGATAGACTACCCCAAATATTGTACTGATGTGATTATGATGAATAATAGCAACGACCGGCTTCGGCCAACATGATGTAGGGTTATTACCTAACAGTTCAGGGGCCCGAACCTGTATAAAAATCCTCGTCTCCATCTCTTTTACTACAATCTCGCATATATCCTAGTACCAACGATCCCCATACTATGCAAATACCAGAATTGCGACATCAAACGTCGACAGAAACGGAGTGAGCAGTGTATTGGTGAAGAGGACTTTTTATTACACGTGTCTGTAGGTGCACGCGCTATCGCGAATCAAGATCAAGTGCAGTTATTATACTGACTGCAAGTTAAGTAGTCATATCCATTGACAACCGTTGGATCAAGTTGTATAGCGACTGCAAGTTAAGCAGTCATATCCATTCACAACCGTTGGATCAAGTTGATGAACGATAGAGTGATACGCCACGTCACAACCCAGCTGCCAGAGCTACAACACATGCTACAGTACGCTACATGACTTTATGTGGCATATACCTCCGTCATAAAATATAAGAACCTAAGATGGGATGAGATATTTCCTAGTAGCATGAATCAGTACATATTGTTTGTCCATATTCGTAGTACTAGAAAATGTCCAATCTAATCCTAGGTTCTTATATCTTGAGATGGAGGTAGTAATTTTCTATATATCCTTGAGTTCCAATGACTTCCTACAAAAGAGTTGATGTTCTACTGGTCTTTTCTTGCATGGTGAAATATTTACCGCGGCAAACTGGCATGGTTAGTTAGTGAAGGTCAGGTCAGATCAGGTTCTAATGTGTGAGATTTGCAGTATACAGTATACATTACTCTATTAATGAGAAAGGTAACAACATGTCCGAAAAGGCTAACGGGCGATCGATCGCCCCTAGCGATCACCCCCTCCTTCACGTGGTTTCCTTTTTGGCACCGCATTACTTTCCTATTTTAGTAAATTTATGCACCTAAAGTTTATACACCTCAAGTTTACACATCTACTACCTCCATTTCAGGTTATAAGACTTTCTAGCATTCCCCACATTCATATAGATATTAATGAATATAGACAATCCGTTTCAGGTTATAAAACTTTCTAGCATTCCCCACATTCATATAGATGTTAATGATGATAATATATAGTATTTCTATATATCTAAAGTTTATATACCTAAAGTTAGAGACCCAAAGTTTATAAGTCAAAAGTTTATATATCCGATTTAAATTTGAATTTGAATTCAAATATTTTATATATATAGTATTTCTATACATCTAAAGTTTATATACCTAGAGTTTAGAGACCCAAAATTTATAAGTCAAAAGTTTATATACCCGATTCAAATGTGAATTTGAATTCAAATATTTTTTATTATTATAATTTCTATACATCTAAAATTTATACACCTAAAGTGTTTGCATACCCGATTCAAATTTGAATTTGAATTTAAATATTAGTTCTTAGACCCAAAGTTTATAAGTCAAAAGTTTACATACCCGTTTTAAATTTGAATTTGAATTCAAATATTTTTTATATATAGTATTTCTATACATAAATTTTTCTAACTTTATTTTCTTATTTTTTTTAAAAACAAATTATGGTGTCGTAGGAAGAGAAGAAGGGGGAGAGGATTAGAGGAGCGTATAGGGGGATGGGGGTGATTGCTGTGGAGAATAAGTTCACTTTGACTCCCTTAACTAGTGGCGGAATCTAATTCATATCCCTGAACCACAATACCAGATATCTCGACCCCTCAACTATTAAAACCGGTACGATTTGACTCCCGCGGTGGTTTCGCTGACGTGGCGCCTACATGGCAGTGTTGACCCAGTCGTCATTCCACGTGGCGTTGACGTGGCACTTACGTGGCATCAGAATTAAAAAATATATGTGGGACCCATTTGTCATTCACACATAAAAATTTTGTGGGACCCACTGGGCCCACGTGTCATCCTTCTCCTCCCCTTCTTTCTCCTCCATCTGTTTCTCCTTCTCTCTGTCTCCCCATTTCTCTTCCCCTTCAGATGTACGCGGGGAGCGAGGGCTGAATCCGCCGGCGTCGGTCGGGGGCCTTTCTCCGAGCCGTGGCTGGAGCTGCGCGTCCGCGGGTACAACGCCAGCGTGCGGAGCTCGTTCAGCAGCAACAGTGGTGGCCTCAGCAGAGCAGCAGAGATGCGGCGGAGCGGCGGCTAGGTGGCCCCAACGCGTGCAGCGGCGCAGCCTCGAGCGGAGTGGCGGCGAGGCGGCCTGGACACATCGCGGTAGAGAGAATCCTGCGCCCAGACGTCGACCTTCGCCGGCTGCACCCGGACATCACCATCATGGCATCAGTACGCCGTCTAGTACGGCGGCACGTCTTCGACTTTCGCAGATGCACGGGCTCATTTTTTTTGTTTTCTTTCTTCAGATGCAATGGCCGTGCCGGCTACTACTGTTGAGGCTTTCAGCTGCTGGATGCATAACAATATGATACCGTTGTGCCTGAGCATTAGAATCCACACATGCCTAGCCTGGTGCCCGTTCGTTGGTTGCCGTCAATGCGTCGGAGCTCCGGTGGGTGGAGGTCCCCGACAGCTTCTGCTTCCACCTCTGGAACGTGTGGGAGGACGACGCCACCGGCAATATCGTGGTGATCGACTCCTGCATGACGCCGTGTTCAATGAGCCGCCGCCGCCGCCAGAGGAGGAGAGAGTTGGCGGAGGAGAGAAGAGAAAGAGAAAGAAAGAGAGAAGGGAGGAAGAGGGGAGGGGGAAGAGAGAGGATGACATGTGGGGCCCACTGACTCAATTTTTTATATGTGTGAATGACAAACGGGTTCCACGTATATGTTTTTAATTCAAATGCCATCTAAACACCACGTCAACTCCATAGACTAGGTCAAAACCACCACATCAGCGTCACGTCAGCGAAACCATCCTCCAAAACCACCAAGAGAGTCAAATTGCACCGGTTTCAATAGTTCGGGGGTTGAGATATCCGGTTTTACGGTTTAGGGTCATGGATTAGATTCGGGTCATTTTTGAAGGGAGTCAAAGTGGACTTATTCCTTGCTGTGGCCTGTGGGCAATCACCCGCCCATTGGCCACGCGGCCCACGCCCTTCTCATGATCCTGAAATTTGCAAATAAGACCCTGCGTATATGGTAAATCTCACACATTAGCCCTTCTCTCGTTTAACTGGTCTCCCAGCCTCCGCCTCCCACCGACGCCTCGCCACCTCGCCGCCGCCGGCCCGCCACAGCCGCGGAAGCTCATCTCCGCCGCAATCTAACGCCAGCGCCGTCGTCCTGGACCACCGCCGTGCCGCCGGCGGCGGCCATCGGTGTCGTGCTGCATCTACTGCTAAGCAAGTGGAGATCCGACGGATGCAACCACGGGCACACGCCATGTGAGCGGACATGAGGTGGGCACGTGAGCGAGGGGCACATCTGTCTGTCTCTTCTCCCTCCTACTCCCACAAAAAAAAGGCCGTTCTTGATGGCGCCATGGAGATCTTGGGCCCCCTCCCAATGGCGGAATCTTCTCGGCAAGCGGCAATTGATGGCTGTACTTGTGTGAACCACGTCGCGACCAGCTCGGCTGCGAACTGTTCCTCGACTACTACTACAGTCTCTACTTGCCCTTGCTGCTGCAATGGTGGTGGTCCATGTGAGGTGAATTGATGAGCTAACCCTGCAATAATGTTTCTCTGAAGATCTGAAGACTTCTTGCAAAAGCGATGTATGTGGAGTTGGAACTCGAACTTGAAGTCATGGGTGTTCTTGGCTTGCACGGCGAGAGATTTACCGCTGCAAACCTGTCAAATGGGAAAAATGTGGCATCGGCTAGTAAAGTTCAGATCACCACTTCACCAGTACTGTTCTTCAGAAACATCTTGGCAACGTTTCAGGTTGTGGTTGGGCACAAGGAACAGCCGAACAGGAGCAGATTAGTGTAGTAAACATCTGCAATGTGCAGCAGGGACAAGGAGAAACATGATGAGATGATTGGCATTTTTCTAACAATTCTAAGTGACAGTTTGGCAAGGGCAAGCGTGCCACATGACATGGGGATCGTCTCATCATTTTGCTTTTCTCGGTCTCTGGGTTAATCACATGAGCTCCAAGTGTACCATGTGTCTGAACTCTGAACCACTTGATGAATAGGATTCCTGTAACATGTTTGATGTTTCTTTGGAAGCCTCAACCCAAGAAAGAACACACACATGTGACTTGGGCAGTCATTGGAGACCCTGGTAATCTGGTATAAGCAAAGGAGATGCCTGACATGAATAGGATGAGGCACACAGAAACTTCTGCAGATTACAGATCAGGACATAAAACGCTATAGTAGCAAAGTACTATGGACTAGTATAATCCATTTGAGAATTGAGATGAGATTAGCAGCAAACGGGAATAGTAAGCAAACTGAAACAGGCATTTATTTCGGCGGCATTAAACCTGACGATTGTTTCTGTCCTGATAAATGTTTTCAAGTTTCTGACCCCAAGCCAGATTTAAGGCCAATAGAACAGCAACCTTACAAAGTTATACCACTAATTTATCGCCGTTTTATCAGAACAAAGCAAATGCGCAATTAAACCCCATAATTGCAGGGAAAATGAGGCCATATTGTTATCACTGAAACCAAGAAGGTTTATTTTTCTCTTCTCATTCTCTCTTGTAACAGTTTGTTTTCTTCTTGTACCGAGAGCTACTACTTTACCTTTGTGCTTTTACAGCCTTTCTCAGCGCGGTATACACTACACTACACGCTGCTGACTCCGGTGACCATAGAGAAAGGCAAATGGGGGGTGAGATGGGATCTTGCATTGCTTGTTGCGTTGCCTTGCCACCACTAGCCACTGCCTGCCCACCACTGGTCACTGCCACACTGAGCGTCGGCCATGGTACGCCTCCTCTCCCTTCCCTCCACCCCAAGATTGGATCTTCTTCTCTTTTCCTAACCCATCTCATTCACCCCGGTCACAACCTGGTTGTTCTCTTGATCTGTTCCCCGTTTCTTGGATTCGAAGATCCCTTTTTCCGGTGTATTCTGAATGTTTGTTGGTTGGCCTTTGCCTTCTGGTTGGTGTTCTATTGGTTCAGTGGTTGGTGGGATGTAGAAGAACAGTGGGCGGTGAATAATGAGGTTTCTTGCTCTTGTTGGGAGATCCTTTCTTGAGCAGGGTTCTCTTGCAAAGGAGGGCTTTTCCTATGATCTGCAGTAGAGCATTGCCCTTCTGAGTTCTTGGAGTGTGCGAAAGGTTTCATTCTTTCATCAGCGTTTCGAGTTGCTAATCCGTTTCGTGCTTCAAATCTCGATGGCATTCTGTTCTCTTTATCCTTTTTAACGATTTTGTTTTGTGCCATAGCATTGACACACTTTTCCGATATATTTTACCAAAAAAATGGAAAGAGCACATCTGTGTTATCTGTTCCCACATTGTTTTTCCCTCTTTTTTTGCATCTTAGTTTGTTTTGCTCATTCACTTTGTTGACCGCTATTTTTGGCTTAATGCAGTGGCATGATTAATCTATCTTCGTCCATTCTTCTGCGCTTCTTTAGGAATGTCATGAATGGGAGGTAATTGTTTCTACTGTTGAATCACTTGAACTCACATTTATGTATCACGGTTCAGTAAACATATTTCCTGCCGTTTCTGACTACATTTGATGCATGTCATTTCCTCTTCTTCTCATTCCATTACTGATCCATCTATGCATCTGCATTATAACAGGTAAACTGCCCACAATTGGAGAGTAAATTTGGTGTGCTTTTCAGGCTCCTAGCACTTCGTTTTGCATGGAAGCATGATATATTTTGCTGTTGCTTGAATGCATACTTTGAAGAAGTGGAAACTTCTTTTGTTGTTACATATGATTTACCACGCTGCTGCTCAATTCTGAGCACCAAAGACATTGAGACAGACACATCGTGCCTCTGTGGCAGCTTACTTGCTCATCTGTGCCAATGGCTTCTTTGGTCCGGCATGATTCAAATCCCACCCAGTACTCATGGTGGTGGGTTAGCCATATCAGCCCCAAAAATTCCAAATGGCTTCAAGAGAACGTTACAGGTATGTTAATCTTTCTTGTATATACAATTGCTATATTATGCAGTAGTGGTGAAATGAATACATATAAATTAAATGATCATAATTTTCTGTTTAGTGGTTTAGCCTGGCATTAAGCTTTTTACCTTTGATCACTCAAAGGGCATGTGCTTGGAAACCATCTATCAGTTCTATGGTCTGGCTCTGGCAGCATTGATAGTTCAACACCACAGGGTTTGTGCTGGATATTTATATCTGCTTGGTTGTGTGCTAAGATATTTGACGATTTCAGTAAATTATAGGACAATGATTGATATAATTGAAAAAAATTTCTTGAACTACTATCAAATTTGTACCATACAAGGAAACAAACTGGAGTAGTTTGGATGTAAGCATGTTTGGTTGCTCGGATTTTCTGTGGCTGTATACACCCCCGTTGGTGTAGAAGCCGGGTTTTATAAATTCCCATTATCTAAAAAAAGCATGTTTGGTTGCGGTATTTTTTCTGATCCTTAATCAACGTGAACTAAAAATATGGTTCTTGTCCTGATCATTCAGGGGGCATTGTCTCAGTGCAAGAACTCATATAATTTATGAGGCACTCATGCATTCCCAAAGACATCTGGCAGCTGGGAGCCTGGGAGTCAATCAATTGGAAATATGTTTTTTTTTCTGAAATATGTTTCGGCATCATAATTGTGCCTAGAATATTTAGTGAGAAAGGAATTTGGTAAATGGAACAGATCCATGGAGCTAACAAATTTTATGTTTAATCTTCAAGTAATTTTTATTTGTCACAGATTGAGCCAACACTAACTGGTGTACAGCTATCAGTTACAAATAAAGAATAATACAGAGTAGTACATTATTCTGGATTACAAACGAAAAAAGATCACTTGTGTCATAGTAATCAAATACTCCTTGATATTGAGCAAAGCTAGTTCTCTAGCTACTATACATGACCTATCATCCATTTTCTGCAATTACTGTTGCACTCAGGTTAATACGTTTGTGATATTCCACTCCACGACAAAATCATGATTTCCTGATCATTTATTTAGTATTAGGAATTAGATTTATTACCAAAATATGCATTGTTGCTATGTGCTAATCTTTGGATTGTTTGGCTTAATATGCTGGGAGTTTGGCAGGAGTTCAGTATGGATTATTATATAGTTACATTATTTTTCCTCTTTTGCATTTTATTGTACCAAACATATCTTGGATCATTATACTTGAAAACTAGGTTTGTCTGTATTTACCTTTTTGATACATCATGTACAAACTGGCTGCATTTATTGGAACTGAACTAAATGTATGATAACTAAATGAGTTCCTTTTGTGAACAGATATGGACGCGATGGTCAAAGCAATGATCAAACTTATCAATGAAGATGCTGACTCTTTTGCAAGAAGAGCGGAAATGTACTATAAGAAACGGCCTGAACTTATGAATCTTGTGGAGGAGTTTTACAGAGCATACCGTGCCTTAGCAGAAAGGTACGATCAAGCTACTGGTGCACTCCGGCAGGCCCACCGGACAATCTCAGAAGCATTTCCAAATCAGATGCCGTCAATGTCTGAAGACTCTCCCTCCTCTGGCCAGGATGTGGAACCACGTACACCGGAAGTGTTAATGCCCACCCGTGCACCATTTGATCTGGACGATCTGCAGGATGCAGCTGGTGTATCACCACACCTTTTTACTGTCAAGAGGAATGGTACACAGCCTGATGACATAGGTTTTTCGTCTAGTCGCAAAGGTCTTAAGCAGTTCAGTGATTTGTTTGCAGGCAGTGACAGTAGCCAGCGTGTCAATTTTTCTGACGGAAAAGTAAGGAAAGGTCTCAATTTTGAAAGCCCAGATGTTAAAGGAAAGAAAGATGATAGTAATGATATCATGAATTTGCAACATGAAGTTTCCAAATTATTAACAGAGTGCCAAAGTCTGAAAGAGCAAATCTCATCAGAGTCTCAGAGGGCAAACAAGGCTGAGAGTGAAATCCATAGCCTTAAGGACACCATTTCATGTTTGATTTCTGAGAAAGACACAACCCTTCTGCAATACAATGAATCTACAAGAAGATTGTCAGTTTTAGAATGTGAGATTTCTAAGGCGCATATGGAACTCAAGAAACTCTCTGGCGATATGGCTATGGAAGTTGACAAGCTAAAATGTGCTGAATCACAAAACAGCGCAATGCAGTCTGAGCTTGAGACTCTGGATCAGAAGGTCAGGGTGCAGGAGCAAGAACTTGAACAAAGTAGAAAGGAGATAGAAAGCTTCCACTTCAGTCTACAAGATGAAATGGCCAAGTGCAAGCAAGCTGAAGATGCTCTATGCTCTTTAGAGAAGCAGTACGCTCAATCTCAGAAAGAAATAAATAGGTTGACTCTAGATATGGAGATGGCAAATGATAGATTGAATGACTTCAATCTGGTGAAGCTCAATCTGGAGAACACAGTCTGTGAGCTGAAGAAGGAAGTCACGAGCCTAGAAGTGAAGATACAAATACTGGTGCAGGAACTTGAACAGAAGAGAGAAGAGGCTGATGTCATGCATGCTCAGTTGCAAGATGAACACTCCAATCACATGCAGAAGGAAGCAGCTCTTCATGCATTGGAGAACTTGCATTCCCAGTCTCAAGAAGACTTCAATCTGGTGAAGCTCAATCTGGAGAACACAGTTGGCGAGCTGAAGAAGGAAGTCACGAGCCTAGAACTGAAGATACAGATACAGGCGCAAGAACTTGAACAGAAGAGAGAAGAAGCTGATACCATGCATGCTCAGTTGCAAGATGAACGCTCCAATCACATGCAAAAGGAAGCAGCTCTTCATGCATTGGAGAACTTACATTCCCAGTCTCAAGAAGACTTCAATCTGGTGAAGCTCAATCTGGAGAACACAGTCTGTGAGCTGAAGAAGGAAGTCACGAGCCTAGAACGAAAGATACAGATACAGGTGCAAGAACTTGAACAGAAGAGAGAAGAGGCTGATGCCATGCATGCTCAGTTGCAAGATGAACGCTCCAATCACATGCAAAAGGAAGCAGCTCTTCGTGCATTGGAGAACTTACATTCCCAGTCTCAAGAAGAGGTTAAACAGATGGCTCGAGATGTTGAGCACTCGAACAAGAAGTTGAGTGACCTGGAAAATAATAACTTGAAATTGCATGACCTGTCACAAGGACTCAAGAAGACGGTTGCAGAGCTGAATTCTATGAAAGATTCTGCACTTCTTCAACAGCAGAAGTCCTCGGAGAAGGTATCTTATTTGGAAGCACAGGTTTTAGTAGTGCGATCAGAAATGGAGAAGATGGTACAGAAAACTCAGATGCTGGACCAGGAACTTGAACACAAGAACAAAGAGATCAGTGAACTCCAAAGTAGTTTGCAAGAGCAAGTCCAGAAGTGCATTCTTGCTGAAACATCTCTGCTCAGATTGGAGGACCTACATACTAATTCACAAGAAGAAGCTAAGACATTAGCACATGATCTTGAAAGATTAAGCGAGCAGCTTACTGAGGTTGAAAATGATAGGCTGGATCTGCAGAACATTTCACGAGAACTTAAGAATACTATTTCAGAGATTAATTCTGAGAAAGACTTAATGCTACTTCAACAGCAGCATTCCTTGGAGAGACAGTCTTACTTAGAGGCTCAACTTTTAGATGCACTGTCAGAAGTGGAGGAAAACAAGAAGGAAGTCCAATTGTTGGAAGAAAACCTTGCACATAAGAATGATGAGTTGAATGGCCTCCAAAATAATTTGGAAGAGGAAGGCCATAAACGGATGCATGCTGAAGCAGCCCTTAGTATGGTGGAAAATCTGCATTCCAAATCCCAGGAAGAAGTGGGTAAGCTAGTTATGGATCTTGATAAATTAGAAAATGAGCTAAGTGAATTGCAAGGCAGAAATTCGAGAATGGAAGAATTATCATGTGAGCTTCAGAACACCATCTCCCTTCTTAATTCTGAGAAAGACGCAGCACTTCTACAACAGCAGCTGTCCTCTGAAAGAGCATGTGATCTGATGTCACAGCTCTCAAAGATACAGTTGGAGCTGGAGAAGGCTGAGGAGAAGATGCAGACAATGGAGCAAAAACTTGCAGATAAGAGTGAAATGGTGGATTTTCTGCAGTTGAGTTTGCAAGATGAGGGCAAGAAACGTGTGGAAGTTGAGACAGCTCTCATTTCATCGGGTAACTTGTACTCTCAATCACAGGAAGATGTGAATAGGTTAACCCTGGAGATTGAGAGGTTGAACGAAATGTTGAATGATATGGAGAACAAGTCTTCTGAGTATAAGAACACCATCTTGCTTCTGAATTCTGAGAAAGACATGAGTGTTATTCAGTACAAGCAGTCTTCACTAAGAATATATGAGCTGGAGTCTAAACTCTCAGGGGTGCAGGAAGAACTAGATAATGCTGAACAAAAAGTGCAAATGCTGGATAAAGAACTCAAGGAGAAGAGAGAGGTGGTTGAAACTATGCAGGCTAGTCTGCAGGATGAAGCCCAGAAGCGTATGAAGGGTGAAGCAACTCTTCTCACGATGACTAATCTGCATACGCAGTCTCAGGAAAAAGTGAATAGGTTGACCCCAGAGATTGAGAGGCTGAATAGAAAGTTAAATGAAGTGGAAAATGTCTCTTGTGAGCTTAAGAGCACCATACTGCTGCTGAATTCTGAGAGAGATACTACTGTTCTTCAGCACAAGCAGGCCTTGGTGAGAGTATCTGATCTGGAATCTGAACTCTCTGATGTGCAGGCTGAACTAGTCAATGCTGAGAAAAATGTGCAAATTCTGGATAAAGAACTCAAACAGAAAAGAGAAGAGGTTGACAGCTTGCAGGCGATCCTGAATGAAGAAGCCCAGAAACGCATTGAGGGTGAAGTAGCTCTTCTTGCAATGGAAAATCTACATTCTCAGTCTCAGGAAGAAGTGAGGGGATTGGTTTTGAAGATTGAGACACTACATGGCAAGTTGAATGAGATGGAGAACAGTAATGGGGACCTTAAGAACATGATATGCAAGCATTCGGAGGAGATACATGTGCTTGGTGATCAAAATCTTTCTGCCGAGTTAACTATTAAAGGTCTCCATGATCAATTGGAGAAGTTTACGGAAATGAACATAGGTCTTCAGAATGAAGTGGGGGTCCACGTTGGTGAGAAGGAAGTTCTTCAACAAGACTTGGCCCGCCAGAAAGAAGATAAGTATATTCTGGAGAAGCAGCTCTGTTCTTTGGAACATGAGCTGAAGGCAGTAAACATAAGGGTGGCAACACAACAGCATTTAATTGAGGAATTGCAGAGTAAGAACATTGAATTGGAGGAGGTATGCAATGCATGTGATGTTGAAAAGACACTCCTCTTGGAAAAGCTTCATGGCATGGAGGAGCTGTCCACAGAGTATTCAATCTTGAAGAAATCATTTTCAAATGCAATTGTTGAAACGGAAGACCTGAAGGAAATTGTAAAAGAACTGGAAGCTTCAAAAAACTCTCTGAAATATGATGTCTCCTTGCATGCCACTGAGAAGGATGCTCTGGCATTAGAACTAGAGACCCTTGGTAAAAGATGTGCTGATGTTTTAGAGGAAAAATCCATTCTGGAAACTTCATTCTCTAATGTGAATTATGAGCTTCAAGAATTGAGAGTAAAGTATAAAGATTCAGAAGAATCCTCTCGGTCTTATCTTGCTGACAACACTGCTCTTCTTGCTGAAAAGCACAAACTACTCTCCCAGGTATGTCTTATCGAAATTACATTTTTTTTCCTGAGTGCAAACTAGAGCTTTAGCCCTCACGTTTTAGCGATATGATCTAGCATGGACCATTTAATATTTGACTTCGGGTATATATTAATGGGTTCAGTGACAGATTTTTTATTTTTTGCGGGCTCACCAAATCATTTGGAGGGTGTTTTTATTTCTTTGTGAGAATTTCTAGGCTGTGATTAGTCTTAGTTGGCTAGGTGTTTTTCTTGTGAGCATGTTAGACAGTTTCCCTTTCCTTAAATCTTTGAACTATGCGTCATCATCTATTAGTATTATATACTAGATTGGGTTGTTCTTTATTCTTGAGCTGGTTGATCAGACTGATACCTATCTGACTCACACCTTCTTGGTTGTCAGCTGGAAAGCACTGCAGTATCTTTGAAATTCCTGGAGGATAAACATGCTGATCTGAGAGATAATCATGGATCTTTGTTATCAGAGAAAGTTCTTTTATGCAACCAAGTAAAGAATATGCAAGATCAGTTGGGAATAAAAAATGAACAGCATGAAGCGCTGCTTAAGTTGCACCAAATGCAGGTAAATGATTATGAAGAGATGGTTTCTTCTCTGCAAGATAAAATTCGTCATATGGATCAAATGCTTGAACATGAGCAGCAAAAATGTGCAGATGCTTCTATCAGCACATTGATATTGGAAAATAGCTTGGTTGATGCAAGAGACAAAAATCTTGCACTCTTCAATGAATGCCAGAAGTTCATACAGGCCACTGATTCTGCAGAGGTACTAATTGCACAGCTCAAGGAGGAAGCCAGAAAGGAAGAAGAGGACAAAAAAGCATTGCTGAATCGCAATGAGAAACTAAGGGATGGGATCTCAGAGCAAATTAAGGTCCTCAATATCTGTAAAGATTTAGGACCTACTGATGTGGTTCATGATGAAATTATGCTGCAGACTATGTCTCGTGAAACTTTCAACCATGTAAAACATAAAGAGGAAACCGAAGAGAGAAATGTCTTCATGGATGCTGAGCTATCTGTTCTTGGAGCAATTCTGGCACAAACAGTAATTGGCTTCAGAGCTCTGCACCAGCAGAACTGTGAACTTGTGGAAGAAGTGGAGTCAGGAGCAGCAGAACTGCTTTTTCTGCAAAAGGAAAATCACAAGCTTATTGAATTGAATGAACAGTTGGAGCAAAGATTGCAGTTAGGTGGCAACAGGGAGGAGATGTTGAAGATTGAAATACTGGGATTATGCAAGGAGCTATCAGGCTTGAGACAGTCCTACCAGACTTCTCAAAGTGAAATTTGCAACCGAACTAAGAAATACGATTCCTTGCTGCAGGAGTACAAAGTTTTAGTTGAGAAGTACAATGCTTTGGATGATGAGAATGCTGCTGTTATTGCAGAATGCATAAAGCTCGACCTCCTGTCTTCATTCTTTCATGACCTTACTGTTGAGTCTGCATCTGTTTTGGTTTCTCTTAACAATGATATGGCTATGTTGAGTTCGGTTAGGCATGAACTTGATCATGAGGTTACCATGTTGAACAGAAGAGCTAAGATTCTTGAAATGGACTTTCAGCACCTCAAGTGCACTCTAGAGAACTTGTTGGAGGCTCTGGGGAGTCGCTTGGTTCTTTCAGAGTTTGATTCAAACACAAGCAAAATCATCTGCCAGGAATTAACAATTGAATGTAACAGTAGCATGACACAGTTGATGCAGAAAGATGATAAATTACGCAAAGTAGATGAGAAAGTTCAATTCTTGCAAGAGAGAAACCAGGAATTGTGCAGAGTTCTCAGGGATCTTGAGGTTGCTGTAGAAGATGCAGAAGGAGTAAAAGGAGACCTTGAGAAGAAAATCACAACACTAACTGAACGAGGTGCTATACAAGACAATGAGACACGTCTTCTTCGCGAAGCAAACAACACGCTGCAGGTAGAGGTTGGCATTCATAAACAGAAGGAAGAGAGTTTGATGTCTACATTTGAGACGATGAGAAAAGAGGCTGAACAGCATGAAAGGGAAATTACTTTGCTGGTATGTGATACGATAACTCGTTCAGTGAATACAATGGTCCTTGAGGAACAAGTGCTTGAAATGATGATGGAGCGTGAGGTCCTTGAGACAAGATTTTTTACTGAAAAGGACATGCTAATGAAGGAAATCTCCTCAAGAGATGCTTATGTTGA
This sequence comes from Oryza meridionalis, assembly GCA_000338895.3. Taxonomy (NCBI): domain Eukaryota; kingdom Viridiplantae; phylum Streptophyta; class Magnoliopsida; order Poales; family Poaceae; genus Oryza; species Oryza meridionalis. The sequence continues at coordinate 3,376,200 of CM002526.2, forward strand.
TGACTTGCAGAAAAGGGTCGCCAGCATGAGGGGAGAAAATGCAGGACTGATGGCAGAGTTGGCCGCATATCTGCCACTTGTAGCATCTTTGTCTGATCAGATAAGAGCGCTGGAAGAGCTAGAAGACGGCACACTTTTACTGTCAGAACTTAATAAAGAAGGCAAATTGGTAAGTTGCTTCATGTCGTAAGTTCGTAACATAGAACAAGAAAGTTTTCGCAATTAGCATGCTATTATGGCATAACTAGTTAGTTCTACTATAGTTACACAGCTTACTGATTCATTCTTTGTTACTCCTATCTTTTACTGGCCTAACGTTTTGCTTATTCAGGAATTTGTGCAAAAGGACAGACATGTTCCAGAATCCCAAGATGATTCATCAGGAGCTTTGAAGTTGCGAAGCTTAATTGCAAGAGTTGAAGCACTCCATGTTGTAATACTGGATGCCAAAGGCCGCCGAGATAAGGAGTTTACTGAATCTGCTGCTCAACTGGAAGCGGCAAATATGGAAATTCAAGAGCTTAAAGCAAGAAAAGGCTCGAATGCTAAGGAAGAATGCACCGAGGATGATAGGCAAAAGTATAATGCTGATAACTCCAAAGGGAAACATGTACAGATCATGAAAGACATCGAACTTGATCAAGTATCTACTTGTGCACTATATGGTACTGGTGCCACCATCTACCCTCTTGGCGGCGATGCAAATGTGGAGCTTGACGATGAGATGCTTCAACTGTGGGAGACTGCTGAGAGGGATTGCAAGAACCAAACAGCTAAATCTTCATCGTCTGAGCATGACATACAAGCAGTGGAGGAGGTGAAGAGTGAGTACCCTTCGTTTGAACTAGCAAGGGGAAGAGATCTAGGAATTGACAGGCTTGAGATATCAGCAGTGTCCCTGGAACCTCAGCAATTGTGGAGCAAAAATGTCCTTGATAAACTAGCTTCTGATGCTCAGAGGCTGTCTATTGTCCAAGCCAGCATTGAAGAAATAAAGCAGAAAATGGTGGGTGCTTCTAAGGGAAAATCTACCGTAAGCTCTGAATACAGCAGCATCAGAGCTCAGCTGCAGGAGATTGATGGCTCTGTCTTGGAGCAGATAGATTTCAACAGTAATGTGACAAAGAAGGCTGAGAATTACCCTGCATTTGAGGTGAGTGCTGAACTAGAAGGCTATTCCAGCAGAAGAAAAATCTCAGAGCAAGTGCAGAAAGGATCAGAAAAGGTCGCAAAGTTGGAATTGGAACTTCAGAAGATACAGTATGTCTTGTTGAAGCTTGAAGAGGAGCATGAGTACAAAAGAGTTAAAGCCCCTGAGAAACGTTCACGCGTTCTTTTGAGGGATTATATGACTGCAAGGAAGGACAAAAATGATGCCGGACAGAAGACGAAGAAGAAGAGGATACCCTTCTGTGGTTGCGTCCGTATTAAATCAAGAACTGAGCCTTAACCATTAAGTAGGTAGCAGGAGGAACATATTCATGTCAGCCCAATAGGTTGACAGAACGTGATGCTCTTAGGATCTCTTCTGAGATGAGTAACACTATGATATTAACAAGAAACTCGTGCACTCAAATTTCCCTTTCTTGTCCTGAAATGAGGCAGTGATGTCTAGTGTAATGAGTTAATATTATTAATGCTGTTATTAATTGAAGCATTGTGCATATGTGTTTCCTCTTGTATTGCCTCCATATGATTGCTACCAAGATTTGTGTTTGTCATGAAGCCGCCATTATGTATAGTATAATGCCTCCTTTGGCTACACAGTTTTCGCTCTCTTATAACTGCGTACATATCAATTTCATCTTTTATTTCTGTACAGAGTAATGAATATATGTGGTTGATTCTCTGCTTATTCCAGATAAGCAGTGTAGTTGATGATAGGAATGCTGGAATAGTGCAGTACATTGTACAGATGCAAATGCCAGTGTATTGTATAGTGTCCTCTTCTATTACCTGATCAAAAGCAGGAACTTTGAGCTCTCTTGCTTTGTTTGGATGTAGTGAGTGATTGAGTGCCACTTATTTGTTTTTCTGGGACTGAACACAGATTTTTGGTAAGAGTACTAATCTCAATGCCTTGTAGCTTGTTTGTGGTGCCTTCAGCACTGCAAATCGATTACTAGTATATGAATTTTGAGCTGACACATGATGATTTTCATTTTTGCCATGTAGGCGCTCATTCTCTTTAGACAATCATCATGCAAGAATCAAGAATTCAAGATGGATATTTGGAAAAAAAAAAGGTATGATCTTGAGTCAATACTTCAAAGAAGTAGCTCCAATGCATCTGTACAGGCTCTGAGGCTCATAATTTTCGCCTTGCAAAAAAAAGGTGATTTTTTTCCTTTGAATTTCCTTGACAACTTAGTACTACAAGCTGTCAAGATGGATATTTGGAAAAAAAAAAAGGTATGATCTTGAGTCAATACTTCAAAGAAGTAGCTCCAATGCATCTGTACAGGCTCTGAGGCTCATAATTTTCGCCTTGCAAAAAAAAGGTGATTTTTTTCCTTTGAATTTCCTTGACAACTTAGTACTACAATACTCGAGATGCTTATATTTATCTCGGCTTTGCTTGTTGACAACCTCAGGTTGATCAAACTCAACCATACTACAGTAAGTTCTTCTCCAATCAGACCATGTTCTCATGGGGTCCTCCACTGCCCATGACCATTCCCGGCTTCTGCGAGTGCATCACGAAGTCGCACTCCGCCACCGCCTCGCCCACCGTGGGGAAGATCCACTCATGGCCGATCGCCTCCAGCACCTTGGAGCTGTCCAGCTTCTTCATGATCTCGCTCCCCGGGTTCGCCAACACAATCTGAAAAGGCAATGGCAGGTAACTGAATCAGCCTGGGTTCCTCATGCAGAAACTCTGAACAAAGCTGAATCTGAAGCCTTATATATATGCATTTGCAGCGAAGATGGCAATTACCTGAAGGCCCCTCCTGTCCAGGGTCTTCCTGAGTTCATCCAGCATGCTCGTCCCGCTGGTGTCGATGCTTCCGACAGCTGCATCACATTCAGACAGATCGATCAGGCCTCATGCTACTACAGTTTTGCAATGCTTCAGATGAATCATGGCCATCAAGATGCAAGAACAACTTACCACCCATGTCGAGGACGACGTACTGAATTTGCATCTCGCCCTTCTCCTTGCACTGGTCCTCCTCGTCGTCGATCCACCGCGCGATCCTGAATGAGCATCACAAGTCGATCGTGGTAAGAGATCCAAATTTTTTTCAAGCTGGACACGAGGTGAGTGAATCTGCTTGCTGAATTCTGTTCATCTTGCTCACCTCTCACGCAGGTAGCTGGCGTTGGTGAAGTAGATGGGCGAGTCGACGCGGAGCACGAGCACGCCGGGGACCCTCTGCGCGGCGGTGTACTGGTCCATCCGCCGGTAGATCATCGTGTTGGGGATGTTCCCGAGCACCGTCGTCCTCGGCCGCGCCACGAACAGCAGCACGCGAAGGATGGAAATCCCGACGGCGACGACGAGGCCGATCTCGACGCTGCCGAAGACGACGCCGAGGTAGGCGCCGAGGCAGACGCAGAAGTCCACCTTGTCCACCTGCCACAGGTGGACGGCGGCCGGGTAGTCGATGAGCCCCAGCATCGCCGACATGATGATCGCCGACAGCACCACCAGCGGCGTGTAGTGGAACAGCGGCGTCAAGAACAACAGCGTGATCATCACCGCCACCGACATGATCACATTCGACATCGCCGTCTTGCAGCCGGCGTTGTAGTTGACGGCCGACCTCGAGAACGGACCTGCATACATATCGTGGTATCAGAAACCACAGGTCTCGAGTTCGAATCCTGACTCGATCGTGGCATGAATGTGCATACCGGTGGTGAGGTAGCAAGAGGTGAGTGATCCCACAATGTTCATCGTTCCAAACGCGATCATCTCCTTGTTGCCGTCGATGTGGTAGTTCTTGAACATTGCAAAGCTCCTTCCTACGGCAATCCCCTCCTGCATTCGTAGAAACAGACAGTATACATCAGCACTCCGGTCTGATCAAGTAATTCAGAACTGCAATTAATGTCTGCAGAAATCAATCATTTTTTCAAGCTTACAGCGAGGGCAATGACGCCGGTGATGATCCCGGTCTTGAGGGCCAGCATCATGTACGGCGACGAGAAGTTCAGGCTTGTGGCAGAAGGTGGGTTCAGGCCTTTCTTCAGGTAACCAATCTAGAAAATCGTAAAAACACTCGTGTAAATTAGTACTGTTTCATGTTATACTGCATGTTTGTGTCTATGTTTTGCAGTTTGTTGAAGGTTTTTGATCGGTTGTTGTGCTTACCACTTGAATGCCATGGTTTTCAGCATGTGTGAGGTACACCAGGAGGCTCCCGATGATGACAGACGCCAATGGCGCAGCTGCAGATACCCAGAAAAACCTTGGCCTCCTCTTGCTCTGAAGAAAAGGAAGATTGATCAATTAGCTTAGAAATTCAGAAATAAAATTGGAATCTTGGATCATAACTTAATTCCACAAGGACTGTATTCATTCTTGCACATGTCAAATCAGTACTGAAATTAGTGATGATGGCACCAAGAAATAAGTCAGTAAATCTAGGATATTCAGCTGATATGCATAGCTCAAGAATGTAGATGAGGGCCCTATTTTCTCCAAGGTTGCTCACGGATTTACTATAGAAAAAAAAAAGTTGATATCACCAGTTGGTGAACCTCGGCCATTTGCAATTATTGGGCTATTCTGTGAGCAGCCCATGACACTGAATTATCTGTCACTTTTCATCAGTAGTATATGCAAAGTCAAATGTACTGGAAAAAAACAGCATGATACAAAACTTGCAAAATTACAACTTGCACGCCTAAAACTTGCTCTCCATCATTGCATCTCAAGCAAGACAGTTTTTTCATTTTCAGACGCAAAGGAAAATCACGGATGTAGTACCGGTTAGAGATCAGTATAGAAGTTGCACGCATGCTAGGAATATTCAGTCCAAGGAGAAGATGACAATAGAAACCATATAGGGGACAGGAAGATTAGGTCATCAGATATGCTCATACGCAAGCTATCCAAAAGTGACCAATGGATCGATTCCTTTGGCCTCACGAGCTTGTGTCCTTACATACAGACATGTGACTCCAAAACATTGCATGACAATTTCTCTTAATCATGCCTCTCAGGCAGACTTTGTCAGTTTTGACTTTGGCAGTAATTACATCTTACAAGTAAGTAACCACTTGGCAAAAGAGACTAACCATAGTTTTACTTCAACCACAAGACTAACCTACCTTAGTTTTCTTAACTTGTAATCTACTGTTTCAGAAATGTTCAAGCTCTAGAATCAAGCTGAATTGCTCAACTACTGTTGCCGTCGGCTTACTTGTCCCAACTCATAATATCTTTGGGGTTACTTACTACACGACCACACACGAATGCAAAACGGAATCTTATCGCCATTAACTATCCTAATTATGGTGTCACAAAGCTAAGCTTTTAGTTGTCGCAATCGTGGGTATGAGTGTGTGGTGTGATTTCCCGTCATGAATGGATTCTCTCGTCGTCGTCATACACACTACTGTACTGCTTTTAGGATGATTGGACCAGGCATTTACTGGTGATTCTTATGGCTCATACACTACTTTTTATTTTTTTCTGCTAGTAACAAGTAGTATATCCCTAGATCGATCACACTTCATCAGAGACAGTGTAGCATGTGCTAATTAATATGCTATATTATTCTCGAGTAAAAAAGTGCATGCATGCATATCTAGACCTTAATGTTCTTTTCTTCAAAAAAAGAAAAGAAAACGTAGTATGCGTCTATGTCTAATTAGCTTGAGTTAATTACAACAGCAAAAGTAAATCAAGGAAAGGAACGAGAGGGTTAACCACTTACGAAGAAGCGGGTGATGAGGAGGAAGAAGAGGAAGCCGCAGCCCATGACGACGCTCTCCCATCGCCACTGCAATCAACCAATCAGTCAGTCAGTCCAATTCAGTCACGACGACACACACACATAGCTCCGAGATTAAATATTAATCAGCATGTAAAAACTAATTAATCAGCTTAATTGATCGTAGATTAGAGCTGTAAAAACTCGAAGAAACTATAGTCTATAGATAGGAGAAGTGACCGGACAGATCGATCGAGACGAGCTTGCAGGTGCAGGGTCACGTCCCTGTCGCAGTTACACTCGTCCTCCTCCTCTGTCACCTCTCCTCGTTGCGGACAGACAGATCGCCAGTGGCCGCACGACGCAGCTAGAACTAGAACTACACTACAAGTATCCACTCCATTTCAAAATATATCAGATTTTAGACAGATAAAACACCTCTATAACAAATTTATACAAATAGTACATTCAGATTTATTGTATATACTAGTAGAAAATATTCTATCCATCTAAAATCCTTTATATTTTGAGACCTAGAAATTTGGCACATGTACACAGACACTAGCTTGGCTAATGCAAAGATCCATCCGTATACATGCATATGGACACGTACTCGTACTGTACATACGTATGTGTATTCGAATTAGATATTAAAAAAAAGAAAAAAAACATAAATATTAGGAAATGATCTTATATTAAATAATTAGAAAAAAAGAGGTTTCAAACTCAGGTCGACTAACCCATCATTTTATTTTATGGAGCTAGCCGGAAGACTTTTCTCGGATATAAAGGAGTAGTATAATTTAATGTGCAGGTACGTACGAGGTGGGTTTGCGAGAAGACGGAGCGCATGACGGAGACGAGGTCGGTGGCGGTGGTGAAGTGGTCGAGGCCGAACATGCCCTTGAGCTGCTGCAGGCACACCACCGTGGCGGCGCCGCCCATGAACCCGACGATGGTCGCGTGCGACAGGAAGTCCACGATGAACCCCAGCCTGAGGATCCCCAGCAGCGCCTGGAACACGCCGGCGAAGAAGGTGGCGGTGAGCGCGACGTGCAGGTACAGCGCCGGGTCCTCCGCCGCCGACACCTCCTCGCTCAGCATCGACCCGATCAGCAGCGACGCCACCGCCACCGTCCCCACCGCCAGGTCCCTCGAGCTCCCCATCATCGCGTACACCAGCGGCGGCACGAAGCTCGAATCTGCAGCCAGGAACACATGTCGAACACCTGGTCGTCATGCATCATCACATCAATGGCGTCTAAGCTAGCTACTGTATGTGTGTGTACGTACAGAGGCCGAGGACGGGAGGGAGGTTGGCGAGCTTGGCGTAGCTGATGCCCTGGGGGATGGCGAGGCTGGCAATGGTGATGCCGGCGATGAGGTCGGACTTGAGGGTGCCGAGGGTGTACGACGGCGCCCACTCCATGAACGGGAACACGTACCGGAGCGCCGCCGCCGCGCGCCGCCCGCACCCGCGCTCCCGCCGCACCACCCTGAACGGGTCGTCCGGCAGGAACGTCTCCTTCACGTTCCCCCCCAGCGTCTCCAGGAACGGCCTCGCCGCCGGCATCGGCACCCTCGCCGCCCCCGCCCCTCCTCCGCTGCCGTTCGCCGCGCTTCCACTACCCATCTCGTCGCACTCCTTCGTCTACCTCAGCTCCGGCGACCGCGCGATCGAGCTAGAGCTTGGATTAGCTAATCTTAACTGCGCTTGTATGCGTGAGTAGTTTGAGAGGAGCGTTGTTACGGCGCGAGGTATATATAGCGGCCGCGGCGCGGCGAGCTCGAGCGATTTACTATGGCGGTGGGGCCCACCACCCCGCCGCGTGTGGGTCGCGATCACGTGACGCTGCGCCGTGGGTCCCACCTGTCAGTGAGACGTGTCCCGGAGCCCCGGCACGCGCGCGTACGTGTGGCACGCGGCCACGCGGGGGAATGATAAGTTGGGCACACGGGACACGTCACCGGTCGCTGTTGGGGCAGGTTGGCGCGGGGTGTCTGGCTCGTGTGCGACCGAGCCTGACCCGACCCGACCCGACCCGTATGTGGCTCGGCTACGCAAATCTCCCGGTTTTTGCATGCTCGGTTCGTCGATTAATCGGGTAAACAAACGGGTTCAAAAAAAATTTGAGGGGGGAGAAGAGAAATGACGCATGTGAAACACAATTTTAAGATGAATTTTTGTTAGGCACAAATTCAGTATAATCTGACTATTAGCCGCTGCATACTCCATCCGTTCAAACAAAAAAATGACAAACCCTGATTTTCCGTGCCCAACGTTTGACTGCCCGTTTTATATGAAAAAATTTTATAATTAGTATTTTTATTGTTGTTAGATGATAAAACATGATTAATATTTTATGCGTGACTTATCTTTTTAATTTTTTTTATAATTTTTTTAAATAAAACGGACGGTCAAAACACGGAAATGGAAATGCAGGGTTTTTTCTTTTTTTGGACGGAGAGCATACATGTGTTTGTCCCGTTCGAGATATTACTCGTAAATATGTGTCTGGCTGAGACGTGTGTTCATGTTACTGTCACGCTGCAGAGATGATGATTGATGATGAGATGGGCCACCTGCATCCGTGGATTATAGTGCCGTGTTTTGTTGGCACGTTCGTACGTGATTTTCCAGATTTGCTGGGATATCATTCCACAGATACAAACCGGGTTTAACTCGTCCATCTCTCGTGTCCTAACTCATAAATATGACCAGTAATTTGACTAAAATAACCAAAGAGCATGTGGATATATAGAACATCGTATCAGGCCAACGTGGCATGCCACGTGGTTTATGTTGCCACTTGGAACAGAATGAGTACTTGTGTGATGACGTAATCTCATACATATGTAAACTATACTGTTTGCTGCCTGCTGAATTTGTTTTTATTTTTTTAAGAAAAACAAGGTGTATATATATGTATACGTCATGTAGCGATCCTGCGGCCAGGTCGAGCCAAAGAAAAGAGCACTAATCTAGATACTCTTACTGAAATCTAGGCCAATGCAATCCACACAACAAAATCAATTAGTAGTAACTAATAACTACCAAAAGACCATTTAATTAGAGTATCTTCCCAGAAGACGGCACGGATCGACGTGGCCTGAGGGCAGTCCCAATCCTCCACTTAGGATGGTGTCTATGACATTAACTACATTGTCATGTAGTACTTTTAACTTATGTGGCACTATATTAATTAAGAGAGAGAGTGAAGAGGAAGAAACTGGGTCTCATGTAAGACACAGCTTCAACACGAGAACCTATGCACTAGACACTATTAAGTTTTGCATTGGGAGAGAATAGTGTGTTCATAATAGATGAAAAATAAATATGATTGGTAGAGAAGAGAGATGATGTATTTATTAATGGCCCACTTTAAGAAACTATGGGTTGTATAGTATAGTTTCTATTGTGATGTCTTATTGATATGGTACTATAGACACTACTTATGAATATTATGGGTTGGGACTGTCCTAAACACCCACTAATCCAACAATTAAGACGCACAAACACGTATTAACCTTTTCTCAATATCAGTGGCTGCTGCCCCAGTTGGAAACGCCTTTTAAATTAGTGACAGGATGATGATAATGACAATGATAATGATGATGATTAATTTGATCATCCAAAGTGTGTGGGTATCCAACACAGTGGCAGGCAAAGCTAGCTTAAGCTGGGCTCAGCTAGTGGCCACGGTTGCTGCACTCGTTGCGTTGCCTTCTTGACCTCCCAAAAACACCACAAGAGATTGGAGATTAGCCCCAGCGACCGATCGACGTCTTAATCGAATCATTGACCACCCTGCATGAGTGCACGTGCATCGGGCCCATAAACCTAATAATTGAGGCCCTAGAAGCTAGATTTGTTCATCGGCTAACCATTTTTACACTCTGTTTCAAATTACTTAGTTGTTTTAGGGTGAGTTTGAGAGGAGGGAAAAAAATTAGGAAGATGCGCAAAGCGAGGTAAGCCATTAGTATATGATTAATTGAGTATAAACTATTTTAAACTTTAAAAATGGATTAATATAATTTTTTTAAAGCAACTTTTATATAGAAAATTTTAAAAAACACACACCGTTTAATAGTTCGAGAAACGTACGCGCGGAAAACGAAACAAACTAACTCACAGACTCCTTCTGCCGAATGCTCCCTTAGTCTTTTCCAAGTTAAACATGAGTATCTTTAAATATTATTTTTAAGAAAATTACAGAGCGTAACATCATGATAAACTATAATTACAGAGTTTTTTAGTATTCAGTATTAGAAATATTTTATAAGTATATAATTCGCGTGTTTGTAAACTATAGGCCTGCTCACTTTGATGCTATTTTCAACCATACCATTTTTTGATAAAGTTGTTAAAAAATGTCTATGTTTAGTTTGTTGTCAAATTTAATCAATACATAAGAAATCCTACCAAAATTTTGACAATATTATCATCTTGCCAAAATTTTGGCATTGCCAAAATTGGGTAAGGTTTATTTGGCTACAATCTGAATAGACCCTATACATTTTTAAAATAGTTGATAAAAATAGTAATGTTTGACTTAGAAAAAAAATGATAAGTAATTTGAAACGTGTGTAGTACCTGTTATGATGTACGCGATTCCACGTCACTAATTAAATTAATAGATAGCGAAATGCCTGCTATTTTAGAAATTTGTAAGCGTCAAAAACATTTTCGATTTGAATTCTTGGGTTGAATGATTGAATTGTTTAGCTCAATTATCAGTTAGCTCGTTGTGCAAGGCAACAGGTCAGTGTGATGCAGATACGCAGCGCAGCGCGTGTACGCCACCGAAAGAGCTAATTAGACGCGTATCAGCTTATCAGCGGGTCAAAGCTGCACTAAGGCGTTGACCTCTCTGACCAGAGCTCAGAGGAAAGAACTGAATTATTGTTCACAAATCACAACATAAATGGGCTGCACGCATGTACCACATCAAATCAGAGGTGCCATGCTGGGAATCACAGGAGCTGTTCCTGTCAGAAATTCTGCTGCACACTTTGTCACCATAAACAGAAAGTTAGGCAGGGTAATTAATTAATAATTACTGCTAGGTAGAAACTGGTCAGAATTCCCAATCCAGATATGTTTCTGCTGCTCAGTATGTTGAATTCAGAGAAATGGTTACAGTGACTGGAGACACCTGAAATCATGAGGTAGCAGTAAACAATTGTGCTAACTGAAGGTTCTGAATGATGCCAAAAGGTAAGGTAAGAGTTAAACTAATCAAAAGGTAGTACAATTTTCTTTGGATGTAGTATCAAGGTAGATCAAGAGGTTCTTTTCAGACAACTTTATTATCAGAAATTCAGAACCTAATAGCATGGTGCCTACACAAGAACTGACATCATTGACCTGGTCACTCACACTGCATCTGTGGAGTTGGTTCCCTTGCCAACCTTAGCTACTTTCAGATAAAACTTTTACCTTCCAACATACTAACTTTAGGTCTATTACTGATAAATACTACTACAATAAGTTCCCAAGAAGAAGGTTCCTGAACTGCTCATGTTAGTGGCCGGTTCCCTTCATTTCAAGCTATAGTGCCTTTTCTAATCAAATCAAGAGAGGCTTCCAGAATCAAGATCAGGGATGCTAATAAAATCAGTTTGACAGGACATGGATAATTACTCAGTGTTTGCACACAAAAGCAGGTGTGCCAGAAGCAACAGGGCACTCACTAGCTTTTGACCCTGTTGGGGGAGTTCAAGTTTTGAGAAGCAGTGGGTGAGAAACTAGTTGATGAGAATATAGAAAAGTTGGATTTTGTAGCTTCTTGTTTGTAGTTTATTTTCTAAATTTCACAACTACAGTATATAAAAAGTTGGATTTTGCAGCTTCTTGTTTCTAGTTTATTTTCTATAAATTTCATAATTACAATTTTTTTAGAATAATTTATGTTAGAATCTGGATCATGTAGAGGAGCTGAAGATTTTTGAAGAAGTTGTATCTATTAAAAGCTCCCTAAACTTAGGACCTTTGTAGGGTGGTTGGGAGTAGAACGCAACTGCAAACGGCCACACACCAACATCTCCATGGATGGTCCCATGGATCAACTCACGAATCCAAACTCATCTTTGCTTGCAGAAAGAAGTTACTGGTCCAAGCCACTGATGTATTGGCTTATTTGGAATGCAGAAAGTGTTGCAGTTTCAGAAGAAAAACTGAACAATTTGAGCCCCATAAAACTCTTGAAAATCTTGTCGTTGATAAGGATTAGAGTACAACCACTGATCTCAATGATCAGACCAGTGTCCACTCTGACAAGACGTCAAGAGAAGCAGCTCTTGTAATTTGGATATTAACTTCTGGTTTCAGGAAATGAAATTCAGAGTTGTCCATCGCCCAAGAAAGTATTGACAATTTCCAACCTATCTTTATATCTTCGTATCCAGATTAAATCTGAAAGAAATACGGTTTTGCCGGTCATTTTCTATCCAATTTACAAGGCCCACAAAATATTCCCCTCCATGGAACTCAGGACAAGAAGTTAGTAGCATTCTCAGAAAACCAATTAATCTCATCTCTTGGACGATGAACAGAGATGCATGGCACAAAGCATCTCGGCATTATTCAAGCATATCTGAATCATCATCGCGGCGAGTCCTAAAGAAGTGCAGGTTCACATCTCCACGAGGATATGCTATTGCTGCTGCTTTGCTTTGCTGCTTGACGTTATTTTTGTCAGTGGGAGCATGTGTGGCAATGCAAGAACGAACTGAGTCATCGGAGACAGCGATATGAGCAGCAGCACATTGCAGGATTCTTGATCGCTTTAGCTTGCCTTTTTTTTTGGATCGGCGACGAGTGCTCGGCTGCCATTTCATCTCCTCCACTTCTCGCTGGATTTTGCTGTGTTCTTCGCGTTTAGATTCTCGCAGCCGTCTGCTTTATCTAGACACGGGTGCCTGCTGCTAGATTGTTTTGGAGCAGAAAGCAGGTGTCACCTTGCGAAGAAGAATCGTCAGAAATGTGTGTGGGGTGACTGAACGGATATGCAGAGGGGCATTTGGTTGTTGAGACGAAAAGATGGAATACTGTCGTACTTTCAGTTTCAGTGAATTTACCTTGTCTTTTTTGTACGTTGAATTATTCTCTGTCGACGTGTTACGTGCTGATTTCATCACGAGTATCATATACATGTTTGGTGCATCAGAACAAACCCTCTCCTGACCGATGGTAGAGAATTTGTTTGAACTCCTAATCACCCACCAGGTTCAATGCATATTGCACAGGATCTGGCTTACGTCCAATTTGATGGTGTTACAACGATATATCAGTTCTTTTGGACAGAGGAAGTACACCTCCCTATTTGAATACCTGATGATATTGTTAATTGTTCAGTTAAACTTTTAAAACTTTAACCACCAATATCTCTCAAAATATTTAGTTTAAAAACATAAATTCCTATAGGTAGATCTTTCTTTATAGGTTGTTTAAGGTGGTGTTTGAATCTCTTGAAGATGAAGATAAAGATTAAGTATTTCACACAAAACGAGGTGATAATAACGTTTGATTAATTGAGTTTTAATTATTACAAACTTGAAAAATGGATTAATCTGATGTTTTAAAGCAACTTTCATATAGAAAGTTTTCGCACGAAACGCATCGTTTAGTAGTTTGAAAAGTGTGCCATGAGTATCCAAAATTTCATCCCCTCTTTTTAGTAGAAACGAACGGGACCTAACAATGTTATAATTTTATTAGATATTATCATTAAATTCTAATAGAAAAATAATGGTCAAAGTTACAAAAAATAAATTCAACAGTGCCACTGTGATAATATTACTTCTAGACTATGCACCAACTAAAGATGCATATGGTTTTATTTGTGGACACTGGCATTTGAATTTTTGATAGGTAAAATCATGCACACACGACTCCACCACTACGCCAACAGATGATTGGAGTGCTTCTTCCGATTAATATATCGTTACTCTGTACAATCTATTTGCAACATGAAGTACATACTAATATAATTTTTGAACTCAAGTGTAGCCACGACCACTCTAGATTTTTGCACGACATTTTACTAAGAATCGTCAAAATTACATACATCTAGAGCATTTTGAAATATATTTGCAAAAAAGGTCTAGAATGCAAATGTGTGCAGTAATATTTCTGTATCTAAATACAGTAATATACATCTGTGCCATAAAAACAATTGTAATCTAAAAAAAATTATGCGTTTACTTTCACATAAAAATTTAGGTAAACATATTTTAACATGCTCTATATGTATGTATTTTTTCAGTACTTCTATCTATAAATGAAGAAAAGAACCTGGAATGGGTGAGTGTTGCAGTAGAACCTTCCAAGTTACAACCTTCCTCAGAAAAACTCTCATGCAGGCTGAATTCGTTTATCATGTGGATAGGTCACCCAGAAAGATCCATGTCAATTACAAAAGTTGAATGGTGGCAATGGTGCATGCCTGAAGGTGTATGCACCTTTTGTTTAGATGAGGAGAGGCATCAGCAAATGGAGCAGTTCCTCCACCACTTTCATCCTCAGTTTCTACATTGGTCGGCATGACTTTTTAGAAAACGGTTCTACTTCTACATAGTTTGGCATTACTTTTCAGTTAATGGAAGAAACTCCCGGTCTCCACAGTACACAAAAATACTTTTGATTCAGTTTTTAAAAGAGCAATGCTACACATACTGAAATTTTTTTTATAAAGCTATTAGAAACTATGGTATCAACTGTTTGATTTAACTAGGAAATCTAGATGTATTCACAGTATGACACATTAGTGTTAGTAAGAGTTTATCAACATTTGATTTAACTAGATAAAGTCATAGGAAATCTAGATATATTCACAACGTGACACGTCAGTATTAGTAAGAGTTTATTAAGAAAATGTTAGTGCACGCCTTTTAGCACTGCCACCTCTATTGTTTTATGTATTCAATGTTTAATCAACAATATTTATTTAATCACCTAATTAAAAAATAGTACAACCAGATTTACCATGAAAAGTACTTTAACCATGTCTAGTACTACATTTTTCTATTTGCACCAATAATTCAAGAAAAAGAAAAAGATCATCAAACAAATTTAAAAAGTCAACTACGTCGTACATAAGCTGGCATGATTAACCAGTGAGCAATTTGGACTAATGACTCCTCAAATGAAACATCAACATTGGATGAATGTGCCATTAGATGGAAAAGTGAGAAGTTAGACAAGGCAGAGTATAGCCTTCCCCGGTTGCACTTGAATCAGAAAGGGCTTTGGCCTCATAAGGTCAAAAGTCAGAAAAGAAAAAAAAAAGAGTGAGACCTGGACAAGCAGAGCTCACACCCTCTTCATCTACGAAAAGGAGAGAGCGTACAGTGGTTGTTCAAGAGCTTTTGTTCTAGTTCTACCACTTATTTTTCTTTTTTTTATAAATAATTTAAACCAATCCAGCCTCTACATCTCAACGTATCATATCTTATTTTATCTTTTGTTTTCATGTTTTTTTTCTCTTTTTTTTCCCTTTTGGGGAATCATTTGCCTGCCGAGGTATGTCAAACTATGCATGACGAACCTACTATGCATTCCTCTGTTGACCTTTTAATTTACACCATCATGTTAATAGTAAGTTGTAAAGAAGTCACTTTTGGATAACTGAAAGGAAGCAACAGAACCTTGCTATCTCTTTTATTTTATTTTATTTTTCAAAAAAGAAGTATGTAACTAATTGGTGATATTTGTCTGAAGATTTTCTAAGGAAATAGGTTTTTGCAAAGCACCAGAGAATCTTTTGCATAGGTCCATGCAGAACTGTTGGAAGTGCTAAGTTCAGATATGCTGAACAGCATATATATCATAATATCAACACTGAAACTGTATTATACGTACCATCACACAAAATTGTGGTTCCTGGTGAATCAAAACTCCTTTTCGGCTCGTATTATTGTACTGCATGGGTTTCAGGCCATTGAAACTGTTTCTACTGCACACGACATTCTCCACCGAATGTCTCATCCAGAAAAAGAAAAGAAAAACATTCTCCACTGAAGCCTAAATATATAGGTTCTTCAGTTTATTAGGAGGTCAGCTCTATAGCCCATCATATATATCATGCAGTTGTGGAACAAGATCCGGACACAAATTATTTGTTGGCTGCATAATTGAGCAAGAAAAGGGTGAGATTTTCAATGGCGACTCCTGTAGATTGCGTCGACAAACAGCAACAACTCCCTGTTCATCAGAAGTATACCCACACTCTCATAGTCTCATGCAGAGATTTGGCTTCTTTCTTTTCTCCACCAACTGAATCAGATCACGACGGCCATCATATCCTTCCCTCCACGTCTCTAAGCCGAAAACGATTGCGTGCAATGCAAACCCGTTTATACAAACCAACAACAGTTCACCGGTCATTTCAAGAACCAAGCTAGCTAGCTAGTAATGTGAGAGATGCAGAGAGTGAGTGAGAGAGAGAGAGAGAGCAACATCTGTTTGAGCAAAAGTTATCTGAACTGACACAGTGACATTACATTGCAATTGTTGCTGCACCCCAACGACATCGATCCTCTTCCTAGATTCTGAAACCGATGGCTCTTTATCTCATCTCAGAGACTGTTGGTAGAGATGCAGGTAAAAAAGATGGCCATTTCAAGCTCGGAATCTTCTCCATTTCTGTCAGAAAGTAGCAGTAGCAGATAAACAGCAACCGTTTCTTCGCATTTGGTTGTTGAACCGGTTGCTGTCAGAAAGGGCCCGGTTGCTCCTCCTCCTCCTCCTCAAGCTCCGGACGCCGGTAGGACCAGACAGTTGCCACCGACGTCCACTCGACCATTCGCTCGCGCGCGGCACGCAACCATGGCCACGCACCGTCGCTGCATTCTCGACCACAGCCAAAAAAAGGCGCGAAAGAACACGCCCCAGCTAGCCCAAGCCACATAGATCGGTGGGGAAGAGGGTGACACATTCTTGGACAGCAAAACTCCATGGAGACCGGAAACCACAGACAAAATTCCAGCTAAGCCGCCAAGATGACTAGATGGCCAGATGGGCATCGTACGTTCTCACTGTCTGGTAGACAGGAATGCATGGTAAAATAGTAGCCTCACATTTGGTAGCTAATAATGGAGTGTGCATGGTGACAACTGACAAAGAAGCAGGAATGTTTCTGAACTCTCATGCATTCCATCAGAAACCTGACAAACTATCCGAAAATCACCTGATCGATCGATCGATCAGTATGTCAGTAAGATCGAGAACTGCACCCAAATGTGGTCTGGGAATTTCTCCATATATATGGCGGGCCAGTCCATGGTGGATCATTGAAGCCACTAGTTAATTAGGCAGTGAATTATTGGCAGAAAGGCGAGATGGCAAGTGACCAAAAAGGAGAGCTTCTTTTTTCTCTGGAACTGAAGCATCGATGAACGCGCGGCGTTTTCAGCGCACTGTGGTCCGTGGTGGGGGAGGAGGAGGAGGAAGAAGGAGAAGAAAGCTAATTAATGGAGATAATGGCGGCTGACTTGCGCAGCAGCATTTGATTTGCTAATTGCAAGCGTCAACTGCATCACCACCGATGCTCCACTAGCTGTGATGATTTCATGTTTTTTCAACTGTATATCTGATGATGATGATGATGATGATTGATGAATATCTGGTCGATGATAATCAGTCGGAATAAAGCCAAAGCCGGCGAGCTTTCCCCCTGTGTTGCGCCGCTATGGGCCGAAAATATCTCGAAAAATATAACATGGGCTTCTCTTATGGCCCAATAACTAGGTGCATCTTCAAGAGCATATAGCCCAGTCTAGCAACCATATTAACGGACATATGGGCTTTTTTTTTCTCCACATTACCTATCAATAAAGCCCATACGAAAGTCTGATATCGAGGTGCAGCAGACAGTTAGCCACAGAGCCCCCATAGGTTGCGGCCAAAATTTAAATTGTAAAACTTAATTTTAAGATTATATTTATGTGTTTTTTTTAATATTGGCTTTTAAGTTGCTAATAACACATATATAAAAGTTTACAAATAAATTATTTTCTGATCACTAATAGGATAATTACGGCTTATAATAAGCTTTTGGGCAACCGATAAAACTCACCTTTTTTCTTTTTAATGGTCCAGCCATTGCATACATCATATCACTTCTTTTTATATAGTGAAGACCCAAAGCTAGCATGTGGTTAAGCCACGTCACCATTTAATTAATAGCCGTTCGATCTAATCTGAACGCTCCGCGTCGCACTGCCTCCCCGGCCCCAGCCGCGAGCCCGCCTTCTCCTCCCCGCGTCACACTGCCTCCCCCATCCCCCACGCGCCAACCACGCCGCGCGCCTATAGCCCTAGCCCAGCGCGGCGCCGCCTCCACCGCCCCTGCACGCGTCTCGGTTTTACGCCGCTCTGCCTCCCGCGCGCGCCAGCTTCCAGCGATGGGCCAGCCAGCCGTGCCGCCTCCCCCTACCCAGCGTCCGCTACGCCACAGCGAAAATCATCGTGTGTTCCTTCGCTTATTATCTTCCAAATGAGGTGAGGAGATATGATCTGATGACAAATTAATATCTCCTCCACTAACCGCCCAGCATTCTAGAGGCCATCACCTTCAACAAATGATATTCTGGCCTCAAACGATGGTGTTTTATTTTAATCGATGCAGCAGCCGTTTGGGGGGAATTTAACTATTTGCCACTTTTAGGTTTGCCAATTATCCAAATACCCTTTTTAGGTTTGCACTTAATAATTTACCACTGGAGAGAGGTAATTTCTTAACTATTTGTCACTTTTGCCTACATGGCGTGCCACCGTGCGTGCCAGCGTGGAAAGGGCCCCACCCGTCAGCCCCTCTTCTCACCTTCTTCTCTACCTCCGGTCGCCGCCCACCTCCCTTCGGCCCGCGCCGTCGTCGGCCGCCAGCCCGCGCTCGCCCATTCCCCCGCCGGCCCCGCTCGCCCCGCGCCGTCGACAGCGTCCACCACCACCACTCCCCCTCCTCGTCTCCCCCGGCTCCAATCCGGCGCTCCTCGCCGACCCACGCGGCGGCGGCCGGTGAGTTCGCCGAAGCCATGCCGAGCTCACCGAAGGTCTTCTCCTCGGCGACCAACTCCTACTACGCCAAGCTCCGCCGCCTCCTCTCCACCCCGGCCTTCTCCGTCGCCTGCCTCCTCTTTGGCCTCACGGGCTTCCTCGCCGACGCACTCTCCATCTCTTGGTCGCCAGGAGCGCGCCGCGCGCCCGCTGCCCAGACTCCTCCCGCCTGCTCTCCGTCTCCATCGCATGGGACTGCGTGGGGCCAGCGGCCGACGATGGCGCGGGGCTGCGGGAGGTGGGCGGCGACCGGAGGTAGAGAAGAAGGTGAGGAGAGGGCTGACGGGTGGGGTCCTTTCTACGCTGGCACGCACAGTGGTACGCCACGTAGGCAAAAGTGGCAAATAGTTAAAAAATTACCTCTCTTCAGTGGCAAATTATTAGGTGCAAACCTAAGAGGGGCATTTGGATAATTGACAAATCTAAAAGTGGCAAATAGTTAAATTCCCCGCCGTTTGGAGCTTCGATCTACTCCGATGGTGCCCTATGTCATCCTCTCCAATTGTCGATCCACGCTGCCTGCCTCGCCTTCATCAACCGCACAACGAGCAGCGAGCGAAACCTGTGAGTATTTGTGCTCCTTTCAGCCTACGTGACCCTGTTAGTATTTTCTCAGTGCTCATGTTGATTTTTGCCCTCAGCAGATGGCCATCAGAATTGGTTCATTTCATCAGTTTAATTTTCCTTGAAGAAATAAGTTGTGCGGCTTCCATAAATAATTAACTACATGGTGTATACATCAACCTCCGTCAAACCGTCTCTTCTTCATACTAATCTAATTAGTATTGTTCTACCTTTTGATGCTACATCCTGCATTCCTACATACTGGTGAGGATTTCATAGTGTTTTTCCAAATTTTTACATTCAATTCAGTTATAATTTGCAAAGGTGATTTCTGAAACTTTCAAGGTTGTACTATGGTCTTCCATTTTAATCCTTTTGATATACTACAATGCCATCCAGTCTTGGCAGTCACAGTCAGATCATGTACTAACCACTACCAGAGCACAAATGAGGTATTTCATATTACCGCTTTGCGGACCTTTTATTAGCTAGCCATCAGCACACTTCTAAATTTTGGCAATATTTTCCTGTTCACATTAAGTACTTTTGTTTCCCTATGGGGTGATTTTGTTCTTTCTCATCAAATATGATATATTCTTTGGTTGGTATGCTAAAGTAGTACAAGCTCCGATGAGAAACATCCAGCTACAAGTTCACCCAATGAAAAAGTGTGCGAACGTAAGCAAAAGCTGATATTCCAATGCTTCCAGGAAATTCCTATCTTATATATGTTGAAAAATGAATGGTATATGTTCTTCATTACAGCCTTAATTAAATACAATGTGTCAATTACACAATATTCACTCTCTCTATGGTTTGTAATTGTTCATACCTTTCTCTTTTTTTTCGAGGAACCGACGACAGGAGTTTCTCCTGTCGGAATTTGAGAATTGGCCTAGTTAATAAGGGAAACCGGGCCCAAAAACCGAACAAGCACGGTTAATTAAACGGGAAACCTAAAAGGAAAAAAAAGCAACTAATGAGACCTCACACAAGTCGTCGTTGCCGAGCTTGCCAAAGGCAAGCAACTTCAAACAACAAAATGCACGAGGTCTCCAGAACCACCCAACATCCTCTAGTGGAGCAGAAACCTTCTGAGCGAAACCTTCAACAAGGGAAACAACATTAAGAATGCTGTCAACGCCCGTTCCTAAATGGAACCCGGTTTTCACCTGAAGGGAGAGAGAGCCATCATGACGATACCTCCAAGAAGGAAACGGCACCCACATGCGTCGATATCATCAGCCTAGGAAAGCACTAGGCAAGGTTTTCACCCAAGACTCTCTCAAAAATGCTCCATCTCCCAACCCCGTCGCGTTGCCTGGACGTCTGTTGAGGGTCATCGTTGCCGAGCTTGCAAGACAAGCAGCTCCGACTCTGCCTCAACAGTCAATCATAAAGCAGCTCGACCAGAAACCACCTCACACACAGGAACCCAACTGCAGCAAACCTACGGCGTGGCCGACGAAGACAGAACGCCGGAAACCAACTCCGCACGCCACCCCTACCACACCAAAGAGCTCCCCAGCAACGACTGGAAGCAGCCTAGCCTAAGAAGGGAGGAGCACCTAAGAAGAGGGGAGCGGGCGCCGCACCGCCGGAGAGCACTGGAAGAAGAACAATTGAAGAAGAGGAGAACCAGATCTGGAGGGAAAGGAGGGAGGGAGATGCAGGCGCCGTCCTCGCCGCCGGCAAACCGCAGCAGGTCGGCAGCCCCCGACCAGGTCCGCGGCAGCCGGCGCCGGAGCAGCTGTCGTCGCCGACGAGCCCGCGCCGGAGAAGCCCGTCGTCGCCGCCGCCCGGCCTCGACGTCGCTGGTCGGGACCGAGGGCCGCCGCCCGGCCTCGTCGTCGCGTAGCTCGCGCCGACGCCGCCACCATCCCGCCAGCCCCTCGTAGGCTCGCCGCCGCCAAGCGAGGGCCGGATACGAGCTCGCCGGCGCCGGATCTGGACGCCGTCGCCGGTGCCGTGCTCCCGCCTCCAGTCTCGACAGCGCCCCAACCGCGTTGACCATGGAGTGAGGGAGATGGGGAGCCCCGCCGCCGCCGTCTTTGCAGCTGTCCGGCTTTGCCGGCGGCTGCTCGGGTGGCAGCAAGGCAGGGGGAAGAGGGGAAGGGGGGGCGGCGGCGGGTTTCGCCGCCCGCGTCGCCCCTGGGGCGGAGTGACCGAGCGGAGCCCTGTACAGTGTTGGTGTCTGCGTGACTCCTGTTCATACCTTTCTCTCCGTTTTACTAACTGGCTTCCTCTATATATGTTTTTTTTCCTTCAGCCTGCAATCCTTCTTCACTAATTATTAAGTGGTTTAATTGTGGTTACAACTTACAACAAATGTATCGTACCTGGATTAGTTACTGCACATGTATAATATCTGGATTACACTTTCTGGAGTTCAGATGATACTGAACCAGGTAACAGTGCAACATATTTTTTCGAAAAAGAATTGTGCAATATTGTACTTTAAAGTTTAGATGATACCGTTGCAAGTCGTGATTATGTTTTGGGGCAAGTCAGTTCATATACTATCGTTTAGTCTTTGGATTAGTACAACTGAATTTTCTATATAACCATAATATATATCAGTTTTGTTATTAGATTTGGTATGTATTTCCATTACTTCAAGTGCGCGCATAAAGCCTCGCAGCAACAGTAGACCCAATATAAATTAACTGTTTGATTAATATGTACATCAGATATACACCCTTGGATATTCATTTATGTACAAGAAAAAAGGCCCAAATTGCTGGGTCGGCCCCGCTAGACCCACCTCCTAATCAAATGGTAAAGCTGCGCTCCTTCCACCCACGGAAATCATTCGCCAACACTGAAACTGTCGCCATGAAAGGGCAAGCGAATGATCGCATTTAATCCATTTTGTTCCTCCCATCACCACCATTGTTTTTGTTTTTATTGCGCCAAGTAATCCTCTTCATCTTCCTCCACTAACCCAGAAATTATCACGATCATTATCATCGATCTAGCTGCCAGCTTACTATCAATATATATAGACCATCCGATCAGCATATAGTTCTTCTGCTTCACTTGAAATCTTACCCTGATCACATCGCATCACTAGCAACAAGTACCAAGTACTTGCACTGTTGCTCAGCCTGATTCTCTCATCGTCTGTAACTGACATTTTCTAAGTGTATCTTCCTTTCAATTTACTTAATGAATCTCTGTTGTATCCTTTCGCACAAGTGCACAACCTGTACACACATGCATACATATCACTATATATCCAGATGTCTGATCAATTGCTTGCTATATGAGTATAATTAGACATATTGAGCAGCACACAACATTTGTTCCATTGCTTTGCTGCGAACTGAATTTTTCATCATCTCTGATGTTTCTGGCCATTAATGATAAAGTAGTGCAGCTTCGAGCTACCCACTCTCAACTTTCAATAACGGTGGAGGTCTACTGCCACTCATTCTGCTCGATAAATTGTACCTTTCACAAGGCATCATAGTTTTCTGATGATCTCTGTTTTTTTATCTCTCAAAGGTATAATTCACCACTGCACTAAAATTATATTTTTACTATTGTACATCTTTAGAGTAATCTTTTGCATAATTATAGATTTACACCACTTTTTAGTTTCAGGATGCTGTCACCTTGGCTAAGATTTAAGTAGTTAGGTTTCCCTTACTTGCGAGCTTTTTGAAACTATTCTCGAATTTAAGCCTTTTGCTGCTAGAGGAACCTATTTGAATGCTTTAATTTTTCACTATGGAACTTGATCCCACTGCAGTGAAAATCTGCGATGAAAATTCATATTTCTGATCATGATAAATCATTCAGTTCACTTTTTTTAGCAGATGAAGTAAAAACTAATAATATTGGATATGTAATTATCCAAAAATTTAATTGCAGTTTGTGCAGATCTTTACTCATTTCTTCTATTTCATGTATTTTTACAAGCTGTTTTTTTCTCAAGCTGTATACAATTGATACATAGATGTGGGTTGTGCCCATGTGCATTCCCCAATGTGCTTCCTCAAGCTCATGCAAATGCATATGGAGTCAGACTAACGTGTGCTGTGATTTCATTCATTTGAAAATCATACTGTTCAAAAGGTGTTTATATTTAATTTTCTTCGCTATCATAGTGATTTCTTGCATCTTTGATGTCAAATATGTTTTACGCTTTCTTTGATGTCAAATACATTTGCTGGTATGTAAATGTGTGTTTTCTCAATGTTTACAGCAACTGCAAGGGCCATCAGCATTTGGTCTCATGAGGCTCACTCATGGAGCCATGGTATGGATTGACATCTGTTTATCCAAACAATTCGAGTGATTATGGCTTTACCTAGCAACGTGTTGTCTACCAAATTAGTGAGATGCATTTTTATTTCCTTCCTTCCATGTGGTTTAGTTCATGAACAATATAACTTCCTGTCAACTTATGGGTGACCATGTTAATTTTTTTTTGCGAGAAAAACATGAAGCTTTATTAAACTGTAGAATTAGGGTTACAATCGCGAGCCAGAAGTTCGAAGACACACTCCGGGGCCTGTAAGTGCCACACTACAGACTCCTTAGTACGCAACGCTAGATGAGCGAAGTTATGTTCCCATCAACATGTAGAATTACTTAGGTTCATTGTTTTTTTAAAAAAAAATGTTTCCTAATCCTACAATATGTTATTCTCAAAGTTCCGCAGCAACGCGTGGGGTACACCATCTAATTTCATATAAAGAACTCTTATTTTTAGAGAAAAAAAATGGGAACAAAACTTACAATGCACAATTAATTAAAGAAAACTGGACGAAAATCATATCTACCACAGACACATCATTAAGTAGGCATCAAATAATCTAAAGTTATGTTTTATAGTTTAAGAAACATACACGTGAAAACTGAGAGACATGAATCAGAAAAAAATAAGGTAAAGAACACAGCCTAACTTAGTCACAGTTTCAGGCTGTGCAGACAGAAAAAGGGACGCAACGCAGTGATGCAGCTGTAATCTTTTGTTTTCCTTTTGTTTTGAACTAGGAAGGCTAGGCTTCCCCCATTTCTATATAGTCCCTCCGTTTATAAATATTTGACGCTATATATGTTTGACCGTTCATTTTATTCAAAAAATTTAAGTAATTATTAATTCTTTTTCTTCATTTGATTCATTGTGAAATATACTTATATGTATACATATAGTTTTACATATTTCATAAAAGTTTTTCAATAAGACGAACGGTTAAATATGTGCTAAAAAGTAAGGAGTATAGAGATGACAATGTGTGCTTACAGAAATGTCCCCCGTTTCCAATACGAAACGAAACCTTGTGCGGCGCCGCGCTCCGATCCGTGCGGCCATTGAAGGCGAGCGAAGCAAGCAGCCAAAACCCAAGCCGGGGACCTCGCCCCTCAACTGACTATCATGGTGTCCCGACCTCCAGCTAAGCCCCAGCACCAGAATGCGATGCGAATTACACAAAATCCAATCCTATCCTGCATGCTCTGCTGCTTGCTACGGCGTCGCCGTCGCGGGCTTTAACCAACACCTAGCTGCATCCGCATCCACATAGCATATGCATAATGCATTTGCATGCGATGACCTGTAACTCCAGATGTGATGAACAGATCAGGGCCTTGGCCGTCCTGCACTGCACTGCAACTCTGCTTCGCGTATTGATTTCAGAGATATGTAGATGGACAGTCAGAGAACCAACACATGTGCGTTTCTTTGGCCGCATGCCGACCGCTAACCCCACCACAATCCAATGGAATACTCCCTCCGCACCATAATATGAGGGATTTTGAGTTTTTGCTTATAACGTTTGACCACTTATTTTATTCAAAAAATTTTGAAATTATTATTTATTTTATTTGTGACTTACTTTATTATCTACAGTACTTTAAGCACAATTTTTCGTTTTTTATATTTAAAAAAAAATTTGAATAAGACGAGTGGTCAAACGTTACAATTAAAAACGGAGGGAGTAATAATCTCCATGGATGCATGCATTGTTTTCGAGTATGTTTAATTACTATATCATCGGTCATTCCGCGTTGATTCGATCAGTCTAACGAATGTCAGACTGATCTGCAAACAAAGGACAAATTTTTAGGGTAAATTAATTTACTCACTGAATTCAGGGACATGGAGAAAGAGAGAACAACTACTCCGATATAAAAAGATGGGGGCACAGATCACGCACACTACAGTTCACACGGTTATTCCGATCAGCCCAACCGATCCATGATTGTCATGGAGACATGGACCCCGGCAGTGTACAGACGAGCAGTTCTCATAATTCCATTCCTTCTCCGGATCGATATTAATAAGAAGAAAAAAAAAAGATTCTGACAGCCAAAAGGGCGATGCTGTTCAGGATCTATGCCATGTTCTTAGCAGTTTGTACAAAAGCTTCACGTGGCTCTCTTCTTGTTCAGCTCGCCACACTGTTGACTGAAAATTTGGAGCAGGCACTGCAGGGTGGTTGTCTGAATTTGATCTTTGTATCTGTTTAGGTAGTAGCCATGGATGACAGATTTTTCATTGTGATATGGTTTGAGATTTTGTGAAATTTTGGTGAATTCAGTGAGTTTGTGTGTTGCAGTGATCAATGGGGAAGGCGGGGAGGTGGCTGAGGAGCTTCTTGGCCGGCGGCAAGAAGGGTGGCAAGAAGGGCGAGGCAATGGCGGCGGCTTTGCCCGGAGAGGCGGCGAAGGAGAAGCGGTGGAGCTTCAGGCGACCGGTGCAGGGCGAGAAGTCGGCGGCGGCGGCGGCGGCGGCGGACGGCCTGGTGGTGGGTGAGGCCGAGGCGGGGTTTGATCTGTCCGCGTCGGAGTCGGAGTTCGACCAGAAGAGGCACGCCGTGGCGGTCGCGGTGGCGACCGCGGCCGCCGCCGACGCCGCCGTGGCCGCGGCGCACGCCGCGGCCGCCGTCGTCCGCCTCTCCTCCCGCAAGGCGCACCAGCTGCCGGCGAGCGCCGTCGAGGAGGCGGCGGCTGTCAGGATTCAGGCCACCTTCAGAGGCTACCTGGTAATAACCCACAGAATTTCCCGCTCCTACGTGTTCGTCGGATCGATCAAGACGTGTTCGTCCGTGTGACAATGCAGGCAAGAACAGCGCTGTGCGCGCTGAGGGGCATCGTGAAGCTGCAAGCTCTGGTGCGAGGGCAGCTAGTGCGGAAGCAGGCGACCGCCACGCTCCGCTGCATGCAGGCTCTCCTCGCGGCGCAGTCGCAGCTGCGCGCGCAGGCGCAGCGGGTGCGCGCGCTGCACGAACACCACCGGACGCCGCCCAGGCCACGGCCGCCGTCGCCGCCGCAGCACCCGAGGCACCGCCGATCCTACGTAAGTTTTTCACCTCCAAATTTAATCTGATGACATGAACAGACGCCTTGACGGGGATGGGGGTGGAGCAGGAGATGGACAGGTCGTGCGAGGAGAACGCCAAGATCGTGGAGGTGGACAGCGGCGAGCCGGCGCGGCGCGGCGCCGAGTACGGCTACCACGGGCGGTGGTCGCCGGCGCCGTCGGCGATGACGGAGGTGATGAGCCCGAGGGCGTACAGCGGCCACTTCGAGGAGCTGGCGTTCGCCGCGACGGCGCACAGCAGCCCGCAGCACGCGTCGGCGTCGTCGGAGCTGCTGTGCTGCCCGAGCTACATGGCCAACACGGAGTCGTCCCGCGCCAAGGCCCGGTCCCAGAGCGCGCCGAGGCAGCGCACCGACGCGCTGGAGCGGCAGCCGAGCCGCCGGAAGAGCGGCGGCGGCGGCGGCGCCAAGATGCAGCGTTCGTCGTCGTCGCACGCCGCGGCGGCCCAGCGCGGCGCGCAGTTCCCGTGGCCGGTGATCAAGCTGGACACGTCGAGCGCGTCGCTCAAGGACAGCGAGTGCGGCTCGACGAGCTCCGTCCTCACCGCCGCCACCGTCTACAGCCGGACGCGGTCGCTCGTCGGATTCGAGGTGAGTTCCGAGACACCGTCTCCATGAAAATGTACTTGGTGCACCTAAAATTAAAAGGTCATTAACACATGATTAATTAAGTTTATTATTACAAAATTAAATAATAAATTTATTTGGTATTCTAAAGCAAGTTAAGTATAGAAAATATTCCCATGGAATGTATAGTTTAGCCTTTTTAAAAGCGTGCTAATGATAATGGAGGTAAACTCAATTTGAATCTTAATCAGAAAAGAACACCATCACCCTTTGTGTGAAAAACATAAGGAAAAAATTATTTACTTGCACCTTGTTCTTGCATGATCCAGGTGCGCAGGGGTTTGTACTGAGCTACAAGAATGCCATTGCCGGACGAACCGGGAGCTTCGCCAATCGCCATGGATTTGAATGTTCGTTAGTTTGCTCGACGTGTGATGGATTCAGGATCATGAACTGTACATTCTGTGTAGGTTATTCTGTGTTGTGGTGACTGTAACATACCAGGAATACATACTGCTAAGTGAAAGCGAAATGTAATAAGCAATGCACTGCAATTTCTTCCAAATTCCAGTGTTTGTTCCAATTTCTTCCAAGTTTTTTGTGGGCCTACTCGAGGTTACTGGGCTGTACATGCGCACATCCCACGAGAAAGTAGGCCGAAAAGAAAGCCCATATACTTGTTCATGGGCTAACTGGGCCGGCAGCTCATCTACCAATCAGAAGAAGCCATCGTTCTCATAGAACACACCACACGCATCTCATAGCCTCGCTCATCAGTCATCATACAGGTTTCATGGCCTGGTTGCTTCCTACAGATGGCGAAACAACCGAAGCCGTTGTGTTGCTTTCGACGGCGGAATCATGGCCAAATTTGACATCAACTGATGAGGATAAGCATCGTGAATGGCTGAAATCGACAGGTATTCGGGTTGTTTCTTCAGCATCACAACATGTCAGGCAGGGACACGACGCACTTGTTCAGAATTTTCTTATTTTCTTCCTGGGTCGGCGAAGAAGATCGACCAAATTTCGTTAAGATTAGGCTTGTACAGACATCTTATTGCTCGTGATCTGGTTTACTGACGAAGCAAAAGGAAGCAGCCCTTTTTTTTTTTTATGGACACGAGGGTAACAGAAGAAAATGGTCGGTCTGTGAGATCGAACTGTCAAACAAGTCACATTCAGGTTGAAGGATAACGGATCAACTCAAAATACATGACAGCTTAATGTTTAACTATTCTTATTTAAAATATATAAATATATTTTTTTTAAAAAAAATTATTTGTTTTATCATCAAGTAAACTATAACCTTAACTTATAATTTTATATATTTAATTTCTAAGAAATATAAATAGTCTAAGAAATATAAATAGTCAAATGCTATACGAAAAGCCCATGACATCTGTGAGTACATAAAAAGTTTGACAAAAAGAGATGGCCTGTTCTACCAGTTTGATGAGGCCATTCCCAACCCAAAACACTAGACGTAGTTTTCATAAACTCCACATCATCAAAAAAATTAGTACTAGACACTACTCTTCCAATGCAAACACCACTATTTTATACTTAACTTTAATGATACTTATCTCACATGATTTCGTAAATGTTTATGTAGAAACCATGTCTAATGCAAGACATGGAACATGGTTCCTTTTTTTTCTCATTTATTCACTTGCCACGTTATTTTTTATCTTATGTGGCATATTATTGGGTTGGGAATGGCTTGAGTCCATACATCTGTGAGAAATGCAATGAATGAAAGACGAAGGTAGTAATTGTGTGTTTTAATTTCTGGTCACAATCGTCTCATCTCCCCAACTAATCAAGTAACCATTATCGCTTCAAAAGCTAGTAGAGCATCCACACTTGTACAAATTCTCAGGTAGAAACATGAAGAAAACATTTTGGAGGGGTAAAACAAAAGGTGACAAAGCTTGATTAATGTAAAACCTGAAAGCTAGTCTGCAAAGTTTGGCAAGTGATGCCATTTTCTTCTACGAATTCGAACAAACTTAAAATCCAAAAAGTCTTCCGCTTCCCAAACATTGCCAGATTGCCTAACCGTACAAATTCTACTACAAATTATCAGGTACTGCGTCTCCTGCCAGTAGAAAATTGGAGTGGTAAAACAAAGAGTGACAAAGTTTGTTTAATGTAAAATCTGAAAGTCTGCAAAGTTAAAAGATGATGTCATTTCGTAATCACTCATTTGAACTAACTTACTACCTCCATCTTATTTTAAGTGTAATTGTGCTTTCCATATTTTGATCGTCCGTTTTATTTAAAAAATTTACGAAAAAAATTAGTCACACATAAAATTCTATTTATGTTTTATCATCTAATAACAATAAAAATGCTAATCATAAAATTTTTCAAATAAAACGAACAATCAAATATTGGATATGAATCTTACAAAATTACTGCCTTTCTAGGATCTTTATGGGATTGATGTAGTAAAATTTAAAAAAATCATCGCTTTTTAAACATTGGCTGTGTTTAGTTCCTGAAATAAGTTAGAAGTTTAGGGAAAAAAGTTAAAAGTTTATGTGAGTGGAAAAATTTTAGATGTGATGGAAAGTTAAAAGTTTGGGGTAGTTGAGGGTGAACTAAACACGCGGCCATTTGCCAAACTGCCTAACTGTACAGTCACGGCGCCATCTCGGACGGATCACGCATTTGACTTTGCCTTTTTTTTCGACTTCTTGCTGCCGAGTCAATTCCGGGAAGGCCTCCATAAAAACTCCATCTCGATCGTCTCATCTCATCGTCTACCAACAACTAACCGCCATCTCTCTCCTCGCTTTTAATCTCCCGCGAAACAACCGCTCGCTCACTCACACACACACACCCAGAGAAGCGAGACAATCTGCTGCTGCTAGTGCCGGACAGAGTCCAAGAAGGAATCCTAGAATCGGGAGAACTCGAGATGCACGCGTCGAGGACACGATTCGCCGGCGGCGGCGGCGCCGCGCTCGTGCTGCTGCTAATCGTCGCGTCGACGGTGACCACCAGGGTGGCCGTCGCCGACGATTTCTTCTCCCCTCTCAGCCCACTCCTCGCCCCTGTAATCGGTAAAGGCATCTTCTCAAAGCGGATGATTTCTTTTTCTTCTTGTTGTTGCAAATTTGATGGTTTCTTGATGGTTTGGTTGGGGTGGATGGGACGGGAGCAGGGTCGATGTGCAAGACGGTGGCGTGCGGGAAGGGGAACTGCACGGCGGCGTCGGGGTTCCCGGGGTACAGGTGCGAGTGCGAGCCGGGGTGGAAGCAGATGCACGTCGGCGACCAGGCCAGCTTCCTGCCCTGCGTCATCCCCAACTGTAAGGGTTCATATCTCGCCTCTTCGCTTTGCTGCTCTCACAATCTCACATGCTCTGGCTTTGTGCGGTTCTTGTTGTGTCATCAATGTCCAGCTAAAATACGGCTGTTCTTGTGTCCGTGCATAACTGCGTACCAACCTAACTTTTGATCACAGCGAATTGATGTAGGATGTTGGCATGTTTGTATCTGCAATTTGGGTACGGTTGTTAGGCATGATCATTAGTTTTCTAATGATAAATTGATAGTGCGTGAAAGGGCATGTAGCCTAGTGGTTGCAGTAACCTGAGTAGCACCTAATGATCTTGAGTTCAAATCCCTATAGGAGCGAATTTTTCGATAGGCTAAGTTCCTATTTTAAAAAGACTGTGTATATCTAGTTGGACGTAGAGGCCGGGTAAAAAATACCCTTCTCTAAAAAAAATAAAAAAAAATTGATAGTGCGATTATGGCCAATTACCCTTCTCTAAAAAAATAAAAAAAAAATTGATAGTGCGATTATGGCCAATTGCACTGGGAGTGTGCGCGTGCACTGTAATTAGTGGGTTGAAGCAATCTGCAGAACAGTAAAATTCTTACCAATGTTTGGATTCAGAATGAAATGAACAATCCGAATGTTTTTTTTTTCAGCCGTTGCAGCTTGTAAGTTGTACTGACATGCCAATTTCTGTACATAAAACAAGTGGCATCTGCGGTATGCTGCTTTTGATGCTTCAAGCAACTAAAGCAGATTGGCAGCAATACGGTTGTTTGAAGTCGTGTCCTGAACGTGCGCTTTTCCAAGCAAAAATGTATTTGAAGTCTAGATGCACAAGAAATTTAATGCACAAATCAGATGCAGATGGAATGAATTTCAATTTCTTGAGTCTGTTTGCTGTCCCAGGCCGTCGAAAAAAGTCTGTTTGCTGTCTCTTTTACTAAGACAACCAGTTACCATAATTTCAACATGCGTCTCCATCAGACAGGAAAAGGCTAGATTACTTAAAAATGCTCACGCCTTTGTATCATCTTCAGTGACTATTTTTTGAACCAGCAGCGTCATCTTAAGAGTTCCTGTTTGTTCCTGCATTAGAAGACATTCAAGTGATTATTAAACAGCATGTTTACTAATGTTATGTGGCCCATATGGCCATATCAGCTTACATACTCAAATGTTATTTTTCCTTGCAGGTTCTATTGACCGTGCATGTTCTAACACTACAGCACCAGCACCTGCGCCTTTACCATCACCCAAAAATTTCTCCCTCCCAACAGACCGTAACTACTGCAACTGGCTGTTATTTAGATTTTCCTTTGAAAAAGACTTCTTGAGAACTTTTGATAAAAAGACCATTTCCATTTTCTCTGTGATCTGATCATCAATTCATCACTGCCTGTATAATTTTGTATGCACAGCCTGTCAATTAGCTTACTGCGGTTTGGGAGGCACATGCAAGAATGGGACAGGCCTCAGCTACCACTGCGAGTGCAGCGAGGGTTTCAGTAACCTTCTGAACATCACCACAATGCCATGTTTTCAGAATTGTAAGATCAACGGACTCAAGCCACTTGTCCATGATTGTGCACCGTATTCCCTAGCTAACTAGTGTCAAAATGTCATTGTTTCAGGTTCAATCGGTGCGGATTGCGCAAGCATAGGGCTCTCTCCATCCTCAAACTCTTCCAGTTCTCCTGCACCACCGGGATCTGCTGGCATATCTAACAATGGTAATGCACCTGCATATGGTATAACTTTTTTTCCAGATGTGTTCTACCGGACATGTTCTCTATTTGCTTCATGGGATTATTCAGAAAAGTATACCATTTCTATTAACATTGTTCGAACTTTGCAGGGGCGATTTCACATCAAATTCTACTTCCCTTGCTGATGTTGGGCTCACTGATGGTCTGTCAGGCTATATAGATAGAGAATGGAGCATACATAGTACATTTGAGCTAGATTATTTCTACCACGGACAGGATAGAGCAGTTAGCCTGTTAGAGATGTACACCTTTTGGGATGTTTGATGTGTTGTCCAGTGTCCACGTTATGGTTCTTTTATTCTGTATGAGATTTGATCACATTCATGTGAATTAAAATGGAATAAACTGTCTCTGTGAATAACTGAATAAAGGGATGTTTATATGGGCATTACTTTGCTTGAAATGATCTAGGACTACAAAAGCAATATGATATGTTTTTATGGTGCTTATACATTACAAAAGGAGAATATTTTCTCCAGTAGAAATTTGTAATAAAATCGTTGCAAGCCTAGCTGATTCTTTCTTGCTAGGATTCCGCAATTTAAAATGAAATCTGTAAGGTGTTTGATCCTTGATGAAATGATCATACTACAATTCAGGCAAGTTCTTGTATCAGTTCGGCCAGTATTGATACTGGGCCAATATGTACAATGGGCCGGTAACCTACTCACCGTCGGCCTATATAGCTTCTTGCTCGTTGGCCCATTGGTCTAGCTATATTGCATCAGTGCATTGTTCAAATTTTTTTTTCATTTTTTTTCATTTTTGTTACTGGTCAGCAGAAGGTTCCTAGTAGTAGTGGATTGGAGTAGTAGTAATATGAGTTGTGAACTCCAAGTCCAAGATAGTTCTACAGAGCATGAAAACATTGAATGACTGACTGAAACTTCACTTGGGAGACGATGAATTTCGTGCACTAGTGTGACAAGTTTGATGAGGAACTCGGAGAAAACAACAAGCATGGAAAAGTTGCAGATTCTGAAGATGATGCGATGGCAAGTAGAATAATAAAATTATGTGTATAGAGAATCATAAAATGGACCGGACATCAGAGTCCAGAACAACCGTCGCTGCAGGCAATATTCAGCTCCGGGAGCACCAGGATATGGGGGCTCTCAAAGACATGTCTCGCTGTCTCCCCTGCTCTGAATTTTTTTGTTCGCAATTTTGGGGTCACGTAGCAAGCTGCCATCTTTTCAGAAAATGGAATAGTAGTTAAAACAGGAGTAAACAAACACATATATAGAATCAAGAATTCAGAAATAGTAGTTAACACAGTAGTAAACAAAGTATATGTTGTCATATGTTGGAACCGAAATAGTCATAGTTAGAGATGATCTGCAATAGTTTCTACCAGTATGGGAGGTTCCGTTCATTTTTTTTGTCTAATCAAATACTACTATACTCCATAAATCTATGATAAGACCTTTTTTAACCAATAGTATATCACCATAACTTCAACTTGTAGCAGAACTTTTTTTACCAATAATAGAACCTATAAATCTATGATAATACCACATCTACTGATAATAATATTAGTCATAAAAATACTTACGGCAGAGACCATCGTAGAGTTACTCAACAGTTAACATAGGAGTAGACGTAGTACTGGAGTAGTAATTAACATTAACAGCATGCTGTCAATGTTTATCACTAGTATGTCCAATGGCTGCTTGCATCGATCCTTTGAGTCGTTCAGCGAATCGCTCGTCCTTGTCTCATAGCTACAGAAATTCTATTGTATCCACGCAAGTGCGATTTACTCCATTTTCTAGTGTCTCCGTTTTTTTTTCTCTTCCTGATACAGTAGATGATATACCTGTTCATCACTTGTTTCTGCAGAGAGGCGAGTAAAAAGGGTTCCTTGCTGTAACAGCAAGCAACCTCACTCCCAAGAATACTGTTAAAAAACAAACAGATGTGAATCTTTCACAGGGAAGCAGGTGAACGGTGCAAAGACATGCGTGCCCTTTTCGTTTTGAGAAAAATTAGGGAGAGAGAAACCTTCTTCCAACATTTTTCGCTGTTCATCTGGAAACACATCTTTTGGCTATTCAAACAAAGCCAAAATAAAAAAGAAAAGAAAGAAATGCAGAGGGGCCTTGAATAGTAATTGCACCCTGATAAATTAGACCATCGCCACATTACTCCAAAGCCTTTTGGTGTCGTGAGGGGCTCATTCGGTTCACAGAATTTTCAAAACGCAGGAATAGGAAAAACGTAGAAATACTATAGGAATACATGTACAAACCTATGGATTGAAAACAAGAAATTTTCCTATGTTGTTTAGCAAGCCAACCAAAGGAAGGCAAACATTAGGTTGGAGTGAATTATTTTTTCCTATGCTTTTCCTTCAAAAATGAAGGAATGGAAAACTTTCCTATAGTTTTCCTATGGTGCATTCCTATGAAACGAATGGTAGTTTAGAATCTATTTCTATTCCTATGATTTTCCTTTGCAATTCTTTGAAACGAATAAGCCCGGTTCTGGTACCTTCTCTGGCCACCGTCATAGTAGGCTTTAAAAAATGTTCAAGGACAGGGCTCGTTGTCAATCACTGAAAAGAGCTAGTATTCCTAGGAAAAAATCACACAACAGCTATAACCAGAAAATTACTGGAACAAAAAATAAATAAGGCCGCGTAGGTGTAGTACGGAGAAAAAGGACAATATGCCACTTCATTCGGTGAGTTTCGACGAAATGCCACCCAATACGATGCAAAAAATAAAATGCCACTCCATAGTTTATCTTTAGGATATTTTACCACTTTGAGAGGTTTTAAGACCAAAATACCCTGAAGAGAGAGGAAGAGGAGAAGAGAAGGATGGGAGCGAACGTTGAAGGCGGCGGCGTCCGTGCTCATCGCCTATGAGCGATAAGCGAGCGCGGGCGGCGCCGGAGGCGGAGAGCGCACGCGGGCGGCGTCGGAGGCGAGCACATGCACGCTGGGGAGCCCTCCGCGTCGTCGTCACCTCCTCCCTCCCATCGGTGCTGCCCTCCTCTCTCATCGCCGCCGCCGTCCTCCCCGATTAGCACCGTCGTCTTCCTCCCCCATCGCAGTCGCAGTCTTCCTCCCTCGTCGTCTCCACCGTCTCCCCACCCCCCTCCCCTCGGTCCGCCCGTCGCAAGCCGCCCCATGCGCTCGCCGCCCACCGCCGCCGAGCATGAGCGCCGTTCGGCTCAACCTCCCCCTCTCCTCCCTCTTCCTCTCTTTCTATAGCTAGGGGTATTTTGGTATTAAAATCTCCTAAAGTGGCAAAGTATCCTAAAAGTAACCTATTAAGTGGCATTTTATCCTTTACAATATATTGGGTGGCATTTCGTTGAAACCCCCGAATGGAGTGGCATATCGTTCTTTTTCTTGTGTAGTATGCCCTATTTGCTAAAAAAATAATGAATTATCTGTTTTTTTATACTAGCTATGTGAGGATATAAACAAATAAATTAACTACTATAAAATTTAAAAAATTGTTTTCGGCAAAAATCTTATATAGAGAAAAACTTACGTACGTTAAACTTATAATTTGATAGCTTGGGAACTGTGCAAACAGTAATCTACTCACTCCGTTCCAAAATATATTTATTTTCCATATACCTCACACATAATAAACAAAACCAAAAACTAAAATATCATTGCTTTATTAAATTCCAATGTAATTACTCCCTATCTTACCTACTCCCAGTATATTTATCCATTATACTCATAAACTCTGAAGCAATGAGTATTTGAAATGGATAAACGAATAAAAGCTAAAAATAAGCTTATTCTAAGATAGAGTGCGTAAAAATAAACCTATTTCCAACCCCGAAGATTCAGTTCAATTTTGAAGTGTCCTAATAAATCCCCGGCGTAATGTTCAGAGAGAGGAAAGCATCCATTTCTTGCAATGAAAGGTGGCTCCTCTCCTCATCTTGCGTGCCTGAATGACACGAAATGCTGCCTTCTTCTGCGAAAGATTATAATGAAACGATGATTGAACTACTCTACCAATACATAGGCCTGCAGATAAAGCCCAGCTCAGGCCCCGTTTAGTTCCCAAAAGTTTTTCTCAAAAACATCACATCAAATTTTTTGACACATGCGTAGAGTATTAATTATAGATTAAAAGAAAAACTAATTGTACGGTTAGAGGAGAAATCACGAGATGAATCTTTTGAGCCTAATTAGTCTATAATTAGCCATAAATGCTACAGTAACCCACATATGCAAATGAAGGATTAATTAGGCTCAAAAAAAATTCGTCTCGCGGTTTCCAGGCGAGTTATAAAATTAGTTTTTTTATTCGTGTTCAAAAACTACTTCTGATATACGATCAAACATTCGATGTCATCCAAAATCAGGCCCTAGATGCAAAAGAAAATGAGCATTCTGAACATAAAAGGACACGAAATATTCAGGCTTCCCTCTCTGGGGAACTTATGATGATTTGACGTGAGTAAAGCAGCAGCATAACATAAATTACTGCCACAAGCAGACGCAGCAGTGCCAGGAGTGCTCCTATATCAGTAGGTCGCTGTTCCTTGACATTTGTATACAAATCGCAGAGAAATGCTTGTTTTTATCTTTCTTGTTTCTTGTTCCTGAAAGAAAGCTGAGCTGCAATCCTGTTGCTCTACAACCCCCTCCTCTCTTATCCAAGCTACTGTTTGTTTTCTGATCTTTTGGGGTTAGGTCTAGCTCCTTTCTGTGGATTTCTGCGCTCTCATATACTCTACAGTTCATCTCTGCCGCTCAACACATGCTCTATGCTGTGTCTTGTAGTTGAAGTTCGTGTGTGCTCAAAAAGTTTAAGTTAGTGCTTTTTTTTGAAACTTTAGTTTAAGTTAGTACTAATGTGACAATGAAATTGTTGTGTGAAATACTGTAGTACTGAAATGTGCATGCACGGGTGCACTAGCCACAAGAACACTAACAAGCATCAGAGCTGAAGAAGATAGAAGTAGGAGAAGTTTTTCATTGTTCATCTACGGAAAGATGTTTAAATAGCAAGAATTGAACAGAGCAAGACGATGATGTGCAGCTACGATCAATTACAAAGTTCATGGCAAAGATGGAACGCAAGGGAAGAACAAACAACAGAGAAAAAAAAACAAATGAAAGGAGAGGAGGAGGAGAAACAAAATGGCAGCATTAACATCTCTCGCCCTCGTCCGCTCCCTCTTTTTGTACACAACAAACAAGCATCTACTTACAGCAGCATTACACTCAATGTTCAATCTCCAAGAACTCAACAATGTCGTTACACACACCAACCCATCGAAGCCTGCGTGATTGATCTTCTCAGCAATGTCCTTCTTGGCTGCAGTACTGTCTCTTGCTCCGTGCAGCAATGGCGACGCAACCAGGAAGAGCAAGCTTAGGCAGCTTAGCAGCAATGGTCATCAATGGCGGAGTGGTGAACGAGAACGACGCGTATATGCATTGCGTGGTCGTCCCAAATGTCAGGGCATGAAGAGCTTGTCGCCGCACTTGCAGCGCCACGCCTCCGGGTAGTACTCGAGAGGGAAGCTCCGGCCTGGCTGGATGGCCACGTGCACCGGCCGGCATGGGTGGCAGCCGCCGCACCGGCTCCGGCACGTCGGCGGCGACGACCCCGGCCCGACCAGCCTCCGCCGCCCCGCCACCGCCGCCACCGCCGATTCCCAGCTGGAGTAGTACACCTCCTCCGCCACCGCGGCGCCGCCGCCGCCGTCGCCGCTCCTCTTTCTCGCCGAACTGCACGCCCCTGCAAACACGACGGCCGGCACGCGATCGAGCGCGTCAGAACAAGCATGGAATGCGAAGAAACCGATACCGCGGGAGTTGACATACCGAGGGAAGCTGAGAGGAGGAAGACGAGGAGGATGAGGAGCGGCGAGGCGGCGACCGGGACTCTCCGTCGGCGGCCGCGGCGCGCCGAGGCCATGGCCGGTACGTAGCTCGCGAGATCTCGAGACGAGCAGCTAACAGCAAGCGCGGTAGCGCGGCCTACTGTCCCGGCAGTAGTGAGGTGGTAGGCTAGAGGGAGAAGAGAAGTGGAGAAGCAACAAGCAGCAGCGCGCGTGCGTGCGCGAGTCAGCTCAGCTTCAGCTTCGCACGAGTCATGGGTGCCTGCGGGGTGAAAGAAAGAGGAGACGCAGTGAGCGAGCGTGTGGCGCCACCGTGTCGCAGAGGGTGGCGTGCGGTTGGCGAGGCGGTGGATGGCTGGCTTTTCTCGTTCTCGTCGTCGTGGCTATTCTACTTGGGGGGCGTTTCCACCATCTGTGTGCGACGCGACGACGCAGCAGTCTGGCAGTCTGCGCGGTGGTGGCGGGGGCCGTCGCCCGTCGGTCTCGGCCTCGCGATTCGTGCGGGACCGGGGCCTGCCTGGCACTGCGCGCGGTGGCCGTGCGCGCACGCACGCACCGTCTGATCGTCGTCGATCGCGTACGGCCGCCGTCCGTCCGATGCTCCCTGCCGCATGCAAGCACCGAGAGATCGGTCAATCGTTGTGCAGTGCAATGCCATTGCCAGCTAGTACCCCTCCAGTAGTAAAAAAAAAATTCATGGTGTTCTGCTCGATCGTAGTACTCCTCCGTAGCAATGGAGCAGACACACTATTGGCGGCCTGGAATCCCGGATGGCATGAAGCCGCTTCCTGTTGTGTTGGGCCACGACGGCGAGCTCGTGCGTATCGAGCGTGCTAGTAGTAGACTGGGGTCAGTTTGGGGGAGTTTCTATCTGCTGCAGCTTCTTCTAGCTTCCTCAAATAATTCAGCTGTTGGTCATTCTGAGAAGTTGTAATTGAACTTCTATTTTTTTTATTCTTAAAAACTTGCTACCAATCAACTGCTTCTCAGAAACGCCCTAGTACTACGTTGTAGAGTGATTCTCCACCGAATACTCGTCGTTGCAGGTTTGGAACCCGTAACGTGACAGGCCGCGACGATCGATCGCTTGAACACGCAGTTCGTGCGGTGCTCTACTACAGTACTACAGAAGCTCGTCGCTTCCCCAGCTGCTCGAACAGTTTTTGTTTGCTTGGATCTGTCACCGAGAGGCGCCATTTGATCTAGGGTGGCTAGATTCCTCCTACTAGCTGCAAAAGGCCGTCACATCGGAGACGTCTATCCTTCATGACCTGCTCCTAGTATACTCCAGCTTTCTCTCCTCGATAATTTCATCGATTATAGAGGGCCAAGTACACACTTGGTACCACATGGCTCTGACAATATTGCTCTTAAGCACCGACCGATCTGCTACCGTACTTGCTTTTTTTTGTAAAAGATGAAAAAGCAGGAATTGAACTCACTCACGGCCACCGCTAGAGTAGCACGCCTCCAGAATACTCGACCAGGCTACCATGGCATGCAACATGCATGCATTCGGGCCTCCGAACTTTGTATTCTCCTGTAAAAATTTCTTACGGCTGCTAGTATGAGGCCCAGTTTAGTTCACAAACAAAAAAAAAATCACCCTATCATATCAAATGTTTAGACACGTGTATAAAGTATTAAATATAGAAAAAAACTAATTACACAGATTGTGAGTAAATTGCGAGACGAATCTTTTAAGACTAATTGCGTCATGATTTAATTATATGGTGATACAGACATACAGTAAACATTTATTAATGACAGATTAATTAGACTTAATAAATTTGTCTCGCAGTTTATGGATGAAATCTATAATTTATTTTATTATTAGATTATATTTAATATTTTAAATATGTATCTGTATATCGTAAAACTTTTCACCCCTCGAACTAAATCGGGCCTGAGTTCAGAAATCCAAATTCAGATTTCCTGATGTGGACGTGACAGCCGGATCTATCCTGCAATCCAAGCAGAGGCTGTGTTTAGTTCCTTTTAAAGTTGGAAGTTTGGGTTGAAATTGGTACGATGTGACTGAAAAATTATGTGTGTATAACAGGTTGATGTGATGGAAAAAGTTGAAAGTTTGGGTCCAAAATTTAGATCTAAACACAGCCAGAATTTACTAACGAAACATTACCCCGAGACGCAGCATGATCAAAGGGCACGTTTCACAAATTGACACTGTAGAAATGTTGCATGGATCGATGGAAGAGGAACAGGCCATCACATACGGCATCACCCCGACAGAGGATCACACGAGCCATCAAATCAAACGGCCTTGAAACGCCTTAACAACTCGCAGTACCGTGCACTATCCAGTACTCAATTGATTTCTAAATATTTAACGCATTTTATTTTTTAAATATAGTTGATCGTTTATTTTATTAAGAAATTTAAGTAATTATTAATTCTTTTTCTATCATTTAATTTATTATTAAATATACTTATATGTATACATATAATTTTACATATTTTACAAAAGTTTTTAAATAAGATAAACGATCAAACATATACTAAAAAAAATCAACGGTATCAAATATTTAGAAACGTAGAGAGTACTACTACACTTAAAGGGCTAAAGGAACGATTTGTCATAAGAAAAAAAATTGAGTGTGTACTAAAGCCGATGTATGCAGGAGACTTAAAAAGGCCAGGCCAGATAAGGTAGTCTATGTGCACGATAGTGAATGAAATTAAAGGCGAAAGCTATCAACAAACGAGATCATCGATCACATGTCCTACGTGTACTCGTGTCGATTAATTGTTCCGTTGCTGGTCAAAACGGGTCTGGATCCTCCTAGCTCATGAGAGGTTGAAGGCTCAGTCCGATGCTATTTGCTCCCGGTTTTGAACAAAAGAAGGGTCAGACCAATGTGACATACCAAGATCGCTGTCCCCCCAGTACTCCCAATCATGTTGCTAGTTAACAGAGAAAACAAGCGATTAACGTGCATTGTGATGTTGAGAGCTTAACTAGTGGGGAAATTAGCTACCAATCGAGC
Organism: Oryza meridionalis; assembly: GCA_000338895.3. Classification (NCBI taxonomy): domain Eukaryota; kingdom Viridiplantae; phylum Streptophyta; class Magnoliopsida; order Poales; family Poaceae; genus Oryza; species Oryza meridionalis. The sequence continues at coordinate 3,417,505 of CM002526.2, forward strand.
TGCGTGTACAAAGTAAAAGTTTATATCAGTTTTGTAGTATCAAACTAAAGGTTTTGTTTGGGATCAGCTTATCAATTAGTACTAGAAGATACTCTGTCCAGTCGTAAATATTTCATTTGATGTTTAGGGTAATATTTAGTCAAAATTTTAACCACCAATAACATCTGAAGTGTTTGTTTTTTTTATAAAAAAAGTACGAGTAGCTAGGTATATTTTCAAGAATATTATTACTCCCTCTGTTTACAAACTAAGCACTTTTGAAATAGTGCTCAGTCATACATTTTTTAACTTTGATTATCAATAGTAAAAAGAATTAACAAAGATTGAAGATTTAAGAATGATGTTACTAGACATATTGTTAAAACGACTATCATAATACGTAGCAACTCCTTTTATTTTAAATATTTTCCTTGTATATATGTTATTAGTCGAAGTAGTGTATTGGAGGGAAGCCAAAAGTGCTTACGTTTGTCGATGAGGAGAGAACCGTAGTAACATAAACATATAAACTTATTACTTCTATATTTTCTAAAATTACTATAGTATAAATTAATGGCTAAAAAACATAAATTTTACTGAGTAATATTTTTCTTTGCATCAAAATTTTACAACTGGATGAAATGGCATGAAGTAGGGCTGTCAACGAGCCGAGCTCGAGCGAGCTTACCTACCTAAGCTCGAGCTCGGTACAGGCTCGAGCCGAGCTCGAGCCGAGCCCAGCATTACCTTCGAGCTTGAAGGTAGGCTCGGTTCGAGCTCGATCAAGGCTCGGCTCGACTCGAGCTCGATTCATAGAAGCTCGTTAAGACTGTTTCCTTCAGCAATCTGAACTTATCTCCCAATAAAAACTTCTTAACAAGCCAAAGTAGGATTACAAATTCATAATAGAATATAATAGCTTCTCGACAGACATATACTAGAAAGATTACAAATTCATAGTAGTGCATAAGTCATAATAGGATTACTACTTTATAATAGACCAGTGTGTATAACACCATAAGAGACATTACAATATCATGTGTCAATGACTTGACAGAACATAGAGCATCAATTAACATCAAAAGTAGCCCACCGAAAGTTCCCAACATATGTTCCATCTAAAAGCTCTAATATCTAAATATTACTTATACTACTAACACAGCGTACTTCAAATTTCAATTGTCACAAAATATTTACTCTACTATTGGCAATGGCAGTACGCCAATGTGAAACCTCCAAGCACTTTCTTCAAACTAATTGTTGATGCTATGCTATATGCCTGCATTAATGTTTCGTAAAGTTAAATCTGAAACCATGTGCAAAGATTATAGGTAATGTTTCATCAGTGATGAGGAATTGATATGGTAGCAATAGATAATTTATATAACCTCAAACATATACCTGACAAACGAGTCTAATTGCTGCCCACAACCGAATTTGCAGTTGAAGCTTGAGTTGGGACAAGGACAATAAAATTAGTATCATCCTCCTAGTATGAAACAAACAAGTAAACACAGATTATTAGATTGTGTATCTCTATTAATTGGTTAGAAACATGAAAATATAAGAACTTACTAAATCTGTGCTTTTGTGGTGGCCTCCTCTAATCCAACTAGATGTACACACCAAAGCTTGTACTGTTGATGGGAGTAAAGAGCTGCGATAATCACTAATCACTCGACCCCCTGTGCTGAAAGCTGATTCAGATGAGACTGAGGTGATGGGAATAGTAAGAATATCCTTGGCCAACTTTGCCACAATTGGATACTTTAATTCATTCATCCTCCACCACTGAAGTAGATTGAAACTTTTTGCAGGAATATCCTCAACAGGATCATCTAAGTACCTCTTTAAATCTGACTTAGGAAGACTTGCAGCATTCTTTGATTTCATATACTCATGAAATTGGCTAGCAGCAGAGAAATGACTACTAGTAGTGCCCAGAGATGTACTAGTAGATTGAGTGGTGGCATCATTTTCCTTTGATGTGCTCTGGAGTTCACTTTCATATGATGCATGCAAAGATTTCAATGTGGATTCCACATTTGCAAGTTTCTTAGGAAGTACAGTTTCTTCATACAAAGCAGGGAATGTGTAGTTAATCATACCCATCTTAAACCTTGGGTCTAGAACCAAAGCAACTGCAAAAAAAAGTATTGCATTCTGGGCCCCAGTACTTCTCGAATTTTTCAAGCATTGCATTTGCCATTTCTTTAAGAATTGGGTCTTTGGACTTCAACAACTGACCTAGTACCCTCTTAATATCGACAATGTGAGAATAAAAAATGTTAGATGTTGGGTAGGTTGAACCTGAGAACTCCTCAGTGGCCGCATGAATAACAGAAAGGGCATCATTGACTTCACAATATAGATTCCATTCCTCTGGTGTTGCAGCCACCTATAGTTTGCATCTCCTGCAGCATATACATCCAAGGCAGACCTATAAAAAAATGCAGATTGCAGCATTTTGAAGGTTGAGCCCCACCTTGTGCAGGAATCAATAGCCAAACCCATGTCACTTTTAAGGTTGAGAGAATCAATATCAGCACTGAACTTGTATGCTCAATTGTTTGATTTCTTGATGTACTTGATAGTGTCCCTAACTTTGTCAATTATATGCTTAATCACAGCCAGACCATCTTGGACAATTAAGTTCAGAATGTGAGCACAACAGCGGATATGAAGGAATTTTCCATAAAACCAAAGTGAACCACGTTTTGTAAACTTGGCAAGCAACAGGTTAGCAGCACTGTCATTACTTGAGGCATTGTCAAATGTGATGCTAGCTATCTTGTCCTCAATTCTCCATGAAGCAAGACAATCAGAAATGGCATTAGCAATAACTATACCAGTATGTGGAGGCTCCAACTCAAGAAAGTTAATAACACGACAATGCATTGACCAATCTGCATCTATGTAGTGGGCAACAAGGCTCATGTAGCAAATTGTTTGGTTAGAGGTCCAAAGATCACATGTGAGGCTTATCTTTCTAACATCTTTGAAAGTCCTCTTCAGTTTTTCTTTTTCAGATTCATAAAGCCTCATACAATCACTTCTAATGGTATTTTCCATTTCTCCTTTCTTCTTCTTTGATGGCACAGTGCATTCTTCAAAGAAATCCCACAATGGAGATTTCTTTTTCCTGGTGGCTTTAGTTGGGTTTCCCTCTTGGCCCTCTTCTCCCCTTACTTCACCTGGTACTAGCTGCTGATTCGGTTGTGCTTCTGTTGCTGCTATGCCATCCCTATTGCTCGGTGACTCGATCTCTATAGATAGCTGTCTTTGCAGGTTTACAGACATCTACAAAAATTAAAAATACCAACTGCTATCAATATATATTCTGCACAAGGGAAGGAATCAAACAAGTACAACAAGAAAAGCATTGCCATCAATTTACCTTGGCAAATGGCAAACACACGGTGTTCTGCAACCTTCAGTCTTTCTTCAGAAGAGGAGCACAGCAAGATAAGTACTACTCCATGTCTCCACCTAGTCCATAAAATTCAATGTAAATCAATAACATCCATCAAGCAACTAAACACTACACAGTTAATACATGTAGGGCCCTAGATACATGTGGGTGCAAAAGAAATAAAAATGTAAAACAAAGAAAGAAGAGGAAACTTACTCAGATCCGAGTCGTCGGTTCGTCACTCACGGCGGAGGCGGTGGGCTGCTGCTGTCCTCCATGGGGTTCTTCCTGGACAGGAGAGGCGAAGGATGGACGGTGCTTGGCTAGATCCACAGCAGTGGTCAGTGGAGCACTAGAGCAGCCTATTGTAGATCTAGAAGAGAAATGTTTCGAGGAAGAGAGCAAATGAGCTAGGGTTTGGATACGGGATGGGGATATAAGGGAAATAAATGGTTAGGTGATGGACTGCTGTTGGTGGTAGGATTTTGGAATTGGAGTGCAGGAGAAATTGGGATGGGTAGCGGGAGTGAAAATTTCAAGCTTCTGCCGAATAGCTCGAGCTCGGCTCGGTAGAGCTCACGAGCTTCGAGACAAGCTCGAGCTCAGCTCGAATCTTTGCCGAGTCGAACTCGAGCCGAGCTTGCGACGAGCTGAGCTCGAGCTGCTTGCGAGCTCCGAGCTTTTTTGACAGCCCTAGCATGAAGTATGCCTGAGTGTGGAAAAAAACATAAGACCTATTCGATATACATGATTTCTAAATCACAGGAATAGAAAAAACATAGAAATATTGTAGGAATGCACATGCAAAATAAATGATTGGAACATATGAGTTTTTTTTCTACACTGAGCTAAACAAAAGATGATAGAGTGGATGTGTTTTCATTCCTATGGAATTAGTACATTTTGGAGGATTGGCATAGTGTTCCTATAGAAAATTTTCCTTTGAATCCTACGAAACGAATGCATAAATAGTACTTATTTATAAGGAACTGAGATTTTCTCAGGGAATCTTTTAAAATGAATAAGGGCTAAGCAAGGTGAAACGATCGATAGAGTAGCACCAAACGGTATCCGTATACTGTGCACACAAGTGGATGCCGGCAATTGGATCCCATCGGGGCAAGCGGTCACATCGAAATGACCAAAAGCGACCGAGCAGCTGTGGCCCGTGCCCGTGTCGTGTTTGGGGCGCGCTTCCTACTAGTGAAGGCTCTCGTCCATTATTCAAGCGAGACCATGCTACGCGCGCGCTACGCAGTCACGCACGCATGTGCCACCCAGACCAAACTTGGTTTTCGATTACTCCCTCCATTCCAAAATATAAGTCATAGCCACCTTAACCCAAAGATTAAAAAATACTCCATCCGTTTCAAAATATAAGACACAACCACCCTTAATCCAAAGATCACTAAACAATTACTATCATCTCCTAGTTTGGATCACCCTAATAAATATAATGCATGCATCCAATAGAATTAGAGATCTTGAGAGTGGAGGATTTAAAAAAGTAATAATTTAATAGAGAAGAGGTCCTAATTGATTGTTTGCATGCATCCATGCCTTATATTATGGAACGGAGGGAGTAGTTATTATCAATACTCTCTCCATTCCAAAATAGTCACAACTACCCTTGACCCAAAGATCAAGAAGCAATTATTATCACCTCTTTGTTTGAATCAATCCAACTAATACAATACATGTACACAATAGAATTAAATATCTTGTGAGTGTATGATTTAAAAAATAATAATTTATGAGAGAAGAAATGCTAATTAATTGCCATGCATGCATGCCTTATACTCCATTATGAAACATCTCTAAAAAGTAGTTGTGCCTTATATTTTGGAATGGAGGGAGTACTTCTCCCTTCGTTCCATTTTAAGTGTAGCCATGGTTTTCCGCGTCCAACTTTGATTGTCCGTCTTATTTGAAAATATTTTAAAAAAATTTAAAAACATAAGTCACGAGTAAAGCATTATTCATGCTTTATCATCTTATAAAAATAATAATTATTATTATAAAAAAAATTTAAATAAGACGGACGATCAAAGTTGGGACGAGGGAGTATCTTTGATTTTACCCATATCGCTGGCGATGGCCTTTTGACCGTTTGCAATATATCACCAAAACTCAATTTTCTTTTAATATACAGTACAGTAGTAACGTGTAATCCTTTTGGCGTTCCGGGGGGATAAAAAAAAAGGCACCGCGTCGCACGTACGTACTCGTCTCGTCTCGTCCGTCCGGTGCACGGGGGCTATGCGTGGAATGAGCCTATCTGCCTCCCCGCACAGCATGGGATGGGAGCTCTGGTACTAGGCTCGATTGGTGGAACAGTGCCCCTACGAATCGTACGCTACGACCCCCGATTTGACTGCTCCCTGGGGCCCCCGCGTCCCGCGCGCGAGGATGCATGCATGCATGCAATCACTGGTGAACTTGCGTGCAACCCCACCATGCTGCACACTCACTGTGCTGCGAGCTGCCTACTTCTACTTCTACTACCATGCAGTAATTAATCGTCACAATCTGAATCACAAATGCAATTTGCTAAGGAAAATACTATAAGTACGATGTTTTTTATGTTTTTGGTTACAATCTTTGTACGATTTGACGTCGTTTGCCATCCAGCTACGAGAGAAAACGTTTTCTTTTCTAGGGCTGGAACTTGCAGCTGTTAACATAAGTGTTTGATAGTAATGATATCGTAGACAAACATCGTATGTGTAGCATCTCTCGTTGCTAACGTGGAATCACAAATTTGTGCGTTTCTTTGGCGATGTAAAGTAAAAGTATCTGTCACGGTGTCACTCATGCCACGCTCTTTTTGCGTAGGGGCATGCATCTCCAACGCCTGCAAACTCTCTAGCGTACAATCCAACACGCAGTGATATATAGACCCTGGCTCAGGAGTATAGCGTAGCGAGCGGCAGTGCAGTAGTAGTACGGGAAAGGCGCAATGGGGTATCCGGTTGAGGGGGAAAAGGGGTGTGTGGCCGTGTGGGTGGGGGAGCAGGAGAGGGTGGGTTGGCTACACACTCCCGTGAAAAGGGAGGACGGCCACACGTGCAAACCCACACGGGAGCTCTGTCTCTCGCAGCCTTCCCAGTACTACTCCTTGGACCATTCCATACATTGGCCAAAATTCCTAAAATTGCGTTACATTAACTGTTTAGACATATGCATAGAGCATTAAATGTGAACGAAAAAAACGAATTGCACAGTCTACATGTAAATTGCGAGAAGAATCTTTTGAGCCTAATTATGCTATGATTTCACAATATGGTGCTACATTAAACATTTGCTAATAACGAATTAATTAGCTTTAATAAATTCATCTCACAGTTTACATGCGGAATCTGTAATTTGTTTTGTTATTAGTCTATGTTTAATATTTTAAATGTGTGTCCTAAAAAAAATTTTGGAGGATGAACTAAACACGGCCATTGTCTTCTCCTCCATCGCCAACTACTCCTAGCTACTACTCCTACTGGTTGATTACTGTCACTTGTAGTACCATGATTGTATTCACACCGTAGTGTAGTTGTACACTTGTACTCCTACGTAGTACCGGCGCAGTAGTACCTGTCTGGCTGTCTCGAGCGTTCACTGTATTGTACTTAGCAGAGTATTGTATTATTGTATTAGCAGGGGATTGATTCAAGTGTTCAGCTCAAATATGATTCATCGGCGTGCGGGGTTTCAAACTCCTGATTGATCCAACCCGTTGCCGCTTTTGTTCACGCTAACCCCATGCTCTGCAACGTTAGAAACGGACCAGCTTTACGAGTTCTCTCATGAGGGCTCTCCCCATCACGGAAACGGCCATGTGAGACAAGCATGGAAGAAACTGAGTGCCAGCCAGCCACTGCATGCTCGCGTTGCAGCGCATCAACGCCCATCGCCCAGCTCGTAAAGGGGAACGAAGCTGAAAGCTCGCACGAGCAGGAGCTAGCAGCGGCCACCGGCGAGCCCGATCGAGCGATGTATAGACCGGTCAAACGTTTCCCCTCTTCTCGAGTGGCCACCACCGGTCGGTCGGAGAGCAAAGTGACACGTGGCGACACACAATTGGTCCAACGGCGTCGTGAACCTCTCGCTGACCGGCTCGTGGCTGGCCGTATTGACCGGGCCGAGCGTGCGGTCGCGGGGGGCGGGGGGGTGGGGAGGGGCCCAACCGGCCCGAGTGGTGGGGCCGGGGGGAGGGAATCGTATCCCCGACACGTGGGCCCGTCATGTGGTCGTTTCCGTCACCTCGGCATGGGGTGCACGAGGGGGTGCACGCCTGCTGCTGCTGCTGCTCCGTCCAATGGATGATGAATGAAATGGCCGCGTAAATTCACCGTCCCTTTTCTCCCAGTCCCCACACGCTGACACGCGCACGTACGCGCGGTGACAGACATGTGGTCCCCGCGTGTCAGAGTCCTGACCTTCACTCACGTACTGTACTTGCCAGATCGTGTACTACGGGCTACGTAGTATTTGGCATAGCTACGTAGTACTTACTTCCACCGTCCAAAAAAAATCAACTTGTGTTGTCGAGGGGTGAGGCTAGAAGCGGAGCTGGGTGAAACTCTATCATAAAATGAACTAGAGAGGTGAAGCTGGGTGTTTAGGGAGCTCCACAACCACTCCAGACCTAGCTCCTGAGGCTAAATTTAGGAGTTGGAACTATAACAAATACAAATAGACTTCTAGCTCCGTACTCCCTCCGTCCTTAAAAAAAATCAACCTAAAAAGGGACGTGACCCCTCGACAACACACGTTGATTTTTTTGGACGGTGGAAGTAAGTACGGAGAACAGAACTCCATACTCCTAGCTGCTACTTGTACTTGTATTTGCTTTTTTTCTCTCTTCGAAATGGTGCGATCGATCTAGCTAGTTTTTGAGTAGAAGCATTTGTATATGGTGTGAGATAACAAGGTAAGTAGTAGGAGTACGTATGTTCCTCGGTCGTGGCTGATGGAGCACGAACCTCCGCAGTAGCTAGCTAGCTGGATCTACGCACAAAAGAAATACTCCCTTCGTTCTGTAATAGATGACACTGTTGACTTTTTTTCACATGTTTGACCATTCGTCTTATTCAAAAAATTTATATAATTATAATTTATTTTGTTATGAGTTGTTTTATCACTTATAGTGCTTTAAGTGTGATTTATATCATATACATTTGCATAAAACTTTTAAATACGACAAATGGTCAAACATGTAATAAAAAGTCAATGACGTCATCTATTAAAAAATGGAGGTAGTAACTAGTATAAGTAGTAAAAAACAAGCCGGTGATACGTCGTACTACTAGTACTATACATGAGTCGCGATTGAACATGCTCCTATGCATGGGTGGATCTGTCACAACGTGTACTACATGTCCTCGGTCGGATGCATCAACTCACGCACAGTACCCGCAAAGGGACAAGACGCGGTACAACCAGGCAAATTAACCAGCTAGCCTTTCCCGTTGTTGTTTAAGCAGAAACGCAGCATCGATATGATCGGACCTACACCTACTCCGATCGGTTGGTACGTTGACACGTTATTATGTTCTTGACGGCGAGTGATCACAGTCGCACGGTGAGACAACCTGCTTACACGGTTATTGTAAAAGTGTGACGATCGATCAGCTAGCTACTACTCTCTCAACCAATAAATTCTTGACCTAAAATGAGATGGATATGTACAATAAATTTAGATAAAAGTATAATTTAACGTGTTTAGATTTATTATACTAAATTATATTTTATTTTATTTTAGATTAAGTATTTTTAAGACGAAGGAAGTAGTGGTAACTGATAAGGGTACGAGGATTGAGCTGACAAGACGGTTTACTTCGCCGTCCGGATCAAGCTGGCATGTACAGCGTGTATGCGTACTGGATCGATTGGCTAGCAAGCGCAAGATGGAGTAGAATGCACTAGTTGAACAATCCAATCGGGATGCGTTGCATGTATCACACGCACAATTGTACGTAGGCTTAGCATTAATTGTACGTAGGCTTTACATTTACACACGGCACTCCATCGATCTCTCCATCTGCAAAACACTGTTCGAATGTTGGGCTGGCATCAGCTAGCTTTGCCCATCTAGCAGTACGCACGTGTACGTTCTTGTTGCAGTAATTGAAGATATCCACTACACATATATGCAGACATGCAGTGTGGTAAAAGCACTCTTCCATCCTTAAAATATAAACGCTTTCATAATTATTCATTGGAATTAAGGAGATGAGAGAAGTAAAATTTAAATGTGGATGGTTAGATTGAGATTATGAAGTTGATTAATTAAACCAATTTTAAACTTAAAAGGTTGTTAAGATAAGATATATAAAGATGCATGTGTGTTCACAGCACTAATTCCTCTGGTCGATCTGCACCACTGTGTGTGCTTGCTTGCATGCATGGCTGCTGTTTTGCCATAGCCACACTTGTACACGAGTGACCAATCAATGCGTGCACGTCTGCTTCTATCTACCTGCTCGATCGATTGATTGCTCTGCAACCACCGTACACCGGCCGGTGACCGGCCGGCCGGCGTCTCCTGCCCTCTGCTCCTTTCTTCTCCTTCCTCATTCTCTTCTCTGCAAGTTTAATTTGGTTCAGGTCCACATCCTGAAGGAGTAATAGCTTGTCCGTGTGGTACTACGTGAGAATTTGGTTCAGGTCCACATCCTGAAGGAGGAGTAATTTGGTGTGTTTAGTTCACACCAAAATTAGAAGTTTGATTAAAATTAAAACGATATAATGGAAAAGTTAAAAGTTTGTGTGTGTAGAAAAATTTTGATTTGATAGAAAAGTTAAAAGTTTGAAGAAAAAGTTGGGAACTAAACCAGTCCGCAGCTCTCGATTTTATGGCTGGCTGGCATGAACATTCGTCAGTAATGGCTTGCTGTCGAAGAGTTCGATCTGTTGATCGATACGACATCGGTCAACCTAGACAGGACTGTACCTCCGTCCAAAAAAAAAAGACAAACACTAGGTTTCCGTATCAACATTTGACTGTTCGTCTTATATAAAAATTTTTTATAATTAATATTTTCATTATTATTAGATGATAAAACATGATTAATATTTTATGCGTGACTTGTCTTTTTATTTTTTTTCATAATTTCTTTAAATAAGACGAACGGTCAAACGTTGGACACGGAAATCAGAGTTTGTCTTTTTTTTTTGGATGGAGGGAGTATGAACAATCAATGTGAGTGCTCGCAGTTGCTGCAGGCACAGTTCCTGCAGAGCTTATTGCCTTTGACCTGGACGACATCATGGTATGTATAGGACTCGATCAGGACACTTGCAGGTTAATTTCACATGTAAAGAACGGCTACACAATGATATATGCGTATTCAATTATGTGAGATGGATAATTTCTGTAGTTTTCTGTAGTTTCAGCGAAGGCCTTGCACACAAAAGTCAGGCCCGGCAAAGCCTTTGTAGGCCTGCATTACATCTGTAACACAACGTGGACTCTTGTTTGTTTGTCTAGTACTGGGCCAATTAACTCTTTGGTGAGTTCACTCGTCGTTCTTTTCTTCCTTTTTCTAGAGACGCCATGAAAAATTCAGATGTCTGCACCTAATCCTCGTTGAGATTCTCTGAATATGACATGTTACTAGCTCCTTCCACACAAATTAATTCCTAGCGCATCACGTTGTTAGTAGATCATCTCTGTTGGTTTTGTCTCTGGCAGTGAATGAACAGCTGAAGTGCTGAGAGGTGTGAAAGTGGATGCAAAGAAGAGTTCCCTTTGGCTGTGTTTAGGGTGTGTTTAGTTCACGTTAAAATTAAAAGTTTGGTTAAAATTGGAATGATGTGACGAAAAAGTTAGAAGTTTGTGTGTAGGAAAGTTTTGATGTGATAAAAAAGTTGGAAGTTTTTTTTAAAAAAGTTTGGAACTAAACTTGATCTTAGTTCCATGTCAAAATTGAAAGTTGGAAGTTTATATCTGTAGAAAAGTTTTGATGTGATAGAAAAGTTGAAAGTTTGAAAAAAAAGTTGGGAACTAAACAAGCACTTTGTATGACTGAAAACCGTAGAGTTCATAAATTGAGACTGTTGCTGTTGCATGTCTGGTTCTTGGCGGCATCAACTAACACCGTGTTTAGTTCTAAATTTTTTTTAAAACTTTCAACTTTTCTACCGCATTAAACTTTCCTACACATATAAACTTATAACTTTTCCGTCACATCGTTCTAATTTCAACCAGTCTTCTAAATTTGGTGTGAACTAACCACACCCTAATTTGAGTACAGGAAAAGTATTTTAATCTCTCGAGGAAACGTCTCCACGTTATTTGTGTTGTCATCTAAATGATTACTAAAAAAATTATAAACATTCAACAAGGTAGATTAATATATGATAAATCTATTGAAATCTGTCTCCAGGGAGTTGGATGGCTGATGAGACCGCACTTACTGTTCTCTCTCCTTCTCTCTAGGTTCGCTTGAATTCAAGATCTGTAATATTAATTCTCAAATTACGCATGGTTGTTTGATTGCTATTCTTTAGATTATTCCAGAATCGTGCTTGATCAATAACGAAGAAATTCCGATTCACAGATAACTGAATCGATGCATGGCAGGCAGAGCTCTCATCTAGGATCGCAACCAATTGTAACGATCTTGATAGGGATGTGTTTCAACGGACACAAGATAAGGTGGTGGTTGAATCTACGAAGATGAAGATAAAAATTAAACTTTTCACGTAAAATGAGGTGATAATAACATATAATTAATTGATTTTTAATTATTGCAAACTTAAAAAACAGATTAATCTGATATTTTGAACAATTTTCATATAGAAAGTTTTTGCACAAATCACACCGTTTAGTAGTATGAAATGTGTGCCACGAATATTAAAAAATTAATCCACTTTTTTAAGTGGAAACGAACGGAGCCTAAGTATGGACTTCTCGTAAAAACTTACAGCCACTTATTCCATACGATCTGAGCCACGTATTCTCGATCCGATGGTTTGCGTTGTCCCGAAAGAAGATTGCGATCCATGTGTGGTATCCTTTAACGGAGTATACGTAAATAGTAAGGTCTTTTCGTTAAAAATGTAATTCACCGCATGATCTGAACCGCGAATTACCGATCTGACGGTTCTCGTTGGTACCAGGGGATCACTTTGAACGACTCACTAAATAGAAGGGGCTTTTATGAAAAAACGCACGCTCTGCCGCCGCCGTCATCTCCGACGCTTCCTCCGTGGCGGCCACCGGCGCTGCTCGTCGCTGCCCCTTCCCATGGCCATGAGTGGAGTGGACCAAGCTAACTATGGGTGGTCGCCGCGGCAGCATCCGGTTCTAATGAAAGCGACCTCGCGTCTCTCGCGCGGCAGCGTGGAGCGGCGGTTGCTCGCGGTGTGTTTGACGAAATGCCGCGCCGGGACGACGCCGCCATGGCCGGGGCATCCACCTCTGGGACCGCGCGACGCGACGAGTCTTCTCGCGCCTGCAGCGGAAACTCCGTGGTCTCCGCATGATTCGTGTCTTCGTGAGTCGTGACCACGGGAGGGGAGGCGGCATGGACTTTCTTCAGGCCGGCGCCAGCGCACATGTAAGAACGAACGATTCGCTCATCGCTTTTGTCATCATCTAACCAACGATCGATGAAAAGCAATGTTTATCCTGATGGCGCTGAAACAGACAATGTTGCCATCAGATCATGCTTGATTTCTTTTTAATTTTTATTTGTCGACAGCGTGATTCATGCAGCGTGTGCAAAGTACACCAGATCTCAGCAAATTTTTGTCAAACTCAAACACGACGCCTCGTTCCAGACTTCCAGGGGTATCAATATAAATAGCAAAAAAATTGGGGTACCGTACCAGCAAAAATCTCAGATTGCGTTGAGCTGAAGCTGTTCGTGTGACTCTTCTTCACCTTCCAGGCTATCCGGAATCGGGAGGGTTTCCCAATAGGAAAGCAACTCAGGACTCATCAGGAGCGGCGTCTAAGAGGTTTCAGAGATGGAGAACCAGTTCCAGGTGAGATCTTTGTACCCTAATCCTTTTCTCCTGCTCTTGTTTGTGTCCTGACCGACCTGGGATGTCGAGGACTTGTTGCGCCAAGAAAAGCTTTCTTCTTTCCCGGGCATGTTTCGTCTAGGTTTTCTTGATCTTTTTTAGGGTTCGTGTCGAATAGGCGAAAGTTGTAGATGCGAAATTAGAGGCGGTATTATGGGATTGCGAATCTCCTCCGGAAAATTGATTTAGCTGCTTTGGATGATTGGCTTTGGGGGTGAAACTGTGCATGTAAAATCTCAGATCAGATTAGGCGGTCAATTATTCGATTTGCTGGTGGGTTTGGTACTCGAGAGCACCCCAAAGTTGGGAGCTTTGGTATATGTAGCATGGAACTTGCTATCCAGTCCTCAGCACGGTGTTCTAGTCCATTTTTAAGAGTAACTCTAAAGGTTGGAGTTAAACAGTACGGGATATCTGATATTTTAAATGGTACAACATCGAGTTTAGAGGTCCTTATTTATTGAAGAAATATTTCCACTATCACCATCATGTCTAGATCACCCCCACTTCAATACCGTTGCTCTGTTGATACTAGAACTGTAGAAGTATTGAGGCCCCTTAAAGGCTTCAAGCTTGCTGTCACTTGGTTGACCTGATGCAGTCTTATTATATAACTAATTACTTCATTTATAATGGTTTTTTCCAAATTTTTGTTTTTGCATCCACTTGCTTTGGAGCATTTGTTGGGAGGTTCTTTTTCCTAAGGATATTCGTGTCCTGTCAACCAGTCCTGGAGCATTACTAGAATTACATGGATTCATAACTTCTGTTTGTTTTTGCATTCCTTAGTCTTATGAATGAGATGACCTGATACAATGTAAATTATGTTAGATGTTTAAACTAGACCTCAGATAGTGGGTTATACCTGTTTCTACTTGTTCTGAAGTATGTTGTCCATTGCTAATTTAGGATGGCAAGGACGAGGTCATCGAAGCTTGGTACATGGATGACAGTGAAGAGGACCAGAGGCTTCCTCATCATCGTGAGCCCAAAGAATTCATTCCTCTTAGCAAACTTTCAGGTTTGTGCATTTATTGCTCAAACAATATGCTTAGCTTTTGTAACTAACTCTTAGTAGAACTAGTGCCAAACTGCCAAAAAACTTGCCAGATGTTAATGTGGTGCACAATTGATACACCAGAGTTAGGAATATTAAGCTGGCGCCTGAATGCTGATGACTGGGAGAATGATGAGAACCTCAAGAAAATCCGTGAGGCCAGGGGATACTCTTACATGGTTTGTTTTTCAGAACTTGTCATTGTGAGTTTCCATTTTTTTTGTTCGCAAGGTTAATATGCTTTTCCTTGTGCAGGATATTTGTGATGTGTGTCCAGAAAAACTGCCAAACTATGAGGCTAAGCTGAAAAATTTCTTTGAAGAACACTTGCATACTGATGAAGAGATACGCTATTGTCTTGAGGGAAGTGGTATGCGTCTTTATTATACTAGTTGAGCACTTCAGACAAGATAACTAGTAATAACTTGCTTCCAGCAATAATCATGGTGGCATGTTTTGTGGTTGTCACATACTTCTTTTTCTCATGCTCCTCTAGGATACTTCGATGTCAGGGACCAAAATGATCAGTGGATCCGTGTAGCAGTGAAGAAAGGGGGCATGATTGTTTTGCCTGCAGGAATGTATCACCGCTTCACATTGGACAGTGACAACTACATCAAGGTATCTTTTGCTTTGTTCCTTTGTTCCCACGAGTAGTTATGTTATAAGCATCAAACTGACTTTGACGTGAACTTATGCGTTTTACGTATATTGGTGAACAGCGGTCACCATTTTTCTGTCATTTACTTAAGTAATCTGTTCATTTCCTAAACATATGTTCCATTTCTATGCTCTATCAAATAAAGAACATCAGTCCAATATGGTTTTTTCCTTACTATGCTTCTGCAGGCAATGCGGCTCTTTGTGGGAGAGCCTGTCTGGACGCCGTACAACCGTCCCCATGACCATCTGCCAGCTAGGTATCTGTTCTTTCTGTTCCTTGTTTTCCTCTTTATCTCTGGCTTATTTTTCCGGTTATTGTTGACTCAGTGGAGGTTTTGCATAATTTCAGAAAGGAGTATGTTGAAAAAATTATCAACAGAGGTGGAACTCAAGCTGTCGAAGCTCGTTAAAGGCATATCAAGATGTGCTTCCTAGTTCGGTGTTCTGTTACACTCTACAGATACTGAATAAACTGTGCTATCAGCTGTTGCAATGGGCTCCTACCGACACCTTACATCATTTGGCAGTATTTTGCACAAACCTGCTTAAAATCTCCCTGAAAATACGCACGTCACCATGTCAGAGTGTTTATATACAATAATGGCACTTCAGTCCACAGTCAGCAAGGGACTAATGACAATCATTGTATTTGTGGTGTGTGTGATGAAACCACAATGATCAAACCGAGTGTCTGAATCTCTGAATTGTTTTTTTTAGCACAATGATTGTGTACCAAACCCTCTGTTGCTGTGTGCGGTGGCTTGCTCACCTGATGGCCTTTGTGCTACTCCTGTCGTCTTCAAAGTATCTGACGGTGCTGACCAAAATCTTTGAAATGATAGTGCTAATGCTGTTGATTACCGAAAAGTTGGGGCACATTGATGGCAGATAACCTAGTACTGTGGGTTTCTATGGACCAGAGAACTGCAAGGAAGATTATATTGTATGCTAGTGAGATTGAACACGTTCATGTGTACTTTTGGTTGCCACTTGCCCAGTTGCGAGTCCGGCCAACGGTGGAACAACTATTTTCAGGTCAGAGCAGAACGCGCTCAGATGAATCATCAATTCATCATTCCACTTTTTTGTGAGGCAGCAAATTTTGCTTGTGTGTGTAGTGCGAAAGCCTCACACTAGTATATCAACCAATGAGTAGCAAATGAAAATATCTTGGACAGCTAGTTTTCGATTGGTTGCAGAATTTGGGGTTTCAAGAACTTGTTTGTATTCTTTATTTTGGTTTAATACCATATAACTACTCCTGGATAAGACCTGTTATTTACTTTTATATGAAAAAAAGGATAATATCTTTAGCGTGCCAACGTTCAGAAAACCATTACACTCAATTTAAATTCAAACTTTATATATCGTTTCTGATAAAATCAATTTTTTTCACCAATGTTTGAATTCAAACATTCCTGTTTAATTTGAATGTTTACTCAGGATTGGGATCGGGTGCAGTTGTAATTGCGACTGTACCTTAGGACTGCATGCGCTACAGTGCTCGTGCTACAGTACTCTGAAAAATATTTTATGACACAGTACTTTTGCTACAGTAACCGGTCTAATCCTTACCGTTGGATTTAGATCCAACGTAGCAGCTACAACTATTTAAGTTGCAGTCCATACTACTACTACTGCATTTGATCCGGATCCGTTTACCCAATAAACTCCGGTAAAGAACAAAACAAACACGTGAGCCCCACGTGAGATTGAAAAGGAATTCAGATAAGCTAAGAAAAAACCCAGAGAAAAAAAGAACAAAGCTTTTTCTTTTTTTTTCCTGCAATGAATATCTAGCCGGACGATCGTGTGTGCCAATCACCGAGCGCGGCAAACAAATTCTGTGACCCACACGCAAAAGCGTCGTCGAGGCCGGATGAGATTCGGATCAGAAAAAGAAAAAGAAAAAAAATGGCACGAGCCGTCGCCGTCAGCTGTCGATTCCGGCATCCCACTTGCGGCCGTGCCGGCGAACCTCAGCCACACTCCCCGGCTTCGCCTTCCGGAAGCTTCCGCCGATCCGGCCGCGGCCACGAACCGCGCGGTCTAGAACCTTCCATTCCTCTCCTGGCCAGTACACACGGTTGTTTATATTGCGCCACTCTCGCTGACTCGCTCGCTGCCAAGCTCGCCGGATTCTTTTCTTGGATTGGAGCAGATTGGGGTGACGAACTGACGATGGAGAAGATGGTGCCGGGGATGGTGAAGGAGGAGTGGCCGCCGAGCTCGCCGGAGGGGGAGGAGGAGGGGGAGGCGCCGAGGCCAATGGAGGGACTGCACGAGGTCGGGCCGCCGCCGTTCCTGACCAAGACGTTCGACCTGGTGGCCGACCCGGCCACCGACGGCGTCGTCTCGTGGGGCCGCGCCGGCAGCAGCTTCGTCGTCTGGGACCCCCACGTCTTCGCCGCCGTCCTCCTCCCTCGCTTCTTCAAGCACAACAACTTCTCCAGCTTCGTCCGCCAGCTCAACACCTACGTGAGTCCCCCAATTTCCAGTGTTGTTCCCTGCTTGCTCAGTTGTTAGGAATTGTATGTTCTGTTCTTGTTTTGAATGCTGTCGTTCAGTTCTTGGTCCGGACGAATTACCTGAACAAGCGATCACATTTCTACAATTTGAGATTTCAGGTTGGATTGTTAGATAATTAAAAATGGGTTTGTTCTCACTTTTTATGGTTACCATTATGTTTTGTGCCTCATCGTGTGTATTGAGTATTGATAGGAATCTTGACTCTAAAATTAAATGGATGGAGCATTGTTGTAAAATTCAGTGCAAATTGTATCTATTTCTGGAGTATATATAAACAAGTAAACCCGGCGGTATCGGTTAATTGCATTGTGTATTTTTCCACTCAGTGCAAGAACTTTGTGCATGCACAAATGCACAATTATGTAGCAGTGGAGCTAGAAACTGGGATTTACTTATTGGTGCTGACCTGTTGGTTGTAGAAAATTACGATGGCTACAATTGTTCAACGGACTGTTTTGTGGACTTGACATTATTTGCCCAAACTCAGCTATGTCCAATCCTTTTCAGACACATGCATATAAACCCTCAATTCCTGAAATGTTCTCAATGATTCAGAAAGAGGAAAAAATCTCCATGGACGAACTACTCCTTAGTTTCTGACATGCTGTTTCTTCAATTTGTTACTGTGTAGCTAGATGGATCAAGACAGCGGATGAAGCTACAAGAATCTGCTTGTTTGTTCTAGAAGACTCCTTTGATCACCATCAAAAAAAAGAAAAAGTGATGTAGTATACTGCTACCTGTTCTCTTAATAATGCTATGATAAATTTTGTCGCAAAACTATGTGAAACCTACCGTTTTACATAC
The DNA here is from genome assembly GCA_000338895.3 of Oryza meridionalis. Classification (NCBI taxonomy): domain Eukaryota; kingdom Viridiplantae; phylum Streptophyta; class Magnoliopsida; order Poales; family Poaceae; genus Oryza; species Oryza meridionalis. The sequence goes on from CM002526.2 coordinate 3,435,978, forward strand.
TTTGTGTGACTTGCCATCCTAATTGACTTTTGTCTGTGGCTTCTGTACTTGAACTAACTATACCTGTAATATTCTTTGTGTTTGCAATTTGCAGGGTTTCAGAAAGATTGATCCAGACAGATGGGAATTCGCGAATGATGGTTTCCTGAGAGGCCAGAGGCATCTTCTAAAGATGATTAAGAGGAGGAGACCATTGTCTTATCTCCCTGGATCTCAGCAGGCACTTGGGACCTGCCTTGAGGTCGGTCAGTTCGGATTAGATGAAGAGATCGACAGGCTAAAGTGTGACAAGAACATCTTACTCGCGGAGGTTGTGAAACTAAGGCACGAGCAGCAAAGCACGAAAGCCAATATGCGAGCCATGGAAGAGAGGCTGCAACATGCCGAGCAGAAGCAGGTCCAGATGATGGGTTTCTTGGCAAGAGCAATGCAGAACCCTGACTTCTTTCACCAGTTGATTCACCAGCAGGATAAAATGAAGGGGCTCGAGGACACATTCTCGAAGAAGAGGACGAGGTCGATAGACATAGTGCCATTTCTCAACCCCGGGGAGGTCAGCCAGGGCGATCAACTCAAGTCTACATTGCTGTTTGATCCAAGGCCATTTGCTGAACTGAATGATGAGCCTGCAAAGTCTGAACTGGAGAATTTAGCACTGAACATCCAGGGTCTTGGGAAGGGCAAGCAGGATGTCAATAGGACTCGAAATCAGCCACGAAATCAGGTTAGCAACGAAACCGAGTTAACCGATGACTTCTGGGAGGAGCTTCTGAATGAAGGAGCAAGAGATGATGCTGGGATTCCAGGGATGGAGCGAAGAAGACCTAGATATGTCGATGCATTAGCGCAGAAGCTGGGTTATCTAGGCAATAGTAGCCAAAAGTAGATCAAGTGGCTCCGATTTGTCCAACCATTTTTGTGATAGCTCTTATTGTATATCGGTGTAATTGTATTATAGTGATAGTTTTATAGCGATAGGTCCAATTTATATTGCGGATCCGGCGTGCTGTGTAGTATATGTCTGGTGATGTAAAGTTGAGCCATCATTCTTAATGGTATATATTGACAATTTTTTGCATTCTTGTGGCCTTCTTTTTGTCATGCACTCGTCTATGCTCAACTGCTTGGTTTATGGTGATGCCTGCTGAAAAACCTGAATTTTAGTTGATGCCGGCTGTACGCGGCCGCTGTGCAGACATATCTGGGTGAAGTCTGAAGACCATACATGTGAATTTTGTAGTAGGATAAAGTGATTGAAAAGTACGGGTGAAGTCTGAAGACCATACATGTGAATTTTGTAGTAGGATAAAATGAGTGAAGTCTGAAGATCATACATGTGGATTTTGCAGTAGGATAAACTGAGTGAAGTCTGAAGACCATACATGTGGATTTTGTAGTAGGATAAAGTGAGTTCAGACTTCACCCCGATGAGTTTGCAGTAGGCAGGATCAAACTGAGCAAGTCGCTCTGGATAGATTTGTTGGAGAAGAATTGCCGCTTGGGATCTGGAACTTTAGCTAGACGATGGAAGCACAAGCGTGCAGTACACTACTGTAGAGTGTACAGGAGGGTGATTCCTGGATGCTAGTACCTGATTGATAAAAGTTGTATACGATGATTAGCTCCACAAGAATGTGGTGTGCACCTGGTTGTGGGCCTTGTGGCGGCTAGTAGTCTAGTACCACCTCCCCACCTCCGTTTCAGGTTACAAGACTTTCTAGCATTGTCTATATTCATATGGATATTAATTAATCTAAGTACACATATATGTCTAGATTTATTAATATATATATGAATGTGGGTACGGTTCTGCTAAATTTGTGGCGCCACAATTTTACAAGACTTTCTAGCATTGTCTATATTCATATGGATGTTAATGAATCTAAGTACACATATATGTCTAGATTTATTAATATATATATATGAATGTGGGTACGGTTCTGCTAAATTTGTGGCGCCACAATTTTACCTTGATTTCAGTCGATTCTTTGACCCACACGATTGACGCCGAGATTCGTGCTCTTGTACATAACCACCAGAAATACGATAACTTCACCTAGCAGATGTGTTACGTTGGGTACTGCTACATGCTCGTACACAGTTGCACATTGGTCAAAGTAAGAGATCGTACAAATGAGAACACGTAACGAGAGAGGGATAAAATAGTTAGTGTTATATAATTACTTCCTACTTACACTATAATTACGTACTATTTGCATATGTAATTTTAGAACTTACATATGTAATTTTGAGACTTACAGTGTAAATACATTAAAATTACATATGTAATTTTAGGGACTTACAATGTAAATACATTATGACTATTTTTTCATTAAAAATATGGCGCCATATAGATAGATAGTTCCATGTGGATAATGCTATAAAGTCTTTAATATGAAATGGAGGGAATATTACTTGTTGTGTACTTTTGTGGTTCATGATCATCGGTGGCGACCACGGACCACGGCATGAACCAAGAGAACTAGTAATATGCCCGTGCTAAACGCTACGGTACAATTTTATTTTTCTTTAAACACTTTAAAATATCATGTTAGCAAAAAAGTATTTTTATATGATATGTGCAATTGAGTTTAAATTCAATTTATGTTCATATGTCAAATATATTTCTCACAATGGACATAATAATTATTGACCAGAATTAATTATCACTTGAATATACAATTTATGAGTCCAGAGTAGTGTTTGTTTGAGAATTTTTTTATACACTTATGAGTATAGTTTATTTTGAGACGTATAGGTACAAATTATCGTGCGCCTCCTTTTTATAGAACGAATTATCGCAAATACTTATTTAAAAGATGCATTTTCACGCCTTTAATTAAAATATTTGCTGAAAAAAAATCGAAAGGAGGCGAACAAACAAATCAAGTAGCGACTTTCACAAACTAAAATTTACAATCCCCTTTCTCACTCTTGCATTCCTAAAATGTACAACGGCACATCTCAACCGAAAGTTTGGCAGGCATGTACAACTTGAATTCAAGACAATCTATTTCCTACCCTTTAATAGAAAAGAATGTTTGAAGAAACAAATCTCCTTTGGGGACCTATACAAAATTGGGGTTCCTTCTGATGAGGGGTTATATATAACTTGTCATTGCTGCAGTTCTACTTTAGTGAGATAACCGGATTAGCATCCGACATTCCTCATTTACAGTTGAGCAGCTCCACTACAGGTTCAGACTACCAGCAAAGCAAGTATTGTACAGCTGGAGCAGCCGACTCATCTACCCAGTTGACCGAGATCAGCACAGCACCACTCGGAGCCAGCACAACACCGGACCCAAAAATAGCTCGATCCAGTGATACCATACACAACAAATAAAATCACGAGCAGAACAAACAAAAAAGATCGCTGCTCGTCTTACGTCAATCCGTACAGCAATCTATCAGCACAAAATCAGCGGAGATTCGACGGTTGTCGCAACAGACAAATCAGATATTTTAGATAATTCTCTGATCAATTTTTCGCAGGGAGGGAGTGAAACGATTATCAGGAGGCCTCACTGGCGAGCATGATTGCCTTGACATCGTTGCGATCCAGCGCCTCTGCATACTTCTCCTTGAGCCCCTGTATGACTGCACAACGCACGGGGAGCAAAATCCAAACCCGAGCACGGAATCAGTGACCAACAACATAAATAATAAACTTAAGTTTGCACGCCAGGCATATAAATGGCTCAAAGTTTAACAGTATACTACAAGTTTATCAGATTTGAGTAAGAGCTGCTAGCACGGTTGCTATCCTAGCTAAATGTACAAAGAACTATACTGCATGCATGTGTTTAGCTTACTGATCGCATAGCTGTTTTGAGAAAATTAGCAATTTGCCTCAACATTAACATACCAGCTTCAGATATTATTCTGTGTTTTTTTGAACCAATCCATACATCAGTTTTACACACCTAGGCCCTCCCGAATTGGCATTTCCTCAAGCAGGATGCCAGCGAGAAAACATATGCAGGCACCCGCATACCTGGGCATGCTTGATGTAGGTGGCAGCCTTGTCCCAGGTGATGGCCTCAAGGGAAGCGAGGGCGAGGGCAAGGGTGATGTCTTGCACTTGTTGCTCTATACAGTAGAGTTTGGAGAATGGAGTTGTCAAGCTGTGAAGTCCATGGAGTCTGTACAGAAAGATTCATCTCAACACAGTAAATTAAGAGAGAAAAATACATCATGACAGATTACCTGCTCAAGTAGAGAGGCAGTGTCCGTTGTGTTCAGGAAGAAGGCACAACTGGCTTCGTCAATGGCATACCATCAAGAACTGATACATGATATGATACTCCGTAGATCTTAAGTGGAAATAGCTAGAAGGATGCAAAGGTCATCTCTCGCAATTGCTTATTGAAGCGTATACTGAATGGGAAATACAATCTGAAACATAATTTCTATACAGTGCACTCCAAGTAAGAGGTGAAACTGTAAGTAAAGAAATTTGCTGCCAAAGCATTATACTCGTACATAAGAATAATAAATAGCCTTGTTCTCATAACTGCAAAACAGATTTAATTTAAAGAAAAATGGAGAAATCATAGATCTTCCATTCCTGTTTTGTTAGCTGAATTTGAGACTATTCGAGTTTTCCCTCGGGAGAAAATGCAAGCATACCCACAGATCAATAATCATGGATTCCCAAATTACCACTCTAAATTGACTCTTGCCATCTCCTGCACCCCTTTGTTCCATGGATGGCTACAGTATACTTTGGATTCCCAAATTACCACTCTAAATTGACACTTGCCATCTTCTGCACCCTTTGTTCCATGGATGGCTACAGTATCACAAACATACGAGCATCCCCCACGTCATCAGATCTTAAGAAAGAAAACTTTTGATGTGAACATACGAGCAGTAGGAAAAGGATCATAGTCAGTTAAACATATTATTCATGCACTACCATATCCTGCTACGTCTCTCCCCATTGGTCAAACATCCAATCTAAGCTAGACATATTCTTCAGAGTTAAGAACCAGCAAATTTGCAGTAAAACTGCCCAGAGGGCTAAACAAATCATGGCTGTCACACTCTGATGCAATTAATCCAACACCTTTAATTGTGCCAATTACAATAATTGAGAGAGATTACCCAGTGGTTCATTATATTACCTTGATCAAGGATCAATCATACTCCCAGCTAGTTGCTTGTATTTTCTCCCTGATCGACAATGGAGCATAAAAGTAGTAAGAAAGATCTTCAATGAAGCATAAAAATAGTAAGAAAGATCTTCATTCTGCAGCTTATATCACTTCTCAACCCAACACGGAATGTGGCAGCATGTGCATGTCGACAGAGTCATACATGGATTGGTGTTGGGGTGGTTGTGCACTGCGAGTCGCGCGTGATCTGCTGGTCTGACATGGCGTCGGCCGTAACACAGGGGAGGCGACTAACGCCGAGGGAGGGAGCGGTATTCGTGGCATGGACCGCGATGGCACTCGCGATGCCGATCCTCGTCCAGCGTTGGGCGGAAGAGGTGAACGCAGCGTGGCGGCACGGTGTTCACGGCGTAGCCGGCAGAGGGGCGGGCCACGCGAAGATGGGAGGCGTCGAGGAGTGGCGGAGGAGTTGGGGGTGGCCAATGGGGATCCAAGCCGGGGTTCCTGGCGCACGTGGCGGATCAGTGGGCGCGTCGCAGACTCCGAGCCGACGGACGCACACCGGGATGCAGCAGGACGATGGTGCTCCTCCCCTCCTCTGCTCTGCTCGCGAGATGGGGATTGGAGCGGAGGCGGCAATGCGGGCAGCGGTGCCGGTCGTTAGCAGCCGCGGAGGAGATGGCAGCGTTGTGATTCGGCGGCGTCGCAGGATTCGGGCGACGGCGATCTCGGCGGTGTCGAATGGGGCGATGCGACGCGACGGGACGACGGCGCCCCTCACCTCCCCTGCTCTGCTCGCGACTCGCGAGATGGGGATCGGAGCGGAGGCGGCGATGTGGGCGACGGTGCGGTCTGCAGCGGCCTTGCAGGGGGAGGGGGTTGGGCGGAGATCGCGCCCGTGGCAGTGCGCGAGGGATCGATGCCGTCCTGACTGGCGGCGATGTGGAGCGGTGGAGAGGGCACCGGTAGCGGCGCGCGAGGGATCGGCGTGGGTCTAGGGTTTCGCCGGTGGTGGGGGGAGGGGGAAGGATGGGCGGAGGGGCGCGAGCCGCGGGACTGCGACGGCGGTGTGATTTGTGGAGCCGATGAGGGTGGTGGAGGCGATGCGTGGTGGTGTGCGGCGGTTGCGGGAGAGACGGAGCCACGGAGCCAGGTGAGGGAGGATGCGAGAGAGGCGGGCGAGAGAGAGAGAGGGGGGGGGGGGGGTACGGGAGAGGAGCGACACGCGCCGTATCTGGGACGTTGGATCTAAATTCATCGGACGGTTTTCGACCATTGGATGTGTGATATGATGAATGATAAATGAGTAGCGCAGATGCACACGGGGAATAGCGAACAGCGCACGCATGGCCCGCACCGCACACGGCTCGGCGAGGAGCACGCGCGGTGGGCCAAGCTCTGGGAATCCCACGTCAACGCGTGTATGGGCCAACCTCGATGAGACTAGCTGATGGAATTTGGAATTGGGCCGAGTTGCTGGGCTCTTCACCACTGGATCGCACTCGAACCCACGCGGAATAAGTTCACTTTGTGACCCTCAAGAGTGATCGAAATCTAATCCGTGACCCTAAACCATAAAACCAGATATCTTAACCCACGAACTCTTAAAACCGATGCAATTAGACTCCCTCGGCGGTTTTGGAGGGCGTTTCGCTGATGTGGCGCCACGTGACGCTTACGTGGCGATATTGACCGAATCATCGTTCCACGAGACGTTGATGTGTCACTTACGTGGCTGTAGAATTAAAAAATATAAATAGGACCCATTAGTCATTAAAAAAAATTATGGGCCCACTCCTCCCTTCTTCCTCCTCCCTCTCTCCCTCCTATCTCTTTCTCTCCCCTTCTTCCCTTCGGCCGGTGGCGCGCGGCGGAAGCGAGCGGCGGCGGCGCGCAAGTGAGGCCAGGAGTGGTATGGTGGAGAGTTGGTACAGTCCGATGCGGCGGCGGCGGTGAAGCCTTGGGGCCCCGCCAAGCCCGTGCCGCCGTACGGGAAGCGGGTTTGTGCCGCGGCGGCCGGAGGACTTCGGCGACGGCGGGGCCTTCCCGGAGAACCACGTCGCGCAGTACCCACTCGGCATGGCCCGACGCGACGAGAAGGGCGGCTCGAAGATCCTCGCACTCACCGTCGACGCCAAGGGCAGCGTCGCCTTCGACGCCGTCGTCGGGGTCCGGGAGGCGGACGCCGCTGGGGATGAGATCCTCCATTGCAAGGGAGTCGAGCGGCCCGTATGCCCCCCTCCATCCTTCCTCCCGACAGCCTCTCGGTGCTATCGCTGCCGCCGCCACAGTGGTAGAAAGGAGAGGGGAAAGAATGAGAGAAGGAAGGAGGAAGAAGAGGCGTGAAGACAGGAGAGGCCATGACGCCGCCGTCGCGGGGGTCCATGACGTCGTCGCCCTCGGCCTTGGCGGTGCTCGCCGCCGACGCCCCTCCAAGCCGACCGGCTCCAGAAGTCCAGATCGATGTGCCGGCGCCCCTCCCCGCCGACCGCGTCACGAGACACCTCCGACGTCCCCCTCCCTCTCCAGCGACGACGGCGGCGCCCCTCTGTGCCGACCGTCTCCAGATCGATGCCGCCGGCGCGACGGCGCCCCTTCCCGCCCACCAGCGCCAACGGGGTCGCCGCACGCCACCGGAGCCGCCGCTCAGCAGATCGATCACTGCGCGTCGGCTCTTTGACTCCACTTCTGCTGCTTCCTCCTGAGGCTACTAAATTGTCACGACCTTAATTTCTCATCAATAAATTAAGGGAAAATTGGGTAAATTAATGAGAAAAAAAAAGAGAAAATACAACGTAAACGTAAAGATGGAGCAGGATGTACATTGTACAGACTACTGACTACCGAGTGACAGACCGAACTGGACAAAACCACAACGTTGTGCAGAATTTTGCCGCTTTACTTCAGCTTCTGAAAGCTTTGATCCAAGTTTGGCTAATCCTGCTTTGAGTTCTTCATATGTGATGGTCCCGCTGTTGTCTGTGTCCATGTTTGTGAACATTTGCTTCAGGCCCTTGATCTCCTCCTCATTAAGGTTTGAAGCAATAACCTGCATATACAATTAACTAGGATATTACATTTCACAACTCGGAATACAAAGAGTACAAGCAAATCGCCAACTTCTCCTCAATAACTTATTTTTTTTTACATATCACTGGTGGAGAAACCATCTTTAGTCGGTCGACCAAATTCCACAATAATACCGGTTGCAATAAAAACCGGGACTAAAGATGACGTTAAAAAAATTTTGATCCAACCGGGACTAAAGATCATTTTTAGTCCCGGTTCAAAGAAGTTGGTGGGTACAGTTAAGCTCCAATTATCTTTAGTCCCGGTTGGTATAAACAACCGGGACTAAAGATCTATTTTTAGTCCCGGTTGTTTATACCAACCGGGACCAAAATAAACTGCCGATATCTCCTCGGTATCCCCTCCCCTTTTTTCTCTCCTTCGTAAAAAACCACCGAGACTTAGTATCGGTGTCCGCCTCCTCCCCTTCTTCCTTCTTCCTCTCCCCTTCCTCCCCCTTCTGGCCTTCCCCTCTCCTCTGATCCCCCTCCCCGCCTCCTCCTCCTCCTCCTCCTTCCCCTCTCTATTGCGGCCGGGCGGCGGCGACGAAGCGAGCCGGCCGCGTGGCGGCCGTGCGGCGGCGATGAAGCAAGCCGGCCGCGTGGCGGCCGTGCGGCGGACGGTGGCGACGACGAAGCGAGCCGGCCGCGCGGCGGCCGTGCTGCGGACGGTGGCGACGACGAAGCGAGCCGGCCGCACGGCGGCCATGCGGCAGCGGCGGAGCGAGGCAGCCGCGCGGTCGTGCGGCGGACGGGTGGCGGTGGCGGCCGGTGGGGCCGCGCCCGGCGGCGGCGGAGCAAGGCGGCCGCGTGGCCGTGCGGCGGCGGCGGAGCGAGGAGGGCGCGCGGCCGTGCGGCGGTGGCCGGTGGGGCCGCGCCCGGCGGTGGCTGGCAGGCGGCCGGCGGCAGCGGCAACCCATTTGCACATTTGTGTGGATAGTTTTGTGATTCATTGCACGTTTGTATGGATCTGTGATGTATGTGATGTGTTTGTAATTTTTGTATGATTTGTGATGTATTTGATTTGTGTGTATAAGTAACTTTAAGATTTGGAATATTACTTTGATTTGGGGATTTGGGTTTGATTTGGGATATATATCCTACTCGATTCGGGAGAAAATAAAAAAGAAAAAAAAGAAAAGGGGACCATCTCACTGCCGCTTCCCTCTTTTTAGTCCCGGTTGGTGTTATCAACCGGGACTAAAGATCCCCTCTTTTTTAGTCCCGGTTGATAACACCAACCGGGACTAAAGATCGATTTTTAGTCCCGGGTATTTGAACCGGGACTAAAGATAGCGATTTTTAGTCCCGGATTGGTAGTCCCGGTTTGAAAACCAGGACTACGGGGGGTTACAAATCAGTACTAAAAAGCACTTCTCCACCAGTGTATGCAACTCAATACATTTAATGGACCCTACGACATATTTGCAAACGAAAAATAATTTGTGAATAAAACTTTTATATACGTGTTTTTAGCGATCTAAAAGCAAAGGCTAAAAAATAAACTTCGATGAAAAAAACCCTAAAATCAACTCTAAATTTAAAGTTAAAAATTCAAATTTTAGCCGATAAGCATAAGCGTAAGAAAAAGATGAGGCCTTTAACATCTCTTAAAATACTGACTTGTAGTTTTGTCTACTAGAGAATAAAAGATGAGGTGAAAAGACTGATACCGTAATTAGGTTCCTTGTGGTGAAACCAATCCACCCTGTTTCAAATCCTAAATTTGACACGGGTATTCGCATTTACGGCTAATTATTCTTTTAGTGGTAGGTGATGTACCCGTCGACAGCGAGACGCCCGTAGTGACTTTGTCAATTTTAAGATATGCCGGCCCAGTCTTCCATAGGTGCTCATACGGGTAGGAGTGTGCGTGTGTGTTCATAGTGTTGTAAACTAACGCAACTATTAGCGGATCACCAAACCTGTTCCATGTCCATCCCACGGCATTGAAACATGAGAAGATGTAGAACATTGCACCCTTCCCTTCGCCCTTAAGAACATTGCAGAAGTAGACAATGAACAAAGATGTGGGGCTCTTTCTTTATTATAGATATGATCTGGAGTATAAACCAACTTGAGATGTCTCACCCTGTTCTTGTATATATGAGTCCTAGGATGAAATAAATCTTATCTCTACTCCGGTTTGGATTGACCCATGAGAAAATTATCTTCTAGAGATTTGTTTCACAACACACATAGGGGTGAGTACACGTGCGTTGTGAGCGCATGTGCTTGTATTGTGTTTCTTAAAAAAATATTAAATGGGGTTGTTTTATGGGGGTAGAAGGGCCCGAGGGGGATTACGATTATGTACAAATTAAATAAAGGTTAGTTGGTGTGGGGAAAATAGTGCTCTAGAAAATCCTATATTTTACAAGTTTTATTAAATGTTACAAATATTTATATCTTAGAATGAAAAGAGTATCTTATACTTATCTTACATCATTTGCATAGGCCAGAGGAGCGACACGTAACACAAACGACGCAAATTTCGTGCCAAAAGAGTTAGCGAGAATCAGCTCCAAATTTAGGCGTGGAGATGCATGAAAGGACCATTGGGTGTGCAGCTTTTAGAAAGCCCCACCATAAGCTAATCACAAAACCTTGGCATGCATCACATAGTGGGCGAGCATGCCATATATTCTACTTTCCTTCCATTCTCCATATATGGACCACCTCCCACGCTCCTTTGAGTTATTCTTGCGCATATATCGATCATCTACCTTTTCTACTACCACCTATATTTTATATTATAAGTCGTTTAACTTTTTCTTAATCAAATTTAATCAAATTTTAGAAAAAATATATTAGTATTTTTAACATAAAATAAACATATTATTAAATATATTCAATATTAGATTTTATGAAACTAGTTTAGTATTTTAGATATTGCTAAATTTTTATATAAAACGACTCATTATATAAAACGGAGGGAGTACTTAAAAAAAACATTAGCCTATCCACCAAAAAAGTCTCTCCATAAAAAGCCCTAATCACCTTCTCCCACTCCACCAACGCACGCCTTATTTTGCCCATCCCCTAATCTCTCTCTCTCTCTCTCTCTGATAAGGTTTCTTCTCCCATATCTCTCTAGCTACTAGGCATGGCGATTATGGAGGTAGATGAGATGGGTTGTTAATTCGCTTCGTTTGTGCGCCATAAGCAGGTGAAGCTGCCAGCATGATCTGAAAGCATCTCAAACCAGCGATCAGATCATCCGGCAGCTTCATCTTCTCATGGCAGCACACCAGCTTGATTGATTGATGATGAAACCCTAGGAGCAGTTAGCTTGCTGGCTTCTCGATCTTAGCCTGATCTTATACAAGGACGATCGATTAGGCCAAATCAGGAGTTCAACAGTCCATGTAAGTTCAGCTTCAGCTTTTTTTTTAATTTGCTCCTTGAGATGCAAATCAAGATCTAGGGTTTTCTGGAGGAGATGAAGTCGTGTATATGTTCTTAGATTGCGATCTTGGTAGTTTATTTTCGTTTCTGCAGACCGAGTGCAAATATATGTCTTTTAGATCTTCATTGATATTGGATTTGTAACTTTGAATGTGCAATTTGATCTGTATATGCACTGGATATGACATTATTCATGCATCTTACATGTTTTATATCACTTATTAGTTTGCAGAAATTGAAGTCTGAATAAGCAGTAGTATCATCTCATATTGCCCTCTGTCCCTCTTAATTAAACACAACTACATAACCTAATGTTTTATAAATATGTATATGCATGTGCGCCATACACGCTTGCGACATACATTTAGATGTTCTATGAGATCTCCATTCACTCATCGGAATATATCTGACATGCATGGAGTGGTGAATTGAAGTTCCATACCATGCATCCTTTAAAAAAAAATCTATATCATATCCTCTATCCCTTATCTTTCCTACTTTCCCTTACATCATACATGCATGATAGATGTACATATATATATGAAAAGAAAAATGATTAATACTAGTATTTTGCAGTATGATACTATTTGCTCAATCCAAATTAATCTTCTGATGCTATTTTCATATGGCAAATCTCAGTATCACTTGTATATTTTTTTCTCTTTATCTTAATGATGAAGTTCTTAAAGCTTGATTGCATACGTTCTAAAAATTCGTGATCAGGAAGAAGTATTAAATATTACAGTTCAAGATCAGGGAAAAGCATAATTTCATCTGAGTTTTGCTCTGATCCCGTTGAAAACGTTAAACTCTTGCGATATGCATGGACCACTACTATGAATCAACATATCGCCATACTTGATATTCATTAACTGTGGTGGCTTAATTAGTTGCTTTGGCATATATACTAATTTGACGGTATAACAGTTATTTCAGATGCTGCGTGATCTGAAGAATTTTCGTCCTTAGAGGCATCTTACACATGCCAGCCATGCCTGAAGGATGATCTCACATCTGAGCAAATGTGATGAATTAGATTCCCATATTTACTCGATCTCTTATTGCTAGGGATATATATAACCTTTCTTTGGTGCGTACTAATCGTCTGATTATCCTGTCATTGTTGCTTACTCAAAGCTAATTTATATGACCCATTTCCTCTCTTTTAATTTCTACTGTACTCACCAGATGCAACTTTTCTGCAATGCAGATATATGTGGACGCAGGACGCTCATTATCATCCAAAAGCAAGATTAGCTCCTCTAATTTTGAGCACTGAAGCATGCCACTGATAAACCTTTTAAACTATATAAACAAACTTTCAGTTGCAAGAAACACACAGTGCATGTAACTATACTATAACCAGGAAATGAAGGGGACTGATGTCTATAATGGCGCCGACGACCACTGAATAGATGCATGCGCGCATCCTGTGGCTTGCAAGAAATTGCCTGTCAATTCTGGCAGGCAACAAGAGGATGAAAAGAATCACAAGCCCTGAATGGTCACATATATTTCACAATAGAAATTAGTAGCAACTCAATTTTAGGTCCGTGCAGTGCCGATATCTAGCTAGATTAACGAAGTGGATTTTGTATCCGTGGTATGCTCCTATGTATATATGGTCTCTGTAATACACATATACTACTTTTAATTATTTTGGATTTCCTTTCAGATTTCTTCATGCAATTTACTTATGTTAAAGTGTAATTTTATCATCCTTGATAAGGGTACTAGGAAGTAAAATATTTTCTAATGTAAAATTTAGTATTTTCTAGTATTAGGTATATGGAGGTACCAAAATTTTTAATGTAAAATTTTAAGTATATATTTTTTTTGTCATGTACTCCGTCCGTAAAAAAAAAACTCACTTCTAGGGTTGAATCTGGACATATGCAAACCTCGAAGTGTGTTTTTTTCAAACAAAATTCATGCGAAATTCCTGAGAACCATTGAGACACTTCTGAGCACACGGCGACACATGTAGGTTATATACAGTGGTGACAAATGATTAGAGCACTCTACTCGGTTGAACTTTCTTGTCATACTCATCATCATCCAAGTTATCCATGGATGGATAAAGCGCACAAAAAGCACTACACTACAAGAGGCCAACGAGTTGCATGAAGAAGATATAGATATCTAATTATCTATCAGCATCACCAATGATTAATCATGCAAGAGACTATATACAGTTGCACCGTCTAGTCACGATCGATTCGTATCATAGTACGTACACCTCAATATAAGTATCTCTAACTTATCTCTACTTCTGTAAAAATTGAAGAGGGCGAGCGTTTAAAAGTTGCATGTCGTAATCTTGAGGCAACAGTTATGCAACTGTTTACCAATTTTGGATGGAGATTCACAAACAGAATTCAATAATTGTGTACTCCTTATCTTGGGTTGGTAGGTGTCTTCTTTTTTATGTGAGAAACTTTTTATTTTATATGCTACTCTGTAATAATTGGCTGTAACTCATTGAGCAAAGGCTGGGATATTCTATTCCATTATCTAAAAAAAAATTGAAGACATTTTTATCTGTACTTTGATACATCATTTATGTATGAGTTGGTTTTTTAAGTTCGTTTGCTTTTGAAAATTTAGATTCGTATTTGAGTCGGGTTTTAAGTTCATTCGTTTTTAGAAATACAGAAGGAGTTGTATAAGAAATTTTTTTAAAAAAACTCACATGCTATCTTGAGATGATCGGACATCTAATTGTAGCTCATGATTTTCTAGAAAATATATATCCAAATAAATTCTCATAGTGAATTCCACCTTAACTAAACCGTATAATAATAATAAAATTAAAATAGTCTTCACCCGTTACAACACACGGGTATTTTTTCTAGCTTAGTAAAATTTTTCATAAAAAAGTAATCTCTCTCGGTCATCTCATTGGTTAAATCTCAAAATTTAAATTGTTTAGATTTCAGTCTTATGTACTTGATTGCCTGAAAAGATGTTTAGATTGTTGTGCATTGGAATCAATGTTCCAGAAATGCTTATATTGTAATAAATCTTAGAAATGTTTATATTCGAGAACCGGAGGGGTATGAGGCTATGAGCAACTTATATATCAAGGCATATTAATTAGTCCTTAGATCTCCCCGAAAAGAACATGTGTCCTAGGTGATTACATAGTGCATATTTCTACTCACCGGACAAGATTATTCTGCAATCTGCAGATTCTGCGCTATTGAGAATCGATTCATTGGTTTTTATTTTATATACATGTATACATATATGTAGGTTGAATAAGCTAGAAATGTCAACTTTGTGATGGCGTAAGCAGCCTTGGTGCGAATCCGGTTCCAACTTTCCGCCTTCCGAGATCGAAAGCGTGTTCCATCCACATGCCGCTAACTGACAGCGTCACAGCGGTTATTAACTTACCCGTCTTCTCTGTTGGAAAGCGTATTTTTATGCGCAACGTGCGGTTCTTCCAGTTTCTCGGCGCCTCGGCGGTGCCCCGCGCAGCGATCGAGGGGGAATTCCTGAGAGTTAAATTCGTTGAATCTTATCATCTTGTTTGTTATGATTGGATCCATTTGTCCTTGCATGCTTGATTTTGCAGGTGTGGGCGAAGTGGAAGCCTCGAAGTGCAAAGCCGCCCCTGCTTGCACGCGATGTGTTCGGTGAAATGCCTCTGGGACGCACAGGTGTCATTTCCCGTGGAAAGCTCTGTTCTCGTAAAATTTTGAGGTAGAGGTCACTGATTCTGATTTTTTAACACGATGTTTTAAGCAAGAAGTTAACTTTTCTCAGCAACTCGATCTAACTTTTAGGGAGATGCGCATTGCCAGTGGTGCTACTACAAATTACTGAACCATAGGCGCTCTATGCTGTGAAAAGGTAAATTCAGTAATGCTGTCCGCTGTTCTCCACAATTTTTCTGAAATTGATAGCATTATGTCTGCTTTGTGGGCATTGATGTGCCACTGCAGCCTACAGTAAGTTAAAATCGACGGGATCTCCATGTTCCTAACACGGCAAATTCTTCGATTTGAATGGAATGTTTGCTATAGCATCCTAAAGAATTTCTTTAGTTATATTCATTTTGCTTTTAATCAATAATCAGTTATGCCAACATGGTGCACAACCTACAAAAAAGGGCAGCTAAAATTTCAATCAAATGGATCAGGAGCACCTTCTGACATTGAATGCTTGCACGTCATGGAATGTGGTTAATGTGATCAACTGATCATCCATGTGCTGATGGGATCTTTAAGTAGCTGCTGTGTGTCCATCACCCTATCTGTCAACATCGTAGAGTTCTTCACCATATCAACTTTGAGGTGTTTCAGATTCTTTTTATTTGGTTGCTGTCATAGTTAGTGGAGACAATGGGGATATCCAGGCAAGGAATCTGAAGAGCATGTAACTTCTACTCACGCGCATCAGAATTTCAGTATCTCATCTTTTACTGCCTGCTTATCTGGTGAGATATTATAAGAGTGAAGGACTCAGTAAACTCCTCTAAAAAAATGGTTCGAAGTAAACCATTTCAATTATTCAGCTTAGTACGCAAAACAATGAGGCTGGCTTTAGGTATGTATCCTTCCTCCCTGCTTCCACTGTAACAGTTCATTAGTCTAAGTGAAATTATTTAGCAATTAGGTCCTAGGTAACTAGCTGAGTAGACTAATAAACTAGGCTCTAAAAATCTTCTGGATCTTATTTTGTAGCAGAAGGGGTTGACCAGGACTGCTCTGTCAAAGAGCAGAATGTCCTTAACATCAGCACTGCCTGCTTGCAAATTATATGCTTACATGGTATGCCTCTTGCTCTCTTCATTAGTCATTACAAAACAGTGTTCGTAGAGATGCATACTTAGATCCATGCTATTGTTGCCCAAATAGAAAAAAAAATGATGATTAACATCGTAACATGTCCTGTAGAATTAGTGGGTATGGAAGCATTATCAGTATATACCATTGATAAACTAGCTAGCTGATTCGCCCCTCCTTCCAGAAAACAGAGAAGTGATTGGTTGAATGTACTCATGAAAGTCGCAAACCAAGGACCACTATGGAGGCTTCACCTTAAGATATGCATATCTAACACTGGAAACTATGTTCATGCATTGGCTGGCAATGGCACATACATGGTTGGTTTTGTCAAAGTGCATTGCATGACAAGATCTCATACGATTTGATCTCTGGGTTCTAGGAATGCCTAAGATGCATGCAAAGTTTACTTCTAGAAAAACCCAATTAAAAAAAAGATAATATTAGAAGTATATACACTATTTCCCTTTTTTTCTTCATTGTCCTGAAAAGATTGGTGGCAATCATTCCAACAGTAGTGACAGAACTCATAAAAATAGCCCTGTACAATGTAAGGTGTCCCCCTTGTACATTCAGTCATTCACTTCCCCTTATATATAGGGGAGAGACTAGAGAGGGACCCTCACCCTGAGCTCATTGAGGTGTCCAAATAGGTTCTGATCACACCTTTCTCCTCCTCCATGCTTACTACACTGGCACTGTAGTGCATGCAAGAGGAGAGGCAAAAAGATGATGATGTCCTTAGCAGCTTAGGTTGTGGCTACCTAGCTCTTCAACTAGCTTCTTCCCAGAATCCACATAGAGAGGCAGAGCTATATAGCAGAGTAGGAAGATACATACACACATATATGCATATAATACCTAGCTCTAGCTGGTGCTAGCTCCATAGGAGATGTGTCCATTCCATTGCAGTGCCACGAGCTCGCTAGCTAGCTTCTAGCTCTTCGTTTCCAAGAGTAGTGCTTGTTTCCAAGAGGCCAGAGTGATCGATCGAGCTTAGCTCATCGGTTCTTGGGCCATCGATCGATCGACCGATCATGCAGGGGCAGCAGCAGCAGAATGCAGGTGGTGGTGGTGGTGACAATGCGAGCCCTTGCATTGTGCTGGATGGGCCCATCATCGTCGGCGCCGGGCCATCGGGGCTCGCCGTGGCGGCGACGCTCCGGCAGCACGGAGTGCCGTTCACCGTGGTGGAGCGGTCCGGCGGCGTCGCCGACCTGTGGACGAACCGCACGTACGACCGCCTCCGCCTCCACCTCCCCAAGGTGTTCTGCGAGCTCCCCCACGTCGCCTTCCCGCCGGACTTCCCCACCTACCCCACCAAGCACGACTTCCTCCGCTACCTCCACTCCTACGCCGCCCGCTTCGCCATCGCCCCGCTCCTCCGCCGCACCGTCACCCGCGCCTGGTACGACCACCCGGCCTCGCTGTGGCGCGTGACGACGACGTCGTCGGCGACGTCTGTCGCCACCGAGTACGCGTCGCCGTGGCTGGTGGTGGCGAGCGGGGAGAACGCGGAGGTGGTGGTGCCCAGGGTGAAGGGGAGGGAGAGGTTCGCCGGCGAGGCGCTGCACTCGAGCGAGTACCGGAGCGGGGAGAGGTTCAGGGGCATGAGGGTGCTGGTCGTCGGCTGCGGCAACTCTGGGATGGAGATGTGCCTGGACCTCTGCGAGCATGGCGCCATGCCTTTCATGTCGGTCAGGAGTGGTGTAAGTACTAACGACTACTTGCTACTCCTACCACTCCTCATGCTCACTTGCATCATATATCTCTCTCTTCTCCAAACTAGCTGATATATATATTATTGATCTTATAAATGATCCAACTAACAACGTGCATTTTCCACTTGGCATTTTAAATTGCTCCTTTTTTCGATAATGGATATATCAGTTAATCTAGCTTCTACATCCGAGATGCATATATGATGTATCCGCCCGCTTAGCATTTTGCTCTTTTATGTAACAATGTAAATACTTTGGTTAAGTAAAACAAGCATTTTTTTTCCCCAGTTCTCTAGTACAAATATTACTTTTTTTTAAAAAAATAGTATCAATATTCTATACATTGACATAGGAGTGTTATTCATATATGCTGCTGCAACAATGGAACAGGTGCATGTTCTACCGAGGGAGATGTTTGGGGCCTCGACATTTGGTATAGCAATGAAGCTATTGAGATGGCTGCCCATCAAGATGGTGGATAGGTTTCTACTCCTCGTTGCAAGGATGGTTCTGGGAGACACCGAGAAGTATGGTCTCAAGAGGCCCAAACTGGGCCCATTGGAGATCAAGAACATCACCGGCAAGAGCCCTGTTCTCGACGTGGGAGCATGGTCCTTGATCAAATCGGGAAACATCAAGGTATATGAATATGTGATCACCTGTCTCTCTCTCTTATCTCTCTCTCCGGAAAGTTGGATGGAAGTAAGCGTCAATGGAGTTAAAAGGCTTCTTTCGCATGCCATGCCAAATCCTACTTTCACTTTTGAGGTTTCCACAACATTCTCCCTAGCTTGTTTGCGAGTAGTAACTAGGAAAAATTACAGTTTTATCTGCTCCTTGGCCTGATGGTTCCTTGGATTTTACCCTCTTCCTGGAATCCTGATGCAGGAGCAGGACTTGCATTTGTACTTTAGGGAGATACCATATACGTAGCTTTCATGTAGTTGACGATCGAAGGGAGGCATTATTAAGCATGGAAACAAAATAGACACCGGAGAAAAACAAAGAGGAAGCATTGTATTATAGGATCATCTTCTTTATTTTACATAATGAAATGAAATAATAGCTAGACTTATAGCTTTGCACTGAACTCTATAGCAGGTAGTAGCAACAAGTTGAGTAGTATTAATTGTGTCCCTCTCAGAAAGAATGTACGATAATTCTGGCTATGCATGTGGACAACGATCGTTCTTTTTGAAATGGGTCGAGGTAGTAGTAGCTTACTACTGCAGAGTGGTGTACATTCCGTTTGACTTGAGGCCGGCCCGGCCGGGCTCTCTCTCACATATGTCCGTATAATGTGTATGTTGTGCATGTGCACCTCTGATGCCTCTTGTGCTGTAACAAACGCATATGCATGCAGATAGTACCGGAGGTGGAGTCATTCAGCGGCAACGGGGCGAGGTTCGTGGACGGCAACGAGATGGCGTTCGATGCCGTCATCTTCGCCACCGGCTACAGAAGCAATGTCCCCTCCTGGCTCCAGGTTAATTTACACATACATATATCTCTCTGTATAGCTAGACTGTAGAGTGAATGCAGTTAAGGCAATGTTGCTGATCGATACCAGTACTGTGCTTGTGATATGTATCATCAGGAGGACGGTGAGTTGTTCACGGAGGAGGGCAAGCTGAGGAGCAGCGGCAGCAGCAGTGAGTGGAGGTGGAGGGGTACAAATGGGCTCTACTGCGTGGGATTCTCCGGGCGGGGCCTGCTCGGCGCTGGAGCAGACGCGCTGCGAGCTGCCGCCGACATCGCCGGGAGGTGGCAGGAGACGCAGCAGGCAGCAGCCAACATCTCCTCGGTGTAGTCGTCCACAGGCCGGATCGAGGACGGACGGGACGGACGGTGCATGCTGCGCTGTGCACACAGGCTCAGCTACCTCAGCTGCTGCTGCTGCTGATGGCCTCTCGCTCGCATGCATGGCGACATGGCATAGCTAGCCATGGCCGGCGTTGCATTGCAAATATTGCATGCACCTCCTGTGAGCGCGCGAGCTCACATCTCATCTCTGTTGCTAGCGAGCAGCAGCGGCCGGCCGGCTGGTGACCAGCGATGGCGCTGTTTCGCTTGCGGCTCTTGCTGCTGCAGCAGCAGCAGCGAGCAGATGCACAGAGATCATATGTAGTGGATGCATGGGAGAGGAGGAGGAGGAGGAGGGGGTGTGTGTGTACGTGTATGTGCAGTATGCAGGTGGGTTGTGACAAAGTTTTGCATAGGATGTTGCTTGTCTGATGCGCCCCATGCAATGCAGATACGGCTGAAAGAGTGCAGTCGTTTTTTTTGTTTTTTTAATTTTGGTCCAGGGCTGCAGGCCGTGATGATGTCTGCATTACGTACTACCCAATTCCAACACTGAACCCCTTTTGATTTTATTCGCCCACCTATCTCTCTCGCTCTTGCATGCCTCCGTGCCCAGTGTACTGTCTTTTCCGATCGATCGATCGATACACATGCGAACAGAGAAGAGCTAGCGCGAACCAAAAAATTCCCCAAGTGCACATAACCACATTTCTAGCAGTCTCTCATCAATTGTGCTACATATGTGTGGTCTTCCAGTCTGCATCGATCGATCGATTGGTTCTAACTGCATGGATGCGTCATGCATAGTATACCACGTACCTCATTTCTTGCATGCTCAGCTACGTACGCACAGTGGATCGCTTCGTCAGATCGATATACAGATTATACACACAGCTATCCACAGTGTTCAACTCCCTCACCTATCTCTGCCTGCTAACTGCTAAGGGGAAAGTGTTCTCATCTTCTTTTCTAACACATCACTTAAATAATCATCTATTTTTTTAAAAAATAATTATAAGATAGATTAGTAGGGTGAGACAAATCACTCTACAAACATTAAAGTTTAAATTCGACATTTACAAAGTTTGTAACGGATCAATTTGTAGAGGTTGAATTTTCTCTCCCCTACGTGGTAGCTGGTTACAGGACTGGTGGCCGTCCACCAGGGTCTGCTCACCAGAGCATCTCCGCGCCGGCTTCGACTCCTTGATGCTCCTGGTCTCTTGGCAGTTGTGGAAGGAACGTAACTCTAGGGTTTTTGACTATGTGCTCTCCTCAGTCTCAGTGGTTCTGGAGTTCATTCACTCGGAGGGCCATCTGTGGTCCTTAGCTGGTGTTGCCGCTTTCGGGGACTTGTTGGGAATGTAGCATGGCTCGGCCCCTTCCCGGTTCCCGCGGCTTGGATTTTGTGTTTAGCTGCCATAGTTTTCTAAGCTTCAGCCTTTTATTTTGCTTTTCTTCCTTCCCGTGGCATAAGCTGGTCTGCTTGATTGCGTTGTGTAACTATAACTCCTTTTTTCTAATATATTGATGTGCAATCCTTTGCGCGTTCGCGAAAAAAAAGAGGTTAAATTTAAACCTGCATGTTTTAGCGTGATATGATATAACCCATATTATTTATCTTACCTTTTCTTTAAAAAATGATAATTATTAAGTTCATATGTAAGAACTAGCTAGGGATTGTCTTCTGGAGAGATGAAAAGTCATCTTCCCTACCAAGGTGGAGTATATGAAAAGTGATTTCATCTCTTGAGGGGATATCCTCCCTTTTTGGTAAGATAGATTAATATGAAATATATCACTACACAAATATGCAAGTTAAAATTCAACTTCCGCAAGTTGTAACAAAGATAACAAATATAGATGTGAAAGTACGATAATTATTTTCGGTTTAATTTGTTCTTTTTGTTGTAACTTGTAGATGTCGAATTTGGTCTTGTATGTTTGTGGATTCATATTAATCTATGTTGCCAATTTTTTTATAACTATTTAACTAACATGAATAACGAAGAAATATCCCCTCCAGTAATGAAAATCCATTCCAGGAGTATATATAATTATGCACACTGCACTGCAGGGGTGGGGTTTAGGAGTAGGGTAGCTAGGGTTGCACCCCTACTCCCGAGTCTAAATATACATTAGAACTGTACTTTAAAACTTCAAAAAGTAGAGGATTAAAGGCAAAACTATGTAAATTACATTAGTTGAGCCTTAGGCTTAGAAGAATTCTGGTTCTGCTACACTGTATAGTATAGTCACTGCTCTACTCGATCTCTGTAGCCGGCCTTACCGAGTTACCGTATATCTTCAGATACGTACGTACGCATGAGTATGACATGTACAGGGATGGGCTCCATATCTCCTGATACGTCACTTGTCATGGAGGGACACACATCACCAGCTACTGTACATCACTCCACCCTCTCGATCCGGTCTTCTCTACTGCTCTCCTCTACGACGACCTTCGTTCGTACGTGCAGTGCAAACATTTTCCATTGGGGCACGCTCACCTGATACAGTCCCTGCTTTTATATCTGAACCCTGTACTCTTTTTTTTTCATACCATACACCAAAAACCATCATACATCAATTTGGCCGGCTATCTCGTCGTCTTCTCACCTAGCAAGTCGATCCTAACACAGAGATCAAACTAGTGAGAGAATTGAATCAGTGAGAGATTCAGAAATCGAGAGAGAGAATCACTGAGAGAGCTAGAGGTGTGTACAGAGAGAAGCTGGAGAAGGGGACAACGCGCCAATTCCGATCGATCGGCGGAGGCGTCGCGTACGCGTATACGGACGAAAGCGAGATGCGTGCGGTGCGTGGACGGATGCGTGCGTGGTCTCGGTCTCCGTCTCCGTCTCCCCTCCTCGTCGAGCCGCGCGCGGGTGGGCTAGCTTGGCGCCTTGCGCTACCTCCTCGGAGTTTATTTTGGCCGCCACCGCGCGCGACTGACGAGAGACCCCGCCCCTCTCCGGCCTAATTTCGTCTCCTTCTCCGGCTGCGTCGTCGTCGTCCCCGGTCGGCCATGGCCTCCTCCTGCCGTACCAGCTGGGCCACACCACCGCAGCTGCTGCCTAGCGAAGAACAGTGCCACACATGTACGTACAAGCCGGCCACAAGCTCGATCCATCTGCTGTGTGTCACAAGAGAGGGAGAGATTGATCGATCGATCGATGCATGATCCGCATCGAGGTCGATATAGACCAGCGGCAATTAATAATTCTGGATTTCTGTCACGCAGAGATAACCACCGTGTATATACGTGCTACCTACTGTAAATTAACCAGTGTACTACACCACCAGTGAACTGTTCAAGGCCTTGATTTGGGAGAGGTACAGTGCTGAAGCATGCAGCTGCGCCTGTACCTGTACTGCTCTGCTCCATGAACAATAGACCATTTTTGTTCAGAATACATGATGAACATATCGTACGTTTATATATACATACCTATGATTTGATGTTGGTAGTAGCAAAATATTGGCTGAGATTAGGGCTGTTTGGATCCTTCGGGCTATTAAATATCCCTCTGGAATCTTATTATTTAGAAGTATTAAACGTAGATTACTGATAAAACTCATTCCATAACCTCTAGACTATTTTGCGAGACGAATCTAACGAGGTATATTAATCCATGATTAGCGGATGATTACTGTAGCATCACTGTAGCAAATCATGGATTAATATATCTTGTTAGATTCGTCTCGTAAAATAGCCTAAGGGTTATAGAATGGGTTTTATCAGTAATCCACGTTTAATACTTCTAAATAATAAGATTCCGGAGAGCTATTAAATAGCCTCCAAACACGCCCATTGTTTACATATATATCTCGCGCTTTCACTTCACTGCAGCAAACGGTGCACTGCTCCCTATGCATGGACTACTACACAATGCCTGTGTCTATACACATGCATGATCATTGCGTGCATACTAGCACTGACCACGTACAGGTACAGCCCGACGTACTACTGCGCGCGCACAGCATTGCATCGGTCGATCGCTAGCCAAGCCAGCCAGCCAGCTATACGTACATGTCAGGCTATGCATGCATGCATCACCTATAGCTAGCTACTGGTATAAGCATCGATCTCTCCAAGGAGAAGTCCATCACGATGTGTGTGCTAGCTAGCTTCAGTTACATCAGAGTCAGGAGGGCTAGGACCAGGATGGCTGTGCTTGCCTGCTTGAAGCTGCAAGCTTGCAATGCATGCGTGCAAGTGCAAGCAAAAACGTACATTATTTGTTTCAAAATAAACAAATCTAACTAATACGAGATTATGATATATTTTAATATTATAATACTTGTGTGTTATACCCCGCGCTAGACTTATTTATTTTGAAATGGAGTGGGTAGGAGTATACTAGTGTTTGATGCATAGGAGAGCGTATAATATTTGAACTGTGGTGTGCTCAGTTAGTACCTCCAATGACAAGCACATAGACTCATAGTTCTCTCGTGTTTGATGGATTATGCTAGTACAATACAACACTAGCCCTGTTTCAGTTAGTTAAATCGCCCAATGGCTATAAGAGCAGGTTACGTCGTTGAAGGTCAAAATTAAGCATCATAAAAAAAATGCTACAGTTTTTGTGGCACTGTGCAGGCAGTATGTATCAGCGTAGCAGGAGACGAGACAAAAAGAGGTCGGCTTAACGATTGCGAGAACAGGGGGTCCAGTGAAGCGAGAAGCACAGGATGCATGCTACCTGACGCTGCTCTCGTCACTACTATTCGTAACTAATACTACTGCCCTCTTACATGCTACATTCTGTAGCTGCCAAGGGCTGGGCCCATATTTGTTTTCGTCCCAACTACTAATGTCTTTGCTGTTCCCCAGCTACTGATTTCGTCTCTGTCCTCATCAAGGCAACAGTAGGGGGAAAAGTTTCTCCACACTTAACATTTTCTCATTTTCTCGTTAATTGCTACTCCCTAGTTCGTTCTTCAATAAATATAAGGCATTTCGGGTTTAAATTTTAACTGTAAATAAAATGAATTTTGCTACACTACTCTTCAAGCTTCGGTAAGTTTCATCAGATTAGGTTTAAGGGTTTAGAGAAATATTAAAGGGATAGTTGAGTTGGTAAAAGACCTGCAATAGGCGACAAAGATAGGTTGGCGGTGAGGCACCAACGCCAAACCCATGGGGATGGATGGATCGGATGATGCATGGTTGTGGGTGGGGTTAATGTCGCCCGCGGGGGAGGGGGGGCAAGAGAAACGTTTTTCACTTTTGGTGAGCTACCAGAGAAAATAGATGAGATACGGAGTGGAGGAAACTTAAATGCACTAGCTCAACTTGGAGACGGTGGAGGCAACTACGTGTTGGTGGAAGATATGGGAGAGAAGGACGAGGATGAGAGAGATGCGACAAGGAGGAAGTGAGTTGAGTGGCTAGCCTCATCGGAACCAGCATGGTGGAGGGTGGGAGCATCAGTACATGTAACAATTTGCCCTCTAGAACCTCACGGCCTAGCCTATATGATCGGCGGATCCATTTACACATATCAGTGCACGTACACACATCATCGTTTCATGTAAAAGAATTAACCCATGAGTGATATGATTGGAGGGATAAGCACTTATAAATTGGTTCAACCCTTATTAAACTAGTATAGTGATACTAAACATGCACAGATTGCTCTAACAGACTACATATGTTGAATCCTATTTAGACTAGGATGTCACAGTACACTAGGTTAGGCGGGAGCAAGGTGGTGGGCAACGAAAGTAGTGTGATCGGGCGGAGGAAGTGAGGAGGAGAAGTGGAGTTATATATTAGTTGATTGATGAACGCATAAAATTACGAGTAAATTGCAGTTTGCGCTATATATTCTTCCCAAAGTTTTCCTTTAAGATGGAAGGGTAGCTTGCTTTGTAGCTTTTGTAACTCTAATGAGTCAATTCAACATCTCTTCTTTGATTGCATAATGGCTAGATACATTTGGAATGCGATCTATTTTACTTTTGGAATCAAGCAACCCCGTAATAGTTTACACTTGTTTGGAAATTGGTTAAGAGGTTTTGAACCTAAACTTAAAAGACAAACTTGGGTGGGCATAGCGGCGATTTGTTGGGCTTTGTGGCTCAGTAGAAATGACTTAGTCTTTAATGGCTACAACCACGTATCTTTCTTGCATGTAATTTTCAAAGTAACTCAGTTGTCAAGGCTTTGGTTTTTCTTCTTAAGGAAGACGAAGGCATTGAAGTAATCGCGAAGTGCAAGCTTTTAGAGAAGCGTATAATGGAGCTCTTCTCTACTTTTGGGTGGAACTTTAGAAAAAGGATTGAAGCTGAGCTTTTAGTTCCTCTTGCTTGTTGTCCATCTTTAAAACTTATTTATGGTTTACTCATGTAATGGGAGAGTCTTATGTACTTGTGTTTGTGACTTTTAAACTGTGTACACTCTCACAAGGTGTAGAGGCCGGGTTTATTATAATCCATTATAAAAAAAATCTTCCCAAAGTTTTCATTTAAACCACCTTTGAAGTGGTTTTTTTTTTCACTTTAGAGGTATTGTTTGCAAATATTATATTTTGGGTCAGGTGGCCTATATGTGAGTGAGCGGTAGACATAGAGGTCAGTCTCATTGATATGTGACCACATGGTCCAAAATATATATCTAGTTTAGAGTGAAAAAGATACTTCCAAGATGCTCCAAGTGAAATTTTGATACGAATTTAATATAAATATGGCCCAAACCGCGCGCGATTCACTCGATTATTATTTATGGAGCATGGCGGGGACGATATCATCGAGATGAAAGGAAATGGAGAGTAAAAGTTACACTCTGGAGTCTGGACCCTGGACCATGGAGCCATCGATCGAGATGGTACGTACATCGAATCCTGACAGTGCAGTATTCTGAGTACGTGAAAATCCGGGTACGTAGTGCAGTACACACACACACACCAGTGTGTGCATGTGGCTTTCTTTTGTGGCAGAGATCGATTTAATTTTCTGCTTTTCACTTACACATACAGTATACTGTACCAAATACTACACTTACTCCTATCCTAGGGGTGTGTTTAATTCTTTAGGTGTAAAGTTTTTAAAGTATACGGATACACATTTAAAGTATTAAACGTAGACTAATACTGTAACAAAACAAATTACAAATTCCGTCTGTAAACTGCGAGACGAATTTATTAAACCTAATTAATCCGTCATTAATAAATGTTTACGGTAGCATCATATTATCAAATCCTGGTGTTAGGCTCAAAAGATTTGTCTCTCAATTTATATGCAAACTGTGCAATTAGTTTTTTCCCATATTTAATGCTACGTATATATGTCTAAATATTTGATGTGACGTTTTTGGCTAAAATTTTTTGGAATCTAAACCAGGCCTAGATATACTCTATCGGCGTTGGTTTCAGAAAGGGAATTTGAAACCCAGGATCAAGTTTCGGACGCATCTCTAGCTCTCAGAGTACTACGATTGCACGAATCACTATGATCCAGCAGGCAGGCAGGCAGTCAGGCAGAGAGAGTTCACGTGATTGATTGATCGGAGGCAAGGCAGAGAGAAAGAATGCATGGGTGCACGCCATTGACGAGATGTACAGTATCTATCGAGTAGTAGTAGTGGTATGAGAGGAGAGAGGGTGACGGTTGATGATCTCAGAGACGGAATGCAACCGTGTCCACGTCGATCTTTCTCGGAATACATGAACAATCCCTTTTGCCTGGCTCTCGCAGAAACGGTGTGCCAGCTCTCGACTCATACTCACGTACTACTATGTTTTAAAAATAAACTAACCATAGTTATAAATAGTTTATTGATAGGATTAATTTTTTATGGAACGGAGAGGATAGTATGGAGTCTTTTAAGTCTCACCCATTTTCCACATGGAGGGAGATAGCTAGCGAGAGGGAGGAAGATAGGGTGAGAGAGAATGAGAGATGATATTCTAGACGTAGTTCTGGGCAATGAGGCGTCTGCGTCGTCGTCGGCCCTGCGTCAGCTGCCACAAAGGCCGGTAGTGGGGAACGCACACATCTTCTTAATTTATGTGCATGGCGCCAAACTCCCCGATTGAATTCGATCGATACCGCTGCAGATCGATGCATGCATGCGTAGTAGTAGCAGCAGCTCCCTCGCTAGATTCCACCAAATTTGCGCGCCGGTCGATCGGTGTACATGATCCATCCATCCATCCATCGGCTACATCTACCCCAAGTCTCGTCGTCAAGCCTCGATCGCATCGCACCCCACGCCACCGCTCTCGCTCTCTCATCACACACGGACACCAACATGTGTACGTGTATGTGCACATTCAGGGTCAATATAGGAGTCGTCGTCGTTGGTGGATCGGTCTCCCGTCTCTCCACGCAACGTACGCAAGCGCATGCGTATACGCGCCGCGCGCGGCAGAACGGGTGTGCGTGCGTGCGTACGTCGCGCCGGCCGGGGCCCGTACGCAAGTACGACGTGTGTGTGTGTGTGTGTGTGGCGCTGCGTGCGATCGATCAGCGCGCGCACACATGCAAATTTTACGCAAGGTCGCAAGCGACGACGACGCGCGCTGCGGCGCTACATACGCATGCATGGATGTACATGCCGCCGTCCGTAAGCTGGCCGGCCGGGAACCCGGGACGTCGTACGTACGAACGCCCATCCTCGATATATCCAACACAAACATCATGGATGCATGAGCATGTACACACACATGGTTCATGGATAGATGCACCGATCAATAAATCGGAGATATCCTTGTGTATATTATACGACGTACAATATATAGCATTGGTACTTCTCTATCATGATGATATGTAGAGATCGATGCTAGCATATACAGAGTATGATCATCGGCATGGGTGGTACTGCCCCGGCTTCCTGAATGGGTGCTACTTAAGGCACTACTCCGATGAGAGATGAAAGCACAACATGCATCAATGCATGCACACGGGACTGGAGTAGCTAGTAGCAACGATATGATCGACAAGTACTACTCCTATATTATACGACGTTCTACGTACATTTACTATGTTGCGTCACAAATCAATCGGTCAGACTCAGGACCCATGCAAATCGATATTTGGTTCGATTCGATAGATACACATGTGGGATCGTGACGTACGGCCGCTGAATACTTGTATCAGTTGCATGTACTTGTATGTATCTCACCATCCTCACTGTGTAAATTTTGCCGTTTCTTTCCTTCTTCACATGACGGCACTATAGTTAGTACGTGCTACGGAAATTAGTACTGTATTACTGCGTAGGCCTTGTTTAGGGTTGAAACTGATTCGGATAGTTTCCGTCTGTCTGGACCATTTTTGGGATTCGGATAGTTTCGGTCGGAACTATTCGGAAATTCTCGGATTCGGAAACGAATTCGCATATTTTTTTTCTCGAAAACAAAAACGAATACAGTAAGGGTACTATCCGTCGGAATCGTAAAACGGTCGGAAACTATCCGGAATTTTTTTTCGGATATCCGCAAATATTGAGCAAATTTTAGAAAAGAAACGTATATATACATAACTTTTTCATACAGAATTAGATGAAGACAAACTTTATATCAACATTGTAGAGCTCGATGAGATCTACAACTTTATTATTGACTATTTTATTATTTGAGGATATTTAAGGGTATAAATATTCATTATAATATACCATATTAATTTTTACAAAATCTCAGATCTATAATTCAAACGACATCTGATGGAGATGTGTTCCATATCAAAGTTGTAGAGCTCAACGGGATCTACCACTTTGTAGTTTATAACATTTCTATTTGAAAGCATTTAAAGTATAAAACAAACATTACAAATTTCGAAGATGTGAAATAAAATAAATAACATCTCCAATTTATACAATGGTAAGTAAGTTATACATCTAGTAAAAGGTCTTGGGAATAGAAAATGATAATTATATTTGCATATGAATCTCTTAGAGGAACAGCCATGAAAATCGATTTTCACATATGGTTGTGGGACCATCTACATTAACGATATAAATGTTGGAGATGTTGAACTAAAATAATAAGCGATATGTAGCGCCCGTTCCATCGTGGCGCCTAGCGGGAAAATCTAATTCCTAAAAACCCTAATTGCGAAAATTGTTTCTTCGCTTGCAGTCAGTCTCCGTGCCTTTCCAGATCTCAAGTCCCTGATCCATCGTCGAATTCAAATCCCGAACCCAATTCCTTCCCAAATCTTTTTCCTCCGCAAAAAGTCTATTTTGCCTCCCTCGGGTTCAAAGGGCCGATTTCCTCTCGGCCCATCTCTCTCTCTCTCTCTCACTCTTTTTCTCTCTCTCCTTCTCTCTCCCTCTCTCCCCGCTCTGCCCGTGCGCCGCGCGCGCGTGCGCCTGAGCCGCGCCGCGCCGAGCCCTCCCTCTCCGCTCTCGCTGCCGTTCCCGCCGACGCCGCCAAATTGTCGCCGCGCGCCGTTGCTTCCCGCGTGCGCGCGCCGTGGTGGCCGACCGGCCAGTCGCCGCCGCCGTCAGCGCCTGCCGCGCCTGCCGCCCGTGTCGTCGCTCCGCTCCAAGCCGCCCCCGCCGTCATCGCCGTCGTCATCGACCCGGCCCCGCCACCTCCGCGCGCTAGCCTCCAAGGGACGGAGGCAGAGCTCCTCCTCCCTCTGCCGCATCGCCCCCTCTACCTCCTCCTTTTCCCCAAAGTGGCAAGGAGGCAAGCCTCCTTTCTCTCCCCCTTTTTCCCTTTTCCCTCCCGCCGGCGTCATCCTCCCCCCCTGTCGCCGCTTTGGCTGCGACCGCCGAGCGCTAGCTCCCTCCCTTGACCGCCCAAGGTCGGTTTCCAAACCGACATCGCCGCCGTATAAAGCCCAGGCGCCTCCCTTCTTTCTCCTCTTGTTTGCCCTATCGCCTCCACTCCATTGTCGCCGCCTCCCATGCTCTGTTCGCCGCCGCCTTTCGTTGCCGCGCGTGCCGGAGGAGCCGGCGTGTTCGAGGACGCGGAAGGGGACTCCGGGTGCGCCCTCTCCTTCCTCTTCCCCGGCCCGAGGCCGGAGCAATCACGCCCCGCGCCGTCGGCCATCGTCACTGCGTCCCGTCCGCCCGGTAGTGCATCTCCCCGTTCTCCCTCCTCGATCCATCTCTTTCCCTTAGTTTTCGGTAGTAGCATGTGTAGCCTCCCCGTAGCTAGCCCCCGCCGCCCCGACTGCTGCCGTCGCTCGTCGTGTGCTCGCCGCTCGAGCTCGGAAGCACCTCTCGTCACCGGCCTCCCTCGATGCGATCCCTCCTAATCCGGCGCAAGGGGTGGGTTCCCGTAGCCGCGTAGATGCTCTCACCGCCGGGAATCGGCCCCTCGTGACCTCGTCGCCGTTTCCCCCTTTTCTCTCCGCCGGTTGCCGCCGCCGCAATCCGCCGCCGTCGAGCATCCCCCGGCGAATCCGAGCCGTTGGCTCGTCTCCCCTCGTCCTGTGCAACATCCCGGTGTGCTCACCTTCGCCTGTATCGCCATGGTTCGCTCCGCCGCTCGCCGCTGTCGTCCGCCGTCCGTTCCGGCCGGCGTCGTCGTCTACCTCCCGCCGGCCCGCGTGGCAGCCACGTAGGCGCCACGTCGGCGCCACCTCGGCCGCGACCGGGTCAAGCAGACCCCGGTCCGCCGCTTCCCTCCGCCCCCTCGCGTGCACGGTCCACCGCGAGCCGTGAGGCTGCGCGTGGGCCCGCCGCACCGCGTCCTCCACGAACCGCGCGCATGCGCCGCGCCTCCCTCCCCGAACCCTAGCACGCCCTGCGTGCACCTCGCTCACGGTGAGCCGAGCCGCCGACAAGCGGGTCCCACCCGGGACCGCGCGAGATGGACCCGGCCCACCGGCTTCCTCTCTTCTCCCCGCCCGCGCGCGCGCCTTGGGCCGCCTTCTTGGGCCGGCCGGCCCATTAAGCTCGGCCGAGCCGCCCTTTCGCTCGGGCCGCGCCCTAGCCGCCCGAGGGAAGTCTAATTCCCCTCCCTCCTTCTTTTCTTTTCTTTTCTTTTCAAAAAGGATTTAAATAAATCCTTTTTCCTTTAGACCAAAAATCCGATAATCTTAGAAATTCAATATCTTCCCAATCGTAAGTCCGTTTGACTCCGTTCAACTTCCAAAATTCTTCAAATCTCGAGATCTATCTAATGGCACGCTTAGAAGTCAATAATAGGGCTTTATTTTCGCTGTTTGTTGAGTTGTCCCGTTTCGCGTGTAGTTTCGGAGCCCGAAGACCCGCAGTGCGAGGATTTCGAGGATCAAGCTCAAGATCTCGAGCAAGGTAAGTCACCTTTGATCATCTTGCACCTATAATTTAAATCTAAGTATTTCTTTTCGTAAATATTGCATGAATAGGATTAACACAAGTACTTCGGCCGCGGCTTACGAGATAGCCTGCTGGCCCCCAGTCCTAATTGCTGCAATTACCCTCCTTGAATTATTGAACACTTAAACCTCCTTTGTCGACTGTTGTGCTTCGATGCACGGGCCTTCGGGCACGCGCATCGGAACACTTCCCCTCAAACTTAAAATATCCTACGATGGGTAAAACTTGAGGTTTTACAAAAGACTTGGAAAACCCGACACCTGGGTAGGCGCTTGCGAACTAAATGAATTTCCAAAACCGCGGACCGGGGAACATACCGGGAGTACGGTTTCCCGCTCTTGCACTTAAGGACCGTTTCCCTTGGAATTTCATCCGAGGGAAACCCGGGGGTTCTCCCCGGCACCACCCCGTTGAATCCACATGTCTCTTGGCATCATGGTTCCCCCGATTAGCTAGTTACTCAGCCAGGGTGTCCCATTTCACCCATGTGGATTCAACGGGGTGGTGCCGGGGAGAACCCCCGGGTTTCCTGGCACAGTATGGTCTGGGACCTAATCTGGTGTTGGTCTGGGACCCCTCTCGTTGGCATATGGTGAACCTGTGTCGGCTTTCGAAATGCCTTGTCATGAAAGCCTTAAGGTCTCTAGACGTGGCCGTTCTGCACGGGCTGGATGATCCGGGTTAGTAATGTCGTGTGGGTAAAGTGTACCCCCTCTACAGAGGTTATTAAACTGTTCGAACAGCCGTGCCCACGGTCATGGCCGGATGTGAGGTGATTCCTAGCGTAGTTTTGTTTGACTACTGCTTTGTGAAACTGCTGTTGTGGACTGGGTTCGATGATTGGAAAAATCTGCAGCTGATGGGATCAGCTTGGCCCGGGTGGCCGTTAGAAAGTTGTTGGCCGGGTGCCAACCTTGATCAATCCAAAGACTGATACATTGCACATACTCCGACTGGACGAGACGCACTGTCTCATCCGTGTCGTTCGAGAAGCACTCACTTAGTTGTTTCAAAAAGGAGTTTAACTAAAATCAATTGTGAAAACAATCAGCCTTTCCTTTGAAGCCTGCATTAAACACTTAAATTCCCATGGCTTGCTGAGTACTCCTGTACTCACCCTTGCTCTATATAAATAATCCCCCCCCAGTTGCTGAAGAAGATGAAGCGGATCCCGCTGACGAGGAGTTCTTCCAAGAGCAAGTCGGCTACGACGAGTTTTAGGGTTTCGGCCTAGTTCCCAAGTCGCGCCTGTGATGTTTGGTCCAAGCCTTGGCTTCCGCTTTCCCTTTTGTAGTGCAATTGTGAGCTCGGGATCTGTCCGCAGCCCAACATGACTGTACTCCTACTCTGTAATAAAGAGACCACTGTTGCTGTGATATTCTGTCTTCCTGTGATACCAGCACTGTTTTCTGGGACTGGTATCGATTAACAGGTTAATTTGGAGCGTCACGAGCTAGTTCCACTCGGGGCTAGTTCGGGGCGTGACACGATATCTCTTCCTTGATCAAGAAACTCAATTTGAGGGGTTTTTTATATACGGGTAAATATTCGCTACCGTATTCGTTCCGTCTCGTATTCGCTCCGTATTTGTATTTGATAATATTCGATTTCATTTCCGTATCCGAGTTTTCGATTCCGATTCCGAAAAAAAAATATGAAAACGAATATGATAAAATCTAGTTTCCATCTGTTTCCGATCCGTTTTCATCCCTAGCCTTGTTTAGTTCCAAACTATTCTTTAAACTTTCAACTTTTCTATCACATCAAAATTTTCTTACACACACAAACTTTCAATTTCTCCGTCACATCATTCTAATTTTAACCAAACTTTCAATTTTGACGTAAACTAAACACACCCTAAGTGTAATTTGTTTGTTTGTTTTTTTGGAAGACGTACTGCGTTGTTTACCGGACAGGCGTACACAACCATCCTGGATTTCTCTGGTGGACCAGTACGTGTACGCCCATGATACGGGGAAACACTTTTAATTACCTAGGTGGACATCCATCCATTTGTTGCATTTCAACCAAATAGGTATGGAAAAAATTCAGAAAATTTGACAAGATAGCTTCATATGTAAATGCCACCTCACAAACATGCAAGTTTAAATTTAATTTCTACAAGCTGTAGAAAAATAACAAATCAAACTTTGATTAGTATACGTATATTCATAGTTAAATTTGTTATTTTTGTTACAACTTATAAAAGTTATATTTTAATATGCATGTTTATGTAGTGATATATTATATATCAATATTGTCGACGAGTGATACTCGCGGACCAGATAAATAGAGTATTGGGGTACGTTGGAGCAAGGGTCTACGTAGTATGGCATCAAAACAAACAAAAGATAAGGATTATACTGGTTCAGGCCCTTAGCAGGTAATAGCCCTAGTCCAGTTTATATGGATTGATGACGATGATGACAGATTACAAAGGGAGTAACCGAAACAGGTGATACCGACAAGATCGTAGTCGAGTGATTCGACGAGATCTCCCCGACAAGTTGGCTCTGTGAACTCCGGCTTCATAAACTTTGGTGGGTGTGTTGGCGATGAGATGCGATGCCTTTTGCCCCCTCTCTAGGGGTCCCTTTTATACCGTGGAATACCTTGACTCTCAAGTAAGACTTGAAGATATATAAACCGACACGATATTCTAGAGATTTTACCCTTTTCGAGTAGGACTTCTGCAATTCCTTAACTTCGTGGGGATGTTTTTTATAATCTGAGGCGAATTCCTAACGGCATATACGAGAACTAACATTATACGTGAAGGTATACCTTATCGGTATATTCCATAAGTCGTAGGATAGAGGATATGCTTTATCCGTAACCCTGACAAATATATCTTCTTAATTTTTTTATAACCATTTAATCGATATGTACTAGACGAGTTATTAAAATCCATCTAGCCATGATATCCCCAGGTTGTTCTTGTATGTGTGCCCTACAGGCTTTTAGGAGTACATTCTATCAGACAAACCCCATGCCCGCTGCACAGTAATTGACGCGGCCGATCTGCGTGGCCGTCGCCGTATCCCGTATATGGGTCAATTTGGATCACAGATTATGCAGTGGGCCTAAATGGGACGGGCTAGAGGACCACAATATTTTTTCACGTTACATCCAAATTTGTGTGGCCCGATTAGGATCGCTGCAAACTAGTCAGTTTGGCAGGCCGACGACACCGGTTTCCCTATAATTTTAGCAGCTTTATAGGTGTCTTATATTCATGTGGAGTTCGAATTATATCCTTAAGCTGATGTGAACTCGCATCTTCCAAAACAGGTTAAATAATATCATGTATGTTTGTTTTAGCTGATGTGGCAATATAGTCAAAAAAAAAATACATGGGGGCCACATGTAAGTAAACTTCGACCTCTTCCCACATATGGGCTCCACTTTTTTTTTACTAGGAAGCCACGTAAAAAAACATCCATCCATACTGTCTTAGAACCTTATTTTACCGGGTTATAAAAGATGGAGGTTTAACATTTATAGTATTACGATTCCAGGATATAATTCGAACTTGACGTCTAGATTAGGAACCTTAATGAACTTATTCCTACTAGAGGCTCTCGTCTTTCGGCCCAATCAACGTATGCCAAAGCCAAAATTTAAATTTTTGAACTTAATTTTGAAGTAGTTTTTGAGTTTTTTCAATCATAGTTTCTTATACTTACATTGTCATTTAAGTCGTTAATAACATAACTGTAAAAGTTTTAATCACAAATTATATTTTTTCGCTACTACGCCAAATAGTGTATATTCCGCATATAGCCATCCGATGAGGCTGTCGTTTATAGGGTTCTAAAGAAAAAGGCTGGTTTGGGCCGAGCGCTAGATAAGTCGGCATAGGCTGTGGCATGGCCCAGTCCAGAAGAAATTTCGCATCTCCAAAAATTTCCACCCGCGAAAACTCCGTGCGAGAGTGCGCCGCCCACCAAATTCAAATTTTGAACGCGAAAACTGCCCCGCGCGTCTTCCTCTCACGCTTAAATCTGCTCAAATCACGCGCTCCTCGCAAGCAACAGTGAGTTTGAACAGAACAACGCGACGACCCTTGCAGCGGACGACCCCGCGGACTCGATCCAGATCTAGGGCTTCTCGTCGGCGGCGATGGCGGGCAAGGGAGGCAAGGGGCTCCTCGCGGCCAAGACCACGGCGGCCAAGAGCGCCGACAAGGACAAGGACAAGAAGAAGGCCCCCGTCTCCCGCTCCTCCCGCGCCGGCCTCCAGGTACTTCCCCCTTTTGCTCATCTTCTCTTTCGGATTTGTATTTTGTAGATATGAGTCTTGCCTGTTCTCTCCTCGAGCTACGAAAATCTTGGATTTCGGTTTTCGCGTGCGGATTTTTCCCAAATCCGTTTGAATTCACGATCTGATTTTGTCTTCCTCAGTTCCCGGTAGGGCGCATCCACAGGCAGCTCAAGTCGAGGGCGTCGGCTCACGGCCGCGTCGGCGCCACCGCCGCCGTGTACTCCGCGGCGATTCTCGAGTACCTGACCGCCGAGGTCCTGGAGCTGGCCGGCAACGCGAGCAAGGATCTCAAGGTGAAGCGTATCACCCCGCGCCATCTACAGCTAGCCATCCGCGGGGATGAGGAGCTCGACACGCTCATCAAGGGCACCATCGCCGGCGGTGGCGTCATCCCCCATATCCACAAGTCGCTCATCAACAAGACCTCCAAGGAGTGATGCGTATATCTCCGCGGAAAAAAAAAAGAGAGAAAAAACTCACTCATGTGCTTTGCTTGACTCGAAGTTTGGTGGGTGTTTTACTGTTAATTTGTTATGTTTTCTCATTTGATGTTTTTGTGCTACAGTGTTTAATCCTTAGTGGGTTTAGGTGTCTTTTAGTCTTTAGTAATTATCGTGACAATGTTGGTTGCAGCTGAATTCGTGTGAATTCTTCACTCTGTATGCTGTTCTGAACCATCCATCTCGATGCTTCAGTTCAGATTATCTTGTTAATGTTTAAGTTCAGTTTGATTGATTGGCATGAGCCCATGTGTTTGTCATGATGTTGTACTGCTGGTAATTTGGTTTGTTTACGTTTTTGAAATTTGGAAATGTTTGTCATGATTTGATGCATTCGCGTTTTTGAATTGTGCCAATACCTGTATGGAGTGTAAAGCCACAAGTTATGGAAACCAGAGCAACATCTTACAGTGCCAGCAAGTCACAAAAGAACTACCAAGACAGTTTACAGTGCCAGAACAGCTAAGTAGCTGTATATCCTCCAGCAACAGAGTTTTAGACTTTAGCTCCTGTGTTTTGTCCAACAGCTTCTTTATCCATTCCAGGGTTCACAATTCTGACGAAAACTGGTCGAATTAAATGAAATTTTGAGTTTTCGATGAGGCTTGAAAGTAGAAGCTCTCTGAGATTTTGATGAGTTTCATCTAAATTCAAATTTGAATTGATAAAAAAGGAAAAAAACAAATAAAATCTTATAAATAGTATGATAATCATAGAACCTATTGGAAATAAATATTTGAAAAATTGATGTATTTTGTGTATTTACTGAAATTTACAGTAGGAAAGAAAAGAATAACGAATTAAAAAATAGGAAAAAAATGTTTACCTCTTTTTCTAGTTACCGATTGAAATTTTGATGATTTTGCTCGGAATTTCGCTAAAGTCGACCATTTTCGCGAGCTTATCGGTAAACTCAGGGAATTTGTATTCAAATTTTGGTTTATGAAATTTGTTCGGAATCTATCGGTATTCCACCAGATTTCGTGAAACCATCATTCAGCAAGAGCCCGAAACAGAATGCCATCTTAGAATTGTAAACCCTGATCCATTCCTCTAAGTACCTTTTGCCATCCTCTTTTTCAATCTTGTTCCATCGCTTGACAAACGAGAGCACAAACGAGTATCACATTAAGAGTAGAATTCAAAGTTTATTCTCAAAAATCTAATCATTCCTAATTAGACACAAAGTTTTCTTTTTTAAAAAATAAAAGGATGGATCCCAGCTATTGCAAATTTAGGGGGCATTTAAGATGTGACAATTAAATATTTGCCATCCACGGTTTATGATATGTGATACCTCGTGTCTATGACATGTGGGTCCAGTGGCAAATCTTAATTGTCGCTTGTCAGAATAACAAATAGTTGAATATCTCTATTTAGATACGAGTTTTGCTGGAATTGCAATCTTTCTAGAGGAGGTAAAAAGTCTAACAGCCCACAAGGTAAGGGCGTTGAGAGGCGCCTCTTCGGGGGCGTTCCAAGTCGTCATCTGGAGGCAACAACGACGG
This sequence comes from Oryza meridionalis, assembly GCA_000338895.3. NCBI lineage: Eukaryota > Viridiplantae > Streptophyta > Magnoliopsida > Poales > Poaceae > Oryza > Oryza meridionalis. The sequence continues at coordinate 3,474,427 of CM002526.2, forward strand.
CTATGCCCCCTCCAGGCGGTCCTACAGGCGACGAGGCTGGCCACGACGGAGGATGACGACCAATCATCAGGCTCTGGAGCGAGGCGGCACGGTCGCCACCGCATCCTCTCCACCAGTGCGTCCCCTCGCAGATTTGAGGCTGCCGCCTCCACCAGCGCCGTTGATCCATCGCCCTCATTTGTGTGGCTGTGAAAAAAAAAATAAGAGGAAGAGGTGGACGTTTACATGTGGCCCCACACACTCTTTTTCTTCTCACTTATATGCAGGCATGTATGTTTTTTATTTTTATCTTTGCTGACTAGGATTCCATGTCAATGAAACGAGTTGCTGATATTGTTATAGGACTGAAATTGCACGGTTTTGTATAATTTAGGGGTAAAGATTTCTAGTATTGGAGGAAGGGATAACAAGTAAACTCGGTGTAAAGTTGAGAGATGGAAGGTGAACTTATTCCGAGAAAAGAAAGGGAAGTAGATGGACCGACCAAAACATTCACCTGGGCCAAAAAACGGAAATGTCACGCGCGTGGGCCAGCGTCGTATGGGCCGAAAAAGGGAAATGCCTTCGGAAGGTACCTGGGCCGCTAATTTCTGCCTTCCCTAAGTGTCCATTTGCCCCCGGTAACTCACAGTCACAGGTATGCAACGTGACTACGATTTACAAGCTTCCGTGACTGTGATCGATATATGTTACGCAACTATGCATGGCATGCACGATCGATTGATGCATGAAATTGCAGCACTGTAGATTTGATCCTTACTGCATCATGCCATCATGTACCTGGCCGGCATGGCTGCTCTGAACTCTGAAGTACCTCGCTTCAATCCTTGTTACTGCATCAGGTATCTATCTATCCGGTGTCATCATCTTCGTGAGGCCATGATGCAGCTATCGGATTAAGATCTTCTGCAGTTAAATGCATGATGCTTTTGTCACTGGTATATGGGCCCAATAATCATCGGATCTAATATGTTAGTGACAAAGTCATGTGACTTCCACCGTAGATCCGCAGCTATCACGAATGACCTTAGCCTTGTCCACGATTCTCGCTTCGTCTTCCTATCCTCAACAAGAACAACATTGCTCCTGATCATCAAACCAGTGGGCTGGCTGCGTGCGGGTTCACTGGACGTCAGGAGCAAAACGAATTCAATTCCTGGCCGGTGGTTTCTTCGACGAGGCCTTTTGTGCTCTTGCGGGTTGGAAGCAAGCAGGGCGAATTTCGCAACAATGGTAGCGCGTCCCCCACCACCACATCAATTCTGGATGGGTCACTTCACCTTCCCCTGTCCAAGCACCTCACGATACTTCTCAAAAATATCTTCTCTATTATTCTTTCCTTTCTTCCACTGGGCTGTATTCTTCAGCTATTTTGAGGCAACTCCAATTTACTCCCAAGGAATACAAAGTGTAGAAAATAGAATTTTTGTGCTCATGAAGTTTAGAAAACCTTTTGTTGCTACTACTAACTTGGTACCGGGTCCATTCTTTTTCTAATCGAGATACATATTGTATCTCTTTTTTGTTAGAACGTTTTTAAAACTGTTAAACGGTGTGTTTCGTATGAAATTTTCTATGTAAAAGTTGCTTTAAAATATCAAATAAATCCATTTTTCTAGTTTATAGTAATTAAAACTTAAATAAATTTATTTATTGTCTTCGCTTAATCTTTATCTTCATTAGTTGTGAACAGGGTAATAATCTTCATATCTGATCAGTGCAGGAATTCTTGATTGAGTCCATATCAACAGTAGCTAGCATGTATCAGCATTATTGAAGTTGTCAACAGCTTAACATTTGCCAAGGCACTCGTGGCAAAAAGAAAAAAGAAAACACAGTATGTCGATCGAGATCAATTAAAGCCATCGTTTTCACCTCACAAGCCAGGTGATCATTCAGCGCCTCATCTATCCGTGCTCTAATAGCGAACGACGAAGGGGAGGTTACACCTAACCACCACTCATGATCCATGACCCCCATCAACCGGAGGGACCATGCACAATTCACAATTTGCACATACACGAACACACGCAGCAAGCAGGCAACCCGGCACGCACCTACATGCCGCGCTGCTCGGACGATCGACGCCTTCCTCCGATCCTCGCATCCACCGCAATGATCCGCTGATCTTTTCCCTGCACGCACGCATGCCGGGCCGCGGCAACAACAACAACGCCGCTAGCTGCCGCGACGGTTTCGGTTGATCACTCCGGCTACGATCGATCGATGCCGACGTATCAGCCACCTCCCATACATGCTGGGCATCGCCTCGTCTCGTCTCGTATCGGCGAAATGATTCGTTCGTTCGTTCTCCATTGATCAATGATGCATCGTCACGAGCAAGCCTGAGTGACTGTGAGGCCGTGACCGTGTGACCGCGACGCAGTACACACCAGCTAGCTCGATCGTCTCGCACACTGCCCTGCCTCGATCGGCAGCTAGCGATCCACCGATGGCGACGTGCAACACAAAACCATCGCGAGATCGGGGCATCGGTGGAAAGCAAGTGTACGACGCGGATGACTGTATACGTAGCAGCGTGCAGTGCATGCGAGGAGGAGGGACATGGGAATCATGGCCTGACGATGGGGGTGAGATCCCCTTGGGTTGTGTGGACTTGAGGTCATGGAGAAAAAGGGAGTCAGTTGCCTTTCCTTTCCTTCCCTTTCTCTGCCGGTGCGTACTACGTGAGCCCAGGCCACGCGCACCTTGTGAATGAAGCGCGAGCAGATCGATCATATCGCTGCAATTTGCAAAAGCTCCCCCTGCCTTTCCCTGCTCCCCGCTTGCTCTTACCATCTCTAGCTAATCGACTATGCAACTTGAGGGAAATTAACCTCGATGAACAGGGAGATTTCACTGGATTAGAAGAATCAAGCTGATCAAGGGGGGGCAGTACTAGTGTACTACTGCTGTCATGTGTCCGTTCCCAGTTCGTGAGATATAAATTTCAGTCCTGTGCACGCTTCTTCTGTGTGTGTGTGGGTGGGGGGGAGAGAACAGCATAACAACAGGGGAAGTTCTGAAGATAACATTGAATGCGTGATGTGGCCACATAACCTGATCACAGCTTTCATGTATTGATTGGTGTATGAAGTTGGATATGACCTGTTATCCTTTTTTATTTTTCTTTTTCTCAACGAAAAGGAGAGGCCGGTCCTTTTCCAACAGGATTTGTGGTATCGCCCCCCCTGTATAGTTGTATTCAACCGATACGAATGGAACCAAACACAGTGACGGCTTGTGTATTTTGATGAGAAAATCAGCACAATGGATAGGATAACTAAAGAATCGTTCTGAATAATTGAAACGGTTGACATTTTCTCACCCACCTTATTTATGATTGGAAGCAACTTGAAATACTTATTACCAGTACAAGAAAACGGCTCAAATGATTGCACGATTCCCTTATGGCATGTGGAACAGAGCAATATTTTACTGCATCTGAAGCCTTTGCAACGGGACAATCTCTCTGATCAGGAATGGTACATTATCCTCTCTGCAACACCCTCACACATGTTCTTCGGGTGTCTATCGCTCAGCCACGGACTCACAGCTACACCTACATACAACCGACCGTGTCAATCTGCCACGGCGTGCCGGTCTGGGATGTGTTCATTGTTCATGTCCCAATACCCAATTCGCAATGGGCGAGAAGTTATCAGAAGACCACGCCGTGTGTTCATCAGCCGTAACGCCGTATGCACCAATTGCAATGCTTTTCCAATTTGCTCACCGGTTGCTGGGAATGTTGAGAGTTTACAAGATGAGAGTAGCTAGGCAGGCATGTCCGGACCCAGCTGATACCGACGTTGCAGGGAAGCACAGATGGACTGTATAGCAGTAGCACGGGAACAGTGTACGAGGGAGCATCGCTCATGATGTTGTCTGATGAATGGAACCAAAGTAGTAGACCCGGGCACGCCTACAGTGGAAGAAAACCACAGGAATTTTCATACCAACACGTCCTGAATCTAGACAAACCTCCCACAGTCCCACGTTAACAACAACGGCCTAGACTGTATTTAGTTCCACGCTAAATTTGAAGGTTTGAAGAAATTGAAATGATCTGACGGAAAAGTTGAAAGTTTGTATGTGTAGAAAAGTTCGATGTAAAAGAAAAGTTTAAAGTTTAAAGAAAAAAGTTAATCTAAACGGAGCCACAGTTCATGTAACCTTTTTTCATCAGTGTTTCAGTGCATCTGTGCATGCATACAACTGTGTGTACCATTTGATGCAGAGGCTAGGATATTTAATTCCTTTATCGAAAAAACGTTTTTAACACTACTAGCAGAGAGCAATATTAGCCAACAAATGAGATTGATATTTTTGATACCTGAGGTGCGGTTGTGATGACAGCAAGATTGGGGCATAGCTTGCGAGCCGGCGAAAGCGGATCGGAACAACAAGACGGGGTCCCCTAATCTAAGCCTAAAGCTCTAGCCAAACAAGTGCCCGAGTTTGAGTGAGAATCCGGGGAATCAAACGCTTCAAGTCATGTGTAACCCCTATGGCGTGTGCTAGCTCACGTCCCGTCCCGCGACCACGACAAAACACCATTTTAGCCCGACGCGTCCAGCTTCTTTGGCCTTATCACACAGTAGTTGAACCTGCCCTGTTTATCAGCCATGATGCGTCTTGGCGCTACGTGAGATATGACCCCCAAGGATCGCTGGTTTCGCAGCACGATCCGTGGCAAGCAAACGCAAGAACCCTTGGGCGCAAGCTTCCTTCACCGATTGGGTGACTAATCTCTGATCTGATCAGTTTTTGCTTAGCCCACTTGCGTGTTATCCGTGGTGTTTCCGCGGTCCGTCATCCATGTTTAAGTCCGGTTATTGCATGTAACTGTGGAACACATTATACAACATGGCGTCTGATGCTGCTGTGTATGGTGGCTGGGTTGGTTTATTGGACGGCTATGGCCAAAAGGCTTAGACGTCAAGTTATGATCCTGAGAATGTGATCCAGTGGATGGATGGATGGATGCTACTGTCAGATATTCAGATTGCCAATGGTGGCACCATGCTGGATTGATTGATAGTCCATGGGACCCGGTCTTCTTTCTTGATACTGTTGTTATAAACAGGGTTGGCCTAATCATGGATTCCCGGGACATTTCCATGTGGAAATTGGTGTGTAGTGCAGGCCCGTTTCACGCGTACAGCGCCAATGGTGAGAACCTGATCAGACCTGAACTACAGTTACAAAAAAAAAGGACAAAAGTTCTGAAGCTAGGTTCCATTTCGTGTCAAAGTATGGTGATCAGTTTTTTACATGCCGTGAAAAAGTTTTGGATCATTTTTCGCCGTGTTTAGTTCCAAAATAATTCTTCAAACTTTTAATTTTTTTATCACATCAAAACTTTCCTACACACACAAACTTTCAACTTTTCCGTTACATCGTTTCAATTTCAACCAATATTTCAATTTTAGCGTTAACTAGACACAGCTTTTGTTTCCTTTTGGGAAAAAAAAAGTTTTCAACTCGGTTTTTGCCATCCAACGATCACGATGGAAGTGGGAGCATCACGAAACGAGCAGCGGGAGGCTATTTCCCAATCTAAGACACTAGACATAGTTTCTATAAACTCTACATTATCAAGAAATTAGTACTAGACACTACTCTTCTAATGTAAACACCAATATTCTATACTTAAATTTAATGCTACTTATCTCACATGAAGTCTTGGACATTGTGTAGAAATCTTGTCTCATGCAAGACATTATTTTCTTATCTTTTTTCATTTATTCACTTGCCACATCATTTTTTATTATAGGTGGCAGATTATTTAATGCTATGGACACTATCCTGCGTTGCGAATAGCCGGACTGACACGAGAATAGTAAAAACTCCAGGTCTGCAGCCATAACTTCTCCTGTCACCTGCTAAATACCAAAACTACCCACAAAATACAGCAACATTTACAGCTTCGACACTGCACTCAATGCCCTCACACGCTAAAGGCCAAGCAGGGGTAACAGAGTCATTTCCGGTGGGACCGACGTGTCAGTTGCCACGTAGGACAACGTTTAGATAGGCACGACCACGCAGCATGCCACGCCGATCTCCTCGCGCCACGTCACTGCTCCGGATCCCTTTAAAACCAGGCTCTCCTCTTCGTCTTCTTCCAACAGATCGACACCGGAAATTCGAAGCAAAAAAAGGAGAAGAAAAGAAAAGGAAACAAAAAAAGAAAAACAAACCCTAGCCGCATCGGATCGATCGAAGCCAGTGAGACGCCGCCGACGGCTATGCGTGAGGCGATCGTCGGTGACCAGGATCGCCGCCGCCGCCGCACCCGCATCCAGTGAAACCCTGCACTGTCGTCTCGTTCGGTTGTGAGGAGATGAGGGCGGCGGCGGCGGGGCAGATCGATCCGTCCCCTGGGGCGCCGGCGAAGTCGCGGCTGAAGAGGCTGTTCGAGAGGCAGCTGCTGCGGGTGTCGCCGGCGGAGAGGCTCCCGTCGGTCGCGGGTGTCGGGGAGAAGGATGAGTCGTCGGAGCCGAGCTCCGTGTGCCTGGACGGCATGGTGCGGAGCTTCTTGGAGGACGGCGTCGGCGTCGAGCGGCCGGCGGGCGCCGCGCGCTGCTGCAATTGCTTCCACGGCGGGGAGGCGTCTGACGACGACGACGACGGCCCTGCTGCTGCCGAGGCGGCGGCCACCTCCGACGCCGCAGAGACCATCAAGGTAGTGCGGTGTCTCCGCCACCGCTAGTTATTATCCTCCCATGTTCGCCGCGTTGCCGGCGGCGAGAAGGCGACGAACGCCGGTGCTGACCGTTTCTCGCATTTCTCCTCAGGGCCTCGTCCACTGCGCCAGCCTCCGGGAACGCAACCTCCTCGCCGACGTCTCCACGCTCGTCGAGCGCCACCGCGCCGCGGGGGCGCGCAAGCGCGACCTCCTCCGCCTCCTCGCCGACTCGCTCCGCGCGGCGGGGCACGACGCCGCGGTCTGCATCTCACGCTGGGACAAGTCCTCCTCCCACCCGAAAGGCGAGCACGCCTACCTCGACGTCCTCCTCCCTCCCGCCTCCGACCGCGCCGAGCGCGAGCGCATCCTCGTCGACGTCGACTTCCGATCGGAGTTCGAGGTCGCGCGGCCCACCAAGGCGTACCGCGCCGTGCTCCAGCGCCTGCCGTCGGTGTTCGTCGGGAAGGAGGACCGCCTCCGCCTCCTCGTGGCCGCCGCCGCCGACGCCGCGCGCGCCAGCCTCAAGAAGCGCGGCCTCCACCTCCCGCCATGGCGCAAGCCCGAGTACATGCGCGCCAAGTGGCTTTCGCCCTACGAGCGCGACGTTCCTCCTCCGCCTCCGCCAGATGCCTCCGCCGGTGAGCTCGCCGTCGACGGCGAGGGAGGTGGAGGGTGGACTCAATGATTGATCAAGGACTCGTCTTTTGTTGGTTCTTTTTCTTCGGGAATTTGCATTTGCAGCGTCACCTTGGGCTGGATGCAAATGTTTTATTCTTTCTTTTCTTTTCCTTTTTCCCCTTCATTTTTACCCTTTAATGGGTTTCATTTTGGCCATGGAGTAGTAGTAACTGTAGTAGTAAGCACGGATAAGACGAACGGGAACAAAAAAAAATGTAGTGTTAGTTGAACAGGAAAAAAAAAGAGAGATAATGGATTACGGCAATATCTACTTCTTTCAGTTTCAGTGTTGGTCTGATAACTTAATGGAGTACAATAACATAAAGGAAAAACAGTTCAGAAAAATCAAAAGAAAGCAGTACATTGCTCAGCGACCAGTTTTTAATTGGAACAGTGGAACGTATATTTGCGTTTCACCAAGTTATTTCTCGTTGATTTGCTATCCGGTTCCTGTAATTTCACGTGGGGCGGGTGTGCAATTTGCTGGGCCTTTCCAGTTTTGCAGAACAAGATACCGGGAACCGCAGTGACAGTAGCTTGATCTGAACTCTGAAGTGTGTTGACATGGAATGCTTTTGATATTTTGCAGCTTCAACGTCTCCGGCATCGTCATGCTGATGGGTTTAGCTTGTGAAGCGGAGCTGAAGAAATGGTTATAAAAATTCTTAATGGAATTGTTTAAGCTGAGGTTGCTGTCTTGTGCAAGCTAAGCTCAGGTGGGGGGAAAGAAGCAAGCAAGGCAGAGAAAAGAGCAAGTGGATATAGGAAGAGTATATAAATCTGCATCGGTATACGCGCTTCTTATGGATTGTTTATTCCCGCTAGCTCGATGAGAAACGGCGTAATCCGAATCTGGATCATAAGATAATCTGAGCAGGTCACAATACTCTGTAGATCTACTCAACTGCTTTGTCGATCCTCTGCGGCCTCTCTCTTTGCTTGCTTCCCATGTAATGCTCGGTCGATGATTGGTGAGAGAAGGAATCCACACGGCTTAATTGTACTCGATCGTTGAGTAATAGCACAGTAACCTCATCCCGAAAGGCCAAAACTTGTCCACTGAAGTGTTGTTATCGGTCGATCTGTCATTCTGTACTCCATTGTCCAGCCACACGGAACGAACATGCTCTGGTGATGCCTGGACGCCCGGATCACGCCAGAGAGAGATAGTGCTGGTGGTAAAAAAACAATTTTGGGTGGATCGCGTGGTAAAGCGTACGTGAATCGCGAGCGCGAAATGCACTTGACGAGGCGGGGGACGCGGGCCGCGGCATCCTCTCCTCTCGCGGGGAACGCACGGTTGTTTTCGCGTACTCCGCCGCCGTACGCGACGCGAGCGACCTGTCACCTCCCCACCTCACCTGTGGCTCGTACGCGAGCGCGAGCGAGCGAGCGAGCGGCGCACGGCGCACACGCGTCGTCCTCTGCAAGGCGAGGCAATCGATGGGATCGACTTGGCCGCCGCGGGGCACATTCGCAGATGGGCGAGACGGGGATGTACCGTGCGCGCACGTACTCCAGTCGTAGGAGTAAACGCGGGTGGGGGTGTGTACTACCGTGTATGCGTGACCACGCACCGCTCGGTGGCGCGGCGCGCATTTACGGCCGGAATGGCCTCGCATCGGCATGCCTCCTCCCCGTAGTTTTTTCAGTTCGAAACGGCACGGCTGTTACGGTCGTTTATCAATTTATCATCGCACTCGTTGTCTTTTTTCGGGGGTTTCCGTTGGAAAAGGGAGAGCAGTAGTACTGGCGAGTTGGCTCACTCCCCGGGGTGGGGGAGAGAAAAAGCTTTTGGAACTGAAACTGACCCGGTTAATTGCGTGCTCCGGCTGTGCCCCCGCTGCGCATCACACAATGATTGTACTCCGCTGCATGCAAAAGCAGGCAGGGGAAGGGGAACGAACTGCCTCCCCGTGCCTCCTTTCTCCCCCTTTCTCTCTCACACTCGCACACAGACACGCACCTTTCCTTTCCTTTCTTTTCTCTCACACCTCCCTCTTTTGTTTCTGACCGGGAAAAAAGAGACAGCCATTTCGCTCTCCCCTCTATGTGTAAAAATGATCTGTTTGGTGTCACACTTGATGAGCCATGAAGGGGACCCTCCTTTGTATCGGTACCAGTACGAACTCTTCTTGATCTTATCTCGCAAAAAATGGCCGGTCTCACTTCACCGAGAAACCTCGTTAGGTCACTGACGCTTATTTACCACCCTATGGCAGAAAACCTACAGGGCACCAAACCGATCATCACCACTCTTCTCCCTCCCCCCCCCCCCTTCTTCTTCCGTGCATCACACCACATAATTCATCGATCGATTGGGGGGCGCAGTGGACAGTGGTACATGCATGCTTGGCTGCAATGACTGCGTGACGCTTGCGGCCCTTGCAAGGGGCGCAAACGCAACCACGGCGCGTAAATGCGTGCTCCCCCTTTCGCAGCTCTCCCGTCTTCTCTCACACCACTCGGCTGCGTCAGCTACGCATAAATACACGGCAGCCTATAGCTGCACTGATGCACACAACTCCGGGTGGTAGTAGGAGTGTACTAGTACGTAGTTGTACGGCTGCTTGCACTTCTCATGCGATTTAGGCCCGGTTTAGTTAACAATTTTTTCTTTAAATTTTTAACTTTTTCATCATATCAAACTTTCTTACGCACATAAACTTCTAACTTTTCCGTCACATCGTTCTAATTTCAATTAAACTTTTAATTTTGGCGTGAACTAAACACACCCTTAATCAAGGGTCACCTCGTCATCGCGCTGCTCTAACTTTACACTAGCACAAGTACTTACTACTCCCTCCATTCTATAATATAAGAGATTTTGGATGGATATGACATAATGAATCTGGACAGACGATTCATTGTACTATGATACTATGTTATATTCGTCTAAAATCAATTATTATAGGACGGAGGGAGTACTCTACTACTCCTTCGTACGTATAACGCCGTAACGTGGCAGTGATGACGCGATTTATTACGCTAAAATAATACTGGTAGTCTTGTACTGCTACACCTTGCATGCAGGAGTTGAATACTACTAGTACTTTGTACTCTACCGAGTACTCCGTAGCAAAAGCCAAGTCTCCGTACGTACGTGTAGATGGCGCCTGCGACTGCGACTGATGAGGTGAGCAAGGCCGTTTCAAAATGATGAAATGCTCAACAACAATAATTCACTCATGAAGTTGTACGTGCTGTTCGTGAAATCGTGAGTCGTATCCGGGGCTGCTCCGAGGCAATGCCTCCAAGGCGCGGGCAGGGGAGTGATTGCCATCAATTGTTTCGTACTACCGGGGAAACGCTCTTTACCATTGCATGCTTTCGCGGGGAAATTGAAGTACTACCGCCATGGAGCTGCTTGCGTTAGATTACTGCAGATTCAGTCAGTCATGTAGTTTCATCTCCCTGTTATACAGTGCCCACAATGGTGAAACTTTTCAATGCCAATACAAGCAATTGAAAAAAGAAAAGAAAACAAGATGTAGGAGCAAAAAAAATCCTGTTTCAGATCAGCAATTCAATTATCTCCTGCATGAAGATGAGTCATGACTCATGATCAGCAGATACCCTTCAAAGTTCAGGCATACTACACCAAGAGGAGAGAATACAACTACAGACCTACAGTACGTACTACTACTAGTGTAGCTGCCGTAGAAGATCAGATGCTTCCATTATTCCTGACAGTTGAACAGAAAAGAAGAGCCTATTCTCTGAACCAGGTATATTAAATTCTGTAATTGCTGAAATTTTTAAAAGGACTATACCCCTACTTTTACTTTGCTCTCCTAGTAGTATAAAATAATACATCTAATGTCATTGTTGGATCCATTTTGCAGTTTTTTTGTATTCTTCACTTGTCCTGCTCTCTCTGGATAGAGACCTGCCAACTTTTGATCAAGTGATGGTGCGAGTCAGTAATCAGTATCCTGTGTATGAAATGGAGACAACCCGTGATGGTGCTTAATCCAACTATTTACGCCTTACTATTCATCTCAGCTCTCGAGATGATAACAGTGCCTTAAAAAAGAACAGGCCTGTTACCTGTACATGTTCCAGTGTTCTTGCATAGTGTGGATGATTTCTTCAGTAGCCACATTTCTGCGAACTTGGAACTGGTTGGCGAAGTATAGTAATATTTCAGCAAACTTGCATTATGGAGTAGTAAAAAAAATGCGTTTTTAGCTTTCAGGAGCAGAAAATTTGCTAGGATTTCAAAGCTACACTCTGGAGTTCTGTATATCATTTTGATGACCACTGCATATACAAATACATACAGACAGTGTCTGAATCAGTCCAAGATCAATACTAAATGAGACTGTTGGTGCATACAGGACCACTTTTGTCTAATGGAGAAGTATACCCCTACAAGTATCCTGTCTACATGGGCAAAGTCAGTAGCAATTTATTGGTGCACCGAGCCGTGTATCAATCTGTCAGTACCTTTCGTTGTGGGTCCTGCAAACTTTCAGCTGAAAATGCAGTTTAACAGTACTATGGTGTCGACATTGTCTCGCAAACAGCATCTCAGTTAAGTTGAAGATTAGCTCGCAATGATCAAATTAAGCTGTATGTGTCAGTATCACAAACACCCCAGCATCTCTCAACATTCAGTAAATACTTACATGTTCAGATCTACCACACAGTACATTGGAATGAGAAAATTAACGTGCTCCCATTTTGTATTGCAGTGTGCATGTAAATTGACATTGGGCTCTGTGACTACTTTGGATTTGGAAGCATATAAACGGGAATGGATTTGGGATCGGAACAGAGAGAATAACTTCTCGGATCCAGCGACTCACATGGGACAGGAAACAGTGCAGTGAGTTTTGCACATAATACCAGCTATAATGAGCAATGCTTGATTCCTAGTTCAATAAACCGAAGTAGTACATGTATGTACACATGGTTGTAAGCTCCACAAAATAGGCAAATGAATTAAGAAAACCATGTGTGCCTATTGGCAGTAAACAACGCCAAAAATGCTGTGTGCGCTTTGGTGATTAGTAGATAAGCAGGAATCACTCGGTCGTGAGCTCGTTGTTAGTTTAGGACTAGTGGTGTACTTTAATTAATTGTTCTCCAACCAAGAATCAACCAAGTTGCTCGGTTTAAAAATCCATGGACGATCAAAACAGAATGCAATACAGTATTCAGCTTGCGTAGGACATACACACACCAGAAAACGCTCGACGATCGATTTGCCTCGAGACTTGAACTTGTTACATCATCAGCACACATGCATGGATTAGCTAGCACTCTAGCTCGTTAGTTTATTACCCTGATGTCCTCCGATGAGCTAATCCAGTAAATTTACCAGCAGTAACTGACACTGACGGGTTAATCCTAGCTAGTTAATCACTCTATTAAACATCAGAGGCTCTAGTATGTTTGTGGTTGGAATGTAATTAGACCAGATGACAGGGCAGAAAGGACAACAGATCTAGGGGTTAATTAAGACGCATTTGCATGCGTTAATGACTAATACTAGTACAAGTAGATTAGTATAGGTCTAAATGTGTAATAATCGAGTTGCGTCGAGCCGAGAGAGGTTAAGTAGACTGAAAGTAACCAGATGGTAGGGCGAATCTCATATCATCTAATCTCAGGTGGTCCTGCACAGGATGATGTCTGCAGAGGAACAAACAAAAAGTCTGCCTGGGTCGCTTTCCCTTAATTCCCGCTTAATTTTGGATCTACTATCTTCATTCTCCGTAACACACATTTGGATCTACGTTCACCAGGGTGTCACTTCATGTGTTATGTTTTGTTCGGTTGCCCCATAAACAACTTGTCTAAATACCTCAGCCTCGATCTACGTCGCTGGAAAGTAGAAACGCCAATCTTAGCTGAAGGCCGTCGTTGTGATGGGCCAGAAAACCCATGTTCGGCCTATGCAAAACCCCGCGCGGTTGATTCCTGGAAAAAGTTCACCGGAGGTCTCTCAACTTAATAACGATATTTTTTTAGGTCCCTTAACCACATAACCAGAAATCTCCACCCATAAACTATACAAAACACCCGTTCACTCAAGGTCCCTAGGCAGCATATATGGATGGTTTCACTGACTTGGCATTCTAGTCAGCAAAAAAAATTTAAACAAAGCACGTGGGGCCCACATGCCAGCTACATATCTTATTTTCTTCTCATTTCTCTCCTCTCTCTCTTCTCTTCTCTTCTCCCTGCTGCTGCTACTCCCGTCCCTGCCCCGGCCACGGGACACGAGATCCGCTGCCACCGCCGGAGTCCTCGTCATCGCTGCCGGATGGAGAGCGTGCGTCCAGAGCTTCTCGTCCGACCACAGGCCACTTACATCTAGCAGCACCAACACAAGTCTTTTCTACACACTTTGTCATCACTCGTGCGCACCCGGGAATAATTTCCCGGTCGGTCACCCATCCATAAATTGCCCCAGGCCAAGCACACTTAACCTCAGAGTTCTTTCGAGATCGGCTTCCGGAAAAGAAGTTGCAACTTGTTGATATGAGTATTCTATTAATCCTATTAAGCCCTAGGCCGGGATGTCACAGCTGTGTGCACCTTCAGCTAGAGCATTGGCTGAAGGCAGCGTTGGTCAGCAGTCGCTCGCGGCAAAATCGGCCCAACGCTGAGACGGGAGCGCCTTCAGCTCCTCCTTCGTTGGCATGCTGCGGCGTGGTGAGGGAGATGACATGTGGGGTCCACGTGGGCCCTACCAGGCTGGGCCCCGTGGGGCCGGACGATGCCGCCGCGGACGGCGCGCAGCAGAAGCACGCCGCCATCGCCGCTCCGCTCGCCGCTGGCCTCCCTCACTGAAGAAGAGAAGAGGGAAGAGAGAAAAGAGAAGAGAAGGAAAAGAAAAAGTAGTTGACATGTGGGTCCCACATACTTTTTTTAATTTTTTTCCCTGAGTAGGATGCCATGTTAGCAAAACCACCCCATATATACTGCCTAAGGATTTTGAGTGAACGGAAGCCTATAGTTTAGGTCTTTAGGAGTGGAAATTTCTGATTTTGTGGTTAAGAGATCTTAGAAAATCTCGTTGTTAAGTTGAGGGACCTCCGGTGAACTTATTCCTTGATTCCTTGGACCGAAGGTGGCTATAATGCAGCGGAGTAAGTCTTTTTTTCTCCCTCCACAATTGCTCATGATTATATCGCCTCTCTTAACCATAAAACCGAGTATAACGCATTCTCCATTTTGAAAAGCAGTGAAAACCGACTACTTCTGTGGTTTTAAAAGCAGCTTCTGTTGATGTAGCAAGTTGACCGCGGTTTCCTCCATATGGGTTGACTCGCTAAGTTGACGTGCTCAGTGAAACTACTTTGCAAACCACCGAAGGAGTTAGTGTACATCGCTTTTCGAATTTAAGGAGGCATTATACACGGTTTTTCGATTGAGGGAGGAGAATTTTCAATCAAAACAAATAAGGGACATAAAATAGACTTATTCTTAGCCGATTCGGCCGGCGTGCGTACGCGCGGTGCGGGCCGTGCGCGCGCGCTCACGCGTCACGCGGCCCGCAGCGTGGGATGCGGAGACGGCAACGCGAGGTGCTCGCATCGGGAACTTGGGCTAGTAGGAGGGCGGCGCGGTTTCTCCTGGGCCGGAAGGCAATGAGCGGCCGCAGAGTTTGGGCCTACTTCTAGTCCGCTGCTGCTTTCGTCGTCGTTTATCAACGACGATTCCATCTTGGACTCTCTCATCATCCGGTCATCGCACACGTTTTGTGTTGTTCGTTTCGGCCCAAGCCGTGCCGTGCCACCCTAGAAACAGCGGTGGCCGCCGGATAGTTTGATTCAGCGATTAGTTGTTTTATTTGTTCCCGTGCATAGCATGCATAGACTTATCCGGCGCCGTGGAGTTCGATTCAGCCAATGTTAATTTCTTCTTTGCACCGTCGAAGAGCACTACCGTACGTCGTAGTCGCCGTCGTCGAACGTAATGCAGTACTAGCAGATAGCGAGTACTGCACGGGCGATGGAGTGACCAGAGCACACCGGTGCAACTTGGCTCGACGATCGACAACGCTGGCGACGAGTTGAGGACCCGCATAAATGCACCGATCGAAATCGAAGCATGCACTTGCTGATTCTGCTGTCGATCGATCGATGCGTGTCGAAGGGTGAAACGACGTTAATTACCTGCCGGAACGCGCATGTGCAACGACCTAGCTAGTCACACCGGCTCTCGATCCATCGATCGACCAACAATGGTCAAGAAATCGTATGCATGCATGGGGGATGATGTGCTAGCTTTGCATGCCCGTGCAACTTGCTGTGCTGCAGGATCAGTATATAGTCAAGAAAATCGGTTGAAACAGCGAATAATTTCAGTCGGCTGCCTATCCTATAGACAGTCCCGCGATACATATGGCAACTTGCAAATGCAATAACAAATAAAAGCAAGATCCTGCTGTGTGTGCAAACCAATCCAAAACTGTTGATGCATTAATTAAGTGCTACTCGATCGATAATTTCTTGCAGAGTTGCTCGATCGATTTCTCCCATCGTCTTCTGAAGATCGAACTAGAGAGGGAGGGTACGTACGTAATGTTGTAATGAGCTAACGCAATGGACAACTCATATGCTAGCTCGCGATATAGTTAATGCCACCCCGGCAAATTAATCTGCAAATGCTGATCAGATCAGTCGTCATCTACACCGAAGAAAAACGGTGGCAAGCGCGATTATTGTGTCGAGTGCGTGTGCATGTGGATGCTGCATGCCGCTACAGTGGCTGGCTGCAGCGCTGGGACGCCCGGACACCGGACGCGCGATTGCGGCCGGTGGCGTTCCAGTCCATATGCAGATGAACAGCGTGCGTAAAACCGCATGTCTGCACACTTGGTCGGACGGGCCGGACCCCGGGCGAATATCACCAACCACGTCGATCGGTCGGTTGATATGTAGCCATTTCGTATGATTTTTCATTGGTGCAAAGTTTCGTCAGAGATGGAGCCCCATATATATAATTACGTCAAAGGTTGTTGACAGGATCGGATCAGCATACGTACACAAATTAAAGTACTCATCCGAACTGACAGGATTAAGTTTCAGAAAATTGATCGAGTGACTAATGCATCAAATTAAGCTAGCTAGTACTAGATCTGAATGGTTCACATATCTCTCTCCGTGCCAGCGGTATATCGATTATGCTGTGAGGTATAGGTATCGTGAGGGTTGCGTTGCAAGGGCTACAAAGCTGATGATCAGATAGTGCAGAAATATCAAATATGGAATGGTCGAGTGGACCGCAGAGCATCGACACATTTCAGGATATGGCCACTGGACCATGAGCTCGAACAGTGCACTACCTGATCTCCATGCATGAATGAGACGAGATCGGAAGGGACAGCTAGGTTTGCAATTGCAGGGAATAGTCTCGCTTCGTTCAAAATTGAGCTCGAAAATTAATCCACTCATTAACTAGTTTTACTTATGTTAGGCCGCTGCGGTTATCTCTGAATTTTTCTGTCCTTGTTTCCCATTTAATCCTGGACCACTGTTCACTGTACGATGATGCGAAAAAAAGGTCCATGTTCCTTGAACAATGGCTATTTATGTTGTAACCTAATTCTGACTTAAAATGCATGTCTAACTGAATGAATGGAGAACTAGTGCAGATCTAATATAATCTGCCATAAGTGGGAACTAATTAATCCTTGCAGTCTCGGTTAAACGATGAATTCATTGCACCGACAACTCCTGTTATTTTCCCCAAAGTAAGGAGCTTTTGTTAAATTAGTTTCAGACTTTCAGGCGCATGCATAGCATATGTACTACCATAGCAGCCGTTTTGGACTAAATCCCTGTGGATTTTATAGTAGATCGTCCAATATGATTTTCATTCTGGATTGGGCATATAGTATGGCATGGTCACCCTCAACTTGTACAAGATCGAGCCAGTTAAAACCTTATATGTCTGAAAAGAAAAACATTTTATGTCCTTTGCAGGAAACCTGTGTTGCATCAAGATCTGCCTAATTTAATTAGTTCAAAGCCAGGATGCCATCATTAGAGTATGCCAACGGTCACTACTATACAAATGATTTTTCTGCGGTAAATCCCCTATAGATTGTAGACATACTGTAATTGGTCGCGTCTGCAAAAATCAATCTCTATTTTCACGAATGGTTACGTATATAAAAATCTATTTTCGCAGACGAGCTTCTTAAGAGGCCACATATAAAAATATTCCATCTCCTCAATAGAATGTTTTTCTTCTCTCTCTTCATATCCTCTCCTTTCCTCTCTCTTTCTTCCTCTCCTCTGAGTGGTTGGGAGGCGGATCCGGCCTTGAGAGGGCAGGATCCGCCACCCTAAGGAGCGGTTGCGGCGACGGTGGATGGTGAGGGCGGCGGATCTGGCGGCAACACCCTCGAGAGGGTCGGATCCGTCGCCCCTAGGGAGCGGCTGCAGTGACGGCGGATTCGGCGACGCCGTCCTCAGGAGGGCTGGATCCGCCGCCCTAGGGAGCAGTTGGGGGCTCGGCCTCAAACGGGCTTGGCCTTGCTTCTCCTCCTCCACCACCGCCAGGCGAGAGGCGCGGCGCCGTCGAATCTGGCATCCTCTTTCCCTCCCGTGTGAATCCAGCCGTTGGTCCGCTCTCCATGCACACGGATCTTGCTATGACAAGGCATATCTAGTGCGGGTGACGGCGGGAGGTATGGAGGTGGCTACGGCAACCTCAGCGGCAAGCGGGTGATGACGGGAGTGGCGACGATGGTTGTGATGACCTCAGCGGCGGTGGCTCCGTCTCAAACGGCCGGCTGGGCATGGGACTGCCGCCGACGAAGGAGCCGGAACAGCAGCAGCGGCAGGCTCAGCCTCAAACGGCCGACGGGCGTGGGACCGCCGCCGCAGAAGGAGTGGGTGGGGGGCGAGGTTTCGGTGCTTCGGTTTTTTCTTGTTGGAAATTTTTTTTTCGTAGTTTTTTTTTATGCGGTTGGCTTAAGCACCCGTATGTAAAATTCAAATTTTTGCAAAGCTTTGGGTGCAAGCGGGCCACCCATCCGCATGCAAAACTAATAATTTTGGCCGCCGAATCTTTAGTAGCGAGTGTCAGGCATATGTCAAAATCAGAATATTAAATTAATTTTCTGTAATATGGGAATATGCGATATTCTTATTGGTTCAGGAATCACCGTACAACATAAGAATATTCTGCACGGTGATTCCTGAACCAATATGGGAATATCGCATATTCTTAATATGGGAAATTGTCACTCTACTGCAGCCTGTTGAGGGACAAATGCGATTTCCTTGGAACAAAACTAACATGTAAAATTAAGAAAAAAATCAGATTTAAACTATTGGCATAAATCTTCATAATGTTCAAATTACAAACCACATAACTAGCACTACCTTTTCAAAGTTAAGGTGATAGTGTACACGTGCCCCTAGTAATAACAGAACCCAAACTTAAACATTATTATGTCTCGACAGACATTTCCAGCAATCCTTACAATTACTAACTAACTTTGCATCATGCGTGTATTCTGGTCGGCTATCTGCTGATCTCGTATATAGGTGTTAACAATTAAATTTGGTATGCCCGGAGTAGTTATCGGCTTAGAGTCAACATCAGCTTCGAAGTCCTGAGATTAGCCGATGAGAGTTGTCAAGTCGTCAGTTGTCGGATTTTTGCTATATTCGGTTAAGGAAATTGATCTACTAAAGGAAGCTTATCCAGAAGAGACCGAGTTCAAAGACAATGCGGCATGGCAAGTTATCTATTAATTAGGAATAGTTTGTTAGTTTCCTTTTATCTTTAGGAAAGTGTGTTTAGTGTCCTATAAGGACTTTATCTTTTCCTTTTATCTTTAAGAAAGTTTCTTTCTTATCCGACAAGGACTTGTATCAACCCATGGGTATAAATATGTACACCCGGGGTCTATGTAATCTATCGCTATGATCAATACAATTCGGCGCATCGCCACCCTTTTTACTTCTACTTTTGTTTTTACGTTCCGGCGGAACTTGTCACCCAACGCGGGGCTGCATCATCTTCGATCTCCGGCGAAGGGATAAGTCCAATGTTCCGCCGGACCAGGCAATTGTATCATCTACGTCGGCATCGTTCAAGGCTGCATTAGACATTCGACCTCTTGGATTACTCTGGTTTGGATAATATATTTGCCTGGCTATTTATCATATGTTTATGTTAATCTAGTCCTGGCATCTCAATTTAGCTCTATCGGTTTGTCTCTCGCTTTAGGGTTTCTGCTGGTATCGGCTAAATCGCCTTGCTAGATTAGATTAGCCTAGGTATCTACCACCTTGAAAATTAGTCATCGGCTTGATTGTCTAGATATTATATTTCTTTTCATACTTAGTGCTGCATCAGTTAAGTTTGATCTACTAAGTCGTGCTTAGAACCATAATCTCTAGCCTGCTTCTTGATTACCAATAAGGGTTTCATCGGGGTTTCAGCCGGTGAGTTATCTGGATGTTGCATCGGCTCATAAGGATTGCATATACATATAAATTGGATTTAGCCGATAACAACAAAGGTTTCATTGTTTAATCTAATCTTGTGGATTTCATGACATCGGACCTCCAGCCGATGTATGCTTTAACCTTCGGATCGATGCTTATTTATCATATCATTATTTGCCGATTGGTTTATACTGGATTATATTGTTATTTCATTACATCATCATAAGCCGATTGCCTTTATATCATTATCTACATTGGACATATAGCCGATTGCTTAAACCCTATCGCTATCGGCTGGTACCGACATCGGCTATTATCGGCTATCGGCTGGAACTACTCCATCGGCTTGTCAGCCGATCGGCTGTTTTGATCTACTATTTGCATATCTTGTCAGTTGCAGAATCAAATTGACTGGCACGCCCGTATCTCATCAAGATTTGGACCTGCACAGGAGCTAAGCAGATCTCTCAGACCGGTGTGTTCGATTTTTTCGTCAATAATAGGACACTGTGATTCATTATCTAAAAATTATTAAAGCCTAACTCCAAAAACACCGTCAAAAAACTGTCAGCACTGCCAAGTACTGATATCTGAAGATCCTGCAGGCGCCGATTTGCCTGTCTACCATATATTAATTCATCTGAATTGACATTACCTTATTCATGTAGAACATCTGAATCTTATTGAGATCTCTACTTGTTTATGTAGAACATCCAAACTGATCGATCATCGGTTTGATTAATTGCAGCACCGATGCAGCCAAATTTAATACTATCACTCCGTACCAAGACAAGCAGTAATCTGATTGCACCGTACCACACGGAACTCTCACTCTCAAGAGACCAGATCGATTTGCTGAAAATTCTAGCATTTAAGGGTGTGTTTAGGCCCTGTTTAGTTCTAAAGTTTTTTTTCTCTAAACTTTCAACTTTCCATCACATCAAACCTTTTATACACACATAACTTTTCTATCACATCATACCAATTTCAAGCAAACTTCTAAACTTCAGTGTGAACTAAACACAACCTAAAGTTCACGTCAAAATTAGAAGTTTGATTGAAATTGAATGATGTGACGAAAAAGTTGGAAGTTTATGTTTAGAAAAATTTAATGTGATAAAAAAGTTAGAAATTTGAAGAAAAAGTTGGGAACTAAACCAGACCTTAATTGGTTACCTTCACTTTCTCTACATATGCATGTGTGGTCGGTACTAAACGCCTGGCTGTAAAAGGCTAAATGATTTTTTTCCCACTATTTTCTAGCAGGCCGAACTATCGGTGTCCAATATATAGTCGACGCACGCATATGCGATGGCAACTGATCGATAAATGCAACACTTATAAATAAGAAATCAGTGGCATGTGTATGTATATGCCTGTACTGTTGAATATAGTCTTATACCGTTGAACTTGAGGTTATAATCGGTGATGGGGAGTAAGTTAAAGTCAGACAACATAACCCGATAACCCTTTAAATAGAGAGGGGGTGTTACAGTGTAACCATGACGACTACTATAATATAGCGTAGACACATGTAGAGAGAGGATGACAACGAGGCTAAGAACTCATAGTGGCTAGTAGGTGCTATGTGAGATAGGGAGGAACGATCATAATTTGAGTTTCGGGGATTAGGTTTCGGATGAAGTAAGACTTATCAATACACAGTATTTTCGAACAAGTTGAAGTACTATATAGTACTGTATTAGCTAAAATTTGGACCTACTGAATCTCTCAAGAAAAGGTCCAAACACATCGGTTTAATTTCTCGTCGTAATCTTGGGGATCCAAGTCAGTGCCTGCGTTGTTGTATGGCAGCCTATAGCTAGTAGCAGAGGCGGGAGACGGCGCGACATCGATAAATGTGCAGCAATACAGGACTGTCAGGACAGGCCGTTTTCAGAGTGCAGCGCGTCCATCTGGTGTCACGGCGACTCAGGACTCACGAGAATGGCAACACCGGCCGCCGGGTCGTTGCCCACACCGCCACGGCGCCACACGGTCAGTACTGTACATGTGAGCAGTGAGCGCGCGCTCTCCATTGCCACGAACACGAAGTCGTCACGGACCCGTGCACGCACTGCAAATCTACCTGCATATGCATGCGCTTTGACGCGCGAACACTCAACGTGGAGCATATCAATGGCACAACGCACAATGCTGGTACACCGTACATGGAGCACACTAGCACTAGGACACTGTACGCCTCTCTAGCTACAAAGTGCTAGGCTACTGTAGTCTGTAGAGCCCGGATGAAAATTGAGATATACTCCATGGATCTGATCGATCGATATCGTTCGACCATGCAACGTGCGAGACTCTGATCTCTCTTGCGGTGGCGCCGACCGCCGGCGGCCGCATTTACTGTGTCTCGGGCCGCGAAGATCGAAGAGGGGAACATGGAGATCGAGAACGAGCTAGCTGACCATGGCGGATCGATGCGCGACGACGCGAAATTCCGCCCTGATTGGTGGAGGTGGATGGCGCGCGGATGCCGGTTGCATTTATGTTTTCGTGCGTGCATTTGCCGTCCGCGTCCCGCGTCGCGCGCTCGATCGGCAAGTCAAGTCGATTTCGATCGAGCATGGGATGGCCGGTTTCGCGTAGCGAGTAGCGACGTTTTACGTACGGGAAGATGCATTCTTGCCATTTTGAATTGGTTGTAGAATTCTGTGTAGGCGCCGGCCGAATGGGTTCTGAAAAGGATGGCATGCAGTTTTGTGTAGTAGGTTTTCTATCGTACGTGTGTGTGATGAGAGTTGTATTATCACTTTGGAATTATGGAAGTCTGCATGTACGTGATGGCCCAGAAAATTAAGTTCAGCATATGGGCACCTGTTCGTATCTAGCTATAGTTGTGGGATTTTGAATTGCTAAACTTCTTATATATCCATTGCATCGAACGTTGTTTAATTGTCACTCTCAGATACATTGTCGATCTAGCTATATGCTGAAACGATAATGGCAGTTCCTGTATACCGGGCTATATCTACAAGAACAGCTTGAAACATTTCTGTTCAGTCTCGCCGAGTAGTCGACGTAACCAATTAAGAACACCAAAACACAGAAGAGATCGATCGACTGGTCGAACTAATCACCCTGAATAAACTACAGACCATATCAGTTTTTAGCCTTTCGTCCAGAGCCTAACCGAGTCGAGTAGTACTGGGGTTGTTAATTTGCGCATACGCCCTGCTTCCTGCGTGTGCGTTTTCGTTTTTTCCTTTGTCCAAATTTGGCGTCTCCCTCCCCTCAGCGGCACAGCGTGTTTTTCTCTTTTTTTTCTGTTGTTTCTTTCCAATTTTTTAAATCTATCTCACACGTGTTTTCAATTTTGATTTAAAAGTTTTTAAATCTTGACTTAAAACTTTTACAATCTGAATTAAAAGTTTTAACTCAAAATTCAAACTTGAATAAATCTTGAGTTGGAAGTTTTTAAATGTTGACTTGAAAGTTGTGAATTTAAAGGCGGATGTTTAAAAATTGAGTTAGAAAATTTTAAATTGTAGATGTACTCACACACTAATCACGTCATTAATCACACGCTAATTGTGAGGCTAATTACGTGAAGGATGACGTGCGCGTGCATGGGCAGTGGGCCTGCGCGTCCAAAACGCGCGCGAGTTGGCTCGCCAGCGCGTACATGCGCAATAGCAATCTCGGTACTAGTGGCCATCAAGATGTTGTACTGTACCTAGCTGTTGGTATTATCCGATGATAATTTCGATCGTTTCACCGTTTGTTTTATTTAAAAAATTTATGAAAAAATTAAAAAAAATTACTCACGTATAAAGTATTATTTATGTTTTATCATCTAATAAAAAGTTACTGATCGTAGAAAATTTTTAGATAAAACGAAGAGTTAAAACGTTGTATCCAAATGAAATTTATGTAGTACGGAGGGAGCTAGTAGGAGCGTGACGGCGGGGCGGGGCCTGGATGGAAAAAACGCGGAGATCGCAAGTAGCGCATTGAAGGCCTGGGAAGAGGAGGATTCATGTGACCCTGCACCGGAGAAATTTGATTCCATTATCGTCCCATCAGCCTGAGCAAGATACTGTGTGCGGTCCTAGCTTCGGCAATGGGGGCCCTAGCTTCGCTGATAGTCGCCGCGGTTTCGGCGTCGACGACCCCTTCTAATGGTGAACTTTGCCGATCGAGCACGTCCACCACTGCAAGTTTCACAACTGTTGATCACCTATTCATCTGCATGCGTATGGCTGGCATGTGCCTAGAGAATCGAACATGCATATGAACATTGTGAAACCGGGGGGGGGGGGGGGGGGGGGCATGCATAGCGGTCTTGTGTTTGGACGCCAAAAGACTGTTGAGCATATGACCGGTTTTCCGGTGAAGCTACAATCTGCTAGCCGTTCTACGACTGTGACGTAGTATACGTTTTCACTTACAGCTACCATATTAAATCCTGCAAGATCTTGACAGGTGCGCAACAGTTCAATTTAGACATGTACAAAACTGGTGAACAATAATCCTATCAACACAATTACACAAAACACTAAAAAATAAACCCCTCAAATCGTTGGTGATTTTTTTTAGACATGTACAAATATCTATATACACAGGCATGTACGTTCTATAAAAAACAATCTAGTATTGGAGCTGTCCAAATTCATTTTAATAAAAAATATCACCTCCAATGCTAAATTTTCTTTTTAGAACGGAGGGAGTACATATGAGTAAGTAGCAACATCATGATACTATGTATTGCTAGATGCTTTCCTTCGGTCGGTCAGTACTGTTAGGGTGCGTTTGGTTGCAAGCCATACTTTACCACAGTTTGATTGTAGCCATAATTGTCGCAATATTAATCTCATCCAACTAATTGGGTCCCACGTGTCAATGACTCAAAAAATTATTGCAAAATTTTCTTAGACTTGGTAAATTGTGGCTAAGAATTTAATCACCTCACCTTAGGCAACTACTCCCTCCGTTTCAGAATGTTTGACACCGTTGATTTTTTAGCACATGTTTGACCGTTCGTCTTATTAAAAAATTTTGTGAAATATGTAAAACTATATGCGTACATGAAAGTATATTTAACAATGAATCAAATGATATGAAAAGAATAAATAATTATTTAAATTTTTTGAATAAGACGAATGGTCAAATACGTACTAAAAAGTCAACGGTGTCAAACATTTTGAAACGGAGGAAGTATATTATTCACACATGTAATAATGTCTCCATGATCTCCCGCGTAGTACGTACGCGAGGCTACATCGTGGTTAACTCCATGACCCATATTCACGTATGATACCCATATGCGTCCATGACCCGGCTGCGCCTACACATGACTACGTGACACGGTCGGGATCATATACCGGCCGGCGCCTCGTTTTTCTTCCTACTTGGACGCATATGTACTTGTACACGGGCAAAGCACATGCCACATGGCGCCCAACTTAATTAACCGCTACCTCCTCAACCACAGCTTCCCGCCATTATTACTCCCCCCTCTCGATCCTCTCCCCTCCTCGTATAAATCCCCGCCATGCTTCAACCCTCCAACCTCACACACCGGCCGCCATTGCCGCCGCAGCTAGCTCGAGCACACACACGTACTCGTCTCGTAAATTAATCGCAATCTGTTCGATCCCGATCGACCTAGCTCGGTGAGTGAGACAATGGACAGCAGGGAGTTGCTGAGGACGGTGACGCAGGCGGCGCGGAACCACGCTCGGACGCTGTACCACCGCCTCGTCGGCCGTCACCTGCCGCGCATCCTCGCCGTCACGCTGCTGCTCGCCGCGGCGCGCGCCGGCGGCGCCGCCACGACGACGCTGGAGGCGCTGGCGCGGGAGAACGCGCGGGCGCTGGTGGCGGTGGCGTGCTGCTGCGCGGCGGTGGCGTACGCGTACGCCATGTCGCGGCCGCGGCCGGTGTACCTGGTGGACCTCGCCGGGTACAAGCCGGCGGCGTCGCACGAGGCGACGCGCGCCGAGTCCATCCGCCGGTTCGGGCTCGCGGGGGACTTCACCGGCGAGAGCATGGCGTTCCAGCGGCGGATGATGGAGCGGTCGGGGCTCGGCGAGGCGACCCACTTCCCGGCGTCGCTGTTCGCGCTCCCCGTCGACATGTGCCTCCGCACGGCGAGGGAGGAGTCGGAGGCCGTCGTCTTCGGCGCCGTCGACGAGCTGCTCGCCAAGACCGGCGTGCCGCCGGCCGACATCGGCGTCGTCATCGTCAACTCCAGCCTCTTCAGCCCCACGCCGTCCTTCACCTCGCTCGTCGTGAACCGCTACCGCCTCCGCCACGACGTCGTCAGCCACAACCTCAGCGGCATGGGCTGCAGCGCCGGCATCATCGCCATTGATCTCGCCAAGCACCTCCTTCAGGTACAAATTAATACTCACCATGCACGCATGCAGATCAGCACGCAACCAACCTGATAATTAACATCTTCTCCCATGCAAAATGTACAACGTTCGTGCATGAGCTAATTAAACACGTACGTAATAGTAACAAAGAAATGACATATCAACGTTGGACATGCATGCAGGAACTAATAGACGAATTATAACTAGCAGGGTGCAATTAGACACCAGTAATGCAAATCCTGACAGTATATGAACTGTCAATGAGTAGGTAAGGATATAGGATTATATTACACGTCCCAGTCTGTGCGTAATAAAGATTCCTTGTTTTGTTTTTCTGGTCAACATATTTAAGTATATCTGGAGTCAACCCTGTTGGCTAGATTTAACTTTTAAGGCATATAGCTTTATTATTAATCTTTACAATTAATGAATCTATTAGTAGTAGTAGTAGTATGGTTTTCTACCAAATCATTTTTTTGTATTTACATTAAAAGCAGCTAAAAGAGTATACTTATATATATAACCATATACTGATTAATTAACAAGATTATAAGTTTTTCTTTGGTTGCTAAGGCTGTTGTGTGCATTAATAACCTATAGTAAACATAGCAGGACATGGTCAGTTCATGACTGTCCAGTTGGACATTGTTAAGTCCATTTTAGATAGTACTCCTCAAAAGGACAATAAGCCATGAAACATGAATGATCCAATTAATCTGAAACAGTAGAGCTGATAGAAATAGATAGTGACTAAATTCCATAATACAATTGGTCGGTCCCATGCATGCGCGGGAATATGGGCTGCTGGATCTGAGACAAACTACTGCTAGATTGACAAGACGGTGCCATTTGTAATTGAAGGGCGTAATGAGAATTTATTTAATTTGACCACCCGAGACGTACCACCATACTATTCCTACCACAGTACTCCTGTACCTACATATCTATAAGCTAATACTACTATACGATACCTTATAAACATGATAATGATCTATTGGGAGGCACTTACCAATTTAAGTATTACCACTACTTTCTCCGTCAAAAAAACCCAACTTAATATTTTTCAGTACTAGATTGAGTTTAAGTTTTTTTAGACAGAGGGAGTATATAGTAAAGAATCGACGTAACTACAGCTTCTGCGTAAAAAAAAAACTCAACCGAGTAATGAGATATGACATGTCACGTCTTTCAGTACTGGGTTAAGGTTTTTAAAATCTTTTAGTACTGAATCTTGCTATTTAGAAGTATCAAACGTAGATTACTGATAAAACCCATTCCATAACCCCTAGGCTATTTTGCGAGATGAATCTAACGAGATATATTAATCAATGATTTGTTACAGTGATGCTACAGTAATCAGACGCTAATTATGGATTAATATACATCATTAGATTCGTCTCGTAAAATAGCCTAGGGGTTATAAAATCGGTTTTGTCGGTAATCTACGTTTAATACTTCTAAATAGAAAGATTCTGGAGAGCTATTTAATAGATCGGAGGATCCAGACAAGCCCATAGTAGAATCGTCGTAACTACAGCTTCTGCGGCAGTAGACACACATCTCCAATATTTTGATCAAAACTGTGTGCTACGAGGAAATTCGAAAGAACGCCCAGATCGATTCAGGCTGTATCCCATACTCCCATACTACCCATTATTCAGGCTGCTCCATGTGACTACTGTAACACTGTCCTGTTTCCAACATCCAAAGACAGATCCTGATCTGAACGCTCCTGTGTTCAGATTCAGAACACCGGCCAGCTATAGCCCAGAGAGTTAATTACTGTGGTTGGATGGCAGTTACTGCCAACCTTACCTGCTGCCACCAAGTACTCCGAGATCGGTAGCACTGTACATACAGCTAGCACCGAAACGTGAAAAATCTCAGGCCGTTGCAGACATGGCAACAATGAACACCTGCACCTACCATGCACGAGTCACTTCATGGTTTAACTCCATTTCAGAAAAATTTAAGCGCTTCCTGATCACTGCATGCAACTGGTTTTTCACTTAGGACCTGTTTACTTCGTGAAATAAAAATTTTTAAATATCATATCGGATATTTAACTGGATGTTAGAAGTGGTTTTCGGACACGAATGAAAAAAATTAATTTCATAACTACCCTATAAATCGCGAGACAATATAACCCACATATACTAATGGTGGATTAATTAGATTCAAAAGATTCGTCTCGCGATTTCTCTCAAACTGCGTAATTAGTTGTTTTAATATATATTTATTGTTTTATGTATGTGTTAAAAATTCGATATGATGTTTTTAAGAAAAATTTTTTGGAACTAGACCAGGCCTTATTAAAACTTGTGTTTGTGTACATGCAGGTGCACGCTGAGACGTACGCGTTGGTGGTGAGCACGGAGAACATCACGCTGAACGCGTACATGGGCAACTACCGGCCGATGCTGGTGACCAACACGCTGTTCCGGATGGGCGGCGCGGCGGTGCTCCTGTCCAACCGTCGCGCCGAGCGGCGGCGCGCCAAGTACCAGCTGATGCACACGGTGCGCACCCACCGCGGCGGCGCCAGCGACCGGAGCTACGCGTGCGTGACGCAGGAGGAGGACGGCGCCGGCAACGTCGGCGTGTCGCTGTCCAAGGAGCTCATGTCCGTCGCCGGCGAGGCGCTGCGCACCAACATCACGACGCTGGGCCCGCTCGTGCTCCCGCTGTCGGAGCAGCTCCGGTTCCTCGCCACGGTGGTGCTCCGCCGCGTGTTCGGCCGCGCCGGCGTCAAGCCCTACCTCCCCGACTTCACCGCGGCGCTCGACCACTTCTGCATCCATGCCGGGGGCCGCGGCGTGCTGGACGAGCTGGAGCGGAGCCTGAAGCTGAGCGCGTGGCACATGGAGCCGTCGCGGATGACGCTCTACAGGTTCGGGAACACGTCGAGCAGCTCGCTGTGGTACGAGCTGTCCTACTGCGAGGCGAAAGGGAGGATCAGGCGCGGCGACCGGGTGTGGCAGATCGCGTTCGGCTCCGGATTCAAGTGCAACAGCGCCGTCTGGAAGGCGCTCAGGACGGTCGACGGCGGCGCCGGCAGGGACGCCGGCGCGTGGGCGCAGGACATCGACGCGCTGCCGGTGCACGTGCCCAAGGTGGTGCCCATCGTCGACGGCGACGGCGCCAATGGCGACGACGGCGACCGACACGACGCGGCGTCGCACGTACGACCGGAATAAGCTACATACTCAATTATGTGTACTTGCGTGTAAATCGTCACGAGTCATGGATGGACCGTACAATACCGTCGCCGTGTCGCGTGTTGTTTCATGGACATCGTATCGTGTCAGGGAAGGACTGATAATTCCTTGTGCGGCATTTTGTCTAGGTATACAGATTAATCAATCGTGTGTGTTAAATGTGTGAAACAATGGGTATATACGACAATAACTTGAGTACTTTCACTTTGTTATGAAGCATGTTTTTTTTTTACGAATTAAGAAATGAGCAAGGTTCACAAAACCGTTCAATTTTTGCGAAAACTGGTCAGTTTTCATGATACCGATGATACTCAGTTTGTGAAAGCCAACTTGTATTAGCTGGTTTTCGTACAACGTTGATCAAAAGTTGTTGGTTTTTGTCGGTTGTTCGTAAACTAGTGAGAGGCGGTTTTCACTTCGAAAACGAAAAGATAAACCTTGACACGAGTGGAATACCTACTATAGAAGAAAGTTTACGTTGGAAGAGAACTTATCCTTAAAAAAATAACTTATCGCAGAATGACGCTTGCAACATAAGCAAGCTTGCATGAGAATCAAACATATGGCGTAAACAAGCTTACAATGGAAACCATTGATCTCCTCCGCCTGCCAATAGGACCCTGAAGTTCCAAGATGAGGCGGAACCCTTCCCAGACAGCTCCGTCTCTCGTCCTGTACTCAAATCCAGAAAAAAAAGAAGTCTATATTTTTAGTGTTTCATAGCTATGTGTTTGTCTGATTATGCGTTGATCAGTAGAATACGGAATTCTCAACACTATTGGTCTTAATACTTCTCTTATTTTTAGAGAAACCACGTGTGGTATATTGTTGTAGACCTTAAATGGGCCCAAAATATAACTGGGCTTTACTAGCCCAGATTCCCTATTGGACCAGGCCCATGAGTCCGTGACACCTGTCCTAAATGGGCCTAAAATGGAGTACTAGCCCCTTTAGCCGGTGCAACGGATTCCACCAACGCTGTTCTGTCCTATCCTCCCATCTCCATTGCTCCCACGCAGCCACTGCCGCTGCGGTGGTTCTCGCCGCAAAGCGGCCGGAGCGCTGGCCGCCGCCGCCGCCGCGACGACCTCCCTTTCGGCTATCAACTTGTCGCAAACCAGGAGCAGCGGCGGCCTCCTCCTCCGCCTCCGAGCTGTGTCGTTCTCCTGATTGAGCTGGGTAAGCGACTAGTACTTCGCCTTTTGCCCTCAAATTGCCGTGCCATCTCCGCCTCCTCATCCATTCTCTCCATGGCTGGTTTGGTTCGAATTTGTTTGCTTATTTGGTTCTCGTAATCCAGAGTTGCAGTGGAAGCTGAGGCCGAGGTGCATTTGTGGTTTTCTTGGCGCGGATAAAGGCTGGGGGTGGGGAGATGATGAGCCCGTGCGATTGCTTCCTCCATGCCACCGCGCCGCCGCTGAATCCGCCGTCGAGTCTCGCGGCTGCGGCGCCGGGAGCTCGCTGGAGGGATAGCAACCTCTCGTTCCAGTGCAGCGCAGTGTCTGCGCCGGCGAGAAACGTCGAGACTTCCCCCAATTTGGTGGTTCCATGTACAGTTCATATGCAGGCTGCTGAAAGGAAGGAGAGTGGGAGGTGGGTGAAGTATGGCGGGTCGATTCCGGCGATGCTGGAGGCGCTGGAGCGTAATGAGGATATCGGGGAGGCGCTCCGGCCATGGAGGGACACGATGAGCAACCGGGAGAGGACAATCATTCTCAAGGAGCAGAAGGATTGGAGGAGAGCGGTTGAAATTTTCAACTGGTTTCGCAGGAGGAGGCGCCATGAGCTCAATGTGATACACTACAATGTTGTTCTCTGCGCGGTTGGGAGGGCGAGGAGATGGGACCTTGCTGCTAGGCTATGGCATGAGATGCATTCCGGTGGTGTTGTGCCGGATAATTCGACGTATGGCACGCTTATTGATGTGCACTGCAAAGGGGGCAGAGAGAGGATGGCATTGCTTTGGCTTGGCGACATGATCAAGCGGGGGTTGCTGCCTGATGAGATTACTATGAGTATTGTGCTTCAGGTACACAAGAAGGCTGGGGAGTATGAGAAAGCCGAGCTTTTCTTCAAGAGATGGTCCTTGGAGTCAGATGTAAAGATGGAAGGGCATCCTTGCTATAGTTTGTATACTTACAACACCTTGATCGATACTTATGGAAAGGCCGGGCAACTTGAGAAAGTATCAGATACATTCAATCAGATGTTAAGAGAAGGTGTTTCACCAAATGTTGTTACATTTAACACAATGATTCATGTTTGGGGTAAACACCGTAGAATGGAGCAAGTAGCTTCTCTGATGAGAACGATGGAGGAGTTTCAGTGCCTTCCGGACACTAGGACGTATAATATTCTGATCTCGCTATACAGAGAAATCAATGATATTGATGTTGCGGAGTACTATTTCAGGAAGATGAAAACAGAAAATCTGCTTCCTGATGTTGTGAGCTGCCGCACTCTCTTGTATGGATACTCTATCAAGGGCATGGTCACCGAAGCACAAGCTCTTCTTAAAGAAATGTATGAGAGGAACCTGGTGATTGATGAATACACACAATCAGCTGTGACGAGGATGTATGTGGATGCTGGGATGCTTGAGCAAGCGTGGCGTTGGTTTGAGAAGTTCAATTATCAGATAAACTCTGAGTGCTTTTCTGCATATATTGATGCATTTGGGGAGAGAGGGCATATACTCCTTGCAGAGAAGGCTTTTATGTGCTGCATAAAAAGGAAGATGCTAAGCACTTGTGTTTGTAATGTTATGATCAAAGCATATGGTTTAGTAGAGAAGCTTGACGAGGCTTGTGAGATTGCTGATGGCATGGAGAGGTATGGCATTTTGCCTGATAACTTGACTTACAGTTCTCTGATTCATCTAATGTCAACCGCTAAATTGCCAGAGAAAGCTCTTTACTATTTGAGAAAGATGCAGGCAGCAAAATTGCTGATTGATTGTGTTCCTTATTCTGTGGTAATCAGTAGCTTTGCTAAGAATGGCAATTTACACATGGTCGACGGCCTGTTTAGAGAAATGATCACTTCAGGGATCCAAGCTGATACTTATGTTTACTCTATCTTAATTGATGCATATGCTGAAGTTGGAGATGTCCAGAAAGCTGAAGCATATTTTGGTTTGTTGAAAAAGGCTGGTTTATGTGAGAGTGCTACAATATATAATTCTTTGATCAAGCTCTACACAAAGGTAGTGTATCTTGCAGAGGCACAGAAAACGTACAAGCTTCTCAAATCATTAAATGCAGACACCAACCTTTATGCGTCAAACTGCATGATTGACCTCTATAGTGACCATTGTATGGTGAAGGAAGCACGTGAGATTTTTGAGAATTTGAAGGTTACAGGAAAGGCAAATGAATTTTCACATGCAATGATGGTGTGCTTGTACAAGAAAATTGCTCGCTTTGATGAAGCCCACAGGATTTCTAAGGAAATGCAAGCTTCAGGATTTCTAACTCAGGCATTAAGCTACAACTCTGTGATACAAATGTATGTGTCTGGTGGAAGAATGGAAGATGCCCTTAAAATATTTCAGAAGATGTTGGCATCGAACACACCACCAAATGATGCAACATTCAAGGCACTAAAGATTATTTTAGTGAAAGGAGGAGTTTCAAATAATGATATTAGAAGGTTAGAATTGCTCAGAAAAAATAGAATTCATGATTGCTTGCGCCACTGGTACAGGATGCTATGCATGGCGGTAAGATCAGGTGGTAGTTCTTCTCGACGTATTAGTGATAATTCAGCTCTGAGGACGCATATTTTTGACATTGGCAATTCCAAGAGTGGCAAAAGAAATACAAGAAAGCATGTAACTTCATAAATATTTCAAGTCTAACTGGTTTAACATCTTCGATGTTGACACAACACGGTGGTGATCCATCTACTAAACAGTTGATGGAAAGCACCGGGTTATCTTCAAAACAAAACCCCATGACCACTGTTTGACTGGTGCTCTAAGAATGTGGTGAAATTTCCAATGGATCAGGCTAGATTACCGCAGGGATGCAGGTCAGTTTTGTTGTATATTCCCCGATCTGTATGTACCACAATACATGGGTTCACACTTTTCCAACATCAGGGTTTAATGTTATTAACTGGAACATCTATAGATTATCTAAATACAGCAAAGATTCAGTAATTTTGACAATCTCCAACACAGCGTATTTCATTTCTAACTGTATTACTAACTTGGAAATATTTTTTTTTCCTGTAATGGCAGGTCTCTTTTGCGTTTTGTTAATATGATGCCCATAGTAGTTTTTCTATTCATACTTCATATTGCTTGTAAATGTTATTATTCTATATAGCTTCTTGAGGTGTTCAACCTAGTACGAATAGATATCCACAGTACTCAATAGTTCATTAACTCTGCCACATAGATATCCACAGAGATTGAGTACTGTGGTTTAGTCCCAAACAAGATAGTAGTATTATTCTTTAGTTCTGCCATGCTTTAACTGAATGCTGCTGTCAGTATATGTTAGATTTGCAACCAAAAGAACATGAAAACTGATCAGTTCGATTGCAAAGTGCATCTGCATTCTAGTTTTTGGACAAACATGTGTTTCAATGATTTTATTAGAGAAAACATTCTAACTTGGGCGTTTTGAAGCAAGCTAGCAGGACGGACTCTGTTCATTTTCATCTCCACTTGTCTTACTCTTAGTCTCTTACCACACAACATACAATTTTAAATTCTTTGGCATATGTGGTTTCCAGTGATCTTGGATTATTACATCCTAATATAGTACTCCCTCCGTCCCATAATATAAGGGATTTTGAATTTTTGCTCGCAACGTTTGACCACTTCTCTTATTCAAATTTTTTTGAAATTATTATTTATTTTATTTATGACTTACTTTATTATCTATAGTACTTTAAGCACAACTTTTTGTTTTTTATATTTGCAAAAAAAATTAAATAAGACGAGTGGTCAAACGTTGCAATCAAAGACTCAAAATCCCTTATATCGTGGGACGGAGGGAGTTCTACACTACTTACCAGCAACATTTTATGTTGGGCATACCAGTACTATTTACCAAGTCATAGAGGGTCTATATTGCACATGTATGATGTACAGTTATATTTCAGCAATAATACATCGCTCCGAAGATAGAATCAGTTTCAGCAAACAGATAGCAAGCCATTTTGAGGTCATCACATATCATCACTGCATTGGGACGCTGTGCCATTGATGGGGAGTTACATTTTCAGTGTGACATTGGATAAAAATGGATTGAGGGTCCTGGTGCTGCTTTGAGTGGACGTCTGCAACTCATGATGTTGCCGCCTGTTGCCAACTTGCTAGGGATGAGTATCAAAACAAGTGAATCTTCTTAAATACGATACGATGTGTGAATCTCTGTACATGCTCCATCTCTTTTTTATTACTACTAAGGCAAAAGGGAAATACGTAGAAGAAAAATAAAAGAAATGCTCAAGTTGCTTCTGTTGTCTTTGGAGTAAATATTTTGAACAGCCAAACCAGGCAACCATGGAACACCTGTTTGACATTGTTGCATCTCAGTTTTTCGTTACAGTGAAACATCTTGTTTGACATTTTGAGATTGTACAATACTTGCCATTTATTTTTGATCGTACTACTACACTTCCTCCATCTAAAAGAAAGTCCAATTCTAAAGATGTATTTGACATCCACGTTATTTAGATACATCCTATAATTAGGAACTGATTATTGACTTAAAATGCTTTTTTTTTTTGACAGAGTAACTGATTATTGACTTGAAAATGCTACTACTACTACCGCAGGATTATACTCCGGGCTAGGAGATGCTGCTGACATACAGTATGGTATTATGCTCAAAGATGAGATGGGTGTGATACCTGTGATCAATGGATGAGTACGCATCATTGCTGGTCTGGTTCACCTCAGCTGGCTACTGAAAGCTCTGCAGCTAGCTCTGGCATCTCCCACGTCAAGCTGAGCCCGTTTGCTTCTCCTCACCGCCACCCCAGCTCACCGTCTCGCTCACCTCAAATCACCCCGTCCCCTCCCGCCGCTGCCGCTGCCTGACGACAAGACCTCTCCTCTCCGCTCCGCGGCGGCCGCCGATGAATCGGAATTTACCCTTCTGCCCCGGATACTCCACCTCGACGACGAGGGGCACATCGGTAAAAAGCGCGCGTGGGGTCGCCTCGCCGGCGAGACGGCGGTTGAATTTACCCATCTACCCCGCCTGTCCCGTCGCTCTCCGTGGGGAGGCGGAGGGGGGTAGGAGGGTAAAAGCACCCGCGCCGCGTTCGCGCGGGAAATCCGGGAGGGGGGATTTGTTCTACTGTGCTATCCTCCTCTCCGTTTTTATTAATACCGTCGCTTCGCTTCTGCTGCTGGGGTTTCGTGTTCAGCTCGCCTTTTGCCCTGGCTCGCGTCGGGGCGGATGCGGAGGCGGCGTCGCTGTCCCCGATCGAATGCTGCCTGCGCTGCGCCCCCTCCTCGCTGTCGAGATCTGAGCGCGTGCCGCCCGCCTCTCCGGCTCCGAGGTATGTTGCTCTCCTTTGCGATGGTTTTGGTTTGGCCGCCGATTGATTGAGAGGAGTTCTGCGAGGGGAGGGAGGCACGCGTTGTTGTTGTTGTAGTTTGGGGTTTCCGTTTGCTTGCGATGGGGAATGCGATTTGTGCAGTTTGGTTTGGTATGGTGGTTACTGGTCTCATACGAAGATGTCATTCTGCATTTTAGTATCTGTTTGTGCCATCCTCTTATTATGATATGAGCAGGTTGTGTTGTTGGCATTGGGAGTGTTTAGGATGGTCCAATCTGGAAGACGCATGGATTGTTGCTTCATTGGCCGATAGAAATGCTGTGTTAAATGATCTTTTGCGATTTATGTGGTTTGAGATGGTTTTATATGTAGTTTTGATCATCCACAGATTTGCTTGATGTTGGAACTTCATGGTAGAGCAGTTGGGTTTTCCTGGCTGTGGAGTATTAGTTGATTGATGAACTAAAAATCTATAAAATGTAGTAGGAATCATTC
Source organism: Oryza meridionalis (assembly GCA_000338895.3). Classification (NCBI taxonomy): domain Eukaryota; kingdom Viridiplantae; phylum Streptophyta; class Magnoliopsida; order Poales; family Poaceae; genus Oryza; species Oryza meridionalis. The sequence goes on from CM002526.2 coordinate 3,510,800, forward strand.
AGGAATAAATGTTGCAAGCCTTGTAAGATCTTAGCATTGAAAACTGTTATAAAAATTATTTGTCATAGAGAGAAAGATTGTAATCAAATTAAGGGTTTTGTAAGTTGAGTCAATAGGGACTGAGGTTCTCTGTGAGATGGACTTAATTAAATAGCCTGAACATAGTGTATGAAGGGGCCACCTTTTCCTGTAGTGCTCTTTCTCTGTTTTAGGGTCGGCATTTTAAGCTTGTAAGAATCTGAATACTAACATAATTTCTAATGATGTGAATGCAAATAAAATTACCCAATTGACATACTGTATCATTATGTCAACATCCATCCAGTGGCAAAGTTTATTTAGGGATTATTTGATGATGGGTGCGGAACCATTAAGAACTCTGTTGATGTGTGGTCAACTGATCATGACAAATGCATATGATAGACCCTACTTCATTTATGAATGTTAAGCCTCAGAATTATATCCCCGCAACAAAATCCCTCTTCTGAAGTATACTATGACACCATTACAGGTTCAATGATGAAATTATGAATGTGAATCTGCAAGAGTTGCATAAAAGCTTTGCATGTAGTATGCTTCTCTCTGCTCATGTAGTTAGTCCATTCAGCTTATTAGTTTTTCTTTTGGATATTTATGATCCTTTTTTGGGGGGTAAGGACTAAGGAGAGCTTGTTTGTACTATCTGCAAGAAATCTCCTTATGTTCAAGTCAAAAATGGAGATCTCCTTATGCCTAAATGTTGTCCTTGCACTAGATGATCCATTAGTCCAACTCAACACGGTACCTTTGACAATCAGCATGAGTCCTCCAAACCTCAGCAGATGTTTTTTTTTATCCTTGCATGTGAATCATGCTCCCTTATTTATCCATACTAATCATGGAGCTGAGTTATTATGTTTCTATAGTGAGCACTACTGTAGCCTTCTAACCAATACTCCTACCTGGCTACCTCTGTGACTGTGTTAAGACTTAAGACATTGGTTGTTACTACCTTGCAGGAGAAATCAATGGAGAACGGAACCAAGGCTGTCGATGTTGGGCAAAGGCAACTCAAGATCATGGAAGAATGTCTTGCTGCAACGATCCCAGATTCCCAATCTTTTGTACATTCTGCTCTCCTCTCGGGCTTGGCCAGCATAACATGAAGTCCAAGCCTCAAAGAAACATCCCCTTGTAAGAGGGGTTCTTCGTCTGCACGTGCCCAACAACAACTCCTGCAACCGTTTTCTCCACTGACACCGATGAACTCATCAGGGTGACCTGCTTCTCCATTAACCTATGGAAGAAGCTCCGTTGAAAATCCAAGTAGAAGTACTGCATAGCCGTCTACTAATCTCTTCTCACACACTGCTTATATTTTGATGTGTTTCCTTCCATGGTTCGTTACTGTATCGAGTTCATGTATTAGTACTTGGTTATGCTGCCAGCTTTTGATGCCTTCGGTACGGTGTCGGTGCCAATATTGGTTGGATCGAATGCTTGATGCGATCTTACTACCACTGTTAGATTCCACAAGGCTGTTCATACAATTGGGTTTTGTCTGCAGTTCTAGTAATTGTCAGACAAAATTATGTGTGTTGAACTACTGATGTGAGGTGTCTTGTATATCCTTTTGACCTTTCTAGAAGTCACCTCCTCTGAGTTGGAGTATACTCCAGTATTTACTTTGTCTCAGAATATAATAAACACATAACTAAAATTTGTTATTTTAAGACGGAGATAATAATAGTTTAGTTAAACTTTTAGAAGTTTGATAAATCTTGTTCTTGAAATTAAATACTTTATCCTTTTAGATTATAAGATATTTTGAATTTGGTCAAAGTCAAACTGTTTCAGATTTAATTAAGTTTATAGATAAATATATTAATATTAATATTATCAAATTAGTTTTATTAAATTAATAATTAAATATATTTTTATAATAAATTTATTTTGGGTTGAAAATATTACTATTTTTTCTAATTTGAAACAGTTTGACTTTGACCGTCAAAGCCATCTTATAACATGAAACGGAGGGGAGAGGGAGTATTTATAGTAGAAAAAGTATCTTTAAAATTTGACGAACCGTAGCAGCCAACAAAACAGGTCTATAGAGAGAGAAGGAAAGGGCACGTGCTGGCATGTGTTTTTGTCATTTTAGAAATTGTTTGTACTGTACTTGTTTTTTTTTTTGGCAATGCAGGCAAGGCTACACATGTCGTCGTCCTTCTTATCCTTTTCATTTTCATTTTCGCTGGATTTCTGTACAGTATGAACTCTGAAGACGAAAAAAAATATTTGCACAGAAAAAATAAAGAAGCCAATCCACTTGATCCACTGATCACACACACAAAAAATATTTGTGTGTTCAGCACTGGCCCCTCATCCCCCACATTGCTTCGAGACTCCACTGCTTTTTTCGTCAAGTCCAAACGCCTTCACTTCGCTGCCACTCTCGCTCAACTGCTTCGGTCCTTCCGCCCGCGCCGCGGGAGCACCTCGCCGCCGGTGGAGCAGCGAGAGAGGTGGAGGAGGGAGGGGATGAGATCGCAGCTCGACGCCGCCGCCGTCTCGTCGCCGCCGCGGGCGCCCGCCGCCCGGCGATGCCTCCGCCCCGCGCTGCCACTGGCCCTCAGGTACAGGCTGTTACAGTGGCGTATGGTTTGCTACATGTGTACAGGGTTTTTTTGATCTTCTGCTGATCTGAATCCGCGTCTCTAATTTTTTTTTCTTTTTCCTACTAGGTTTCATGCGTTCCCCGGGCAGGTTCGCGTTTATCGCGGTGGTGGAATCGGAGTCGGAGTCCGCTCCGCGGGCCATCTCCCAAGCAAGCGAGGTTCGTGTCGTGGGGGCGGCAATGCAGCACGCGTTTCCTGTCTGCTATTTGGATTTCTACTAACGTTTTCTCTCTCTTGGTCACCGAACCGTGTTCTGATTTTATCAATTTAATTTTTACCCATGTTATGCTTGCGTTGGTCAGGACTAGTAAGAGTGTTCGACTCAGCAATGGGGATGAATGAGAAGGTGACTAATGGTAACGTAGAACAACCAACCACTTCCACATCCGGAAATAACCCAAGCTTTCCTGCTGAGGTGATTTTTTTTTTCTGTACATCATTCATTTTCTTTTTCTTTTTGAATTGTGATGTGATGATGGTAGACACTAGGGCTAGCATGTGAATTATATGATGGCAATGCAAAAATTTGATTGGTAGATTAAGGTAGCATGTGTTTTTTTATAATACATGCTTTATAGGTCAATGGTGGTGAAGTCGGGTTGTTTGACAGAGCATCTAATTAAGTGGTTCTGCACTGGCAGTGTCACAAGAATGATTTTATTATACACATAAATGCATAATCAGATCCCAATAACCAAATCCCGCCCTTATGATTGACGAATAACAGTTGTGAGCTACTGCTTTCTGGATCAACCAGGTTTAGATTGGTCCATGCTTCCTTTGTTGGAATATGGATTAGAGACTGCTAAATGACGTGTTCATCTAACTCCTCGCTATGAGAATAATCGATAATTAGAAATAATGCAGTTGATTTGTGCCTTTTGAAGCAACGATTTCAATTGAAATATATTCCATATGTATTCAGTATTCCCTTCAGCTGCAGTTCACAACGGATGATATACAAAAACACCTTTGTCTTGCTTAATGTTTCATAATTATAATTTTTCAGGGAAACTTCAACGTGGTTACTGTTGTAAGCATCACATTCTGTGTTCTACACAAAATTGTTATTGGCCAGATGCAGTTGATGACAAAATTTCTCCCTTGGATGTCACACAACATTACAAGTTTACCATTGGCATGCATATCAGATCCTATGAAAAAACCTGTTCCTCTGAAGCTAGATGTTAGTTTTCCACAATTGCCTGATATCCGATGGAGCATTTCGCGCTTGTACTACCTATTCAATTCACAGCTTGAACGGAACATTGCCTTGTAAGTTGAGCAGTTAGACATATATGTTTGGTATTTTGTCATGCTTCTTTTGGCAGATTACTGCATTACTGGACTTTCACTTTTTGCACATCCTGAAAAGTTTGTCTATTCCTAATTTACACATAATATATTTTTAGCTCATGGTAAATCAATTTCATAATTTATACTGACTTATCTTGGCAGGTCTATCATTACTTTGATGATTACGTGCTTTTCACTAGTTGTTGTTGGGGGATTCTTGTTTCATAAGTTCAGGTCTGTTATTTTTATTTAAAGAGTTTGCATTTTTCTAATTTAATCTTCTCCGTTCTCTAGTATTGCTCCTTTTATTTGTATGCTTGTTTTAAAAAAACCTCTCTGTAATAATTGGACAAGCATAAAAGTATGATGAAATATCTTGGTTTATTTTTCAGGAAGAACCAACAAAGTTTAGAGGAATGTTTTTGGGAAGCTTGGGCATGTCTAATTTCATCATCTACTCACCTAAGAGTAAGTAGAGACTAGTGACTGTTGCCAATTGAAGATATATGCTCAAATTAGGTTTGCGTAACCTTATTAAATTAGCATAACCATTTATATAAATGTTTTTCCTTTTATGTAATCTATGTTAATATGATCTTCTTTTAACAGCAAAAGACGCGCATTGAGCGTGTGCTTGGGTTCTTTCTTGCTATCTGGGGCATATTGTTTTATTCTCGTTTGTTAAGCGCAACGACAGAGCAGTTTAGAGTAAGTTACCTTTTTGAAAATATACAAAATCGAGGTGAAGAACATTAAATTCAGTGCATTCCTCTGGTAAATAACCACCTTGTCGTGTACAGATCCAGATGCATAAGGTAAGAGAAGGAGCACAGCAGCAAGTCATTGAGGATGATCATATCATCATCTGTGGAGTCAATAGTCATCTGCCATCCATATTGAATCAATTGAACAAGTTCCATGAATCATCAATTAGGTTAGGAACTGCTACTGCAAGGTAATTGAAGGATAACATAATTAATATTCTGGTTTTGCCTATCTATATTCTCTAATGCAGCTGATTACTTTCTTTTGAACAATGTCAAGGAAGCAGAGAATTCTTCTTCTATCTGATCTTCCCAGAAAGCAAATCGAGAAACTTGGAGATAGCATTGCCAAAGATTTAAACCATATTGACGTCTTCACCAAGAGGTAAAGGGTCACAATCATTTGCTTCCATCCATTTACGTTTGACACCCTTTCTTTGACATATCAAAACTCATTGAGCTCCAATTTTTTACATTTCAGCTGTAGCCTTAGCTTGACAAAATCATTTGAGAGAGCAGCAGCAAATAAGGCAAAATCTATAATCATCCTGCCTGCAAAGAATGAACGGTATGCATACAGCACAAACTTTTCAATTTGCTCTGGTTAGCACAGAGTAAATTGCATTTTCTTTACTGGAAATCATTTCAGAGAAGGGCATGTTCTGTTTCATAACAAACCTCTGTGATGTTGCATTAAGATTGTAGAGATAGCTAAAATCAGCAGGTTATCCAATTCATGAATGTTACTTACATACCATTTGTGCTAGTACTGGATGAGATCATGGCCTTATGGGATACTTCAACCTTTTTTATTGGAGGTTTGGAATGATAACTTGAAATGGGCAGTCACTTTATCAGAATTGATTACCAAGACAAACTTTCTAAGGGAAAGCAGTCGATGCTCTGAACGTATCTCTTGTCTGCCATTTGTTGAATATAAATGCCATATGTAAAGACTTATTTTTTTCCACACAAGCAGATCTTTTGCAAAACAAGTCCTGTTGAAATTTGAGTACTTAAAACCACCTTTTTGAGAACTCATCTTTTTGAACCTGACCAGATATGAAGTGGATACAGATGCATTTCTTTCCCTGCTAGCTCTGCAATCTCTTCCACAAATTGCATCTATTCCTACCATTGTTGAGGTATATACAACCTCCTAAATTCATGCAATCAATATAAATATAAAAAATTGTGCCTTTATGTATTCATTTTATATCATTGTAGGCTTCTAACTCAACCACATGCGATCTTCTGAAATCAATCACAGGCTTAAATGTGCAGCCGGTGGAGATGGCTGCTTCTAAGCTGTTTGTGCAGTGTTCTAGGCAAAAGGGTCTTATTAAAATCTACAGGCACTTGCTTAATTATCACAGTATTGTCCTAATCTTACTGATATATTTTTGTTGATACATTTTATGTAGAAGGTTGCAGATTTGCAGTTATCTTTAAGGACTACCAACTTTGTTTTCACATGGTCAAATTTTGGAATACACAAATAAACCCATTTGCCTTTCTGGTTTGTTTCACAAAACCGGTTGTGCCTAAGCCCCGGTGTGCCTCCTTTGTTCATTGAACTGTAGTTCTACACTTCATCACATAATTAGTACAACTGAGGACTGATTCAGAACCAATCATAAATATCAATCCAACTTTTGGTTATGAACTAAATAATTGTTTTGAGCTTCCTAGGTACTGTACCATTTACAATATTTCTGGCCAACTTTTCCTTTTTTATAAAATCACTTTTATGGCCAGCTTGGGTCATCTCTAGCCACACATAAACATATTGTTTCTCTTTCTTCTGAACTTCAGGAACTAGCATCCATCTTATAGTTTACCATAGTTTAGTGTGCGATTCTGCAATTCTGATGTCAATGGTTGCACTTACATCTAATCTATCAGAAAAAAATGTCTCATATTGAAATGGTTTTATGATTTTGTCATTACTGTTTTCTGCTTTTTTACATGCTTTTGCCTTTTATTGAATTGGTTCATGAGTACCCGAATTATTTTGTGCTCTCAATGATAGGATCCATTATCTGGTTGTGACTTATGTTGTTCTTATCATGCAGAAAACGTCTTCAACCTTTTCAGATTTCGGGAAGTAGTAGGCATGAAGTATGTGGATGTGAGGCGTAGGATCCCAGATGTAATATTACTTCAAATAAGTGAATGCCTAAACTCTGCAGATCTGTACGACCTCATTTTTGTGATTTCTCTGCTTTTTGTTCATGACCAGGCAGTTGTTTGTGGTATTTTCCGATCCGGAATGATGCACTTTCACCCATGTGAGGATGAAGTGCTGACAGAGACAGACAAAGTAAGTTTTTCTTTCTTTTGTTGTTGTTTTCCTTTTCATGTTAGGACAACTAGTAGAAAACATTTCTCAACATAGTATTCCAGAAGAATTATCTTTTCATTGAAGTCTTAAAGCCCTTCTAACCACCATCCTAAGCCATTACCAAAGTGAGCTTATTCCATTGTTCTGTTAAATAGATACTGATTAGGTTCTTATCTTGTTAATTACTAAAGTTAGCATAAGTTTAAGTATCTGTTAGTTTCTGAATATTTTACTAGTAGGCATTTTTCTTCTAAAAGAAGGTCCACTGGAACTACCTGCATTCCCTACAAGAGATAATGCGGTTGTGATTTCCAGTTATATCATCAATCAGGAGAACATAGTACTTGACAATTGAGTTTTGTAGCTGATGATGTCATACATTCTTGATTCCTTTATTTCACAGCTACTACTTATTGCTCCTGTTTCCTGGAGGAGAAGAGCACAGTCTACATTCTCAAATTCTCCAAATGGAGCACAAAATTCAAGTCATTACTCAGAGTCAACAGAGGGACAAAGATCGTCTAGTATGGCTCTTGAGGTGAATGAAACACGGCTAAATAGCATCAGAAAGCGCCCCTCAAAAACGCTTTCCAAGGTAAATGCCAGTGTAATGATGTACCGATGGAAATCCATCCCCTCTCCGTCAGATTACTGGGTTCATAAGTGGTTGACTGTATGCAGAGCAATGATTACACGCTGGGACCAAGAGAGCACGTGCTTATTGTTGGTTGGCGGCCAAAAGTTATTGATATGATTCGGGAATATGATAATTACCTTGGACCTGGCAGTGTATTGGTATGTGTAGGGATAATAGGAACGATAAAAATATTAGCTGCAGTACGAAATGAGGAGTTTATGACTACATTGCCACATCCATACATATGTTCATGTCTAATAAGTTAACTTTGATGTGCAGGAAATATTGTCAGAAACCCCTATTAAAGAGCGGAGCAGTATTGTCAACCCCCTCATGCAGAAACAACTGAAAAATATTAAAGTTAACCATCAGGTCTCTTAAACCCTCTGTGAATAGTAACCTCTGATGTCCACTGATAATATGCTTGCACAGGCAGAAAAATAACCCTACTATTGTTATTTGCTAATTTTTATGCGATAGCATTAATGCAGGTGGGATGTCCTATGAACTATGATACTCTAAAGGAAGCAATAATTAAATTTAAGAAATCCAGGAAGCATGACCAAAATGTTCCGTTTTCAGTTGTCGTAATATCTGACAAAGACTGGCTAGGTGGAGGTATGGGTTACATGCCAGTAACAGGACCATGCTATTTCCCTGTTATATATAAAATTGAAGTTCACCTGCTAATGGATTCTGCAGATACTGCACAGGTTGATAAACAGTTAGCGTATACTCTTCTCCTTGCTGAAAACATTTGCCAGAAACATGAAATTAAGGTCAGTTCTTCTCAAGTTCCCATTATTTATAGTGCTTGAAACACACTAAGTGAACCTCCATTCTCTCATCAGCATGCAACACATTTCCTTTTGGAATACTGTGATACACTTTGTCTAAAATCCATAAAATCATTATCCTGTTGTTTTGCATTACTAATGGTTCAATAAAATATGAATGGTTCAATGCTATTTTGTTTTCTTCTTGAATATGATGTGGTTCAACTAGTCATCTCGTTCAATAGTTTTCTTATAAATAATAAAATATAATTGAATTTTGTAATTTTTATCTGAATGTGTTCCTACAGGTTGAGCATCTTGTATCAGAAATTGTAGACACGGGACTGGGAAAGCAAGTGAGAATTCGCTTGTTGGCTATTACTAAATTCATCAAATTACTTTAATTTGGAAGCGAATCTTTTAGCCTTTCATTTTTTGCAGATGTCTAGAATAAAACCATCCCTCTCATTTATTGGAGCAGAGGAAGTTATGAGCCTTGTAACAGCGCAGGGTTAGTTTTTTTTTTAATCAATCTTGGTTATTTTATTTTCTCTGAAATCTATCGATGATAAAAGAAAATGTGATGTAGTTGCGGGAAGTAGTGAGTTGAATGAAGTATGGAAGGATATTCTGAACGCTGAAGGAGATGAGATCTACATCAAGGTAATATGAGAATAATCGGTGTTTCTGACCAATTCTTGTATTTTTGTGATAGTTCAAGGAACTTTTTTGCTGCACATTTTCTAGGAAATAGGATTCTACATGAAAGAAGGGGAGAAGATATCATTTTCAGAGCTCGCTGAAAGGGCGATTTTGCGTCGTGAAGTTGCGATTGGCTATGTCAAGGGCAAGAAGCAGGTTAAGATTCTCTATGTTATTCTGTAGCCTTATAAGGGTGTGTTATTTTCGAAGTACATAAGACCTTGTTAAGATCAGGTCCTTCTTAACTTTGCCATCTAGCTTTATGGACCTGATTTGTATTGACATGAGGCTCTTTTGGCGTTGTGAATATCAGTCCATGATTCAAGTGTTGTTAATAACCACCAACTAATTTATATTTTGTATACCATGCAGTATATAAATCCTACGAACAAGTTGGAGCTACTTTCTTTTGAAATGACAGATCAACTCATTGTGATATCTGAGTTTGAAGGTGAACAGCCAGTTGTAAGGGGTGGAGACACTTCCACATAAAATTTCCAGCTTGATGTTCTGCTGAAATTTCGGTAGCTTCATCTATTATGATGAGGTCTTGTACTCTTGTATCACGTTAGATGTTAATCATTCTTTCCCCTGGGTTCAAAGGGAAATAAAAAAAAAGTCATAAAGGCCATTTAGTAAAATATCATATATGCCTTAATAGCTGTAGAACCTTTTGAGTTTTTCTTTTATTTATCTGCAGCTAAACTGCAGAATCTTTTCTGTTTATTGTAAACATAGTTGATTCACATAGTCAACTTGTCTGATGTAGCAATCTTGCATAAAGAAATGGAAAGGAAAGTTCTTTGATGTTGCCTTTTGACTATTTAATAAAACCATATATAACTATTCTTTTGAGTTTGATTTGATCAAGTGGGAGGCAACCTTGTTGTTTGTAGGAGACATTCTTCTCCATCACTACTAAAAGTTTTCTTCAGATTGTTTCTTCGTGCACCATCAACTACGGGAAATCTTCTGATTTAGCTTCATGAGATGTCTTCTCCAGAGCAACCAAGAGGTGAGTTCTTTGTTGTCTTCGGTTTTTCCTTATTTCTCACCTGTAATTACTTGCATCTGTACATTCATGCATGCAGGGCAGAACACAAGGATGAGGAAGATGACAGCGAGTGCAAATGGGGATACCGATGAAACTTCGGGCTTAACAACTCCTCGGAGCCATGAAGTACCGCTGTGTTCTTCATATGAAAATGGTATCACCCATATCCCTGAAGAAACTCGGTTGCGCGACCCAGAAGCTTACCATCCTAAGGCTGTCTGCATCGGTCCCTACTTCCATTCAGTGAGAAATTCACCAAGCTTCAGGCGAATGGAACAACATAAGCACTGGTGTGTCAACAGATTGCTGGAGCGTAGCAACCACAGCCTTGAACCTTTGGTTCAGGCCTTCCTGCTTAGACTGTCAAAGACAATCAAAACAAAGTCTTTCCAGCAGCTATACGCAGAGCCAGTTGATATGACAGAGGAGGGAATCGGCATGATGCTGCTGTTCGACGGCTGCTTCATTCTGCACTTCTTGCTGAGGCATGACCCAAACAAAGGTGTGGAGCATGAATACTGGACAAAGCTGGATGCTGGGCTTCTCGATCATGAGTACGAGACACTCCAGTGGGAGAGACCCTGGGAATGGAGCCTGGTCGCCATCGACATGCTCCTGCTAGAGAACCAAATACCTTTCGTCGCTGTCAGGATCCTGTTTGACATTCTGAAGACGGAGCATGACAAAGCTGTTGACCTGACGGCATGCGCGAGGAACATGTTCAACAAGTACCTGCCTGCTGGAATGCGCACATCAACACGCCCAATTCGCTGCCAGGATGTGCGCTGCCTCCTGCAGCTGCTCTACCGGTCACTCCTCCCAAACCCAAAGCTACACAGTGATCTGATGAAGCCACCACCAAAGCCACCAAGAACAGGCCTTGATCCTGCCAAGAAGCTTGACACCGATGGGGTTCGCATCACCAGGAGGCAGCAATGGTGTTGGTGGCCGTTGAGCCATTTCCAGGAGCCCTTCACCTTCCTCGACATCGTCTTCAGCCATGGCAAGGTGCAGATCCCTCAGCTGGAGGTCAGCGACGCCAGCATCCAGCTGCTGCAGAACCTGATCGCGTTCGAGAAATGCTACCACGGCACCACGTCCCATGTGGCCAACTACGCCGCCTTCATGGACGCTCTGAATTCGGATCATCATGACACGGAGTTGCTGCGCAAGAGGAGTATCTTCGACGTCCAGTTCACTCCTGCCCAGCCTGAGCTCTCCCTGAGAAGGCGGTGCAAGCAGGACGTCGATCCGTCGTCGGAGAACTACCTCAGCCGGATGATGGTGGACGTGGTCCTGTACAAGGAGGCGAGGGCCAGCAGGAAGAAGACGCAGACGCCGATGTCGGACACCGCGTTCTTCGCGGTGCTGGCTGTGACGGCGTATGTTTTGCTGGCCTTCTGTTGGTACATCGTTTCTCGATGATACTATGGAAGTGGATGGTGGTTTTCTGACTTTTGCTGTTGTTACGCTCTGTTGGCTGTTAAGCGGGTCCTTTGCTCCTTCACGTAACAAGATACCAATGTTGTGCGAAATTGTGGATTGTCATGCATCTGTTGAAAAGGACTTGATTGGAGGTGGAGGGACAGAGAATCTGCACAGTTTCGCTGTGTTATCTTTGTAACAAAAACGAGTAGTGTGCCTTTTCCAAACATAAAGAGATTTCAGTATGGTGTAGCCTTGCCAATCTCTGACTCCACAAGGGTCATTTGGGATCAGTAAGGTCCTTTGGGGAAAACACTAGTGGTGTATGACTTCACCCACTAAAATATTTAATCTTGGTTTCTATAAATATTACTCCCTCCTCTTTATATTATAAGATTTTATATTATAAGATTTTCTAGCATTACTCATATTCATATAGATGTTAATGTATCTAGATACGTATATATATCTATATTCATTAACATATATATTAATGTGGACAATACTAGAAAGTCTTATAATATGAAATTGAGGAAGTACATATTACGTACATGTAAACATACTTTCAATAAAAAAAATAGCGAGTTTAAGATGCGGGTCTGCTGTGTAATCGAAAAAAAAGGGGGTTATTTAGGACCAGTAATTGAGAAAACGAGCAGTTTAGATACTCCATAGAAATTTGCAGGATTTTAAAAGAGAGATAACTCAAATATGGCGGCTTGCTTCCAATAAAATAATTAAGGCAAATCAGCAATGTTCGTAAAATCCCCATATTCAAACAAGGGCTCGAACTATTCACCAGCGTCCTTAACGACGCCTTCAGTCATACGGGCTTTACACCTCCACTCTTCGAATACGTAAACAAACAAATCCGCCTTCGATCGGAAAAAGGAATCAAACAAGCTCATCGTCTCCACTCTCCACATATCATCGCCTTCGCTTCTCCTCTCCTCTCCCCTCTCCCCTCTCCTCCCCACACTCTCGGAAGCAAAGCGGCGGCACCGCGAGAGCTCGGAGAGGGAGGCATGGCGACGACCGCGACCCTCCCCTTCTCCTGCTCCTCCACCCTCCAAACCCTAACCCGCACCATCCCCCTCCGCCTCCGCCTCCACCGCCGCCGCTTCTTCCACCACCTCGCCGCCCTCCCGAGGCTCCCGCTCCCGCGCCCTCCCCTCCTCCGCCACGCGCGCCGCCACGTCTCGGCGTCCGCGGCGCCCAACGGCGCGTCCTCCGAGGGGGAGTACGACTACGACCTCTTCACCATCGGCGCCGGGAGCGGCGGGGTCCGGGCCTCGCGCTTCGCCTCCACGCTCTACGGCGCCCGCGCCGCCGTCTGCGAGATGCCCTTCGCCACCGTCGCCTCGGACGACCTCGGTGGAGTCGGCGGCACGTAAGTGGATGCTTCTCTTGCTACTATAGACTATAGTCTATTAGTTCGTCACATTTTCCCCTTGATTCGTAGGAAGGTTTGGTTGGTGTATTATCGCAGCATTCGTTGCCTTTTGGCTTTACCTTTTTTGCATGCGAGCGCTTCCTTGTGAATGACTAGCCAGGAATCATTTCCAATTTTGTCGCGGGTTCCATCTTTGCGGATGTTTTGTTCTGTGATGTTTTTGTGATAGGAATGGCTTCGCTAACTCATTTTTGTTACTACATTCTAGAGAATTTTTGTGGTTGATAGATTGTTACTTACTACTACTATCTTATTTATACTGCATTGAATGGGGTACTTTTGAGTGAGAACATCCTCACGGGCAGTTATCTCAGTGGTGTTTGCTCATTTTAGGGGTTAGAGGCACAAATCTGGTGGGGAATGTGTGTTTCCAGTGATATGCACTTGTTTGTTATTATTAGTACTTTTAAGTAATTTACATTTGCACCATTTGTTGCCTTTACTGCTCTCACCACTTTTCAAGGTTTTATATGGTTTCTTATTCAGTATTATTGAAGAAATTGTTTGAATGTATACAACGCAATGACTCCAATGCACAATTTGCGCTGCTATACCGGCATAATGTGGCTTATTTCAGTATTTACTGGGATTTACAATTTAAATCATTATGAATACCAGAGCTAAACCCATGCGTTTTAATCACCCTGTACAATATTAGACAATAGATTTCCAATAATATGTAAGCAGTTTGGCATAACATACCAGCATATGAAGCCTAAAAGATGGGCATTCTTTTAATAGCTACCACCTTGCTGTAATACCAGTGCCTAGAAGGATATGCATATGCATAAGAACTGTTATTTGTTTTTGTCACAGATGTGTGCTTCGTGGGTGTGTTCCAAAGAAATTATTAGTGTATGGATCCAAGTACTCTCATGAGTTTGAAGAGTCTCATGGCTTTGGGTGGATGTATGAGACTGATCCAAAGCATGACTGGAACACTCTGATTGCCAACAAAAATACAGAGCTGCAGCGCCTTGTTGGCATTTACAAGAATATTTTAAACAACTCAGGAGTTACTCTAATTGAAGGCCGTGGAAAGGTTGGGTGATGTTCGTAAATCAAGTTAAACTTTGAATAGACTGTTTCCCTAAACAAATACTATAGTAAGGTGCAGCTGTTGATGTAACTTTGTTTACTTAGTACAGATAGTTGATCCACATACTGTAAGTGTAGATGGAAAGCTCTACACTGCTAGGAACATACTTATAGCTGTTGGTGGGCGACCATCGATACCGAATATCCCAGGAATAGAGCATGTTATAGATTCTGATGCTGCACTGGATCTACCTTCAAAACCTGAGAAAATTGCAATAGTGGGAGGTGGATATATTGCTCTGGAGTTTGCTGGAATTTTCAATGGCTTAAAAAGTGAGGTACATGTGTTTATTCGGCAGAAGAAAGTTTTAAGAGGGTTTGATGAAGAGGTGAGCAAATATTGGGAACAACAAAATCGTATTCACAGTAGATGAAGTGATCTGTTCACTGGAGTTATTTTTGTCGGTTGTGGATTTGCAGGTCAGAGATTTCATCGCTGAACAGATGTCTCTAAGGGGCATCACATTTCATACTGAACAGAGTCCTCAAGCTATAACCAAATCAAATGATGGTTTGCTATCTCTGAAGACAAACAAAGAAACTATTGGTGGGTTCTCACATGTTATGTTCGCAACAGGTCGTAAACCAAACACAAAGGTTTGCACCATATGCGCCTTTTGTTTTCACTTTGTTAGATCTTGCATCTCCATTTGTTGATGCATCCATCCTTTGTTGCTGATGTTGTTCTTTAACTTGTAGAACCTTGGACTAGAGGAGGTTGGGGTGAAATTGGACAAGAACGGAGCAATAATGGTAGGTTAAGCAATCAATCAAGTGATACTTGACTTCGAGTTTCTCAGCTTTGCGACTCTTTAACATGTTGAGCTTCTGCACTGTATTTATGCTTGCTAGGTTGATGAGTATTCTCGAACCTCAGTTGATTCAATTTGGGCAGTGGGAGATGTTACTGATAGGGTCAACCTGACACCAGTTGCACTTATGGAAGGTGGTGCATTTGCAAAAACAGTGTTTGGTGATGAACCTACCAAACCAGATTACAGGTATGTAGGATATCCCTATCAAGAATACCTCAGTTACATCGCATGTTTGAGGGAATGTTTGTTGTTGCTGTACAGTGTACACTTGAGCTGCATATTTTTGACAGTGAACGGGTATCTCTGTTGCATTTCATTAGAGAACTTTGTTACTTGGTCACATCCTAATGTATAATTTGCAGGAGATGGGCTTGAATAGCTTGATTGCAGACATAACCTCTATTTCCTTGTTTAAACATGCTAGTATTCTTGTGTATTTTTATGCTTGCAGTAATCTCTAGTGGAACATTTTGAGGAGTAAATACCCCATTCTTCCACTTCCATGTTTGATATGCTAATACAGATTAGTTTGGATGATTTCTTGCTTATCTAGAATTATCTTGTTATTGATCATTTGTTGTGACGTTGTTCTTGTTTTTGTGATGTGTTCTAGTAGTCCTTGAAGCTCCTAGGAGGCCATGACTGACTTTGTACTGAAATTATTGATTCATTTCAGTATTTCACTGTTTATCAGTTAAATTTTATTTGGTATTGGTTATTGTTGTTCCATTGGATGCTCCTTGATTGCGAATTACACAAATTTGACAGAGCTGTACCATCTGCCGTTTTCTCCCAACCACCCATCGGACAAGTTGGTCTTACTGAAGAGCAGGTATAGCATACGACGCGCATCTATATAAAGTGATGCACAAAAGAAAGTCAATTAAATTTGTATTTTGTGCAGGCTATTGAGGAGTATGGAGATGTTGATATCTATACAGCAAACTTCAGGCCACTTAGGGCAACTCTCTCTGGATTACCTGATCGCATTTTCATGAAACTCATTGTGTGCGCTACAACAAACAAAGTTGTAGGAGTACACATGTGCGGTGAAGACGCACCTGAGATAATTCAGGTCTGCATTGCTTTATATTCTTACTCTCCATTTCCGCTTTATTCCTGACATACTGCTGATGAATTTACTACATTTTGACAGGGAGTTGCAATTGCTGTTAAAGCTGGGCTGACAAAGCAAGATTTTGATGCCACTATTGGCATTCACCCAACATCTGCAGAGGAATTTGTCACAATGAGAAATGCAACTAGAAAAGTTCGGAGAAGCACAACAGATGAGGTGCAGGATAATACCCTTTAAATTATTCCTTATCATATCATAGGAGAATATTTTCTTAAAACTATCCATTTTCACTAGAATTGCCTGTAGCTATTTGTTTATATTGTGCTTACATGTTATCCCTTCTGTATTCCAGGTAGAATCTAAAGATAAGGTTGTTACTCAGAACTAGTACAGATAGGAGGTAAGTACAGTCCATTTACACTGGCACTTGCTCTTGGTCTTTGCAATGCACATTTGATCGTGGAGCAATGATAGTATTGTCCAGAACTTGTTTACTTCACAATAATATCTTGTTCCCACTGCCCAGTATAGTTCAAATGTAGTGTTGATTTATGGCTGTTTCACATGCCAAGATGTAGCAAAATTCAGTCAAGTGACATCTTTGACTAATTGAATGGCTTCTATCCCCTCTCTCCCCCTCTTTTTGCTGGAATTCTATCTACTTGTTTGAATACTGAATATTTTGTTGTTAATGTGGGAGGATATTTCGGACCTATATTTATTTGCTTTGTTAGGCAGAATCACATAAGTTCAAATCTGTATTCAGATATCTTTCATTGTGAGCATCCACGGGATGTGCATTGGTTCAGCGTCATCATAATCTCTTATCTAGCTTATGTTGCAGGCATTCTCAGAGGGACTACTCTACTTCCGAGCAGCTGATTTACACTGGGCGGACAATTTTTTTTTTTGTAGCGGTATCCACGGAAAGGAAACCCATGACAGGAAGCCAGCAAACTTGTATCATAGCGCTGACTGGCATTCTCTGATCCCCTTTTTGCATCTATTGTAGCTTGAACACGGTGATATACTATTAGCTGCTATTTTCCTTCTCTTGGTTGAAATAAGTGCTGCACCATGTGAGTACCACAGCCTGGAAATTTTGTAAGAAAAAAAAAGAAGTATTATTTTGGTAGTACAACTCGGCCTAATCTGAATTTTACATCATATCTGTGCTAGCATTTCCTAATATGTTGTAATTTTGCAGCAAAAGATGCATTTTTTTTATTTTCTGTTTGTGTGATGATACGCCTGTTTGCTGGAAATTACTGGCGATTAGGGGTGCGAGTCCACCAGCTTGTGCCGTCCCCTCTCTACTCGATGGTGCGATTATGCCTGTTTTCTTTTTGATTGATAAGAATCGGATGGAGGTGGTGGGCGCGCAAGGTGAACGCGAAGCAAAATCAAATTACTTAGAGCAGATACAATAGCAGACTATAAGTCAGCTATAAACATATTTCGAGGAGATAAGAGAAGAGAGATAAGAGCAGCGGGTTATAGATTTATAGTCAGTTGTTGCACGGACTCCAAGATATATGTGTGTTTGACAGGTGGGACCCGATATTAATTGTGTAGTATGTGTTTATAGGTAACTATTGTATAATTGGCTATTAAATTGACTATAGATGATTTGAATCAGTAGTTAGCTATGCTATTAAACTTGCTCTTACAAGCATACGGTGGCGGATGACGCAAACATGTTTCATTTTTTAACTAAATAAAGTATGGACAGATAGAGATACAGATTTAGAGCAGGTACAATAGCTGACTATAACTCAGCTATAATATAAACACGTATCGAGGAGATAAAAGAGGAGAGAGAAGAGCAATGAGCTACAGATTTATAGCTAGCTGCAGCACGAAGTGCAAGACGCAATGTGTGTATAACAGGTAGGACCAGATATCAATAGTGTAGTACTTCCTCCGTTTCACAGTGTAAGTCATTCTAGCATTTCTCATATTCATATTGATGTTAATGAATCTAGACATATGCATCTATATAGATTTATTAACATCAATATGAATGTGAGAAATGTTAAAATGACTTACATTGTGAAACAGAGGGAGTATATATTTATACGTAACTATTGTATGTATTGGCTATTAAATTGACTATAAATGATTTAGAGCTAGTATTTGGCTATATTATTAAACTTGCTCTTATAGAGTACTAGCATGGATTCGGAGTTTCAGACACGCTAGGGTACCAGTATAAAACATTATCAAGGTCTCTACATCCAGAATGCCATGGGGTTCTCAAGCATTTCACTACTAACTCCTTGAGGAATGTCTTTGTACTCTTGAAACTGGCGGCTGTTGCCAGTCGTAAGTTCTCCATTCTTACCATACATCACAGAGAATGTCACCAACCGGATAAACGGCGCCGAGACTGAGCGATCCAGGCAGCACTCCACGACGCAAAATTTGCTTCCACCACCCATGCTAACGAGGGTGACACCAATGACCACAAACTCACGATCAGATACAGTAGAAGTAGCAGCGATCAGATCCTCCTCGGTGTATTTCACGGCCGCCTGGCCATTCTCCCAATCGTCAGATATCACATCCATTGAACAGATGCGCCAACTGATGGTGGTGCCCGGTTTTCTGCTGAGCCCAACCCAGGCGTCCAACTCAGCGACGTAGTAAGCACGACCGGAGAACGGCAACTGCCACTGGCCATGGTTCTTCCACATATAGGCATCCCTCATGGACTCCGCCGTGTCAAAGCTGAAGGTGGCAGAGGACTCACCGCCAATGCTGACAAAGATAGTTCGCCCATCCCTGTGCACAGCGTAGGAGGTGACACGCTCATATGCTGGAATGGTGGATCAGGAAGAGCGTGCCACCCCCGTACAAAGTCCTCCTCCTCCTCCTCTTGTTCATCAGACTCATCATCTGGCGACGGGTAGAGCAGCTGAAATGAACCGACAGAGAGAGCAAAGAGCCTGCCACCAACAGGGATGTAGATGGGTTCAACTGGATCCGGCCTTTGCCGAGGGCCAACCATCAGGCTCCGCATGCGAACGTCGTAGATAGGGACACCAGCCATGGGATTGAAGCTGAACTGGGGATCCACGGGCTGCATTGCCAAAATCTTGGAGTCAAAGGCACCAGCAAAATACTTGGGACCAGCACGGGGTGCCTCGAAACTGAATATGGCCAGTGGCACTGGCACGCTATGCTCCCCATCGCCGGCGTCGCCAACCGACAAATCGATCTTGCGAATGCTGTATCTCCGTGACCAGTCATCAAGTATAAGGTAATGGTGCCGCCGCTTTTCCTTGGGGAAGTAGTTTCCCTTCCACCCCAACATAATGCTCCAACCACCCTGAAATTCGAATCAAAGTCACAAGATTCAATTCCTCTTCCATGGTCCAACTTAAATTGGAAAAAGCATACGATGAGCGGTAAAATAAGGATTAATCCATCTCCAATCCTACCTCTAACTTAAATCGGAAAAGCATAATACCCGACAAAACTAATTGCGGAAAAAGAACCAATCCACCACAATCCCACTCCTACAACTTATAGCCAAATCTATTCCCAATAGCATGTATGCACCTATATGAACTTAAATCCTTCTAGTATTGTGTAGTGGTGCTATATTTTTAGAATCAGTAGCCAAGAGGTTTTTATTCGTTTTGGATGAGGTAGTACCTACTGAATGACGTGCTAGAATCTACTATATGATTTTGGGATGTTTTTAAGTTAAACTTTGTTTAAAGGGAGCCGGGGTATTATTTTCAAAGTATCAAAATTTATTGGTTTTCGTATCAGAAACAGAATCAGGGGCAATAAAAGAAAAAAGGAGCAAAGCAAATCACATGTATGCACCTCGAGCAGACGAACGTTGAGAGAGACGCGACGAGAGCACGAGGTGGACGCAACGCAAGTGAGAGGCGGCGGAGACGAAGGGGGTGGGATCGAGACGGAGGGATTGGTGGGTATTAATATGGGCCGTTGGGTTCTTACAATTAACTTGCACTAGGAGACTACTATAGGAGTAGGAATCGGAGTAGGATGATAAAATTACCCTTTTCTACGCCACTCCGTATGCAAAGAAATGTCCGGAGAATCACAGCCGTCCCTCCCAACTTGGATTTGTGGCTGAGATTTAATCAACTGCGGTAAATCCCAGAGAGGCACGCCGACGCCGAGATTACCAGCAGACGACGAGCGTCATCCGGCGCGCTCGGGGATCTGAGGAAGCGCCAGCCGCGGGCGGCTGCGGCGGCGGCGGCGTGTTTTGGTCCAGCGAGCGCGATGAGCAGCGGCGCCATGGTTCGGGCCCTCACGCCTGCGACCGCAGAGGAGCGGCGCCCCGGCGAGTGGGCGCGAGTCCCAGGGTAGTCCGGTGAGCAGCGGTGGAACAGATGGGGATGGCGGTTTTTTTGAGATCCGCGTCATCAGCTAGATAGGTGGCGACATCACAGGTTAGTCAAAAAAAAAAAAAACTGCATCTGACAACGTTATTTAGTTCCTGCTATTAAGGAGTCAAGATCTGCCGCGGAGAGAGGCTCACTATTTTTGTACTCCATTTCATGCATGCACACACACAGAGAGAGAGAGAGAGAGAGAGAGAGAGAGAGAGAGAGAGAGAGAGAGAGAGAGCCACATCCAATTGCATAGGATAGCTCTCTGTTCTTGCATTGGTTTGCTTCCCTCTGCGCCTTGGGTGATAACAAGGATCTCTTTCTATTGCCCTGTGATTTTTCTTTTCATCGTCGTTTGATATTCCCCACACCACTCTTTTCTCTCTGTTCTTTTCTGTTTGGGTTTGATCGACAATTCCCGCGTCACGAGCAGGTAATTTGTAATCCCTCCTGTCTTCTCTTGTTAATTCGAACCTATATAATCTTAATAAATCAAGTTACGTTCAATTTCGTAGATGATACTTCATGGTTATTTTAATATGCGGTGTCATTTCAATTGTTTGGTGGTGTTGAGAGTATGGTATTTTCTTAATTGGTATGGGGATTGACCATTGAGGATAGTGACAATGATTGACATGCTGTCATGCTACAGTAATAATAGCAATAATGGTTTAAATTAGCCATGCATAATCACATTGAGTTTAGTTTTAGTCCCACCCCTCTTCAGATTCTCTATTCATCTCCCTGTATATTCTGTTTGTACAATGTCCTCTCTTCCATACTTTTGGGAAGTGATTTTTTTAATTTCATTTCTTGCGTTTCTCTATGAAATTCCCCTGTTGCAACCATTTTCGTTGCCAATTAGTTGCAGCGCCATGATGGATATCTTTCCAAAATTTCCTGTGGCAATGTTAAGGTGCCAAGCTCCTTACTGCCAAATGCCAAGGAAGGGAGGATGTACGAAATTAGTGCTGATCCGTATCTATTTCTGTAATGTGGACTGTACATATTATGTACTCATTTAGGATTTCATATGACAAGAATATCACCATCTGTAGGACGACCTCCATACTAGTTTAGTGACTGTATAGTGATCTTCATGCTTGTTTAGTTAAAAGTAATGCTGAACTCAACATGATCTGTCTGCGTGATGAGCATGACAATGTTAACCTTAAAAAAAAAGCATGACAATGTTGTTAAAAGAAGGAAGTAACAAATAGGCTCTTCTGCTGGCCTGACCGTTGCTTTATTTTGTCTGAACATGCTACACATTATAATTGATAGTACTTATCATATGACCTTTAATTTCCAATCTCTACTGAACTTTATTACCTATGTTGCTTTCATTTTACAGTTGAATCATGACTGCTCAGCCAAAGAAGAGGAGTGTAATAGAAAGTGGAGATGGAGGTCTTGGTCTTGGCCTTGCTTTATTTATCTCAAATGGTGAAGATTTGGGCCCTATCATTCGGCATGGATTTGATTCTGGTAAACCTGAAGCTCTCATGCAAAACCTCAGGAGTATTGTAAAGAAAAAGGAAGTTGAGATCGAAGAGCTTTGTAGACTTCATTACGAGGATTTCATCCTGGCCGTCGATGAACTACGTGGTGTGTTGGTTGATGCTGATGAGCTAAAGGGCATGCTAACTGGTGAGAACATACACCTGCAAAAGGTTTCTAGTGCCACATTGTTGAATCTTGATGAGCTTTTTGAGTTATATTCAATTAAGAAAAACATAGGAGAAGCCATAACAACGTTGAAGATATGTGTGAAAGTCATCAGTTTATGCATGGCATGCAATGGTTATATTGCAGAAGCTAAGTTTCATCCTGCGCTTAAGACTCTCGACATGATCGAGAAGGGCTACTTGCAAAATATTCCTTTGAAACTTCTGAAGAAGGTAGTTGCAAAACATATACCATTGATAAAGATGCACATTGAGAAGAAAGTTTGCAGTGAGTTTAATGATTGGCTTGTTCATATCAGAAGGATGGCTAAGCAGATTGGACAGGTCTCAATAAGTCAGGCCTCTATGGCTCGACAAAAAGATGAGGAAATGCGTGCCCGGAAGAGAGAGGCTGAAGCACATAGTGATGCTAGACCTGATGAGCATGTGTACACCTTGGATGTGGAGAATACAGATGAGGAATCAACACTAAATTTTGATCTCACGCCAGTGTACCGGGCACATCACATGCACAAATGCCTTGGTATTGGGGAGAAGTTTCGAGATTATTACTACAAGAATAGGCTAATGCAGCTCAACTTGGACATGCAAATCTCCACCTCTCAACCCTTCCTTGAGTCCCACCAACCCTTACTTGCTCAGGTAGCTGGATTTTTCATTGTAGAACAACGTGTACTTCGAAGTGCTGATGGTTTGTTGTCTGAAAGCCAAGTTGAATCAACATGGGAGACTGCTATTGCTAAGATCACATCTATACTGGAGGATCAATTTGCTCGCATGAGTATAGCCAGCCACCTCCTCCTCGTTAAAGATTATGTCACTTTGTTAGGCACAACTGTTAGTAAGTATGGCTATCAAATCGCACAATTGATTAGAGTCATTGCTAAATACAAAGACAAATACCACCAGTTGCTTCTTATTGAGAGTCGAAAACAGATAGATGATATCCTTGCTAATGACTCATATGAGCAGATGATTATAAAGAAGGAATATGAGTATAACATGAATGTCACGGCATTCCATTTTGAAACTGATGATGTAGTCCCGGAGTTTCCATATGTGGCTCCATTTTCATCTGGTGTTCCAGATATTTGTCGTATCGTCCGGTCCTTCATTGAGGATTCTGTCAGCTATTTTTCTTACAGTGCTCGCACAAACATCTATGAAATTGTGAAGGGTTACCTAGACAGGCTATTGATTGAGGTGTTAAATGATAGTCTTCTGAACATGGTTTATGCTCGCTCGTTAGCCATGTCACAGATGATGCAACTTGCAGGAAATATTTCCGTTCTTGAGCAATCCTGCGATATGTTCCTCTTGTTTTCTGCTCAACTGTGTGGCATTCCAAAGCGTATTGCGCAGAGATCTCATTCCGGTTTGACTGCAAAAGCTGTCTTAAAAGCCTCCCAGAATGCAGCATATAACTCTTTGATAAATTTGGCCAATTTCAAGATTGATGAATTTATGGTGCTCTTGGACGATGTCAACTGGATAGTGGAGGAAGCCCCAGATAATCCAAATGAATATATGAATGAGGTCCTTATCTATCTTGAAACGCTAGTATCAACAGCGCAGGAGATTTTACCGCTAGAAGCTCTATACAAGATGGTTTCTGGTGCAATGAGCCACATCTCGGACTCTATCATGACAACACTTCTTAACGAAGGTGTGAAAAGGTTCACTGTCAATGCAGTTATGGGCCTTGACATTGACTTGAAATTACTGGAGGCATTCGCGGAAGAGAAATTTTATAGGACCGGTTTGGCGGATTTGGGTAAGGAAACAACTTTCGCCGATTGTTTGGTTGAAATAAGGCAGCTAGTCAATCTCCTCCTTAGCAGCCAGCCAGAGAATTTCATGAATCCAGTGATAAGGGGGAGGAACTATGGGTCATTAGACTACAAGAAGGTTGCCATCGTTTGTGACAAGTACAAGGATTTTGCAGATGGGTTGTTTGGAAGCCTTTCAAACCGCAACAAGCAGGATGCTCGCAAGAGGTCCATGGATGTTCTGAAGAGAAGGCTGAAGGATTTTAGCTAATTAAGGTTAGGAATGTTTGCCTTTGTAAATAAGTTGTCATTGCGCTGCTGAAAATGACTTTTGAAAACTGCCAGTGTCAGACCTTCCACAATTTCTAAACAGACATATGAATAGGTCAAGTTTTTAATCTTCAGTCTTGATTAGTACTATAGTTTGAATTGCTATTTTCCAGTCGTGTTCTTCCTCTGGTCGAACACCTACAGCACAGGTGTCAATAACAGGTTTTATATGCCACCGTTAATCTTTTTAAATTTGATAACCTGACTTGATCTTTTCTTCTTTTTTTTTTCTTGTCTCAAATGCATCTTCCAAAGTGACATAAAGATCATGTTACTAGTATTTCTGTGCTGCTTAACGTAAAAGCCTGCTACCTGCATCAAGAACATGGGATTCCATATAATTCTAATCATGCTGTAACAAAGTGTTGACATCTGCAAAACCTCCTGGAGTCCTGGTAAGCGGCCAACGTGCTGTTGGTGTTGGACGTCTGAATGGAC
The DNA here is from genome assembly GCA_000338895.3 of Oryza meridionalis. Classification (NCBI taxonomy): domain Eukaryota; kingdom Viridiplantae; phylum Streptophyta; class Magnoliopsida; order Poales; family Poaceae; genus Oryza; species Oryza meridionalis. The sequence continues at coordinate 3,535,500 of CM002526.2, forward strand.
CGCTGAAACAAATACGCCGTGGTGGATCTGCCAAGTGTACTCCAAATTTCAGCCTCTCCTTTCTAGTTTCAACCCTGCGACCTTGATCGTTTCGGTTTTCAAGTCCCTTGGCCATTCGTTGCACCGTTTATATACTCTTCCATCCCACAAAGAAACGTTTATATGCATTGCACCGTTTGACTGACCACCTTATTTAAAAAAAATATGGAAAAATTGAAGAAGATAAATCACACATTTTCATGTTTTATCATTTAATCTCTATAAAAAATTGAAGATGTTTTTACCGGTATTTTGGTACGTCATTTGTGTATGAGTCAGTTTTTAAGATGCTTTTGGAAATATATATCCGTATTTGAGTCGGCTTTTAAGATCGTTCACTTTTGGTAAACAGAAGGAATCATATAAAAAATCTGTTAAAAAAACTCTCATGCAAACTTAAGACGATCGGACTCCTAACTACAACTCATGATTTTCTAAAAATATATATATCCAAGCGAACTCCCACAGTGAATTTCATCTTAACTAAATCATATAACAATAATAAGATTAAAATAGACTTCACTTGTTGCAACACACGGGTATTTTTTCTAGTAACAATAAAAATACTAATCATCAAAATTTTTAAAATAAGACATAGAGTCAAACATTATATAAAAACTAAAAAAAAGTATTTTTCTTAATGGGACAGAACGAGCAGGAGTGGTCGTGCCGTGCCGTGCGTACTTGCGATCTGCTACTCCTCGAACCAAATTAATCAACACACGAGCACCCGTTTGTTCCAAGAACGTAGCCGAAACACGTCGCTTTGCAATCATCCCGGCTAATTCCGGTGAAGCTGCGCTGCTAATTGATACTAGTACCATCTTCTCCGCACGTACGTCGCCTCAGAAATGGCAGAGTTTGGTTTGAACTTTTGAAGTCGTTTCGTTTCGTCTCCCGTTCCGTTCTGGCCGGTGAGAAACTATAGGGAGTACAGGTAGAGGTAGAAGCAGTCGTGCCCTGCTCGATAGGCCACCGCGATTCAAAATTTCAATTCAAGCAGCGGCAGTGACTCGTCGTACGTGTAGAGTGCATCGATCAGCAACAAACACCAAAAACCTGTGTGACTACTCAATCCTGTGCTACTGCTTCTACACGGTAGTCATGCATTCGTACTCTCGAGTCTCGACTGCAGCCATACTACAATGTCATGCGAACGAACCAAGCTAATTTTACTTTGACTTGATCAGAACACTTGAAAATTATTTCTCTATTTTTTTACCAAGCGATATACTAGTACATAGTAAATAATCAAAATGTAGGGATTAATGATCAGGTGCGTGTATTAGAAACTGTATAGTGTATAGTATAAATATCCAATATGGTACTACTGTATACACAATTTTGGAACGGATGCAGTATCACAATTTACAAACCTTAGTACAGTAGTCAGTTGTAGGGGTGAAAACGGTACGGAAACTTTCCGGATTTCGGACCTATTTTCGAAAACGGAATCTGTCGGTCGGATTTTTTTCAGAAACGGAAACGAATTCGGAAATATTTTCTTGAAAATAGAATCGAAAATGATAAGGGCAGTTTATGTCAGAACTCGGAATCGGTCGAAAATTTTCCGGAAATTTTCTCGGAATTTCTAGAAATTTTATGATTGAAATACCCTGGATTCTTTTTTTAAGCACTGAATAGTGAATACCATGGTGTTTGGCTTTTATTTTTTTAAAAAATATTTTTTATGCAAATATGAAGTTACATAAGAATATTTTTTTCTATATTGGGATTCATCAACAGCATTACACTTTTAAACATAGATAATTTATTCTATAGATTGTGTTTTGTGATGTACTGTTTGAGACTTAACAATTGGACTTATCTGATTGTGTTTTATGATGAATTGTTGACCGTTGAAACTTGAGAATTGGATTTATCAGTTTGAGGGTTTTTGTTTTCCGATAAATTTTCGTTACCGTATTCGCGCCGGTTCATTTTCGCTCCACTTCCGGTTTCGATAATATTCAATTCCGTTTTCGTATTCGGGGTTTTCAATTCCGATTCTAAAAAAATATAAAAACGAAAACGATAAAGATGATTTTCGTCCATTTCCGTAATGTTTTCATCCATAGTCAGTTGTGCTTCAATGGTCTGCTGCCTGCAGCGGTCAAATTCTACCGAAAGGATTAGTAGGCATGCCAAGACTGCCACCATCAACTATCATGTACTGCTTCAAATTCCAAGGATAAGGTTGCTTGTGTGCCTAGCTAGGATTTGTAATGACTTGGATTTGGTCCATCAATTTTTCACCTGACTGCAAGTACTTCTCTTGATCACGGTCATTTGTTTGACACATCTCTCAATCATCACTAGATGAAAAATGAACAAATAGTGTAGTAGTACTTACATACTGGTCACTGTTTTTTGTCTGAATTTAGATTCCTCAACGTAAGTACAGAGTACGTATGTATGTGAATAGTCGGTCTAATTCCAAAGACTGCATATTGAATATTTCAAATCAAATTAAAGTTTATTTTATTTTATTCAAAGCATGTACGTCTGAAGTCAAATTCTTTCCTGGTCTGAACATTTTGGCTCGGCTGGAGAGTCAAAATGGCTGACCAGGCTTATTAAACAAGCCTACGGGCGAAACAACTAGTCAATTAGACATAGTTCTACAGTATAGTTTTACGGTAGGAGTACTTATGTACGGGATAATCTGCTGTGAATTAAGGGTGCGTTTTCATCTTAGCTTATAGATCATGGATTGTCGAAGCTCGAAAGTATATATGCTTCCGAAACTTAGATAATACGATTTTAACAAAAAAAAAATTTCTTCATCAGCTTTTCTTTTTTATTTTATAAAATGAACTCATCAACTTTATAATATTTAATTAATCCATTTATATAGTGTATCTTACTGAAAGAATTCAAATTATATAATGCATTCAGTGGCCACGACTTCGTATATGCTGACCCCCTTCTGCTATTGATCAAGTCCAAGGTCAAGCCGTTACGGTAATACAATACCAGACTACCAGCTTATTGTTGGCTGCGTTATATTTTTCATGTTACTAATAGAACAGTTAGATGCACACGGATAAACTAATAGATTAACTAGTTTTAATGTTTCAGTAGCGCTGATGCATATAAACATTTACCGGGAGAACTTATTTTGATTTAATATATCACACTAGCTAGTTAATGAATAATCCGCATATATATAAATTTTGGTGGTGATCATATATTATATATCGAATGGCACAACAGAAATAGAATGATAAAAATACAAAGTGATTATATTATATTGAAATGATTTAAGTTCATCCAAAAATTTGTTATAAAAAATCTACAAAATGATATATTTTGATCAAGCTAAGGTAAAGCTACATACTTAAGATGGTGTATAACTGAATTACATATTTAACATAAAAGTCACCACAAAACTATATATTTTAGAGTTTAGATCCCCAGCACCACTGTTTTAATGGTCGGCTGAAGATATCAACATTATAGTTTTGTGATAAACTTAGTGATAAATACGTAATATTGGGATACTATGCCTTAAATCTATAGTTTCATAATAAGCTCGATGTTAAATCTGTTGTGACTAAGTATGTAGTTCTTCAATAGTTTAATATACTATTTGTAGTTTTGTGAAAGTGAAGCATCTCCAATATCGTGGTGGACTTGTGGTGCGAGTGTTCGATTCCATCTATCAAGTTTTAAATTTTATGCCTACATTTACACATGTGTGGGTGTACTTTTCATATGAACTAGTTAAATACTCGTACTTTACTACATATAAAAGAAAATATACTACGATACTATTTAGAATAATTATGTATTTTTTTATTAAATAGGGAATATTCACCTTTTAAAATTTTATATGTGGTTATAGTACATTAAGTTTGTTTTTGTTTTTTAAAATTAAGAATTGAAGGGATAAAAGAATACAATGAGATAGGTGGGGTGGCACATTGAGGGTAGGTGCGTTGATTTGCAAAAATAAATCGGTGACCTTAATTAGTAAACCTACTATTCTCTTTCAAAAGGAGATATTGGTGGTGGTAGTGAATCTGCATGGTGCGTGTAGAGTAGTAGTAGTGCGTGTTTTTCTTGTGATTATAAAAGTTGAGAATCAAGGGAATTGCAAATTGTGCTGTTGTATTAAAGGCAAACCAATAGGAAAATATATAGTATCTCTTTCATTGTTTTTTTTAAACTCCAACAGGGAATATTTGTATTTAAGAAGAGAAAAATACTGTACAATAGCCGTGAAGGCTAGGAGATTACAGAAGTGAGTAAGAAAAGGAAAAGTCTGGGGAGGGGGGTGGCGACCACTAGAGGGTGTAAAATATGACTAATTATCTCTTTCATTGTGACTCCATGATCTATACAATTATCAAGGATTCAAAATATGACTAATTACAGACTTTCAGGACCTAGCTACTCCAAGCTATAGCTAGTAGATGTCAGGATCACCCTTAATTAATCGAAACCAATGCGCCTAAATCGACTAAACTACATTTCTACATGGATGAACAGCTACCTTTGCGAGGCTCCAGCATTTTTGCATGCACAGATGAAGCTCTCACATCAGGGAAGAAAAAAAAAGAATAAAGGAATTGAACCAAAATGAACAGTTGATCTCTGCTCAGCTCTCCAAATCTTCATGTCTACATGTTAACGGCTCGCACGCGGACAAGCAAAACCGGCCGCGATCCACCCATGGATGCGCGTTGGCCGGCCGGCCGGCGGCGCGCCGGTGCGCCGGTGGCCGGCGAGGCAATTTACGGTGGGTTGCAGGTGGCTCCGGAGCCGCCTCCGGGACCTTGGTGACAACCATTGCCTGGCGGCGACGGTACTCCCTTGTCAAGGACCTGCAAGATGAGCTCGCCGGCGACGCCGCCCTGGCTCTGCAGCCAGCTGCCCAAGTCACCTTCCAGCAGCCTGGCCGCCATGATCGCGTTGCAACACTGCATCAGCAGCACGGCCACCAACACCACCCTCACCATCTTCGACGACGACGCCATGATCGAATTCAGATGATGCAGTTACTACTGTGTACTAACTACTAGCTAGATTTGTTTAATTTCAGAGATGGCAGACAAGAATTCAAGCTGGCAGCTGCCTACGTGAATTAAAATGGATGAAGAATTGAAGCTAGCTAGCCTGGTTTGTTGGAAGAGAGACAAGACGGGGGTTGGTTATATATAGAGTTTGGTGGCTGTATAAACGTACGTAAATTGAAAGTAAAAAGGGTGTGCAACAAAAGTGACCGGGTCTATTCTTCATTTCTTCGGCGCCATGTAAAACAACGAACTAATACTACTATTATTAAGCTTTTGATTTGTCAGTCTCGCCTCGCGCGCGGAACAAAAAGAAAAACGCGGTTTTTTTGAGCCAGCTAGCGTGCGAGCGGGCCGCGGTCTCGTTTAATTCAATTTCCTACGTTTGACATTGACAAGAACTGTAGTAGTAGCTCGTGCCATTTCAAGGGATTTTGAGATGCAATCAACCAACAAATTATCGGAGATGCTCATAGGGGTAGGGTTTGCGTGCGTGTGTTCATAGGGGTGAGTGCGCGTGCGTTGTGTGAGTGTCTACGTTGTACTGTGTAATTCTAAAAAAACAAATTACTCCCTCCGTTTTTAAATATCTGACACCGTTGACTTTTTAGCACATGTTTGACCATTCGTCTTATTCAATTTTTTTTGAAATATATAAAACTATATGTATATATAAAAGTATATTTAACGATGAATCGAATGATAGAAAAAGAATTAATAATTACTTATTTTTTTAAATAAGACGAACAGTTAAATATATTTAAAAAAGTCAATAATATTAAATATTTAGAAACGGAGGTAGTAATTAAAGTCAGGTTCGTACGTACAGTACGCTATTCGTTTGCTAACTACATTCTCACGAAGTAGTTAAAATAGTACTATATATCATCATGAACTCGATTGTTTGACCTCCTTGCCTGCGTCAGCTCCCGTACATTCGATCCGTACTTCCCGGCTTGCATGTGAGTATGTACCCGGCTTGCATGTGAGTATATACTCCCTCCGTATTAATGTATAACGCCGTTGACTTTTTATATAACGTTTGACCATTTATCTTATTAAAAAAATCTATGTAATTATCATTTATTTTATTGTGACTTAATTAATCATCAAATGTTCTTTAAGCATGACATAAATATTTTTATATTTGTATAAAATTTTTGAATAAAACAAATGGTTAAACGTTGGTCGAAAATCAACGGCGTCATACATTAAAATACGGAGTGAGTAATTAACTAACTAAACGTTTTGGCTGATCGAGACGATTTCAATGGATCGATGAGCAAGAGAGGGTTGTATTCAACGAGAGCTATAGTCAGCCGCCAATCGTTATGATCGATCGGACCGACTGGACTGACAGATATTCTAGCTAGCTGTTTTAAACGACGAAGCTAATTAATTATGCACGCAATCTCATCACTGATCATCCAATCGATATTAGAGAGTTAGCTAGCACTACTGAAGGAGTGCTCTTTACCGGGTCATACAAAAATCACATTAATTTCGTTTCGAATAGAAACCGGGACTAAAAATCATTTGTAGTCCCGATTAAAAACTTCAACGGGACTTCATGATTTTTAATCTCGGTTGGTGTTACTACCGGTATTGATAATATATTAGTTTTGATATAAATATGCGTGAGTATACTTTTCATATAAACTAGTTGAATATCCATACTTTACTGCATATAAAAAATATATTATAATATTATCTAAAATAAATAAAAATATATTTCTCATTAAATATGTTGCCTATCTTTTTGTTACGGGAAATATTCGCCTTATTTAATTTTACATGCGGCTATACATTAAGATTTGTTTGTTTCTTGATATTAAAAAGTTTAAGGAATAATTAATAAAATACAAATGGGTAAGTAAGGTGGCACGATGAGGGTATTTGCAAAAAATAAATTCGTGACCTTAGTAAACACTCTTTTAGAAGAAGATATTGATAGTGGCAGTAAATCTGCGTGGGTGTATGCAGTGGAGTACGTAGTAGTGTGTTGTTTTTCTTCTGATTAAAAAAAAAAGAGAAAATTGTGTGTTGAAGTGAGAATCAAGGAGTAAACCATGCATAAAAGGGAATTGCGCTGTTGTATTAAGCGGAACCAACAGGAAAGGTAAAATATATAGGAGTAGCATCTCGTTTCATTGTGACTCCATGATCTATACAAGTATCAAGCATCCAACATGACTAATTACAGATTTTCGGGACCTAGAGGTAGGTAGATAGTAACTGTCAGGATTACCTTAATTATTCCAAATCAATCCTAATTAAACTGACTAAACTACTCCATTTCTACATGGATGAACAGTTAGCTAGCTTTGCGAGGCTTTCCAGCATTTTTGCATGGATGAAGCTCTCTCACAGATAGAAGAAGAAGAAGAAAAAAAAGAATAAATTTAACCAATAATGAACAGTTGATCAATCTCTATGAGGATCTCCAATCTTCATGCATGTCTACATGTTAACAGCTCGCATGCCAGCTTCACCTAGCGATCGAGCAAAACCGGCCGCGATCCACCCATGGAGATGCGACAGATGCGCGTTGGCCGGCCGGCGGCGCGCCGGTGCGCGGCTAGTTACGGTTGATGGCAGCTGGCTCCGGAGCCGCCTCCGGGACCTTGGTGGCAACCATTGCCTCCCGGCGGCGACCCTCCCTTGAGCACCTGCAAGATGAGCTCGCCGGCGACGCCGCCCTGGCCCTGCAGCCAGCTGCCCAGATCACCTTCCAGCAGCCTCGCCGCCATGATCGCGTTGCAGCATTGCATCAGCAGCACGGCCACCAACACCACCCTCACCATCGCCGACGACGACGCCATGAATATAATTCAGATGCAGTTACTATAATACTGCACTAAATAGATTTGTCTCAGAGATGGCAGACAATAATTCAAGCTGGCTAGCTGCTGCCTACGTGAATTAAAATGGCTGGAGAATTGAAGCTAGTAGTAACGTTGTTGGAAGAGAGACAGGATTGGGTTGGTTATATATAGAGAGTTTGGTGGCTGCGTATACGTACGTACGTTGAAAGTAAAAAGGTATGTGCAACAAAAGTGACCGGGTCTATTCTTCGGCGCCATGTAAAACAACGAACTAATTATAATACTACTATTAAGCTTTTGATTTGTCAGTCTCGATCGCCTCGCGGAACAAAAAGAAAAACGCGGTTTCAATTTTTTGAGCTAGCGTGCGAGCGGGCCGCGGTCTCGTTTAATTCAATTTCCTATGTTTGACATTGACAAGAACTGTAGTAGTAGCTCGTGCCATTTCAAGGGATTTTGAGATACAGTATACGTTGTTCACTTGCCTACTACATTCCCATGAAGGAGTAGTTCAAATATCATCACGAATTCACGATAATCAACTCGTTGTTTGACCTCCTTTTCTGCGTCAGCTCATGTACGTTGTCGGACGGACCAACCGACCGGCGTACTTCACGGCTTGCATGTAATCAACTACACGTTTTGGCTGATCGAGACGGTTTCAATCGACAGATGAGCAAGAGAGCGTCGTATTCAACGAGCTAGCTAGTCAGCCGCCAATCGATATGATCGATCGGACCGACTGGACTGGCTCCAAAAAAAACAGTAAAGGTCTGAATAAACTAAGATAAATCTATAGCTAGCCATCTTTCATATGTATATACAAAATTTTTAGTGAAAACTTCATGAAGAATTCCATGGTGTTATTGTCAGTAGTGAATGCTCGAGTCCCCATCGTACTCATGCTCTTGATCCGCCTCTGATCTAGCTGTTGTATAGACGAAGTTACGCACGCAATCTCATCTCACTGATCAATCCAATCGATATTATCTAGCTGTTGTATATGCATGAATTGTGAGCTAGCTAGACGAGTTAAGCAAACTTCAGGTGTTGCTCTCTGACTGCCGTTGCCGGCCCGGCCGCTGCATTGGCCAACCTACCTGAAACCTAGGTCGTTTATAACTTTCCGAGAAAGTGGCGGCGACTTTGATCGATCGATATCTGTGAAATTCATATGTTCATTCCATCAAATCGATCACACCGTCTACGGCCGGACGTGCAGTGCGTGCGTACCGGCAGGTTTAATTAGTTTACGCGCATGCATCAGTCACCTGCTGACTTCATATCACCAAAATTCACCAGCAGACTCGCTCATCGATCTCAAATTGAATTAGGGGTCTCATCGTACGCGCATCTTCCATAAAAAGAATCAACTGGTGCTAAATTTTAAATTTAATTTTAAACTTTAATTATAGAGTTAATTTTAGGATATTTTTAATATATTTTTTAAGATTGTCTTTTAAGTTGTTAACAACATATAAAATTAACCTTTAGCCATAATTTTTCATTAATAAGTCCCTTTGATATATAATCAGCTCTTAGCCAACCCATAAAGCTATATGTTATTCATTGCACTAGAGATTTTTAATCAGACACATGCCATAGCTAGTGCTTATTAGCTCCTAAATCTTTTGTATTTTACTGAGACAAATAAAGTCAAATAGTAAGTAGGAAATTTTATAGACGGTTATCATTTTCAAATTTTATTTTTCCTAATTTTTATTAGCGTGGCATTAAAGTTGACACTAAATAGTTCAATTGATAAATATGGAAATTTTCCAATCGTTTTCATTAGTTTCGGGAAAAAAAATAATATCGTATCTAACCATTTCCGACCAATGTACCTTTCAACACTACGCCTGCGGTGCAGCCATATATAATACCACAAAATTTACCCTTCACTACCACATCATGGCAGCATTAATTTCTTCCAACAATATACCACAAACTTCACATATTTAAAAGCGAATCACGCTATTGTATTAAAGGGAAAACCAAAAGGAAAGTAAATTTCTTCTAATCTGTCGGACAAGTATCCACATGATCCGATTACACACTTTCAGGACCTACCTAGCTATGTCACCTTATTCCAAATCAGTACGCCTAAATTGACTAGACTAAACTACAAGTCTACAACTATGGCTCTGTTTGATTCTATGGGCTAAACATTAGCCCCCACCTTTTAGCTCTGAATTAGTCCTCAAGGATCCAAACATGTGGGCTAATTTTTGGTTAAAGTGAATCAGCCCCTCCAAGAGGAGCTAATGGGGCTAATTTTGTATGGGGCCATCAAAAAGCAGCTCTCTCTCTCTCTCCTTCTCTCTCCTCTCTTTTTACTCTCTCTCCACCTTTTAGCCTTGAATTAGCCCATGGATCCAAACATGCTATCCTGTTTGGAAGATTAGCCCAAGGCTAATTTTAAGAGCTAATGTTTAGTCATGAATTAGTAGGCTAAGTATTAGCCTATGGTGGTATGTTTGGATCCATGGGCTAATTCAAGGCTTAAAGGTGGAGAGAGAGAGTAGAAAGAGAGGAGAGAGGGGGGGAGAGAGCAGCTTTTTTATGGTCCCCACACAAAATTAGCCCCATTAGCATTCCTTGGAGAGGCTAATGTTTTGAGCGGGGCTAATTCACTTTAGCCTCAAATTAGCCCACCTATTTGGATTCTTGAGGGCTAATTTAGGGCTAAAAGGTGAGGGCTAATAATTAGCCCATAGAACCAAACAGGGCCCTAGACTAATGTTTAGCCTACCAATTCATGACTAAACATGAATATGGCATTTTCCAAAATTAACCCTGGGCTAATCTTCCAAATATGGCATTTGAACATCTTGCAAAGCTCCACTTATGCATGGAAGCTCTTACAGGGAAAAAAAAAGAATGCAGGAACTGAATCAATTGAACAATCTCTACGTGTGCAGGAGTTGAGTATATATATGTCGAACTCAATTAGATCTTTATATACTTGCTCCGTTTCATAATTTAAGTCATTCTAGCATTGCTAATATTTATATAGATGTTAATGAATCTAAACATATATATATATATATGTATGTCTAGATTGACTAACATCTGTATGAATGTGGATAATACTAATAAGTCTTATATTATCAAATAGACGGAGTACATGTTAATTAACGTCCCGCGCGCCTGCAGCGAACGAGCAAAACCGGTCCGGAAATCCATCCATGGCGGCCGGCCGGCGCGCAAGCCGCACATAAGCTGCCGCTCGCCGGCCGGCCGCCGGCGCGGCGAGGCTAGTTACGGCGTCCAGCATTTTCCGGATCCGGAGCCGCCTGGATTGGGACCTTGGTGGCAATCGTTGCCTCCCGGCGGCGACCCTCCATTGTCAAGGACCTGCAAGATGAGCTCGCCGGCGACGCCGCCCTGGCCCTGCAGCCAGCTGCTGCCAAATGAGTCACCTTCCAGCAGCCTCGCCGCCATGATCGCGTTGCAGCACTGCATCAGCAGCACGGCCACCACCACCACCCTCACCGTCGCCGACGACGACGACCACGCCATGTATATTAATTCAGCTGCTGTACGTACGTACTACTGTACTAGTAGTAGCAACCTAACTAGGGACAAGAATTTTCTACACTTAGATATACCATAACACCTATCAATTACATGCGACTCAAATAGTTATAGAAAAATTTGAAAACAATTAGTAACAATATCAATTGTGTTGATATAAGTCTACACACAAACATGCATGACTAAATTTGATCTACAACTAGAGAAACAAAAATAACAAAATCGGACAGTGAATAGTACCCGTACAACGCAGATAAAATTTGTTATTTTTGTTTCTTCATATGTCTATCGAATTTAGACTCGTATGTTTGTATAGTATTTTATAAATTATTAGTCTATCTTAGTAAATTTTATAAAATTTTTATATAGCTATTTAAATTACATGTATACATCTAGGTGCCATGGCAGTTATTAATTCGGTTGTTGATTCGATCAGTCGGCTAGATTGTTTAAATTAATTCGGAGTGGCAGACTAGCTAGAATTCAAGCTGGCTGCGTACGTACGAGAAAATGGCTGAAGAACTGAAGCTATAGTTTGTGTGGTTGTGGGGAGGCAGGATCGATATGATTAGCTGGTTATATATAGAGTTTGGTGGCTGTATATACCGTGCAACAGAAGTGACTGGCCACTTGGCGCCATGTAAAACAACGAACTAGTGCTACTTTTAGGCTTTAATTTGATTGATTTTTTCAATTTCCTACGTTTGACATCGACAAGTCTAGTAGTATTCAAGATCATTGATACGATCAACCAAAGCCAGGCTCGTACGCATATACTACGTTGTTGCTGGTTAGCTACGTACCCAGCCTACATTCCCATCAACCAAATATATATATGACCTTCGGACTCCGGTCCTTGCCTGCGATAGCTCCCGTTGTTGGACCAACCGACCGGCGTCCGACCCATACTTCCCGGTTTGCGTATAACTACGTGTACGTAACTTTAGCATTTTGACAATTTAACCATTTGCAAAAAAACTTATTATAAGAATAGATCATGCCAAAATATATATTCAACAAAAATAAACCATGACCTTATATGGAATAAATTAAACCATGACTTTATATATGTGACAACTAATTGTGGTATTGTGGTATATAAAGTGAAACGCACTATATTGTGTTAAATGGAAAACCAAAAGGAAAGTAAGCTACAATCCACAGCTTATAAGCCGCAACACAAATTTGAATTTGAAAACTTAATTTTAGAATTGATAAGGGTTTCTTTCATCATAGTTTGTTTTAGCGTTTGTTTTTAAATTGCTAAGAACACATATACAAAAGTTTTATTCACAATTTGTTTTTTGGGTTGTTGATGAGCCATTTGTAGCTTATATACTCCCTCTGTCCCCCTAATATAAGGGATTTCGACATTTTGCTTGCACTGTTTGACCACTCGTCTTATTCAAAAAATCTGTGCAAATATGAAAAACGAAAAGTTGTGTTTAAAGTACTTTAGATAATAAAGTAAGTTAAAATAAATAAATAATAATTCTATTTTTTTTGAATAAGACGAATGGTCAAATAGTGCAAGTAAAATGTCAAAATCCCTTATATTAGAGGACGGAAGGAGTAGTTATATATATAAATCAGCAGTTGTGAAACTATCACTGTGTAAATTTCTTCTTGTATTGACAAGTGTGCATGATTCATGTATACATTGAGGATCAACCTAGCTAGCTATATGTCACGGACTAGTACGCTATTACACAAATCGATACGCCTAAATTTGACTAAACTAACTACAACTATGAACAGCTTTGCAAAGCTCCATTTTCTGCATATGTATGCATGGAAGCTAGCTCTACGTGTGCAGGCGTATATATAGAACAAATAAATCGTATCAAATGAACAGTTGATCGATCGATCTACTCGATCTACGAGCAAAACCGGGCCGCGATCCATATCGTCCATGGCGGCCGGCCGGTGCGCCGGTGGCCGGCGCGGCTACTTAGGCGGCTGGTAGCAGTGGCCTCCGGAGCCGGCGCCACCTTGGTGGCAATCATTGCCTGGTGGTCCCGATGACACTTCCTTGAGCACCTGCAAGATGAGCTCGCCGGCGGCGACGCCGCCCTGGCCCTGCAGCCAGCTGCTGCCAAACAAGTCGCCTTCCAGCAGCCTCGCCGCCATGATCGCGTTGCAGCACTGCATCAGCAGCACGGCCACCACCACCACCCTCACCACCATCGCCGACGACGCCGCCATGATCGATCGAATTCAGCTGCAGTTAATTACTACTGTGTGTACCAACTAGATTTGTTTCAGAGATATGGCAGACAAGAATTAAATCCTCTTAATTTTGCTGCGCATAATTACTACGTGAAAATGGATGAATTGAAGAAGGTAGTAGTACGTATAGTGCGGTTTGTTGGAAGAGAGACAGGATGGGCTGGCTATATATAGAGAGCGAGGGAAGAGAGTTTGGTGTGCAACGTAACGTACAAAAGGGACCGGGTCTATTCGTCGGCGCTATGTAAAAGGGGCTACGTACTTTTAAGCCTTTTTTATTGTCATCCTCGCCTCGCGGAAAAACGCGGTTTTTTGGAGCTAGCGAGCGGTCACGTTTAATTCAATCGTCGCATGTTTGACATTGACAAGTACAAATACCATTCATTCAAGATATTATTCATACGTACGATCAAAATAAAATCATGTGTGTCCATGTTCACGCATGTATATGTACGTACTCGTTAGTAATCTTTTTTTTTAATTGTGTGCATCTCAGTTATATGTAGAACAAATATATCATCTAGATGTAATTTAATGAGTTTAATAAAATAGTAACTTGCCTGCGCGAGCTATAGCTCTCGTTGTTGGACCAATCCACCGATCGACCCCGGCCGTATACTTCCCGGCTTGCATATAACTTACGTCGATCTCGTAACTACACACAATTTGGCCGAGACGATCGACGTACGATCGATCGATGAAGGGATGAACTAGTTAGCTACTAGTCGTATTCAACGAGCTAGTCTACCGTGGATATATCGCGATATAATATGACCAAACTGACTGACTGATTACTACGTAGTACTTTACATAATCTACAGTATTAATTACTAGCTATGTACGCAGTTACGAGCGAACTTACTTGGTGCATGCATATGCATGACTATATGAATGGTGAAGCAAGCTAGCCCGGCCGCTGTCGTCAGTCCATGTTGCTCTATCAGACTTGATGGCTGCCTTGCCGGCCAAACTGAAGCCCAAGAGCAAGTTTACTAGTATAGTCTACTACTAGTTCCAAATCGTTTATAGCCAATGTAATAGCTAATTTATACAATAGTTGCTTACTATACTATTAATACTTGGTCCCACCTGTCATACACATATTACGTCTTAGAGTCCGTGCTGCAGCTGGCTATAGATCTGTAGCCCACTACTCTTTTCTCTTTCCTTATCTTTTTAAAATATGTTTATAGCTAGCTTAGAGCCTGCTATTGTAACTGCTCTAAATTAGAACTCATGACTTCCGAGAAAGTGGCGGTGATCTTGATTAGTATTGGTTTGGTTTCATGGGCAGGTTTATTTTACGCGCATCGATCGATCGATCAGTCACCTGCTGCAGACTCATCACCAATTCACCACCGACTCACTTGATCGATCTATCTAAAAAAACTGAATTAGCTAGCCTGCTACGTTGCACATATCGAGATCTTAATCTAACGCAGAGAGAGTGGATTTTAAACTACCTAGGATATGTCCTCTCGTTGTTTCATGTTACTCAAGTAGTTATAAAAAAATAATAAAAAAATAGAAGAAGTGTTAACATGTTATCACTCTACAACATACAATTTAAAATATAACTTTTACAAGTTATAGAAAAATAAATTAAACTCTAACTGGTTAAGTCAAATCTATTTTTTCATTGCAACATGTTGAAGTTACCTTGGTTGTTGAAAAGTGATCTATCATATATTAATCTACCTTATTAAAAAGTTTTAAATTCTTTTGTAACTATGTAGGTGATATGTGAATAACATAGGGATGTTCCCTCGAGAGTTTAGAAAATTTTTCCCATTTGACGCATGCTATAGTTGCTTGTTTAATTACTACCTAGCTCGATCTCGTCTCACACGTCCTGACGGTCAAATGCTATGTCTTGAGTACATATATATGTTGACCTTTATATATTTCAATGTTGACCAAGTCTAACTATAGTTAAGTCAAATTGTGTAAGATGTAGCAGGCATGTTTTGCTATATGTAAGAACAATTAATATATATTATATATGCATGCACGTTACATGCCATACAACCTCATGTTGTATTGTTTTCATCTCGTAAGAGGATATATTATATATCTCACCATCCCCTCGTTTCATGTATATATGTAACTTAAATAGTTATAAAAAATTATAAAAATTAACAAAATAGGTTAATATGAAATATATCACTTCACAAACATAAAAGTTAAAATTCAAACTTCTACAAGTTTAATAAAAATAACAAATATAACCATGAATATATGATAACTTTCAGTTTTATTCTTTTTTGCAACTTGTAAAAGTTGAATTTAGTTTCGCATGTTTGTAGAGTGATGTATTTTATATTTAATCTATGTTGTTAAATTTTTTATTTTTTTATAACTATTTAGATGACATGTAAAAGGATATCCCCTTGAGAGATGAAAATCCGTATCCTTTTGTTATTCTCCTTGCTGTTACATTCTGTTTGCAATCACTTTGATAAATTGTTTTTTAAATAAATATATAAATACGTATCAAAGTATATATATATTACGTCCTACACAATACATATATGTACTTTCATTCATTGTAGTCTAACAATTTAATAATTATTAGTGTTCAAAGTTGAAACGGTCAAATTGAGTTAATGTAGCAACTAAATGCATATATAGATCATCATCAAATACCAAAATTAATTGAATTAATCCAAATAAAACTATATATCTTTATCATCTGGCGAAAACTACTTTACACAATTTAATTACAATTGTCTGACTATTTTCTCTTCTATATACTCCCTCCGTTTTTTAATATATGATCCACTAATTTTTTAAGATAGATTGATCATTTGTTTTATTAAAAAATTATGTAATTATCACTTATCTTATCGTGATTTGATTTATCATCAGATGTTCTTTATATTTACACAAAATTATTAAATAAGATAAATAGTTAAGTGTGTATCAAGAAGTCAATGGAGTCTTATATTAAAAAACAGAGATACTACTTGCATGCATGATATGCTCTAATTATTGACTACTACACTGATTATGAATAATATGAACTATATATACATCATTCGACTTCTTCCAACGTACACTCCATCTTTACATATATGGAAGTTCCTAATTACTGCATATCATTAAAAACCAAATAATGAATGAAACAATATCTCTACAGATCATCTAGTATATGTTTACATGCATACATGTCTCTCAAAAAAAAAAAAACAGAGAAGCAGCCGGTGTCAGATCGCCGCATGCAGCAGATGGCGATCGAGTAGTATAATTAAGCTAGCTAGCCGCTGCCGTGGCATGGTGCGCCGTTGCCGCCGGTCTCGCCTTGTTTGCACCCATTGCCTACCGGCGTGGTTGGGGTGCTGGTCTTCAGTATCTGCATGACGAACATCTCGCCGCCGCCGCCGCCGCCGCCGGCGACGACGTCGCCCTTCAACGGCCTCGCCGCGAGGAGCACGCCGCAGCACTGCAGCAACACGGCCGCCATCATCACCGCCCTCACCATCGTCTTCGCCGACGCTGATGCCATTAATTATATGATTTCTTGATGAATTCTTAATTAAGCTAGCTAAGCTAGGTGCTCGGCAATGGTGTAAAGCTCAGTGACGACGAGTTGAATATAGCAGACAGAAAGTGCGTTTGCTGTACGTCGAATGGCTAGCTAGCTTGATTAAAGAAAAGAGTAATGGCTTGTTCAATTTGTTGGAGGAAATCAGACAACATGGGCTTCCTTTTATAGGTTCATATATGTTCGTGACTTGACCACATGTTGAACTGCATGTAGTAATTAAAAATCTTAACAGAGGAACGGGTCTAATCGTACGCGTTTACCAGTGGTACTAATTAACAAACATAACATGCCACTGTACGCGGTTTTCAGCGCAGTCCATGTCCCAAAGGTTGAACACGAATAGTTTAGGTGCAATTGCAAGCAGACGTGCAGCAGCAGTTGTAGTGCTGCTATGCGTGACTACTACTAATATGGAAGCTAAGTTAATCAGTCATCTATATACAGTTGCACTCCTACAAAGACGTAGTAGCTCTTACTCCCTCCGTAACTAATTATGAGAAGAAAATAATACGTTTCATGTTATAAGATATTTTAATTTTGATTAAAGTTAAATTGTTTTAAGTTTAACTTAAATTTATAGATAAATATAGTAATATTTATAATACTAAATTAGTTTCTTCGAATCAATAATTGAATATATTTTTATAATAAATTTATTATGGATTAAAAATGTTACTTTTTTCTATAAGCTTGGTTAAAGTTTAAAATCAAAACGTATTATAACATGAAACGGACGGACGGAGCCACGGAGTACTAGCTATGTGCCTACGTAGGACCGTACGGATGTTCTGATAAATCCGTGTGTAACTCGACCTTGACCCCGATCGATCGAGCGTCCGTGCCCTTGAATTGACACATTCGTTTGGACCGACCGACCGGTGAATCTTCCTCGATCGTAACGGCCGGGTTCGACCAGTTAATTAATTAGTTCCCTCTAAAACAAGCTACTCGATCGATTGATCAGTAGCTACGTACTACTAGTAAGCTCGTACATACGCACGCATGTATACTATACGCCTCGCCGAAAGACCGGACCGTTACTTACACATTACACATACGACGAGTTGTAGACGTTTACATGATACGATCGAGTTGTGTGTGGGTTTCGAAAGAAAAAATAATACGAGTTGTGTACATACGCACGGCTCGATATCGCCCATCGATCGATCGAACGCGATTTGTTCAGCTACGTACTTCAGCGGTTGATGCTTGCCACTAGCTAGTCGCGGCGCGTGGACGACTGGTTGAATTCATGTGTAAATGCTGCAGTTTTGACCGAATTCTGCGTGCGCGCGTGCGCGCGCGTGGTGCAGGGATGAGACTGCTGCGCATGCGTTAGAGCAGGCCGTGGCACAAGGCTCTGCGTCTGCTCGGCCAGGCCGGTCGTCCAGTGCGGACAGTGAACTGGGCTGAGAATTTGGGGCCGCGGCTAGGGGATTAATTTTTTTAGGACGAAGAGATAGGACATGAGGGACGGATTCAGTATTGGGACGACAGGGTCTCGAGCCCTCACTACTGGTATGAAAACTATGAGAGCTCCCACAAAGACGTCACTAAATTTTTGTACCATATGTAGATGGGAGGGGAACTGTAACTCTATCTAGTTTGCTCAGATCCTACTACCATTTCTTTCTGGATCCGTAACTGAACACATGACAGGTTTCTTTTCATAGGTACCTGCCTAAAAGCATCTCCAACAGTTTACTTAGACTTTTTAAATATTTGTATACCCAACTCTTTAACTGATTTAGATAGTCAATCTAGTTGCTCAATCCAATCTGCTTATTAAACATCTCCAAAATGATAAAAAAATGTGTTAGCCTTCTCCTCCTCATCCTTTTCTCCTCGCCTTCTCCCTCTGCTAGGGGACGACGTTCCCACACAGTGTCGCTTTGCAAGGAAGACGGTGACAGCATGAGACAACAGCGACAACAGATCCGGATGTGGGAGACGGACTCATGCACGCGACAATGGACCGTGAGGGCAAGGCGAACGGCGGATCCCTCCTCGCTGGCCTCGTCCTCCTCGACAGCCGTGTGCACGAGGCGGGCTCAACTGACAAGCCATCGAGCCTTCCTCCCTCATTCCTCTCTCGCCGTCGAGCCGCCCTGGCAATGGCACCCTCCCTCCCTTGGGTGTAGAGAGGGTGTCTATTGTCTATTCTACTAGGTGATACCCCGCGCTTTGCTGTGGGATTCATGTATGAGTATAGGTTAAATATTGTTGAAATGATGAAAGTTGAAATGTTGAGAAAATAATATAAGGAAGATGATTTGACATATACTTGTCAATCTCTATAATATAATATTATTGATGATGTGTCGTGCTTGCATGGGATTTAAAGTAGGCTAGAATAATAATTATTAGTGAGTGAAGATATGACATGCTTGTATGTTAAACTTTAGCTTCTAATAATTGTTAGTGGTTACCAACTATATCTGCCACTATTAGTAATAATTTGTTTTTTCCATGGTCCAGCCGTGCAAGCACACGGTCCATGTCCTTGAACGATTTATTAGGTTATTTAGTACACTTCGAAAGTTAATGGGCTGGCTGTGAACCTCCGGAAGGCAAGTCACGTGTGAGCTGGGCTGTTGGATGGTTAAAACATTTCGGCCTACTAACGATGGTAAACATTTAAATCAATGACCCGTAAGCCCTTGCTACATACTCCGTAACATGGTGATTAACAAATTGTATTTCAAAAATGCATTCTTATTCTCTCTAGAGTGAATAGAATCTCAGTGTTTTCTTTTTTTTTAAGACAATATATATTGTTGGAACGGAGGGAGTAAGCGTGTTAATCACTAATTACATGCACTACTGATTACTATAACTAGTACTCTGTGTTGAGCAGTGGCAGTTGGGAATCCTCGCGTATGGAAAATGAAGCAACTTATTAGCATACGATCAATTGAGTACTAGTTTATTTTTTAAAAAATGGATTAACATAAATTTTTAAAACAACTTTCCTATAGAAAACCTTTGAAGAAAATACACTTTTTAGCAGTTTGAAAAACGTGCGCGCACTAAGAAAGAAATAAATTAGGAAAGAAGGGGTTAGAACACAGCCATTTTTGCATGGAAGTTATCTCCTAATACCGCAGACCATGAAATTAAACTAAACCAAATAATAATAACGAATTAATGAAGAACAATCTCCACACATGCGCACATACGCTTGCTAACATAACACATCTACGTACAGAAATGTGCTCATCTTTGAGCGGATTTTATAATAATTGCCAGTAAAGGCAGGAATTTTATTCTATTATCTAAGAAATCAACGTACAGAAATTAAAACAATTAAAAACCGGCCGCAACCAGCTTGATCGATCGAGGTCGTCGTGTTCGCGAGAAAGAAAATTAACTATAATTAAGTACTCTCTCGGTACTCGTAAAGGAAGTCGTTTTGGACTGTGAGACGGTCTCCAAAACATAATTTTGACTTCTCTTTTCTATAAAAATATTTATTGAAAAGTGATATATGTATACTTTAATGAAAGTATTTTTCAAGATAAATCTAGCTATTCATATAATTTTTACATTTTCAAACTCAACAATTTAAGAGTTATTAATGATTTATATTCCTAAGATTTGACTTAAACGTTATCATAAACGACTTCTTTTCTTTTAAGAGTACGGAGGGAGTAATTAATAAGCTAAGCTAGCTACCGGCGGCCGGGAGTACTGCCGATGCATGGTGGGCTGGGGCTGCTGGGAGGGGTAGTCGGGCCTTCCTTGCACGTATTGCCCGTAGGCGTCGTTCACTGGTGGAGAAATCGTTTATAGTCCCGGTTCGTAACCCACTTTAGTCCCGGTTGTCCAACCGGAACTACGAATCCGGGACTAAAGATAGCGATCTTTAGTCCCGGGTGAAATAACCGGGACTAAAGATCGACCGGGACTAAAGATCGGTCAGCCACGTGGCCGGCTGATCCATCTTTAGTCCCGGTTGCGGTTGGTGTTACCAACCGGGACTAAAGATCCATGTACCATTTTTTTTATTTGCATGGCCCTGTTTGCTGCATGGTTGATTATATATATATATATATATATATATATATATATATATATATATATATATATATATATATATATATATATATATATATATATATATATATATATATATATATATATATATATGCGTATGTATATATGTATAAATACATATATTACACACATATTTATAATTTAAAGCACTTAACATTTTATGTACATATATGTTACCAAAATATATATTAACACTAAAGTAAATGTACGTACATATATAAATATATATATATATATATACATACATGCATGTATACTACAATTCATTTGCTCGCTAGCTATAGCTACGACTTCGACGCCTGCGTTACGTTAGAAGAGGAAGAACCGACGTTACGAATTGTCGATCCGTCGTAGTAGAATTCACCATCGGGATTAAGGACTTCTTCGTTGATGAACCCCATCAGTTGTTCTTGAACAGCCATGATAAAATCCTTGTGTGGGAGTTTTTCCCTCATGTGAATACGCTATCATTCGGAAAATAATAACATATCAATATATGAAATTAATAAACAACTTAACAAATCGATACGCAATGAAATTTTGAACGGTTTATGTATACGTACATCGAGCTCTCGTTTGGTGTATATTTGGTTTGATAGGCAGTGGGCATACTCGCATACGTAGTAGCCGCATAAGTTAGTTCTCTTGTCTTGCTTTGCACACTACATGAGAAACGATGAGAAATTTAATATACTCTTTATATTAACTGTAACTAGAGATTCAATTCAATATAATTTTAGATCATGCATGTACTCACTGGAAAATGAAACCTCCGTCCAAGTTTTTCTTTCCAAGTCCCGCGGACCAATTGACGGAACCGATCCCAAGCCCTACATGTGCAGTTGCAAGCTATGATTAATTAAATATTACCCGAGATCAACATAATATCAACAGAGTCCTGCGACTTTGGAATAGATGGCATTATATTACCTGTCTACCAGTTGGAAGACCTTGTCAAAAACCTTCTCCTCTTTATTTATTGAGTCGTACACAGTGACTCTGCATGCGTCCAAGTCAAAAAAGAACAGGACCCAGTGGAATCTGGAATATGCGTGAGATGAGATAAATATCAGAATGTACATGTTATATGTATGGGAATGAAATTTGTTCGAACGACAATAAAAACTCACTCTGTGTTGTACGGCAATAGTATGAACGTCTTGAAATGCTGCTGCGTTAGGAGATGGACGAGATTGTCCTCTGTGTCTTTCTCGTACATGTCGAGCATTTCGGTGTTGATTTTCTGAGGGTCGATGAACCCAGTATTGTAAACCCCCCGCCGTCGGGCCCTTTGAATCTCTATTCTACAACAATGAAAGGAAATTATTATTGCTTACATATATGCCAGGAGCTAATTATTGAACGAAACAAATCGAACTCAAAGATACTAACAAAATCCATGCGCTCAGAAGAGAGACGTCGAGGGCGTCCCGATGGTACAGATCGAAGACATCCTTGAAATGGATCCATAGAACATCTTCTCCTTGCAAGAAGTCGGGGTTTCTGATCCTCGCTCCGAACATCTCTCTACCATTGGCGCTCATTTCCATGTACCGTTCATGGAATTTGTACATTTATGTCGGTAGGGACTGCAGCTGCTCAGGCCTGACAAGCGGTTTACCGAGTTCAAACTTGTATGCCACTTCCGCCTTCGGGATTGGTGCGCCTCCAACCAACTGAGCCATGGTTAGACCGGTGTCCTAAATGAAATCCGTTATGCCAAAGTCTTCGCCGGTCACCAACGGCTCGACCACTTGGTGTGGTTGTTCTCCAAGCTAAGGAACTGGTTTGGACTTCTTGTAATAGGCTTTCCTAAGTGTTCGGTCATAGTCCGATAGCTTTAAGGCCTCCTTGTTTGCGGTGGACATTCCCTTGAAGAAATTCTTCACGCTCAGGTCAATAGGTATCTTCTTTTTAGGACTCCGAGGCTTGAGTTGCCTCTTCACTTCTCCTGCCACATAAGCATTAAGCTCCTCTTGACTACAATCGTACGACGGCTCCTTGTTTTTGGTGGTGTCAACTTTGGCCTTCTTCGTTGCCCTTGTGCTGGCAGGAGGTGGAGCTTGGTGAGACCTTGTCTTGGGAGGTGCAGGCGGACACGGTGGAGGAGGAGGCGGAGGAGCCGGAGGAGATGGTGCAGGAGGAGGCGGAGGAGCCGGAGGAGATGGTGCAGGAGGAGGTGGCGGAGGAGCCGGAGGAGATGGTGCAGGAGGAGACGGCGGAGCCGGAGGAGATGGTGCACGAGACGCCGCTTGTCGCCCAGGGAGGATGATGTACCGCTTGCGCCATAGTATAATGGCTTGGCTTGTGTCTCGTAGATACGTCTCACCGTCTCCTCCTGGGTAGTCCAACTCGAGGTCCTCGTACACGGCTTCTACCAGCTCAACTTCGACCCTCGAGTATCCTGCTGGAATCGGCCTGCAGTGGTAAGTCCCTGAAATGTCCATTGGGATGGCCATTCCCGACGCCACCTTCACGTGATGAGAGGTTATCTATTAGTAATCAACCTAAGCAGCAACTTGCGGAACGCACGAGTCAAAAATCATATATTACATCGAGCATACCTTGATTGATAAGTTCTTGAAGGGAATATGCAGCTCACATGGTGTCCGATGCGTGATCTCATCAACGGGGCAGGTGGTTTCGTCCCGGGTTTGCATGGCGTCCATGCTATGTGATACTACCTGCCCCGTTGAGGCGCAGCTGCTACGATTGCCTGATGGGCTGACCATTGGAGGAGGTATGTACGACTGGGGATCGTGTGACCGATGTGCTGCCATGCGTTCATCCACCTTCTGGGCCTTCTCCTCTTGCATGCTAAGCTCGTAGCTCGATACCCTGCACTCAAAATCTGCAATCTTCGCCTCGGTATCTTTCTTGCTCCTCATCCGACTCCTGTACGTGTGGATGTCCTCCTTGAATCCCATCTTCTAGGGAATCACGCCTTTCCCTCGTGTTCGTCCTGGATGCTCGGGAGTCTGTATGGCGAGTGACAGCTCGTCCTTCTCTCTGTCGGGTCGGAACGTGCCCTGAGAAGAGGCTTCCACTGCGTCCGTTAATCGATTCGCAGCCTCGCGTATCTGATCGCTGAAGACCAAGGAGCCATCAACTGGGTTGAGCGTTCCACCGTGAGCATAGTACCAGAACTTCGATCGATCAGGCCATTTAGCGGTGGCCGGTTCGATACCCCTCTCAAGCAAGCTTGCCTCCATCTCCTCCCACTTCGGCATCGCGACGCTATAGCCGCTTGACCCCAAGTGGTGATGGTACTTCTTCTTGGCGGCATTTTCTTTGTTTCTTTCCATCATCGCCTGCCCTTGTTGACCTGTCTTGTAAGCAACGAACTCGTCCCAGTGATCCCTTAGTTTCGGGAATACGTCAAAGTTCGGTGTCTGCCCCTTCAGGATGTATTTCCGGTACAGATCTCCCTTGAAGGTCTGGAACTGTTCTGCCATTTTCTTAAGAGTACAGTGTTTCACTATATTCTCTGTACCCACAGGGAGTGTGAACGTCTCGAGCATTGTGGTCCACAGCATCTCTTTCTCTGATTCCGGGACAAAGCTGTCATCACCCCCGCGTGCCCTTGTTCTGCGCCAGCACACCTTGCTGACAGGCACGTTATCCCTCACAACCCAACCGCTGTGGCGTACAAAATTCTTGGCTGCTTGTGCCGGGGCACTAGGTCGACCGTCTGCGTCCACCTCAGTTATGATGTGCCGACCCTCTATCTTCTTCGCGGCACCTCGTTGTCCGCGTGCCCTCTTCTGTCCAGCGGAGGGATGACTTCCACTAGCCTCCTCCTCATCGTTCCCCTCCTCGTTCCCCTCCGCATCCCTCTCCACGTTCCCCTCCTCGTTCAAGTACTGGTTTGGATCCTCGTTCCCCTCTTCTTCGTTCCAGTACTGGCTGCTTCCCTCTGCGATTGTATCATATAGTATCTGTTCCTCATCGCGATCAGCCATCTGTGCATACAAAAAATATTTGTTAGGTCTATAGGATGTATTTGCTAACCGTAATATTAAAACTCTAATAATCTTATATTAAATCTCTAACTATCTCCTCACTATCTCGTATATTAAACCTCTAATAATCTTATATTAAATCTCTAACTATCTCTAACACTCAAATATGCTAAGTCTAAGTGTCGTGTATTTGTACGGTAGATAATCATATATGCTAAGTCTAATTAAGTTTCGAATATTACATCTCTAATAATCTTATATTAAATCTCTAACAATCAAATATGTTTCGAATATTACATCTCTAATAATCTTATATTAAATCTCTAACACTCACATATGCTTAGTCTAATTAAGTTTCGTATATTAAACCTCTAATAATTTTATATTAAATCTCTAACTATCTCTAACACTCAAATATGCTAAGTCTAAGTGTCGTGTATTTGTACGGTAGATAATCATATATGCTAAGTCTAATTAAGTTTCGAATATTACATCTCTAATAATCTTATATTAAATCTCTAACAATCAAATATGTTTCGAATATTACATCTCTAATAATCTTATATTAAATCTCTAACACTCACATATGCTAAGTCTAATTAAGTTTCGTATATTAAACCTCTAATAATCTTATATTAAATCTCTAACTATCTCTAACACTCAAATATGCTAAGTCTAATAATCTAATAATCTCTAACACTCACATATGCTAACTCTAATAATCTAATAATCTTATATTAGAAATCTAACAATCTTATATTATATCTCTAACAATCACATCTTTACATCACTTGCCTGCGCGAATTCCTTCGAGGGCTAGCTACCACTTCGGCTTGACGGACAACGACGACGACGTCTTCTCTGCAACATGCAAAAAAATGTATTAGTCTAAATGCAAAGGAACATATAATGTATTTCACGTTTTCAAGTATATATAATCATATATATATGCTAAGTTCAACAATAGTTTAATTATCTCGTTCGTACACATTTCGCTCGCGTTCGTTCTCACACTTTTAGTTCAAGTGCATTCACGTTCGTTAACGTTTCAATCACGTTCGTTCGTGTTTCATTCACGTTCGTTCGCGTTCGTTCACTAACACTCACGTTCGTTCACGTTTCAGTCACGTTCGTTCGCGTTCGTTCACGTTTCGTTCGCGTTCGTTCACGTTTCGTTCACGTTCGTTAAGCGTTCGTTCGCGTTCGTTCACCTTCGTTCGCGTTCGTTCACTAACACTCACGTTCGTTCACATTTCAGTCACGTTCGTTCGCGTTCGTTCACATTCGTTCACGTTTCGTTCGCGTTCGTTCACATTCGTTCGCGTTCGTTCGCGTTTGGTCACGTTCGTTAAGCGTTCGTTAAGCGTTAGTTCGCGGCGGTGGGGGCGCGGTCCGGCGCCGTGGGCCGGCCCGGCGGCGTGGGGGCGGTGGCGGCGGCAGCATGGGCGGCATCGTGGCGGCGGCGGCGGCGTGGGGGCGCGGTCCGGCGGCGTGGGGGCGCGGCGGCGGCGGGCCACGGCGGCGGCATGGGGGCCCAGTGGCGTGGGGGCCCAGCGGCGGCGTGCCGCGGCGGCGGCGTAACGTATCGGCCCGGCGGCGTACGTCGGCGTCGGCGTCGTCGGCGTTCGTCGGCGAAAGAGAGAGAGACAGAGAGCTACATCGACAGAGAGATAGAGAGGGCGGGGGCTCTCACCCAAGAGACGCGGCGGTGGCGTCTGCGGCGGAGGCGGCGAGGACCGCCAGGCGACGGTGAGAGACGACGGCGGCGTCGGCGCGGGGTTGCCCAAGGCAGTGGCGGCGAAGGAGAAGCCGATGCTCGATCTCAATAGAAAAACGTCTAAGTGCTGGTGGAGAAGACGAGGGCGCACCGGAAATATATATACCCCCGGATCTTTAATCCCGGTTGGTGAGAAGAACCGGGAG
Source organism: Oryza meridionalis (assembly GCA_000338895.3). NCBI lineage: Eukaryota > Viridiplantae > Streptophyta > Magnoliopsida > Poales > Poaceae > Oryza > Oryza meridionalis. The sequence goes on from CM002526.2 coordinate 3,562,636, forward strand.
TAAAGATATCTTTACTAACGGTTCGTAACAACAACCGGGATTAAAGAAGACCCGGTTCGTAACAACAACCGGGATTAAAGATCTTCTTTAATCCCGGTTGTTGTTACGAATTCTTTAATCCCGGTTGTTGTTACGAACCGGGAGTAAAGATATCTTTACTCCCGGTTCTTCTCACCAACCGGGATTAAAAATATTTTTCCGCTATTTCTAAATTCTTTTTTAAACCCGGTTAGGGTTAAGAACCGGGACTAAAGTTAATAGCACTGAATATTGAATTTCGTTGCATATATGTTTCTAAAATAGTAAATAATGCATTAAAAATTCTAATTAACATATGTAAATCCCACATGCATGATTTAAAACTTTTTAAAATTCTAATAATCGTATATAATTAGCATATGTATGATATTAAATTGTTAAAAATTGTAACTAACATATGTAAATCCCACATGCATGATTTAAAACTTTTAAAAATTCTAATAATTGTATATAATTAGCATATGCATGATATTAAATTGTTAAAAATTGTAACTAACATATGTAAATCCCACATGCATGATTTAAAACTTTTAAAAATTCTAATAATCGTATATAATTAGCATATGCATGATATTAAATTGTTAAAAATTGTAATTAATCATATATAACTAGCATATTCAATACATCCAAAATAGCTTACAACAATTACGGCAATAGATCGGCGGTGACGGTTGTCCGCACGTACTTTCTCCTCACTATTGTTCCTTCCTTATGATCGCTACGTGAGTAAGGAGTGTCTTCGTTTGATAGGAGGATGCTAGGGTCAACCGTCACCGTGAAAGGGGGTTGCCCATCAAACTGATCGTAATCCTCGTCAGTCTTGTCCTCTACTCCGACGATTTTTCTTTTGCCTGGGAGAACCACGTGGCGCTTCGGCTCGTCAGGCCCTTTGCCCTTCTTTCCTTTGCTAGACATGTCCTTCACGTAAAAAACTTGCGTTACATCATTGGCAAGGACGAAAGGTTCGTCTGAGTATCCAACCATGTTAAGGTCAACCGTTGTCATACCACTGTCATCAATCGTTACGCCTCCACCAGTCAACCTAACCCATTGGCACCGGAACAGAGGGACCTTGAGAGGTCCATAGTCAAGTTCCCATATCTCCTCGATGGCACCGTAATACGTGCCAATTGTACCATCGTGTCCCATGGCATCGATACGAACAGCACTATTCTGGTTCGTGCTCTTCATGTCTTGGGCTCTTGTGTAGAATGTGTACCCATTGATCTCATATCCCTGGAATGTCGCGATCGAGCCAGATGGACCCCTCGCCAGGAAGGCCAGTTGCTGGTTAATCGTCTCGTTACCCATGAGATGTTGTCGCAGCCATGCGGGGAAAGTATCAATGTGATGCCGTGTAATCCATGCATCGGACTTACCGATGTTTCTGGCGCGAACTAGAGCCAAGTGCTCCTCGATGTAAGGAGCCACCAATGAAGATTATTGTAAAACCGTGAAATGGGCTTTACGGAATAAATTGTTGTCTACCATCATTATTGCTTTCCTTCCGAGAGTCCCCTTTTCCCGTAGTCTCCCTTCATGGCGTGATTCAGGTACCCTGATTGGGCAAAGGTCTTCAATAAATTCTACGCAGAATTCAATGACCTCCTCTGTTCCATACCCCTTGGCGATGCTTGCCTCTGGACGAGCACGGTTATGAACATACTTCTTCAGAACGCCCATGTACCTCTCGAAAGGAAACATGTTGTGTAGGAACATAGGCCCGAGAATACCGATCTCTTTCACTAGGTGACAAAGCAGATGCGTCATTATATTGAAAAATGAAGGTGAAAATATCAACTCAAAGCTGACAAGACATTGCACCACATCATTCTGAAGGGCTTCTAACCTATCCGGATCGATGACCTTCTGCGAAATTGCGTTCATGAAAGAACATAGCTTTGTTATTGTTGCCCGGACATTGTCTGGGAGGATACCCCTTATTATAACTAATAGCAGCTGTGTCATCAACACGTGACAGTCATGAGACTTTAGGTTTGTGAACTTCTTCTCCTTCGTGCTTATTATTCGCTTTATATTCGTGGAGTATCCAGACAGTACCTTGATGCTCTCCAAGCATTGAAACATACTTTCCTTCTCTGCCTTGCTAAGAGTGTAGCTGGCTGGACTCAAGTAATGACTGCCTTTCTCCTTTGGTTCCGGGTGAAGGTCGCCGCGTTGTTCCATATGCTTCAGATCATTACGCGCTTCCAGTGTATCTTTCGACTTTCCATATACACCTAGGAAGCCAAGAAGGTTTATGCAAAGGTTCTTAGTGAGGTGCATCACGTCGATTGCGTGGCGGACGTCCAAGAATTCCCAATAGGGTAACTCCCAAAATATGGAGTTCTTTTTCCACATCGCCGCGTGACCATCTTCGCTCTCTATAGGCTGGCTGCCAGGCCCCTTTCCAAACACTACTTTAAGATCTTTAACCATAGCAAACACTGTTTTCCCGCTGCGATGTTTAGGCTTCGTACGGTGGTCCGCCGTATGTTCAAAGTGCTTGCCTTTCTTCCGTACCGGGTGGTTTGCTGCAAGGAATCGATGATGACCCATGTACACAACCTTCCTACAGTGCTTAAGATGCGTACTTTCTATTTCATCCATACAGTGAGTGCAAGCCTTGTACCCCTTGTTGGACTGCCTGGATAGGTTGCTAAGTGCAGGCCAATCGTTGATGGTTACGAACAGTAGCGCTCGTAGGTTAAACTCCTCCTGTTTGTCCTCGTCCCACATGGGAACAACTTCCTTCTTCCACAACAGTTTAAGATCTTCGACCAGTGGTCTTAGGAACACATCGATGTTGTTACCAGGTTGCTTGGGGCCTTGAATAATAATCGGCATCATTATGTACTTCCTCTTCATGCATAGCCAAGGGGGGAGGTTGTAGATACACATCGTAACGGGCCAAGTGCTATGTCCGCTGCTCATCTCTCCAAAAGGATTCATGCCGTCCGTACTTAAACCAAACCGTATGTTTCGTGCGTCCTTTCCAAAGTCTTTAATTTTCTGTCGATGTTTCGCCACTGCGAACCATCTGCGGGGTGTCTCAGCATCCCGTCCTGTTGACGTTCTTCAGCGTGCCAACGCATCATTCTAGCATTCCCCTTGTTCCTGAACAAACGCCTTAGCCGTGGTATTATAGGGAAATACCACATCACCTTAGCAGGAATTCTCTTCTTCGTTAGCTGCCCGTCAACCTCACCTGGATCATCTCGTCTAATCTTGTATCGTAGTGCTTTACAAACAGGGCATGCTTCTAGGTTCTCGTACTCCTCACCGTGATATAGGATACAATCATTCGGACATGCGTGAATCTTCTGAACTTCCAGTCCTAGAGGGCAGACTATCTTCTTAGCCTCGTACGTTGTCTCGGGCAATTTGTTTCCCTCCAGAAGAATGTTCTTGACGAGTTTCAATAAATCGCCAAATGCCTTGTCACTAACACCATTTTTTGCCTTCCATTGCAAGAACTCCAGAGTGGTATCCAACTTTTTGTGCCCCTGCTCGCAACCAGGGTACAATGACGTTCTGTGGTCCTCTAACATCTTGTCCAATTTATGGGCCCCTTTTCACTTTCGCAGTCCTCCTTGGCATCCTGCAACATCTGACCAAGATCATCCGCAACGTCGTTATAATTAGCATATATGTCCTCCTCGCCCGTTTGATTTCCTTCAAATCCAGCGTACTGAGCAAAGTCTGGAATATTGTCGTCTTCTACTTCATCTTCTTCCATTTCAACCCCTTTGTCACGCCCTAAAAATCGCCTAAATTAATAATTCATATTTTAAATCATTTTTAGAAATTATTTTAAAAGCCTACAAGTTAAACTCTAATAATCTAGGAAAATTTTCAACATAAAATTGAGCTAGATAAAATTTTATTAAATACTTGGTTTGTTCCTCTATTTTCTAGATTTTTCTGGGAATTATTTGAGCAAAGGAAGTATTTTTAATAAATGAAACAACATTTCACGAATTATTTTAATTGAAAAAGTTTTAAAACCCCCCCTGAGCCGTTGGGCCGAATTCGGCCCAACATCTCCTCTCTCCTCGCGCGCGCTTGGCGGCCCAAGTCGGCCCAAGCCGAACCGCCGCCCCGCCTATTCCTCTAGCCGCCGACATGTGGGGCCCACATGTCGGGGTCATCCCCTACCTCCAGCCGCCGGCCAGCCGAGCCGAGCCGGGCGCGCCGAGCCGCCTTGCCGCCCCAAATCCCACCCCAATCCGGCCCCGTTTCTTCCGATTGATTGAGGGGTTTTGATCCTCTCATTCTCCTCTATCTTTACCCCCAAAAATCGGATCAAATCGTTGAGTATTTTATCCGAATCGAACTCGTTTTCGAGTTTATCTCCAAAACCGAGTTTTGATTTCCCGGGCCGATTTCTTGCGGGAGGAGTCCGATCTCTTCGATCCAAGGCTATAAATAGGACCCCCTAGTCGTCCTCTTTCGTTTGCCCCCTCTCCCGAGCCTTCCCGTGCCCCGTAGCCTCGCCGTCGTCGCCACCTAGTCCGAGCCGCCGCCGGCCGAGCTCCATCCGCGCCGCGTCGCCGCCTCCGTCGTCGCCGCCGCTTGCCGCCGCCACCACTAGGTGCGCCAAGGTGTGGGGAAGCCCGGCCGCACATCCCCCTTCGCCGCCGGCCGCCGTAGCTCGCTGTCGCCGGTTATCCCGAGCCGCCGCCGCCGCCACCTCGTCGCCGGCCGTCGTCATTCGTCGTTTGGTTCGAGGGTGAGTACCGTTGGGTTCGCCTCGTCGTCCTCTACGTGTACATGTCCTCCAAATTCGCAGCCGACCATCCAATCTCCGGCGAGGTCGCCAACCCGGGCCGGCCATTGATGATGTCATCATGACGTCATCGTCGGTTTTTCTTTTTCCTGTTTTTCTAATAGATTAAATTTTCAGAAAATCATAACTAAATAACCGTAGCTCCGATTCGAGTGGTTCAAGTTGCTAAATTTTTCTAAAATTGAGATCTTCATGTTAAAAATATCCACATGTACTGTTTATGCTTGTTTTTGTACTGTTTTGTTGATTTTGTCTATTTGCTTTAGTTTCCGACGTTCCTGAGGAGAGCGTTTTCGTTGAGGAAGGTTCGGAAGCATTTGCGGAAGCTCAAGGCAAGTCACACGGATCCCAAACAACCCTTTGAGCATGTTGAACCTGTTTAAAGCTAATGTTTTATTTCAACTTATGTATTATTTTCGAATGTCATCGGGTGGTGAGCCTTTCCCAATTAATTAATGGCCGAAGATAATCTTATTTTCCTATGGGTTATAATTTGATTAGCTTGAACCTTATATATTGGATTGGTTCAGCTAAATGCTATATATTAAATTGCTTAGCCATGCTTAGAAAGATAAGCTCATTAATGGGATAAATCATATATACTACATTATTATTTATGTATTCAATGGTAGCTCACGATGGTTAATCGTGTTATGATAATTAATTGATAATTAAAACCTGGTTAAGGTGGGTTGTGCGCATGTGGTTTTGAAGGTCGTGCTCATGGCAATTAAGGACCGGTTCACGAGCTACTGTTGTGAAACATTTACCGTGCCAACCACAAGCCAGCGTGGGCAACGGCTTTATCTTTTGTATAGCATGATTCATTATGGTGTGCCAGACTGAGAAGCGGCGAGAAGTCCGTGGGGGTCGTTGGGGAGTCTATTGCCTCTGATTTTGAGGGGGAGATTATGATCCAGGAACGGTGCACTGTGGTGAGTTGTGTTGTGCGAAGGGTATTGTCACAGTTCCTTTCCGAGGTACCGTGGTGTTGCTGAGGCGCATGGTGACATGTTGTGGGATTGTGTCTTGTGGGTACAGTGGTACACCTCTGATCAGAGTAAAACTATTCGAATAGCCGTGCCCGCAGTTATGGGTGAGTCTAACAATGTTTTTCGTGATTAGTCTCACACTACTCATCATTGGTGATAAAATGTGCTAATTAAATTGACTCCTGGTTTGGAATGGTATATTCCTGGTTTGGAGGTTTGATTTGTACAACCGGGGTTGGTTGTTCAGATGAGGTTGGGCCTATGCAACACGGGTGTGTTGTATGGTGTTTATTTAATTCTGATCAATTAATCAACCGTTTTACTATTCTCTTAAATATTTACTAAATGTTGTTTATGCAAATGAGCTACATTATGCCATCCTTTGTTATCCTGTGCACTTGCATATTTGCTGTGTGGCTTATTGAGTATGTCATATGCTCATTCTTGCAATATTCATTCATCAGAGGAGGAGTACTTCAGTGAAGGTGATGATCTGGAGGACTAGGCTTGGTCCGGGTTAAGTTGCCTGTGGAGTGGAGTCGCCATAGCTGTTCCGTAGTTTGTTTTATTTTTCTTTTTCCGCTGCGTAGAATTTTATTCTCTGAGAGGAACTATCTACCTCTGTAATAATTTATTATATCGCGAATATTAATTAGTTGTTTATTAGTACTCTATTATCAATTTGTTATTGTGTGCCTCGGCTGATTGCTGGACGAGGACTTAACACACATGTAAGCGTTTGGAATTTTGGATAGAAATTCCGGGCGTGACACCCTTGCTCTCCGTGGGATGTCCAACAATTATAGCTTGGCATGAACCCCGACTCAAACAAGTGGAAATGAATAGTCCTGGATGCAGAATACTCCTTCTGATTCTTACACTTATTGCATGGACAACAAATAAAACTCTTCTACTTGTTAGCTTCAGCCACTCTCAAAAAATAATGCACGACGTCAATAAACTCTTTGGACCGCCGGTCAGCGTACATCCATTGCCGATCCATCTACATAAAATGAAAAAAAATCGTACACAAATAATCATTCGTACAATAATGACAATCATACAATAATGATAAAATAATCACAAACTCTTTCAACAGTCATACAATAATGACATATCATTATTCATACAAAAATTATAAAATATTCCACCAAATAATTCTTATTTATTATTTTTTAAGTTTTAAATTCTTTTAATTTTCAATTTAGTTTGTTTTCTTTTATTTAAGATTGACTTTCACTATATTTTCCTACTCAACTATTTTATAAAACCTTATTTAGCAAATAAACAAAATTTCTATATATTCTTTCTTTTCCCACACAAATTTTCTCTCTCATCAACTTACAACAAAATTTTGGAGACAAAAAAGTGTGCAAAACATAGCTCCAAATGTAATATGACCAAAAAAACATTGGAGGATGAAGTTGCTAACCTTTTAGGCACCTCCGATTTGTATATAATCACCAAAGTAAATTCACTATAAATTTTGGCATAACCTCCCCTCTTTTTTGAAGAAATTTTAAAGTTTGCTCGGGCTGGAGGAGGAAGAAGACATATATAAAGGGGTGGGACTTTAGTCCCGGTTGGTGTTACCAACCGGGACTAAAGATCATCGGGATCTTAACACCAACCGGGACTAAAATTACGATCTTTAGTCCCGGTTGGTAACACAAACCGGGACTAAAGATCCGGGGGGGCCTGATAAGCCCTGACAGCATTTGAACCGGGATCATCTTACCAACCGGGACTAAAGATCAAATATGCCCGTTACCCTTTTTAACCGGGACTAAAGATTATCTTTAGTCCCGGTTTTTGTTGCAACCGGGACTATCGTGGAATTCGGCCGACCGACGAAAGATGGTTTCTCCACCAGTGGTTGGGGCGCCACCGCCGGTGGTCTTCAGGATCTCCGGCGTGACGAACATCTCCTCCCCGCCGCCGCCGCCGGCGGCCAACGGCCTCGCCGCGAGGAGCACGCCGCAGCACTGCATTAGCACGGCCGCCACCACCAACGCCCTCACCAACTTCCCCGACGCCGATGATGCCATGTTTGTGATATCTCTCTTGAACTTTAATTAGCTAGCTATATTAAGCTGTAAGATCGATCAAGCTGATTGTTTGAAACTATTAAGGAATACAAGGAATATAGAGGTCCACAATTAATCTCAGGCCTATACAACGTAATCAGCTAGAGTATTCCTAATAGAGTACTAGTGCCGATCGATCGATGAGTAAGTGATGATCTGAATGTCGCAGCCAATTAATTAAGTACGTGGACGTACTGTCTTAATTGAACGACATGGGACAGGATGGGTTTCCTTTTATAGATAACTCGATCGTACAGGTATATATACGTACGTTGGCCACACGTTCAACTGCATATGGAGTATGCAGAAAAATCAGAAAAACAAACAAAGGACCGGGTCTATTGTCTATTCGTAAGTATTTACTATGACTAATAGCTAATTAGTACGCGGTTTTCAGCGCGGTCCATGCATATCCGGAGGTTGAATAATTAGTTAGGTGCGGACGTGCAGTAGTAGTGCATTGTACAGATGGATGTATGAAAGCCGCATATATAGCCAGTCATGCACTCATATATACATGTGCTATGTAGAAATTAAACCTCGTATATATGTTCATACTCATATGTGTTAACAATAATAAATGACCAAGCTTTACTGACTGCGTGCGTATGACTATCTGATTAGTCCATGTATGTGCAACTCGATCTTGACTCCGACAGTCGACCGTGCAGCTAGCTAGCCTTGAAATCTTGAATTGACACATTCGTTTCGATCGATCGGCCGATGAATTCCTCGATCGCAAACGGCTGGGACTTGACCAATTTACTAGTAATTCCCTCTGAAACTGGCAAGGCACACTTGTGCAATAATGTTTAGCTCACGCTGAAAACCTCGATCTTTCCATTTTCAGCGTAAGGGGCCCTCGATGTTTTCTTATTCTTTTTTGAGCTCCAGTTTTGTACAGTAACATCTTTTCTTAAGGCTGTGTTTTTTCTAACACTTTCCCAAGTTTCATTCCCACATTTTCTGCTCGCACGCTTCCTAAATTATTAAACGGTGTATTTTATTTAAAAAAATTGTTTTAAAAAAATTATATTAATTCATTTTTAATTTTTTAAGATTAATGATTAATTAATCATGTGCCACACCATTTCGCGTATTAGGAGGAAAGATTCACAACCTTATATAGATTCTCATATACGCGCGCGCGCACGCTCATCGGGACCTGAATCTTGAGATGTTTGAGATGTCTCACAGTCAACGAACACGTCGTCGGGACCTGAATCCGTGTGGACATGTATCACACAAAGAACCTAGCTGATTAGCCTACACCCAGTTGTATAACAAACATAGGCTAGCTAGCACAAACAAAATGGTGTGGCAGATGTTTGGTACATAGATTGCGCGTTATCAGGAAGTGGATTTTTTTTAAAAAAAAATGAGAACATAGACACGCATTTTTGTGCAAATCCGATCAAAAGTTTTTCTTTTTGTTTTTATATGACAAACAATGGATAAAGGCATACAGAAACACACAAATCGCAATACCAGTTTTAAATTTTAATCAAATGGAACTTATATAATTTATTTTAGAGAAAAATCAAAAAATGACATTGACAAATACTTAAATTTAAGAAATTCCGTCGACGAATGCAAGTTCCATGAAATGTTGTCGTACAATTAATTTTGTCCTAGCTAGAAACGTCATCGCCGTTAGAGTTACGTTACCAACCTTCCGTTAAGTTCTGTAGGATGAATAGTGTATTTAACGACGTGGGATAAACACAGCGATGATATTTTTTAACAAAATCATTTGTATGATAGCATTTTAGGGAATTTGCATTCGCCAATGATATTTCTTGGATTTAGGTGTTTGTAATGATATTTCTTGGATTTTTCTCTCTCTGTTTTTTTTTTTTACCTGCAGCGGCACTGCGGCACGGATAAACAATATTTTTGGGGACCATGCACAGACCAGAACAGCCTAGTAGCTAATTAATTAAACAATTTTCACTTGCTTACAACATTACAACTTACAATACCCAATGAATTACGACATGCACTGATTATTGACTACTTCTAGCTAACTTTGATCAGCTATACATTCATCCTCCGGCACTCCAATTTTGCACGGAATTAATTAGAAGCTCGATCGATCCTAACTGCACATCATGAAAACAAAACCAAAATAATAACGAATAAATCGAAGTACAATCTCCAGACACACACGCATGCCAACATCTACGCAATTAAGTAAAACCGGTCTCGGAACCCAGCTTGATCAAGGACGACCGTGTTCGCGAGAAAGGAGATTGATTAATACTACTTCTTCCGTTTCAAAATATTTGACACCGTTGACTTTTTAGTACGTGTTTAACTATTCGACTTATTCAAAATATTTAAGTAATTATTTATTCTTATTTAAAATATTTAAGTAATTATTTATTCTTTTCATATCATTTGATTCATTGTTAAATATACTTTCATGTACACATGTAGTTTTAGATATTTCAGAAATTTTTTTTATGAGATGAACGGTTAAATATGTGCTAAAAAGTCAACGGTGATAAATATTTTGAAACGGAGGGAGTATTATATAAGCAGTAATTAGTTAATTAATTAAGCTACCGGCGGCCTGGGCTGCCGAAGCATGGTGCGCCGGGAGGGCTGGGCGCTTGCTTGCACCCGTTCCCCGGCGGTATTGGGACAGCTTGTAGGATCTGCATGACCGGCATCTTCCCGCCGCCGCCGCCGCCGGTCTGCATTGACCGCCACCCGCCGCCTCCGGCGACGTCCCCTTCCAACGGCCTCGCCGCGAGGAGCACGCCGCAGCACTGCATCAGCACGGCCGCCGCCACCAACGCCATGACCAACTTGGACGACGCCATGTATGTGAGAGATCTCTCTAGCTCTTCAACTTTAGCTAGCTAGCTAGCTAATTAACTAAGCTCGATCGATGAGTACGTACGTGAGCTGAATGTAGCTAGACAATTAATTAAGTACGTGGAATGTCTTAATTAAAGTAAGGGTGTATTGGTTTGTGTTGGAGGTGATGGGACGACATGAAGGGTTTCCTTTTATATATAGCTAATAACTCGTCGTATACTACTCACGTTGGCCAACACGTATGTTCAACTGCGTATGTATGGAGTAGAAATCAGAAAAGCAAATTATTAAGGACCGGGTCTATTGTCTATTCGTAAGTGTTTACGACTAACTAACTAATTCGTGGGGGTTTTTTCCCGGTCCAGCGTAAGTACGTACTAATACTACGCGGTTTTCAGCTCGGTCGATCCATGCATCCTAATTAAGGTTGAATGATTATAATTAGTTAGGTGCAGTAGCAGTGTAAGTACAGACATTGCCAGTCATGCGGCCTATATATCACTATATGAGCTAAGTAGAAACCTCGTATACATATGTTCACAATAATAACGAGACCAAGCTTACTGACTGCGTCCATTGTGCGTATGAAACTCTGATTAGTCCATGTAGCAACTCGATCTTGACTGGGTGCGGCCTTGAAATCTTGACACTGGTGGAGAAATCGTTTGTAGTCCCGATTCGTAACCCCCCTTTAGTCCCGGTTGTCCAACCGGGACTACGAATCCGGGACTAAAGATAGCGATCTTTAGTCCCGGGTGAAATAACCGGGACTAAAGATCGGTCAGCCACGTGGCCGGCTGATCCATCTTTAGTCCCGGTTGGTACCAATCGGGACTAAAGATCTATGTACCATTTTTTTTTATTTGTATGGCCCTGTTTGCTGCATGGTTGATTATATATATATATATATATATATATATATATATATATATATATATATATATATATATATATATATGCGTATGTATATATGTATAAATACATATATTACACACATATTTATAATTTAAAGCACTTAATATTTTATGTACATATATGTTAGCATCTCTTTCTCTGATTCCGGGACAAAGCTGTCATCACCCCCGCGTGCCCTTGTTCTGCGCCAGTACACCTTGCTGACAGGCACGTTATCCCTCACAACCCAACCGCTGTGGCGTACAAAATTCTTGGCTGCTTGTGCCGGGGCACTAGGTCGGCCGTCTGCGTCCACCTCAGTTATGATGTGCCGACCCTCTATGTTCTTCGCGGCACCTCGTTGTCCGCGTGCCCTCTTCTGTCCAGCGGAGGGATGACTTCCACTAGCCTCCTCCTCGTTCCCCTCCGCATCCCTCTCCACGTTCCCCTCCTCGTTCCCCTCTGCATCCCTCTCCGCGTTCCCCTCCTCGTTCAAGTACTGGTTTGGATCCTCGTTCCCCTCTTCTTCATTCCAGTACTGGCTGCTTCCCGATGCGATTGTATCGTACAGTATCTGTTCCTCATCGCGATCAGCCATCTGTTCATAGAAGAAATATTTGCTAAGCATAATATTAACACTCTACTAATCTTGTATTAAAACTCAAATAATCATATATGCTAAGTAAAAGTGTCGTGTATTTGTACGGTAGATAATCATATATGCTAAGTCTAATTAAGTTTCGAATATTACATCTCTAATAATCTTATATTAAATCTCTAACAATCAAATATGTTTCGAATATTACATCTCTAATAATCTTATATTAAATCTCTAACAATCAAATATGTTTCGAATATTACATCTCTAATAATCTTATATTAAATCTCTAACACTGACATATGCTAAGTCTAATTAAGTTTCGTATATTAAACCTCTAATAATCTTATATTAAATCTCTAACTATCTCTAACACTCAAATATACTAAGTCTAAGTGTCGTGTATTTGTACGGTAGATAATCATATATGCTAAGTCTAATTAAGTTTCGAATATTACATCTCTAATAATCTTATATTAAATCTCTAACAATCAAATATGTTTCGAATATTACATCTCTAATAATCTTATATTAAATCTCTAACACTCACATATGCTAAGTCTAATTAAGTTTTGTATATTAAACCTCTAATAATCTTATATTAAATCTCTAACTATCTCTAACACTCAAATATGCTAAATCTAATAATCTAATAATCTCTAACACTCACATATGCTAACTCTAATAATCTAATAATCTTATATTAGAAATCTAACAATCTTATATTATATCTCTAACAATCACATCTTTACATCACTTGCCTGCGCGAATTCCTTCGAGGGCTAGCTACCACTTCGGCTTGAGGGACGACGACGACGACGTCTTCTCTGCAACATGCAAAAAACATGTATTAGTCTAAATGCAAAGGAACATATAATGTATTTCACGTTTTCAAGTATATATAATCATATATATATGCTAAGTTTAACAATAGTTTAATTATCTCGTTCGTACACATTTCGCTCGCGTTCGTTCTCACACTTTTAGTTCAAGTGCATTCACGTTCGTTAACGTTTCAATCACGTTCGTTCGCGTTTCATTGACGTTCATTCGCGTTCGTTCACTAACACTCACGTTCGTTCATGTTTCAGTCACGTTCGTTCGCGTTCGTTCACGTTCGTTCACGTTTCGTTCGCGTTCGTTCATGTTCGTTCGCGTTCGTTTGTGTTCGTTCACGTTCGTTCACGTTTCTTTAACGTTTCGTTCGCGTTCGTTAAGCGTTCATTCACGTTCGTTCACGTTCGTTCACGTTTCTTTACCGTTTCGTTCGCGTTCGTTCATGTTCGTTAAGCGTTCGTTCGCGACGGCGGCGTCTCGCGGCGGTGGGGGCGTGGTCCGGCGCCGTGGGCCGGCCCGGCGGCGTGGGGGCGGCAGCGGCGTGGCGGCGGCGGCATCGTCTCGCGGTGGCGGCGTCTCGCGGCGGTGGGGGCGCGGTCCGGCGCCGTGGGCCGGCCCGGCGGCGTGGGGGCGCCGCGGCGCCGGGCCATGGCGGCGGCATGGGGGCCCGGTGGCGTGGGGGCGCAGCGGCGGCGTGCCGCGGCGGTGGCGTACGTCGGCGTCGGCATCGTCGGCGTTCATCGGAGAAAGAGAGAGAGACAGAGAGCTACATCGAGAGAGAGAGAGGGCGGGGGTTCTCACCCAAGAGACGCGGCGGCGGCGAGGACCGCCAGGCGACGGTGAGAGATGACGGCGGCGTCGGCGCGGGGTTGCCCTAGGCAGTGGCGGCGAAGGAGAAGCCGATGCTCGATCTCGATGGAAAAACGTCTAAGTGTTGGTGGAGAAGACGGGGGCGCATCGGAAATATATATACCCCCGGATCTTTACTCCCGGTTGGTGAGAAGAACCGGGAGTAAAGATATCTTTAGTCCCGGTTCCTAACAACAACCGGGATTAAAGATAAGCGGTTGGTGAGAAAAACCGGGAGTAAAGATATCTTTAATCCCGGTTCCTAACAACAACCGGGATTAAAGATAAGCGGTTGGTGAGAAGAACCGGATCCCGGTTGTTGTTAGGAACCGGGATTAAAGATATCTTTACTCCCGGTTCTTCTCACCAACCGGGAGTAAAGATATTTTTCCGCTATTTCCAAATTCTTTTTTAAACCCGGTTAGGGTTAAGAACCGGGACTAAAGTTAATAGCACTGAATATTGAATTTCGTTGCATATATGTTTCTAAAATAGTAAACAATGCATTAAAAATTCTAATTAACATATGTAAATCCCACATGCATGATTTAAAACTTTTAAAAATTCTAATAATCATATATAATTAGCATATGCATGATATTAAATTGTTAAAAATTGTAACTAACATATGTAAATCCCATATGCATGATTTAAAACTTTTAAAAATTCTAATAATCGTATATAATTAGCATATGCATGATATTAAATTGTTAAAAATTGTAACTAACATATGTAAATCCCACATGCATGATTTAAAACTTTTAAAAATTCTAATAATCGTATATAATTAGTATATGCATGATATTAAATTGTTAAAAATTGTAATTAATCATATATAACTAGCATATTCAATACATCCAAAATAGTTTACAATAATTACGGCAATAGATCGGCGGTGACGGTTGTCCGCACGTACTTTCTCCTCACTATTGTTCCTTTCTTATGATCGCTACGTGAGTAAGGGGTGTCTTCGTTTGATAGGAGGATGCTAGGGTCAACCGTCACCGTGAAAGGGGGTTGCCCATCAAACTGATCGTAATCCTCGTCAGTCTTGTCCTCTACTCCGACGATTTTTCTTTTGCTTGGGAGAACCACGTGGCGCTTCAGCTCGTCAGGCCCTTTGCCCTTCTTTCCTTTGCTAGACATGTCCTTCACGTAAAAAACTTGCGTTACATCATTGGCAAGGACAAAAGGTTCGTCCGAGTATCCAACCTTGTTAAGGTCAACCGTTGTCATCCCACTGTCATCAATCGTTACGCCTCCACCAGTCAACCTAACCCATTGGCACCGGAACAGAGGGACCTTGAGAGGTCCATAGTCAAGTTCCCATATCTCCTCGATGGCACCGTAATACGTGCCAGTTGTACCATCGTGTCCCATGGCATCGATACGAACAGCACTGTTCTGGTTCGTGCTCTTCATGTCTTGGGCTCTTGTGTAGAATGTGTACCCATTGATCTCATATCCCTGGAATGTCGCGATCGAGCCAGATGGACCCCTCGCCAGGAAGGCCAGTTGCTGGTTAATCGTCTCGTTACCCATGAGATGTTGTCGCAGCCATGCGGGGAAAGTATCAATGTGATGCCGTGTAATCCATGCATCGGACTTACCGATGTTTCTGGCGCGAACTAGAGCCAAGTGCTCCTCGATGTAAGGAGCCACCAATGAAGATTATTGTAAAACCGTGAAATGGGCTTTACGGAATAAATTGTTGTCTACCGTCATTATTGCTTTCCTTCCGAGAGTCCCCTTTTCCCGTAGTCTCCCTTCATGGCGTGATTCAGGTACCCTGATTGGGCAAAGGTCTTCAATAAATTCTACGCAGAATTCAATGACCTCCTCTGTTCCATACCCCTTGGCGATGCTTGCCTCTGGACAAGCACAGTTACGAACATACTTCTTCAGAACGCCCATGTACCTCTCGAAAGGAAACATGTTGTGTAGGAACATAGGCCCGAGAATACCGATCTCTTTCACTAGGTGACAAAGCAGATGCGTCATTATATTGAAAAATGAAGGTGAAAATATCAACTCAAAGCTGACAAGACATTGCACCACATCATTCTGAAGGGCTTCTAACCTATCCGGATCGATGACCTTCTGCGAAATTGCGTTCATGAAAGAACATAGCTTTGTTATTGTTGCCCGGACATTGTCTGGGAGGATACCCCTTATTATAACTGATAGCAGCTGTGTCATCAACACGTGACATTCATGAGACTTTAGGTTTGTGAACTTCTTCTCCTTCGTGCTTATTATTCGCTTTATATTCGTGGAGTATCCAGACGGTACCTTGATGCTCTCCAAGCATTGAAACATACTTTCCTTCTCTGCCTTGCTAAGAGTGTAGCTGGCTGGACTCAAGTAATGGCTGCCTTTCTCCTGTGGTTCCGGGTGAAGGTCGCCGCGTTGTTCCATATGCTTCAGATCATTTCGTGCTTCCAGTGTATCTTTCGACATTCCATATACACCTAGCAAGCCAAGAAGGTTTACGCAAAGGTTCTTAGTGAGGTGCATCACGTCGATTGCGTGGCGGACGTCCAAGAATTCCCAATAGGGTAACTCCCAAAATATGGAGTTTTTTTTCCACATCGCCGCGTGACCATCTTCGCTCTCTATAGGCTGGCTGCCAGACCCCTTTCCAAACACTACTTTAAGATCTTTAACCATAGCAAACACTGTTTTCCCGCTGCGATGTTTAGGCTTCGTATGGTGGTCCGCCGTATGTTCAAAGTGCTTGCCTTTCTTCCGTACCGGGTGGTTTGCTGCAAGGAATCGACGATGACCCATGTACACAACCTTCCTACAGTGCTTAAGATACGTACTTTCTGTTTCATCCATACAGTGAGTGCAAGCCTTGTACCTCTTGTTGGACTGCCCGGATAGGTTGCTAAGTGCAGGCCAATCGTTGATGGTTACGAACAGTAGCGCTCGTAGGTTAAACTCCTCCTGTTTGTCCTCGTCCCACACGGGGACACCTTCCTTCTTCCATAACAGTTTAAGATCTTTGACCAATGGTCTTAGGAACACATCGATGTCGTTACCAGGTTGCTTGGGGCCTTGAATAATAATCGGCATCATTATGTACTTCCTCTTCATACATAGCCAAGGAGGGAGGTTGTAGATACACATCGTAACGGGCCAAGTGCTATGGCCGCTGCTCATCTCTCTAAAAGGATTCATGCCACCCGTACTTAAACCAAACCGTATGTTTCGTGCGTCCTTTTCAAAGTCTTTAAATTTTCTGTCGATGTTTCGCCACTGCGAACCATCTGCGGGGTGTCTCAGCATCCCGTCCTGTTGACGTTCTTCAGCGTGCCAACGCATCATTCTAGCATTCCCCTTGTTTCTGAACAAACGCCTTAGCCGTGGTATTATAGGGAAATACCACATCACCTTAGCAGGAATTCTCTTCTTCGTTAGCTGCCCGTCAACCTCACCTGGATCATCTCGTCTAATCTTGTATCGTAGTGCTTTACAAACAGGGCATGCTTCTAGGTTCTCGTACTCCTCACCGTGATATTGGATACAATCATTCGGACATGCGTGAATCTTCTGAACTTCCAGTCCTAGAGGGCAGACTATCTTCTTAGCTTCGTACGTTGTCTCGGGCAATTTGTTTCCCTCCGGAAGAATGTTCTTGATGAGTTTCAATAAATCACCAAATGCCTTATCACTAACACCATTTTTTGCCTTCCATTGCAAGAACTCCAGAGTGGTATCCAACTTTTTGTGCCCCTGCTCGCAACCTGTGTACAACGACGTTCTGTGGTCCTCTAACATCTTGTCCAATTTATGAGCCCCCTTTTCACTTTCGCAGTCCTCCTTGGCATCCTGCAACATCTGACCAAGATCATCCGCAACGTCGTTATAATCAGCATCTATGTCCTCCTCGCCCGTTTGATTTCCTTCAAATCCACCGTACTGAGCAAAGTCTGGAATATTGTCGTCTTCCACTTCATCTTCTTCCATTTCAACCCCTTGCTCTCCGTGGGATGTCCAACAATTATAGCTTGGCATGAATCCCGACTCAAACAAGTGGAAATGAATAGTCCTGGATGCAGAATACTCCTTCTGATTCTTACACTTATTGCATGGACAACAAATAAAACCCTTCTGCTTGTTAGCTTCGGCCACTCTCAAAAAATAATGCACGCCGTCAATAAACTCTTTGGACCGCCGGTCAGCGTACATCCATTGCCGATCCATCTACATGAAATGAAAAAAAAACGTACACAAATAATCATTCGTACAATAATGACAGTCATACAATAATGATAAAATAATCACAATCTCTTTCAACAGTCATACAATAATGACATATCATTATTCATACAAAAATTATAAAATATTTCACCAAATAATTCTTATTTATTATTTTTTAAGTTTTAAATTCTTTTAATTTTCAATTTAGTTTGTTTTTCTTTTATTTAAGATTAACTTTCACTATATTTTCCTACTCAACTATTTTATAAAACCTTATTTAGCAAATAAACAAAATTTCTATATATTCTTTCTTTTCCCACACAAATTTTCTCTCTCATCAACTTACAACAAAATTTTAGAGACAAAAAAGTGTGTAAAACGTAGCTCCAATTGTAATATGGCCAAAAAAAACATTGGAGGATGAAGTTGCTAACCTTTTAGGCACCTCCGATTTGTATATAATCACCAAAGTAAATTCACTATAAATTTTAGCATGACCTCCCCTCTTTTTTGAAGAAATTTTGAAGCTTGCTCGGGCTGGAGGAGGAAGAAGATATATATAAAGGGGTGGGACTAAAGATCAATCTTTAGTCCCGGTTGGTAACAGATCCCGGGGGGGCCTGACAAGCCCTAATAGCATTTGAACCGGGACTAAAGATGATCTCAAATATGCCCGTTACCCTTTTTAACCGGGACTAAAGATCATCTTTAGTCCCGGTTTTTGTTGCAACCGGGACTATCGTGGAATTCGGCCGACCGACGAAAGATGGTTTCTCCACCAGTGAATTGACATACATACGTTCGTTCGTTCGTTTCGATCAAATCGTCCGCATGAATCGTAACGGCTGCGACTACTTCGACAGTTCAACCAATTTACTACTCCCTTCGTCCCATAATATAAGAGATTTTAAGTTTTTGCTTGTGCTGTTTGACACCTCATCTTATTTAAAAAAATTTAGAATTATTATTTATTTTTTGTGACCTACTTTATTATCAAAGTACTTTAAGCACAAAATTTCATTT
The DNA here is from genome assembly GCA_000338895.3 of Oryza meridionalis. Taxonomy (NCBI): domain Eukaryota; kingdom Viridiplantae; phylum Streptophyta; class Magnoliopsida; order Poales; family Poaceae; genus Oryza; species Oryza meridionalis. Next base: position 3,581,776 of record CM002526.2, read on the forward strand.
TTTATATTTGCACAAATTTTTTGAATAAGACGAGTGGTCAAACAGCGCAAACAAAAACTCAAAATCCCTTATATTATTGGACAATGTTAACAGTGGAATTTGGTAAGCCCAAAGTTACCATCGGCTTAGAGTCAGTATCGTCTTCAAAGTTCTAGAATCAGCCGATGGGAGTCAAGTCGCCACGATGTCGTGTTCTTGGTGGAGTCGGATCAATCAAAGGAAACTTATCTAGAAGAGTCCAAGTTTAAGAAGGATGCGACATGACAGTTTATCTATTAATTAGGCATAGTTTGTTAGTTTCCTTTTATCTTTAGGAAAGTGTGTTTAGTGTCCGATAAGGACTTTATCTTTTCCTTTTTAGTTTCTTTCTTGTCCGACAAGGACTAGTATCTCCCTATGGGTATAAATATGTACACCCGGGGTCTATGTAATCTATCAATCTATTGATCAACAACGCATCGCCACCCTCTTTACCGAGGTTTTTACTTATCTTCCGGCGGGATTTGGGCACCTGACGTGGGGCTGCATCGGCTTTCGATCTCCGGCGAAGGAGTAAGTCCTACGTTCTGTCGGGCCCTGGTGAATCTGTCGGCTACGTTGGTGTTGTTCAAGACTGCATCGATTCGATCTCTTGGATCGCTCTGGTTTGGTTGATATATTTGGCTACCTGATATCTCAATTCTATCTCTAGTTGCATTGTGTTTAGAGACGCATCGGTTTAGTTGGGACTGTCTCGGTTAGGTCTGATCTCCTATCTTAGCCGATATATCACCTACAATCATAATGACGTTCTAAATAGATTTGTTATATCCATCACATTAGACAGATCTATCGGCTCATCGAGTATTAGATTATCATATACAATCTCGTGCTGCATCGGTTAGGTTCGACCTACTAAATTGTTGTTGATAATATAAGTCTTGTTAAGCCGATAGGTTCATGCTAATGTTTTATCGGGGTGCTAACCGATAAGTTATCTGGACGTTGCATCGGCTCATAAGGATTACATATATATACAAGTTGGATTTAGCCGATGACAACAAAGGTTTTACTGTTTAATCTAATCTTGTGGATTTTATGACATCGGACCTCCAGCCGATGTATGCTTTAACCTTCGGATCAATACTTGTTCTACTATATCATATTGTTAGCCGATTGGTTTCTACTGGATTATATTGCTATATTATATTATCATCAGCCGATTGCCTCTATATCATTATCTACATTGGACATGTAGCCGATTGCTTAAACCCTATCGCTATCGGCTGGTATCGGCATCGGCTATTATCGGCTATCGGCTGGAACTACTCCATCGGCTTGTCAGCCGATCGGCTGTTTTGATCTACTATTTGCATATCTTGTCAGTTGCAGGATCAAACTGACTGGCACGCCCGCATCTCATCATATTTGGACCTGCACTAGAACTAATCAGATCTTCCAGGCCGGTGTGTTCGATTTTTTTGGTCAACATTCAGATGTAGTAGTACTCTGAAATCGTTATCGTGTATACGGGAGTGGATTCTAATCCCTCGAGGGGATATCCCCTCATATACCTTTTTCTTCCAAATTCGATGCAAAGAGTTGTGAAAAATTCTGAAAAAAATTGACAATGTAGAGTATAATGATACCTACTAGTCCATCAAAATTCATGTTCAAATTCGATCCACACATCGAGAAACAAAAAAGACAAATTTAGATATAAACAGTACGCTACTATTCATACACTGAATTTGTCTTTTTTATATCTCGACGTGTGAGTTGAGTTTGGACTTAATATTTTGTGAAGTTGTATATATGTGTTGTATGAATGTTGTCAAATTTTTTCAGAATTTTTCATAACCGTTTAGATGGTTTTTGAGCAAATAAGGGAACATCCCCTCGAGGGATTAGAATAGTATTCCCGTGTAACAATGAGTCGTATCTGTTCTCACACGAGCGCATGACGTGACGCTGGTGTTCGCGAATTTGGTCGGTCTCGTCTGCCCATCGATTTGGTCGCGTGGACTGGTAGATTTGATCGAATTCTGCGTGTGACTCCGGCGTTGCTGGGCAAAGCCCAGGAGGTAATTGGGCTTGTGTGCTGATGCCTTTCGGTGGCTGGGCCGCGCGTCCCGGAGGCTTCCCCGTTGTTGTGGAAGGCCATGATGGCCCATGGGCCTTCTTTGATGCTTCCCCCACCAACTCGGCTGATTTGCCCCGTGGAGTCAGATCAGATGCCATCCATTCTCTCAGAAACAAAGGAGGATTTGAACCTGTCATTGAGACCTTGAGTTTGAGTGCGATTCCTACCTTCTTTCGGCCACTGCTTTTAGCAAGAGCACAGTTTTACTTTTGACGACTTGTAGCAAAATACTTCCAAATCCTAACCACAAACTTCAAAAAGTTCCCAACATATTCCAAATCTCGTGGAATAAAATAATAATAAACCCTCCATTTTCTTTCTCTAATTACAATTTAGCACTAGTTCCTTTCGCAATCGAATCTATTCCGAGAACTAATGATAATAAAATTATTTTATGCAAACCCATCTCGAATTCGCGATCCATCCATTCTCTCTCGCTCGCTCGCTCGCTCGCTCTCCCATGGCGCTCCAAACCCTAAACCCGCGGCACGTGCTGCCGCTGCCGCTGCCGCGGCCCCGCGTGCTCCACCGCCCGCCGCCTCCGCGACGGAGGCTGGAGGGGGCGGCGCGGCTGCGGGCCGTGGCGGTGGCCGTCAACGAGGCGAGGAGGCGGTGGCCGCCGGCGGAGGGGGGCGGGGAGGAGGGGAAGGAGACGGACCTCGCCACGCTCGGGAACCTCTGCGTCGACGTCGTGCTCAGCGTGCCCCAGCTCCCGCCGCCGCCGCGGGAGGAGCGGGAGGCCTACATGGAGCGCCTCGCCGCGTCGCCGCCTGACCAGGTAAGGGGCCGAGAGCTTTCGCCTGTTGGGATTGGAAATCTAGGGGCTCGGTTATTCGTCGGGTGAATTCAGCATTAGATGCCGCAAAGCCGGATTTCTTTTGGGAGATTTATAGCTCTAGTCACTTTGGTTTGGTTCAAAATGCTTGTGTTGTGATAGGAAGGATTCAAGCGATCGTATAGTAATTGTATATGCAAATAAATTTGGGGATTGGAAGAAATGTGGAGGCTTTCGATGGGTAATGGAAGGTTAGATGTGCACATCCCATGAGTGTCTGCATTTGTTCTATTTGTGATGAAAATGGGAATGTTCAATGACAATTTAGTTATTTGTTACTCATTCTGCTGCTGCTTGGGGAAGATGGAGAAGCCAGAAAAAAAAAACCAGTTATAAATTGAACAACATTATGATCGATCGATCAGTGCTTATTAGCTATTCTGAACATTTTATCTTTCGTCACTTGGAACAGAAATTTTGGGAGGCTGGTGGAAACTGCAACTTGGCCTTTGCTGCAGCTAGGCTTGGGCTTCGCTGTTCCACACTGGGGCATGTAGGAGAGGAAATTTATGGGAAGTTTCTTCTTGATGTGCTTGAGGAGGAGGGCATTTGTGTTGTTGGGATGCTTGATAACTGTGATTCTAGTGCATGCCGAAATGCCTATGAGACCCTTCTTTGCTGGGTTCTTGTAGACCCATTTCAGAGACATGGATTTTGCAGGTTAGAACTTCATGTTCTCATGCATGCCTTACTGCTCTTATTATTTTCTCCATGAATATTGTCAACTTCAGGTTCAAATTCATATGAGCTAATATTCTTCTTGTTGTACTTTGCATTGCAATTTTGATCTACGCCAGCCGAGCAGACTTTAGTGATGAGCCAGCTTTCAGTTGGATACGTAAACTCCCAGCTGAAACCAAGACGGCTATTCATCACTCCAAAATATTGTTCTGTAATGGCTATGCTTTTGATGAACTTTTCCCAGATGTGATCTCGTCCGCTATTGATTGTGCAATTGATGCGGGAACAGCAGTATTTTTTGATCCTGGTCCTCGAGGAAAATCTCTCTTACATGGTACCCTTGATGAACAGAGGGCACTTGAGCATTCTCTGAGGCTCAGTGATGTTCTGCTTTTAACATCAGACGAGGTTAGATGCCTTACAGTTTTATTTTTGCTTTGTGAGCTTCAATTGTAATTAGTAAAAGCCAAGAGAACCATAAATGGCATGTTTTTTTATAATGATATTTGAGCTGGCTGATCTTGACTTCACATCTGCAGCTTTGCCTTTTCTCCAAACTTAATAATTCAACCATAAACCATTTATGCCAAAATAAGATTAAAGGGTACAGCCTAACACTAATCTGCTTTTGTAAAAAAAATCTGTTTGCTGAATCTGGCCTGTTTAGAGAACAGCGAATCCAATGTGGTGTATTTAGTGTTGTATTCTTGCTTCATTTCACTCATAAATCTGTTTATTGGTTTGACAGGCTGAGTCCCTGACGAACATCAGAAACCCAATCCAGGCAGGGCAAGAGTTGCTGAAGAGGGGGATTCGCACAAAGTGGGTTGTCATAAAAATGGGCTCAAAGGGATCAATCATGGTTACGAAGAGTGCTGTCTCCAGTGCACCTTCATTTAAGGTATGTTTATTCTGCTGATAAAGGATCTTTGTGTAATTACTGCATTTGTCAATATTCACTGTGCTGTACTTCCATTAGATTGACGTTGTGGACACCGTTGGATGTGGAGATAGCTTTACTGCTGCTATAGCTTTTGGGTTCCTCCACAACTTGCCAGCAGTTAGCACACTGACACTAGCAAATGCAGTGGGTGCTGCAACTGCCACTGGCTGTGGGGCTGGTCGGAATGTTGCTCACCTGGATAAAGTATTACAACTCTTGAGAGAATCCAATATCAACGAGGACGATACGCCGTGGAGCGAGTTGATTGAAGCAAGTTCATTCTGTTCTGAAGTTTCAGTGCTGTCTAAGACAGCAGTTAATAGTTTCAGTGACCGCCTTGTGCATGTTCCTACTTGCAATGTGGTTTCCAACCTCCTTTCTATGTTTGAGGCAGTGTCGGAGCGAAGCACAGTTCAGGCTTAATCCCATCTTGAATGGTAGATGGGGGCCCTTTTTGCCATTAAATCATTCATATAGATTCTTCTTTTCCCAGACCGTCACACTGATTTCATGTGACGAGTGATAGTTGGAGGCTGGCCACCAGGGAAAGCTATTTGTTGGAAAGGTGTTTTGGAAGCTATCAGTAAATGTGCAGTAGTGGTCTCGCCTAGAAACATCGTATTTTACCCTAACTTTTGCACTATTTGTTGGAACATGATGTCCCTTTAACTAACCAAGTTATCTTCAACTGATCATCTGTTTGCGCTAATGATATTTTGCCCCTTTCTGGTGCCATCTGTTCTGGTTCTTGAACCGAACTTGTTTTGTTCTGAAGTATCGACCAGTTTATTATGATAACGGAAAATTTTGCCGATGTTGACTGTAGCCAAGACAACACTTTGCAAGGTTGCTCCCTTTCACGTTACTGCAAAATTGTGCTGATCAATGGCAGCAAGTGTAGATACTAGCTGACTGTACACGTCCGAGATTGTCATGGAGATCTGATTGTCTCAGCCTCAGAGGTGACCTGATGCCAGCACTCCTGCGACTGCTATAGATTTTCAACATTTTCAAGCTCATCTTGACTACAGATGGTCTCCAGCAACTTCTGGGCTTGGTTGGATAAATTCAAGAGTGTATGAACTTATCTGACATGAACAATAGCTGGTTTACTAAGTGAACTCCTTCCTCATCTCGGCAAGAGCCGGAAACTATAATTACAGCGAAGAGCTTACTCCTAAATCCTAATAACAATAACCGTTTCAATTTGTACAAGAAAGATCTCATCCAACAAGATCGGTGTGTATATAATCTGTGTTCTCCCATGTTATGTTCAGGGAGATCAGGTCACAAATGACCATCTGTCAAATCTCCGAGCGAGATGCCACCATGAAGGCATCATGGTGCTGTAACAATCAGTGGCAGCAACTTCAGATCTGCAAAAGAGACCGAATCAGGATCTCTTGATTACAAAAGGTGATATAAGTGAACAAAGAACAAGGCCTAACATTTCATAACTAGCGTGATTTTATGCATACAAGGAAAAGTATTTCTCTAAAAGAAGGGGAAATATGAAGATTAAATAATACTAAGTCAATGAAGTTGATAGAGTAGCTACTGCTGAAAATGCAGATTCAAAAGACACTTTAGTGTCCTTTTAGTTAACCATGCATTCTAAGGAACTTTGACGAAAGTAGAGGATCGTCAATAAAAACTCTGATGGCACAGTTCAAAGCAGATATTTGCAATGTACTCCCTCCGTCCCATAAAAAACCAACCTAGTATTGAATGAAACGTTTCCTAATGAATCTGGACAGGAGTTTGTACTAGGAAGAAATTATCTAATAATAGGTTAGCTTTTTGTGGGACGGAGGGAGTACAAGAGTAACCTATTGCATGTACATCATGGAAGCAATGTTCATATTAACTACTATTATGGTCTATTGTTACCTTCAGAGATTAATTATGAGATCATAAAACTGCCGTCTCTCTTTGCGCAGTCATGATTCTTCGCAACTCTCTCAAATGGGCAGTAATCTCTTGAACACATTGTACGCCATCATCACTACATTTTAGAGAGCTTAATATCTGTTTGAGAAACTTTTGATCTGTTTCAAGTGCCGTGAATCTAGTATTTAGAAGTGAAATCTCATGTTTAACGCTCGTCATAGAATTGATTCTGCCATCATCTAGGTGAGAACATGAGCCGGAATCAACACTTTGATTTTCATCAATTCGTTGAGAAGAAACCGGCTCACCGCTCCAGTGTTCCGGATGCAATACTGACATGTTCTGTAGACTATCATATGTGCCACCAAAATTATGCCTATCTGTGGAAGACATGCCCAGTGTTTCCTCCAATTTGCTCAAGGATTCCAAAATATTTGCCTTTTCATCCTCAAAATCAAACATGGTATCCCTCATGAAATCTGAACTATCCAAGACTCCAGATGCCTTATCTCCATCAGTAAAATCAAACTTGCAACCAAATGGTTCATGAAGCCTCCGATAATTGTCAAGTTCAGCTTCCAGGTCAAGCATTTCTTTCTCCCTTTCTGTAAGCAAGTCATTTAGCCTTTCAATTGCTTCTTGGTCATGATCAGCCTGCTCCTCCATCATCCTGAGGTACTGAAGTGCCTCCATGTGCATTGAAGCCTTTTCTTCCTGCAATCTATTGATCATAGCCATTGCTTCACTCGCAGCCACCGCTGAAGCACTCCGCTCTGCCTCAAACTCCTTATAAAGGATACTCATTTTTTTCTTGCCAAGCTCAACCTTCTGCTTCAGGCCTTCGAGTGAGGTATCACCTTCATCTTCACTAGTAGCATGGACATCAAATGGTTCCATATTTGAGTAGTTAGTCTCAAGAAATTGTCTGCTCCCAGTGGCATCATATTGTTTATCATCAATCTGTGTGATTCTAGGACTAGCGGCCACCTCACTCCAAGGACCATCAAAGCCTCGCGCAGAAGACATCTGGGACAGGAATGTCTTGACTTCTTGGTTAGTTCTTGAACTGTTATCCTTAGCAGAGATTATTTCAGACCATCGAGGAGATTGAAGGTTGCTTCTACGACGAGAAGCACTCTTCATACTGTTTTTGCGGTTGATACGGGCATCTAAAACTGAACTCATTCCTGCATTTGCAGAAGCAACAAAACCCTTAGCAACTTCCTCGTCAGGGCTTCCTGAAATACCTGCTGAATCGCCAACTTCCTCAATACCAACCAGAAAAGCTACAGAACAAATTTGACATACTCAGATAAATTCAAATTATATAAGGATTGCAGCATTTTGGATAAAGATACATACTTTTCTCTTTCGGAAGCTCTGCGCAAACTTGTTGAGGCACAATCTTCGGTTGCACGTCATGATTGTTTCCACTTACATTGACATTGCTCAAGCTAATTTCCCTCGAACCTTGCGCAATATGCTCTGAAGATTTCGCTGCACTAACAAGGTTGGAGCCAGTGGCCACATTGTCAGTTTTTGCTGCAGTACTCACTGGCACAGGAGCGGTATTCATCGGCTCTTCAAGAACAACATTCTCAGAAGGATGCATGGACAAGCTGTTGGTGTCACTGATCATAGGTTGTAGTTGCGAATCATGAAATAAGAAGTCTCTGCTTCTCTGCGTAGCTTTGTGAATCATTGAATTACCATCTTCATCTTCATCATCATCCGAGATGCGGTTCTCAGACTCTGACTCATGGCGGACATTCAGCTTACTGTAGCCTCCATAAGACAAGTCCTCAGAACCTTCATCTGAAGAATGCCCTACACTAGTCATGTCTATGCTTCTCTCCTTCACTGTGCTCACATCATCTGGAACTATGCCATTTGCAAGCTCAGGTAGCTTGTGTGCATGCCGTGTCTTCTTAAACGGCTCTGAACAACAAGAACATAAATGTGTATGCCTAGACCTCGGTTGAGAATTCACCTTGTCCTTATTTCTCATGCTCTTCAGTTTATTGGGCTTACCATCCAAACCAGCACATGAAAGTAGGCACCTTTCACACAGATCATCAGCGTGTGCGAGCTTGTTGTGACTCTGGCAATACTCCAATTGCGAGATTTCCAACTTGTGTGCAGCACAGATCAGATCTTCAGAGAACCAGGTGTTTCCATGCAGGAGGCGATCCAACCTTGAGCACAAGATGCACGGTGGTCGTAGGCTCCAGATGCGTGCAAACCTTGTGGCCGTGAATGACACCACGGCGGTCACAAAGAGCATTATGATCAGGCTGCATTCGCTGAAGGCATGGCACAGCACAGGCCAGAATTGCCGTGCAAAGTCCGGCGACCTTGCACGAGCCTTCGCTGCCATCGAAGATCAATGCACCGCTGATTTGCATGTAGGTTGATTAAAAATCAAATCCTTCCCACAAAATGCCTATTAATGCGGCACGAAGATAATCAGATCAAAACACATTGTTGAGGAGGAAGCGTTTGTAAAATCATGGTCACCCATACCAACGTGTGGTTCCAGAAGATGAGGGCCTTTCACCTAGAAAAGTTCACAATGCTACAATGCAGCAGTACCTTCAGCTGCGCTAAGCCAAGAACGGGACATTTTTTCTTCATATGCCAATGATCATACAGATAGATCGCAATAACCTAATCTTTTTACCAATTGGAGCAAGGATCCAATCTTCCCTGCAAATAATTGCACAGATGAACATGCAGGGTGTCATGTACAAACAAAATTGTTCAGAATAAAAGAGTATATCTGGAACGTACCAATGCAGCAGATCTTCAACCAAGAAGCTGCGATTCCCATAATCACCAAATCTGGAGCATATTGGAGAGGAACAGAACAAATCCGTGTAGTAAAGATCAACCAAAAGGCCCAGAAATAAAAAAAAAATCCCCAAATGAAATTTGGAAGAAAAAAATGGTTCTTGGTAGCACAGAGGAGGCAAAACGATTCTCTCCTCACACTGTACGATTGGAGAGGAGAGAGAAGAGGGGAACAGATGTCCTCCATCTCTTCCCAAAACCCCGCATTTGTCTCTAACCTTTGCATGTTTTTTGAAGGCAATCCTTTGCATGTGATGTGAGGCTGAGAGATTTAAGCATAGCCTCACGTTATGGTAAAGAAAACCATCAAAGCTGATAAGGAGCCAGAAGAACTGAACTACTGAAGAAATAATGGCTGGTTCATTTTATTTTCAAATAATTCCCTGAAAATTTGAGGCAATGAACCAAAGACACTAAAGTTTGATAATCAGATTCTGCAATTCTGAAAATGTAAGAGCTACAGGTGCTACTATTTTAGAAAAGAAAATCCTTAAATAATAGAACTAGTACTCAGGCATGGAGACCAGTGTTCCAGGACCTCCACCTTGTGTGGTCCGGTTAGTTGCAAACCAATCAGCTTATTCTTCGCAGACATGGGTATGCGACAGATCACCGTGCCCATAAGGAATATAGCATATGTAACATGTTCCTCTCTACAATCTTCCAATAGAAATTCCTACCCTACATCAATCAAGAAACTCTCCCATGAGACTCTGTCATAAAAAGAGCCAGCCAAACTGCCAGAACCTGGCATTACTATTCCATGATTCACACGGCCATCTTTGACCTTCATGATGAGCTAAGAGAAAAAGGATTAGTAGTTCAGTACGGGTTACACCTGCACAATCCCAATTAACTATTGGATTCAGTCACCTGGGTCTTTTTTCACAATCTCCACATCAAATCCATTTGCTCAAGCTAGATCTCTTTCACATCCCCACATAAAAAGCTCTCTTTGTTGTTGCAGAGCTGCAGGTTGCCCGCATGGACAGTTTCTTAAGTGCTAAGATTGGAATCAAAACAACTTGGCAATGCAACACGGTACATGCAAAGCAAAAGAAATCCTTTGCTTGCGAATAAAATCATGTACCACGCATGCAAATGTCACAGCAACAGCTGTGCGTTGTGAATTAATTTCAACAGCTTAGCTTATATAGTCATGTATGCATTGCATCCACTTGGTTAATCATAATACTCATATAGCTTGCTGAATGCTGATCTCTTGTCTGAGATGATCCTGTGAATCTAGATAACTAATTAAGTGGCTGCCCTTAGCTGCTAGCAAGTGGTCATGAGCTCATGATTTGCTGACGTGTTCATGTTGGAATAGATGGCTATGTCACGTCTTGCAAGTTTGACTTGGATTACATAGCATCGTCGGAGTGAGTGCACTAGCCAGTGGTTAAGACCAAGGCCTTATTTACATAAAAAAATTTAGCCAAAAACATTACACCAAATGTTTGGACACATGCATAGGGTATTAAATGTGAGGAAAAAATCAATTGCATAGTTTGCATGTAAATTGCGAGACGAATCTTTTGAGCCTAATTACGCTATGATTTAACAATGTGATGCTACAGTAAACATTTACTAATGACGAATTAATTAGGCTTAATAAATTCGTCTCGCAGTTTACAGGTGGAATCTATAATTTGTTTTGTTATTAATCTACGTTTAATACTTAAAATATATATCCGTATACTTCAAAAACTTTACATCCAAAAAAAACTAAACACACCCCAAGTAGCCAGTACAGTTTAGGTTAGATGAACCGTTGTTCATCCAAGCTGTAAATGTGAAAGCAACAAGGTGCCAAAAGAAGCATGTGGACTTGTATGCCATAAGGCTGCTCAAAGCAGTGTCATCTGCCGTGAGCTAACAGGTTGCCCCTCCATATATATATATAAGCTCCTAGCTTATACATGAAAATCTCTCCATCTCTCTGTCTCCTTCTCATTCATTCATTTTTATGGCAGTTGAGGGGAATGTTGTCTGGTCCGAGACCTAACACCGGGCGGAATGGCGGATTCAGCTGCAGCTAAGCAAAGCGAGGTGGGGGGTTTCGGACCAGGCTTCATTCCCCCCAACTCAACTGTTTAGTTCTTCGGCTTCGGCACAAATCGGCGGGCGACGGCTGCCAGCGTGAAGCTTCTGCAGGTAGGACGACGTTTCGCCGTGCAGCCAGCCGTCCGTGTTCCATCCACCATCACCATGCATCGATATATATCTTTCATCTCGCCCACTGGTAAGTGCTCTCCATTTCCTATATATAACGCTAGCTCGGACTCGGTTGGATGTGTACATATGCACCGAGGCCAAGCGATCAACGTACGTGTAGTGCTAGTTGATGTTGTTCATTCCATGGTTGTGTTGGAGTACCAGTGGCCTTCCGTCATCTTCGTCTTGGTAAACTTGCTGGTGGTCAAGTTCTTGGTTGCTGGGAGTTTGAAAAAGGTTCAGAAACTCAGCATAATGGTGTTCTCGTGTATATACATACGAGGCCTTTTAATGTGCTTGAGAGGTACCTTGGGTACCTCCCTTTCCAGTAAATACGCACCGTTGATTCAATAAGAATATTTTGAAAATAAAATTATTAAAAACATGGGTAGTTTAGTAATAGCTCTTAGCCATAACTGCACATCTACTTTTCAGGCATCAGTTGCTCACATAAATTAAATTAACCTGCATCTCCAGCTCATGCATGGAGCTTATCCAAATTTTCAAAATGATCGTTAATTTGTTCCCATTTCGCTGAGCATAAGGCATGACAAATTGATATGAGAATTTTTTTTTCTGGGAACAATACTAGAATCTGATCATATAGATTGAAGGGAAATACACAATTATTGATTAATTACTTAGTTTATCATTAATTACATGACCAGTGTATTAAATACGTTTTGTTTCGTTATAATAATAAACTACGCATCAATTAACTTGTGTTTCCTATAAAACAACAATTTAGTATTGTTTGACTATGTTAGATAATCAAGTGGTATTTATCGCCTGTTACACAATCTACAGGTGTTCACTTTTTTTCTTCTTGTGAAAATATTAAGCATTCGCATGTTTAAGTGCACTTCTCCAGCCCCCACAATCAACTGACGTGAAATTTGGGAATGCAGTGGCACAACATAGTTAATTTCCATAACCTGGTGCATACGTATAGCATACTATCAAAAGAAAAAAAAACATACACCGTGATTTGCCTTCTCTCAGTCATCTAATTTGATAAGAGGCACACAATCTATAAATTAGGTACCTGGCCCACTTTTTTGCTACCTTTCCTAACGTACCTTTGTTTGTAGACCGTTAGATTTTAATTGATCAATGGACCAGATAACTTCCAAGCACAGGAGAAGCTCTCTATACATTAACTAGGTGAAACCCCGCGTATTGCTGCAGGAATTTAATATAAAGATATATATGGAAACATTATGTGAATTATGTTGGATGATAATTAACATGTTTGTGTTTGAAAAGCTCTTAAATTATAAAAACTATAAAGATATAGCATGTTTGCATGATGTTTAAATGTAATGATTGTTAGTGGATGATGATATGGCATCTTGTTAATTAGTGGATGATGATGTGGCATCTTTGCATGAAGATATACATTGAAACATTATGTGAATTATGTTGGATGATAATTTAACATGTTTGTATTTGAAAAGCTCTTAAATTATAAAAACTATAAAGATATAGCATGTTTGCATGATGTTTAAATGTGATGATTGTTAGTGGATGATGATGTGACATCTTATTAATTAATGGATGATGATGTGGCATCTTGTTAGTGGATGATGATGTGGCATCTTTGCATGTTAAGCTTAAGGAGTTAGTGGAGGATAACTTTACACTAAGATATGATTTGGAAGTTGTTCACCCGTTAAGGAATTAATGAAGCTTCACTAGATAGTCTATCCGATCCCTCATTATTTGCTAATTAAGCCTCTACGTGGATAGAGGGAAGAGAGGCTGGAGAGGGAAGAGAGATTAATTAGGACATGATAAGCAACTTAAAGTCCCTTTTGGCACCTATAATCATAGCAGCTGATAGTAGTAACAAACAAAGTTAAGGCCAGTGCAGCAGCATATATGCTATCAGCTGCTAGGTGGGCGTGTGGGCAATGATGGTAAACAAAGGGCTTGATCGGTTCGTGTCGTCCTCGTTACGAATCTTTCCGATCATGGAAAGATCGCTTCCAAGATTTTCAGTAGACTACTAGAGTAACTAGACTACATGCATGTGTGACAACTGAAGCATCTCTGCAAAGCCATGCCGTTGCCGACACCGTTAGGTGGAGCCGAAGCACCAAAGCATGCAAAGCCCCTCACGTATGCAATCATTCCTCTTTTATGCTCTCTTCTCTCTAATTAGCTAGCTAAAGAAAATACTTAGTTTTAAGAGCAAAGGTTGAAAAAAAGGAGGCTTAGTTGATTAATCAAAGAGTTCAAACTGAGATTGGTCACACCAGAAAGATTCAACACAAAAGAAAAACGTGAAATCTATTTCGAGAGCGCTCTTGGTTTACCTCTATAGCGCGACACATCTCAGAGCCATCTAACTGTGCACGTCATCATGATGTCCATCCACGTGGGTGTCTTTTTCCTTTCAAATAAAGTTCACGTGGGTGTCTTTTTCCTATTCAAATAAAGTTTCCTCTCAAATTATTTATCCTATCTACAATCCGATTACACCATTGTGTTTGTTACAATTAAATCTTCACAACAAGATCTTACATGATTATGTTACGATGAAAAAATATTTATATTTATAAATTACTTTTATTATATATTATCATATATATAAGTTACTTTTAGATTTGACTAAATTACTTCTTAGACATATAAAAGTAAATTTAATAAAGTCTAAAAGTAATTTACATATATTCTAAAATAACTTAAAACAAAACGGAAGTAACTTTGTCACGACATTAGAAGTAAATTTGTTGTAGAGATAAAATATGACTTTTTAGTTAATTCCATAATCTGTGCTGATTAATTTAATTTCTAGATAGAGTCATGTTTTTATCTTTACAATGGATTTACTTCAAATGATATACCAAAGTTACCTTCGTTTTATTCTAAGTTACGTCTATAATATATATAAAATTACTTTTAGACTTATTGAATTTACTTTTATAGTTTAAGAAGTAACCTAGTGAAATCTAAAAGTAATTTAGACATATCATAAAAGTAAATTTGTGATTTTTCATCAAAGTATAATGATGTGAGATCTTGTTGTAAAGATTTAATTGCAACGAACACAACGGTGCAATCGGATTATAAATCGGATAAGTAATTTAAGAGAAACTTAAACTATAAAAAAATATATAGATATTGAGTGTACTAGTAGCTTTTTTTTTGAAAGAAGGATGTCTCTCTTTAACAGTATCCAGCTAGCACTCTCGGTATAGTTGCATCCAAAGAAAAAAAGATATGCTAATCAATTACCTTGATCTAACCGTTCAACCAGCATCTGAACGATCTCATCAACCCAGCGCTTTTTTGAGCATTGGCTTTATTCCTGCGAGTGATGCTTCATGCTTGTACGTGTGATCTGAGAAAAAAGAGGGCCGTGTTATGACAACGATGTGACCTACAGTAACAAAGAGTTGATAAACATATCATTTAGAGAAACAACTCGTCATATATCAAGAAAGTGACAAGACGAAACAAACAGCGGGTTGATGGTAATAGGGCAAGGAAAAGAGTGACGGCATGATCCATTTTTTCCGCCGAACTTTTGACTAAAAAGTTTTGGTGAGTGACGAAATTTCTCAGGAGCAATGAGGGGATTGGGTACTGCTTGGAAAGACTTTACAAGGCTGCGTGCGCAGCCCACCGTGGGTACATTTCGAAGATACCGTCATTTGATCATCTCATACAGCTTTAGGTTTGCAGCATTTTTCAACTTGAAGCGTGGGCAAGTGCCTTTCCCTCTCGCATCACGTGTTTGCAAGTCTAGGTACAGGTCCTGGTTGACATTGCCTTCTGCCATTGTGGCTATGTGCCCTGTATAGCCACATGACAGTTCCGAGCAGTACCTTCACATATGTTCTGAATCGGCGGCAGTATAAATACTCAAATTTTTTCCCAATTTCCAGAAAACCACTAACAAGTTTTCCATAAACTAGTCATCATGATTAATGTACTAATGCATATATAAGGGAAGGGGGGGGGGGGGGGTCAACTTACCGTGCCAACGCCGTTACGCTGCCAATCTGTATGGGCATCGCGGAGCAATTGGCCTGAGATCTATCTCCCGCGGTTGGGGCAGACATTGGCGAAGTGGGTAGGGTCACCGCAGATGAAGCAGCTGCCGTGCACGGGCTCGCCCGTCGCCGCAACGAACATCATGCCATCAGCATTACGTCCCCTGCCCCTCCTGCCTCGCCCTTGGGTGCCGCCTCTCCGCCCTGCAGATGCAGATGCAGATGATTGCCTGCTGCTACTGCGCCCGCCCCGCCCACGCCCGCCACGGCCCCTCGGCGCAGAGTTCTCCACATCGTCTTCCCATCTGCGTTGCACACAGAGACATCAGGCAAGGCAATGCATAGATAGCTAAAACAAACCCCTATAATTGACAGCTCTTTTCGCATCATATTCCTTATTATGTTTTTAGCTATTTAACTTGATAGAGATTAGAGCAAAATATCACACACCAGGGGGAAAGCTAAGATAAATCTGTTTATTGCCTAGTTCGGAATAGGAGTATGTGCACATAAGATTTATGAAAAACATAACTGAGATAGCTGCATAACTAGTGATACTCTGCATGCTTAGATAGTTTCAACTGGATAGATCAGATGCAAATGCACCCTGCAGATCAATATCGTATGATAAAATAACACTGTTACTAAAAGGATTCACATACGCGAAAAAGCCGCATGCAAGATTCTGGCATTTATAGAACTTCCTCCCCCTGTTAGCCTCTGTATTAGCAGTTCGCAATACGCAGGGTTCTTGACATGATGTGCACTGTACTTGACCTGCGTGTGAAAATAGCTCAAGATCAAGTCATGAGCTTGCATTACCTCTTTTTTTTCATTGCCAGGCCAGCTGAAGATTGGCTTGCATAACAATTTGTAGACATTACTGAGTAGTACAGTCACCTGATGCATTTCCTGAGCTTTGGGTATGGGTTGAACGAAAACCTTGAGGATTCACAACAGGTGTTTGTCCGTTAGTAAATTGAGCGGCTGGATGAAAGCTAGTATGTAAATCTTGCCTTGAAGACCCCTGCCTTACACCACTTGCAGTCTGGCTCTGATTTCTTGCTGTGAAACAACAAATATGATCATAAAATATACATGTTTTTTAGCAAAAGACAACAAGGCCTACTTTTGATATAGTAAGCAAAACATGGGAGACAAAATAAGGTGAATCCACAAAACAAGCCTGTTTTAGATTTTATATATTTTTGAGTTGCAATAAGCATAAGATTGCGATTACCCCTAATGAATCAAATTCTTTACATCTTGACTTGTAGCGGTTAAAAAGATGAACTCAACATTTTGCAGATACCTGGTGTTGCAGTCTGGTTATGACTTCCAAATCTACTTAATTCCATGAGCTCTTTGAGTATGTCATCACATCCACCAATACAACCTATAACAGCATGAAATATGTCCGAATCACCTTAGTATGTAACCAAACAAAAGATGAGAACGTGTTAAGAGGAAAGAAGGATTTGTTTTTTGGTCATATAAGTTTTAACTGAAAAACTAAAGTGAGTATGGAACTTCAATTGAAATAGGAGAGTATACCGAGGTGATCGACATCAAAATTTGGTGGAATATCCCTTCGGCGAAACTTAAATTGAATCTTATAAACCGGACCTGTAAATTTAACAGATTATCAATATTCAAAGGAGAATCAGCAAAGGAACAGTCCATCAGTGAAAATCATTGATCATACTAGTGGTACAATTTCAATAATTGGGGAACTAAATTATCCACCTGGAGCACAGGTAGGACAAACTTGATCAGTCACAGCAGCCTCTGAAAGAGATCGTGGGAGCCAAACTACATTTCTACACTGAAAGTTCAGGAAGACTATTAATATCAAAATTTTCGTCGGAGTTCAATTATTTTGGCTGCATTATTAGTTCCATATGCTCTTTTCTGGCAAGATTAATGAATTGTTTCTTATTTCCCTTTTTACTAACAAGAGGTCTGGTAACTAAGCAAAGCACACATGTTACTCACTTGAGGGAAGCCCCGACACCCAACCATAAATTCGCCAGTCTGAGGAAAGATAAGCAAAGCTCAAGCATGGACATAGTGCGACACTTCCAATATGCCTAAGCTTCAGAACCATTTCAAGAAAGAAAAGATGTATGTGAAGATAATTTACCGGCCTTTGCTTCAGAAACATTTCAGATTCATTGCATGCAGCACATGGTCTCACAGTTTCTATGGAGTTCTGTGTCTCATTGACCGGTCTACTTGACCTAGATCAAAAGTCAAAGTGAAGCTAGAAATTTGTAGCAATGAATGAAGAAAGCCAAATGGATCCAATCAAACCTTGCAAAGAATGTTCCCATTGCATCAAAGAGTTTCACCTTGTTTGCCCTTGCCTGCATTATACCAATGATAAGTGGTTAACTACTACAAACTCAGAGCAATTCAATAGATGATGAACAGTTTCTATGCTTCACTTCCTGCGCCATATTGTTACTTTTATACATACATAAAAAAGAACTTACATCAAGAAAACAAGCCTTCATTTGCTGCAAACAATTCTCAAGTACTTCTGATTTACTCTTTGTACCAATGCTAACTGATTTCATATCAGCTTCCATCATTGATCTTAAATAAGGTTTCCAAAGCTCATACCTAAAATTACTTAAATTATTTCAAGAAACCAAACATATTACATGGGTTCAGTAAGTGAGGTTTAAAAATCAACTTACCCCATTTCATCGTAACCCATCACCAATGCCTCGCCCTGCATTTACAGAAAAAAGAAACAAAAGACACATGTGAAATTAGCAGATGAGCTTCATTTTCAGTACAATGGAGAAAAAGTATCTCATGGACAAGTACTATCTGCACTGGAGAAAAAATATATTACAGAGAACAGTATTTCCTGTGAACTGGATAAATATATTTTACAACCCACTAAACTTTTAGCGCATTTGACACTTTGGTGCTGCTGGTCTGTTGGATGATTTGGAAGGAGAGAAACATGCGAGTATTCCAGAATCAGAGCCGAACAGCGGGGTTTCTTTTTGCCGCAATTAAAGACGAAGCGGCGATCTGGAAAGAAGCTGGGTTTTCAATGTTTTAGGAGAGTAACAACCTTCTGTAACTTGTTTTTTTTCTTTTTAGGAAGTTGCCGCTGTGGCAACATCCTTTCACTTCGACAGCCTCTTGTCGAAGTCTGAAACTTGTATGTGTAAATACTCCTTTTCTTAAGTAAATTTGGTCCATCTATCTTAGGCCGGCCTGGCTAAAAAACCCATTAAACTTTTGCCGGGTCGGCACAACCCCCTAAACTGTCTTATCAGGACTAGTCCAATAGAAATCACAGAAGGTATATGTAATGGAAATAAACAGAATATGTCATTAGAAGTAATACTTTCAGCTATTTTCTCCAAAAGTGTGGATGCATTACGTATGACTATAAGCATGAAAAATGTTGATGAATCTGACATTCAAAAGAAAAGCTTAACACAAGGGAAGAGACGTCCCAAAGGCATTGCATTTAAGGTCGAGAAAAGGCCCCAAAAGCTGGGTCTTACTCATACGGGAACTCGTTGACACAGCCCGTGTCTTAACCTGTACTTTAGGGGAACACAACAACAAGGGGCATTTTTTTTCTGTGAGAACCAAGGTTCAAGCCCTGGTTGGTAGCCCTGGTTCTCAATAGAACCCTTACTTTCGTACCAAACAACAGTGCCCACATGATAATAAGAGATTTCTTCAGAAAAGCAATGGAGTTGTTGTGGTAAAAAAATCATCTGGGCAACATGCTACTACAGAGTATTATATTTGAAATGGGAATTCTGTTTATTTATCTTCTGTTATGACTTATGGTATGACAATCTGCACACAGGCTTAATATAATTCTCTCAATGCGGGCAAAAACTTATATTCAGAATATTCTAGCCAGGTAATCAAACAAATTGTATTATCATAAGATGAGATTAGATAGCTGAAGTTCTGTTAGATGCCATGTCATAATAACACTAACATGTAAATAATTGCAAACAATGAATATTGTGCTACATGCAATGGTCTAATGAAAACTTAGTTGTGATGAAACATACTAGATTTGTTGGGGAGAACCGTGTATTTGCATCTTTGGTTGCATAACAACGGTCAAGTAACTTTTTTATGTGATCATGCATCGTTGCATCAGTGCCAATTCCTGCCTGGAAGCGAAAGGAGTCAATCAGTCAAATATTTTAGTGGCACAACTCAATATACATATGATATTGCCACAAGAAAATATTATGTTGCAGATTGACAAGAAGTGTACTTTATCCATACAGCCAAGGAGGTCAGCTTCAGCAAGCAGAGGAGGTGGGCGAGTCATTCCAGAATCAAGCGTTAAAGTTGTTGGAACAAACTGCAAAGTCATCAACTCCTCATGGTAAACAACTAAAAAGCAACCAGAATATTCTTTCAAAAAAAATGAACAACTGATTCATATATACTGCAGTTACTAAATATTGAGCAAGCAATGCATACAAATTGTAGCGACTAATACACTGCTATACAGAATTGCACAGTTTCCCTATAAATCACCAACTGTTACAACATATCAGAAGGATCAATTTTTTAATTGGGAATATAAAATTACAGTCATCCTTAAATTGCAGGCTTTTATAAGAACATTCCACACAGGTATTTTTACCCACATAGCACAGAAGACACTATAAAATGAATGAGAAAGTGTTGGTACAAATGAAGCAAACCTGTTGTCCAATGATGTATGTCGGAAGTAATGTACCGCCCCATGAGTCAAACCGATATACGTCCAAATAATTTTTCTAGAAGAGAGTATATAACATATTTTATAGGACATGCAGAAAAGGAATTTTGCCATAATTAACCCAGAAATGAAATAATCCTATTGCACTAGAACTAACGTTAGAAAGGAAAATGTATTTTACTACTATTAAATTAAAGACACTGCATTCCTGAACTCCTGGGCACAGCATTTCCACCTGTACCAGCAGAAGGTTCATTTCCTAAATATGCTACCTAAATACCTGGCAATGTAAACAGTTAAGCATATTGGCTGTGTAATTCACTTTCTATTTAAATGCTCCTCCTTTCTTTCCCTTCCAATAAATATCAAAGCAGTTAAAGTACATCAAAATTGGCAAAGTTAAATTTTTCATGAGTTCTAGCATTTCATTCTTGTTTACTGACTACACATTTTATCATCCATTATTTTTCCCTTTCCCAATAAATATTAACTGCAGTGCACCACAACTGGCACAGTTAATTGTTTTATGATTTTTTTTTCAGAACAATGCTATTAAAGAACCAATTGATGTAAACTAGAGGAATGGCAACCCAAGACTCACATTGAAGCTTCAACACAAAGAAGACGCTTCTCAGAGCTTAAGAGTTAAGACTATGTCACCTCTGTACATAAGATCAAGTTGTTTCTATTACTGATTGAAATACACTTTCTCCTACTCTTGTTTACCAGATTTATTAGTGGAGCAAAGTGTTTAAAGAACTAAAGAACAAGCAGAATTAGAGGTATAGGATATGTAACATATTTACATGTCCTGTATGGATACTGCCTATTTACACGTTTGTAACACCTATGAAACAATAGACGATTCCAGCAAGGTTTGAGGATGCTCACAGCAAGAACAACACGCCCTGATGCATTGAACTGTTCACCAGCAATGTCAATTTCCACAGTTGTTTCAGCTCCAACTGCAGGTTGGGAGCAACAAGCAAGGAAATGGCGAACAACAAGCTCATACAATTTCTGGACACAAGAAGACAAATATGAAGAGTTTTATTACACACTTGTAGAGCATAAGAAATACTGCCTTTGAAAAATATTAAAAATGCTATAGTATCTGCTATATAGGAAAGACACATACTTTGTGATTATCAGTCCAATTTGTTTCCCCAGCTGAAAATTTTGTTGGATGAATAGGAGGATGTGCCTTGTCATCGTGACCACCATTGCTGGGGTTTCTCCAAAGTCTTGCTTCAGGATCCAAAAGACGCTGAGCATATGTTCCCCAATTTGGATGAGCCACTTGTTCATGTATGATGGACTACATCAAAAGTACCCAAACATGTCGGAAAAAATAGATATATTCTTTTTGAAAAAACAAACAAACAAGGGAAGGTTAAAATGGTATAACCATCGCAGGTATTTATCAGAGTGTAGAAAACGCTTTTAATATTTTCTAGTGGCATTTCATGAATGACATATGATTAGAATTTTATAAATCAAATATTTAAACATGACGGGGATCATCATGTGTTAGCATATCCACACAAAATGAAAAGGGGACCCAATTACCAAAAAAAAGTAACAAACCAATTACTCTCTCCGTTCCCAGATATAAGTATTTATACTTATAGGTTGTTTAGAAAAGATTAAGGGTTTAGGGGAAACTCAAATGCCCTTGCTTGGATTCCCTCCCAATCATCTGACTGGCTGAAATTGCTTAGATTCCCCTACTTTGAAAACTGTGTCCAAGATAATGCTTATATTTGTGTACAAAGTTTGAATTGCTATAAATGCTTATATTTAGGAACAGAGGGAGTATTTGACTTTGAGAACATGTTCTTTATCATGTAAATTATGTAAAAATGAAAGTTATAGGTGCAAATATTCAAAAACATGTAATCCGAGTCATCAAACCATGAAATAAGAATGGACAAGAGGAACTAGTAAATTTGAAAACATACATGTAGGTCAGTGTTTGGAGAGAAGTTATCAGTCTCTGTCCTGGGATAACTAATAAATCCAGCTTGATAAAGTTCCTCAGCCACCTGATATAGACAGGACAAGAGAGCACTCAGCAAAACAATCAGTTCAGTGATATGTGCCCATAATTGGCTAGCAAAACTGTTCTAGGTATACAAGGTTACCAAAATAGAATTATTTTTAACACCTTCATTGTGTGCTCGGAACTCATTCTGAAGTACCTAGAGGCACGTTTCTGAAGCTCTATGGTACTTAGTGGATATGGGGGATATTTTAGTTTCTCTTGATTCCTTACATTTTGCACCTGCAGGGAAAAAATACAACTAAACTGGTACTTTTGTTCTGTCATCAAAGATACTTATCGTTATTATTTCATGAACACTGGTGTTGAAATAAAAGATGTCAAGGGCTCACTGTCGCCATTGGTTCTTCAACACACATTTCATAGATCACAACAGCAGATGAGTAATCAAACAAATGACCACGTCTGCCAAACAAGAAATAATCTCAGATGACATTTGTAATGAAAGAATCAGTACATGTCGACTGCATCTTACATCCAACCAAAAGATGCAGTGCCTTCATCTGAAGTGTGGGAACAATTTATTGTCCAGAACTCTTCAGGTTCATGAGCTTGAATCTCCCAGAAACGCTCAACAATAAATCCTAGGGTTGGAAACTGCAATGCAAAGAACATGTTACACCAAGATGAAAGTAGGCATCATTCAGTATCTTCTGTTCATACTCTATAGTGAAGTACCTGGCAAGGACCATAACTCAGAATTATATTCCTATCATCACCAGTGTCATCAAGAACAAATGCATCTTTCAGCAGCATTGTCTGGAACCTTGTGAAGGAGGCACCGATGCGAAGGTCAATTTCCTGTACAAAATTCTTAATAATCATCGGAGATCTTCAAGACAGTAAGAAGGTGCAAGAAAATGCTTTTCATTTGAGAAGAATAATATAAGAAGGAGAAAACATACTGTCATCTCATTCCATTCCTATATCAGTACAAAAGCTATAATATTATTATAAGAACATGTGGCAGAGGCTCTTCGAGGACCTTAGTTTGCTAGAGTTGTTGTAATACTTCTCAGTAGATGTGATGCAAGAGAATGCAACATCAACGAAGGTTGGAATGATAATTTAATTACCTGTCTTGCATCAACAGCATCAGCAAAGAGCTTGTTGGGTCTGTCAAGATGTTGCACAGCTTCATGGATTTCCCTGCAGTTTCATTTCTTTAAGACATTAACAGGAGATTTGGGATGAGTGTGGGACTGTGGGTCGGGTTTATCCGGTCAACTGGAACACCATAGTTCATCTCCATACAACTAACTCAAAGTAACACCAATCAGGCTGGATGTGAAGTGAATGGGGATACCCGTGCGATGCAGGAGATGGATATGCCATCTTTGCAATCAAGAAGAGAAAGTCATCAGTAGCAACAAATACCTGTCAATCAAAGCTGAGAAACGAGCTCTCCAAATGTTGAGGCGGTTGTTGGCACCTGCGCATATATCAATCACTTCATATGCGATATTCTCACCCTCTCTATCACAATCAAGCCAAAGCACAAGCCACTGACACTTCCTGGCTTCCTCTTCCAATGTTCTTTTTATGTCTTGCTTATCCTGCAATTAAAAAAATGAATATACCTCAGCTGAAAAAAAAAAGAAACTGGAGCAGTAATAATAACTTCATTACCATCAGACCATACCACTAGCATCAAAACACAAAAATAGATCACGTGTTTGGGCAAATAGACAAATGAGCATGGTCATTCTCAGCAATTTAAGGCATGCCTGCATGTTACCCAATAAATCCGTCTAAGATAGGAGATTCTAAAAAGACAAAAGGAAAAGATACATAGGCAATCTATCGGATCAATGATGACCATGGAGAAAACATACTGCTACACCAAATCACATACAACAAACAAGCTCCAGCATGGTTGTGGCAGTGCAACCGACAAAAAGAGTAGCATCTTGTTCTCCTGATGCTGGAAGAACAGAAGAATGAGAGGAAACTTGTATAGCTGTTTAACTTCTGCCTCTACTTTACTAATTTTGCTGCAAGATAAATGATGCTGTAGGATAAACTTTAATTTCAGAACAAAAGCCCGACTTCCTGAGGCCTGAGAATACTATTTGCCAGGGTGTTCATATAATCATACTAGGTCAGCCAGCCCGGCAAACAACTACCCTCTTATACCAGCAATAGCAAGTATAGCCTTCAGTTTTTCAAAATAACCAAATAGGACAGTTTATGCATTACTGTATGCCTCTTCCTATCACAATAACAATAACTTAATGTATCACATGTATAGTACAACACACAGACGTATATGACTGGAACCAAATTGCTGCTGCGCAACAGTGCAAATGACCAGCAGCACTAGTGGTTCCCAATTCAAAAACGAGTAGCAATCATGCAATGTCCCCCGAACAAGCTCCTGAAGAACCCTAGAATAGAGTTCCTTAAGTGCAGTACCCTAAACAAAATCAGCAGACGCATCCATTGCTAGTACAAATCAGGTACTCACAATTAGCCCCTCAGGCCCCCACGAACTGGAATCCAGGTTTCCCCTCAAAAAAAAAATCCCCTCAAAAACTGGAATCCAGGACACCGCGCGTTGCGCAAAAACTGTTCGGAGAAATGGGTAGCAGGAAACAGAGAGCCGTACCTGGGGTACGGACTTGCGAACGGGGGCGTGGAAGAGATCAGCGGGGTCGCACGAGTGCCAGCGGCGGAACCGGTCGTCGAACTCGAGCTCCATGAGGTGCCCCGTGACGGAGGTGACGAGCATGTGGCAGGCGCGGCCACCGATGGAGTAATCGAACTCGAAGACGCGGTTGTACCGCGACCGCCCCTCCCGCGACCGCATCCCGCCCGACGGCCGCGACAGGATCTCCGCGACGGACTTCGCCACCGACGGCTTCTCCGCCACATTCAGCACGCGGATCGCGCCGCCGCCGCCGCCGCCATGGTGCATCGCGAGAGGAGGCGCAGGCTACGCTCTGGGAGGGGGAGAAACCGGAGGGAGGAGGCGGCGATTTCGGCCTTACCTTTTCGAAATTTTTGGTTCTGAGCGCGCCCTCGAGAGCTAGGTCGGTTAAGCTTTTCACGAGAGAGCGCTGGGCTTTCGAGCTCAATTGTTCAAAGGCCCAGGAATAAAATGGATATGGGCTATATTTGGCCCATTCAATTTTCGCCAGCGGCCGCATAATACGCGGATTCGACTTCGAGTCATCCTGAACTTTTTTGGGGTGGAGCCGTCAATTGTGAATTCGACCATTCAAGCTGCATCCTCTTTAACATGAAGAAAACGAGAGATTTAGCATTCCTTACTGAGCCTTGGAGAGCACGGAATAGTATTGAATGACCATGCATTTAAACTCCGGAATGTTGATACTGTGAAAGGGATTTCGTATGAATTCTACACGAAGACTCTCTTATGCCAAAGGTCAAGCTCTCTTATGCGAAGGTCAAGGTTTACAATTACATGACAACCACGTGATGAATGGTTTTGCAAGTCGTAGCTGACCGCGACAACGCGTCGAGCCCTCGGATAGGCACATCGAAACTTGACACACAAGGAACCAAACGCGCTCAAGAGCATTATAAATTTATACAACATATGAACATATACGTGTTGCCACAGTCTTTATATTCACCCCCAGTTTTTCAGCCTTCGTAACTCCCCTTCCACAAGAATTCAGAACATACCAGGAGGCCAGCTGCTCAACTATGCCGGTCAGAAGACAGCAAGTTCTGCCTCTAGCTCTCATTTTCATGCTGATCTTCAGCACCACAATCACCATCAGCCATGCATCCAGATTGCTGGGAGCGAGATCGCAGCCACGACAGGGAAGCCCGGTGTTCTTAACTTCAGCAAAGCCAGGTGCATCTGGATGCACCAATGATCCTAACAATCCTGGAAGAAGATGCCAAACACCATGAGAGCTTTGAAACATGTACATGTACAATATTCTTTTTTTTTTCTTTCTTTTCTGTTCTTTTTCCTGTTCTTCTAGAGGTTATTCTTAAGGAGCCCTTTTAACCCTCCACAGCCAATTCATTTGTTCTTTTTGTACAGAAGTTTTGATTGCCCTGATTTGTGCAGAGTTGTTTTCAATATGACATTTTTTTTATAATTGTTTTGAATGTTACCTTTTCCTGAACTCACTTGCCGTTTCCTTCTGATCAATCACGTTCTGTTGATTGTGACTCCTTAGCAAGCAGTACTCGTCTGTCTGTATCATGGCATGACTAAAAGAAACATCTTTGACGTCAGGAAGATCCAGTCATAGCAAATAACCTCGCAGATCATTATGGAATCTGTATGTTATATGTAGTTATCTCAGACATCACGATGCTTTGTGTACTAATATCTCTCACCAACTAGGATTTTCCAGTGATCTTCCAAACTTCTGGTTCCCTGAACAGGAACAAACAACTGAAGTGAAGATAAGTAATTAATACAAGTGAGAATAAACTGTACAGTCATTGCCAAATTGAATCCTTTTCCTGATCTCAAACGGTGGTTCAGATCACTGTGGGACTAAACAATGTCTTGACAAAACATAGAAGGGAGGAAGCACAGTTTTTTTTTTTTGTGTGTGTGTGTGTGTGAGAGAGAGAGAGAGAGAGAGAGACGAGTTTGGTTTGAAGAGTACCTGAAAATTTAAAGGTGTACTTGATTTCTCCAGTGCCCCAAAAACAAAAGCACAACCCCGGATAGCAAATTCCTGGGTCTTGGCGAAGAAGTATATGGAACATGTTACCTGATGGGAGAAACTTCCACAAAATTAACCAGCAGCCTATGGAAACTACAACAGTCAGGCCCTGTTTAGATTCCAACTTTTTTCTTCAAACTTCCAACTTTTCCGTCACATCGAACTTTTCTACACACACAAACTTCCAACTTTTCCATCACATCGCTCCAATTTCTTCAAACTTCCAATTTTAGCGTGGAACTAAACACAGCCTCAGTGTGATGATACCAAATCTCAAACAAAATTATTGAGGGGTGGAATGCAAAAAAAAAGAAAAGGAAAAAAGTAACTCAACCAAGCACCACTGTTGTCAAGAGAAAAAATCATTTATCATGGTTGGTTCCACTAGGTCAATAAGTAGAAGAGTGGCATGAAGAGACTAGAAGATGTTATAGTGCCAACTGCAGAATATTAAAATTTCTCACCTTCAAATCCATAGGCATTTGTTTCAGACTTTCAGCAGAATTCTGAATATTCACAAACTGCACAGTGCCTGCAGCCCTGCTTTTCTCTTTCCTAAATTATCCAATGGCTCTACAGAATCCAATAAAGAAGAAAATGAGGACCTTCAGAATTTATCGTCAGGAGCAAACCCTCTTTGAAGCATCTCATCATGAAGCTGAAATGCCTCCTTCGAGTTGCCAGCTGTGACATGACCATTTATCATAGACATGTATGTATATCTATCTGGTTCAATTCCTTTAGCACACATTTTCTCAAAAATCCAACCAGCTTCTTGCACATTACCATGTACAGAAAACCCATTTATGAGCATATTATATGTGACAACATCTGGTTGAACCTTTTCCTTCTCCATCATGTTAAGCAACTTAAAAGCATCGTGCATCTTATCTTCTTTGATATAACCATGGATTAGGGTGTTGTAAGTAATTAAATCAGGTGACACCTTGTTGACCATCATCTTTTGCAAGAACTTCTGCCCCTTTGAAACATTTCCAGACCGGCAATAGCCCTTAATGATGGAATTATATGTCGTGATGTTTGGCAAAATGCCCTTATTTATCATTTCATCCAAAAAACCAAATGCATCTTCCACTTGTCCCTTCTCACAGTGACTGTCGATTAGGATACTGTACGTAACATGATTGGGGAAGATTTCACGAGAATGCATATCATCCCATAGATCATTGGCTTTGTCAAGATCACCTTGTCTGCACATTCCGTCAATCAAAGTATTATATGTTACTATGTCTGGCCTCAAACGCTGGTTCAACATTGTGTCAAACAGTTGCAGCGCCTTGTCTAGTTTACCCTCTATGCAATACCCGTGAATCAAAGTTGTGAAGGTACATAAATCTGGTGGAACCCCTCTCTCCCTCATCTCATTCAAAAGCCCTTCTGCATCTAACAACCTGCGCTCTTTACAGAGCCCATTCAACAAAATATTGTAAGTTACCACATCTGGCAAACATCCACAGCCAACCATCTCATCCCTAACTCTCAGAGCATCTGACATTAACCCAGCCCTACAAAATCCGCCTATTACCATTGTGTAAATCACACCATCAGGTACCAACCCAAAGCACCTCATCTCCCTCAAGTACGCCGCCGCATGGTCCATCTTCCCCCTCTTTGCAAACAATCCAATTAAACAACTAAAGCTCACCAAATCTGGTTTAATCCCACGCTGCCACATCTCCTTGTAAATCTTCAATGCCTCCTCAATCTCCCCAACTCTACAAAATCCCCCAATCAAAATGGTAAAACTCCGAACATCAGGCGCAACACCAAAATCATCCATTTCTCTGAACACTTCCCGTGCTTTATCCCACATCCCATTCCTACATAACCCTTTCAAAACCGAATTATACGTCACAATCCCAGGCTTTAGCCCTTTACTAACCATTGAGTCAACCAACGCCATTGCTGCCTCCGCGTCCCCAGCGCGAAATCTAGCATCAACCATCACATTATGTGTAACCACATCAGGAAAGACACATCTCTTCTCCATCTCGGAGATGACAGCGTCAACCTTGTCGAACTCCAGTGCTTTGCAGTAGTTGTGGACCATTATGTTAAGCGTGTATGTGTTTACCTCGGAGTTGGAGGAGAGGACAAGGCGGTAGGCGTCCGCGGCGAGATGGGGCCATCCGGCGCGGGAGAGGGCGGCGAGCAGGGCGTTGGAGGCGGCGGCGGGGATGGGGACGCGGTGGTCGAGGATGAGGCGGAATGCCTCGAAGGCCTCGCGGGGCTTGCGGGACTGGGTGTAGGTGCGGATTAGGAGGTCAAACACCCGCGGCTGCGGGGTGGGGGAGGAGCCGAGGAGGGAGGAGACGATCTCGCGACGGCAGGCGCCGCGGCGGCGCGACATGCGGAGGAGGAGGGACTGGCATTCGGAGGCGCGACCGGCGGCCGCGGCGGCCGTCGCGGCAGCGGCCAGGTCGGCTGTTGATGGCTTCCCTCCGCTTCCACCGAGGGAGGCGGCGAGACCTGCCGCCGAGCGTTTGGTGGTTTCGGCGGCGGCGGCGAGGCGACGGGGAATCGCCATTGGTGACTCGAGGAGTCGAGGTGTTCGTCCCAACTCCCAATTGGTGTTACTAACTAAAGCCGTGTTAAAACAAGGAATACGTTTTCCGTAGAAATCAAAATAGAGCCACCTAAACGTAATCATAAAAATACGCTTTCGTTCGGAGAAAGCGGTAATCGCTGGGGCGCGGGCCCGCGGCTTCGGCGTGCCAAGCTGGAATCCGACTCGGAGCATAGCGAGATCAACTCGGTTTCGACATTGCTTCGATTTTAAGTCGCCAACACGGCCTCGACACAACACGTACCTTGCTTCCACTTCACCACGATCACGGAGGCAAACATGGCGGCGCTCTCTGCTCCCGGCGCCGGTGCTCCGACGGCCGCGAAGCCTCCACCGCCTTCCTCCCAAGCGCAGAACGCACCGCCGATGACCGGCGCGCCGCGGCCGGCGAGCCTTGGCGCTGCTACGGCCGCGACGCCTCCCCCGCCCGTGCAGAACGCGCCACAGATGACGCGCCCGGCGAGCTTTGGCGCCGCGGCCGCGAGGGTTTCATCTCATTCCCCTTCCATGCAGAACGCGCCACAGATGACCTGCGGGCCGCGCCCGGTAAACCTTGGGGCTCCCGTTGCTCATGCTACGGCCGCGAGGGCTCCCTCGCCTTCTCCGACAATGCAGAGGCAGAACGCGACACCGATGACCGGCGTGCCGCGGCCGGCGAGCTTTGGGGCTTCCGGCGCTGCCGCTACCACCGCTAGGGGTCCTTCGCCATCACCGCCCGTGCAGAACGCTCCGTCGATGAGAAGCGCTGTCAGGGCTCCCCGGCCGGCGCCACCAATGCAGGGAGCTTCGCCGGCTGAGATGGTGCCGGCAGGTCAGAGCTCTCACACAGCTGTGACCGGCATCCCGGCCGCACCGTTGCAGCACAAGCAGATGCGGGGAGCGCGAGCTGCAATGGCGCAGGCCATGGTCCCGAGGAGCTCTCATACAGCAGTACTGTCCACCGTTCCCACCGTGAGGCCCCACGCGCCATTGTCGAACGCTCAGGGAGCTCCGTCAATGGCAATGTCGCCGGGCGTTCCGACGATCCCAACTCCGACCGGGAATCCTCACGCGTCGCAGCAACAGAGAGCAGCAATGGCGAGGCACCCCGCTCCGACAAGCTCTCGTGCAATTGGAGCCCCCATCCAGCCCACGGAGCCTCACGCGCCATTGCCGAACACCGGGGGAGAAGGAGCACCACCACCAGCACGCACCGTGCCACCGCCATCCTCGCAGGCCGCGACCTCCGCTCCTCCCGCCGCCGCGACGCCACTGCAGTGGCCGCCGGCGCAAGCCACCGCACAGCCGTCGACACAGAGATACTACGTCGGCGTGCAGCGAGACAAGGGCACGGGCAAATGGGCGGCATGCGTGGTCGACCCGTCCAACCCGACCAGGCACCGCCTCGTCGGCGCCTTCCCCGACGAGCACGCGGCGGCGCTGGCGCACGACCGCCTCGACCTCGCGTTCCGCGGCGGCCACCGCGGCGCCGGCGCCAACTTCCGCCCGGCGTTCCACGCCGTGGAGCTGGAGTTCCTCAGGCTGTGCGCGGCCACCTCGTCGCCGGGCTCCCTCTGCGGCCTCGTCGCCGGCGTCGACAAGTACGACGAGAAGTACTCCGAATTCCTGCGCAAAATCTACCACGGGGTGATGCACAACGCCCCCTCCTACAAGAAATTCTTCGACGTGATCCTGGATTTGTTCATCGGTCGGGCGAGAGAGATCGGGCGGGAGGCCCTCGAGGACGGCGGGGATATGCTGGTGGAGAGGTTCGTCGCGATGCACAAGAACAAGGCCGTGACGCCGAGATGGCGTGCGTGGTACCGGAAGAAGGTGGAGGAGGCGCAGGCGAGACAGGTGGCCGCGCAGCAGCGGCTGCAGCAGCAGGCCATGGAGGAGGCGCAGGCGAAACAGGTGGCCGCGCAGCAGGCCATGGCGAACAAACGTAAGGTGGCTGAGGCCCAAGACGACCGAGAACACAAGAGGCAGGAACTTGACCCACCACAAACACAATACTTTCACGCGCATGAAGTTGAAAACAAATTTGTTATGCATACGTCCCAACAATTGGACTCGCGTACAATTGAATTTGATCGACGATTATAAACGGTCGCAGTGCATTATACATGTTCTCTAAATTGATTTATAGTTGTATGTTTATTTGAGTTGTACAACTGGATCATATGTATATAAGTATGTATTGGCTTATTGAATGAGATTTGAGATGTGAGAAGATTTTGAGGACACATCTGTACATGACCTTAGCTTTCCGGACACAAAAAAATGAGAAATGTGAAGATTTTGAAGGCCGCGTTGCTTGCCGCATATTTGCTTCTATGCCATCTGAACCGGCGAGACGCTCGAGAAGCTTTTCACGCGACTGCGCCGGAGAGTGCCTGGCTCTCTCGCCGGCGCGGCCGGCATCGGCGGTGTCTCCTGCCGACGAGGAGTCGGAGAGAGAGGCGGCGAAGTTGGACCACCAGCCGGTCGCCATATCCTCCCTGGAAGGTGAACCGTTCGGATCCTCCCAAATGTCAGGGAAAACCCATGTCAATTCCTCTATGACATGCATGGCCCACTCACGTGGGTCCCAGCTGCACAGTCTAAGAAAGTTCAGTGTATATGTACTGGAGCCTGGAGTACTACTTCACATTTTGGAAGTTCAGTGGTGTGTTTCACAAGAATCACAACGAAGAGCACAGCACCTCATGCGTTCCCACTTCCCAGTGCTCACATTAAGTTTTGGTGAATTGATTTCTTCCCCCTCGTAGCGATTCTCGCAAGGTTCTTCAGATTCCTCTGTCTCTCCGAGGGGGAGAAGGAGGAGAGATCGATCACTCCACCCAGCAGGAAGCTAGGTGAGTTTCTTCCGCATTTCTCGGTGTGTTATTCAGTTCTTGTTTTCCCTAATTCCTAAATAGAAGTTCTTTCTTTTTCTCATCATGTTTTTCCTTGCCCTCTCCCATTTGCATGCACGTCTGTTGTTTCAGTGATCTGGTTAGGCATTTTTGCGGTCAGATTGGGCATTTCCTTTCTATCCCTAGCTCTGTGCGTTTCTTGGGTTTTGGGGTTTTTTCCCCAAGGTTTATGGTCCTGGCAAACTAATTGCAAGTTGGGTCCAATTGAACTGTCTAGACTCTACACATGGGGATTTTGAAACAAGCATCAAATAACCGAGTTCTGATTGCAACTTTTTTTTCCCGTGAAGTCTATTTTTTTAGGGTCCCTTGTGGACAGTGGTATTGGTCACTGCAAGCGGCTGTCTGGGAGTTGCGAGCAAGCTCAGATTAGAATAGATGGATTTGATTCAGACAGAAAGATGGGTTTTTGTTGGTAGTAAATCCATGATCGAAGTATTGCTTTGTTTTTCTTCAATTTTCAGAACAACCGCATGATTTGTTTGCATCAGTGATAGTTCTGTTCATGATGATACATTATCTTTTTTGTTATTGCAATGTAACATTTTATTATTGCAATCAACCATGCACAAATGCACAATGCGCCTTCTAAAACACTAACAAGTCTTCGTTTGTGTTCTAGGATGGATTCTGATAGCTGCAAAAGGCGGAAGCATGAAGGCGGTCACGATAGCTCTTCACGGGTCCAGTCCCAGTCAAACATCCTTAGTCGTAACAGAATTTTGTGTCATCAGTTGCTTGAACAATGCGATGACTTGAAGTATGGGAGCTCCACGAATGATTACAAGGCAATCAGTATGAAGCGGCTTGAACTTATCAGCATCCTACAAAAGCTGCAAGAAGTACCTATCCAGTTGCCATCTGCCAGTCCACTCAAGTCATCAGAAACAAAAGATGGCCTTGTGCAAGATGGAAGAAACTCTAGTTGCCATAATATAATTGACTTGGATTCAGACAATGATGAAGATTATACCTTTGCTAATGCGGACAATATTGGTGCTGACGCAACAGTTGTTTTAGTTGATTCTGATGATGGGGACAGTGTTGCATCCTTTGTAGATGAAGAATCATCTGATTCCAAGCAAAGTGCGAATTATATTGAAGAAAGCGTTCTGCCTGAGCAGCCTGCCCAACAACAGGAAATCTCCATGCCGGATAATGAAAACATCAGTTCTGAAGCACAAGCAGTTAAGAAAGGAAAGGATAGTATGGACATCAACGATGTTTTTTACAACAAGGTGTGCTCAACTATTCCTGAAATTTTATTCTACTAATGTGTATACAAGAACTAAGCAGTTTTATGCATATTACGGGTAAACGGAATCTCATACTACCCCCTGAACCCTGATCCAAAATTAGTCGTCCTGGAGTGTGGGCAATCAAAGTTTGAAACCTTTGAGAATAAATAGTTGTTGCATGAAATTTTATCAGTAGTTATGTCACTAAAATTACTTTCAAAAAGCTATAGACGATCTACAAGAAACACAAAAGCAAATCTCTGTTTTTTTTTCGTTCTCCAAAACTGTCCAGGTTCCTTAAGCTGATTGTAATGGCTGTGCAAGGAAAACTAGTAGTTTTGTGTGGCTGTCTCCTTCAAGTTTGGAGCATCCAGTTAGCAGGCTCCCAGTAGATTTTTTTTTGCTTTCCGTTCCCCTGATGACATTTTGGCTTGTAATGAGCTTGTTATCGTTTCTATTAACAGAACGGGCGGGAGAGGGCATCCCTCTCTCCTCTTCAAAAAGAAATATTCTATAAATTTTACAAACAGAGAGCTATAAAAAGTAATGGCCAAATGTGTGTGGATTGGAGATCGTAACAATACCCAGAATAACTTATATCTTCAACTACAGGGAGTAACTTATAAGAGAGGTGGAAACTAATCATCCTTAGTTTCCATGACCAGCGTATAGCATATACCAGCCTTAAAATTATGAAGTTTGTCTAAACTTATGCTAGTATGACAAAATGTGTTGTTTCAACATTTAAGTTTAT
The DNA here is from genome assembly GCA_000338895.3 of Oryza meridionalis. Lineage (NCBI taxonomy): Eukaryota > Viridiplantae > Streptophyta > Magnoliopsida > Poales > Poaceae > Oryza > Oryza meridionalis. The sequence continues at coordinate 3,616,243 of CM002526.2, forward strand.
ACTATTGAATGGCTGAAAATTATTTAATTGATGTCACTCTTGCATTTCAACAGAGTGGTCATGAGGAGATAGGGGAAGAGGAAGCACAAGCTGAAAATGTCCAGATAAAAGGGAACTTAAAGAAAGAGATCATCTCTGTTGCTTCTGATGAACTAGCTTGTGAAGTTATGCGCAGTCAGTCACCAACCAATGGAAATTTTGATCAATATGACAACAGCAGCCCAGTTGATGAGCTGGAAGGACTTTGGATGGACATGTCCCTTGCAATGGCATGTTCAAAGGTATACCATTGGCTTTTTCTTTATTTTTTGGGAATACGCATAAGATTTGCACACCATTGACTATTGACTCTCTTTATATTCCGATTGTCTCTGTGTTTGTTGTTTGATAGATCAGGATATAACGTACAGTTTCTATGAGAGAAATTACCTCACTGCCTAGATCCCTTAATTGTCTGATAGTTATTTCTAGAAGGTTTTATAACAGTTTTCATGCTCACTCTGAGGAAGTTGTTCTCACTTGGCCTAATCAACTACCGCAGCCATGCAAGTGCATACAACTCCCTGTAGCGGCTGACTGAAATGCAAACAAGGCAGCCGATCAGGCCAACTGTATGAAATTCATACGAGTAATTGTTAATGCACATGCCTTTATTTAGTATCATTCTGCTGTTTTGCTTGACCATCAATAAAAAGTTCTGTTTGTTTTATCTTACTTCTCAATTCCTTGCCATTCAGAACATGTAAATTGTAAATGTTTTATCTTTAGTCTTTACCATCACCCTGGAACTGAGTTCCTTCTTTTTAACATGCTCCTTCTACCTTTGCTTTCTGTATGGTTTAGCACTGATTGCCTCTTGTTTACAACTGAGTTCTTTTTAACAATGCTCCTCAATCTTTGCTTATTTCATGGTTTGTAATTACTTTCTTCTTGTTGAATGGCTCACTAACTTAGTTTGCTTCACCAGACTGTTGGAAGCGATCATAACATTGTCCCATCAGAGAATTCATGTGAACAAGCAGAGGATGAATGCCAGCACGATTTCCTGATGAAAGATGATTTGGGCATTGTCTGTCGTGTTTGTGGTCTGATCCAGCAACGTATTGAAAATATTTTTGAGTACCAGTGGAAAAAGGTATGAAATTTCTGGTCCAAATTATTTTACTATAATTAATTACTGAAAAAGAATTAAAATTATGACATTTCCAAAATTACTTCATGGTAGCACACATGCTCCATTTATCATCACAACATAAACTAGTCATATTTTGCCTGCTGTCCTGTAGGCTGTAGTCACCTGATTGTTGTTACATACTTTTTCGGGAATATTGCTGTTACATACTTACATTCTTAGTGGCCTGTTTACCTAGGGATGAAACAGATTCTCTTATAGAAATGCACATGGAAATCATTTTGCTACTCTTAAACTAAATAGCTCCTTGCCTAGCCTCCTTCTACATTCCTTCTTTTTGTTCAAAAATATTTCTCATTATCTGTTACATGTGTCAGCGGAAGCAATCGTACAGAGCACGTCCCTCAGAACACAGAAATTCTAGTGATGCAGATGCAATTGACAAAACTTCAGGAGCTATTCTCGAAGTGGTCCCTGATGCTCTATGCCTCCACCCTCAACATTCACAGCATATGAAACCTCACCAAGTGGAAGGTTTCAATTTCCTGGTCAAGAACTTGGCAGATGAGAACAACCCTGGTGGCTGTATTCTGGCACATGCACCAGGTTCTGGGAAGACTTTTTTGATAATTAGTTTTGTCCACAGCCTCCTAGCCAAATACCCTGCTGGAAGGCCATTGATTATTCTCCCAAAGGGAATTCTATCAACATGGAGAACCGAATTTCTTCATTGGCAAGTTGATGATATTCCTTTGTATGACTTCTACTCCTCCAAAGCTGACAAACGGTCTGAACAACTCAAAGTTTTGAACTTGTGGGAGGAGAGCAGAAGTATCCTGCTGCTGGGCTATCAACAGTTTGCATGCATGGTTTCTGATCACACTTCTGATACAGAAGCCATCATGTGCCAGGAGAAGTTACTGAAGGTCCCGAGCCTAGTCATTCTAGATGAAGGACACACTCCAAGAAACGAGGAAACAGACTTGCTCACTTCACTGGAAAACATCCGAACTCCTCGTAAAGTAGTCCTCTCAGGAACCTTGTTCCAGAACCATGTGAGGGAGGTTTTCAACATTTTGAAACTTGTCCGATCCAAATTCTTGAAGATGGACAAATCTCGTGCTATTGTTAACTGCATACTAAGCAAGGTGGACTTGATGGGGAAGAGTGCACGATCAAAGAATATCTCAGATAAGGACTTCTTTGATTTGGTTCAAGAACACCTTCAGAAAGATGGAAATGACAAGATGAGAGTGATGATTATCCAAAATCTTCGTAAGCTAACTGCAGATGTGCTTCACTATTACCAAGGCAAGCTTTTGGATGAGCTACCTGGAATTGTGGACTTTACAGTTTTTCTCAATATGAGTAGCAAACAGGAACAGATTATTAAGGGCTTGGATGGAATAAATAAATTTGCGAAACGCTCGAGATGCAATGCCGTTTCTCTTCATCCATGCTTGAAGAATGCCAATAAAGCTGATGCAGATGATGGAAATGTCACCAATAGGAAGATTGGTTCCATCATATCCAGAATTGATATCAACGACGGGGTGAAGACCAAGTTTGTACACAATCTGTTGTCTCTTTCAGAAGCCACGGGAGAGAAGGTACTCGTGTTCAGCCAGTATGTGCGCTCTTTGATTTTCTTGGAAAAGCTGGTCAGTAGAATGAAAGGATGGAAATCAGAGGTACATACTTTCAGGGTTACTGGTGGCTCAACTCAGGATCAGCGTGAGCAAGCAGTCCATAGATTCAACAACTCACCAGATGCTAGAGTCTTCTTTGGCTCCATCAAGGCATGTGGCGAGGGCATCTCCCTCGTTGGCACGTCTCGTATAGTGATCTTGGATGTCCATGAGAACCCTTCAGTGATGCGCCAGGCGATCGGCCGTGCCTATAGGCCAGGACAGTCTAAAATGGTGTATTGCTACCGCCTCGTCGCTGCCGATTTGCCTGAGGAGGATGATCACCACACCGCCTTCAAGAAAGAACGAGTGTCGAAGCTGTGGTTCGAGTGGAATGAGCTCTGCAGCAGTGATGATTTTGAGCTCGCAACGGTGGATGTTTCAGATAGCGAGGACAGGTTCCTTGAAAGCCCTGCATTGAAACAAGATATCAAAGCCCTATTAAAAAGGTACATCTCAATGATTAGTATGATTCTGAAGTCTGATTAGATCATAATCTGATCTCCGTCCTTCACAATTTTTTTGTAGGTGAATACCATCATTGAATGCTGACCAGTGACCAACATGTGACGAAGAACTAGGGGGAGGAATTAAAAACAACCTGACCAAGTTTTCTGTGATCTTTTGAAGTGTTTGGCAGATGGTATGCAGTATGTTAAGTTGAATACTAATGCAAAATGGGGCACACTACATATACTAGTTATCAAGTGTAAGAATTAAGATGCTTTTGATTGACCTTTCGCATTATAAGTTCCTGGACATAATGAGATTCTCTTGTATTCAAGTACTGCCAGTTTGATATATGACCATTAAAATGACTATTGCACTTATATTTGCTTCTGAAGTGTGTGCTTGGTTCAATCTGTCTCATGCATCTTCAGAAGTTCAGATCATGAACTTGCAGTAAAAAAAAGTGTTACAAAACTCATACACCCCCCCCACCCCCCCCCCCCCCCCCTCCTATCTGCATTGCTTTATAACATCTGGTACAAAACATGAAACATTTGTAGCTGCAATTCACAGTAATCCATTGAAACATCTGGTCCAATCTGACCCAACACATCACCACATATATATATGAATGATCCATGCATCAATCAGTAGAGAAATCTGCAAGCTAGCAAAAATACCAATCTATCTTTACAGCAAGCTACACCCCCTTCTCATATACAGTTTTACAATTACACCCCTGATCACCCCTACTTCGATCACTTTACTTACCCCCCAATACAACACACCAGTGTACCGTGTATATTGCTTGTATACCTGTATACCCTCGCCGACGGCGCCGGCCGGCCGGCCCAGGCTTCTGACGCCGTCTTGCGTTATTCCCCTCGCCGCCGCGCCGCCGCCGCCACCGCAGACGATGCATCGCGCGCCGTGCTTAATTTGATCACGCGACGAAATCGTGCAGAAGCTGCGACGACGGGCCGAACCGCTGCCGGTCGTCGGAGCCGTTGATGTAGTCGAAGTCGGCGGCGCCGCCGTAGAGCAGGCCCTGCTGCTCGGCCGGCACGGGGCCGGCGTTGTTGCAGTGCTGCAGGCCCAGCGTCAGCGACACGCTGCCGCCGTCGTAGCCGCCGCCCGCGAGGTCGGCCATGTCGCCGTAGGAGACGAACCTGGCGTCGCCGCCGCCGTGGTGGTGGTGGTGGTGCTGCAGCGCGTCGTGCAGTAGGCTGGTGCCGCTGTTGCCGCCGGCGGCGCCGGGGTGGTGCACGTGGTGGTTCAGGTTGAGGCCGGTGGCGTACGTGCCCATGGCGCCGCCGAGGCAGCTGGACAGGCCGACGACGCCGACGCCGACGTCCAGGGCGGCGCCGCCCATCGCCTCCGACTTGAACGGGTTGTTGAGCTGGCCCACGACGCCGGCGTGCCTCGCCGCGGCGGCGCTCGACGGGCTCTGGAACTCGTCGCGGTCCTCCGACGAGATCGCCTCGTCCTTCCCCTTGCCGCCGGCGCCGCCGTTCTCCGACGACGAGTTAGAGTCCATCTCCGCGCCGAACTCCTCCTTGTACATCTCCTCGATCATTGGCTTCCACAGCCGCACGCGCGCGTTGATGAACCAGTTCGACACCTACGTAAAAAAAAACAAAAACACATGGAATTCTCTTCTTGATTTGAACCCATCAGCTTTGCATGAGAGCGTCGAGTTCATGGAGCTCAATCTCACCTGCCCCCTGGACAATCCCGTCTGCCTCGCAAGCATCAGCTTCTCGGAATCTTTCGGATACCTACGGAGATGTTCATGGCGCCATTGGTGAGGATTAGATTGGAAGAATAGATTGAGCTCGATCGATCGATCGATCGACATGGACGACGGCGGAGGTGGTTCTTACGGGTGGAGGAAGTGCTCGAAGAGCCAGGCGCGGAGGACGGAGACGGCGGACTCCGGGAGGCCGCGCTGGGGGCGCCACGCGTGCTGCGGCTGCTGCATCATGCCGAACTGCTGCATGGCGCGCTGCTGCCGCAGCTGCTGGTCGATGTAGCGCAGCCGGGAGAGGCCGCCGCCGCCGCCCTGCGCCGACGCGTCCTGCTCGCCGAGGCCCCGCCGCGCCGACTGCGCCTGCGCGCCGATCGCGTCCCGCAGCGACCGGAAGTGGCGGGAGATCGTCTGCAGCGCCAGCGCCGTGTACGGCCTCGCCGCGCCGCCGCCGGCCACCGCGTCGAACGACGACATCACGATCTGCATCTGGTGGTGGTAGTGCCTGTACCTCCGATCAACCTGCAACAACGCAACAAACCTCCATTGACGCCACGTACGTTCTTCTTGTTCGCAAGCGACATGGAATCATGGAGATCGGAGGCATTACCTGATCGAGCATGGCCATGAGCGCGGTGACCTTGTTCTGGAGATCCTGCCTCTCCGACGGCGAGAGCTCGGGGGCGGAATTGCTCTCCTGCTCCTGCGGGTTCGAGCCGGCCTTGTCGTCGCCGGCGGCGTCACCGCCCTTGCACTCGCCGGAATCCTTGCCCTGGTTCTTGTCACCCTTCCGCTTGATCGCGTCGCGGACATTGACAACCTCGTCGAGCAGCTCGCGCGCCGCCCTGAGGAACCTCGAGTTCTGCACGTAGATGCTGTTCTGCGCGCTCCTCCCCGCCATCGGCGACGACTGGCTCGGGCTGAGCAGCGAGGCGGCCGCCATGCCCGCCGGCCTGTACTGGTAGAGTGACACCGGCACCTGCGTGCCGAGGCTAAGCGACAGCCCGCCCTGGTGTCCCCGCGCCGCCGCGCCGTGCGCCATGAGCAGCTGCGTCTGCAGGCCCATCTCGCCGCCGTCCGCCGTCGCCGCTTCCCTGAACGCCGCCGGCTCGTCGCCGCCGCCGTGCGCAATGTGGCTATGCGACACGATGCTCGCCGGGAGCGGGATCAGGCCGCCGGCCGACGAGTCCGAGTAAGGGTTAGACGGCTGTGGGTAGTGCTGGAACGACATGTCGCCGCCGCTGCCGCCGGTGAGGTCCCTCTGATTGGTGGAAGAGGAGAAGAATGTGGCCATCGTCTTCAGAAGCAGAAGAAGAAGAGACAGACTGAAGAAGAATCATCACGTAGATGACGAGACAAACTGATTAACTCTGTCATCACAAGGGTATTTGATATTATCAAACCCTGATGAAAGATTCAGTCTTTGGCTTCAGCTGCAAACTGGCTGCAAAAGAGAGAGAAAAAAACGAGTGAGGATTCAAAATCAGTACTACCAATTCGTCTTTGAGATGATTTCAGGTAGTAAATTCAGACTGCTGGATTGCTGCAATCTGATTTTAGGTTGTTGCTTTCTAGTAACATTCATACTTGAGCCAGACGTTTCAGAGAAAAAACCACAGAAGATTTAATAGGAGCAAAAACATCTCGTGCATCAACATGGTGTACTGAGTTTTGTCAGAAACGTGACGATGAGTCCAGTAGTAAACAGTAACCACAAATTCAGACAGCAACTACAAACGAAGTTCAGAATTCCTAGTACAACTGAAGTAATTCCGATTCTTGAAAGAGAAGAGGAAAAACTGGAATATGTCAGGAAGACGAGGAAGAGAATCCAACGTAGCTCAAGTGCTAAACTGCTTATGTCAGCTGTCTACCTTGGACAGTAAGCTTCAGATTGCTGCGCTACGATTCCCAAAGCTTTCGCAGTACCTGCAATTTGATAAATTCAGCATCTAATGCGAACAAAATAGCAGTTCAAACCAGTACTTGTGAAATTATGAAAAGGAAAAAAAAGAGTCTGAATTTCTCTGCAAGCTACAAGAATGAGTGCATCCAGAAATAGTTGGTTTCAGAGAAATTCAGCTTAATTTCAACAAAAACTCTCCGCTGCTTGTGCAATTCAGAAAACAATCTCAACAATAATCAACGTAACAAGAAGCAATCTTTTCAGTTGGCACACCCACCAACCACAAAGGAGCTAACAAGAAACGGAAAGCTCAACAAGCAAGAAGGCAGAAGACAATACCAAGAATTCATATGAACACCAATCAAGCCCGGTTTTCTCAGATCAAAGACAAACTGATGCAACCAAAGAACAACGTTAAACATGATAGGATAAGGCTATATACCTCTGCAGAAATCGACTTTCAGACCAAGCAAATAGCTAGAACAAGACAGTTCCTGGAGTAGGACAGAAACCACCCAGAACGGGGACAGAGATGATCCCAAGGATTCTAAAAAGAAATTGCAACAAGAGAGAAGATTAGAATAATAAGAACTAAAACTGCATCTACTCCTTTTTGTTATTTTTTTCCTTCTCTCTTTTGGTTTCACTCTGTAGGCTAGACTAGAGTTGTTCTAACTCCTCACTCTTTCCTTGAGCAATAATATACGGCTGCCACCAATAAGGCGCTGCCTAACACTATCTCCCTACAAATCCTAAAGAAACCCCACCACCATTTTGTCTGTTTCCTTTCGATTATTCTTCTCTATCTCTTTCTCTGCTCCTTCATTTTCTCACTTAGGTTTCAACTCGTGGATTCACTGGAATTTTCATCGGCTGTAGCAGTCGAACATGCAGCAGGAAATTGAACGGACGAGATTGACTGAATGCAACTGTTGCAGTATCCCTGGATCATCCAACGCTCAATCTGAACTTGCAATTTGGTTTGTAGTCTGTACAAGGAGCTAGCCGCAAATTCTAGTGGATTCTTTCACTTTCAATTTTTTTGACTGAACAATCAAGTAGTAATGATTTTCCAATGAATTAACTCAGTTCATCCACTGACAGTAGCACAAAAAAGGAGTCAGTCTAAAAATTCTCAGGTTTTACTCTTCTTGAGTTTGCGCTTACAGCAAACAGTACTTGTTGAGCAGTTCAGTTAGTTCACTCTGTGCACTCAAAAACAGTAGGTGCAATTCAGTTATCACTTGCTTGGTGTGTTTTTACCTGAATTCCAACCCAGCTTGCCATATTTAGGTGGTTCTTGATTGCTAGGAGGCCGATCACTCGGAGTAGGTGACGGCATCTGTTAAGACGTATTAGTCTGCTAACAACCAGTTGGTAGACCTAAACCCTCTTTTCCCATCTGAACCTCCCAATCTCTCCAACTGATCATGAGATGCTCCTTAGCAATTTGCATAGGGGAAGGATGCAGACATCTCACAGGACGAAGTGCAAAAAAATGTACTGCATATATACATTTGCATGCCCAAAATCTCTCCTTTCTTTTCATTTCTAGTTAAAAGTGCAACAGGAGGCCCCCAAGGCCACAAAACTAATGCTCAACTTTATTTCAGTTTGGTGGCACACACTTGCTTTAGAAATTGGGCATGAGGTAGTGATGTGCAAGGACAAGTGTCTTCATGGTCCCCTCCAATAATGAATTTGACCTCCCAACTCCTTGCCTTTGCTTTGCAGGTGCCTCTCGTTGACATGTGGGCCAACTTCGAAGAGACGAGATTCGGCGAAAAAAATGTGATGATTATAGCTGAGTATAATTGACAACCAACGCATTTTTTTTAAAGAAAGAGAGGATTATTTCTAGCATGTATACCGAATAAGGATGCACAAAACCATATTTGTAGACATTGGGATTTGAACTTTAATGGGGTAGAGTCATGCAGTCGGATAAGGAATGCGTATTGCTGTCTCTGTGACTGTTCACAATTTTCATGGAATGTATTCTAAGGCATATGATTCTCAGAAAAATTATAAATAATTTAGTAATTTCAGTTTCATCATGAGGTTTGTTTTGTTCAAGCTATTAGGAAATCGTTGAGAATGTCATTAGCATGTCTTTACTATCAAGAAACACAGGTCACATCTCATTTATTTTTTTTACACAGTATCTGATTGTGTTACCTAGAAGTCTCGTTACTGTACAAGGAAACGAATTAGTCTTCAATGGACTACAAATCTATTCAATAATGCCATGACAGGGATCTTCATAGATTTGGGCGAATTTAATTCCACATTTACAATTCTAGTTTGGAATTTACAACCTCACTTCTTTTTCGCGAACCCACAACCTTACAGTTACAAAGAGGAGAAGATACACATATTAATCATTTGCAACTATATTCAAGACAGAGAGTAGTACTCCATTTTAGAGGGACAGGCCCATAACAATTAGTAGAAATGTGTAGTTCACAATCCTTACTTTTCAAGAAACACAGGTCATATCACATTTAGTTATAGACATCCCATCAGGTTGGATCGATATCACCCCCAGCTACTAACAGATACTAGCATGTCGGTTCCTGAAACGAAGAAGGGTCTCCTCTCCTGTTTTCCTCAAAAGAAAAAGGACCGAAGAAGTTTCAGACTCATTCAGATCGATCGGCCTGTGCCACCCAACGCAATTGCATCAGGGTCCTCATGTACTTACGTTTCTGTGATTACACTCACCTTGTCCACTTTGCTTTTCTTTATCAAGCTGACCTCAATTCTGTTAGATCGTCACTGGAATTAGGTGATTGGGACTATCTTAATTCGCCGTGTCGATACATGATTCGCCAATCTCTTCTGCTACACTGTTAGAACGGTGTGGTGTCCTATAACCAACAGAAGTTTCTAATGATTATTTTTCATCTGAGATACTGTAGGATAATAGAGAATAAACTTCTGCTACTTTCAGAGACTGTTCAAGACCAGTCCATAGAAGAGAACGCTGTTCAGGACAATTGGCAAGAGTCTGAATGTGACCAATCGTCGCTGCATGCGAACACAAGGCTGTCAAAATCAACGGAAAGATAGGATAGGAAGAAGAGAAGAGAGGAGCTATCTGACGAACAAGTGGCAGTTTCACGCTAGATGAACGACAGCTGAGTTCAGACAAAAGGTCCAATAATTTTAGGAAAATTACGGAGGTAATCACGATGCAACTAACCCAGATCAACATTGTTAAGGACGGACTGGGATTAACAAGGAGCATATGCACCTCTTATTAACAATTTAATTAATATTGAAATTAAAAACTGCACCTTGTAATCTTTAATTGAGGACAAGAACAAAAAGGAAATGCGTTCAGAAACGGTTCTCTACCGAACGGGGGATAAAGAAGAATTTTCCATGTCAAGTCACGTGAAACGCGCACGGGTGATGATGCCATTAACATTTTAGCTGCTGAGCAAGCGCACTACCTAACCCTGTCTGTCTAGATGGTCATCACCTTGCAGTTGGGTTGTTTTTCTTGTCGTCTTTTTCTGACTTCTTCTTTTCTTTTTCGCCGAAGCAGCCTTGTGGAAGTTGCTACTAGTGGAGATAGCCAACCGGGTTCCAGCAGCTGTTCGATCTGTGGATCATCATCGTTCACATCAGTTGCCAATGATTGTTTTGTTCATGTGCCACAACTATTTATTCTTGCTGATTGTATAGTATATACATTCAGATGGTGGTAGAATTGGCAGATAAACATTGACCATCTAGGCATCTATCTATATAGTAGGATAAAGTACCAATGGAGCCTGCAAGACTGCATCCCGAGGTAGCAACTGATCCTGTGATCACTTGGAACTTAAATTCTATGATTGATTCGGTTGTGCACGTACAGGTACGGCTTAGTTCATGAGCAGCATATACAAACTGAACTCTTTATCATGCAGGATCTATACAGAATTCAGTTCCAGTCTGCACGAGGTGGTGAAATATGAGCAGCATGGGACAGAGAAGAGAAGATGCAAAGGTAAAGTAAAAAAAAATTCAGACGGCGAGATATTTTTCGATGCGTCGTCACCTTTTGATGTCACATTCTGTTACTCCGATACTATCAGGCCTTGCGATCCAGATCAACAACCACATTCTTGTGTGCCTATGGCTACAAGACAGGCAGAGCACGCACTCCACACTACACTGCGATTGCAATTGCAGTTTGCAAAAGCAGAGCTTAGCTGGGGACAGATGGCTTTCGTAGCTTTTGCCTCTCCCGACTGATGATGAACAGGAGGTAGGTAGGCCAAGAGTGTCCGAGAGAGAGACAAAAAACAATAGTATCTATCAATCTATCTATCTATCACTCTATCCATCCAATCTAATCGAGAATTGCATCTTTATTCCGGCATCCAGCATCGTCCTCTTCTCCCTTTTTCCCAACTATTTTTTCTCTGCGCTTTGCTATCAAGATCTCGTACTTTCCATAAAGCGTCGGCACGCACGCTTTGATCGTCAACCAAGCCACAGGCATGGAGGCGTCCCGGAAAGGTAGATCGGTATCGATATCGCTGAAACTGCACTGAAATCACAGGAGAGAATCGGTCATCAGGAGGTGACCAATAATTTTGGCGATGGATGCATGGGCGACGCATCGATCCGGACACATGATGAATGACCCATTGACCCCCCATGAGTAGAGAGAGAGAGGGAGAGGGAGAAGCGGCGGCGAGACGATGGCGGGAGACAGGTGGGAGGACAGTCCATGTGTGAGGATGGAGGTGACGTTAAATGTACTTGGAGGGGGGCAGGCAGGCAGCCGTGTCGAGCGAGTGACTGCACGTACGGTCGCCGGCCGTGCCCGTGCGCCGGCACCGTCCCTTCATTGTTGGTGCGGACGCGCGTCGCGCGTCACCGTGCCGTGCCGCGAGCCCGCCACGGCACAGCCGCGCGGGCGCGGGCGCGGGGCACGGCCGCACACGGGCACTGGGGTTGTTGATGCGTTGCCGCCTCGTGAGATTTCGGTGGTTTTTGGGGGGTTTGGTTGGGCCGACGACGACGCGCGGGTGTGCGCCTGGACCCGACCGAGCGGAAGGCCGTGGATTTTGCAAGGAATAAGTTCAGTTTGATTACACCAATCTAATCCGTGACCCTAAACCGCAAAACCAAAAATCTTAACCCCTACACTGTTAAAACCGGTGCAATTTAACTCCCTGAGTGGTTTTGGAGGACGGTCTCACTGACGTAGCGACTACGTGGTAATGTTGACTTAGTCTTCGTCCGACGTGGTGTTGAAGTGGCGCTTATATGACATTAGAATTTAAAAAATATATGCGGGACCCAGTTGTCATTGACACAAACAATATTGTGAGCCCCACCTCCTCCCTCCCTCTCCCTTATCTCTCTCTTCTTCTCCCCTTTCTATTCACCTTCATCTGACAAAAACGAGGGTAGAGGGTCGCGGCTCGACAGCAACGAAGGGCGCACGGCGGCGGGCGGCAACAGGTGACGACATCAAGGGTCAAGGGAGCTGGGCCCCGACAGAAAGCCGTGCATCGGCGGGCGAGAGCAGCGGCGGGTAGGCAAGGCCATGGCCACCCGCTGCCATGCCACCGCGGCCGCCGACGTAGACCCCAGAGCCGTGGAGTGACTTAGACACTCACTCGCTCGTCATAGTGCTCTCCTCCGCAGTAATGGTCGCACGGCGTCCACATCCCTCTTCGGCGAGGCCCGCATCACCATCCGTAAGTCCGCTGCGAAGCCCAAGCCGTCCGCCTCTGGCAGCCCGTGGTACGGACCCAACCGTGTAATCCGCTTCGCCGATCCGGGCAGGTGCGTGTGGAGCTCGGCGAGGAGGGAGGAAGATGGGGGCAGCCTCTACCACTAGCTCTCTCCCCGCTAGCCACCGCCGGCCGCCAGGCTCTCCGCCGACCCACCGTCACTTCGGCCCTCGACCGCCTGCCATCTCCTTTGTCGCCGCCTCCTCCGCCTCCGCCTCCATCCACGCCAACTCCAGCCCGAAGCGCCGCTGCCACTCCGCCCCCGCCCGTTGCCGCCACCGCTCCAGCGCCTACCCTCGCGTCGCTGCCACCGCCGCCGTCGCCATCACCTCTTGCAGAAGGCCGAAGTGGAGAGAGAGAAGGGAAAGAGAGGGAGGAAGAAGAGATAGAGAGAGGATGACATGTAGGGTCCATATGTCAGTGGGCCCTATAATTCTGTTTGTGTGAATGACAAATGGGTCCCACATATATGGTTTTTAACTCTAATGCCACGTCAATGCTGCAGACTAGGTCAACACTATCACGTATACGCCAAGTCAGCGAAACCGCCCTTTAAAACCACCGAGGGAGTTAAATTGCACTGGTTTCAGTAGTTCGGGGGTGGAGATATCCGGTTTTACGGTTTAGGATCATGGATTAGATTCAGGCTACTTTTAAGGGAGTCAAAGTGAACTTATTCCATTTTGCAATGATATCTTCGTGAGACGGCCCAAATACACGGCGCGGGTGGAGTTCGGAGTTTAGTTCTCCAAACCCCCTGTTTTCTCAATATTATCGTTCTTTTTCAAGATAACGGGAAGGTCGCTGGCTAGCTGCAACAGGAATAACCACCAATGTGCACCTAAGATTTCTACATTTGTTTCGAGCGAATTAAAGACATCAGACATATCTGAGATGCAAGACGTGGTACTACTACACCAGTCATCCCTGGTCATTGGCCATTGATGATGCGCACTCATCACAGGCTTGCAGTGTGCAATCCAATGAACCGATGCTGTGCTGTGCCGCCCATGATCTTTCAACTCCAAGATCCCGTGATCAATCCTAAACACACTCATAATTTTCTATTAAAAATCGTTTGGAGGTACATCTCTCACTTCAAATCTCGTTTTCTGCGGCGTTTGATGGCGTCGTCGAAGACGGCGGCGCTTGGGCTCTGCGAAGAAGGGAAAGAGGAGTGGTGGGCCAGTGGGCTTGCTGCTTGGGCCGATGACGAGCGTGTAACGCCTGGAGGCCTTGGCACGAGCACGAGAAAGGCCGTGGATTTGACACGCCGTTGTCCGTGAAACGGCCCAAAGCACACGCGCGAAGACGAAAGGAAAGGCAGCGCAGGATTCGCGACGGTAGGGGGTCGGAGTTCAATTCTCCGTCCCCCTGTTTTCTCGCTTGTTTTAGACTTGCCGTGGCAACATGGAGGTAGAGCAGCAACAAAGATCGCCACATAAGATTTTCTTCATCGGTTTTTGGGTACCCACTCAAATTTGAGACGATACAATAATGCTTATCGAAACCATCTGAGATGGATGCAAGCAACCATTGAATCCTACCGCAGCTGACATTGGCCGTTGAAATGCACAGTCATCGCAGACTTGCAGTGTGCAATCCAACGAACCGATGCAGAGTAAACGATAACATGTGCCTCTCTAGCCGTATTTGATTCAATCTAACTCAGTCGGGGTGAGGATCCTCTACTATAATATTACTATCACTGTACTGTAATTGCTGTTACGTGGATCCCATCATTCCATTGCCTCACACATCAACACCTATATAACGATAGTGCCATTATGTTAAAGGATGTGGACCTGCTCGGTCGACCAATTGCAGAGGGCCAGCCCGCCCAAGGGAGGAAATGTGCTGCCCTAGTAACATGCAACATCCGCTGGCGTCGTCAAATCCGTGGATTTGCCATGCCATTCTCCATGAAACGGCCCAAACAGACACACCGCTCGATGCGAACGCTAAGGTTTCTGCAGTAACTCAGATTCGAGAGCAAATTCATGACGAAATAACCTTGAGAAAAATTCAGGAGATCGGAGGGCATCGGCATGGGCGGGCGTCGGTAGCCGCATCCCGGTCAGCCGACAGGCGAGGTCGAAGGGGAGTGGAGGGTAGGGGGAGCACATCGTCAAAAAGGAAGCTCCTTTTTATTTTTGGATTGCACCTGCGCTGCAGATTTGCTGCGCACTACGGGACGCGCGACATCTGGCTTTTCTGACTGACAGGATACGTTTTCTAAACCCCTAGTTTATGGTTCTAGACCTTTATCAGATTAGTTAATCAGAGAGAGAGACAGTTGCTTGCTGATTGTTGTTTACGCTGCATTTGTTTGCTCTTCCATTTTAGCACTAATATATTGTTGTTCAGAGCTGAATGGATGTTTGTAAGTTACTCTGCATCTTTTTCTCTTCTTTTTTTGGCAGCGTGAATGTCGGCTTGGCTGTGGCAGTATTTCTTTAGCACAATCATTTGTTCGTTTCTGAATGTGCACCCGGGGGTGTCCCATATATGAGATGCAAAATTATTACTACTTGTTTCATTACTGTTGGGAGCTATTGCTGCATTCATGCCCCTATGTTCTCAACTGTTAATAATTCATGTGGTCATCAGTTCCGGAAGGGGCAAGGTCCACAATTTCATTCAGGATAATGTTTTGTCAGTCATTGAGCCGCAAGCATCATGCCTAGCACGCTGCCAGCCAGATTGAGCTCAATTGTTCTCCGTTTTTTTTACTGTTGTGAAAGGGAAAACTCCCCCATTTTCATTGCCAGAAATGCAAGTTCAATTATTGAGCTCAGTTGGTGACAAGGTACCCTATGCTATCTGAATACATCATCCACATTTCATACTATCAGATACTTTGGGGAGGAAAAAACAACAATGGTATCTTTCCTACCTTAAAACGATTAAATTGTTTCCTAGTGCGGCATATGTCTGTGGCATAAATCTCCCTGAGGCCTCATCACAAGAATTATATGGTTTATCTGAAGAAGATAAATTGACAACCTCTTTTCTGAACTTCAGAATATGACACGAGCAATTGATCAGCAGCATATCATGCTCACTGCACAATCAACGATTCCTCATATGGGATACATGCACAATTCATCAGCATCTTTCTTCCTTTCAAGAAAGATGAAACAACACAACACGCACACTAACGCGAGCAAAAGAATGCACCAATCTTTTGCCTTTACTCTACCTGCACTCCATCCCAGGACCAACTTCAATTAGCAGTTGGTCACTCTGAACTTCATGGAGATGCAGTAGAGTTAGAATCCTCTAATCTGAAATTCGACTGAGTGAATGCTAGAATCGATCTCTAATCCTCCAGCCACAGCTATGTGGCGTCGATACTTTACAGTTGAACTCTACTCTGCATTGCTTTCTGTGTGCTTTGATCAAGCACAAGCCCACCTGTTTGGTGCCATCTCTAAATTCGTCTCGGCGAAGAAATTGCCCTACGCAGCAGTAGAGCATACCGCCTCAACCGCCACCCTTTTCATCACCTCCGGGCAGGGATCTCCACCAAAGTTGCTGGGAGAGATTGCGACGACACATCTTTGTAGCCCAATGCATTTCTATTCAAATAAGCACCAGAAAAAATCAGTGATATGTGTGGTAAGTTCATAGACTAATTGCAGTGATTATAGTTTCTTTGCAAAATGATAAAAAATCAAGTGGTTTAACAGGGTTAATTTGCTGCGAAGGGTCTTTCTGTCCAGGTGCAGGTAGTCCACATATATTATTTTAAGAAAAAAAATTCAGGTAGACCAAAATGACCAAACAGCGTTCTCACCTTTTCAAGAACAGAGTTTGAGTTAATTGAATGGCACTCCCCTTGCTGGAATGTTCCGCAAGTTCCAAGAGGTGTCCCAAAGCTAGCAAATTTGATTGCAGAAATGGTCTGCCCTGGTGCACATTTTAAATGCACCTTTGCCGTGTGGAACTCTGGTTCCCCATAGCTCTCGATCTGCCAGTTCTTGATATTTGGATGATATTCAGATACATCAGCACAGACACCTGAGACTGTCCTCTTCGCAAGGGCAATCTTTGAAGAATCACCGCCAAGTTCCTCAAAAACCACTAGCAGATTTCTAGTTGGTTGCAACCAGGATCTTGGCACATGATACCTGAATGCAAGAGTTCAATTCTTATTGTTAATATAGTACTCCACTGACTAGACAATAGAACCAAAAAGGGATGTGATGGAGCACTCCAGTTTTAATGGACAAGGGAAAAGGAACCGAATATCAAGTAGTACATGATGGTTTTGTGTACAGCAAAAGAGAAGGCAAGAGGTGCCAGAAAATTCAAATATTGTTGTGAATGTTCTTACCAGCGCTGTGTAGGCTGACCACAACCTGCCTGACACTTGGGTGCCCTGTATGACCCAGTGTAATGGCAACCTTTGCAGTCACCTTCCGCATATGCTGTCCAGTACCGTCCAATGCTTTGCCCATTTATCCATATTTGACCCTTACCCATGCTGCCCATATCCAGAGACAGTGGCTCATCACCACTGGGAGTATCAAAGTATGCCTACAAAAACAAACTATCGTAAGAATGGGAGGCAAGTAATCATCAAATGATTATGGCAAGGTTAATTGTCCATACCCTATACCATGCCAATGGTTGTTGGTTTTGTGCTACCAATGATCCTTGCATCCATTCAACTGAGCTTGAGCCTTCTAAGGAGTTTAGATTCATCTGTTCACCTTTCAGGCCAACCTGGAATGGAAGAAGTCACATGTTTATTCATTCTTACGTTAACTCGCACCAGGCTGCCAGTATGCTGAATATACCTGATAGGACCAAGTCTGCCAAGTCAGATCTCTTGAACCTTCGTCCAACCCGTGAATCACAACAGGACCAACAACACCAGTGTTCCACGTCTCATAATGCACTCCGACATTCTATATAGCAGGACAAGAAAAATCCAACTCATACAATTGATCATTTGCTGTAAACATGTACAAATTCATGCAGAGATGAGAGCACGAACCGGCAGTCCACAAGCAACACTCAACAGTGCAACTTTGTTTGTACCAGCACGAAGGTTAGCATTGCCACTATATGAGATTTTCCGATCTTCCCTGGTTCCATAGGCAGAACCTACAAAAGGGAATTATAATCATTTTATTCATTACTTCTTTTGCGGGTTATTTTGTTCACTAAGTTTTTACTACATTAATACTCCATAGACTGGGGAGCATTTTCAAGTAGAAACCTTGGAGTTGCCCATTGACGAAGACATGCAGCGCATGGCCAGCAGACTGCACAGTGAGTGACAGAGGCGTGCCACCTTGTAGAAACTTCTCAGATGGGTCTACCTCCACACTGTCAATGGTGATGAAATAATTTTAGATAATCGTTACTTCTGTGAAAACTGAAATTTAGAACAAAGGACACCTTCTCAATTGCCATAATCAGAAAATCAATGCAAAGTTCAGCGAACAAGGGGTTCTAATAGTCACCATTTCCCAGATTCATCGTTATGTACATTGCAATTTTTACGTGCAAAGTGCAACTTATCAACTGGCATTACCTCGTAATGTACCAGAGGTAATCGCTGGTGTCTCTTGTGACATTAAGCTGCTCAAGTAGACCAGTTGACGTGAGCAATGGAGCAGCTGCCAATGAATCAACCTCCTCATCATACTTCTCCCACATCATTGAAGAAGCCCCGTCTGCCCACATTTGCATTTGATTTGTCTGAACACCAACCTGTGGAGATTACAACAGTTTGAATCAGGTAAGCAAAGTCATCATATACTTGATCCAGGTAAAAGGGATACAGAATTGAAACCATGCTGTAATGGGATAAGCATATGCCAAACTTACTGTTGCAGTGTTAAAAACGACATTTTTGCAATCAGGAAGGATGCTGATTGACCAAGGTGGAAGGCTGTAATTTTCATTGTTGAAGATAACTTTGGCATACGAGTTAGAATTGTAGTTTGCAAGGAAAGCTGCACAGCCAGAGGAAGATCGGAACACATGGGCCTGAAGTACAAATTCAATATGTAAATGAAACATCAAGCTGGTTAAGATATATATACTTCACTGAGAGGAAAGGGTAATCACAACAGACCTCTTGCATACTTCCAAGGGTAGTCACAGTTGGATCGGCAGAAACCAAAGGCTGCTCACATAACTTAACAGCTCTATGGAGTTCTTTAAGGTGCCCAAACTTTGGTTCCCTTGCAAGTCCTGTGTATTAGCCCCACAAGAAAAGGATTGAGTAAGAAGAATATAGTGGTGTAGCTGAATTTTATTTTTTTTTAAAAGATCCACTCTTAATGCTTGAAAAGCTGCAAATATGCTCGTAGTGTAGAGAAATAACAGCAGCAGAAGATGATAATATTGATAAGGGCACTTATAAATCATACTCAATACAAAGATTAAGAGAGAAGCTAATAGGGTTGCTCATGTGTTAGCATAAATGGCAATGAATACTAGGTCGTGTGGGGAGTGGAGGCTGTGCGCCCCCGCATCAATCCTAGACTTGTTAAATTAAGAATGTAACCCTCTATTTAGTCATTAATAAAGTTCTCTCTTGACCTCAAAAAATAAATCATGCTCAATACAGAAAACGTCTCTAAGCATATTCCTTGTAACTCACCATATTCATCAAGTGGAGCATCATAATCATAGCTCGTGGTGATAAAGGGACCTCCAGCCGTGCGACCAAAATTCGTTCCTCCATGATACTTTTACAGTTGAGGGAAAATCAATTAACCAACAAGAATGAGTATCACCCTTTAGGAAGCTTAAAGAAAACATAAGTGAGCCTCTATCTGTCATACCATGTAGTAGTTGATAAAAGAACCACCCTTCTGTACGAAGCGAGCAACACCAAATGCGAGATCTTCAACTGGTCGTTGACGGATGGTTCCTCCGAATTCAGTAAACCTGAATTATTTTGCATATTAGAGCAACTATACTACCACTATGAATCAACAGAATCAAATTATATAAACATGAACCACATCAATGGAAGTACTGGGATTGTGCTTGCAACACTAGATATTGGTTCCTCGGGGAAAAAAAATTACCATCCACTCCAAGCTTCAGTCCACATCGTAGGCTTGTAAGGCTTGTTAGGAGAAAATGTGTCACAATAGAAACCATTGCATGCATTGATCTGTTTAAAGAACAGAAGTTAAATGTAATTTCAATAATTTGTTCGTACAGAAGTCATGAGATATTTGTATATTCCACGACTGAAATTTCACAAGATCAAAATCAATGTGGTTGGCGTCAATTTTTCTTCTTCTAATATATGTTTGATATATGAGTAGGCGACAAATATGCTCATACATATGCTAGAAACCTAGAACACCAATCATGACCTCTTATGGAGATAACCCACTGAACTCGCAAAAATACGAATCAGCATGTTCTGTATCGTTGTATAATTGTATTAACATGTTCGGTATAGTTTCACAATTTACACCTGATGGTGGTAGTATTTGACAGAGGATAAGATCATCATACCACTGGGTCAGGTGCGTCATCCTCCTTGCACATCACCCACGGCACACCGGTGTCCAATCCCACGGCCATCTTTGCCGCCCAGTTGATATATGCCTTGCCAGCAGCCCCAAACTCTTTACCTTCTGGCCCATACTCGTTCTCAATCTGTGTCCAAACAATAACACCCACTGCACCATGAGCAACCCAGGAAAATGTGCAGGCTAAGATGAATCGTGTAAACAACACATTACTCAACCACTACTAAGTACCAACCAATGCTACTCTCGTATTTGTACCAGAGACAAAGACAAGCATAATGTAGAAGAATGTTATACAATGTGCTTGCATCCATATACATGACATGTGAAGCAAAATTTTGCACTTGCCTGAGAGAGGATAATAGGACCTCCTTGTGAAGCAAAGAGGTTTTCACTCTTCATCATGCCCACAATTTTCTCGGTGAACCCCTGCATTGCATTCTGCAAAGCAAAACTCAAGTCAGAAACACATATGAACAAGATTTACACCTCTGGTAAGATCCAGAAATGCTGATATACTTCCACAAACCTTGAAAGGTTCATTGTCCGTCCTGAAGCTGATGCCTGGTACATACTTCAACCAAACTGGAAACCCACTGCAAATTTACATGGCAACAGAAGCCATGAAATGAAAGTAAAATATGGACATACAAGGAACAGGAAATGGTGAAAAGTGAAGAAAAAAAGTTGTGTATTTTTACTACGGTCAAATTAAGGCTTGAGGAATACCCAAAATTCCACTCTCCACAAATGTAGGGACCGATGCGGAGATGAACAAACATGCCAGCCTTCTGGACAGTCTTGATGAACCTGACCAGATCGTACCTCCCTTCAAAATTGTACTGCACGAAGCCAGCAAAAACCATTGAAATCCCTGATGTGCCATTACACTGTTAAAAAATGGGGTTAATAATGAAAGAGACAGTACATTTCCAGG
The DNA here is from genome assembly GCA_000338895.3 of Oryza meridionalis. Taxonomy (NCBI): domain Eukaryota; kingdom Viridiplantae; phylum Streptophyta; class Magnoliopsida; order Poales; family Poaceae; genus Oryza; species Oryza meridionalis. Next base: position 3,637,364 of record CM002526.2, read on the forward strand.
AGTTGGTTCATGCCCATTCCAAAAGACATAGGTCTGGATCACATCCAAGCCTCCATCTTTAGCCTTCTCAATTAGCCCTTCCCACATCTGACAAAATTTACACGAAGAAAAATCAGTACAGCACCAAAAGATTCGAGACCAAACAAGCTCATCTCTTTTTACCCCCGAGAAATTCTAGCTTGGAACATGAACATATCACCACTGCAGAGCAACAAAAATCCCAAAACGGTTGCAGGAGCATACCAAAAGAGCAGCATTTTCAAGAAAAAACCTCAAGAACACTCTCATTTCGTTCAGAGAAGAAAAAAGGTTGGCGAATAATCTGACGCCGAAAGGAAAAACCTCCAACAAAGCTCCTCGCTTTCCATGCCATTTCCACCAAGAAACCGCCAGCCCACGCCACGAACCACCCCCAAAAAGAAACTCCCCTCCACGAAATGTCCCCAAAAAAAACCACACATTCTTGAAGAATGCTGTTACTACTACTACATACTTCGGGTGTGCTCCTCGGGTAATGTATGGATCCGGAGAAGAGAATCCTCCTCTGGCCATCGACGAGCACCGCCTTCTTGTCGTACGTCACCGCGCAGTGGACGACGGCGACCAGCACGGCCACCGCCACCGCGCCGCCGAGCAGCGCAGCCAGGCACCCCCTCCCCATCACTCACCCACTCTCCTCACTCCAACTAGCGGCAACAGCGGCAGCAGCAGCAGCAGAAGAAGAAGACCACCACCCAGCCGAATGTGTGTGGTCTTCTTCCCCACCACCACCACCACCACCACCACCTCTCCCCCTGTGCTGTTCTTGCAGCTGCTGCCGCCTTTCTTGGATTCTAGGATTCCTTGGCACCCGTTCTTGGGAAGAGTGACAGTGAGCTGCTGCTGATGCTCTAGTGCAGTTGAGCTTTTGGCCTATGGCTCTATTATAATGGTCATTCTCTCTCTCTCTCTCTTAACCCCATAGTAGTTGCTCGTAGAGAGAGAAATAGAGGAGTTGAAAAAGAGTGTGGCCGTGTGGGGGCAAGAGCAGTAGAAACACTGGAACAGTACAAAGATGGCAGCTCATCTCTGCGACCCTGTGAGCCTGTGAGATGTGACTCTGAGACAGTGGGCTCATCTCCCCGTCACCACTTGTCCTACCTACTACTCCTTGCTCTGCAAAAGCTCACTCTTCTCGGTGCTAATCTCACTTCTTCCCTCCTCAAAACATGCTTCGGAGTTCAGATTATTTTACTCGTATATCAAGTAAATTTGACCATTCTCTCACAATCTCACACCCATTTGCATGCGACTTCGGTCGAATCATCTGTAGTCACTGAGCTGTTGAGTCCTATAATCTGTTGGAGGTTACGATTTGAGAGCTTTGCTAACTTCATTAAGCATGGAGTAATCAGAGGGAGGTTGCTGAATGCTGGCAGTAGTACATAGCTGATCGAGCAGAGATGTCCTTATGTAACAGTAGTAGATTTAAGCCCTTTTTAGTCGTACACCTGTCTAGTTTTAAGCTGTCGGCGTAGTGATGTGCAGGTGTTTGCAAACGGTGATGACACAACCAGGGGGGCAAACACGGAAATGCACAGCTGCGATCTTAGGAGCTAAGCTTGCTGTAATGGTCGATTAGTGGTAGTGCTCCCTTTGTCAATCAAAACATCTTTTTTAAAAAGAAAATAGTAGGCTGATCCAAATCATCGCAAACAACATGGATACCGATCTCTGTCAAGTTTAATGCTACTATGCAAGATCGATGTCTTGGCCTTCAGCTAACAGTTCACACACACACGCAGCACATAGTACTAGCCAGTCTCATCAGCAAATGCCATATTCAGGAAATTGGCACTCTACATCGGGAAGGCTGACAAGTTAGTTACTCCTAGTACAAGGTAGGAGTAGTGGTAAAATGAAAACGAAATGAAAGGTATCTTTCATCAGTACGGTGAGGCCACCGGGACAAAGGCCACGATGATGAGTTGTTGGGTGCGTACGTAGTACACGATTCATCTATTGGATGGAATTGAAGGTCCATAGCAATTTCTATGCAGTAACCGTGGCTGGCCTATATGCAATAGGTTAGTTGGAGCCCCATTCAATTCAGTCGGCATATGGCTCAGAAATGCGGTTGAGCACTTGATCTTGTTCCCAATCGGCTTATAATATAGTTATATTATGCATGATACTCCGTACCTACTAGCTTTTACAATGAACGAAAATTGCCAACTGAATGCCAGTAGAACTTGCATGATAGATTGATAGTATGATTGTATGAACACGTTTAAATATCACGATATCCATCAGGCCAATGTTACAACGCGTCAGTGGTTACTCCAATGTCACAAAAAAAAAAAACACAACGACTCAATGAGGCATCATCAGCGACGAACCACGTATGCTTAACCACCAACTAATAAAGCCAAGTAGCAGCATGGGGGGAACACTTGCCTTTACATAAAGCCAGGCGATTTCAACGGCGAAAAAGAGGTAATACCAGTACTAGTAGCCAGTAGGCGAGTGGATTATAGTGGAGGAGAGGGACCAACCAAACCAACCCAACACTGCACCGCATTTGCAGTTCTCTCATCGCGCAGCTGCACGTACGATTTCTTCAGCTGCCGAATCCTCCAAGGCCAAAAGCGAAGCCCCGTGAAACGCTGTGCAGCGCTCGTACGTGTACGCGCCGTTTGTCCCCTCCGCGTATACGGCGCGTGCATGCAGATTACGACGCATGGGCCCATCACCTGCATTGCAGTGCATCACAATCTGCCAAATACGAGGCGTACCTACTATACGAGTACTCCTATGAGGTAGGCGAAAAACACCAAAAATTTCTCCCGTGGACGCTTGCGTTTGGAGCGTTGATCCCTCTTGTAAAGGAGTCTCGGGGACGAGACGTTAGACGGTGCGTCTACGACATGAGCCACTGCAACGGATACGTCGTGTTGTTTTGTAGTGGTAGACTGGTAGTACACGTATACCGCTACAGTGCTACTAGAGTACTAGTAGTACGTAGTACTAGCCGGCTGATTTTGAACCGAAACGCGTCTTATCTGGACGCATCAAGCTAGGCATGCGCTTCAGGATAATCAGCTCGCTCCTAAGCATGAGGATAAAAATGGTCACGAAAATTCCTAACCGGTAAGCCTCATTTCGTGCAAGTGATACTACCGACTTTCCAGCATTGCCTATATATATTCACATAGATGTTTATAAATCTAGACATTTACTTCCTCCGTTTCTGAATATTTGACACCATTAATTTTTTAGCACATGTTTGACCGTTTGTCTTATTCAAAAACTATGTAAAATTATATGTATACATATAAATATATTTAACAATGAATCAAATGATAGAAAATGAATTAATAATTACGTAAATTTTTTGAATAAGATAAAGGGTCAAACATATTTAAAAAAATCAACGGCGTCAAATATTTAGAAACGGAGGGAGTATATGACTATATATAGGCAATGCTAGAAAGTCTTATAACCTGAAACTATTGTGTCTAGATTCACAGACATCTATATGAATATGGGCAATACTAGAAAGTCTTATAACCTGAAACTTTTATTCATTTTTTTATTCTAGCCATGCATTCATGATAGTTTTTGTTTTTCTAATTTCTTTCATCATCGATATGATGTTGGGTACTAAATAGTTAAATCGTTTTGTTTGGTCTTAAATAGTTAAATCGATAAATATGACCAATTTCCTATTACTCTCATAGTTTTTCGGACGAATTAACTATTCATGTGTTAAAATCTTTTAAGTTAACTTGTTATTTTTATGGAAAACAAAATTAATGAGTATAAGTTGGATATTACCGCCTTTCTGTAATCTGAAAATCTATCATACGGTATTCCGTGGAGACAGAATAGTAGTACTGCCTTATCTCCTCTTCCCCTTTCTCTGTGTCTCTTCCCCTCCACTCGCTCTCTCTCTCTCTGTGTCTCTTCCCCTCCACTCGATCTCTCTCTCTCTGACTACCACCCATGAGCACGGAGGCGGCGACGGCAATGACGACGACGACGGCGGCGGTGCCATCACCACCAGCCGTCGAGAAGCCTCCCCATCAAGCTCCTCAAGCCGCTCCTCCTCTTCGTTGTTCTTGTCGCTGGCTTCCTCGCCGTTGCTGCCCTCCTCCTCCTCCTTGGCGGCGCTGGTGCCTCCTACAGTCGGGAGCGGTGGACGCGGCCACCGGGGGAGAGCGCTTGGCATAACATGAGCGACGAGGAGCTGCTCTAGGCGGTGTCGATGGAACCACGGGTTCGGCAGTTTGGAGCGAGGCACGACAACGAGCGATGGAATGGCACAAGGTAGGCATCAGATCTATCGCCTCCTCTTCCTCTTCCCCACCGCCGCCCCACTGCTCGACCTCCCCGACCCGCGACTCCTCCTCCTCCTCCTCTCTCTTGGGACATCACGCTGATACCCAGGTACCAAGGTCTGATACCCAGGTACCAAGGCCTGATACCTAGGTATCAGCTCGATACCTAGGGTACCAGGTATCAATCGATACCCAGGTACCAAGGCCTGATACCTAGGTATCAACTCGATACCCAGGGTACCAGGTATCAGTCGATACCAAGGTACCAGCTGATACCAGTGTACTAGGTACCACCTCGGTACCCAAAAACTTGATCGCCCGCCTACCCGTGCAGGTTCTCAAGCGGACGGAGTTTCGGAGGCACCTGCTCGTCCCGTACACCTGTGCGCGCAGGTGAACAGAACCGGGGAAGGATTTTGCAGCTCAGGAACAGAGGAGGAGGAACTCGAAGTGCAAGAGAGATCGGGAAGAACTTCTCCCGTCCTTCTGGTCGTTGCGGAGTATATATATGCGAGCGCAAGAGTAACGTTCGGAGTCATCAACCGCGGTGTTTAATTTCGTAATCGACGCGCTCGTTAATATGGAATCAATTCACGGCGTTTAATTCCGTAACCGACGGAATCAATTCACGGTGTTTAATTCCGTAACCGACGCGTTCATTGATACGAAATCAACTCTCTGTATTTATTACCGTCCGTTACAAAACGAGAGAGCGTAGCAGCAGCAGCTGTCTGCCTCGCCTTGCCTCACCTCGCCTGGCTGTCCGCGGACCATCTCAACCGGTCAACAGAGACTCTCCACTAACTCTGTATTTAAGTTGAGACCTTTTCACCCGATTTCCAAGGTGGTATTATTACCCATAGCACTTAATGTGGGCCAATGGAATTTATTAAGATTTAATTGGGCCTAGCCCATTAATCTAACAATCCCCACCAAATTTCATGGCTCACAGGAAATGCTCTCAATTCTGATCCTGTTTGTTATACCAGTGTTTCAGTGGAGACTGTTAAGTTGAACTTCCACCTAGGAAAAGAGCTACACCAGATCACAACTGAACAATGGACTATGCCTTGAATTGTCAGTCTTGTGCGATTCAGGTTTCACTCAAACCCTTAACTAGTACTAGGCTGTCGTTTGCATCCCCTCTGTTTGGAGCGTATAAGTCATACTCTTAGCCTTTTCATAAGTATCTAGAGATCACCCAGATCTCATAGACTGTGACTAGTAGTCGGACTCATATAGGTGTGTTCCTTCTAAGATGTTCTGTAGGCCAACATCTCTGCGTTAAGAAAAGCCACTCAGATCACATTAAGGTGTATACCATCCTACCATACAGGTTAGATGAGAAGTGCATCATGAAGATAAGCCCATTCTAGGGTCTCTTCTCTCAGTTACACAATAGTTTGTTTCGCCATCCAAATTCACAGGATCTCCGATCACAATGGACAGGTTTCCATTATTGTGCAACTCTAAGTGGGTCTCAAACCCATCTCCCTCAATGCACAGTTTATCATATTACGTGGTAGCCCCTTGGTAAACTCATCTGCCAGATTTTTAGCCGTCTGGACATAGTCCAATGCTATCACTCCGGAGTTTTTCTACTTTCTGACAGACTTCAGTCTTCTTTTAACATGCCTGGATGATTTCATGTTGTCCTTCGAACTGTTCACTTTAATAATCATTGTTTGATTATCATAGTTTATCAGGATTGTTGTTACTGGTTTTTCAACCACCGGCAAGTCCATCAGGAGCTCACGAAGCCATTCGGCCTCAACTGTTGCAGTATCTAAAGCTGTGAGTTCTGCTTCCATTGTTGACCTCGTTAAGATGGTCTGCTTGCAAGACTTCCAGGAAACAACGCCCCCTCCAAGTGTGAACACATACCCACTTGTGGCCTTTATCTCATCAGCATCAGATATCCAGTTTGAATCACTATAGCCCTCCAGTACTTTTGGGTACCCAGCGTAGTGAATTTCATAGCTCATTGTCCCTTTTAGATAGCGCATTACTCTTTCAAGAGCATGCCAATGATCATCTCCCGGATTTGAAACAAACCGGCTCAACTTGCTCACAGCAAATGAGATGTCAGGTCTCGTTGCACTAGCTAAGTACATCAATGAACCAATAATCTGGGAGTATCTCAATTGATCCCTTGCTATTCTTCGGTTTTTCCTTAACAACACACTAGGATCATAAGGAGTAGGAGCTACCTTGCAGTTACTATAACCAAAGCGACTCAGGACCTTGTCCACATAGTGAGATTGCACAAGTGTAATCCCACTCTCATCTCCTCTCAGTAGTTTAATGTTAAGAATAACATCAGCCACTCCCAAATCCTTTATTTCAAAGCTTTTGGACAGAAAGTCCTTGACCTCCTCAATCACATTGAGGTTGGTCCCAAAGATCAATATGTCATCGACATATAAACACAAGATCACTCCCTCTCCCCCACTATAGCGATAGTACACACATTTCTCAGCTTTGTTCACAACAAAGCCAGCAGATGTAAGTGTATTGTCAAACTTCTCATGCCATTGCTTAAGCGCTTGTTTGAGACTATACAAGGACTTCAACATCTTGCACACCATTCCCTCTTGACCTTCTAATACATACCCATCTGGTTGATCCATATAGATCTCCTCCTCCAACTCTCCATTAAGGAAAGCTGTCTTAACATCCATCTGATGGACGAGTAGACCATAAGAGGTTGCCAGAGCGAGTAGTACTCGAATCGTGGTCAAGCGAGCAACCGATGAATAAGTGTCGAAAAAGTCCTCGGCTTCTTTTTGGGTATAACCCTTGGCCACAAGCCTTGCCTTGTACTTTTCAATTGTACCATCAGGCCTAAGCTTTTTCTTGAAAACCCATTTGCATCCTACAGGCTTGCACCCTGTTGACGAAAAAATCGAACACGTCGGCCTGGGAGATCTGCTTAGCTCCAGTGCAAGTCCAAAGATTAATGAGATGCGGGCATGCCAGTCAGTTTGACCATGCAACTGACAAGATATGCAAATAGTAGATCAAAACAGCCGATCGGCTGACAAGCCGATGGAGTAGTTCTAGCTGATAGCCGATAATAGCCGATGCCGATACCAGCCGATAGTGATAGGGTTTAAGCAATCGGCTGATGACGATAAAATATAACGATAATATAGTCCAGTAGAAACCAATCGGCTAGCAATGATATGATAAAATAAGCACTGATCCAAAGGTTAAAGCGTACATCGGCCGGAGGTCCGATGCCATAAAATCCACAGATTAGATTAAACAGTGAAACCTTTGTTGCAATCGGCTAAATCCAACTTGTATATATATGTAATCCTTAAGAGCCGATGCAACGTCCAGATAATTTATCGGCTAGCACCCCGATAAAACATTAGTACGAATCTATCGGCTTCACGAGACTTATATTATCAACAACAATCTAGTAGGTCGAACCTAACCGATGCAGCACGAGATTGTATATGATAATCTAATACTCGATGAGCCGATAGATCTGTCTAATGTGATGGATATAACAAATCTATTTATAACAACATTGTGATTATAGAGATATATCGGATAAGATAGAAGATCAGACCTAACCGAGACAGTTCCAACTAAACCGATGCGTCTCTAAACACAATGCAACTAGAGATAGAATTGAGATATCAGGTAGGCAAATATATCAACCAAACCAGAGCGATCCAAGAGATCGAAGCGATGCAGCCTTGAACAACACCGACGTAGCCGACAGATTCACTAGGGCCCGACGGAACGTGGGACTTACCCCTTCGCCAGAGATCGAAAGCCGATGCAGGCCCGCGTCAGGTGCCCAAATCCCGCTGGAAGATAAGTAAAAACCTCGGTAAAGAGGGTGGCGATGCGCCGAGAGTATTGTTGATCAATAGATTGATAGATTACAATGACCCCGGGTGTACATATTTATACCCATAGAGAGATACTAGTCCTTGTCGGACAAGAAAGAAACTAAAAAGGAAAATACAAAGTCCTTATCTGACACTAAATACACTTTCCTAAAGATAAAAGAAGACTAATAAACTATTCCTAATTAATAGATAAACTGTCATGTCGCATCCTTCTTGAACTCGGACTCTTCTAGATAAGCTTCCTTCGATTGATCCAACTCCACCAAGAACACGACATTGTGGCGACTTGACTCCCATCGGCCGATTCTAGAAATTTGAAGCCGATACTAACTCTAAGCCGATGGTAACTTTGGGCTTACCAAATTTCACTGTTAACACACCCATATGGACGCTTGACGACTTCCCAAGTACCATTAGACATAATTGAGTCAATCTCTGTCACAGCCTGATTTTTGTTTTAGGATTTATAAATTATCTAATAAATTATTAATAGAATTTATATTAAATGTTCATTAATTTATTAGTGAAGTTATAAAATTTCCTAAATATAAAGGATGGTTGGATTTAATTTTTTAAATTCTCCATGATTAATTATACTCTCTGAAATTTTCTCGGATTTTTCAGAGCTTAATTTTTTTAAATGATACAAAGAACAGTTCAGTAATTATTAATGATCTAATTATGAGTGTTAAGTGCTTTCCTTGCTTAAAAATCCTTAAATTATAAATTGTTGTTTAAAAGGAATTATTAGAAATGATTTTAAAAGCCTAGAAGAAAAGATCTAAGTTTAAATAATAAATTTCAATATAAAATTAGGCCAGATAAAATTTTATTAAATACTTTGCTTAATTCTATAATTCCTAGAATTTTTCTGGGATTTATTTGAGCTAAGGAAGTATTTTTAATAAATGAAATTGCATTTCATGACTTATTTAAATTGGAAAAGTTTTAAAAATTCCTCCTTTGGCTTTAGGCCGAAGGTCGGCCCAAAAACCCTTTCTCTCTCCTCGGCCCAGTCGGCCCGTGCGCGCAGCCGCCGCTCTTCTCTCTCTCTCCAGCTCGCTGACAAGTGGGGCCCGCCTGTCAGGCCCATCGTCTTCCTCCAGCCGTCACCGCCGAAACCCTAGCCGCCGCCGCCCCTTCCAAATCCGGCCGCCCCTTTCCTCCTCCGGCCGAATTGATTGAGGGGAAATGATCCTCGAGATCTCCTCTTCCTTTTCTCTTTTGGAACTTCGGCCAATTTTGTTTGGAAACCCGCGGATTTGATCTCGAATCGGATTCGTCTCTCTCTCCTCTAACCCTATCTTTCCATCCCCTTCGCCGGTCGCCGTGGGCCTTCGCCGCCGCCTCCTAGCCCCTATAAAAGGACCCCCGAGCTCCCCTCTACTCGTCGCCGCCCTCGCCTTCGTCTCTCGTCGCCCGTAGCGCCCTAGCCCCGTGCAGCCGTGCGTCGCCGTCGCCGCCGCCGCTCCAGCTGTGCGCCGCCGTCGCTCCAGCCGTCGCTGTCGCTCGGGAAGGCCGTCGTCGTGGTCGCCGTCGCGTCGCCGTCCTCGTCCGCCCCTTCGCCGTCGCTGTAGACTGCCGGAGCACCGTCGCCGTCGTCAAGCCGAAGGTCGCCGCCGCCTTTTCCTCGACGCCGTCGTCGTCCGGTCATCCTCCGCCGTTCCTTTGGTCACCGGTGAGTTCGCCGTGCCGCCCGCATCGTTTTGGTGCCCTCCGTTCGCGCCGCCGTGCCGTCGTTCGCCGGCGAGCATGCCCGCTGTCGCCGCCGCCGGGGGTGACGTCACCGCTGACGTCATCGTCGTCGTCCCTCGTGGTCCGGTCGTGGACCGATCAATCTCGGCCGTTCGTTTTGGTCGGATTGATCTCGGTCGTTCGTTTCCGTGAGCCGCCGCCGTGGATCCGGTCCACCGTGAACCCGAGCCCCGCTGACGCAATAACCTCTTTTTCCTTTTCAAAAATAATTCATTATTGCGTCATAATTCAATTAAAATTTATGTAAATGTTTTAATCCGATTTAATCTTTAAAAATTCATAACTAATTCATCTTAGCTCGGTTTTAGTTGGTTCAAGTCTCTAAAGTTGTATAAAATAAATATCTACATATTAAAATTATCCATAAATAGAATTAAATTTATTTAATTCTTTTTAAATGGGCTTTAATTAGATTAAATCTTGTAAAATTCATATTAAATTCATATGAAGTCAGAATGAGGCCGTTCAAGTCTCATAATTCATCTAAAATTATGATCTATATGTTTGTTTACTTTATATGTATTGTTTATTTGGATTTTTTAGTGTTTTCCTCATTTTGCGTGTTAGCTTGTCGTTTCCGACGTTTCAAAGGTTCGTGAGAGCGCCGGAAGTGTTCAAGAAGATTGATTAAAGACCGATTATTGCAAGGCAAGTCATACAGATCCCAAACACAATTCCTTTGAGCATGTTGATCCTATATTTAAATTCTCTATTTATTTCAACTGTGCATTTATTTTCGAATGACATCGGGTGGTGTGAACTTATTCCTTTGTTATGGCCTGTTTGCATTGATTACTTTATTCCTTGATACCTTGGGTTATTGTAACTTGACTAGTTGAGCTTTATATATTGGTTCAGCTAGATGTTAGATATAATTGCTTTGCCATGCTTAGAAATCTTAGCACATCATTGGGATAACTTATGAATCATTATTATTTAATGATAGCTCGTGATGGTTAACCGTGATTGGTTTATTAATTAATTTGCCAACTAAAACCTGATAATGGTGGATTGTGAGTACATGGTTTTGATGGTCGTGCTCATGACAATTAAGGACCGGTTCGCGAACTACTGTTGTGAGACATTAACCGTGCCAACCACAAGCCAGCATGGGCAACGGCTTTACCTTTCGTATAGCATGGTTCATTGCAGAGCACCAGACTGTGAAGTGGCGGAGATAAGCCCACGGGGGTCGTTGGGGAGTCCATGCCTTGTTTATAAGGGGGTGACTATGATCCGGGAACGGTGCACTGTGGTGGATTGTGTTGTGCGAGGGGTACTGTCACAGCTCCTTTCCGAGGTACCGTGGTGGTATCGAGGCGCATGGTGACATGTTGTGGGGCTGTGTCTTGTGGGTACAGTGGTACACCTCTGGCCAGAGTAAAACTATTCGAATAGCCGTGCCCGTGGTTATGGGCGAGTTGAGCAATGTTTTTCGTGATTAGTCTCACACCTATCGCAATATTTATTGATGCTATAATTGGTAATAATTTGTTTAGCTCCTGGTTTGGAGATAGGTCTGTACAGCCGGGTATGGTTGTTCAGGATGGTTGGGCCTGAGCAACATGGGTGTGCTGTTCAGTGTTGATTAAAATTGATGATTAATTACTCTACTGTTCCACAATTCTCAATTGTTTGCTAAATGCTGCTTTTGCAAATGAGCCTATATTATGCCATTCTTTGGTATCCTTGTGCACTTGCATATTTGCTGTGTGGCTTGCTGAGTATGTCATATGCTCACCTTGCAATAATCAATCAAACCTCAGTTGAAGACAAGCTGCGAAGAAGAAGACGTTTGGCTTATACCGCAGTTGAGCTGCCTGTGGGAGTGGAGCCGGAGCTTCGCTAGACCGTTATTCCGCTGCTGTTTTCTTTTCTTTTGTAAGTATGTAACGTTATTTTTTCGATGAATCTGTATATTAAATTGTCAGTTTGTGTACCTCGGCTGATTCCTGGACGAGGATTTTATGCACAAATTAGTTCGGAAATTACTAGTGAATTTCTGGGCGTGACAATCTCACTGCGTACCGCTTCCTTCCAATAGTTAGCGTCAGGAGATGAATATGCCTCTTCAATGGTTCTTGGAGTATCATCCACAAGATATACAATGTAGTCATCTCCAAAAGACTTTGCAGACCTTTGTCTCTTACTCTTTCGAGTTGCTACAATGTTATCCTCCTCAGGCATTTGATCAATGTGTTCTATCGGCGCAAAGTACTCAGGGGATAAAATAGGTTCTTGACTAGAAGTGCTAGGTGCATTTTTCATAGGAAATTCATTCTCAAAAAAATGTGGCATCCCTGGACTCAGTAATTGTACCAACACGCATGTCGGTACTCTAGAATTTACTATTAAGAACCTATATCCCATACTGTGGATAGCATAACCAAGGAACACACAATCTACGGTCTTTGGACCAAGTTTACGCTTTTTGGCTATAGGTACATTTACCTTGGCCAAATAGCCCCATGTGCGCAGGTGAGAGAGATTTAATTTCTTCCTTTCCCATTCCTCGAATGGTGTTACTTCCTTATGCTTAGTAGGAATTCTATTCAGGACATGACACGTAGTCAATATTGCCTCACCCCATCATTCCTTGGAGAGTCCTGCAGTGTCTAACATGGCATTCACCATCTCAGTTAGAGTGCGCTTCTTTCTTTTGGCTACCCCGTTTGACTGGGGTGAATAGGGAGGCGTCCTCTCATGAATAATTCCATACTCTTCGCAGAAAGAAGTAAACTCATTGGAAAAATACTTTCCACCCCTATCAGACCTTAACCGTTTGATTTTCTTTTCCAGTTGGTTTTCTACCTCAGCCTTATAGATCTTAAAGTAATGTAATGTTTCATCCTTTGTTTTCAATAGGTACACATAGCAGAATCTAGTGCAATCATCTATCAGTGTCATGAAATATTTATTTCCCCCTTTAGTCAACACGCCATTCATTTCGCACAGATCGGAATGAACAAGTTCTAGTGGTGCCAAATTCCTCGCATCAGATGCCTTGTGAGGCTTGCGAGGTTATTTCGATTGAACACAAGTATGGCACTTAGAGCCTTTGACTAAAGTGAATTTTGGAATTAAACTCATGTTGGCTAAGCATGTCATACAACCAAAATTCACATGACAAAGTCGCGAATGCCACACATTAGACTCATCATCATCATCGCTTATATGGTTCACAACTTTATTACACATATCATCCAAAGAAAAGCGAAACAAGCCTCCGCTGTCATAACATTTTCCAATAAACGTTCCATATTTAGATACGACACATTTATTGAATTCAAACACAAGTCTAAAACCATCTGTACACAGTAGAGAGCCGCTAACTAGATTCTTCTTTATTGAAGGGACATGCTGCACATTCTTCAGCTGCACGATCTTTCCCGAAGTAAACTTCAGATCGATCGTACCAACACCATGAACAGCCGCAAGCGATCCGTTTTCTATCAACAAGGAGAAACCTCTCCCGACCTGATAAGAAGAAAACAGGGAAATCCCAGCACACACATGAATATTAGCACCAATATCAACCCACAAATCAGGTGAGTGACAGACAAAGAGAACTGTAGGTAAAAATTTACCATACCCCGATGTTCCTCCGCCCTGGCTAATGACCATGTTGGCAGACTTCTTGTCCTTGTGATCAGGACAATTCTTGGCCCAATGTCCAGGCTTACCGCACACAAAGCAGTCGCCTTTGGCATTTCCCTTGCATTTCTTCTTAAAATTGGTAGTAGCCTTTGGTTTGACATCAGGCTTAACTTTCTTGTTGTTGTTGTGAGATGCGTGAGGGTTCTTCTTCTGCACCAAATTGGCGCTAGAACCTCCCTCAATTTTTTTGCCCCGGTTGTCCTTTGCCCTCGCCTTTTCCTCAATACCCAAAGAGCCAATAAGATCAGTAACACTGAACTCTTGCCTCTTGTGTTTTAGAGAAGTAGCAAAGTCCGCCCAAGAAGGTGGCAATTTGGCAATAATGCCATCTGCCACAAACTTGTCCGGCAACTCACAATTATTGTTCTCAAGTTCCTTTACCAGCATCTGAATTTTATGAGCCTGTTCCACTACAGAACGATCATCGACCATCTTGTAGTTATAGAACTGCTCCATGACATACAGCTCACTGCCGGCGTCGGAAACCCCGAACTTGGCCTCAAGAGCATCCCACATGTCCTTCCCTGAAGGCATGTGCATGTACACATCCACTATATTATCAGCGAGTACACTGATCAATGCTCCATGGAACAGGCAATCCGAAGCCTCGAACTTAGCCTCCTCTTTAGGAGAGAGAGGCGGTTCACTTGGTTTGCCCCGTGAGACAAAGAAACAATGCATCGCCGTTAACCACAAAAGTATACGTGCTTTCCATCTTTTATAATTTGAACCATCGAAAGCATGTGGTTTTAGTGATGCAGCAAAGCCAACTACCGAAAAAAACCTATCAAGTTTTTGGATTGTTGGAAATTTGGTCATAATTTGGCATATTTTAATCCAAAATATTAAGACAATAAACATGACATTTGCAATATGAGTAGATCTAGTGACAGTGCTAGATGTATACAACTTGAGTATGCTTAATATGAAATAAGCATCAACATTTACATAGTAACGCAATGCTGCCATTGCGAAGAGTATTAACAAAGAAACATCTAATAGAATCGGGACAATGAAAGTATACCCCGAGAACGTCCCACCGTTGGATTTTGAGGCAGTATTGCCTCCGTTGATGTCGTTCATCATCTTGTCTCCAATCTCCGTCGACATCTTGGTGAAGGCGTCGATGCAGCAGCAGTAGCCGTGAAGAACAAGAGCGGTCGCGCTTGAAGCGCTACCAAAAACTTGATCGCCTGCCTACCCGTGCAGGTTCTCAAGCGGACGGAGTTTCGGAAGCACCTGCTCGTCCCGTACACCTGTGCGCGCAGGTGAACAGAACCGGGAAGCCTACTCGTGCAGGTTCTCAAGCGCACGGAGTTTCGGAGGCACCTGCTCGTCCCGTACACCTGTGGGCGCGTGAACAGAACCGGGGAAGGATTTTGCAGCTCAGGAACAGAGGAGGAGGAACTCGAAGTGCAAGAAAGGTCGGGAAGAATACACCTGTGCGCGTGTGAACAGAACCGGGGAAGGATTTTGCAGCTCAGGAACAGAGGAGGAGGAACTCGAAGTGCAAGAGAGGTCGGGAAGAACTTCTCCCGTCCTTCTGGTCGCTGCAGAGTATATATATGCGAGCAGAGAGGTCGGGAAGAACTTAGGAACTCGAAGTGCAAGAAAGGTCGGGAAGAACTTCTCCCGTCCTTCTGGTCGTTGCAGAGTATATATATGCGAGCGCGAGAGTAACGTTCGGAGTCATCAACCGCGGTGTTTAATTTCGTAACCGATGCGCTCGTTAATACGGAATCAATTCACGGCGTTTAATTCCGTAACCGACGGAATCAATTCACGGTGCTGTCTGCCTCGCCTCGCCTCCCCCCACCTGGCTGTCCGCGGACCATCTCAACCGGTCAACAAAGACTCTCCACTAACTCTGTATTTAAGTTGAGACATTTTCACCCGATTTTCAAGGTGGTATTATTACCCATAACACTTAATGTGGGCCAATGGAATTTATTAGGATTTAATCGGGCCTAGCCCATTAATCTAACACCTTACCCAAGGTACCAGGGATGATTGGATAAAGTGGAATCGCAAGATAGCGTGGGCCTCTCCACGAAATTGACGATGCGTATTAAATCTCTTGGGATTTTAGTTATCCCGTAGCTACTAGGAGCAACGGAATCCAGTGGAGTAGCAGCCCTCTTCCGTAATAGACCCTGACCGTTTTCATCCCTGCGTTGTTGCACGGTACCCGTGAGGCCGTGACAGCCTTGTAAACTCTGAAAGCCTGAAACTGAAACTGAAAGGATGATCTCACTCACCAAACGCTTCCACAGTTTTATTACCGTGTGTCCTTTACCGGGTGTCTGGATCGAACAGTTCGTTCCGGCCAAAAATCTCACCGTTCCCGACTTTACTCACCGTCCGTGAATCGAATCGAGCGAGAGGGTAAATAGGACGGGAAAATGGGGGTCGCGTCTGCTGCTGCAGCAGCAGCGGCGGCAGCCACATCCGTGTTCCTCGCACGCTGCAGGGCGAGGCTTTTGATCGATAAATCGATCGATCGCCACATGCTGCGTGGCAGATCGAGCAGCAGACGAGGCCCCGTCTCGTTTCGTCCTGGCTGCCTAGCTGGGGACAACACAACACTCTTGTAGACTAGTGGTAGTAGTTGCTACTAGCATCCTGCATTTTCTACTGCTGATGCATTGTTTACCAGCTAGCGAGGTGTGTATATATATATATATATATATGCAGGTTCACATGTAACGCGAGCAGCAGCAGCCAGCATATGGTCAAAATCTGAGTCGCCGGTTTTGCATTGTATGATGGCCCAGTGCATTTGGACTTTGGAAGAGAGACAGTGGACTTTGGACTAGTACACACATTCACAATCACATGCGTGGCGCGTACTGATGGTGTCACTGAGAAATCCAGCGAGAATGTGGACGGATCATGGATGCCGCCAACGAGCCGCATCGATCGATCTCGCGTGCTCTGTCGTCGTCGGCGCCAACCTCTTTTTCTTTAGGTCTTCGCAGATTTTGGCTGCCTCGCGAGGCACGACACTGCATCAGGGTTCAGGAGTTAACTTTTTCTTCTTTTTTGGCTTTGAATTTACTACCAGTACGTGCAATCATCAAAAGTGCAAGGCGAATGCCACGCATGTACGTAGGACGGAACAGTTTTTCTAGTTTTGTTTGTTTTTCCGCGTGTGCGATCAAGTACGACATGTATGGTACACCGTCATGAGCACCAATGGAAAACGGAATTCCCTTCAATCCTACTCTACTTATTATTATACATTATCATTCCAGACAAAATAAACTGCAGAAAATTAATGAAAAGGCGTGTCCTAAGTTCATAGCCAATCGGATAAACCAGTTCTGTTAACTTGCTTCATGCCATTCGATTGGTTGGAAAACAAGTGGTTAAGAACTTAAGATGAAATTGAATGATACTGCCCACGTACGACGTGCAACTAGCTTCTCTCAGCACGTACCGAGAAATTACGGCACATCAGCTAGAGCATTGAGAGGGGTACCCAGGAACATGGTCAAAGAAAATTTTATTGCTATATCTGACTTATTTTTATCATGTGTACACTCTCTTATTAGATTAAACTTAATATTAATCAGAGTAAATTAAACAAGTGGCAGGCAACCAAGAAACCAAGAAATTGTCACACCGACGCAGCTGAGTCACTGATGCGAAATCGGTTGTCACGCTCAGCGAGCCAGCTGCAACCGAGAAATCCAGGCGCTAATCGCTGCGAATTCTGGAGCCAGTAGTGGGCTCGCTCCGAGACGAGGCCCTACGCACAGTACGCTGCCGCTGCGCTAGTTTATTCGGCGTCGCGCGCATGGCGAGCGGAGTGGAGTGGAGTGGCGGTTGCGGTTGCGGTTGCGGTTGCGGTTGCGTTTGCGTTTGCGTTGCGTCGGTGCGCGCACGCGGCGACGGATTCCGAGAGATTTACAGGTTTGAGTTTGAGGAAGGAAGCAAGGAATTACTAGTAGGAGTACCAAGTTTTCATTGGAGATCTTGTTTTGTTTGTGCTTCAAGGAAGAAGGGGGTACGTGCATACAGGAGAGAGACATTGATAGCCATACCTTCGATCGGTTGCAATGTTAATGGCGAGATAGCGAGGCACGCCGTACGGATCTGGATCTCGAGATGTATTTTATTTTAGTGTATGTGCTCGCTAAATCTGTCTTGTATTTTATTAGTTGGTGTTTAATGGTTTCATTACAGTAGTAGTACTACTACTTCTTGAACTGCTCTGCTGCACTGCCGCTCTGGGCTTGCATAGATTTTTTAGCTTCCATGGCGTGTGTGAAATGGCGATTAGTTTTGTAGTAGGATTTTTTTTTGGTTGGAATTTAGTAGTATTGGTGTTATATAATGGGGGTCAGAAACGAGATCTAGCAGCTGGTTGGCAGTGGGCAGTGGCAGTCTATCTGGCACCACCATCACGTTTCGGCCAGTGCACAAATGTGCACATCAGCACATGCCCTAATGCTCGGTAAGAAAGTTGTGTTATTCTGTTCAGTTTCAGTTCCAGTTGACTAACAAGTTCTCTCAACCTTGACGACGCACGCTAAGAAAATGCCTGTGCAGTAAGCCGGCAACCTCAAAAAGGCTGAAAGAAAAGATATGGACTACGTATAACCTAGAATCCAAGATTTTTTTTCACAGTTAATTGCGTTTTTCACCATGTAAAGAGCACTTTTTTTAACAAACCGGCACACCAGTTTCGAATTCAGTGTATAGAGTAGTAGTAAAAGAATTTATAGGGAGTCTGAAAAGGAAAAAAAAAAAAGGCTATACAAATGTTTTAAAAGAGCTAGGGTAACATTTCTGCAAGTCTTTTCGCTCCCGCTCACGCCCAGGTTTTCCCTTGCTCCTTTATCTTAGCGACCATCTTATGTCCCTTTGCATCAGGTTTAGCACATATGAAGACGATTTTACACCGAAGTGCATCGAAATAAGTTTCACTTAACAACAACACACATCATCGAAACTATATAAATTTTGTGAAATTTCATAAAATCTTGATGAAATTTTGTTCATTTATATGACAGTACAAACCAGTTTAAAATGAAACATATTTCTGTATACCCTTTGTAATATAAAGTGAAATCCGTACTAAACCTGCTATAAAGCGAAACAAAATTCAATTGCAAAATTTATTAATACTCTCTTTTTTCCCGGAAAACTAATAATGGCCTTGGTAGGATCAGGCCGAATTGAATACAGCCCATTTTGGATGCCGCGAAGCCTTTTATTTAGCCCATTGGATCCCGGAAATTAAGGCCTTCGAGTGCGAGAAAGCTGGTCACGAGGCCATCATAATGCCTCCGCCGCGCCGCGCACGCGAAGGCGTCGGCACCGGCACCGCGCCGCGCCGCGCCGCGTGCGGCGCCGCCCTGCCTCGCCGCAATTAGCGCAGCGCCGCGACCGTCCACCCCGGCCTCCAGCTGCCTGGCGGCGCTCTGTCCACCAAACATGTATAGTAGGAGTGCTACTAATAAAGGGTCTGTTCACATTGATGTTAGAATGAACATTTCCAAAATTCAGTAATGCCAAAATTTTGACAAATGAACGATATTGTTAAGTTTTAGTAGGATTTGCACAATATAATGTTGTCAAAATTCGGTAACAAACTAAATATAACCACATAAATATCAATTTTACCAAACAATGACATGGTTTAAAATGACTTCAGTCTAAACAAGCTTTGGCCCAAAGCTTTTTGCACTGCATAACCCATTTTTGTTGCAACAATTCAGTGCCTCGCATTTTCAACATCCTTCGGTGCCCCGGTGTCTAACATTTCAATATGCTCTGCTACACACAAATTGGAAACCCCAGTCTCAAATTTAGGGGAAAAAAATTATGTTTAGTTATCACATCGGATATACGGTCACACATTTGAAGTATTAAACGTAGTCTAATAACAAAACAAATTACATATTCCACCAGAAAACTGTGAGATGAATTTATTAAGCCTAATTAATCCATCATTAGCAAATATTTAATGTAACACTACATTGTCAAATCATGGTGCAATTAGACTTAAAAATTCGTCTTGCAATTTACACGCAACCTATGAAATTGGTTTTTCTACATTTAATACTTCATACATGTGTCCAAACATTCGATGTGATGAGTGAAAAGTTTTTGTTTTAGGAACTAAACAAAGCCTTACAAAGAGAGTAACTACTATGACGGGAAAGAGAGAACTACTAGGGACGACTAAAAATAGATCGCACCAGGTAAAACTGGCCACTCTAAAGATTGAAATAATGCATAGGATAACAGCGAAAGCCTTATTTAGCCTACCACTTAAATCGCAATGTCTGTACAATCTATTGAGAAATAAATGCATCTTCATGATGTTAATTACTGAGGAAAATAGTGAACGTATGAGCTTGGAATTCGAATAGTACTGTTGCAAAGACCAGCCAGAGTAACACACTCAGGCAATTTAACATCGCTTTAAAGAACATGGCGACCATTCATTTTATCATTGCCAGGATTATGGAAATTCTGTAACTCCCCAACATTTTCCAACGAATACAACCAGTTTTGCATCACAACTCGCCCTTCTCCAAAAACTAATGAACACCACCCCTATAGCCTTCCCATGGTAAACACAACTCTGTACATCGTCGATGCATTCGGATCAGCTTCAAAATAAATTCAGCAAAGCTTATGAATCTCTGAAATTTTCTCTATCCTCTAGATGGCAAACGATCGAATGGCCACCCTCCCACTCCTATGCCAAAATCTTATTGACAGGATCAGGGATCAGAACTATACCGAAGCTCCAAAAAACCTAAACAAAAGGATTACTGGCTTTTCTATTTCTAGTATTCTCATGTGACCGTTTATTTATGACGGGGCATGACAAAACTAACTGATCAGTGCAACTGCTGAATTACCACTTTACGCCTTTATCCCCCACAGCTCAAAACGAATTTGGTATCTATTTCTAATCTTCACAACACCACAAGGAAAAGCCTATCTGAAGGAACAATTACTTTGCAGCTTCAAAGAAGAGCACCTGAGGTTGCAAGTGACCTTTCTTACACATTACGAGCACATCATCCCAATTACCAACAACCTGCACAGACAAGGGAGCAAGTAGGAACATGAGCCAGAACCAAGTTCTTATAAGCTAGAGTAAGAATCAGCAGAGTTGTATGCCTCTGAAGGTTTATAATGTTGTTACCTTCACAGTCTGGTCATCGTACATGACCCACTGCCCATCCTCAAAAGCAAAGCAATGATAGTGTTGCCCGTAGTAACAGACCTGCATGCGTAAAAATAGTAGGCTAGATGCATTATTTAAATGACAGGTTTTTCTACTTTAGAAGACTGGATTTAGATGCGGTCAGGTAATATAGTGAAATATACAATATTGAGCTAATGCTACTACACCCACTGGCCAATGCACCTAATTGCAATAGGAAAAAGAAATGTTAGCAATGTACCCACAGTATAGCCTAGTGCCAGCAGTAAACTCCAGTAGTACCTACTTCACGACAGAAATATTGTTGTACTGCAAACTGTGACTTTAAATAGGCTAATAGCACATTCACTATAGTTAATACAAAAGGCAATCCAATCCTATTGTACCATTAATTTAGCAAACTGTCAATTTTGAAAGTTGATATACAAACATGAAATGACCTAGAAAAATGGCATGCCCTTTTATCCATTCAAAAATTTGAAAGAACAAAATGAGTCCTCCTAGGCATACCACTGACACCAGAGAATGTTTGCTTCCTTGGTCTAGACCACGGTAGAAAGTACTGATGTCTATCTCAGTTGAAATACCAGCCAAAGTTCCAGATATGTCATCCACACTTTCTTTGTTGTTCTGCCACCCCAAAACTGAAAAAACAAAAGTATGAAGAGCCATGTCAATAAAGAGTATTACTACACAGAGAACTTACTTGCCCTCAAGCACATGCAGAAAATTTTCAGTAGAAAATGTAGAAGTTATCAGGCAGGAAGCCAATGGAATAGCAGTTGTTTGGTTAAAGATGGCCAAGTCAGACTGTAAATGGAGCAGGCAATCGTGTAGCATTACGCTAACAAACACAACGAAAATGCAAGATTAAATATTTGTTATGGTTCCTTCCTCCTGGACTGAAATGACTGGTTGCAAGCAGATATCCATACATATTGAAGAGAAAGAAGTTTACCAACTGTAAAAACATGAGGGGGGCTAGAAAGAATGTGATGAATATGGTTTGGTTTTCCACAACCACCATCTTCTGGATCACAAGCTAGATGGTCATTCATTATCACAATCTTCAAAAGATCATCAAATGAATGATCTGGAAACATATCCTGAAAAAAAAAAGCATCATGGAACAAGTAACAACTAACAAACTATAGCAGTTCGAAGAAAGGAAATAACATGCCAAAAAATCACAGAAGAAAGGAAATAATAGAATCAATAAATACCATGAGATCCAACCCAAGGTATACTAACCTTTGCAGTTCGAAGTGAACTAGCATTGATATTGTGGAAAAATGAAGTGTACTTGAGTCGTCTTGACTCCAACCGACAACTCTGGCAGTTCATTCGTTCAAGGATATCCATTCCAAAAAGACAGTGTGCTATGCAGGAACTACTTGCACAATCCCAGGAACCAATATAATTGATCTCATGAGATTTAACTTGGCAGTCAGCACGAGAAGTATACGATTTATGCAAGCACTCAAAGATCACCCCCAAAACCTCAGATGCATCATTCATTTGCCCCTGCAATGAAGATATATTGAACAAATTAATTCTGACAGCAAATTTAGTATCCGAAATTACATCTCACAAGCCTAAATGTTTATGTATGTTTGTGGTCAAACTTCAATGATTCAGAACATTGACTGCATGCATTATAGACAACAAGCAGAGTAGATAGGGGGTGTATCCGAATTAGTAGGTTGTTATACATGCATAACGAGCTTTTGGATAATAAATGCTGTTAGGAATGTGCCCAAAATCCCTAAAGTACAAGATTGTACCTCCTGAAAGAATTTGCTGTTGGGGTAGGATTTGCTCAAAGCGATCCTCAAAGAAGTAGGTGCGACAGCTTCCCCTTGCTCCTCTGATGCTTTGCTCAGATCAGTGAAGATATCATACAATGCACAGACAGCACAAGGATCTTCAACATGCTTATGCAGCGATGATGTTTTAAGAAACCCATCACGAAACCGCTTTAAATGCCATAATGACTGCATAAAAAGGAACAATATGGGTTGGGGGTGGGGGGCTAACCACAATTGCTAAGCATCACAAGTCTGGGCCGTTACCTGGATAATCACATTCAAGAAACAATTGTATTCACCAGCAGCATTTTTAAGGCCAGTCCCATAGACTTCTTTTTCATTAGAAGTGCCTGCAATATCAGATGCAGAAATATTGTACATTGGCCTTAATTTTTTTAACTGAGAATAGGACTTAACTTGAAAGAGATTAAGACAACACATGTTTGAATGATACTTGTTAAGTGTTAATAGATCACTTGCAGTCGATGCCGGAATAGAAGCTGGCATCGAGTATGAGACTAGAGAGAATCTATATCGTCATGTTTTCTTCACTAGTATCATAGTAAAAACTAAGCACCATTTGTATATATTGATTTCTGATCATAAAGAAACAATTATGTACAGCATCAGTGGCAAGTGGCAACTAACAACATAGTCAAATATCTATGATGACATTGAAGCAATAGTGAAAAGACAAAAAGCATATTCTCCTGTTAGTTAAACATCCTTAGTATGACATTTAGCATTGCAAATTGCACTTTATACATATCATTTCAATGGAAATTACAGTCTTTTATCAGCTCATTAAAATTAATAATATTAAAGATGCACCCCACAAACTAAATAACTTAAAATGGGTAATTTGTTGGAGGTAATGTTCTGCATTTCCTAAAATCGAATTATTTTTTGTTTTCACTTTGGGTAGCAACACTGCATCACCATGTCCGCGCATATGCTCACAACAAACTGGTCGGCAGTTCATATGAAAAAAAAAAAGACTTGCTCTGAGTAACCAAAATCACAACTAAATATCTCCAGCAATTAACAGATAACATATACAAGACTCATTTATCATGGAGCTAGCTAATATTGAAATTTTCACAGCAGTTCAAGGTCCAAAGTATGAGCGTGTTGATAAGAGGGAAGAAAAACATAGGGAAAAAAAGGGTATTTAGTATACCAAGGCTTTGAAGCACAGCTCTCTCAAGGTCTGCTTCGAACCTTTTGTCATCCTCAATGTACAGATTTGTTGATGGGATCGCACTACTGTCAACTGGATTAAGCAACAAGTTTAAAAAAAAAATCTCAAATCAAAAGATCAACTATGAAATATGAAATCTAACATACTACATTACTACCATCTACATCAAG
The DNA here is from genome assembly GCA_000338895.3 of Oryza meridionalis. Taxonomy (NCBI): domain Eukaryota; kingdom Viridiplantae; phylum Streptophyta; class Magnoliopsida; order Poales; family Poaceae; genus Oryza; species Oryza meridionalis. Next base: position 3,661,335 of record CM002526.2, read on the forward strand.
CTTCAGAAATCTACCAAAAATAAAACTACCTCCGTTTCAGGTTATAAGACTTTCTAACATTGCCCACATTCATATAGATGTTAATGAATCTAGGCTATGTATATATATATATATATATATATATATATATATATATATATATATATATATATATATATATATATAGATTTATTAACATATATATATGAATGTGGCTAATGCTAGAAAGTCTTATAATATGAAACGGAGGAAGTAGGTGGTTAGAGAAAACATAGAGAAAGAAAAGAACCAACACATGGACATGGCAATAGTAATGAATAAGAAAAGAGACACTTAAAATATCTAGAAGAATAGCTATGCATTTTCTCTGTTTTAACACTTCACAGACCTTAAGGCTTTAACATTACTTGAGCATTCAAACAAAACTATAGTAACAAATGGATTGCATGTTTCATAGAGTATTTCATCTATCAGAGAGATATTTAACTACCACTTTTACAAGTGGCAATTAAGGATTTGCCACTGGACCCACATGTCATAAACCGTGAGTGGCAAATCCTTAATTGCCACATCTTAAAAGTGGGAAAAAAAATTAAATGCCCGAGTGACAATTGAGCTGGAAAACATGCTGCCAGTTTCTTTGAATTAAATAGAAGTTCACGAGTAGGGGACAGATAAAAGGCTAGGATCATTTTAGGTGCCGGCGACTCAGTTTTAACACGTGAAGTTTCGTGCAACATGGAGTTAATACACTCTTCAATTTCAATAACAGTAGTTAAAACGAATAAACAAGCACACGTTAAATGAATAAGAATGAAACATAAGAGTGAGCACCAGCTAACCTTTCTCACTACTTGAATTCTCTCTTCCAGCGGAGTGAGCACCATGCACACGGTGTGAATAAGACAATGGTGATAGCTGATTTTGTTTTGTGTCTTGATAGCTGTGATTGGCAGTGTCAACTGCTTTACCAGAACTGCTCCATCTTGGAACTGGTGAACCAGCTTGTCGAATAGATGACCTAGTATCGTCGTCGTCGTCGTCATGAAAAGTGCCTGTCACACCTTAAAAAACATACAGGTAAAGAATTGTTTGGATTGAAGTTGCAAAAACGATTAAAATAAAATATCTGATTTGGACAAGACAAACCAACAACCTTGAATGTACTTTTTATGAGCTTGGCTGGTACTTCTCCTAGACTTTTGGGTGCTAGGAATAGTTGGAAGCTTTGTATTTTCTGCATTTTTCCCAACTTTTGTATATTCTGCATTTTTCCCAACTTTCAGTGTAGCCTTTGTATATTCTACATTTTTCCAAACTCCATTCACTTTCACTGTAGGCTTAATAAGGTCCATATCGCTGCTGGCTATTGGGCGTGTACCAGGATAGCCCAGACCATTATGTACCTCGTTATGATTTTTCTCCTTCGTTTGCACAAGATCAGAATCACATGATCTCAAAATAGAATGTTCTTCCTGTAAAGGAACTTCAGAAAACCGAAAATCACCAAAATTTATGCCCTCAAGATGAGTGTGTGAATTATTTTGAGCACAATGGTGCTTATCCTGATCCCTGTTAAAATTCACATCAGTTCGAAGGCAAGCTGACCCATTGGAACCTGGTAAAGTCCTTCTGTGTTGTTCTGCAAGATGCTTCTTCTTTGCTTCCTCCTCTATCCATCTTTGGTACTCCAAAGTTTCCTCCAACTTTCTTTCCTCTGCTTCAAGTCGTAATCGATTCCTGAATTCTTCTTGATCATTTAAGTAATTATCACTTGTTGAAAGTCTGCAGACAAAGTCATCACGATCAACAAGAGTCTGACTGCAAATACATGGTCAATAAAATTGAACTCATCCAAACGTGAAAGTTCCAAATAACTGCACCCTAATTATATGCTAATCACATGTTGGTGCATTAATTAAGCGGCAGCATGCTAATTACACAATGGTACACAAGAGTGTGTTGCGGCGCGCCCTCGCTGAAGATTTTTCGGAATGCATTTGCACCCTCACGACCAGCGAGTTCTTGCATACTAGCCTCACCCGTGATATAGTGCATGTGCAGAATAGGATAGAATAAAAGGGAGATGCATTTCACGATTCTATTACTGCCCTTTTTTTATTCAAGCTGCACATAACTAAAAACCAATGCAGCCATTAACGGAAGGTAGAAAACATCAGAAGTATGTTCCAATGAAGCCCACAGCAGATAATAAATAATGATTCAAAGCATTGAATTCCACAAGATCGAAAATATTTTCATGTCCCTGACCGCCTGCTGGAGAATTCTAAAATGCATGGTGGTTGACATCTCAAGATAAATGACAGTCATTTACTCCTTTTATGGAGCTGGTGGTTGTGATAATGTGTTATGACATACCTCCTTCAAGGTTTCAGTTCAGAATACATGTTGTGAATAGATATAAGCAAATATGCATGTGTTATTTGTACGATAAACACTTTTGGTTGATGCTGGTTGATTGATGTGATGCAAAATATGTAATTATGTAAAGTTGAGGATAATATTATGCATTTTTTAGTTCGGTACTGGCCTTATATCTATTTGATCAGAAACAATGCATGGGCACTATTGCTAGGAATTTTTTTCCCCTAGAGGAAGGGCTGGAGCTCTCATGATTCATTGATGCAGCAGCCAGTGCAAAAGAGAAAGGAAATGAAAAACAGTATGACAGTATAGTAATTGGTCCTCTTCGCTAAAGAGCGAAACAACTAGTGAGGGCTCACTAAAGGATTACTCAATCATCAACATTCGATAACCACTCATCAACTAAAGAAGCTGTAATAGTTAAAAGGAATGCGCCACGTTAATAGAAGCACTATGAGACAGTATTCAAAACAGATGCACAAACATTGAGCAGGTTTACATGGTTGAAACGGTTTACCAAAAGAAAGATTGAGATCAAGTAAACTCCAACACATGTGTTCACGTGATGTCAAGAAGATTATATGCACAAAATTTACTTTCTCCAATATTGTAAGCAGGTTCCAGCTTGCTTTCAAAGGTCAGCTCTCAGCTGTGAGCTGTCTGACTAGTTTCTCAATTTCCTTATAAGTTATAACTAGTTAATTTAATTGCTAACTAGATTTAACAAGAAAATAACACAGACAACATCATTTAAGTCAACACATATCTGTAATTATGAAATGAGTTCTTTCTAACAAAAAATCCTTACACTGATTGTGATTTAGATTAGCACTTTAGCAGTACTAAGTAACTGAGGATACATAGAGAAAAGGGAACACTGAAAAAAGAAGGCATTCCATGCACGTTTGAGAAAACATGCGCAACACATTGCATTCAGATTCATTTTAGATAGTGTGATTTTATCAGCACAAGGAGAGTAAAAGCATTACTTACGATTGCTCTGATGTCTCCTCGTCTACACTATCTGGGCGGACGAGGTACTGATCACTCCAGCTCAAATCCTAGAAAATATTTAGATGTAATTTAGGAAAAAGATAAAATACCCTTTTGTGAGTAACAAAAGTACACATATAATCAAATTCAAAAGCACAGATACCTTAAGATCCTTAGATTTTCGAGAATCCTTCACTTTCTTCTTGTCCTTTGACTTATCATTGGATTGTTTTGTGTCACTCACTTTGTTTGCATTTCTCTTAGCATCTAAAGCAAGTTCAGCCAGGAAGGCTTCACTTGCAGCATCAGATCTCTCCCTAGCATCCTTGTCCACCAGCTCTTCCAAATGGGTCTGAATCGTCACACAATAACCACGATTAAGAAATGAACAAAGCAAGGAGGTATTAAAGCAATTGAATGAGTAAAGAGATTAGTGTACACATACTCGCAAGAATGATTTCAAAAGGGGAAGGAGAATTGTTCGGTAATCAAGGACAGAACCAGGCCCAAGCTTGAGTTTCAGCTGCTCAATCACAGCTGAAATTCGCATAATCCTAGCATCTATCTTGTTAAGCTGTAAGTGAAACAGATAACAGGGGGATATATTGTTAGTTGTTACGTCTGTAAGTGAAATAGATATAACTTTTTATGGGAATACTGAAACCCAGAAGAACTGACCTCCATAGCAACATGTTCCTTCAGTCTTGAAACAACCAACTGTACCACCGAATCGTTTGAATGTTCAAAGTCATAAAAACCCCATTCATCTTCCTCTGTCCCATCATAGTCACGATGGTTCGAGGTCATGCCAGAAAAGGTTTCATCGTATCTAAAAGGTGCTGTTTTAACTTCCCTTAAGATAGTAGAGATAGCATGTAGCTCAGATCTGCAACCGTTAAACAATTCCTCAGCATTGAGCTCCAGCTGCTCCTGTCGCTTCTTTAGGAGCTCCTCATATCCTTGAAACGGATAGGGATCCACGTCGTCCCTCCGCCTTTGCTCTTCACATAAAAGGCTATCCACAGCAAGCAAGCCCTCCTCACTGCTCAGCTGGTCATGCTTCTGTTCGTACGAGTTCTGCAAGGCTGAGAACTCTTTCTCGAGCTCATGAAGAATGCGCGTGCACTGATCAGACCTCACCTCAAGCATATGGTTCCAGTCCAATAGCTGCTCTTCAACTGAAGGTCCAGTATATAACCATGAAAGGAATGGGTCAGCAACAACATTATCACGGTCAGATCTCATTTCAAATGCCTGGCCATCAAGGATAAGCAATGATGAATCAGAATCAAGTGTAACCTTCTCCAAGTTACTGCGATTTTTTGGGAAACTATCTTTGTCAGCTACTTCCTCATCCTTATCTGTGTTCCTATCATTAAGTCCACTAGCCTGCATAAGTTCCTGCAAGAATTTGAGCACCTTCCGCAGTGATGATACATCCAAGAAGCAAATGCAGAGTGGTGACTCATCCAACGAGTGGTTAAGCAGCAGTGACGTGGAATGCATCTTCCTGAGTTCCTCCATAGTAATATGTAGAACCTTGTTCAGATGGCTCAATGAAAGATTCTTGTGTTTCACGAGGATTTTGAACGACGAATGGATCCTCTCTAAAATATTTGCTCTTTCCTCATCATCAGACAGTGGCCACTTCCTGTCACCTTCCCTTGTCACCGCGCCAAAACTTTCACACTCCTCGTTGTGTGGCGAGGTTGAGGAATCTGACGTGTCTGATTTATCTTTTGTACTCCAAATATCCGATGACATTGAATCTTTGTCCCTATCTGAGCCAACATTGTCAGCTACTTCTTCCTCAAGAATTTTCAGTGCCGCAGTAGCATCCACCGGCCTCCAGGTTGAACCAGTGAGCTTTTCTGCCCAGGCATCATCAATCTCCTCCGGCACCACATCGTTCAACCGGGGAGGGAGTACACCCACGTGTTCCTCCATTGCATGCTGTACATGTGATTCAGCATCAGCAAAATGCTCCTCACACCGGCCACATACCAAAAACTCCCATTTTCCACTCCTAGTGGCAAACCTTATCGCCTCGTTAAGCACATCAGATACCAAACTGGCAGCATCTTTCTCCTTATGCATCGCAGTAGCGTAGTGTGCCTTGAGCTCAGAAATACTGGTGCTTAAGAATGCAAGCCTCCGATCCATGGGCACCGTGGCCCAGAACTCACGCACCTGATTCATGCGACCGGACACTGGCGAAGCTGCTGCCTTCCTGGACCCACCCTTCCTCCGGTCAGGGCGATGCCCAGACACTGATGACTGACACGAGGAGGAGGGGGCCTCATCCCCCGGTGACTGTGATTGGGAGGTGGATGATGAGGCCGATGTGGCATTGTGCTTCTGCTGCTCCATCAGCCTCATCGCAGCAAGCCGCACCTCAATCTCCTTGCGCCGCTCTTCAGGGGTCTTATTAGCCTTCTTGATCTCATTGGGGCGGCGCGGCGCAGGCGCGGAAGGCAGGAGGCGAACCTCGGAAGAATCATCAGCGCCGCGGCGTATAGGGAAAACCCGAACCTTATCCTCAGGGGTGTAGCCCATGTTCATGTTCTTAACCCACAGCGAGATGGACGTCATGTTGGACCTCTGCAACAGGTTGCTGAGCTCGCCCTTGACCTGCTCGACGTCCGGGGCCGGCAGCCTGAGGGAGTGGGGCGCCGGGTCGGTGGGGCTCTGGATGGCCATCCCGCGGTTGCACTCGCTGCTGGCGGCCTCGTACCCGGTGGTGTCGGAGGCGATCTCGTAGAGGAGCATGGCGTGGAAGTGGGCGAGCTCGATGGAGTCCGGGGCCAGCTCGACCGCCTTGCGGGCCGCCTCGAGCGCGAGCCGCTGGTGCCGCGCGCGGGAGACGGGCTCGTCGAGGACCGCGGCGTAGCGCGCCAGCACCGTCCCCTGCGCGCGGAGCAGCAGCGGCGATCCCTCCCCGTGCTTCCCGACCGCGTCCTTCACCACCCGGAGCGCCTTCGCGTGGTTCCCCCGCTGCAGCGCGGCCAGGGCCTTCTCGCAGACGGCCCGGACCGCGGCGCCGCCATCCGCCGCCGCCGCATCGGGGTGGCCGGCCGCCGGAGGGGAGGGAGGAGTAGGGTTTGCGGCGGCGGCGGCGGCGGCGGCGGTGGTGGTGTTGAGGGTTCGCTTCTTTCGGCCCATGGGAAAGGGGAACGAATGAGATTGGAGGGGAGGGTGCGCGATAGAAAATGGCAATCGAATCGCGATTTCGACTTGGGGTGTGTGGGTCCCACACCCACCACGCGACTCTCTCTGGAGGGTATAGGTTTGCTGCGTGCGGATCGGAGATCGGGGCGCCGCGGCCGGAGTGGTAGATAGATGATGGAGGAGATAGAGAGAGAAGGCGAGCTGAGATAGACGGTTGCGGTTTTGCATGGGCCAGGACGGGCCGTATTTTTTAGTCTTCGGGCTTTTCTTTCCGCTACCGGATCGGTGTTAGTGGGCCAGAACTCATGGGCTATTTCACAATCCATTTTTGTCCATGGTAGTGTTATTAAATGTCAGCCGAACCTTTTTTTCTGTTCAGTCCTTATATTATACAGAAAAAAAAGGTTAGGTTCATTGCCACCCCTAGTCACCGCACGTAGCTATGGCCTGTTTCTTTCGGATTAGAATTATTATAATCCAAATTATTGGAAGTAAACTGAAAGAAACATACAACTTATTAAAATAGCTTATTATAATCTGGAGCCCAGCTTATTATAATCTGATAAGCTCATTTAGGTGAGCTTTTTCCAGATTATTGGGTGAAAAATTACCCACCATGCCACCCCACTCCCTCTTTAGACTTGCAAACACAATAATCTAGGCTCTAATAATCTAGGAAAGAAGCAACTAACCGCTTATTCTACTACAGATTATAACAATCTAGCTTATAGTAATCTGACTCAATAATCTAGATTATAATAATTCCAAGCTGAAAGAAACAGGGTCTATATCTATGAGTACAAAAGTACATTGAAGGTCCCTCAACTTATCATTGAGTTACAGAATCATCTCACACCACAAAACCGGATGCAACACATTTCTCAACTTACAAAACCAGTGTAAACTAGGTCGCTCGGCGGTTTTGACCCCGGTTTTATCCGACATGGGTCTAAGTCAGTATGGGACCCATATATCAGGAGTCACATCAGCAGGTTCTCTTCTCCGTCCTCTTCCTTCCTCCTCTCTCTCTTTCTCACCCTTTCTCTTCTCTTCTGACAAGCCAGCCGGCGATCGGGGCAAAGGCCGCCCCACGCGAGGCGGGAGAGGAGGAGGAGAAGGACGACAAGGCGGCGGCTGTGATGCGGGAGGCGAGGGCGGCAGCGGCTGCGGCGATGAGATGGCGGCTGCAATACGGGATAAGGCGAGGGCGGGTAAAAACTTTCTAGATTGTAACATTTTCTAAACAACAAATATTAACACCTAAATTTAGCAAATCATTCCATGAGGGGGAAAAAAATCAGAAAATCAACCATCACCCAAAATTAGCATGTGGCTTGCCTCCCCCACCTCCATTCCCCACCACCACCACCTTCCTCTCTCCATGCAGCACCCCCCCCCCCCCCCCCCCCTCCCCCACCTCCTCGCCTCCCACGCATCGCTCCCGCGCATTCCCACCGCCCGCCTCCTTCCCTCCATCTGCCGCCGAGGAGTTCCCCGATCGCGCGCGCGCGTAGCGTACCCTAGCCTACGCGGCGGCGGGCGGGGCCGGAGGGGGGACATGGCGCCGCAGAAGAGGACGACGCTGGTCTACAGCTTCGTGGCGCGGGGCGCCGTCGTGCTGGCCGACCACGCCGAGGTCTCCGGCAACTTCGCCTCCGTCGCCACGCAGTGCCTCCAGAAGCTCCCCTCCACCAACAACCGCCACAGCTACAACTGCGACGGCCACACCTTCAACTACCATGTCCACGACGGATTCAGTAATGGCACCCCCCAAATCCATCCCCTTCTCGATTCTCGTATAATAAAAATTCCATGACTATCACTTGGTTAAATCGACAGTATGTGATTAGCTTCGTTTTGGAGGATACGATTCTTATTTCCTTCCCCATTTCGGTGCTTATGGTCATGGATGCTTTAGGATTTGGCATTGACTGGATCGGTGTGTCATATCTGTTTAATCGATCGGATTTCTTCAACAGTGTATGCATTTGCACCATTTGTCCCTTCAACTCGACTTATTGGGATCATGTCTATTTTTGGCTCTTCCATGGTGGATCTGGGTTAATGCTGTGTTTGTTGTGGTGCAATGTGGTGATGGGCGTGTCGGGAGTGCAATTGCATAGTTTGTTTTGTTTGATTGATGTTAGACTGATCAGTTTAATTAATGTGGTGTTTCGTTGTTACTTGATTAGAAATGCTCGTTTAACTATGTGGTTAAGATCTGGACAAGTGAGGTGTACAGTTCCTTTTCTTTTGTCAAAAAGAACTCTTCTTTTTTATAAGCATAATGTCGTTTCTAGAGGGTTTAATGTGCAACAATATATATTTCATTTATCTGATGTTGTGGATCTTCATCTTTTTTTGTTATTGAAAACCTACAGATCTTCAGTGTTTGTTCAAGTTAGGTTTTTTTTTCCCCACTTAGCAATTTAGCATTACCTTTTCATTTGCACTTTGATAATTTGTTGGTACTCCCATTGCGATATTAGTTCCATAGCCTACGGTTTTTTGGAGAAAAGGCAAACCATAGCCTACGCTTTCCTTATATAAACATTACATGCCACGAATAAGTGTTATTTTTTTTTGTCTTTGAAAGGTACACCTATTTTATTCATTGAGATTCATCGCATATAACCATAAGGAAAAAAAAAAGATTCATCCCACATGTTCTTTTGTGTAAAATTTAATGTTAAAGAAAACCACATCTTTATTAATTATTGTTTTATTATTTGCTTTGGTGTTTAGTATAGATAAAACTAATTGAACAGCCATGTTACTGCTATAGAATTGTTTCAATTTTGCTAGTTCCCATTTGACAATGCATTTGGTTTTCAGCATACTGTGTTGTTGCTACCGAGTCTGCTGGTCGGCAACTTCCAGTTGGCTTCATTGAGAGAGTAAAGGAAGATTTTTCCAAGAAATATAGTGGAGGAAAAGCAAAGAATGCTACCGCGAATAGCCTCAAGCGAGAATATGGGTATTTTCCTTTAAAAAATTGCTTGATGGCCTCTATGCAAAATTTTACTGAGTTATCATAATTTATATGGCTATATGATGGTGTGAGTGCCCTTAATTACAATCTGAATAAGCTAGTTATAAAGGATTTCTTTTATCAGGCCTAAACTTAAAGAACACATGAAGTACTGTGATGCGCACCCTGAGGAGATCGACAAGCTTGCCAAAGTGAAGGCTCAGGTTACAGAGGTCAAAGGAGTTATGATGCAAAACATTGAAAAGGTTAGTGTTCCCTTTACTGTCACCAATTGGACACTGGTCCATACAGCCTACAATGGTGGTTTTGAAGCCTTGGAAATGTATTCTTCTCATCTGTTGCATCAGGTTTTAGATCGTGGTGAGAAAATTGAGCTGCTTGTCGACAAGACAGAGGATCTCCGCTCACAGGTTTCATCATTTGCTCTCACATTGAATCATAATCTTATTTCCTCTTAATTGCACAACATGTGGTTTGTTGGACATGATGATATTCATTCTTTCATTTATAGGCACAAGACTTTAGAAAAGCGGGAACAAAGATTCGGCGAAAGATGTGGTGGGAGAATATGAAGATGAAGCTCATCGTTTTCGGCATTGTAGTTGCATTGATCCTCGTCATCATCTTGACGGTTTGCCGTGACTTGAACTGCTGGTAACACACAACACATATACGGCTCACCTCACCACCTAATATTTGCTATAGCCTTCAGTTCTGATAATGCTGAAGAAAGGGCACACAGAAAAAAGGAGAAAGGGCGTGTTAGAGGGCTATTGTTTTGAAACAAAACTGTCACATAGGGAGTGCGAAATCACCATGAATCTATCAGCTTGATTGATGGTGTTGCTAGCTCATCAACTTTTATTTAGTTATTTCTGGACCCAAAGGCTCACAATATATAATAGAGCCCTCTCCTGTGCTTGTACAGGGATGTCCATATTCTTTCTACAATGTAATATTACTAGTATTCTTGTAATTCAGAAGAGGTAATTTTGCATGTTTGCTTCAATATATTTCGTACAGAGCTAATTGTCCAGGCCCATGCTCTTCTATATTTAACGACTGTTTGACTGCCACATAGCATCCTCCCTTTTTAACTTGAAACAGTTGCATTTTACTAGTATATGATATCAAGATTTTTTTTATTGCAACTATACAATGAGAAGCCATTTTAAACTTTCTTAGGCAATAAAACGGACCTAATATTTGTATAAAGAAATTTTGTTTTATATTATAAGACGTTATGATTTTGTTCTAAGTCAAACTTTCTTAAGTTTTAACCAAGCTTATAGAAAAATATGATAACGTTTTAAACACCAAAGTAATTTTATTAAATACACCACTAAATATATTTTTATAGTATATTTGTTTTGGGTTAAAAATGTTGCAACTTGATCAAAGTTGAAAAGTTTGACTTAGAACAAACATTAATTGTAATATGGAGCAAATGACGTATTAAAGAAGATTTTCTAAAATAATATACACACTATTTTCATATACCCAGATAATATAATGCGTTAATACATACACCCTCTGTATCATTAAAAAAAATCCAACCCTACCAATGGATTTGGACAGATGCATGTCCGGGTTCATAGATATGATTAGACTTTTATCCTTCATCATAAAACCAGATGATGCCCCGCGCTTTGCTGCGGGAAATATGAAAATGATTTTAGAATGATGATTTAGCATGTATATGTTTAGTTTAGAATGAAATAATTTATAGATATCATTATTATATGTTTGCATGTTGAGTTTTGTGTGCTTGATGGGTTGATGTGGCATGTTTGCATGTAGATTTTAGGAGTGCTAATAAATATTACGATCGCATGTTGAGTTTTAGGTGTTTAATGGGCATTAGCTTTATAGACATAAAAGATTTTTCTTTTTTTACAACGGAAATATTGAATTGGGAAGAATACACCAGACATTTATGTACACATTTATATCCTTCACCAAGCCATGCACTTATCAACTGTACATAAGTACACAACAACACAACCAGAGTACAAAACATGCAACTGGTCACACACACATTATACTTCTCTATCTTACACTATTAATTTCACACACACGCACACACAAAAAAAAAAAACCTCCATGCTTAGCTTCATACACCTGCAGCTAGTTCTCCCTATAAAGTTGAAGCCTTTTGACACGTCGGATAGGTGCATGAAATTCTATATATCTACCCAACGCTAGTTGATGGAGCTGCTAATTTAATTAACCATTCGCTACTCTTAATTTAATTACCATCTTCTAGCAAGCTGCCATCTGCTCCCTGCAGACCGGAGTGATCTCCTCGAAGACCGGCAGCCTCCGGTTGCTCCTCCTGTACGGCGCCGCCCACTGCCGGACCACCACGTCGAGCAGCTCCACCATCTCGTCCTCGACGTCGCGGTCGTCGTCGTCGGAGCCGCTGCTGCTGCTCCAGCCGTCGACCTCGCCGGTGATGCGGGCCATCAGCTCCTCCACCTTGGCGAGGATCTTGCCGCCGGCGTGCGGGGCGCCGTGGTCGTCGTCGCGGGCGTGGTACCTCCCGGCGAGCACGCCGGCGAGGACGGCCTCGGCGTCGGCGGGGCGGCGCTGCTCGATGAGGCAGAGCGCGAGGTTGCAGGCCTTGTTGGCGTCCGGGTCGACCATCTGCGCCTTGCGGTACACCACCTCCGCCGCCATGAAATTCCCCTGCTGCATGTACGCCCACGCGAGGTTGCCCAGCACCCGCGACGTCTCCTGCTTCACGGACACGTGGATCTTGCGCCCGTGCGACCTCGCCCGCTTCGTCGTCTTCCCGTGGAACGCCTCGCCCAGGTAGATCTTCCGCAGCTTCTGCTTCAGCAGCTCGATCTCCTCCTTCGTCCTCCCGCTCGCCTGCATCATCAACAATGTCATTAATTAATGTCCACCTCCGCCGCCGCGGATCTAGTAAAAAAATAGCATAGGGGTCTCAACAAACTAGATAAAACTACACTTCCCTCTCCCATCTACTCCCTCCATTTTAGGTTATAAGACCTTTCGACTTTGGTTAAAGTTAAACTGCTTTAAGTTTGATTAAATTTGTAGAAAAATATAGTAAAATTTTTAACCCAAGACATTTATTATAGAAATATATTTAGTTATTGATTTGATGAAACTAATTTAGTATTATAAATATTACTATATTTATCTATATAAACTTAGTTAAACTTGAAACAATTTGACTTTGATAAAGTCAAAACGTCTTATAAGCTGAAACAGAGTATGTATGGTAAAAAAAATTAGCGGGGGCTTTATAGGGGTTCTTATGGTCTTCACGCTAATAAGGGGGCTTGAGACCCCGCTGCCCGGCCCATGCTGGATCCGCCCCGCCGCGGCCATTACCGCGGGCGAGGTCGAGAGCGAGAGGATACCTTGTAGAGGTCGAGGAGGATGTTGTCGAGGGAGTCCTGCGACTGCTTGGGACATAGGTGGCGGAGCAACTTGATGGCGTCGATGGCGTCGGTGTGGTAGCCGCGCTGCTTCATGACGACGGCCATGTCCTTGAGCGCGCTGTCCACCTTGTCGCCGGAGTTGATCGCCTTCCAGAACCACGCGATGGACGCATCAAGATCCTTCTCCACCAGCTGATCGATCGGATCGGAAAAGAAACCGAACTTCGTTAGCTAGCTAGCTCCGAGGTGCGTTACCATGCATGCATGCATGCATGCAAAGCCGTTGTATATGGAAGTTCAGTCATATAGAAGCACTAGGTGATACCTTATGCTTTTACTATACAAATAATAGATGAATATATGCTAAATATCATGAAATACTGGAAGTTGAAATGTTATGAAAATGATATGATGAAGATGATTTGACATAATTATATGTTGAGCTCCATAATATTTTATTCTAGATGATGTCTCATTGAGATTTATGATACTCTCTAGTACAGTAATTGCTAGTAGATGTTGTTGTAATATACTTGTATATTAATCTTTATTATCTTCTAAAATTGCTAGTGAAGTACCGACTAAATAGAAAATACAGATGTTCATGGTTCTAGAAATATTTATGGAAAAAATATTTTAAAGCTTTGACCTTATATAGTACTAATTTTCTAAGTATTAATAAGTAGATTAAATGTATGAAAATATCGTTGAGTTAGTGTATGCAATAATAGAAAATAGTGGCTGGTGTTGTTCGAAGATAGATCGATGTCCAAAACTAAATATTTTATTGATGACTAGAGGACATATAGTTCCTTTAGTTTCAAAAAAGGGACCGAGAATATGAAATATGTATCTCAAATATATTCTAATATCATTTTATAACAGTTGGGAGTACATTACAATGGGGTTGTTCGTTTCTGCTACTCTGTAGCTATACACAGCTGTAACAATGGTAGCAGCTATCAAAAATTTAACTACGGCTGCAGCCATAACAGCTGTCAGAGCTAGCACAAACGAACACCCCCAATATTAGATCTGCCGAGGTTAGCCAACCTGGCGAAATCCATTAATTGGTAAATTGCAGTAAAGACTGTACCATATGGCATGTATATGGCGTACGTTATAAAATTAATTATTGCATTCTTACGCCGTGTAATGTTCTTTATTTTTTACCTCTGCATATTCTCATCGAAATTTAAGCAGTAATAACCAAATAAACAACTTAGCCAGATCAGCTTCCTCTCAAAAAAAAGTTAGCAAATTAAGGTCTTCGTTCGAAAAAAGAAATAAGCGAGAGCAAGAACCATTAAGGCCTTTTTGTACCAAGGTAATGCTTAATCTAGTGCGTTGACACAAGTCTCGGTCCTAACTAGATCCTGATTAATTACCTAACCTAATAAAGCATCTAATATATAAATAAATGCATATATAGAAAGAGCTATAATTGATTAATTTCCCCATGGACGCGGCGGCGCCAGCCATGAACGCCGGCGAGAGAAACACAAAAGCTTATATATACCTGGTAGTGCTTGGCCCGAGCGTACGGCCCGTCGCCGGCCGGGATCTTGTACGCGACGTGCGCCGCCGCCGCCGCCGCCGCCGCGGGGCTCGACGGCCGCGCCACGCCAACGACCAGCTGATCCATTGACGACGTGCTACGAATTAGGCAATGGATATGATCGATTATTCGATTCGCTTCGCTTTGAACAGCGTACGGCTTCGAGAGCGCGAGGCCGGCGAGGGGAGGGGGAGCTGTCCGTGTAATATACCTACCAGCAAGATAGCTGGTCGAGGAGAGTGGGGGAGAGAAGGGAGAACGAGAGTAGCTAGTCTAGCCAGCCTATCATGACGATGGATCTGGCCGTGCCAAGCACCTGGACGGAGAGGCGTCCAGGTTCGGATGTACTGGAGCAGTGGACTCGATGGACGCCTAGACGGGCATGTTCATCGGGTCGTGTCCGGTAGCTGGCCAATGGTGCTCCTTTCGAAAAAAAAAAACCAATACAAGGGTGCGACACCATCACCTATAACAACTAATCTGGACAATCTCTTATTCATATTCATTGTTTTAAGTGATGTCAAATTTTTATTTATATTAATTTTTTTTGATAGGGAGTACCTGGTGTGACTGTAGCTTAGCTAACCCGTTCGCGTGACGGGGATCAGGATGATGGGCGTTGTGCTGCTGTGCAAGCGGAAATGGTCCACGCCTGGTTTCGTGTAGCCCGCACGGCCCATGGAATTGCTCGGCACGTCAGCCCCATCTCTCTGCTCCTCTCTCTCTCTCCACGTCGGGCAACTCGGCCTCTCGGAGCTAGTAATAAACAACCAATGAAAATTCAGAAAACTTTCCACCGTTCTAAAATATAATAACCGGGATATTTTCTAAGATTATTATTCTGAACGTTGTTCAGATTTATAGTTTTAGAATGTGTTCCATTTAATTTTAAGTTGTTTGAAACAGATGGAGTACTTCTTTAGTTTTCTTTAGTTTCTAGCTACTGTATTATTTTGTTTTCTGTATTTTGTAGGGGTGACTTTTAAATTCTATCACTCCCGTAAAATAAAAACTTCTAATACAAATATAGACATAGCCTATATATAGATTTATTTCTGGAGGTTGTTTTTTTCCCTAGCTAGAAGTATCTTTACAAAAGGGTGTAGATCCAGACTATAGATGAGATTCTAAAAGGAATTATAGGTTCCGTTTAAGGATATAGAAATAACCGGTTGACAGTCAGTTTCTAAGAATCTGGAGAAACTGCTAAACTCAACTTTTGGTTTATAGTTCATTTTATGGATTCTATAACTTCAGTTTCTTAGAATCCGAATGAAAAACTGAAATGTTTGGAGAACTTTTGATTATGAAAACCTGCAGCTTGCAGAACCTCCCAAACAGGTCTTATAGCTGCCAAAGCCCCCTAATAGGCATATTTTAGCACTCAATAGTGAGTAGCTTAGAACTATACCACTCAGGCCCTTTTTAGATCGATCCTATTGCAAAATTTTAGAGCATGTCACACCGAATGTTTGAACACATACATAAAATATTAAATATAGACAAAAAAAACAACTAATTTCATAGATTGCGTGTAAATTGCGAGACGAATCTTTTAAGCCTAATTGCGCTATAATTTGACAATGTAGTGCTGTTAACGACCAAATTTGGTAATATCAGCATCGGAAAGGAAGACTAGATCGAAGCGGAATCAAAGATGAGGATTATCGCGGAAACAGAGTAAGAATCGGCTGGAGTCCGGATCGGCTACGATTGGATCGGCTAAGTCCGAGTTAGACTTGGTTAGGTAATGCAGCCGATTCTGACAATACGACTTGGTGTATAACATCGGGTTGAGTTGATATGCTTCAAGATGATTGCCACGCATGGATAGAGTCCTGAAAAGGCAACTGTATCTATTAATTAGGATATTTTATGTAATTTCCTTAGAGATATGTTTGGGCAAAAGTCTGCCGCAAAGACTTATGGTATCTTAGAGTTTGTTAGAGATAAGAGTCGTATCCGATAAGGACATAGTTTGTAATTCTCGGGTATAAATAGACTCCGAACCCCATGTAATCAATTAACACACACGTTCAATACAATCTCGGTGCATCGCCATCCTTTTTGCTTTCGTTTTATTTCGACGAGTTCTTGCTTTCGGGTTGAGCTGCATCGATTTCGATCTTCAACAAGAGGTAAAATTTGTTATGACGGCTTGCGTTCTCGGGATTAGTGCTTCCATCTTTATGATACTCTAATCTTTTTTATGTAATTCGTCGAGTTATCATATATCTTATATAATCTCTGGCAATATTGCTACCTAACCTGCAATCGGCTAGCATCTATCAATAGAGAGCAGTCGACTAGGTTAAATATCAACAATGGCTTAGATTATATACGATATCTACCACTCTATGAAACTTCCAATGACTTGATTGTCTAGATATTGTCCTTCTTTTCATACTTATAGCTGCATCAACTGTTTGATCTTATGAGTCGTGATTAGAATCTCAATCTCTAGCCTGCTTCTTGGTTGCCGATTAGGGTAGTATCAGAGTTTCAGCCGATCTTATCTAATTTAACTATATTTGCTTTATATGCTTTACTAACATGTTAAATCTGCCATTTATGTCAAGATCTTATTGTATTTAAATATATTAAGCTTTTGTTTGGTATATTCTGCTTGCTATAATATCTTAACATAGAGTTGTATCGGAGTATTAGCCGATACATGCTAGATCTTTTTGATCGGCTATGCTATGAACATATATAGTCTTGTTGTTAGCGTATATTTCAATCTAAGTGATTTATATTGTCTCGGCATGGCGACCGATCTATCCCAATCACTTGATTTAAGTATATATCGACATAAGGATTATATGTTGTTAATATGTACAGCCGATCGAGTAGATTTAGTTCTTTAGTATCTACCTATAATTGTCGATCGATGCATATATGACATCGGCTCAAAGATAAATGATATGTCATCGGCACTTAGCTAATCGGCTATCGTTTATAGATTTAACCACGTTTTCTCTGCCTTTGTTTCTTGTTGATTGCAAATCAACTAGCACGCTAGCATACCCGAAGGCGAGTTTTGGACCTGCACTGGAGTTAAGCGGATCTCCCAGGCCTCGTGTTTTCATCAACAGGTGCTACAGTAAATATTTGCTAATGACGGATTAATTAGGCTCAATAAATTTGTCTCGCGGTTTACAGGCGGATTCTATAATTTGTTTTGATATTAGACTACATTTAATACTTTAAATATGTATCCGTATATCCAATGTGACACGCTAAAACTTTACACCCCTGGAACTAAACACAACTTCAATAGTCAAGGTTCCTAGGATGATGTGTTTAAAGATATATGCCCGTTCTTTTCTCCAACAAAAGTTGGATGACAATTTTGATATTCATAGCACGCTTTTCAAATTGCTAAATAGTGCATTTCGTGCGAAAACTTTTTATATGGAAGTTGCTCTAATATATCATATAAATATTTTTTTCAAGTTTATAATAATTAAAAACTTAATTAATCATACATTAATACCACGTCGTTTTGTGTAAAATAATTAATCTTCATTTTCATCCTTATCTACATGAGTTTCATCTTTATCTCAATAGTGAGTAGTTCTTAGTTTGATAGTATAATCCTTATTCTTAGAGTTTTAGTGATTTTTCTTTTCTTTTTCGTTCAATATTTAATCATGTGATATTTTATTTTTATATTTAATAGAAAAAATACCCGTGTATTGCAACGGATAAAGGCTATTTTAATTTTATTATTGTTATATGGTTTACTTGAGATGAAATCTACTGTAGAAATTCGCTTGTTTTTTAAGAAAATCATGACCTGCAATTAGAAGTCTTTTCTGTATTTCCAAAAGCAAACGAACTTAAAAATCGACTCAAATACGGATATGTATTTCCAAAAATGAACGAAATTAAAAAATGACTCATACACAGATGACGTACCAAAATACCGACAAAAACATCTTCAATTTTTATAATAGTAGAGATTTTTTATACGATTGTTCCTGTATTTCCAAAAACAAACGAACTTAAAACCCGACTCAAATACAAATCTGTATTTCCAAAAGCGAACGAACTTAAAAGCCGACTCAAACACGGATGGCGTACCAAAGTACCGGCAAAAACATCTTCAATCTTCATAATAGTTTTATTGTAAGAATTCACTTGATATATATTTTTCTAGAAAATCATGAGCTGCAATTAGAAGTCTTGATCATCTCAAATTAGCATGCAAGTTTTTTTAAAGAGATTTCTCATATGACTCCTGTATTTTGAAAAGTGAACGACTTTCAAACCTGACTCAAATAGATGTGTTTTTCCAAAAGCGAACGAAGTTAAAAACCAACTCATAAATGTATGACGTACCAAAGTACCGGCAAAAACATTTTAATTTTTATAATAGTAGAGATGTAAATATGGATTATCTTTTATTTTCTATAGAATTTAACTATTGGGTAAAGCCTGTAGTGTTTCTCCTAAAAATAGTATGTGCATCAAATGGGGTGATTTTTATTCACATAGAAATTATACCGCATGATAACCGTTTTTAAATGTCAATCAAACACAGTGACGTAGAACTGCAAACAAACCCGTCCAAACCCATCTTGAGAAATGTTTGAAGGGACATGTTGAGGAACTATTGATTTTCTTTAGATGATGACCTAATGATTTTGATTGTGAAGTACTCCTGCAACAAACTTAATAATTCAACTGAAATTCTGTTCTGCCTTTCCATGAACAAGATGCAGAATTCATTTTCTTCCGGTTGAGAAGAGTCTGACTGGTGCACTCCAAGGAGCTTCACATCAAACACGGAACTCAGAAGCTGGAGGAAGATAGACAAGCTATTCAAAAATGCACTCTTAAATACAGGAAAAGATGTCCAGGGTAAAACTTAACATTCTTGTCAAAATCCCACAGAATCGAAGCAATGGCAGACACCATTGGTGATTATAGCTAAAAGCTGGGAAGACTAGTCGATTGATCACAAAGAAACAGCTAGGGTTCCGTTCTATGAGAACGCATCCACAGTTTTTGTTCTTCATACAGCACCCAACGACCGGGCTGGCACATCCAACCAAAGACGATCTAATAGTTTTGGTTGCCTCGCCCACGGCCACCGCCCATTCGTCCACGGCCTCGGGCATAGCCTCTGCCGCCTGGGCTACCTCCACCTCTGCCACCACGTTCATATGCCGGACCTGAACGTTCATATCCTCCTGGACCTGAAATAACAGTTTCCACAATTGGATGTTTTATGCCGCTGCAAGATGACGAAATGTCTCCTACTCTTTGATACAAACAAAAACAGATACCACTAAAGTTAAGGTAAAGCAGATAACTTTGGAAATGAAATGCCCCTGGGCAATTTAGAAAAGGCTCAACATATTATATCATTTTCCACTCATTTCAAGAGCCTTGATGTAATTGTGTTACATGACAGACACTGTTGCCATTTTAAGTTCAGTGTGTTAAAAATTGTTACTCCGTTCAAATATATGGGAGCCAGGAAGGTGGATTTGAACTTATGATACAAGAAGTAAATTGTGAAGAATTTATTCTTAGTAAACAGGCATGTAAATAATTATCAGATTCCGATTAAAACAATGTAAAACATAATAGCTAGTCCAGAAGAACACTAATACCTCTGACATATGAGAGGCATCAACACACAGAACAACTTACTTGGTCATGAATAAAATAAAGTGCCAATTATTAAATAATACATACCACCATATCCCCAGTTGCCTCTTCCGCGGCCGCCGCCACCACCACCACCTCTGTTCCGGTTGTAGTTCCAGCCACCATTTTCTGAAAAGATAAATTGTTACTATAAATGATTGTAAACAATTTCAGGACACCGAATTCCTGATTGAGAGATTATCTCATAATAAATATTTCTAGCATATCATCATATTACTTACCATATCCTCCATATCCACCTTGGTTGTAACCATACCCTCCATAACCACCTTGATTGTGGCCATATCCTCCCTGGTTGCCATACCCACCTTGGTGTCCATATCCACCCTGGTGTCCATATCCACCATAACCTCCTTGGTTGTTATCATATACACCATACCCTCCACCATAGCCTCCCCTACCACCCCAACCCCTTCCTCTTCCTCTGCCTCTACCACGGCCGCGCCCATATGAATCTCCAATACAAAAGGAACAGGTTAGCAATCCGGCTTATAATGGTACGAAAATACTTCTATTAGTGATAAGATATTCACCTGTTTGAACTTGGTTTGGCCTAGACTGGTGCTGTTGTTGTTGATATTGCTGGGTTTGTTGGTATCTTTGTGGCTTAATTGGCTCTGCATGCAAGGGAGCTTGATACCTTCAAAAGGACGATAAAATGTTGCTACATTCATTCAGAACTATGGTAGTGTGATAATTTGAATTGAACACTGCGGAGATAAGAGCAAATCAAACAAACCCAGCTGAACTCTTGTTAAGCTCCTTCGGTGACAGGGAAATTGATATCATTGAAACATGACGAGTCATCTCCAATCTGCACCAGATAACACTAATAAATAACATGAAGAAAAAGTGTAGTCCAAGAATATACTGACAGATGAAACTGTTCTCAGAAACTTAACGGTACAAGGCCTTCCTCAATGGGTTCCCATACATCAGTAATACTGACTGAACTAATTGATGTATCTTGATGCAACCCAGGGATCCGTTTCTGCAGTTGCCAGTTAGATGTGAGTTAATTGCTCAACAGTTCAAATATTGGTACCTAAAGCAAGAGAGATAGCAATAGGCTAACCTTTATGATCTCAGCAATAGCCACGGTCTTGCTGATAGCCTGTCCCATAGCCTTCAACACTATTTCTTTCACCCGCTTTTCCTGCTACAAACAGCTTATAAGATTCATAGCATGCACATACCAGAGTACATAAACGGTGACAATTGGTAGATGCCTCAGTACAAATGGCATAATACTTCACACTGTTTCCTAGTTTGCTCTTCTATAATTTGAAATCGGCGCGGAGCGCAGGTGCAGGAGCTGAATTAGGAAATCATTTTTTTACGATGAAAGCTAAACTTTGGCATTAAATCGTGATTGAAGGATAATTCCCGGTATGACAATCCACTATATTCAATATCAGAATTATAGGAACAACCAGCTCTTTAAAGAGGCATTAAAAGTTGCACTAGTTTGCATATTAAACATAAAAATTGCATATTGCGCTCAACTTAAATCGGGCATGCATAAACGGTAGTATCACGGAGCTCTTGTAGTCAATTGGCACTTGGCACATGGCACATTAATAACAAGAGAATCTCAAAAATTTAACTCAAGCCACAACAAGAGCTCCCTCATCACTCATTGGTATGCGAGTACACAGTTCACAGCCCTGCTACCTCACTGTTGCAAAACAATGCATTGCACGGCGCAGATATAATCCCCGCATGCTGTTCCTTTAGGCATTGGCGCAACAAAAAGAACTCACCTTTAATATGTTTAATGTTTTCGCGCATCGAAACTAACAGAAGCAGAAATTTTGTGAGCTCAACACAACCCTTATCACCAAGATTCCAATCAGCAACTAAGCAGCAGCACACAATGCACCAAATCCACACCTCGTCTTACTCACGCGCCTCCAAATATATTCCAAGCCGTAGAGTGCACCACACCAACGGGCATTCGCCTCATTCCAAAAATTACTACTACTACCTTTTTTTTCTTACAAGGTACAGCGAGATCTAACCGGAGAACCCGCTACTAGGCGCGGGGCACCCGCAAGAGGAGGGGGGCATCGCGGGAGCGAAGCAGGAAGAGCGGCGGCTGGGGGGAGGGGGCTCGCTGTACCTGGAGGAGGGAGGTGGCGTAGGTGACGTAGTTGCGGATGAGGCCCTGGGTGGTGATGCGGATTTCGTTCTCACTGATGGCGGCGGCCTCGGGCCGCGGCTTCTCCACCCGCTGGTACCGATCCATGACTCCTCCCTCCCTCCGGCGAACCCCCGGCGATGCGGCTCCTGCGGCGGCGGCGGCGGCGGCGGCGCTGCTGTTGTCGAAGGGGAGAGGGGAGCGGCTGAGGCGGTTTGGGTGAGGCTTAAAACCCTAGAAATAGGGGGGAGTGGAGGGAGTTAGGGTTTAACGGCATCCGCGGGTGGCAGCCGCAACGGATGGAGAGGGATCACCCGGCTGCCTCGAGATTCGTACTTTTATTTTTTTTAATTTTCTTTTAGTATTATAAGTCTCGCTTTGTTTGGCTTTGGAATATTGTTATGCTTCTCTACGGTTATTAGGATAAGAGATAATGATTGATTAGTGTTAAATCGAGAATTGCCTTTCTCAGGACACGTTTTGGCATCCGGTTGATGCTTTATTGACTGATGATAGTGCTTCAATGGAAATATGGAATTTCTCCTTTTTAAAAAGCTCCCGAGTAAATAAGATTTTTTAGGTTTTCAATCGATTTGCGCACTTTTTCATTGAAAAATAGCATGTGCATTCGTATATTTCTCTTATGCCAAGTTGCCAACTGATGTTCTCATTGGTAACTTACATTGAATATAGCTCGTATGTGGAATTAAGTGTATTAATGGAAAATATTATCTGTGGCAAACTATATATTACTTTGGATAGGATCATTGGCGGACCACTTAGAAAACGAACTTTATATAATAACATTGTTTATACCTCTTATTCTAAGTTGCTATTTGTTGTATTTATAATATAATATGTACTAATATCTAATCCATTATTATAAATAAAACCATCATCCATTTGCACAATGAAACCAATAGAAGAATGACAATCACAGAGGCGAGGTTGGACTGGGCGACAACTCTAGGGACCCAGAATGAACTTATTCCTTTCTCAAACGATAAACTCAAAGCCCATCAATTGTTCGGTCCACAAGGCCCCACTGACCCACGCGGGCCAGTGCCCCCAGCTCAACCAAAAACCAAGGCCCAACCAGCGTCATGTACCGTACGCTCCTACCGTCCTACCCGGCGCCGCCATTTCGAATCTTCCGAAACACGCGTCGACGTCACACTCGACACGTGGGTCCCACGTTTATAAACACCCTCTCGCTCTCACTCTCACTGACGAAGCGGCCCCACAAAATCATCTCGTCGTCTCCGACCATCCATCATTATCCTCCGTCGCCGAAGTGGGGGCTCGATCGTCTCCGCCGCCGTCGCACGGGCATGGCTCGTCTCGTCCTCCTCGCCGTACTACCTCTCCTCCTCCTCTTCGTCGCCGGCGACCCGTACGCCACCGCCGCCGCCGGAGGAGGACGGCGATTCGACCCCTCCCGCGCCGTCGATGTCTCGTGGCGCCCCAGGTAAATAATGAATCAACCGCCGCGAATCTCTGGCAGCGGCGACTTCCGGTTGATCTCTCTGTTGCGTGGGGGGTGGCAGGGCGTTCCTGTACGAGGGGTTCCTGTCGGATGCGGAGTGCGACCACCTCATCTCGCTCGTAAGTTGGGATCAAATCAAATCCTCTATTCTTGGGAAATCTGTGCTGGTGTGTTCACTGAGTTGGTGTGTGAATCGCGAAGGCGAAGCAGGGTAAGATGGAGAAGTCGACGGTGGTGGACGGCGAGTCGGGGGAGAGCGTGACGAGCAAGGTGAGGACCAGCTCCGGCATGTTCCTCGACAAGAAGCAGGTGAGGCTACCAGGGTTGGTGTAAAGCTGTAACCTGGAAAATCCATGTCCTTGTCGTGATGTCGCTTTTCCTGCATAAGCATGTACTAAGTCTTTGTAAAGCCAGAATTCCTTTTGAAACGTAAGAAGTTTATAGGGGTTTTAGAGCGATCAGTCCAATTCCTATAAAAGAATGTTTCCCGTGTGGCATGCGACATAGGTAAGATCACGGTTAAACGTGTTTCGGATCGTGATGATACAATAAACATCGATACGTGTTTTGTAAGTTTGTGGATATAGGTGAAATATGTTTACGACTTTAGATACCATTGGTGTAATTAACTCTCCATAAAATTTATCCCCAATTCCTTCTTTCCAAGTGATCCCACAGTCCCCATTTGGGTCATATGATTTTTTTCCTTTTCTGAATACTGATTTTTTTTATCTTTTCTGAATACGTAGTAACCGGAAAATTCTCTGCATGGCGCATGCCTACTGAATTTTCTGCTTACAGACTTATAGTGATTTGCCAGCACGTCTGTGATCTGTACTACTAGTCTACTAGTAGTTAAAATTGCTTCTAACCCCTCACATATTTTTATTTATCTGAAGGATGAAGTTGTTGCAAGAATAGAGGAGAGGATTGCTGCTTGGACAATGCTTCCAACAGGTATGGTGCAAGGGAACTGAACACTGTAAAACCGTTTAATTGGACCTTGCTCCCAATATTCTACAGAGTGCATCATCTTCTATTGTTTTGCCCATTTTGCGATTCTTGAACTGTCAGAAAACGGTGAAGCGATGCAAATACTACGTTACGAGCAAGGTGAGAAATACGAGCCACACTTTGATTACATTAGCGGACGGCAAGGCTCAACTCGTGAAGGTGACCGGGTTGCCACTGTGCTCATGTACCTGTCCAATGTCAAGATGGGTGGAGAGACCGTCTTTCCTGATTCAGAGGTACTCTCTCTGGCAAACCAAAAAAAAAAAAAACTCACACACAAACAACTTTGAATGAAAATATGAAATGATCGCCTCATCGCCACTGGGGGTGGAACTACATTGAAGAGGAGGGTGCCCAGAAACCCGGTCAAAAAATTTGTTTAAGTTATAGTTCATCTATTTTCACCATATATACACCCTCTTCAATCCAAACTCAGACACTCATATCGGCCTAAACTCCGGCCTAAAGCAGAGTAAAGCAAGCTAGTGGCACCCCTCTCCATTTCTTTCTAGCTCCGCTCCTGATCGCCACTGATACAGATTCTCTTCTCCTCACAGGCTAGGTTGTCACAGCCTAAAGACGAGACATGGTCCGACTGCGCAGAACAGGCTTCGCAGGTATGGTTGACACTTGCCAAAGGCAGGCAAAAATTCTGTTACAAAATGCAATGCGTTCGCTCCGAGCTACTCCAGCAGAGATCATTTCTTGCGGTATTTGTGCGATTTCTTGAATAAACTGGTAGCTCTGCATACATGGACAGTACCCTCCATGGAAACAGCTGGGCACATTATGCACTTTTGATTTATTCACTTGCAACAATGCTTGGATTTTGTTTGGCAGTGAAACCTGCCAAAGGCAGTGCTGTGCTGTTCTTCAGTCTCCACCCCAACGCGACGTTGGACACAGACAGCCTGCACGGAAGCTGCCCTGTCATAGAAGGCGAGAAGTGGTCGGCGACGAAGTGGATTCATGTGAGATCCTACAGCTATCGCCGGAGATCCGCCGGCAAGTGTGAGGATGAACATGTTCTCTGCTCCAGCTGGGCTGCCGCAGGAGAGTGTGCCAAGAACCCCGGTTACATGGTCGGCACCAGTGACTCCCCACCTGGCTTCTGCCGGAAGAGTTGCAACGTATGTACAAAGTAGTTTCATGCTACTAATTGACTAATAATCACAATAAATAAGTAATTATTTTTCAAAAATATACAGTAAAAAATGAACGTTCACATCGCGCGCACCCTACCAATATGATCACTTTCAAAAGATCGGACCGATATATCTGAATATTAACGAAGACACCACTAAAAGAATAAATATTCGAGCATTGTATTAAGTCTGAAACCTAAACCTAAGTGAGTTGGTTCCACCGAAAAAAACATATCTAATTGAGCTACGCTCCAACCGTTTGATTCCATATTCTCATATATACCTTTCTTCCTAAAAAATTGTACTGTTCTTACAATAAATTTAGGTTTGTGTGAGCTGGGAGTACTCTTCTCTAGGATTTTTTTTTCTAGGAGTTGTACTGTTTTTCATGGATGTTGTTATAAGTTGACAAAAATATGGCGGGTTGTTTTGTTATCAACTCTAGTAAGGTCCAAGCCCATCTATCCGTTTTCTGGAAAGAGAAAAAAAGTCAAGCCCAATTGTTCGGTCCACTGGGCCCTACTGACAGAGCGCCGCCATTTCGGAGCTTCCGGAGCACGCGTCGATGACGCACTCGACACGTGGGCCCCACGGTATAAACACCCTCTCACTCTCACTGGCGCGTCGGCCCCACCAGATCAACCTCATCGTCTCCGACCCTCCTCCGCCGCCCAAAGGGGAGCTAGGCCGGCGGCGCTCGTCTCCGCCGCCGCCGCCGCCGCCGCCGCCGCCGTCGCACGGGCATGGCTCGTCTCGTCCTCCTCGTCGCCCTACTGCTTCTCCTCTCCGCCACCGGCGGCGGCGGGCGATTCGACGCCTCCCGCGCCGTCGATGTCTCATGGCGCCCCAGGTAAATTAATCGACCGCCGCGAATCTCTGGGCTCAGGTGCGGCGGCGAGCCGGCGGCTTTCCGTTGATCTCTCCATTCTGTGAGGTGGCAGGGTGTTCCTGTACGAGGGGTTCCTGTCGGATGCGGAGTGCGACCACCTCGTCTCGCTGGTAAATTGCGCTCAAATCAAATCCCCTCTATCTGATACGTGCATTCACTGAGTTGAGTTTTTTTCTTCTCTTTTTATGTGTACGTGTGTG
The DNA here is from genome assembly GCA_000338895.3 of Oryza meridionalis. NCBI lineage: Eukaryota > Viridiplantae > Streptophyta > Magnoliopsida > Poales > Poaceae > Oryza > Oryza meridionalis. Next base: position 3,688,379 of record CM002526.2, read on the forward strand.
AATCACGAAGGCGAAGCAGGGTAGGATGGAGAGGTCGACGGTGGTAAACGGCAAGTCGGGGGAGAGCGTGATGAGCAAGACGAGGACCAGCTCCGGCATGTTCCTCATCAGGAAACAGGTGAGGCTACGAGCCTACGAGCGAGGGTCGCTTTAAGGCTGGAAATTCCATGTTCTTGTCGCAATGTCGCTTGTCCGGATCATATAAGCATCCAAACAATTTCTATTTTCAAGTGTCTGAACAAGGATTCATTTGTAACTTAAGAATTTCACGGGGTTTTGACTGACCATCGCTGCAATTCTTCCAAAATTCCTTCATTCCAAAATGAGGTCAAAGTCCTCATTTGGATCATAGGATTTTTCTTTTAACATGTGAATACGCAGGAATTAATCGAGTTTCATGTATTCCTAAAGGGCTAAAATAGCCCATGTTCTATGCACGTTGCATGCCCATACTGAATTTTCTGATTGCAGTGATTTGTCAGCACGCGTGTGGCTAATAAAAATTGCTTCTGACCCCTCTAATGTTTTATTTATCTGAAGGATGAAGTCGTTGCAAGAATAGAGGAGAGGATTGCTGCTTGGACCATGCTTCCAACAGGTATGGTACAAGGGCACTGAACACTGTAAAACTGCTTAATTGGACCTTTGCTCCAAATGTTCTGCAGAGTGCATCACCATCTATTGTTTTGCCCGTTTGTGTGATTCTTAAACGGTCAGAAAACGGTGAATCTATGCAAATGCTACGTTATGGGCAAGGTGAGAAATACGAGCCACACTTTGACTACATACGGGGACGTCAAGCCTCAGCTCGTGGAGGTCATCGGGTTGCCACTGTGCTCATGTACCTGTCCAATGTCAAGATGGGTGGAGAGACCGTCTTCCCCGATGCAGAGGTATTGTACACCTTCTGGCCTCGTTTGATTTTGCTGCGAAATTTCATTGCAACTGCTATAATTTATCTTCTCCACATAGGCTAGGTTGTCACAGCCTAAAGACGAGACATGGTCCGACTGCGCGGAACAGGGCTTCGCAGGTATGGTTGACGCTCGCAAAGGCAGACAAAATTATATTTACAAATTTTGGTTTGTTCAAATGCAACAATGTGCAGTTTTGAATACAAGGTTTTGAGCTCGTAACTGTTGGGCTCATCATGCAGTTTTGATTTTTTTTTGTCAGCTTGTAACGATGTTTGGGTTTTGTTTGGCAGTGAAACCTGTGAAAGGCAGTGCGGTGCTGTTCTTCAGCCTCCACCCCAACGCGACGTTCGACCCAGGCAGCCTGCACGGAAGCTGCCCTGTCATACAAGGCGAGAAGTGGTCGGCGACGAAATGGATCCATGTGAGATCCTACGACGAAAATGGCCGGAGATCCTCGGACAAATGCGAGGATGAACATGCTCTCTGCTCCAGCTGGGCTGCTGCTGGAGAGTGTGCCAAGAACCCCGGTTACATGGTCGGCACCAGTGACTCCCCTGGCTTCTGCCGGAAGAGTTGCAACGTTTGTACATCGTAGTTTCAGACTACTAATCGACTAATAATCATAATAAATACATATTTTATTCTTACTCCTATCGTTTGATTCCATGTTTTTATATATATTTTTATTCAAGAAACTATTTTGATCCCTCTTACATGTCACTCAAATGATTAAAAAAAATTAAAAAGATGTATTAACATGTGATGTATCACTCCACAAATATGCAAGTTAAAATTCAACTTATACATCTCGCAACGAAAAAAACAAATTTGACTGTAAATATATGTTAACTAATTGTAGTTTAATTTTTTTTTTCGTTGCGAGATGTAGAAGTTGAATTTGAATTTTCATGTTTGTAAAATGATATATCACATGTTAATACATCTTCTTAATTTTTTCATAATTATTTAAGTGATATGCAAACACTCCCCTTTTATTCCTATAAATTTGTACTGTTCTTGCAAGAGGCTATGCAGACACTCGTAGGAGAGCGTGGAGGCTATGAGCTTCTGGACATGGTTGGCCACGTCGTGGCTGGACTTGCCGCCGCCGCCGCCGCAGGTGAGCTCGGCCGGCAGCTTGTCGAGGAACGTGACAGTGTACTCCGGGAACGGGTTCATGAAGAAGTAGAATGGGTCCATCGCCTTGCACCCCCTCGCCGTCGTGCCGTGGAACATGCTCGTCCGGCACTCCGTCGCCACCGGCACGATGTCGTCGGTGAGCTCGGCGAAGAGCGCCGAGAACCGCAGCAGGTAGGGCTCCCGGCAGGTGGTCCCCTCGGGGCAGATGGCGAGGTCGCCGTCGTCGAGCATGCCCCTGATCGTGGCGGCGTCCGTGGCGCGGTCGCGGGCGAGGCGCACGGTGCGGATCGGCGAGAGGACCTCGGAGAGGCGGGAGACCGAGTAGGTGATGGTCGCCACGGGGCGGCCGAGCGCCACGGAGAGGAAGACGGCGTCGAGGAGGGTGCGGTGGTTGGAGGCGAAGAGCACGCCGCCGCGGCCCCCGGCGCTCGGCGGCGGCGGCGACGGCGCGCCGCGCACGACGACGCGGACGCCGAGCGCCCCGAAGGCGCGGCGGAGCCACGGCATCGGGAGGAGCGCGCCCGCGGCGATGCACACGCAGGCGAGGAGGAAGCCGACGGGGAACCACGCCACGGCGAGGAGCGCGGCGTGCGGTGTCGGGCGCTGGACGAGGCGGCCGTCGTGGAAGATGACCGGCCTCGGCAGCTTGTCGGCGGGCACGGCTTCCACGGGATCCCGCGGCACGATGTACGCCTCCTGCAGTTACAAATTAACTTCGGTCAGTTCAGAACTGTTCACGAGACATGGAGATGGATTTTAATCCTTCATACATCACTCGTGGAGAGAGGGGTTTTACTCCCTATAACCGGGACTACGAATCCGGGACTAAAGATGGGTATCTTTAGTCTCGGGTAAAATAACCGGGACTAAAGATCCATCTTTCATCAACCGGGACTAAAGATGGTAGGAGCAGTGCCGGTTATTTTTTTTTCTCAAATCGATCTGCTCCCTAAATATCCCGATCATATTCCCAAATCATCCCCAAATCAAAGTAGCATCACAGATCTGGAAAGAAATACATCACATATTGGAAAGAAATGCATCATAGATCACAATACATCACATCACAAAATCTCAAACAAAAAATCCTAAAAGAAATACATCACAACTCCCAGATCAGATCTAATATCACATACATCACAGATCAAATCCAATGAATCAAAAATTCAAAAAAAATCGGCAGCAGAGAGGAGGGCGCCGCCGGCCTCCCGACCACCGTCCTTGCGGCCTCCGCGCGAGCTCGGCCGGCCGGCCGCCGCGCCAACCCGCCCGGGCGCCGCGCCCGCCTGCCCGCCTGGCCGCCGCGCCAGCCCGCGCCGCGGCGGCTCGCCCGGCCGGCTGCCGCACCCAGACGGCCGGGCGCCGCCGCTCCCGCCGGGCGCCGCTGCTCCCGCTCGGCCGCCGCTCAAAGAGGGGAAGGGGAGGAACGGGAGGGGAAAGGGGAGAGGAAGGGGATGAAGGGGGAGAGGAAGGGATGGAGAAGGAGTAATGAGAGGGGAGGAGATCGAGAGGAGTGCGCGGATAATAACTGAGTGGCGTGCAGTTCGGGGTACTCTTTACTCCTGGTTGGTATAAACAACGGGGACTAAAGATCTTTAGTCCCCATTGTTTATACCAACCGGAAGTAAAAATAATTGGTATAAACAATTATTTTTGTGGCGCGCGGTTCGGGGTACTCTTTACTCCCGGTTGATATAAATAACCGGGACTAAAGATCTGTTTTTAGTCCCGGTTGTTTATACCAACCGGGAGTAAAAATAATCGGGGTCTGTCTTGAACCCCTCAACTTCTTGAACCGGGACTAAAAATGAACTTTAGTATTGGTTGCACCAACCAGGACTAAAGATCAAAAAGTACCCCTCAACTTTTAAACCGGGACTAAAGATATTTTTTAGTCCTGGTTTTTATTAGAACCGGGACTATTGTGGAATTTGGCCGACCGATAAAAGATGATTTCTCCACCAGTGCATCCTCTCATTTCTAACGTGTCACCTAAATAGTAATTAAAAAAACAACATAGATTAATTAATATAGAGTATATCGCTTCATGTAAAAGACTAAATTTAACTTTTGCAAGTTACAAAATATAAAACAAATTAACTTAAAAAGGTTTACAACTTTTTTTTTGCGGGAAAAAAAAAGGTTTACAACTTGTAAAAGTTAAATTTAAACTTTTCGTATTAGTGAATTATCTATCTTATCAATTTTTAAAAAATAATAACGATTTAATTAATATGAAATAAGAATATAATATCCTATCCAGGAATGAAAACACTTTCCCTTGTACGATCATATATTGATTGAGATCATGGGAGAAATGCCAAATAAAAATAGAGTCTTCACAGAGGGAAGAGATTTTAATCATCCGAATGGACTTTTATTCATAGTTAAGTTAAACTTTTAATTAGTTCACGTATATTTCACACTAAATTTATTATTTTAATTAACGCAACAAACGAGTGATCACTTAAAAGAGTTTCGCCTCCTCACAAACCGAAAAGGGTTCCCAGCTATCTGCCTATCTCTCTCATAGTCTCCTTCACGAGACACTGGATATCAAACTCGGAGATTCTAGCGAATTCATGCATGGTTGGTTCGAAAAATGAAAACTCAAATTCACCTAACGTGTGTACGACCGAGCACGATTATTTTCTCGTCATAGCGCACGAGCACGTACTCGGCTTCATCTAGCTAGCTACTATGCCATCACTAGCTCATCACACAATGGAAAGTTATGCACCCTGATTTAGTTGGTGTAAACTAGATGCACCTAAAAGAATAAACGTGTGAGGAGAAATTAAGGCATGCAAAAAATGGCGGAAGTAACGTAAACGACAACCGTTGGAGTTCACAACTTTGTCGCGAGTCATGATCCAAAACAACTACTCTGCTACATAGCATTGGACATATTATATTGATGTTTTTTTTATCGCAGTATACTAATATAATATGAGACCCAGAGATTGATACTACTACCTCCGTTTTAGGTTATAAGACTTTCTAGCATTGCCTATATTTATATAGATGTTAATGAATCTAGGTACATATATATATATATATATATATATCTAGATTCATTAATATATATATGAATATATATAATGTTAGAAAGTTTTATAATATAAAACGGAGGAAGTATTTCACTAATGCTGGCGTTAACTGTGGGTTGGCCCATAGAATACCCTAGCTAGAGAAATAATTAAAGATATAAAATCTTCCTGCATTAACAAGTGTGTTGCTAGCGAATACATCCCTGTTACTTTGATTTTTTAAAAAATTCTATTTGTAATTGTTTTATTTTTTATGTAGTGATATTTCACGCTCTCCCATCTATATATAGCCGGCCTGGACGTGCATGTATTCATCGATCACCATTCGCTAGTAACTTCAATACCCTGATTACTGGAAATGTCATGGCCCGTTTTCGATGTTCGAAGGCGGGATACGGTGAAATACGTCAACGTCAAATTAACGCGTATCCGTCGTTAAAACTAAGTTCTAGCGGTCGTGGATTACGTGACCTTGCATAGGCTCATGAAGGCGTAGTCGGACCTCCGGCCGCCCAGCCCAATGTCCGGCATCTCGCCGTCGCCGACCATCTCCCTCACCGCCTCCGCCTTCCTCTCTCCGACAAGCACGCCCCGGCGGGCGTCCACCATCCCCGTGGCGCGCCCTCGCCACGCCGCGAGCTCCGTGCCGGCGACGGCGTCGACGCCGAGGTAGTCCCGCAGGAACGGCTCCGCCATCACCCGCGGGGTCGCGGTCACCACCAGCCTCCTCCCCCTCCCGCCGCCGCCGCCGCACGCCGCGAACACGCGCCACGCCGCCGGGTGCACGTCGGCGGCGTAGAACCTGGGCAGCACGGCCCGCGCCGCGGACTCGACGTCCGACACGCGCGCGCCCGCGGTGGCCGCGAACACCAGCACCCGGACGGCGGCGGACTCCGACGCGGCCGCGCGGCGCAGCAGCCACGCCACCGGCGCGAGGAGCAGGAGGAGGGCAAGGCGCGGCGCGCCACCGGCCTCGAAGGCGAAGAGCGCGTAGTACGGGAACGCGCTCCGGGAGCGGAGCAGCGTGCCGTCGAGGTCGGACACGACGACGACGGCACGTCGTCCTGCCCGCCGGCAGGACGCGTCGACGTCGCACTTGTCCACCGCCGGGAACGGCTCGCCGCCGGCGCCTCCGGCCACCGCCATGTATATATGACAAATTGACAAGTGATCAGACGGTGCGCCCCCTTTTGTGTTTTTTGGTTGTGGTGCACCGGGCGCAGCTACGTGCATGGATTTTAAAGATGTGGTGTGGACAAGGATTTTCTACGTGGCAGCCGTTATTTGCATGTGATTAAACAAGTATAGAAATTTTTTTTTAAAAAAATAGTAACATTAATTGTGATGATATAAGTTTATATTTGATCTACATCTACAGAAACAAAAATAATAAAATCAGCCAGTGAATAGTACCCCGAATAGTACTCATACAACGCATATAAAATTTGTTATTGTTGTTTATTTATCTATAGATCGAATTTAGATTTACGTGTTTGTATAGTGTCTTATATATTATCGTAGTCTATCTTATTTTAAATTTTGTAAACTTTTCATATAATTGTTTAAAGTACATGCATATACACCTAGGTGCCTGTACCAGATGTGGAGATCTCAGTTCTGTTGGTACCTCTATCTCACTATCTGCTTGTACGGTGTAGGATGATAATTGGTCATGTAGAATAACGGTTTTCTTTGTGTAGGGATGATAAATTGTCGGGCAGACCTTACAAACGTGGGCGGTAAGCTATAAATGGAAGGCGTACAAGAATGGGAAAACTATGTCTATATACGGACAAACCTTTTTCATACGAAACCCCCCAAAAAAATTTATACGGGATTTGTTGACTTTAATTATTGCCAAAACCAAACTTATCAATGTTTTTGGCAATGCTAAATTTTAGCACGTGTTGGTATTATATATCAAACTTAATTTGGTAGCATCGGATATGTTTAGTTTGAAACTTTTTAAAATTTGAGTGTTTTTAGAGAGGAAACTTTCGGAACTTCAAGATTGAGTAGGTTAGGGATGGTAAGAACATATTTAATTGGTTACCCTACCAAAATATAGTAAGGTTAAAAGTGGGAATGGAGTTAACAACCTCACAAAACCCTCACAAGCATTGATGTGACACACGGACACATTACGAGTATATATGTATATATATATATATATATATATATATATATATATATATATATATATATATTGGCCATAGTGATGGGATGAGGATTATCCACACGTTATTGATATCAAGTAAAAAAAGTTACAAGAAACACATTTTATCGACCAAAGGCTACCGAAATTGGTTGTGCACCGAAGTGCATACCCAGTAACCACGTGCCAACCACACAAACACAAAACAATGCAAAAGGAATATAGCACCAAACCAGATATCGTAGGGAAAATGACATCACCATAGGATGCATTATCCCAAAACGACATATCCACGGACGTTGTGGCACCAAGAACGATGTTATCACCCATCCAAGGATTCTGCATATGCACTACTTCCATATATATGAGTAAATCTAGATTCGTTATAACTCTCGTCTAGTTAAATAAAATGGTCGAGAGCTATATTTATACGAGTTTTCAAGTATGTTTAGCACTGCTCTACAAGAATTATCTTGATAATTAGCAAAACTTTGTGAGTTACATGAAACTTAAGTCGTTTTTTTTTTCCAAAACATGGTAAAATAAAGAAAAAACTCATGTACAATGTGTGTACGCTTATGAGCACCGCTAAAAGGATGTGCCAACATATTTTGAAATTAACAAAAGTAATTGCAATATAAACAACATGTGCGCCCTACTATCATGAGCACATCCGAGAGATTGTGCCGACACGTACCTTGAGATCAACGAGATTACCACGTGCACTTAGTTATGGATAGCACATCACCAACCATTAAAATAATAGTTAACCGTAAATATACGAGCAGTGCAAACTGAACTATGCTCAATTCATATAATATGTCACGTTTTGTTTAGTAGTAATTTGCAAGATACCGTAGTTCTGAAATATGAATCACATCTAATATATGTCACAATCACGAAATAATTGTTATCATAAAGATAGGCCAAGCAAATCTGGGGCATGGAATTAAGTAGAGGTGCAAGCTTTGATCAGAGGAACATAAGCTAGCCTTTTTTGGTGGTGGTTGGCCCAACTTACGCTACTAGAAAACTCATTTTTGGCGTCGTTGGGGATTGATTTTCGCAGGCGGGCATGTAATTCGGAGCCAAAACCCCGCCGGCAAAAAAAGTACCCGGGGTGGAGGGAGCGGTCCGTCTACGAAGATTGAACTTTGCAGGCGGACCATATAAGCTTGGCTAGAGAGTATGTAGATACATCGCTTGGGTAGATGTATACTTTAGCAAGCAGCCTATCCTTCACTGGGAGTAATATCTTTACGTCTCAATAAAAGATTGCTTGCTGCACTACCGTCCTATATACTGCATATCAAGAATAGTAGTTTTAGTTTGGTTTGCGCTTTTCACCCCCCCCCCCCCCCCCCCACGTCCATTTTGCAACAACCCTGTCGATCGATTGGTCAGATTTGGTCGATTAATTCCATCCCAGCTTCAATTTCTACTATATGAACATATAGATATATATATAAGCTATGTCTAAATTATGTATATAATTTGATTTATTTTAAAATATAGTATATGCATGCATAGAACACACACAGTACGTAGCTATGGTGACAGCATATCCCTCTCACTCGCGCCGTGCCGCGCCGCGCCAGCTCGCCTGATGTGGTGTCACGGCAAGTAAACAAGGCTATCAGCAGAAAGCATGGGGTGTGCTAATAGGCGGGTGATCGCCCGCCCCCCATCCCTCCTAACACGCTCCTCTCCTCCTGCCTCCTCCTCTTCTTCTCTTTCTACTACACCATAAATTTTTTAAAAAAATAAAAAAATAAAGTTAGAAAAAAAATGTATAGAAATACTATATATAAAAAATATTCGAATTCAAATTTAAATTTGAATCGGGTATATAAACTTTTGACTTATAAACTTTGGGTCTATAAACTTTAGGTCTATAAACTTTAGATGTATAGAAAATACTATATAAAAAAAATTTGTATTTAAATTCAAATTTGAATCGGATATATGAACTTTTGACTTATAAACTTTGGTTCTCTAAACTTTACAGATATAAACTTTAGATATGTAAACTTGAGATATACAAACTTTAGGTGCATAAATTTACTAAAATAGGAAAATAATGCGGTACCAAAAAAGGAAACCACGTGGAGGAGGGGGTGATCGCTCGGGGCAATCAATCGTCCATTAGGCTTTTCGGAATTCAAATTCAAATTTGAATCGGATATATGAACTTTTAACTTATAAACTTTGGGTCTCTAAACTTTACACGTATAAACTTTAGATATGTAAACTTGAGGTGTATAAACTTTAGGTGTATAAATTCACTAAAATAGAAAAAGTAATGCGGTGTCAAAAAAAAAAAAAGGAAACCACGTGGTGGAGGGGGTGATCGCACGGGGCAATCAATCCTCCATTAGGCTTTTCGGAAAGCATGTGCCTTTGTCGATCACCATGTAAACGAAAGGAAACCGGCATATGCTTCCGCGGTTCCGCCGATCCAAAGTCCATAGCATGCAATTGAATAGAGTAACAGTAACATATTTTTTTTTAAAAAAAATTATATATATTTGCATATATAAAAAATACAAACACAATCATGCTTTTATTATGTAAGAAGTAGTACTTATTAAACGTTAGTTTAGCGTGTCTTGTCCGGTAAGCAAATTGGCTACACGCCTGATAATTAAGCACATGCTTTTGGGAGGCAATCGACCATGGTGATTTTATAACGGGGGTTATCAAACAGTGTATCTGTATCCAAGGTGCTCAAAACGTGCTTCTCCTTATGAACACATACACGCATAACCTATCCCAATGAGCATCTGTATCCAAGGTGATGCGCTCACAACGTGCGTACACTCCCCCTATGAACGCACACACGCACAAACTATCCCTATGAGTATCTTCGGAAGACTAAGCCTGCATGTCTTGAGATTGACGAAGTAACGTGCTTCTCCTTATGAACACATACACGCATAACCTATCCCAATGAGCATCTGTATCCAAGGTGATGCGCTCACAACGTGCGTACACTCCCCCTATGAACGCACACACGCACAAACTATCCCTATGAGTATCTTCGGAAGACTAAGCCTGCATGTCTTGAGATTGACGAAGTAACCATAGGCGTCTCGCTGTCGTGTTAAATCTAGGATTTGTACCCGGGTGGGCTGATTCGACCATAAGGAATCTAACCAGTTGAGCTAAGCTCACTTCGCACTCTAATATATAATTTAATTACTATAGTTTTATTTAACTCATTATATGCTTTTTTAAGATCGTACTGCAATATATTTTAACCCGCTATTTAAAACACTTATAGTATCCCAGCTAGCTGTGCTGCCGTTTCGTTATTAATTTGTGATCTTATTTCTTTTGTGCAATGCATGCTAATTGATTGCTAGCACCGCCAATCGCTGTAGCGCTCATCATGTTATCGCGTAAAACAGGAACAAGATCGCATAGATGAGAAATTGAGAAGGGAAACGTTGAAAATATGGATAGTCTTTAGCGAGAGCTAGTTACGTCCACGCCGAGCTGCATGCGATTTTTTTAATCTTTTTAAACCTTCTTAATTTTTTATTTTAAAATTTAAACTCTTTTAAAACTTATTTTAAAATCTGTATCTCTTAGCTGCGTCAGTCAAACCAGCATGGCGAAACAATATTACCACGCCGGTTTAACGGGCATGGCAAGTGACAACATTATTTGACCATACAAGCTTGATCTACCACACCTGTTGTGGGTGACATAATAGTATTATTTTCTCACGCTAGACAAGATAGCGTGATTAAAATGTTTTGACTTCAGAAATAAGTTTTATGATAGTTTATTTTTAAGATTGAAAAGGTTAAGAAAATAATAAAAATTCGCTGCATGCAATGCTCGTGAAAATAACCTACTAAGCACCATGAACCTAACATGAAATGTGCAACATCCTAGTACTATGAACCTACTCAGGTTGCCACCGGGAAGCGGAGGCGGGCACAACCATCTTCCATCCTAGCGAGGATGATGAAATTGAGATGCACAACGGTGAACTCTGCCGCTCAGTCGCGGGAGCGCCCTGTTGGCGGAGAGGAAGAGGTCGCTGCACTTGGTGAGATTCACCGTGCGGAGGGTCAGCGACGGCTCGGGGCCGAGGGAGAGGCGGAACTCATTGTAGGACAACGGCTTTGTCGGTGGAGGTGACAGCGGTGACGCGGAGCTCCTCGACGTGGTGTGCCACTAGGTGGGAGACCACGTCATACTTCCTCTGCTAGTCATCCGGTCGCCTTTATGACCGAGCGGCGACGAGCGCCGCCTTCGCGGAGCGGACGAACATGTTGCGGAGGGAGAACAAGTCGTTGCTTGGCGGATATGGACGGCAAGGTTGAAAGGAGAAGAAGCAAGAAAGGTGATAAGAGAAAGAAAAATAGAAGAAAAAAAATAAACGAAAGGCGGGACCCATTGTAATTTTTTTTAAAATTTTAACCGGCACTCGTTGACATGTGGGTCCCATGGGTTTTCGTGCCACGTCAATGCCATGTAGGCACCACGGTAGCTAGCCAAAATCGTCGTCCTAACTACATTGGTTGTACTGGTTTTGGAAGTTGAGGAATGTGTGATATCTGGTATTGCAGTTAGGACTTAGGATGGACTCAAACTCATTGACAAATTAAGGGACCTAATATAAACTTATTGCAATTGGTAAAGGCTTAGATTGCACCGTGGCCACGTAGAGAACCCATTTAAGTTCGATTGGGCTGTATTCGAAAGGAATAAGTTCACCAGAGGTCCCTTAACTTAACAGCGAGATTTTTAGAGATCCCTTGTATACCTCTAAACTCACACAAACCGTGCATAAAAGGTCCCAAGGCAGTATATATGGATGGTTTCACTGACCTGGCATACTAGTGAGAAATTTTTTTTTAAAAAAGTACATTGTCCCACATGTCAGTTGCACGTATTTTTTTTTCTTCTTTTTGCTTCTCCTCTCTTCTCTCCTCTTCTTCAGGCCATCGGCTGCACGGAGAGACGATGGGCACGCGCGGATGCGGGCGGCGGGCGGAGAGCCGGCGGGCTAAGACGGAGCGGACGACGGGCAAGCGCCGCGGCGGAGCGCGGCGGCACAGCAGCGAAACGGCGGCGGGCGAGCACCGCGGCGGTGCGCGGCGGCAGAGCAGAGAAGCGGCGCCGGGCTGCAGGCGGAGCCGGCGGCGGGCGAGCACGGCAGATCATGATAAACCATCATCAAGGTCCATGAGTCTGATTGTCGCTGTCAGAAAGGAGCCGTGGGTTGCTGACAGAGGATTCCCTCTTCTTGACTGTTCTTGTTACAGTAGCAGGGCACCCAGGAAAATTCGATTCACTGGATGCGGATCTGTTGGGCCAAGAGGGACAGGCGTAATCAAACACGGGATCGCATGATATATCAGTTGCTCTCGTGGCCGTAATTTTGCGGAGCGCGGCGGCAGAGCAGCGAAGCGGCGACGGGCTGCGGGCGGAGCGGACGGCGGGCGAGCTCGGCGGAGGCGAGGAGGCTGGCACGACGACGTCGCGCGTCACCGATATGCGCGCGGCTATGGCGTCGGCAAGCTCGTCGGCTGGCGCGGCCTTCCCGTGGCAGACCGGGCACGAGGCGTGGGACGAGAGCCATATGTCGTCCTGGTGGAACACATGCCCGCACGCCGGGAGCTGCTTCACCTTCTCCCCCTCGTCGACGGCGCTGAGGCAGACCGCGCACTCGACCGACGCCGCCGTGTCCGAGACCTCGCCGTTGTCATGGGCTTGCACTTACGGTACGGGAACGACGGGAGGCGCACGATGGTGGCGGTGTCTAGGCCGAACCTGGGCGGCGGCGTCGGCCGCCGCTGCTCCTGCTCCATGACCAGTGGACGATCACGCCGGCGACAGGCATCGCGGAGGGCTCGAGGGTAGATGAAGATGGTGATGAGGAAGAAGCTCAGGGCGAACGACGCGGCCAAGGCGTCAAACAACGTCGTGGTGCCGCCGAGCTCGCCCGCCGTCCGCTTCGCTGCCGCGCTCGTGCACCGCTGCTCTGCCGTCGCGCTCGCCCGCCGTCCGCTCCGCCCGCAGCCCGCCGGCTCTCGGCCCGCCGCCCGCATCCGCGCGTTCCTATCGTCTCTCCGCCCGCCGCTGGTCTGAAGAAGAGGAGAGAAGATAGGAGAAGAAAAGAGGAAAAAAAAATGTGCAGCTGACATGTGGGCTCATATACCCTTTTTAATTTTTTTTTCTGACTAGGATGTCACGTCAGCGAAACCACCCATATATATTGCTTTGGGACCTTTTATACACGGGTTGTGTAAGTTTAGGGGTATATATTTCTAATTTTATAGTTAAGGACCTCAAAAAATCTTTCTGTCATGAGAAACCTCCGGTGAACTTATTCCTATTCGAAATGGGCTATCAGGCCTTTTTTTTCCGAAGGACGTTCAGCCCCTTACTATTACTGACAACTATAGTTGTATACCAGTGTATATCTTATATACTTTCTCCCTACTATATATTGTCATATTGTAGGTTGTTTTTAACATTTCCCCATGAAAAGGCATACTACGCAGCATTCTTTTCATTGGAAACTAACATGGAGTTTAAATAAACTAATTAATATCTGCCTTTTAAAGTATGATGACATCAAATAGGGACATGCGTGAGATATAGTTTGAAAGCTAGATAATTAAAAATCCTTATATATCAAATTTTTCTAATATCACCGGAACGCTTGGAAAACATGATTATATATAATTTTGTTGATTTTTTTTTCATATTCTACTTATACTAGAAAAAATGCCCGTGCGTTATAATAGATGAAAGCTGTTTTAATTGTTAGAGTTTTGGGACTCGGAGGCGCTGCCCTGCCTCTCCATGTTTTTTAAACATGATTATATTAAGCTATTTTAAAGCTTTAAACATGATTATATACCATGTTTTTTTAAAGACATGATAAATATGCTACATAACGATTGTAGGATATGATAAATTAATTCGAACAGATACGATATTTATAGTAGCGGATGGTTAAAGATGCTCTACCGAAATTTAATAAACATAAATACTGTGCACCAGATAAAGACTGCTCTATATATATCCACTGTCTTACTTCTATGTGTGTTGGATGTGCCAAGCCAAACTGCCAAACACAAATAAAGAAAATCCATAATATAAAGAAAGAAAAGGGAAAGAAAAAGGAAAACAGAAAAAAAACGAAAAGCAGCTAAGCGAGCCAGCGACAGAGAGGGGGAGAGGCAGGGCAGCGCCTCCGAGTACCAAAACCCTAGCCATTTCTGGTTCCCTCCCTCGCGCCTCAGGAATCTTCCAGAAGCTTCTAGACCCCGAACGGATCCTCCCTCCCGGTAAGCTCACTCCACCGGATCTCCTCGAGCCGCGAGCTCCCCTAGCGAGATTTGACGCGGTTTCGGGCGGCGGCTCCAGGCTTGGGCTCGACTTTGGGGGAATCGCAACGCTGGCGGCGGTGGGCAGGTGATGGCGGATCCGCCTCGGGGTGGGGGATCTAGATTTCGGAGCTCGAGAGCGAAGGTGGAGTCGGACGAGAGGGTCGTGCGGTTGAAGCTAGGGTTTTGCAGGGCGAGGAGGGAGGGGAGGAGGGAAGGATGCTGACCGTCCTGCGGGTGCACCTCCCGTCGGAGATCCCTATCGTGGGCTGCGAGATCACGCCCTACGTGCTCCTGCGGCGCCCCGATGGCGGCATCTCCACCGAAGATGTGCATGAGGCCATCCCTCTGGATGGGCACTTTATGCGGTATAAATGGTGAGTTAGCTCACATCTGAACCTTCAAATGATTCAAATTTCCTAGTCTTGTAGAAATGTTTACTTAATTGAAGTTGCAAATGACTATAGATACGTTTTATGTAATAATAGCGATTAGCCGATTACAAGTTTTTAGATTACAGTGCAGAATGTTAGAAGAATACAGAACTACAAGACATTTTGCATTCTAGCTAGAAGATAATAGATAGATGTGTAAATAGCCTGCGAAATGCTAGTTTGCATCCTTGGGACACTCAATGAGAAGTATCACCATTTGCTCATTTGCATGGCAGATGAATTATGTTATGCATGGCGTCATCAGTAATTTAATACGTTTGGCGTTTTGTATTATGTGTAGTGGTACAGTCCACAGTGATATGCCCCTGATAACCCCAACACTCTAGCTGGTATGAAGTATAACTAGATGACTGGTAGATGCACAACGGGTAAACATTTTAGGGAACTGATCTTTTGTTGTGCCGTGTTGACATTATGTCATTCAGGATTAATTGAAACTTTCTGGGTTTCAAATAATGTGTTTTTTTTGCTAATGTATCCACGGTCAGGGTTTTACTTGCATCATTTCTTGATTGTGGCAATAAACGATCATCCTTAAGAGCACAGTCAAAGTTCTGTCGAAAAATTTGCGGTAAAAAATTCATAGAGCTCTGTCAACGTTGTTGGTTATTAAAAACGGAAGGTTTGTCAGTGCCTACAGTGAAATTCCTCTTGTTTTATAGTATATCTTGAATAGTCTATTATAATTGCCTTATTGCTATTATTGGGAGCTTTGTTTTGGTTATCATTTGGTGACACTTAGGAAATGATTAAATGCCTTTATAAATTATTCAATCAGCCTTTTTTGAATTGTGGATTCTGCATATGTAGCCGCAACCCTGCAACATGGAGTATTGCTATTCCCTCAGCTAAACTAATCTTTGAACTTTTTACATAAATAACTTGTGTGACCACTGATTTTACTTCCTTATAAAGGTACCGCATACAAAGTGATCGAAGAGTCGCTGTGTGCAATGTGCATCCAACAGAACAGGCAACAATACAGTGCTTGGGGTGTTTGAAGTCAAAAATACCAGTTGCTAAGAGCTACCATTGTTCTGCTAAGTGCTTCTCAGATGCCTGGCAACACCACAGGGTGTTGCATGAACGTGCTTTGAGCGCTTTAAATGAAAATGGCAACGAAGAGGAGGAGTTATTTGGCCGATTTGGTAGTGGCAATGCAGGGATTATAAATGCCAGTTTATCTGGCTCAACATCAAATATTGGACAGAGCTCAAGTGTTAATAATGGACCTACACCTGTGTATCCCACTGGAACTGAAAAGAATTCTGGTGAAACTTGGTTTGAAGTGGGACGTTCACGGACGTATACGCCAACTGCTGATGATATTGGGCATGCCCTAAGATTCGAATGTGTAGCAGTGGATTCAGAAACAAGGTCGAGTGTGGGAGCTCCAACTTCAATCATGACATCTCGTGTAATTCCTGCTCCAACACCCACTCCGCGTCGTCTGATACCAGTGAATTCGGCTGATGTAATGGGACACTTTGATCTAGACAGCCGAAATTCTTCTTTTGGGACATTCACAGTGTTGTCTTACAATATTCTTGCTGATACATATGCAACAAGTGATACATACAGCTATTGCCCAACTTGGGCACTTTCATGGCCTTACAGAAGACAAAATTTGCTGCGTGAAATAATTGGTTACCATGCGGATATCATCTGCCTTCAGGAGGTATGCCATTTTAATTGTTATCCTTTTTTTATAGAAAATATTTGAAAGATCTGAATGTTGCATATCTACCACTTCCGACTTACATATGTAAAATGCGCGAAATATGTTTGATATGCTTAACAAACTTTGGTGTCATTTTCAGTCATTTTGCAATAGAACACCCTTATAATTTGTTTATCCTACATTCCTACTAAACCTTGCTTTGCTCATGATACTGTCCTCAAGTCTTTCTTGTGTTGTGTCCTGCTTCATTAGTTCCACATTAGCCAGATCACTATTATTGGTTGCTCTCTTGATTTTTCAGGATCAAAATAATCAAGTTTCAAGAATTCTATTATGAATTAAACATTACTACTTTCAGGTACAAAGTAACCACTTTGAAGAATTCTTTGCACCGGAGCTTGACAAACATGGATATCAGGCACTGTTCAAGAAAAGGACAACTGAGGTATGCCTTTTATTTTGTGGTTGGATAAACAACTTGGCATACTATTTTGTTTGACTTTGTAATTATTGCTTGATGCGTTGTTTGTGCATCAATTATGTAATAGGTGTACACTGGCAATCTCCAATCAATTGATGGATGTGCTACTTTCTTTCGAAGGGACAAATTTTCACATGTCAAAAAATACGAGGTATCTCAATGGCAGGGTTTTTGTTATAGTCTTCAATTTTCTTCATACCATTCGTATAATATTTTCTGAACTTCAATGTAGGTTGAGTTTAATAAGGCTGCACAGTCTTTAACTGATGCAATTATTCCAGCTGCTCAAAGAAAAGTGGCTTTAACTCGATTGATTAAGGTATGCCCCAAATTTAAAAACAAGAAATATGTCTTACGACCTGTGCTGTCAATTGTTATATTAATGTGCTAATTCTTCTCGACTGTGCAGGATAACATTGCGTTGATTGCAGTTTTAGAAGCTAAGTTTGGTAGCCATGGGGCTGATAACCCTAGCAAAAGACAGCTCCTTTGTGTGGTAAGATATTCTGAGTCTATCTTTGCAAATGTAATTGTTGTACTCTTTCTGAATCAACAGAAGAACATCCATTTCAGTGAGATCTCACTTATTAAACTATACATCTAGATGAAGGATGTTTCTTCATGGATTTTCTGTAAGGTTTTGTTCACGAACATGTAGCATCAGACGATTCTGTCATGAGTAAGGACTCAGGAAAAATATAATAGAATGCCATACACCAGTTACCAAAGTTTTTTACCCATAGTTGTAGCATGTAGGATGCTTATGATGTGAGAGAACAAGATGCATGCTTTACATGTCCATTGTATCCATGGTATTCATCAATTTATTGTTGGATCCCTCTTTTCTTTTTGTGTCATTTTGATTATTCGATTATCGGAGGGGTTTCCGCACCTTTTATGATATACTTTGAGTTGTTTACCTGCATTAAGTAGACTGTATCAAGTATATTTGCAGTGATCTTACTTCATGCTTAGTTCTCTTGTAATAGCATGTTTGGTGCCATGGGGATCTCATTTGTTTCTTAACCTGTTTGTTTTTCAGGCAAATACGCATATCAATGTTCACCAAGACCTCAAAGATGTCAAGCTATGGCAGGTCAGATCATAACTCTGTTTGCAGAATTTTACAGTATTTCTAATTTTCATGAATTGACAATTGTAATCTTCTATGAAATTCTTTCAGGTTAACACCCTCCTAAAAGGTTTAGAAAAAATAGCTGTCAGTGCGGACATTCCAATGCTGGTCTGTGGAGATTTCAATGCAACCCCTGGAAGGTTTGTTCATCTACTGAAGGATTTGGATTTATTCTCCTTATGTCCTACTATGTGAAGATTCTAAATGGCAAATGTGCACTGTAACATTGCAGTACTCCACATGGGCTTCTTGCAATGGGGAAAGTTGATCTGATGCATCCAGATCTAGCAATAGATCCTCTTGGAATTTTGCGACCAGCAAGCAAGTTGACACACCAGCTTCCTCTGGTATAGTGAACCCAACGCAGCTCTCTTAATCTACTTCATGTTTTTTAGTTATGACTATGAACAAAGGATTTGCTTGTTTTACAGGTGAGTGCGTACTCTTCATTTGCAAGGATGGTTGGTGCTGGTTATGATTTGGAGCACCAGAGGAGGAGAATGGACCCTGCAACAAATGAACCACTTTTCACAAATTGCACGAGGGATTTCACTGGGACCATTGATTACATATTTTACACAGGTTTGTGGTGAAACTTTGTTGAAATGCTGCCTGTGGTGTGTCCTGGAATATGCAAATATTGCTAGATTTACCTTTGCATTGTATTTTCCATTTCAGCGGATTCGTTGTCAGTGGAGTCGTTGCTGGAACTTCTGGATGAGGATAGCTTACGGAAAGACACTGCGCTTCCTTCACCTGAATGGTCATCAGATCATATAGCACTCTTAGCAGAATTTCGGTGCAAGCCTAGAGTTAGACGATGATACCCTAGGTATGAGCAAAGTACTAAAATCATTGATTAGTTATACCATTGATTTGGTTGGAATTACCCATGTTCTTTAGATAATAGAACGCCCCATCAATATTCCTTGAATGGTAATGCCGCTCACCAAAATCAATAGATGCTTGTACCTCAACTTTAATAAACCAAATGCAGGAATTCTTATTTTCAAGTACACATGACATATGTCCCCATATCTCACTTTGCATGAATTGTTTTGCCTCCTGGAGCTTGTGAGTTGTTAGTAGTTGAAAATCTACAGTCTGACAGCTGGGGCACTCATGATGACCATTTAGTGCAGAATTATGCTGTTGCTATAGGTCCTGACAAAGCATTTTGTCTGCAGGTACATCCATGTTCACTAGGAGGTGCTCTAGCAGCGTGATTACCAACATACACAAGGGAACATACCCTCAGGGGAAGTAAGATTAACAATCTTAAGGAAGAGAGGATTGTTATGTTCATTACTCTTTTCATTTCTGCCCTGATTTTTTTAGTGGCTCTAGCTGGATTGCGACTTTCTATAGGTGAAATATCCACGCAAAGAGAAATATTTAATAGCTTTGGTGTCATTGTTAGTTTTTTTCAATTTGAGTCTGTCTACAATTTTTCCTTACCATGGAATCTAGTTCTTACAAGCTGGAAATGATCCCTTCCATAATCCATTGTGTACGTCTCACTTTTTTTTTTTGGCTGACATGTAAATCTGTCACATGGGGTCGGTGCTAGTTTTCGGAAATGTTAATTGTTGTTTAAGAGCCATAGTTGCCAACTGAAGTACAGTTATCTTGAAGGAAATGAAATTACGGGTTTAGTTTGTTGCAAAAATTCTGAGGGCGATGCTGCTTCATGTATGTATATTTATTTGTGTTCGCTACTTAATGAAACCCAGGTTGTCCTTTTGATAGTGTTTATCAACAATCTACCTATTTGTTGTTTCTCATTCTCACAAGGTAAGAACACTCCCAAAACAGTTGCCAGGAACCTCCTAAAGATTATTGCTGGGGCCGATCTGAAGAAAACAGGATGTTCATACTTTGTGTAAGAGAAATTCAGCTATCAATGGATCCTGACATTTGGATGTCAAGAGTGTTTCACTGTTCCTATTTATTAGTGGAAGCACCCCGAATGTTTTTACCACTACTACCACCCGAATTGATATGCTTGCATTTACTTTGGTTGCCAGCAGCTTCATGACAAACTATACTGTAGCATGTTTAATATCCTGCCGATAGGCAGATTGATTGCTCCTGCCATCCCTGGTACGCAGAAGTTAAAGATTGCACTACATGGCTTGCTACTGGTCTTTTACTAGCCACACTAGAGGCTTGGATCCCATTCATCTTGAGCTGTTCCGGTGCAATGATGATTCATGAACTCAGCTGCTGTTGCCACTTTGCTACGCGACCCTACAACCGTCTGCCACCTGGTTCTACGCTGCACGTCGCTCTTGAGAAATTACTCTTTACATCCAGGATGAAGACTGCAAGAGGAGGAAAGGAAGGCGCCAGAAAACTGTTTTGGGTTTCTGCACAGCACTAATGTACTGGCCTATGGTACTCTGGGCCATTCTACCCTGCTTCAGTCCCTCCGTCCAGGTAGTGATTGATCAGGGACTTAACTTTAGTTTTTATATTTAGACATTAATTTAGTGTATTAAATATAGACTACTTACAAAACTAATTACATAAATAAAAGCTAATTTGCGAGACAAACTTTTTAAGCCTAATTAATCCATAATTAGAGAATGTTTACTGTAGCATCACATAGGTTAATCATGAATTAATTAGGCTCAATAGATTCGTCTCGCGAATTAGTCCAAGATTATGGTTGGGTTTTTATTAATAGTCTACATTTAATATTTATAATTAGTGTCCAAACATCCGATGTGATAGGGACTTAAAAGTTTTAGTCCCATCTAAACAGGGTCTTAGAAGTTATTTAGGGGAGTTTCTTAAGCTTTTGTCAAAATAAGAAGCTCCCAAAACAAAATATTTTCGTTCAAGTCTCCAAAAAAAACTAAAAGCTAAAAGTTGAGAAATCAAACTTTCGTAGATTCTTAAAAACTGGCTACCAACCAATTGCTTTTTATAATCTTAAACTCTTCCAAACAACCTCTTAACGACAGGACCTAATACAACGAATCTAGATAAGCTCTTGTTCTGATTGGTTGTATTAGGATGTCCTATCTTAGATTTAGTTATTTTAGGACAGATGGATTACGTTACTACTACTCTTTAGTTTCGTAGAGAAATAACAATAATTTGAAAAGGAACAACTTTGGATCATAGCTAGAAATAGCTATTACCTTTGTCAGATTTTTTTCATGTACACCCTCTGGTCTAAAATATAAGGAGTTTTTATTGGATGATGTCCTTATATCTTACGAGAAAGGGAGTTGTAGATATGCAACATCTCTTATTACGGATATAGTATATTTTAGGACGTTAATACTACCTCGGGATGGGACGATTTTCTTTGCGAGATCCAGCAACAACAATAACTGAATAACCCCCGTAACTTTCCTGGCTGTATCACTGTGTCAGGCTTGAAGGCATTTGGCAGAATGGCAGGTAATCCACATGGAGAGACGAAGGCAATCCACCACCATTGTTCATCAGGCCGGCCGCAGCGCGCGACAGTGCCTCCTCTGCTGCCTCGCATGAATGCCGGAGTTATTGGCTGTTGCCGCTGTGCAGCGCTGCACCCATCTCCCCAACCACGCAACTCGTCAAAACGATCAACGCGACCGCATCAAATCCCCCACCTTGAATTGCATCCTCCTCCTCTTCCCCCACCGTCTTCGCGGCGTTGTGAACTGGGCGCCTTTGCCGTGAACAGTTCCACGTCGCCAAGTTGTAAGAAAACCCATGAGCTGGTATAGCTTAACCAAACAGTTTTAACTAAAATAAGAATGGTACTGGGTATAATATTCTCGTAAAATAAATTAGAAAGATGAAACTAGATTTAGACCTATCTTCTAGAATTAAATTTAAAAATTAAAGCTGTAACAAACAGTCCTTAGTTTTTTTAGCATGAAGCCGTGTTGTACGTCCCCCCGCTACGTACGCGTGTCGTTTTGGCCGTTTTGCTATGTAATTCTGGGCAGGGTCTGGCTGTGGCCCGTGGCTGGCAGCGCGCGACACCGCCACGGAAAACCGGGACGCCACGGGGGGACGGGGCGGTGCACCGGTCGAGCGCCGATGCCGCCGAACAGTGCGCGTCCTCCGCTCCACTGCACGTAGCCCGTGCGATGTGAGCACGACACGGACCCCCGACCCCCGGTGCATCTGTGCATGGCACGTCCACAGTTGCACACACTGCACCACCACCCGCCCTCTTCCGTTATAACTCCCCTTCACCAACCCACCCAACTCCTCACTCTCTCAACTCAACTCAACTCAACTCAACTCAACTCAACTCACTCACCACTGCTCTCTCTTCGAGTTGGCCATGGCGATGGCGATGGTGGCGGTGGTGGTGGTGGGGATGTTGTCGTCAGTGGTGAGGGGGGACATGAGCGCGGACAGGACGGAGTGCGCGGACCAGCTGGTGGGGCTGGCGCCGTGCCTGCAGTACGTGCAGGGGGAGGCGAAGGCGCCGGCGCCGGACTGCTGCGGGGGGCTCCGGCAGGTGCTCGGGAAGAGCCCCAAGTGCCTGTGCGTGCTCGTCAAGGACAAGGACGACCCCAACCTCGGCATCAAGATCAACGCCACCCTCGCCCTCGCCCTCCCCTCCGCCTGCGGCGCCACCCACGCCAACGTCTCCCACTGCCCCCGTAACGTCCATCTTACTCTTACGCACCTCTCTCACCTCGCCGCCGCGCGCGCCCGGCGAGACGGACGCTCTCGCTTTGTTTTCGTTTTGCTTTCTTTTGCTTAGGAAAACTCAATTTATCTCTTAGTGGAATTTGCATGTTATTTAAAATGTCATCATAAAAAGTTTGAAAAAATTTAGTAGGATAGATATGTTTTTTTTGAACGAAAATAAAAGTTTAAATTTAGTGGATTTTTTTTGATAGATATGTGATATGTCACTTTAACTTATATAAGTCTAAATTTATTATTTTTGTTTCAAATTATATAAGTCAAACTTTAACTAGTATCTTTGTGAAAAGATATATCATATATTGATCCATCTTAATAATTTTTTTATAACTTTTTAAATGACATGCACAAACCGAGTGACAAGAATCCATTTCCGCCGGTCCGTGACCTCGCCATCTCCGGCTGTCGGCCTATTTCTTTTTCCCAGTTTCCCAGTTTGGCATGTCCACCGTCCAGTCGTCCACACGGGCAACGCATGGCCCGTGTGGCCGTTTTTTCTTCCTGACCCGCATGAGTATTTTTGTGTGATTTTTTTTCTCTTTTCGAAGTTTCAATTCAACTGCAGCTGTAGATAATGTATACAATTATATGCATGGTGTGAATAATACGGGAGAATTATTGTGGCGTGTTGCAGAGCTCCTTCACATTCCTCCGAACTCGAAAGACGCCGCCATCTTCAGCCCCGGCGGCGACAAGGGCTCCTCTGCTGCTCCAGGTGAGTGAGCCCTAAAACTTAATCTGTTGTCTCCACTGTTAATTTCTCTGCAAATCATGTACCGCTTAGTGGAAATTACGGTTTACGGTAGTGACTAGTGAGTGAGTAGTTTTGTTTGTCATGTGAACGTGAGAAGTTTGATCTCGCCGAAAGGTAATGTGACCCACCAAACACAGCGCGCTAGTGCTTTGACATCATCACGGTCTGAGACAAACAACCAGGAATTTCTGACTGTGTTTCTTGGTAATCATAGTTCATAAACTGTTTTTGTGGAGTTCAGAATCAAGTAATCAACCCAAGCTGCCTGAGACTAATTAAACTGATGGTCTGATGAAACTACGAAATGTTTCAAGAACAATTCGATTTCACTGGGAAAAAAATTGTATAGTTCATCTTTGCTTTCAGCTGTTAACGATTCTGCTGCTTAATTTATCGGCATTGCTCATGGTCATTGCATACAAACTACGTCTCTGATCTGATGATCAACTCTGATCATTTGTCACTTTCTCCTTGCAGCGAAGGACAACTCGACGACGACGACCGACTCGCGCGCTGTGCAGGCGGCCAACGGGGGCAGCCGCTCGTCGGCGGCGACCGCCGTCGCCGCGCTGACGGCGTTGCTGGCCGGCTACTTCCTCCTGCTCCTGCCGGAATTCTCAGCTCCGTCGTCCTTCTAGATCACTGTCTGCATCATCTCGTGCGTCCTCTGCAGCTATCGATCGAAACCAAGAACACGGGATTGGATGGAGTCAGATCAATTAGTGGGCGATTATATTGGACAATGCCTGATGAAAAACTGAGACTCGGAAAGTGTGATGCATCCGTGCATATGTTGTAGTATGTGACAGATAGTAATTCGTTGGCGTTTGCAGTGTACTGTACTGTTTGTTCTTTCCTGCTATGTTCTGGATTCTGGACGATGTGTTTTGCTACTCCTACTAGCTTTTCTATAGTACATCTGGTTACTGATGCTGATCATGATTGATATTTGTTGCTGCCAGAGTGGCAGTAGGGTGAGCCGTTTGATTGATCGGTTCCAACTTTTCTTTTCTGGCTGTTTTTGTGCTTGTGAATCATGAATTTGTGATGCTCGCCTCACGAGTCACGGTTCCATAAAATTCAGCGATGTTATGTATTCTCAGATGTCTCCATAAGATGCTTGTTATATCGTCTTGAATTTCCTCTCGAACTTCAGCGATGGTACCCAAAACTAGTGCAGAAACCTTAGATCACACATTTGTGGTGATTTTTATTGCAACTATCTTCATGTCGCCAAGAAAAAGAAGCAAGGATATTGAGAAAAAAAGAACAAAAAAACTACCTAACGGCATCCCGTGGAGACGGAATGGTAGTACTGCCTTATCTCCTCTTCCCCTCCATCGCTCTTGCTCTCTCTCTGTCTCTTCCCCTCCACTCGATCTCTCTCTCTTTGTGACTACCACCCATGAGCACGGAGGCGGTGACGGTGACGACGGCGGCGGTGCCATCACCACTAACCCCCGCGGACGACCTAGACGACAGCCGGCGGGGCTCCCGACCACCACGGGCAACAACCGCCGTCGAGAAGCCTCCCCCTCAAGCTCCTCAAGCCGCTCCTCCTCTTTGTCGTTCTTCTTACTGGCTTCCTCGCCGCTGCCGCCCTTCTCCTCGGCGGCGCTGGCGCCTCCTATGGTCGGGGAACGGTGGACGCAGCCATCGGGGGCGAGCGCTTGGCACAACATGAGCGACGAGGAGCTGCTATAGGCAGCGTCGATGGAACCACGGGATCGGTGGTTTGGAGCGAGGCACGATGACGAGCGACGGAATGGTCGCCTCCTCTTCCTCTTCCTCCGTCGCCACCCCGCTGCTCGACCTCCCTAACCCGCGACTCCTCCTCCTCCTCCTCTCTCATGGGATATCACGCTGATACCCAGGTACCAAGGTCTGATACCCAGGTACCGAGACCTGATACCTAGGTATCAGCTCGATGCCCAGGGTACCAGGTATCAATCGATACCAGGTTACCAGGGGTACACGTATCAGCTGATACCAGTGTACTAGGTACCACCTCGGTACCTTACCCAAGGTACAAGGAGGATTTGGCGGTGAGGTAGCTGCTACTCTGGGTGCTTAGGGGCGACGACGCCTGTGAGGTATCACGCATGAGGTAGCTGCTACTCTGGGTGCTCAGGGACGACGACGCCGGTGAGGTATCGCGTGAGCGCGCGATACCGAGGAGGATTTGGCGGTGAGGTAGCTGCTGCTTCGGCGATGACGCCGGCGAAGTAAAGTAGCCGCTGCTCCGGTGACGATACCGACCAGGCGGTGGCTAGGTATCGAGACAAATCACGTGCTTTACAGGGGTGCTTCTTTATGTTATCGTTTCCTTTTTTAATTATCTCGTGAGTGTACTATTTCCACGAAATCTCGTGGGGTAGCAGCCCTCAAGAAAAGGGTCAGGGGGTTCGGAGAATTAAACTCCAACCCCCACCTGTGTGTTTGGGCCATGTCATGGAGGATGTCGATGCAAATCCACGGTCTTACGCGCAATTTGCACCCGCTCGTCGAGTCGTCGTCGGCGGCGAGAGAGGAATTTTGTCCTTGGAGGCCGTAAGTAATTACTAGTTCTTGATGAAATGAATCGATCCTGGGCAGCACAACATCAGTTCATTCGATTGCCACATTTCAAGTTATCAAGTATGCGATGAGTGTGCATTTCAGTGGACAACGACACCTGCAGTGCGACCGCTGCATCTCAGATGTCTCGAACTCATCTCAGATGAGTGTGCATTCCAAACTTTTTCTGCAAACTTTTAATTTTTTCATCGCGTCAAAATTTTCCTACACACATAAACTTTCAACTTTTCCATCACATCGTTTCAATTTCAACCAAACTTTTAATTTTAGCGTGAACTAATCACACCCTTTACTTCACGTCGTGTTGAATTTTTTGCGAGGTATCGTCTTGAATTTGCTCTCGAATTTGAGTGATTGTACCCAAAATTAATGCTGAAACTGGTGGTGATTTCTATTGCAGCTACCTTCATTGTTGCCATGAAAAAAGAAGAGAGAATATTGAGAAAACAGGGTCGGAGAATTGAACTCCGACCCCCATCTACGCAGGCTTTTTCGGCCGCGTGTGTCTGGGCCGTTTCACGAACCACGGCAGGGCAAATCCACGGCCTTCTATCTTGTCCCGTGGGCCGTGGCATAGGCCCAAAACCACCGAAATCTCACTGGGGGAGATGCGGCCTATTCAAGGCCCATTAAATGGGCCCATTAACAATAAGCAGTCCGTCTCCGCGACAGACTAGTCTTTCGTCGACCGCCGCTCTGATATAAAGGAGACACGAAGGCCCAGCGCTTCGTCCTCCTCCCGACGCCTCCGCCGCCGCCGCCGCCATCGTCTTGCGCGCTCGTCGGCCGCCGCCCACGCGAGGAAGCGAGGTGCGTCCCTTCGTCCGATCTCGATCTCGATCTCGATCTCTACGCGCGTTGCTTCCTTGACGACGAACTAGGCGTTATCTTTATATATGCTTCATGGCGGAATTGCCACTACCCTGCCGCTTGTGATTTAGGGTGCCCTAGTGCTCTTGCTCGTACTCCGCGGCCGTTATGCGTTTGTTCCGTGATGCCGTGTTGAAATTGGAATTGGGAATTGATGGTATCGGCAAGTCCCGAAGGGCCGATTTTTCTCTGCCATGAATTATTTATTTTTCTGTTTCGGTACTTAGACTGTCACTGAGGATGATTTAGGGTTCTTGTTCTAAGTTTTGAACAAATTAAGGTGACCAGTGGCGCTAATGTGCAACAATCGTTGATGATCTGTTTTACCCTGTACTTAATTAATTAGTAGTTTGAATGTCTGAAACAGGTGAAAGAACAGTTTTGTCATGTTCCCTTGATTAGTTTGATTGCTGCTACAATAGTAAAGTCTGGATTACTAGAGAAAACTGGATTTCTGCACTTTAAAAGTTAAAATACGATGCTGAAATTATTAGTTTAATGCATAGTTCTTGCTTCTCCCCATAGAGATGATCATTGGGGGATGGGATGGACTGAATTTTTGTACTTCAGAACTGTTTAAGTGAAGTTAGTGCCTAGTAATCCAGATTTGTGCAAGAACTAGCATGTGGTTTCCAACCATGGTTGTTAAGGCGGTAAGGCGTAAGGCGAGGCGACGCCTTATGCCTATAGAAAAATAGGAAGTGAAGGACTTTTTCATAATATCTACGGAGTCCAAGGACTAAAATGAAAGATGACGGCAGATTTTTTATCGATCCATCCCCATCCCCAATCTCATCGTCACCTGTTTTCTCCGCCGCCTTGCCTCCGCTCCCTTCCCCCAGCCGCCGGCTGCCGCCTCCATCCCCTGCGCTCCTCCCTCCCCATCCCCTCCGCTCCTCTCTCTTCCCTTGCCGCCGTCGCTCCTCGTCCTTGGGCGACACTAGGCGTCAAGCATGGTGGATCTGCTGACGCCAGCGGTCGGGGATGACAATAACGGTGATGTCCTGGTCAGTTCTTTTCGTTCCTCCCCCTTCCCTTGCTACCACCGCTCCTCACGAATACGGACTGTTGCCGCTGTGCTTCTCCAGAATGGGTTTATTCCCTTGATTTTGCCCTTTCTCCTCTAGTTTTCCCGTAAGGCGGAGGCAATGTAAGGCGGAGTGGACGCCTTACACCCTACCAGCGCCTTACCGCATTATGGACGCCATGGCGACGCCTTATGGACGCCTTAATAACCATGTTTCCAACTAGCTAAATTGCAAGTCGCGATTGCTCTGGGACCTCAAATCTGTTCTATTATATCTAGTTCCAATGAGCCTTGTCTGCATGATTATGTCACTGTAATTGAAGCATGAGTTTTGTTTGCTCACCAACAATTTCAGCCAACCATTCTCCCTAGCATCTACTCCACTCACATTGATAACCAATATGTTGTTTGTTCATGCAGCATGGACACCCAGGTGAAGCTGGCTGTTGTGGTGAAGGTGATGGGGCGTACCGGCTCCAGGGGTCAGGTGACCCAGGTGAGAGTCAAGTTCTTGGATGACCAGAACCGTCTTATCATGAGGAACGTCAAGGGCCCGGTTCGCGAGGGCGACATCCTCACCCTGCTCGAGTCCGAGAGGGAGGCCAGGAGGCTTCGCTGAGCCCAGCTGGTGGTTCTTGCACGAATTCAGACATGTCTGTCGGAACTGTGTTTGTCTAATTGTCTTTCAGTTATAGACCTGATGATAATGTCGCAATTTTGGTTTATAACTTTGCTGAATTTCACTTGATGCAAATGTGACATGGTTGTGCTCGATAATATTAGCTGAATTGATGCATGGATTAGTCTGAAACTCTGAATACACCCACAAAGTAAGGACTTTTAGGCTGCACCGTGCTGTAGCAGCGAGGTGGGAGTCCCGGCGCCGGCGTAGAGTGGCGCCGGCGACGGGAGCGGCGCGCAGGGGCTCTGCCGGGGGGTCGCCGTCGAACCGAGCCTCGGCGGCCCGGCGCCGCCACGCGGAGTCAGGCTGATCTGCTCCATCACCCGGAACTGGAGCTCCGGCGGGTAGTCGCGGACGCAGCCAATCCGCGGCCCGGCGCCGGTGGTCCACCGGAGCGACAGCTGCTTCCCGAGCTGGTACGAGTTCATGGTCATCCTGGAGTTGAGCCGGCGGAGGATCTTCTCCTGCGGCACCACCACCGCCTCCTCCGCCTCCTCGCCGCCGCGGAACAGGTTCACCTTGCAGAAGTCCAGGCGGTCGCCGAACGACCCGGCGTCCTGCTCCGCCACGCCCTTGGCCAGCCGGCTCTTGTCCAGCGTCAGCCTCGGCGGCCGCTTGCGCTGCAGGCGGTTGCCGGAGGATGACCTCTTCATCACCGGCGTGGCTGGCTCACCGCCGGTGGTGGAGGGTGGCGCGGCTTGCGCGGCCACGGTGGTAGTGCCATTGTCATCGGCCGTGGCGTCTTCTTCCTTCTCGGGCTTTCCTGGCTCGGTTGGCTCGAGCTGGGAGCGGCCACTCCTGGACCTGAGACACTCGTCCTCTTCGTCTTCTGATGGGCTCAACTGTAGCAAAACCAACAACCCAATAATGTGTTCTGATGTCAGAACATATATCAAGGCTAGGAAATCTTAAAGTGATTTTTCGAAAGGAAATCTTAAACACTTAAAACTAATTGGCTCATAAGAAGTCTATCTTTTGTTGGCATGTAAAAAAAAACCCTTCTCTAAATAAAAATGTAAGAAGATAGAATTTTTGTCTACTCACCTTGATATTGGCAAGATCTACGTTTCTCTTCGTCAGATACATCATGAATTCGCGGAAGTTTGCCTCCGTAGGACGGTAGTGCCCGCTATGTGGCCAGACAGCCTGAGAAAGGTGGATAACTGAATCAGAAAAGGTGTCTTTGCTGCTGTGCAGACCAAGAAATAAAACCACATAATCTGCAGTTCCATGCACCTTTAGGATTCCATTATCTACAACTAGTCTCCCGGCAGCAGATGTGGCTCCACCAGCAAGGAAGCTGGAGTGCTGGAATGTGCCCTTGCTCTTCTGCAAGAATGTATCCATTTCATCAGTGATAGGTGACGTTTCACTATTATGGTTCATGTACTGAATATGTACTATTGACAAGTGACAAATGCCAATATTCACTAACTGCTTAATGCTCAAAAAAGGTACCGTGCCAATGTATAGAACTCTTGTTGTGCTCAACACGAAGATCCATTTCGAATTCTTGGGGCCCTCAGAAGTGTCGACAATCTTGCGGCTCATCTTGTATAGCAGTTTCTTGTTCTCAATTACTACCTCATAGAACTCCCTCTCTTTCTGCACAAAGTAGTAATCTCTGTTCAGAGTGCAACCTTCTCCACTTTAAGATTTCAGAATGATTGGTTTGCAGGAACAGCAACTTACAGGGCCAAGATACCTGATGCATTGCTGCAACAGCTTCCATCTAGGGCAGTGGTCCTCCATACTTACGTCTTTTCCTTCACCCACATCCAACCTATCATAATCGTAAGTTCAGAAATCACCAATTTGTTTGTTCGTCTGGTTCACAAACACTCTAGAGTTTCACGCTTTCGCATGAATTTTACCAGTAGAAGAAAGGTTGTTTGCTTTCGCAGTGAAGCCAATGTTGGTAGTAGTAATGGAGGTTGTGACCATACCGATGCCGAGGGTCAATCTGTCCAAAAGTCATCAATGAACTTCTGGTTAGTGAAGTGCTATCATAAAATTATGTTTGGATACAATGTTTTGAGAGTTCTGAAACATACAGCTTCGAGCCAGTGCTGCAAAGCGAGCTTCTGAGCCTTTTCATCCTTCGACAGACCTTTACCTACCTAACATAAGAACAAAAAAGCACCAACAGTACTCTTATCAGTATTCGGTAACACTATTATAGTATGCCTGTAGTGCATAGAACAAACAGAACTGCACCATTTCAGTTTATCAGTTTGAATGATTCAGAATACTTGAACATAATGCCAGAAATATATGTCAATGACAGCACCAGCAATGCCAACAGTTTTGTATACGAAGAACACTGCTATGAGCAATTCTCTATTTTTTAATATCAGAAGGTTCAGGTTAGCCAAAAGAATGTGTAAACACATGACTATACCTTCGCAGCTTTCGTTCTAGCCCAAGACCACCTTGAGAGGGCAGATTCTGGCTTCTCCTCCTCAAAAAAGGATACTGAATTGTGCTTGAGCAGTGCGAAATCTATCAGTTTCCACCTGATTCAGCATCACAAAATTCAGGCAAAGTTATCACAATGAGAAATACACCGCATCAAATATGACAATGCATGAATAGCTTATGAATCCTACATACCAGCGTTGTTCAACAAGAACAGCGCAATCAGCAAGTTGCCGCCTAGTCCTGAAGCTCTTGTATACCTTCTGCACTCTTACTGCTGCGGCCTGGTGCTTCGGGCTGATCATCCCAACCACTGGAGAATGTGGTGGCAAGTATTCCATTGACCCATATCTTGGTAGGATAGTGCGTTTATGGGTGCAACTCTTCTCCTTGCCGGGTTTAGGACTCATCAAGGATACTGTAGTTTCAACATGAAATGGATCACCCTCACTTTTTTTGAAGTTAAAGGACTCTTTTATGATAGGCCTTTGGGAGCTCAGGGAGTCGAGTAATGCCGGTGGTGACTCAAAGGTCTCAATGGTGCTGAGATTGCCTGAGCTGAGAGACCGAACAAACATCTGGTCTGTGTCCTCTTCCGTAGGCAGGTAGTCATCTGGCGGGTATGAGATTGACAGGCCCATTTCCTGACTGAAAAAATGCAATAACGTGACAGTTTTTTTTGTTTGCTTTCCGCCCTATAGTTTCTTCTGATAAGCCTTACTTCTGTTGCTCTGGAGCTCTGCACCAATGCATACTTTATAGGTGAGCCAAGACCTGTTTAACATTGGAAAATCAAGGGAGACCAAATGTAGGCCGACTGAGTTGAGAGGGTCATTTTAACAACACATTTGATGTCTTCCTTCCTTTGTTTTCTATCTTATCAAGGGAGATCAAAATACATTATGTGAAATGGGCTCTATGAAATATGTTCTTATCCTTCATATAAAAATGATCCATCTCATTTCTTGTTTCTTAAATCACCTAGTTTCAATAATAAACGATATAGATAAAAAAATCCAAGAAGATCACGGAGAGTCATTTCTGTAAACAAGATTTAAAATCAAAGACCATCAGCCATACCTACCTAGCTCAAAGGGTACTGCACCATCCACCCAACAGAACCTCCAGATGAGAGGTCTGCGAGGAAGAAAGCTAAAAGGAACCTGAAAATTTGCATGACGAATGAGAGCAAATGTAGGGGAACCAGGCATAAATGGAGAGTAGGTAATGACCATGGAAGAGGGCAGATGAACACGGGGATGGGTTTGTTGCTGTCTTCACCCTATAAATAACAATGCACGGTCTGAGGTGATTGAATGCTCCGAGGGAAAAGAAAAGGAGAAAGAAAAGGGAGGTAGCTTATGATATATTTGGAGTGGTTAAAAATACACAACACATGTTCTTTTTATCGTTTTTGAACAAACATGGAATGGATAATTAGGTATAACTAGAACCCAAATTGCAGAGCTGCAGACATCAAAGAGATCTAAAATCTGATGGCATAATTTGTTGCTAGATTTTTTTTTTCAAATTTCTTGTTATCGATTCATCATGTAAGGAAATTTTACTCAAGAATCAATGACGAGACAACACGGCTACTCTGCCAAGCTACTTGACCAAAGCAATCAGATGGGAACTAGCTCTAGCTGCGTGTGTACAGAAATGAGAGATTTGTTACCATCTGGGAGACGAAGCGCCGCCGCTGCTGATGTCCCCGGCTCCCGAACACAGCGACGCCGGGCTCGACGATGTTAAACATCTCAGCGAACATGGCAGCCTCGCCGCCGGAAGACCATCCGCAGCCTCGACGCGAAGGAACACGAGCACCGATAAGGCATGGAGGCGTACCGGCCACACACCACCGCCGTCTCCTTCGCCCTCGGGCCTCGGCCGCGCCACCCCGCCGGCGGCCGGCCGCCGCCGGCGCCGAGCGAGCGCTTGAGCCCGAGGAAAGGGACGTCAGCCCGTAAGTCCAAGGCCTGATGTGTTGGGCCTCGTCAATCTAGTAGGCCGACAACTGATCGTGTTGTTGGGCCATCGTCTATTCCATGCCAATATGGGCCTCCAATCCTTCTGTAGGGGAGTGGAAAAAGTACACCGAAGGTCCCTCGATTTGTCATCGGGATAAAAAAAACCAGATATAAAACCGGTCACAGTAGATCCCTCGGTGGTTTTGATCCCGATTTTGTCCTACTTAGTTCCTGAGTCAGCGCGGGACCCCATATGTCAGGATGCCACGTCATTCTCTCCCTTCCTCTCTCAGTCATCTCAGGAGAGGAGAGGCGCGGCGCCGCTACGGCGGCTGCAGCGGGGAAGCACGGCGGCTCCGAGGCCTACGGCGGAGGCCAACGAGCGAGCGAGCAAGACACGGCGGAGGCGCGGGGAGGCCGGTGAGCTCCACCGCGTGGAAAGGGAGGAGTCGGGGTGGCCGGGGTCGTCGGCGAGGAGCTCGCAAGTAGGGGGCCCAGAGGAGGCCGTGGCTCGGCGGCTGCCGCCCTCGCCCATCTCCTCCCCCCGGCGGAAGACGACGCCGTTCCGCTCCGCCGGCCGCCGTGCCCTCGCCCGCCGCCCTGCGCCTCCGCTTTGCTCCGCCCTCCACCACGCACTCGCCAACCGCCGCTCTGCTCCGCCGGCCGCCGCGCGCTCGCACGCCGCCTCCGCCCTCCGCCACACACTCGCCCACGGCCGCTCTGCTCCGCTGGCCGCCGCGCGCTTGCACGCCGCCTCCGCCGACCGCCGCTCAGCCCCACTTGCCGCCGCCCGTCGATTTCGAGCGTGCACGGCGTGCTCGTCGCGCAGCGCGCCGTAGGCCTTGTTCGCCAGCGTTCACGGCGAGCTTGGACCGCCCGGCCTCGCCGCCCCGCGCGCCGGCCACGTCGCGCAGGTACCACTCGAGGTTGTGCCACACCCGCTCGTTCCCGTGGTACAGCGGCGCCGTCGGGTACCTCAGTACCTGGGGACGACGTCGCGTAGAGCTGGGACTTGGGCCGTGCCGGGCTAGCACGGCCCGACCTGTCGTGCTTCGTGCTAGAACGGGCCGTGACGGCCCGTTACGGCCTGCTAATCGTGCCGGGCCGTGCCAGGCCGAGGTGGAGAAGAGAGAGCCCAAGCACGGCCCAAATACATGCCGGGCCTGTTCGGGCCGTGCCGGCCCAAGCACGCCCAGAATTATCTGTGCAAGAGCTGTGTGCTTGTGTCGTGTCTAGGGTTTCGCCGGGGCCGGCCACGCACGCACGCACACTGAACTACTGAAGTCTGAACGGCTGAAGTCTGAGTGTCAGTCTGACCACGCACTTAGTTCTGGGCATGCCGCATGCGGCACAGCAACAGGCGAGGCGACCATGCACAACTGCATGGCACTGTTCCCTTGAGAAATTAATCACCGCGTCTACATGAGTTAAATTCCATTCAAAACAAAAGAGGAAGAAATTAATCACCGCGTCGCACGCACGCGCTCGGCGCTCCTGCGGTCTCCTGATTTCCTCGCGCTCGCGGCGACTTACGGGCTGACTCCTGCGCTCCTGACTTTCGGCCATTTATCGTGCTGGGCCAGCCTTGGGCCTTCGGGCCTTTTTCGTGCTGGGCTGGCCCAGGCACGGCCCAATGTCCGTGCCGTGCCGTGCCGCCCAGCGTGCCTCAACTTACGGCCCAGACACGGCCCAACTACGGGCCGTGCCGGCCCGGCCCATAGCCATGCCGTGCTGGGCGTGCTTTCCCTCGTGCTGGGCCATCGTGCCTTGGGCTGGCCCAAGAAAGCACGGCCCAAGTCACAGCTCTATCTTTAGCCTCGCGTACAGGAGGATCCCGTCTCGGCATCGAAGCCGAACGGCCCGCCCTCGAGCTCCCCGAACCCCGTGAAGAAGGCGCGCAGCCGCTCCGCTCTCGCGCCCAGTGCAACATTGGTCACGTACACCCGCCTCCCCGCCGCTGATGATGCCGATGCCGCGATGCCAGAGGACGGGTCCGCGCCAGCGGTGGCGAACTGGGCGGAGACGGCGCGCGGCCGGCGACGACGATGATGCCGCCGCGGCCCACCTCGCGGAGCGCGTGGCGGGCAGCGGCGCGGGACCGCGCCCCACCGGCCTCCTCCCCTCCCGTCGGCTAGCCTGCCCAGAGAAGTGAGAGAGGAGGGAAAGAGAAAGGTGAAAAGTGAGAGAGAGAAGGGAGAGAAGAGGGAAAGAGAAAGGTGTCGACGTGGCATCCTGATATGTGGGGCCCACGTGGGTCTCACGCTGACTTAACAGCCACGTAGGACAAAACCGGAATCAAAACCGCCGAGGGATCTATTGTGACCGGTTTTGTATAGTTAAAGGATCTGCGGTTTTGTGGTTCGAGGGCGTTTTTTATCCCGATGACAAGTTGAGGGACCTTCGGTGTACTTTTTTCTAGGGGAGTACAGTGGCAGTTTAGGCCCATTTAATGTAGACATATTGGGCTGGGCCTGCTAACTGCAGCTAGCCGATGGGCCTGCCTTCTCTCTTTCCTCTCTTCTCGGCTCTCGCCACCGACGGCGGTGCCTCGCCGGCTCGCCGCGTCACTGCTCACCGCCGGCCGGACCTGCCGCCCCTCACCGCCTTTTCCCCGCAGGAAATTTTCGTGTACAGAAGTACGGGGCACGGGAAAGCCATGGTCGCCACGGCGTTCGGCGCGGTAACTGCAGTAGTGCGGTTGCAAGACGGCGTGGCCATTGGCGGGCCAGTGCGCCGCCGCCACCTCCCCGGAATTCTGGCCTTACTAGCCTTTTCTCTCCTGGGTACTTCTCGACGCGGAGCAAGGCAGCCACCGCAAAGGTTTACTCCGGCCGCCACCGAGTTGTCGTCTTGAGCAATCTCTTGGGTCTGCAACCTGCTCGACGAAATGCCTCCGCCGCGTTTCATTGCTCTGTCAGGAGTCACCGAAGCTGCGTTTTCCAAGCCGTTGCCACCAACATAAAGTCACTAGAATCGCATCGAGCGAGGTAACGTTCCGATGTCTTTTTCACTTTTTTTTGGGCTCGTGTGATCATGACAGCATCTCTAGCTTTTACCTTCTTAATTACGAGCGCATGCATGATCAACACGGTGTTATCTAGGTTCTTGGCAAGCATCACTGGAGTAATTAATCAAGTTGGATGAGAAGGACATGCCGTCCTCGAGGCTGTTATAGTGGACTTGATTTGTGGGAATCATGGCTATGCAGACTTAAAATGGTACATCTGGCCAAACACAACAGCCACGGCACCATCAAATTCTGACAGTAACATCGAAACTGAAATTCTGGTTCCACTAGGTATCGTGCTTTTGCTTGGTACACCATACATACTAACCAGCATATATCCCTGTCATCCATCCTTCTAGTGTAAGTTTGCAAGTTATTGACGGCACATTCAGACCATTTATTAGGTTCTAAGCAAGATCTAAGTGCACATTCTTCTTTTGTCTACCTTTAACATTATTTCAGGACAGTTGTCAAGAACAATTGACTATTCAGTGTCAGAAGCAACGGGGTATAAATTGAAACCTGATCATTGCTGAGCCAACTTCTGAGGGACTGAGGCTCTGTGGTTCTGAGTATCTGAGCCCAGCAATAAAGCCTGTGACGATTACATGGGGCACTTAGCAATCACTTCTTACGTCCCCTGAAACAAGCGTACAAATCACATTGCTGGAATTCAGAAATCATTGGAAATTCAGAGCAGAACAGCGATGGAGTTTATTACAACTCGTCAGCAGTAGGCCAGTAAGGTACAGACTACTTCAAGATCAGTAAATATATACAACTAGTCCTCCGATGTTGGACAAACACGGTTCCGTGTGTCCGTTCAGATTCAATCAAGTATATGCATTTACATGCCTCAATCTCCACTGATTACATCGTGCAGTATAAGCTGAGAATCTGGCCTTGTTTAGTTGGGGAAAATTTTTGGGTTTGTTGTCACATCGAATATACGGACACACATTTGAAGTATTAAACGTAGTCTAATAACAAAACAAATTACAGATACCATCAGGAAACTGCGAGAAGAATTTATTAAGCCTAATTAATCCGCCATTAGCAAATGTTTACTGTAGCACCACATTGTCAAATCATGACGCAATTAGGCTTAAAAGATTCGTCACGCAATTTACACGCAATCCGTGTAATTGTTTTTTTCGTCTATATTTAATACTTCATGCATGTGTCTAAATATTCGATGTGACAGCGTGAAAATTTTTGTTTTGTGAACTAAATAGGCCCTTTGTGTTCTTGTACACCGAAGCAACGGTCGACCAAAGAACACCAGATGCCATTAAAGAAGATTTGATTGTCTCCAGCGAGTTCAGGGGGTTGATGTCCGGAGAAGTTTGTGCATGCGGCTGCGTGGTCGCCATCGTTTTCCAGTTCCTGCACTTTCAGAACCATCAGGGCCGTAAATGCGGCTGGATCCATGGCCGGTGCTTGCAAGGGTTGCCGAGTCGCCTTCACTCCCTTCCGCCATCACGCATTTGAGGCTCTGAAAGCTGCTTGCCGTCGATGGCTATTGCCTAACGGGATCCTCTCCTGCAAGCAAACACAGCACGCATGCATAAAATCAGATTATCAGGTGTGGATCAGCTGAGAAAAGCTACCACGTCAACTGAATACCCCTGTTCCCGGACAGAAAAACTAACATATTGAAAGCTACATCTGTTAGATTTGGTTT
This sequence comes from Oryza meridionalis, assembly GCA_000338895.3. Classification (NCBI taxonomy): domain Eukaryota; kingdom Viridiplantae; phylum Streptophyta; class Magnoliopsida; order Poales; family Poaceae; genus Oryza; species Oryza meridionalis. The sequence goes on from CM002526.2 coordinate 3,726,405, forward strand.
TTTTTTTCAGAAATTTTATAAAAAAATTCTCAGTTTCCATGAAAATTCTCTAAAATTCCTTCGTTCCCGAAGGAGTATTACTTTGGAGGTAAACTATCGGTTACTTGAACTTGACTGGACGGTCTGAATTCAACTTGGGTGCTGAGCAGAACAGAGTGGCTGTGGCTGGTATTGCAGAGAGTTCACTTCACTGAGAAGCAGTCTCGTAGCTCACCAACACGAAGCAAAGCAAAACGCGACGCGAGCGAAGATTTTGATTTTGACCCCCCTCCAACCCAACCCAACCCAACCCGTTTTCCTCTTGCCTCCCTTCAACGCTGCCCCATCCCTTCGCCCGCACTCCACTACCCGCACCCCCTCTCACTGCCGCCCGGGCCCCGCGGGGACAGGGACCCACCCGTCATTGGCGTTGAGCAGTTTGATTACACGTGCAGCATCATCTGTCGCAAGCTTCGCTAGCTTAGCTAAGCTCTTGCTGCTGCTGCTTCCGTTTATAACCAAGAAGCAACAAACTCTCGCGCCGCAGCCTCACACACAAGCTTGAGCTGGGTGAGAGGAGGAGGAGGAGAGAGAGAGAGAGAGAGAGAGAGAGAGAGTTCTTGGAGGGATCGGGTGATCGATCGAGAGATGAGATCGAGGGCGGCGCTGGAGACGTTGGCGGAGGAGCCGGGCGGCGGCGAGGAGGAGGCGGCGCGGCGGAAGTCGTCGGGGCTGCAGGCGGCGCTGCACCGGGTGGCGCGCTTGCTCTCCGGCGCCGGGGAAGACGCCCGCCCCGCCGCCGACCTCCGCGTGCTGCTCTCCGTCCTCGCCTGCCCGCTCTCCCCCGTGCCCATCCTCCCCCGCCTCCCCCGCCATGTACGTTCTCGATCGTGTTCGTCGTCTATGGAAAGCTTGGTTTGGTTTGCTCATGGTTTGGTTGGTTGGTGGCGCGTGCAGGTGGCGTCGTCGGCGCAGTACATCATAGAGCAGTTCAGGGCGACGACGGGGTGCGCCAAGATAGAGGGCGCGGTGAAGAGCATGTACGCGGCGGGGAGGGTGCGGCTGGCGATGCTGCAGGATCCCGGCGCCGCCGGCGGCGGCGGCGGCGGCGGGAGGGGGCACGAGGGGAGCTTCGTGATGTGGCAGCTGGCGCCCAGCATGTGGATCGTGGAGATGGCGGTGGCCGGGCAGCACGTCGCCGCCGGGAGCGACGGCCGCGTCGCCTGGCGCCGCACGCCGTGGGTCGGCGCCCACGCCGCCCGCGGCGGCTCACGCCCGCTCCGCCGCGCCCTCCAGGTTGGCACCAACCTCTCTCTCCACCTTCCAAAGCTGCTGCATCTCGCCTCCATTGCCATTCCACACTGACATCGCATCCTTCTTTTTTTTTTCCCCTCTCCTTTTCTCGCATCTCCTGCTACTTTTTACTCTCATCGCTGGCGCTCGCCATGGCGTGCATCGCGTGCACCGTGTTACTACTACTAACTTAGCTAGCCGAGTAGCCAGCTGCTCATCCGCCTATGACAGGTGGGTCCCACGCTGGGGGTACCCTTCTCCTTCCTTTGCTCTTTTTGCTGCAAATGCCCCCCTTTTGCTTTGCATCTGTAAGCGTGTGTGGTCATGGCTGCTGCATCTGCATGAGAAAGTAGTAAAAAGAAGAGAGGAAAAGAAAAAAAAAAAGAGGAGGCCATGGAGAAGATCCATTAAACAAGAAGAACAATTGGATTTTGAGGAAGAATCTTTGTCAAAAGCAGTTGGATATCATATGGATGGCATCACACACATGCTCTCACTGCACTGCACAGTTGTAATCTTGGGATCTGGAGCTGGAGCTCGTTCCTGCAGGTTGCTTGCTGGTTGCTACCAATGCATGCCATGCCACACTTGGTGTTGATGTCATTATTGATGCTGCATGCATGCCTCATATGCTTTGTTAATACTAACTGTCTTGTTTGACCCTAGCTAGAGAGATAGAGAGAGAGAGAGCATTAGGTCTGAGATTAGCCTAACTTTGCCTTGCCATTGCCTCACATGGGACTAGAATATATGTTTGCTTGGGCTGGCTCTTTTTATGAAAGTTTGATCACTTGATTAGCATAGACTGGGCGCTTTAGTTTAGGGCTTATCCTAATCAACTAGCTTGGCAAATGGTACCTTGTTTCTTTAGCTTTCTTGCTGAGCAACACAGGTACACATGTTAGTACTGGTTGTGAGTTGACTGGCGCAAGTTGATTTTTTTTCTTGTAAATTTTGGCCCAAAGATTGCGACTGTTTGTATGTGAAAATGGTTAAGGTGCTCTCATGCTTATGATCCAACAGTATTCCCGACCTGCTGAAAGAAAAACAAATGATAAATATATGTGTGTGGTTTATGAAATTAGACAATCTTTTCTTTAGGTTTTCTTGTACTTCTTTAAGCAAAGCTATCATTTTCCTAACCAACCTGGTGGTAGGAAATTTGGGTACTGATGTCATGATGTGATTCTTGAAATCTCTATACTTACCTAACATTTTATTTAATTGTACAGAGCAGCTCATATCTGATCAGGTCTAACTGTTTGAATGTTAGATCAATGTGCCATTGATAATTGATTAGTTAATTGGTTAATTGCTTCAGTTAGGACACCCATTAGCATAGGACCTAGTTGACTAGTTAGCTGAAGTTTCACCAATCTCACTTCAGAATTCCAAAAGGTTTTACCAAATCTCTGTAGAGAAAGCTAAGAAATTATCATGGATGGCCTAAATAAAAAATTGTTTCTGTTGATGTCTCATTTTCTCGTTGAGGAGCAGCATACGTAGCTTGTCTCTTAGCTCTTTGTACTATTATACTTTGTACAAGGCGTTTTGCTCAAGAGAGTAGTGAATTTATATTTATCTGCATATTGTCCCCTGTCCCGTGCCAACAAACTATGGAGCACTGAATGTTCTTAATTCTGACCTAAATACAGATGTTAGCACAACCCAAATAATTAATCCACTGGTAGATTGCCATTCCCCTTACTCCTTACCCAAATTTCATCAGTGTAGAATACCTGAAGATTCTGAATTTTCCTCCATTTTCAGAAAACGGGGTGAAAATCTCTCCAGACATAAATACTTGAATACTTGAATTAATGTCGTAGTCGTAACTTTGATTTGGCCTGAATATCTCGCAGTGCTGTTGTACTGGACTATTATGAAATTCCCCAACATTGCTGGTCCAAATGCACCAAACACATGTATAATGTAGTATGCCAACTCTGCTGTGCAGAGCTATCCACTGGCAAGCTATTAATTCCAATTAAATTCCTACTAATATAATTATAATCTTTATGATATTTCATTAGTGTACGTGCACAGCTAGCCATGCTACCTTGTCAAAATTTCCATATTCTGTTTTCGGCAGCATACTGTCGTTGTAAGCTCTTTAATTATAATGTACCCTTCATTTCTTAATGAAATTGGTCGACCGAACCGACCCGGCAAAATTTCTATATTCCAAGAAGTGTAACACAGTAGTATACACTTTTCACCCATAGAAATTTTAGCTCATTTACTACACCATTCACCCCAGAATAAGTTTATTTTTCACCCATTTACATATACTAGTAGTAAATCAAAATGAATTTATTCTTCTTGGCTATTCTCAATGAAATTTCTCAATAATTACTCTTCTTGGCTATTTTAAATCATTTCTCTTTTTATCTATTCTCAATGAATTTATTTTTTTACTTTTATAAATTCCGATACAATAATTACTCGAAAATGAACTTATGATAAATGATTATGAAACTAAAAATGCATTTATTCTAGGGCAGAGGGTGTACATTTTACTGTAAAACTAATGATGGATTTGTGCATGATAGGGGCTGGATCCGGTGACGATCGCGGCGATCTTCTCGACGGCGGAGCACGCCGGCGAGAAGCTGGTGGACGGCGAGGACTGCTTCGTGCTGCGGCTGGACGTGGGGCCGTCGGTGCTGTCGAGCTGGAGCGACGGCACGGCGGAGGTGATCCGGCACGGCCTGACGGGGTTCTTCAGCCAGCGGAGCGGTCTCCTCGTCCGCCTCGAGGACTCGCAGCTCACGCGGATCCAGTCCCCCGGCGCCGCCGCCATGTACTGGGAGACCACCATCTCCTCCAGCCTCGCCGACTACCGCGCCGTCGACGGCGGCGGCGGCGGCGTCTCCGTCGCGCACTCCGGCCGCTCCACGGCGCACCTCGCCCGGTTCGGCGTCGGCGTTCGCGCCGCCCGCGTCGTGACGCGGATGGAGGAGTCGTGGACCATCGACGACGTGGTGTTCAACGTGCCCGGGCTCGGCCCCGACGCCTTCATCCCGCCCGAGGAGGTCAGGAGGAGCCGCTTCTACGACGCCATGGCCGCCGGCAAGTGAGATCGATCAACCTGTTCAAGAAGAGAAAAATGGTGTAACACGTAGAGAGTTAGCTTCGCCTGTGTCAACGGTCAACCACCCATCTCTGCTTGTGTTTGTGCATCGAAATTCGTGCATGTACATATGTGTACCAACCTGAGTTAATTACTTCATCCCTTCTAGGTTATAAGACTTTCTAGCATTACTCACATTCATACAGATGTTAATGAATCTAGGCGCGCGCACACACACATATATATATATTTAGATTCATTAACATATATATTAATGTGGGTAATATTATAAAGTCTTATAATATGATATGGAGAAAGTACCTAAGTGATGAGTAATAAATAGTTACACAGTTCTTAAACCTGTATTCTGAGTAGTTCTGGCTTCTGAGAAGATAAAAACTACTGAACTGACTTTGCAAAGATTGTGGATACCTGCTTAGGCTTAAGTACGTCTCTAGGTTATTACAAGTGTGTTTGATGAAAACAAAACAACAAACACACGAAAAATAGGGAAGCCTGTATTTTATTAATCATGATTCATTAATATGAGGGCTCCCACAGGAGTTCGCCTTTTGCCTTCACGAAGAATACTTAATGGAAAGGTATGCTGACTGGAGATTGCGTGTAGTCCGCTGATTCCCGGCGCCTAGCAATGAGGCGGCCAGTTAATTACATCCACAGGAGCGAGCCTATGGAACACCTCCGATTAAGCTGCGCCTTGTGATCGTCGTCTTCAAAATTAATCGCTCGCCGAAGGTTGAGGTTGGTGCAGAGATTTAATGATAACTGTGATATAGGTGGCTTTGTTTTGCCGAAACCTGGTCACAATATATTATCACCATGTCCATACATGAATCAGGTATCATAATAAAGGGGATGACTTTTGCCTCGTCGGTACCCAGTCATATATGCCGGCCTTTATTAGATGTGGATATATCATTACTTTTGCCTCGTCGGAACCTAGTAACGTATATCTGTTCCTATTTGTTTGGACATGTTAATAATATCGTGACACCGGCCTCGTAAATACTTGGCCTTAATTTTTATCTTCCAAAGATCATGAATAACTCCCATGCGTGTGCATGGTAGCAAAATATATTTTGTAAAACACCGCTTAGATTGTCCAATCACCAATGAAAGTTGGACATATCTAGCGCCGTTGTTATCGGTATCACAGTAACAAATAGATGATCCAATCTCCAATGAGAGTCGGATATCTAGTTTTGAGTATAGAAAATATCAAATAGTATTCGGATAATCCGATTGCCAATGAGGACCGGACCAGCCTTATACCATTGATTGTATAAATGGAATTTGATGATAACCGTGTTTCGGCTCTCATTGATCTGGCTTTAATCATCGAGATCAAGATAGATTAAAAACACGCAAATGTTCCGATCGCCAATAAGGACCGAACATCTATTGTGTTTAATCTAGAAAATTAATATTTATTCAATGTGCTCACCATCCAGCGCAAATATCCTGAATGGCGGCATGTTGTCGATAAATGACTCGACTTGATGAAGGACGCCGGCTGCGGTGTTTAATTCTCTCCGCAGCGGCGCCGGTTTGCTATCACCGGCCGGCTTCAATCTCCTCTCCTGATTTTCCTAATCTACTAAGAGGAATGGGATGAATGAAAATGGTGGTTGGGTGTCTCCTGTGGCGTCGTCAGCGTCCCCGGTTCAGATGGGGTCTGCTCCTTATATAGGCAGCGGCGACGAAAACCGCCTCCGAATTTCCAATGCCCGCGCCAATCTTCGTGACAAGCCGACGCAAAGATAAGCCAATCCACCGACGTGTCCTAAAGTCTGGAGATAATCATGCGATTAACATGTCTAATGACAGTGGGCCCCATATGTTTAATCGCCACAGCCAATGACCATGCATGCTCACGTAGTAACGATAGCACTTGCTTATTTCTTTTGTTTTAATAGCTCCAATCTTTTGAATCGTACATCGGGTTTAAAATCCATTTGAACCATTACTTTCTATTCGAATTATACAACAAAACGAGTCCAATATCGAATATATTCGGACACCGTGATATTTAAAATTTATGGGCCCACATGTCATAGAGACACGTCTCACATGTATTCAGCAAAATTGGGCTGCAAATAATATTCTCATATAAAATTAAATGCCCAATAATTTACTATTTCTTCTATGAATTTTTAGCACAAAAATTCATCAAACAAAGTGTTTTTGACAATCTTAATCTTCCTGTCTTATTGGAAGTGTATACTATATACTACTACTACTACATGTGAGTTGCATTTGTCTGAAACTCTGTAGCTACTTCTGCAGAAGCTCTAGGCAAGACTTTTTGTAATCATGTGCTGCTTTTTGTAACTTGTATGTTGTTTCTGCCTTGGTATGTGATCTGCATGGAGATGCTATGCGTGCTAGTACATAAACAGTGTTATTCATATGCATGCCTAGCAGAAACCAGTGGCAACTTTGGAAATTGGAAGTTGTTCAGCATGGTTCTTGAACATGTATGCCACTTGACAATGTCTACAAATGAGCAACACTAGCAAGCTGCTTGTTTTTTTTTCCCTTGCAGAAGCTTTGCATTTTACAGGTGTGCATTGCATTTGCCCTCATCACTGTAAAAAGTCTGCAACTTCTTTGTTTGCATCTCCCTGTCCTGAACATGTGTCCCTTGTGGTGTGGCATCAGCACTTGCTCATGTTTCTAGTGCGATCACGTCACAAAAAGTTGGAGGTCACATTGGGTGTGTCCTGTTCATGGATGCCTCTTGTCTTCTTCAGCTGCATATGCATCGGCAAAATGCGCAGAGTTTGCACCAATCTGTGAAGACTGTTAACCACTTGTTTAATTTGTCCTGTCCATTGTTAACTTTTGCAGTATTCTAACTCGCACTTCCAACTGTACATGTAACTAACTATTGCATGCTACTCTCTCCATTCTACTCTCTCCGTCCTATAATATAAGAGATTTTGGTGACATGTGACAAATTCTAGTACTACGAATCTAGACAGGGATCTTTGTCTAGATTCGTAGGACTAGGATGTTCCCCCAGTTACCTGTATCTAGTTCCAAAAATGCTTATATTTTACTCCATCCATCCTATAATATAAGGGATTTTAGTGGGATGCGACACACCATAATACTACGAATCTGGATAGAGAATTTTAGTAGGATGCGACACATCCTAGTACTACGAATCTGGACAGATCTCTCTAGTATTAGGATGTGTCGCATCCCACTAAAATCCCTTATATTATGGGATGGAGGGAGTAAAATATAAGCATTTTTGGAACTAGATACAGGTAACTGGGGGAAATGTTTGGATTGGTCGGTTGGTTGAGAAGAGAAAGTAGATAGAGAAATTAAATAGAGAATGATTATGATTGGTTGAGATGCAAATGTAGGTGAAGAAATAGTTTTATTTTGAGACAAGGCTTAAGTGGTAGAAATAGTTTTGTTTTGAAAGGGAGTATTGATCATAGAGCATCTTCATCTGAAACGGATAAGGGGTTAGGTCCATGCATTTTCCAGCTTGTTGAATCTAGATGAATATGGTACCACTTGTTGCTGCTGTCTGGTGAACTGAACTTTGATAATAAGCAGTAGATTTTCATGCGGCGATGTTCCTAATATCCACATGGGGTTCTTCAGAAATCTGCTCTGATCTGTACTCACCATGTTCTCATCAAGGACCACATTCCCTGAAATATACAAGCATATCAGCAACTTAACCTCACCAAAGAGACCAAAATTTTAACATGCATGCATGATCAATCACTACATTCAAGTACTGGCCATGAAGAAGGCATCATGACCTGATCTACCCTGTCCATGCCCTTGCATTGACTCTGAATCAGGGACAGATTGTTGTTGTTCATCGAGGACTTGGCTAGGCTACATTGCACATGTCTGTCCTTTGCATTCAAAAGCAACAATGTACTATAAGGTGACCATGTTTTACTGTCGTCTCCAACAGTTGAAAGAAGCGAGAGATGGATCATCTGCCGAGCTTGACCGGTCCCTTTTGATTGATGTGTCCTAGGAGACGTGTCTCATAATGCCTGCAATTTGTTGATTTGCATGAGCTGTAATACTGAGTTGCAGTGAAAAGATCATCACCAACCACTGTCCTCTTGCGAAGAAAGCATCACTGTTGCATGCAGAAATATTAGTTAAGGTTAATTAATACTCTGTTTAAGTGTTTATAATACGCTCGTGTGATCCTTCCTATGGTCCCAGGGAATCGAAGTGAGATCATGCAGTGCCAAATTGGCAATGGTAATGGCAATGCAACGCTGGAGAGGGGATTAAACAAAAGGGTACAGTCTGTGTTGAGGCCCTGCACTGCAATATGCTACTGTACAATATGTATACCATCAAATCACAAGTGATGTCACAAGCAAATAAGCAATGATATGACTAAGTTGGTGATGAACTAGCTATGGTTAGTTTAGTAATAGTAGTAGTAGTATCCTACTTTCCAATGGGATCATTATACTGTTCTGCTTTGTCCCCTGGTTCCATGGATCTCTCGTTTGGATTCTAGTAAAGCGAGCTGCATTTTCTGTTGAATACTTCAAGTGAAAATGACTACTTTTTCTTTTTGTTCAAAAGAGTTAGCTGAGAAATGTCGTAGTAAGGAAAAGTTTTGCCTTTTTTTAAAAAAATAATAATAATGGCATGCATGCATTGGGAGTTCAACTGTAGTTGTCATTCTGACATTCTGATGGCTGCATTTTCTTCTGGTGACCGGCAGTCTCCTTAAATTGGTTAGACCTGCATGGCTTCATTTCTTTGATTGATTAATTAATTCCTAAAGTGGATAGAGATTAGGACCAGAAGAGGATTTAATCTTTTGGCATTTAGACTATGATCACAAATGAAAACTCAGGAAGTACAGGAGAATCCATTACGATATTACCCCTAACCGCTGAATATTCAGAAAGCTGGTTGTCTTCTGTTAGAGCAGAGTGTCCTTTTGTCGTGAAAAACATAATTTAAGACGGCATTCAAGGCTAATTTCAGCCATTTGTTTTGCATAGCAGAATCATTAAGATAAGCTAGCCAATGAGCTTGTAGTGTAACAATAACCTAAAAGGAGGGGGTGACTGGAACGTCTAAACCAATACTAACAATAAATTAGTTGGATAAAAAGGACTCTAATTCGAAAGGAAACACGGGTGTTTGGCTTCTTGGACCAAGGACAGTGAGCAGAAAAAACAGGTGGCATGCTGACGAGAGCGCTCAACCAAAAAGGGTCAGTGCTGCTCGCGATGTTAATCCTGCACCTAATCGTTCAACAATTTCGAATTAGATGCAACTAACCATGCACACGATACGTCGTGGTCAGATTCAGACCGGACATGACTGATTTCATGGTACGAAATGAAAGAGAAAAAAACAGACATTTACTCGCAAAAAGAAGTTTAAAAAGGGTTCAGTTTCAGGCAACTTGTTTGTCGCTCTCTCGGAGTCGGCTCAAAGCTGGTCATCTTTTTAACTTGTGGTCTTGTTTAGTGCTGTTCTTCAGAGTTCAGACAGTGTCTAGTCCCCAGGGTTCACGTTTCCGTTCGAAAACTCGAGGTTTCGATGCGGGACGAAAGAAGATTTTCAAGGCAACTTCGAATTGTTCTCGAGAAATTCAAATCTAAAACAGTATTTTCGAATGAAATTTAGTCGAAATTTACCGAAAACTGTCGTACCGCCGGGGTCAGGATCCCTCTAAAGTCTAAAGCCCGAACCTGTTGTCTTCCTCCCTGACGCGGAACGAACTGGACGCCCATTTCTTGTGTGGCATTGGGCCCATTTGGGCGACAATTAGCGGGCCGAATCTCGTCGGCCCATTTTAAAATCAGCCCAAACGCAGCCCGTGGGGTTTCCCCATCTGGGGAGATTCAAACTGGGCCGAAACATTATGAAGCCCAACTTCTATGTTGAGTTAAACATAAGGAAAAAGTCCAATTTGACTCCCTTAAAAATATACGTCGAATCTGATTTGTATCCTAAACCACAAAACCAGATATGATAACTCCTTGAACTATTAAAACCGTCTAAAACGACTCCATCAGCTGTTTTAAAGGTGGTTTTCGCTGATGTGGCGTACATATGGCAGCCTAGTCATCAAATAAATTAAAAAAGTTAAGCTGGCCCACATGTCATCCCCTCCCTCTAATAACCTCTCTCTCTCCTCTTGTCTTCTTCTTGGCACTGGCGACGGCGGCATTTGGCGGCAAGGGCGCGGTGGCGAGGGCCCGATAGCGAGGGCGTTGCTTGCAGCTGCTGGGCCCGACGACGACGGAGTTGGCTCTCGGGCCCGCCTTCTCCGTCGCCGTCCTCGTTGACTACCTCGCCGCCGCTGCCAACATCTCGGCCCCACCACGCGCCGTGCGCTCGGCCCCGTCATGCGCCGTCTGCTCGCTTCTGCACCGGAGGATTTCGCCCCGCCGCTAATGGTGTTGGGCTGGTAGTACGCTCCGGACTGCATGATCTGGGTGCAGTCGGCGCCGCGCCAGCACGTGTAGTCGATTGCCTTCTGCATCACCGCCGGGCTCTGGTCGGGCTTGCACACGCAAAACACCCCATCTGCCCGCCGCCGCCAAACGGGAACACAGGTTAGCTCAAATCAGTAGCTCAAAAGTTCAGAACTGAATGCATGCCTCAATCTGTTTCAAATCTAGCACTAGCATAGCCTCGAAGTGAATCTTTCCTCTTTGATATTTCTACTGTGCACAAAAACAAAAGGGAAAGAGGCTATGCAACTAAGCAAGAAATCGCAAGATAACATTGAGCCATTGCTCTAGGCAAAGATTCCTACGAGCAACTACATGGTGGTAATAATAAAAAGGGGCAGGAAACTCAAGAACAACTGAACAAACACGAGTTTTATTTGCTTTTCTTTTTTTCTCGCAGAGGATGCAGGTTTGGGTTGGGCCCTCACCTGATCCTGTCGACATGGCCAACAAGAACAGTAGCAACAGCAAGAGCTCGAGCCCTCTCCTAACGTCGGACCCCGTTGCCTCCTCCACAGCCGTGCTCCTCCTTGCCGTCCATGGCCGCCGGGAGAGAGAGAGAGGGGGCCGGCAAGCCTCTTCCAATGTGCTGCTCACGGCGTCGCTGCGCGCCATGGTGGGCGACTTCAGGTTCGCGAGGCTGGGTGTCAGGAAGAGCGACGCCATCATCCACAGCGATGAGGCGGCGTCCACGGCGGCCGGCAGCGGGAGCCTGCGGTCCCGTAATGCCGAAGCGCCGCCGCCGTCCAATAAGGGAGAGGGAAGAGGCGACGTAGCGGAAGGGGGGGAAGGGGACGCGGAGGACGACGACGATGACGACGACATGGAGATGGCGCGGACTGGAGAGGATTGCTTGCACGCCGCCGCCGCCGCCGCCGATCTGGTGGGGAAGATAAAAGGGGGAGAGAAAAGAGAGAGAAGGGAGAGAGAGGGAGGAGGAATAAAGGATGACATGTGGGGCCCACATTTATTTTGGGTGTGAATGACAGATGGATCCCACACATATTTTTTTAATTTTAATGCCATATAAGCGCCACGTGAGATGAAGACCGGGTCAACACTGCCACGTCAGCGCCACGTCAGCAAAACCGCTCTTCAAAACCACCAGAGGAGTCAAACTGCACTGATTTCAATAGTTCGGGGAGTCGTTCTACCCGATTTTGAAGCTAAGGGTCACGAATTAGATTCCACGAATAATTAAGGGAGTCAAAGTGGACTTTTTCCTTAAACATAATGACAGAATCAACGATGGATGTTCCGTGTAAAGCTTGAGAATATCAATTCGGGTTTTCGGATTATCCAATGTACGCCTAAACTGCTATAGTACTCTCACTACTCACTATATATTTTATGCGATTTAACTCTTGTAGCTGTTTTGTTTTTTGCATAGGTTTATATTCATTGTTTAAACTCAATATTCCTAGCTACATAAATCCATAAATTTAGAGATAACATTAAAATGAATTGTTTTGTTTTCTTTATAAAAAATATAAAACTTTCCGCCTATATAATTGAACTTACAAACTTTAATTGTTTATGTAGATCCGAGATCTGACGACGTATAAAATATAATCTAGTATCTGACGACGTATCAAATACAACCTAGTATTATTATTAAATTAAAAGTCTAGCAAAGTGAGCCTATTTAGATTTCTTGTGATGAAACCAATTAAAACACTGAACTCAACACGTGTATTTTAGTGATACTCCCTCCGTCCCCCCAAAAAAGATTTGTCCTCTTAGTACAATAAATCTGGATTTGTCCATCTCCTCATAGGCTGTTTTTTTTTATGGAGGGAGTAGGTGTTTAGAAAAAAAATAATAGTGCCAGTAATCAGTGTAGACTGAGCTAAAAAACTCGAGAAAAGAAAGCGATAATGATTAAAGAAAACGAAAAAAGTTCCGATTTTTGGAGGCGCACGGAGACTTCTCGCAGCAGTTTGTTGGCGGCCGGATAAACGAGACGAGGCGAGGCGAACGCGAAAGCTCCCCATCTCCCTCCCTCCCTCATTATTGATTGATTGATTCGCAGATTCGCCGCTGCCACCGCATCCCGCCCACCCACCGCGCGCCGCCGCCGCCGCCGCTGCCGACGAGGACGAGTCCCCTGCGGCCACCGCCACCGCCACCTCATCTTCTCTCCACAGCCTCCCTCCCTTACATGGAAGTCGACGTCTCCATCGCCACGCCCGCACCTCAGGTCCGACCACGATCCCCCTTCCTCTAGAGCTTTCTTCTTCTTCCGTTCTCGTCAATATCCCGTGAAAGCTCCGACCTTTCCTCCTCCTAGGTTTTCTTTTTTTTCTTTTTCTTTCTACTGCCCTAGTCGCTGCGACCGCGATGGATGCGATGGCTGTATGCTGCTCTGGTTACCTGGTGATCCGATCCGGCTTTTCGCGTTCGATATTACCTGGGGATTAGACGCGCTTGTTTTTTTGTTTGTTTTGTGCCTTCGATCTGTTGCTTCCTGTCTTAGGTTTCCGCTGGTGGAGCTGAGTAGTATTACATCGTTTTCTGCAATATATCACTCTAGTTGACTTGCTGAGAGAATAATCTGTGCGTTCTTGTTTTTGTTCCTGCCTTCGATCTGTTGCTTCCTGTCTTAGGTTTCCGCTGGTGGAGCTGAGTAGTATAGTACATCGTTTTCCCCAATATATCACTCTTGTTGACTTGCTGAGAGAATAATCTGTGCGTACCTCTTTAAAAAGATACTACTTTTATCGTACCACTGATGATACTTGATTAGGACTCAGGGATGGTATCTTTTTGGATGCCCAGTTCAGGAGAAATAGGGATCCTTTGTTGCGTCATAGCTTTTCGTGATTCCTGAGATTAGGACCAGACCTTTTGGTCTCCTGATATTTGTTTATTTCGCCCTAATTCTCTCCGCTCAGTAGACTTATTCTCCAATTGTTTCTTAATACATAGTAGGGAAGATACCTTCTTTGGGGCTTTATTTCTTAGGAGAATCATCATTGCTTGTCAAGTACCATCTTAACATTGTTTCTTTTCCAACCATTAGAGGCATTAAGAGTAATTTTTTATTTTGGAAAACAAGTTACCATGTAGTATTTCTTTTTTGTTGGTTTACTTGTTTTGCGTTGCTCAGTACTTCCTCCGTTTCATAATGTAAATCTTTCTAGCATTGTCCACATTCATATATATGTTAATGAATCTAAACATATAAATGTGTCTAGATTCATTAACATTTATATGAATGTGGGCAATACTAGAAAGTCTTACATTATGAAACGGAGGTAATATGTACTATTCCAGGGTCTTTCTGTGCGAAAGCCCTACTCTTTTGGCTTAATGTTAGTTGACAGGATCTTGACGATTGTCGGTTTTCATTGCAGGAATCTTAGCTGATTGGTGCTTTGGACTGCAGGTCTGGACACGTCCGTTTCCTGCTTGTGCAGACGTAGGTTTGGAGTCTTTCTGAGTGTTAAGGTGGCTTTCCTTTTTGTCCTTCCATGGTTGAAATTTGTGTGAACAACCTGGACTTTCTTGAAGATCTGTGTTGGTCGATAAGATGAATCGAAGAACAATGCTATTGCTTATCTGTCTCTGTGCAACATTTTGCCTCATGACTCAGTTAGGAGCTGCAAATGTAGTGCTGATGGGGACAAATCTGACTTTGTCGTTTGATGATGTTGAGGCAAATTTTGGTAAGTTCTGGACATCTTATCATATTAGTTTTGTTATAGTAGAGTACTAATAGATTCTATTTGTCGGGATCTCAGTCTCCCTGCCTGTGAAACTTTATTACCTAAAAGTTCACATACCTTGTAAAGTTGTAAGCCAGTTGCCTATGGTCATTTTGGTCTTGATGTTTTGGTTTACAAAACCTTGTAGTTGTGCTGCTGTTTTATTTATGGTAGTGTGCGAATCTGTTGCTGTATTTCCTATTATATCCTTGTGTTAGCGCTCTGACTAGAATTAGCTTCGATTTTATCCCATTGATTGTGCCATGCTGCATTTGCTTGAAAGGTTTTTTTCTTCTACTTCCCATTTTCAGGAGTCTATATTGTCTTGTCAGAAAGATTCATTATGCTGTTTTTTCAATTGGTTTGCAGCTCCAGGAGTGAAAGGTTCAGGTTTTGAAGGCGTTGTTTATACTGCTGAACCTTTGGACGCCTGCAGTCCGTTAACAAGTAAAGCAGAAAAGGGTCCACCATCTCCGTTTGCACTGATCATAAGAGGCGGGTGCACATTTGATGAAAAAGTAAAAAACGCACAGGATGCTGGATTCAAAGCTGCAATAGTATACGACAATGAAAATAGCGGGGTTCTGATTTCAAGTAATGTACCTTATCACTCCCACCTGTTTTTTTTTTCTGCAACCTCTTAGTTCCACTGTCAGGGTTGGGCATCATACGCTCCATTCATGGCATAATATATTATAATTATATTTATTTTGTCTTTACATTCTCCCTTATGTCCATATTTGAGGACATGTATATGTGGCATGCATTAAGAAGAGATGGGGCCATGTGAGAGGCACAAGAGAATGCTTTTCAAACTTTTCCTTGAGAACGGATGAAACAAAAATAGTGTCTTGGCTGAAACTTTCCAAAATAAGTAAAAATATGAAAAACAATAGAAATTGATACTTTTTAAAGTCGTACCACTTTGATGCTTTTCACTAGTTCATTTAGCATTGTTTAGACTTTGGGGGCATATGGTTCTGCAATATCTAATTTGATTGAAGTTTACAGTGGCTGGAAGCTCAGGTGGTATTCACATTTATGCGGTGTTCATCTCGAAGGCCTCAGGGGAGGTGTTGAAGAAATTTTCAGGCCATACTGATGTAGAGGTGTGGATACTACCTGCGTTTGAGAACTCAGCCTGGTCGATCATGGCAATTTCATTCATATCTCTGCTTGCCATGTCTGCGGTTCTAGCTACTTGTTTCTTTGTGAGAAGACATCATATAAGGCGGGACCGGCCTAGAATTCCAGAAGCCCGAGAATTCCATGGAATGAGCAGTCAATTAGTCAAGGCAATGCCAAGCCTTATCTTTACGAAGGTGCAAGAGGACAACTGCACATCATCAATGTGTGCCATTTGCTTGGAAGACTACAATGTTGGAGAAAAATTAAGAGTGTTGCCTTGCCGTCACAGTATGTTTTTCTATCTCTGTAACACCACAACTACCTTTTCTAGTTCAAATTGATACATTGAGGACATTGGTTTTAGGAAAGAAAATAGTCATGTTCAGTTACTAACTTAACTCTTCAACCCTTGGATTTGGAACTGGAAACATTCTATGCAAGTTTTTTTAGTCTGTCATCACAATTTTGTGTAAAGTACTACACCATTCTCTGCATTTTTGTTTTATCTGTTTTTGAATGTCTAGGCTAAGTATGGGTTTGTGTATTTCAGACACAATTAGTACTTTTGTGTAGTATCCACTTTCTGAACCTTGGAAGTTCCACAGTGGCGTTCACTATTGCAGATGTTTTAACTGGACATTTAAGTTATACTTATGCACAATTGATTATTTGAAGAGAGATATGTGTTGAATAAACTTGTATACCTTATATACAATCTGCTATCTTAATAATGTTATTCCAGTACTCTGATATTTGTGCATATTACCTTGCAGAGTTCCATGCAGCTTGTGTGGACCTTTGGCTCACAACTTGGAGAACTTTTTGCCCTGTATGCAAACGTGATGCAAGTACTGGAATACCAGATCCTCCAGCCTCAGAGACTACACCATTGCTTTCTTCTGCAGTTCGTTTGCCTTCTCAGTCATCTTCGTTCCGGTCAAGTGTGGCAGCATCGCCTCCAAGACCAATAAGTCGACGACCTTCATCACAATCCATATCTCGGATTTATACTGCTTCTGGTACCCCCAACTCTCCTAACCCCATAAGGTCTTACACAAACTCACCTGCCATGAGTATAAGTAGAAGCAATGTGGACCTATCAAACATGTCTTCCCGCCCTCGTGCCTCACACCTCGCCTCCGCACATTCTTTGCTTGGCAGTCACTTGTCTCCACCAATCAATATAAGGTATGCATCGCCGCATATGTCCCACTCTGGCTATGCATCACCTAGTCCACATGTTAGCTCATCCTATGTCTCCAACTCCGGGTATGGATCTTCAAGCTACTATCTCGGTTCATCCAGCCAGCATCGGTCATACCTAAGGCGCTGTGGGGAATCAGGGCCTAGCTTGTCTACCATGGCCCCTCAATCGCCGCAACACTCCCAGTTACGTCATGGCGGCGAATCGGACATAAATCTACCAGGAGCATCCTCAGGCCAGTCTTTCCGGCAATCCTACCTGAGACACTGTGCTGATTCAGAGGTAAATCTAGCAGGAGCATCCTCAGGCCAGTCTTTCCGGCAATCCTATCTGAGACACTGTGCTGATTCAGATGCAAGCTTATCTGCCATGGCATCAGCTCAATCCTTGCCAGGATGCTGATTTCTCTGGGATCAGTACTAAGACCTGGGATCAGATCAGCTTCTGTCTGTACTAAGACCTGGGATCAGATCAGCTTCTGTCTGTACTAAGACCTGGCGTGACTTTGTATACATTTGAGGCATGTACTATAGGCTATTGGTTGAGAGAAAATGGTCGTATTTGTTTGTGTTTCTCCTGATGCCCTGCCCTTTTGGTTGTAGTGATTGTTAGCGCTCTATTTGTTTCACCTTAGAGTGTATAGTACAATTGTACAGCAACTTTCTTTTAAACTAAGCAATATCATCCGCGCGTTGCCCATAAATTGGATCCATTGCCATTACTAATTTGTCCGTAAACCGGGGCTGTTCAGATTGTAGGGCATGTTCAGTAGTGGTATCTTCAATAACTATAAAGTAATGATATGGTTCTAATTAACCCTATAGTTCTATTGTCAATGAATTTTACAGTACTCTATAAGTATATGAAATTATGTACAACTATCAATGTACACAAATATCAGAGTGAACATCTTGTAGATATGTAAGCATTAAAAGTTCCCGATATTATGACATGTAAGCATCTAATAATTGAGGAATGATGTGAACGCTTCTATGACGTAGGGGTAGGGCATTGGGGGATACAGCCATATATTTCTTCATCTGGAACGCACGTCACCTCAAATTACGAACCATATTATAGCTGTGTTTCGTTCCATTCAAACTTCAGATTTTTCCGACACATTAAATGTTTGGACATATGTATAGAGCATTAAATATGGATAAAAAAAACAATTGCACAGTTTGCATGTAAATTGCGAGACGAATCTTTTGAGCTTAATTACGCCATGATTTGACAATGGGGTGCTACAGTAAACATTTGCTAATGATAGATTAATTAGGCGCTAATGATAGATTAATTAGGCTTGATAGATTCGTCTCGCAGTTTACAAGCGGAATCTGTAATTTGTTTTGTTATTAGTCTACGTTTAATATTTCAAATGTGTGTCCGTATACGTTAAATTTTTTTACCAAAACAACTAAACACGGCTTATGTACGGCTTATGTAGAGACAGGAACAAATAATCCATGACAATAATCTAGTGAAATAGTTGAAAAGAACATGGCCTTGAAGTTCAAGTACAAGTGTTATGTCTCCACTATTTACTCTTTAGCTTATCAACCGCAACTAAGATTTAAATTTCAAAACCTATTATACTTATTTTTAGAGTTGATTTAATGTTTTATTATCATACTTCATTGCAATTTCCCTAATAAGATGGTTGCTGTCAGCAACAAGCAACTTTGGGCCGCCCAGGGAACTGAATCTTTTGCATGAACCACAGCATTTCCAAGAAGTGCACGACCTTTGCATGCCATAAGCCCAAAAGACTCAGCAGCTTAGCGTCCCTTATTATAAATTGCTTCACTGACCAGCGGCAAAAAGATGGCCTCCTCCTGCAATCTGCAAGACTGAAGCTAAGCAGCTTTAAATCCTCCTGCGTCATTTAACCCCCTCTCTGCCTCTCTGAGCTCTGAGCTGCTCAGCTACAGCTCCCTAGCTGTTCGATTAATTCAGCTTCGCTTTTGCTTGGATTGACTTGTAGGTGACTAACTCGATCACAGCTCAGGTGATTGGCAGTTTGATCACAAGGCAGGAAGGAAGTAGAAGTAGATTGCTGTAGCACACGCTCACCTACCAAGCTTCTACACTCGCAGCCAAGCTTTGATCGTTTGCTTGCTTTGCATTGCCTGGGGTTTGTGGCAAGAACGTGTCTATCTTCTTCTTGTTCGTCTCGTCAGGCGGCCATGGGGATGAGTTCATGCGTGAACCTCTCCCGTGTCGCCGCCGCCGCCGCCGGCGGGAGACGGCCGGGATTTGCCGGTGAGGTGGGAGGTCGCCGTGGTCATGGTAGAAGCGTGCTTCCGGTTGTTGCTGCACTGCCGGTGAGGAGGAAGGGAAGAGGTTGTGGCGTGGCGTGCTGCGTCTCCTCGTTTTCCTCCTCCTCCGTGCACGGCAAGAACTCGGCGGCGGCGGAGGGTCACGCCGGCGGCATTGGGATCGCGGAGTTCCTCGGCGGCAAGAACTTCCTCATCACCGGCGGAACCGGGTTCCTGGCAAAAGGTAGTAAATCTATCTCCTCTCTCTCTTAAATTTGGATCAAGATCATTCAATTCCAACGTACGTAGCTCGTGTGTTCTTGTGATCTACGTTCTTGATTTCGCTTGATCATCTGGATCAGTTCTCATCGAGAAGATCTTGCGGACGAATCCCGACGTTGGCAAGATATACGTGCTGATCAAGGCGAAGGACAGCGATGCAGCACTGAAAAGATTGCAAAACGAGGTAACTACTTGCGTTCATTGTTCCATTTCAGAGAAACATTTGTTAAGTACTTATCTGTTCATCTGCTTGACTGTACTTTTCTTTTTGTTTATCACTGTGTGATGTGCAGGTAGTGGACACAGAATTGTTCAGTCGTTTGCAGGAAATCCATGGCAAGGATTACCACAGCTTCGTGGCAAGAAAGCTGGTGCCTGTAGTCGGAGATGTCAGAGAGGCCAACGTTGGCATCGCCCCTGAGCTCGCCGGCGTGATCGCCGACGAGGTCGACATCATCGTCAACTCAGCAGCAAACACCACTTTCGACGAGAGGTTTTGTCATTCTCTGAACTGCAGTGTTGCTCCAAAGACGAGTTCTTAATTGGATCACTTCATGTGTAAGCGTATGAATTGATCACTGTTGCTGCATTTGGTTCGATTTTGCAGGTACGATGTTGCAATGGACATCAACACCGTAGGGCCATTCAGGATAATGAGCTTCGCGCAGCGGTTTCGGAGGCTGAAGCTGTTCTTGCAAGTGTCAACAGGTCAGGAATGCATGTCAAAAGCTCTTGTGCTGAAAACTTGCACCGATTTTTACCTCCAAAGACCTTAGATATCTCTCTCTACTGTGGATTTTGAATTTCATGTTTGGAAATCAGCTTATGTGAACGGACAGAGGCAAGGTGTGGTGCTAGAGAAGCCATTTCGCTTGGGGGAGACCATAGCCAAGGAGTTGGGATCTTCAGATTCTTCAGAACACAAGAACACCATGCTTGACATCGAGGCAGAGATCAAGCTGGCTTTCGACCACAGGAGACACGGTGATGATTCAGCCTCTTTCTCTGAAGAACTGAAAGAGTTAGGATTAGAGAGGTATACACGCAATGCCAGAAATGTTTCAAGTCTGAATGTGCAGTGGCAAGATTATGCAATTACACACATGAAACAGCATTGGTTAATTCGCTTGATTTGGGTGTGATTTGTAGGGCAAAACTCCATGGGTGGCAAGATACATATGTGTTCACCAAGGCCATGGGAGAGATGGTGATCAACTCAATGCGAGGAGATATACCGGTTGTCACCATCAGGCCAAGCGTCATCGAGAGCACCTGGAGGGATCCCTTCCCTGGTTGGATGGAAGGGAACAGGTACAAATTGTGATCAAATTTCATCAAATTAAAAAACCAATTTTAGTTCATGTGATAATTTAGTTTACGATGAATTGGCATTGATTTTGGCGAAATGAATTTGAGCTTGATTAGGATGATGGATCCTGTTGTCCTGTACTACGGCAAAGGCCAGCTGAGCGGGTTCCTCGCTGACCCGGAGGGTGTTCTTGACGTGGTAATGATTAAGCAGATGATTAAATTCGCTAATTGCGATTAGTGGTTAATCAATTAACTATGGCGATTGTGATGGAAGGTTCCGGCGGACATGGTGGTGAACGCGACGCTGGCGTCGATGGCGAAGCACGGGCGCGGCGGCGCGGCGGCGGCGGAGGGGATGCACGTGTACCACGTGGCGTCGTCGACGGTGAACCCGCTGGCGTTCGGCGACCTGAGCCGGTTCCTCTTCCAGCACTTCACGGGGTCGCCGTACAGCGACGCGGCGGGGCGGCCCATCCACGTGCCGCCGATGCGGCTGTTCGACACCATGGAGCAGTTCGCCAGCTACGTCGAGACCGACGCGCTGCTGCGCGCCGCCCGCCTCGCCGGCGCCGGAGACGAGAGGGTGTCGCAGCGACTGCGCGAGCTCTGCGCCAAGTCCGTCGAGCAGACCATCTACCTCGGCAGCATCTATCAGCCCTACACCTTCTACGGCGGCAGGTTTTGATCGATCATATATTCATACTCCGATTTGTTTTAAATATGTTTAACCGTTCGTCTTACTTAAAAGATTTAAGTAATTATTAATTTTTTCTATCATTTAATTCATTGTTAAATATATTTTTAATGTATAAATATAATTTTACATATTTCACAAATTTTTTTAAATAAAACAAATAGTCAAATATATTTAAAAAAGTTAACGGCGTCAAATATTTAGGGACAGAAGGAGTATATACCCACTATAGAAAATGCATTGTGAATTTGCGAAGCTCATGTGCTCGATCGCCGGCAATGGCGGATGCAGGTTCGACAATGGGAACACGGAGGCGCTGATCGGGGAGATGTCGGAGGAGGAGAAGGCGCGGTTCCACTTCGACGTGAGGTGCATCGAGTGGACGGACTACATCACCAACGTGCACATCCCGGGGCTCAGGAAGCACGTCATGAAGGGGAGGGGCGTCGGCGGCGGCGGCGCGTCGTCGTCGTCGAACGCCTCGCTGCTCGCCGGCGCCTCCGTTTGAATGGCCGGGCCGGCGCCGTAGAAGAGGAGGATGCATGCGCCGCCGGCGTGTACACTAGGCTAGATTGTTGTTTAACATGTTCTGCCGTGGCAGTCTGACAGATGATCTTTGTGCTGCAGTAATTAAGGTTGATAGTATGTTATCTCTATCACTATGTAATCAGAGCCAAAAAAAAATGGCAATCAATTTAACAGAATTTACAAAAGATGCACATAATTCAGAATATAATTTAGCAGAGAGAACATCGGTTGACCAAGTTTTTGGCTTTGATCAAGTACATGTCTAGAACAGTATGGAGTACTAGTAGAGTAGTGAGAAATTTGAAAACCAGAATGCCAGATACATGCGAAGAAAAACATCCAACTAGAGAAAAAGGTGCCATGGAACACTGCACTGTAGCACATAAGGGTAACAACCCCCAAAATTCGGAATACTACACCGAAAGATGATTAGGTTGTCTTGCCATTGATGATACAAATTACAAGACTATCGATACAAGCTTACGCTACAAAATACAAATAGAAGTTCAGTCTTGCCACTAGATTTCCTCTGTAAAAATGCCTAAAAAGGAGAGGGTGAGGATGGATGGGCCTTTTTTATCACCTGAAAAACTCAGGCATCGCTGCATGAGCATGACACTTTGTTTCAGGATAGCAGCATCTCTTGCATTGACCAATGGAGGGTCAAGTTTTACGAAGGGATATGGTGTTCCCTTGTTATTGTTGGTTGGCCCATGCGCATGTTTCACAGTCCAGCAAAGTATCACTGACCGGCATTTGACTATCGCAAATTCGCAATACAAGGTGACAAATGGTAGCACCATTAACTCAAAGGAAATAATCGGGCGTCCTCCGTGTCACGTCAGGCTCACCTCTCCTAGGAGCTGGTTCGAACTGCAACAATAGGAAACCAACATGATTAGCCAACTACAGGATATGCAATTGAGCTAACTATCAGAATTCAGAATGCATATTTTAAATGAATTGAATCAAGGAAAGAGCAATATCAAGTTATCAACATTCTAATTCAGATTTCCAACACCTTACTTTTACAGATAAGCCATGACCAGCACGTATTACATGAACTTAATGAACCAAGGAAGCCGGATAGTAGTTGTAAAGAATAAAGTTAGCAGTAATCACCTGAATAAAAGTATGGCTGTTGCAGTCATCAACTTCCAAAATGGATGCCATATTCCCACATCGGTAACAATAATTTGGAGCACTGAATATAGTAACAACTTTTTGTTCCTGTATGTGCATAGTGAATAATTATGACATATTACTTGCACAACACGCCTGATAAAGTATCCAAATGTTCAGTAAGCTTACATGAGCCCAATTATACCCTTCCATAACTAGTTGATGAGCCCGAGCTACAAGTTTGAGATTGTTGGTGTGATTGAATTGCTCGGATATATCCTGGAAAACAAAAGAAAGAATGAATAAGCTATAATTAAAACATCTGCAACTGAAAAAGTTCAAGACAGTGTAGTACCTGCCCAAAAGTGTAGCCAGCACCACGAGGAGATATGCCCCAACCACAGCGGTCATCTGGATCAGACCATAGAAGATCACACATCGGTCCCTCATGCGGAACCTCTTGGACACGATCTAAGCTACGCACACTATCAAGGTTCTCAATTGATGGAGATAAACCACCATGCAGGCAGAAAATTTCAGATTCCACCTTCAAGAACATAAAGAAAATATTAACATGGCCCATAGATGCATAATGCTGACAATATGGGTTTATTGAGGATGGAATGCAGTTATTCTATGTACAGTTAATGATTTTGCAGTAAAAAGAGTTATGCACTACATTAAACGTTTATCAATGACCACTTTACATGATTCAAATAATGCATCCATACAATTGAAAATCCAAAGATCTACCAGAGAACATCACTGTTAGCAACTTGGTATGATGTCACACAACTCCCAAATGGCCAAGGAATTTCAATTATGCAGCTGTAAATACATAATGTATGATATGTCGCATTCTTTCACAAGGTAAAGACACTAGTCATGCCCCATCGATATGTTCCCAGCTATCAAGTCTGCAGGTGGTGATATACAATCAGTAGTTATCATACAGGTTAAAAACAAACTAGGCTTCCATATTGAAACAGTGTACCATGCAATAAATGCAAAACAAAAAAATAAAGAAAAACAAGAGATAATTAGAAATGACAGAACAAACCAACTTAAAGAAAAAGAGGAGGTCCTAGTTCAGAGCACATACCAGTGCTGTCAGTGGAAAATAATCAAATAAATCTGTGAATATCTTCCATACATTTGCATTGCCATACCTGGTTTGAAAGAAGGGTCAACAACACAAATTAAAAATATGACTCCATTTCAAACATCTAGTAGCAAATCATTGTTGCATATTTCACTTCTATAAATTAACAAACAATATCACTGTTTTGTTTGAAACATATTGAATTAATGATATGTACTACCACATGAAATAAGCATACAGTTAGGTTCAAAAGGTACAGAACTCTAATATACAAACAACACAAAACCTATATACTACCGCACAGAAAGAAAAAAGGGCACATGATGCCAAATAGATTCCACGTATACTAAAACTTTGCTCGTCTGTCTATTATACTGAGACAAGGACAAGAAGTATCACATAACTCTAGGATCAGATAGAACATGCATAGAGTTTCTGCCATGGCAGCAATGATGGAGTTCATACTGAACAGCCTACAAGGCTAGACCTGGAACAGGATTAAGATTAATTTTCATGAAGCACCTAAACAAACTCACTTTCGTAAACATTCGTCGTAGAATCCATAAACCTGTGTGATCTGCAATCATCATAAAATAATATTTTCAGTTTAACATAGACATAACTAATTCACCATTATGACAGACTGTGCTAAACAGAGACCAGAAGAATTCAAAAATCAAATAAATTTGCTCAAATTTCTAATCAACTGAGAAAATTGCGGCCAAGTCTGCACATAGACATTGAGAAAAGTTGAACAGCACCTGCCGGCTCTCGTGATTTCCGCGAAGGATTGTAATCCGATGTGGGTGACGCACCTTCAGCGCTACCAAAAGCTGGATAAGGAATACCACTCAGTAGTGCATACACATAATGACATGATCTCGAACATAAAACAATTGAAATATTTGAAAGAATTCCATTAATCAAATTTTGCTGCTGGCCAATAAGAACAAATAAATCTGGTATGTGAAACTCGACAGCTTCTGTAAAACTGTATATAAATACTCATCAAAGAAATTAAGTAGGTTAACTCTTACAGTAACAGTCTCAACAGAGTAATATCCACGATCCACATAATCCCCCATAAATAAATAATTAGTATCTGGGCACTGAAACAACAAAGAACAAATATATTAACTATCTTTAAGAACAGAATAACGAAAGGATGATTTCAAAGTATGGTAGCAAAAATAAAACAGTAAATGCAAATAGTACCTTCCCACCAATCCGAAAAAGTTCTACAAGATCATGGAATTGTCCGTGAATATCACCACAAATTGTTACTGGGCTTTTGACGGGCTGAAAAAAGTAAGGCAAAACCTTAAAACCAGTACTCATCTACCTTACCAAATTACCATGGAACAGAACATGTAAATATTTTGAGAACGCCTTAGCAGAATTATATGTGCACATACTATGAGCTATCTGAATGGCATGTAAAAGAGGGGGTAAAAATTAAGGTGGTGAAAATTGAATGGAAGGAGGAAGACCTTGAATTCCTGTGTTTATTTTAGTCATCAGAATTGGCAGAATTATGGTTGGATTGAAAAGCACAGAAATGTATGACTAAAACATATCAAGGGACCAACTAACTTGTGTAACATATGAAGTACCCTTGCTCAAATACAATGCCAAAACCATAGTGCAAAAAGGTTCAATCAACTGTTGAATAAGCAATAAGGAAATCCTGCCACACCTATCCTGAAATATACCCAGCATAACAGTGAGAAAATAACCGGCAGTATGTGATACCTGAACATTGCTTTCCTCCATCAATATCTCCTTGGCTTTCTCGCACAGTGCTTTAACCTGCAATTGTGGGTCCATTAGAACACACGTAGATTCCAGGAATATAAGAACACCAGTTGTGTAGACATTTATGCCCATCAAATGTTCCTATTTTTGGTCAACCGTCCATGCATATCCACACATATGTATACATATCCTATCGTATTCTACAGGTTATAAGCATGCGAACCTAATTTGCGATCAAAACAAAAGGTAGCAGTGACTACATGTGCTTGTAAATTTCCAATTTTTATGCTACTTTCCGCGACCATCTCTAGCGATCTACTACCATAAACCAAATCTGGATCATCACATCGGAAGGCACCAAATTCCAAGTTGCCCTCGCCAGCCACAACAAACAAGCACTCGAACCTCTCTCCAAACCGCCCAAATCACCCAGCACAACAAAAACTACGCGCCAATCGCTCGCGAACCACCGGATCACACGGCAAATCCGAACCCCCCAACCCAACATCCCCGAAAAAAAAAACCCTAGGAACAGATCAAAGCGCCACCATATTCCCCAGATCGGGGCGCCCCCCGCGGAGCCATCGCCGGCGGGACGAACGGCGAGACCAGAACGCGGAAAAGCCAGAGCAGCAGCAGTAGAGGGATCTCGCTCGCTCTCACCTCCTGCTCGGCGAGCGGGCGGCACTGCATCAGCTGCTCGATCTGCGCGTCCAGGCCGCCGCATCCCCCGCCGCCGTCCACGCTCATGGGCTCCATCCCCCCGCTCCGCCCTCCGGAGGTAGGCGAGCGCACCGCCGCCTCGAGCTCGTCGCCGGCGGCGAGGAGGGGAGAGCACGCGCGCGCTCGGGCCGAGGCGGATTGGGAGAGTGAGACTGTGAGAGAGAGAAGAGAAGAGAGAGAAACTGTGGACACGGGAGGGAGAGAGAGAGTATCAGAGTACTGGACGGGAGGGCAACCTGACACGTGGGCCCATTCCTCTCCCCGAGGGGGGGTGGGGCCCACAGATCAGCGTGTGGTTGGGGGGAGGGGAGGACTGCGCTGTCCGTCGCTGACAGGTTGGCCGGCGCGTGGGCCCGGCGTGCCAGTCGCTGACGTGGCGGGGCGACGCGTACTGGAGAGGAAGGAAGCCCACGGATTGTTTGTTCGTTCGCGGAGCTTCCTGGACAACAAGGGGGTGGGGGTGGGGCCCGCATGTCAACCGTTTGTGGATGGATGGACGGACTGGAGAGGAAACGGAGTACGTGGGCTGCTGTGGCATGTGAGTACTTGGACGATGGGCCCCACGTGTCGGAGCGTGAAGTTTTCGAATAGGATCACTGTTTTGAAATGGAGGTTTCTACATGGAGGAGT
The DNA here is from genome assembly GCA_000338895.3 of Oryza meridionalis. Lineage (NCBI taxonomy): Eukaryota > Viridiplantae > Streptophyta > Magnoliopsida > Poales > Poaceae > Oryza > Oryza meridionalis. The sequence continues at coordinate 3,753,697 of CM002526.2, forward strand.
ATCAAATTACAGTGGTATAGGAGTACCATTTGAAATGGAGGTTTTTCTTAATAAAATTCTAGAGAGTTTAAGACTGTTTCATGCACAAAGTTTGTTTTTATGGCTATAAACAAAACAAATAAAGGAATGAGCTAACATATGTGATGATAAAAATGTGTATTGTTGTAATCGCAACGATTAAATCTGATCGGATTAATAGCTATTGCCTTTTATTCGCAACATGTACATGCCACTGTTAAACTTTTTATTTGTTTGAAATTTTTAAATAGTTTGTGCAACATTATTCAATGTTCATATGAATATAACTTTTGAGGCATTTTATTATCACACCATGAATTTGTTTAAACATAAAAAGTTATATTAAGTAATCGGTTTGATCCAGTTAAACTCCTGCACCATTCTTAGATCTCTGGTTGCTAACAAAATTTTTCAATAGGTTTTCGTCACCTTTCATTGATCAGCATGATTCCACACCAATACCATAGTCATGGCTGCCTTAGCCTCTGTATTGAGGGTTACAAAGAGTCTATTAGATCTAAGATTTTACTTTAATAGCTGCGCGACTAACTGTTATAGAGTCATCTCTGTCATAAGCAAAATAGTAATTAAGCCATCTTTACTAATTTATAATTTACCTATAGATTCCATCAACACTTCAGAAAATCATATACCTTACAAACTAAACACGTAAGTACATCTTCAAGCTATTATGCTGCGGATGATAATTGCTTTGTTTTATGCCGTTCTTATCTTATTTAGATTTCGTTATACGACGATCTTCATTCTTAATACGACTTTTCTTATCCCCAATTATATTTATTTCAGCAGTACTTAAAAACTAAGGCTGTGTTCATGATTTTTAGCGCACACAAAAAAAATCATTAATACATGATTAATTAAACATTAACTATTATAAATTTATAAAGTGGACTCATTTACTTTTTAAAAAATAACTTATATATAAAAAGTTTTGCAAAAAAACATTATTTAACATATTAAAAAGGTGTAAACAAAAAAATAAAGGAGGTGATTTTTTCGTGGGAAAAGGGATATATTACTCAGGAATTAAATCTTCACCTACAAGATGTGATATGAAAGAACACTCAAGTTCTAACAAAAACTAGAAAGGCCCTTAAGCGAACTTTTTTTTGCTAGTAAATGACTAACCAGGTTTTGGTTACGGTAAATTTGCCTGAGCTGAATCGAGGTGGGTGAAGTTTAGAGTCGAAGAAACGAAACATTACAATGGTGTTTATCGAGACTGCAATTCTTCGAAGATAAAACGTATGCAAAACAATTTCCCAAGCTTGAACAGAAGAAGCCAGGCATTCAGGGTGGTAGCCCTTGCTGTAGTGCAGTACACGGTCTGAACACGCCGTGGACTGTGCGTGTGTCTCCTGTGCCCAGGAGTCCACACGAGTCTTGAGAGCCTTGACGTCTCGAGCTCGAGCCGTACTGACCCGAACACGCCGCAAGATTCGAAGCCAAAGCACCCAACCCAAGCTCCCAGGAGAGGGGAGAGCATCTCCTGCATCTGCGACCTCCCCCATCCCACTGCTGCTCTTGCTTGCTGCTGGTTTGAAACCAAGGCGACCTCCTCCTGTAGTAGCGAGGAGGAGGAGAGGCGGCTCCTCGGCTCCTGGGGGGCCGAATCGCGGGGGTTCTTGCCTGCCCGGATCGATCCGGCAATGGACGCGGCTGCCGGAGGCGCGCCGCCGCGGCCCGCGGCCGGAATCCGCGTCCGGGTGCCACTGGTGAGTTCCGTCCCCCCTAATCTCCTCTCTGGCCCTAGAGGAGCGTTGCTTCTTGTTTTGAGGCCGCTGGTCGCGTGAATTTAGCTCCGGGGTAGTGTTCTTGGCCCAAAGGCGTCAAGCGAAGCGCTGAATCTAAGGGTTTTCCTGTTCATGCCCGCGCGTATTTGTGGGTTTTTGATATGGACGAGGGCTCGATCTGCGTTCTTAGGGCTTGGTATTGGAGTATAGGTTCCAATTATCTGTGAATGTGTGCTAGTTATTTTTGGTGAAGTAATCTTTGCTGTGCTGATGCCACTTCGTGAGTTTTTGCTGGTCAAAATACTGCTAGATGGACAATTTGTATCAGTATGGGATCACCAAATCTGCTCGTCCCTTCTTTTATCCCCATTTAAAAGTTAGCATATAATATTTTTTTCTCATCATAGTCATTTTTTAGGGATGAATTAAGGTGGAAGTAGCACTAGCAAATCATCCTATTCTTAGTTCCATGTGTCACACATGAGCTACACAAGCGTCTGATCCATTGCTAGACATTCTATGCAATGTATGTGAATTTGTAAGGTTTGCATACTAGTTATAACGACCAAGCCAATCATGTACATATGAACTGCTAAGCATGACGAACACTACTCTAGCATAGCTAGTAACTCTAATATAATGATGCTAGTATGAGATTAGCATCCATAATAGTTTAACCAGGAAATGGTCATGTAAATATAATGGCCAGACTAGGTAGGATAGCCTGGGTCTCTTACATTGTTATACGTTTGATAATGCCAGCTGTGCTGATGTTTGTAACGTTTGATGGATGCAATATCAATTTTACGAACCTGTAGACTGTACATCAGATTTGTTTATCTTTGTCTCTTACAAATTTTGACAGAGAAGCACATAGCATACATACATTAAAAGTGCTACTAAAATTCTCTGTCTCTTTGTTGAACTAATTATTGCCAAAGAAGGCTGGCATATGCAATAAGAAGTAAAATTCAGCACATTATTCTGCTTCAATAAAAGCAAGGTCCTTTGACCATTGGTCTAAGAAAAAATTCAGTACATTAAAAAGCCCAAGCGTTTCACAAATCATTAAATGAAATGCCAAACAAATCAAGACTACCCCTTCTCCCCCCCAAAAGAAAACCCCTACAAGACCAAACCATGTGCGCGCTGGACAGGGTTTACCGGTTTGATATAAAATCATTATTCTCCTGCTTTTATTGAGGCTTTTTTATAGAGAGAATTTCTCGGCGATTTTCTTTGTGAGATGGGTTCAGCACAAAGAGTGAGTGTGAATCCATTCGCCAGTGTAACTCGTGTGCATCGATCTCTGGTGAGTCACATGACTTCGATCGCGTGTTTCAATAAAAACAGTGGTTGAGGGTGTCATGTGTTTGGGATTAGAGTCAGGGGTTATTCCACTGTTGGTCTGAAGTTGTTTTTTCTATTGAATGGTATGATTTTCCACTGGATCTAGGAGGATTTACCTTACCATTTGGGGAGGGATTACCCCTACCTGGTGGTATCACGGTTACTGTGGTAGTGTCATGGTTACCGCAAAAACCGAGAGGTTTTAAAAACCAAGAGGGTTATTGTGCGAGGTAACCGCTGTAACCGAGCGGTAGCCACACTACCGCACGATATTGCAAACCTGATTCATTCCTACTAAAAGTTGATTTTTTTTAAAAAAAAAATTATTGGTGATTTGTTTGTGGATCTAGATCTGTAGGGTTTTAGGAACTTAAGGTTACTTTATTTAGTTTTGGTTTAAGTTAAAGTTGGAGATAATTGCTATCCTAAACCATCCTTTCTTGTGAACTCATTTGTTGGGCTTTTCATTGTCACTTTTATCAATCTTATAGATGTCATCTAGGTGCTCTTCCTCGGTTAGAAACAAAGCCTTTTTACAAGAATAATATTACATGGGAATTTCATTTGGGCACTAAAAATTTAGAGAACTTCATCTCTCCTCTGCATGATAAAGTAATATATGTGGAACCATTTGATGCATTTAAATATGTTAGCAGAGCAGCTTAGCAATATCAATGCATGATTTTTCTATATTTTATCAATTGATACCAGTATACGACAGGCCAAGCCTACCAAGGTGGTAGCTGTTGCTCATGTCACACTTAAAAATGGTTTATACAAGGAGTTTAATGGAGAAAGGATAAACCAAAGCTCGTACTTTTAACATCTAGTCCTTGTATCCATAAGTTAGCAAAAAACATTCTCCACTTCCGTTCCTATACAGTATAGCGATCATAGTGAATAGTGACGATGATGAGCCTGCTATCCCACCATCACCTCCAGAGTTGGTGGGATCTTATGCGAGTGAACAAATAGATCACTTATGCACGTGGCTTGGCTATTTGTGGATTGATGCTCGGTTGCAAGTTATATATATTCCCCCCGATTAATATACATATAATTTTCAAGTTTAGAAACTCACGGTATACTAATCTGTTGCTAACGCATGGGTATTTATCTAGCCATATAAGAAAGATAAACATCACACAATGCAATCGTGATACTATTTTGCTAGTGCCTGGACAGAAAGATATGTTTGTGTCTTTAGGAGAGTTACTTCTTGTGGTTTTGTTTCACTTATGCTGTTCCACATTCAGGTTGGTATAAGCATATCCTAACTTCATTTACCAATGCATTTGCAGGTGGAGTCTGTGTCTTGTTACTGCAGGGTAGATGGAGGTCTTAAAACTGTTGTGAGTGCTAGGAAGTTTGTCCCTGGTGCAAAGCTGTGCATGCAACCTGACATTAAACCAAACAAGCGCAAGTCAAGGAGCTCTCGCAAAGAGAGGTGCCGAACTCAGGCACCACTTCTACCTGGCCTTCCTGACGACCTAGCTATTACCTGCCTCATGCGGGTCCCTCGACTTGAGCACACAAATCTTCGGTTAGTCTGTAAACGGTGGAACCGACTGTTATCTGGGAACTATTATTACTCCTTGCGTAAGAAACTTGGCATGGCAGAAGAATGGGTTTTTGTCTTCAAAAGGGACCGTGATCGGAAGATTTCTTGGCATGCCTTTGACCCAGTTCACCAGGTGTGGAAGTCACTCCCTCCAGTTCCAGCAGAGTATTCAGAGGCCGTGGGCTTTGGCTGTGCTGTTCTTAGTGGCTGCTATCTGTACCTGTTTGGTGGCAAAGACCCAGTCCGAGGTTCTATGAGGCGCGTTGTATTTTACAATGCTCGGATAAACAAGTGGCTCCGAGCCCCAGATATGCTACAAAAACGTCACTGCTTTGGTTCCTGTGTCATAAACAACCGCCTCTATGTTGCTGGTGGGGAGTGTGAAGGGATACAAAGAACTCTAAGATCTGCTGAATTTTACGACCCAAACAGGAATAGATGGTCTTACATCAGTGAAATGAGCACGGGAATGGTACCTTTTATTGGAGTTGTATATGATGGCAAATGGTTCCTGAAAGGGCTTGATTCTCATCGTCAGGTTGTGAGTGAGGTCTATATGCCAACATCCAATGTATGGTCAGTCACTGCTGATGAAATGGTTACGGGCTGGCGGAATCCAAGCATTTGCTTTAATGGACGACTTTATTCAGCAGAATGCCGGGACGGATGCAAGCTTAGAGTCTATGATAGGGACACACGATCATGGACCAGATTCATGGACAGCAGGCGCCATCTGGGCAATTCTCGAGCTTTTGAAGCTGCAGCTCTGGTCTCACTAAATGGAAAGATCTGCATTATCCGCAACAATATGAGCATCACTCTTGTCGATGTCTCAAACACACCAACAGTTATCGAGATTAACAGTGCTCACATGTGGGATGTTTTTGCTCGGAAGGGCCAGCACAGATCTTTCATAGCAAACTTGTGGTTCACCATTGCGGGTCGTAATTTCAAGACTCACATTATCCATTGCCAAGTGCTCCAAGTTTGAGCATGGCTCCATGAGAAGTTGGAAACTGGGAACATTCTCAAATTTTGAAAGGGCCCATCAATCGGAAGCTGAAATCGGTGCCAGAACTCCAGCAAAGAGATAGTCTGTTGCCTGAATGAACATCTAGCAATCTCGTTCCTACTCATTCTCTCCGGTACCGGAAAAATCTCATGCTGGCTGCTGGATGCAGAAGAGGAAGTGGGAGCTTCGGTTGTCTATAAACCAAGGTGAAATTTTTTGGGTGTGAGAGTAAGAAATATTCCATAGCATCGGTGGTTTGTCCAGTGGTATTCATGATTTCAGTGTGCTGATGCTTCCTGGTTTGGGGTTGAGCTGATACTGCTGATGATACGGCAGTAATGGTTGCATTGGCGGCTGTCATGTTCTACATTTTCGGATAGGAAGGTGGTCCACCTTCATCCTAATCATCATGTCTATCTTTCTTTCGGCTTATTAGGCATGTCAAACTGTGTTGTATGATCGTATCAGCCGACTAGAGTAACAAATGAATAAATGTTTTGTTCAACTGTTTATGCTTTATAAAATCCTTGCCTGTTTGTTATGCACCAGAACAGTTTTGGAATCTGATTGGTGGATTTAAGGATGTTATGTCTGAAAAAGATTTCATAGGCATGTATCAAATACTCCCTTTGCTTTCTTTAATATTTAACACCATTGACTTTTCGATATACATTTGACGCTTCGTCTTATTAAAAAGTTATGTAGTTATTATTTATTTTATTGTGACTTATTTTGTTGTTAAAGTTATTTTAAACATGACTTATTTTTTATATATATTTGCACAAAATTTAATAAGATAAATGATTAAATATATATTTAAAAGTCAACGGTGCTAAATATTAAAAATAAATGAGGGAGTATGTCCTTTGAACTCTGTTGCTGTGGGCGAATCTCTGCATTTTTCTTTATTTGAGCATTGTGATGCACTGAGGCAGAAGCCGTTATAGGTACTATCAAATGCCCTAGTGGCTAACAAATGCATGAAAGCTACAGAGAATTGCTGATAAACATCAGCCCAGGAAAGATAGTACAGATAATATCATCACATCCAGCACATGGCAAATTATGGAGAAATCGATTGGCCGTTTGAAGATCATTTTCAGGAGATGACGTCAATGATGATATTTTCATTGTCACGCTGATCCTCTCTGCTCGCATGCAAGTCAAAGCCAGGGAAAGAACTGCAGAGGTCAGTGGCTGCTAACCCAGTATGATGCCCTTCATTGTCAAACTCTCAAGAACATACTATGGGCGGCTAATGAGTGTCAGCAGGTTAGAACACTGACCCTATCTGGTTAGAGAGGCCCTTTAATTGGATCCATCTGAGAAGGAAGAAAACTTGGATGCTTGTCGCTACCCAACTTGTTACATGTGTTTGACAGCTTGGCATATATTTTTTTTCTCTGCTGGATGAGCATTGTTTCGGCTGGAGATATTTGCGATTTCCTGATAAAATCCTCTGCGTGATTGCTGCAAAATCACATGCCTGATAATTGATTCTGCATTAGGTATTTAGGTAGACTGTTTTCGCAGTAATGAAATGACATTAGCTACCTAGTTTAGCTAGTAACTAACTTTTTTTTAATAATACAATTTATTTTGGACTTTACTTAAGAGAAGTTATACCCAATTATTATAAAGTTTACGGGATAAATAACCATGAATTATAAAATTAGCTTAACTGAAAAAAAATATTACTAAAAAAACTACCCTAAAGACAGAGGTCTCTATTTAAGATTGATCAGAGTATACGGCATTACCGTTGTTTTTACCAACGACTTGACTTATAAGTAGTATTATTAAGTTCAGATAATATTACATCACACGAAAGCTACTCTACTGGCGAAGAAGGAAATAATGCGTAGCACTCCCTTTCGCCGGTCTGATTAGCTTTACCAAGACCTGACAAATCACGATTTTCCGAGAAGATTATGACAAGGGGGCTTATGATAATAATTAATCTATATTTAGTACGGTCCCGTTCTTTTCTCCAACAAAAGTTGGATGAAAATTAAGATTTTCGTGGCACGCTTTTTAAACTACAACAGTGTGTATCGTGCGAAAACTTTCTATATGAAAATTGCTCTAAAATATCATATTAATCTATTTTTAAGTTTGTAATAATTAAAACTCAATCAATCATATATTAATACCACATCGTTTTGCGTAAAAAAATTAATCTTCATCTACATCTTCACATTTGGAATTCAAGGCAGGCTGCTTATTTCCTGCTTTCTCGGATGATCAGGCCCTCCATGACTTTTGAGAGACAAATTTGACCTTTTGACAAAATGATTTGCTCTTGAATTCACATTATTTCTTTAGACTCAGAAACAGCGAGACACGGCTTCAGCTTCTCTGTTGCCTGAAACAAAGAACCAGAGGCGAAAAGCTGATATGAAATGAGCAATAGCATGCAACTTTTGATTAGCTGATGTGCAGTGAGAGCTCATGACAAGATGGTGGCACAAGTGGCCATATTATTATTTTCATGTTCCAAGTAACAATGCTTGAGTTGGCCTGACAATTCAAGCAGCTTGTTGATTGATTCTCCAAAGCGCTGTGGATAGCTGCTTGCTTGTAATGCGCACATACTGATATACGTAATATTAGGATTTGACATGATAAAAACAATATTGTCAGATTCGTCATGAAAAATTGCTATCATATACTCCATCCGTTTCGAAATATTTGACACCGTTGACTTTTTAGCGTATGTTTGACCGTTCGTCTTATTCAAAAACTTTTATGAAATATGTAAAATTATATGCCTACATAAAAATATATTTAACAATGAATCAAATGATAGGAAAAGAATTAATAATTACTTAAATTTTTTAAATAAGACGAACGGTCAAACATATTAAAAAAAGTCAACGGCGTCAAACATTTCGAAACGGAGGGAGTATGTAGTTAGAAAAAACAGTGATAAAATTTGTGCACTAGAGACTGGTTGTTGATGTCCAAAACAGTAAGTAAAAAAGCTTGAAGACAGCATATAACGAACAATGAAAATTAATAGACACGTCAGTTTTTTCCCCTTGTTTCTCATAACAGTCCTTACCTGGCTCTTTGATCCTGGCATTGGCCATCCTAATTGGAGATAATAACTACCACCATCTCGGGCTTGGGCACTTTTTTAAGGAAAAAAATGGCTATGTATCATATTTATACATAATTACTCCTCAATTCTGTCAGAGATATTTAAGACTTAAATTTGTTAAGAGTATATTCTTCAAACTAATTCATCTATACTCTTAAGGTCGCGTTCATGGCGTCCTTCATTATACTTCGAGAACCCACCAAAGATATAGCATTTTTCCATACGATAATTATATTTATCCAACCTATTAGTACTTATTATCATCTTCTAGTAAGGTTACCTTGTTACTGTTTCACTCCAGTCACAAGCCTAATCATAGCCATAGGTCATTTACAACATTAATTAAAAAAAAACTTGGCCAGTGGGGGAAACACATGACGACTAACTAGCGAGTGACCTTTTATACCCAACTTGAAATTCGCTCCCACAAAGATTTGAGCTTTGGACTACTATAACCACTGGGCTATAGAACCCCTTCATATGTACAAAATCAATTAATAGTTATCTTTTAGCATCGTTAATAAGTTTGCTGAAATAGAAGAGAGAGGGAAATGAGAGAGAAATATTGGTGTTAAACATGTCAATAGCAACTCTTAGGGCATGTTTAGTTCATTGTTCGCAGTTTACCATGTCACATGCTAAACATGTCATTAGGTAGGAACAGTAACGCAAGAAAACGGAGCGATCCATTAACACGTGATTAATTAAGTATTAGCTAATATTTTTAAAAAAATGGATTAATTTGATTTTTTTAAAACAACTTTCGTATAGAAATTTTTTGTAAAAAACACATTGTTTAGCAGTTTAAAAAACATGTGTGTAGAAAATGAGAAAGAGGGGTTGAAAAAAAGGGTATCCGAACACATCCTAAGTTGCTATACTTGTGATAAGCCATGTCTTTAGGTAGGAGTATGTCATGGGTTCATTTTTTAAGACAACTCTTGCCATACTTTACGTGGCTGGTCACAATTTTGTCTGTGATAAGTTACGGTATGGCAAAGTTAGTTTACAGGCTTTAAATGTTTATAAAATTATTATATGATAATTCGAAAAATTAAAAATAGTTAAAAATATATCTTGGTGCATTAGTTATTAACCTTTTTTCAAAAAGAAAATCACAAATCTTAAATCATCTTTAGTATGCGGTCTGAAGTCTGAAAGCGCGATCAGCGCAATTTGTTTGTCGTAAAAGAATAGGAAACTAACGAAAAGGATGCAAAAAAAAATCACCCAATCCCGCTTTCAATTTTGCGGACTTGGCGTTTTCACAAATTTTGACAATTTGACCCTTTGCAAAAACTATTTTTACAAATGAACCGCTGCCAAAACTTATTTCAAATCTGACCATTTTGCTCAACGCCAAATCATGTGGCGCTCAACTTAGACACCTCAGCGCCACGTCAGCTGGCGCTGAATGCCGTGCCACGGTGGATGGGAGACTAAGTCAGCGTGCCAACATACATTTAGCGCCAGACGCTGAGGTGTCTAAGTTCAGCGCCACACGATTTGGCGTTGAGCAAAAGGGTCAGATTTAAAATAAGTTTTGACAGCGGTTCATTTGTAAAAATAGTTTTTTTTGTAAAAGGTCAAATTGTCAAAATTTGTGTGGCGTTTTCCAGCTTCGTCTTTCCTTGTCCTGTAGCGCCGCCTCTATCATGCCCTAGCCTACCACCACCACCATCTCCACCGTCTCGCTCGCGAGCGAGGGTCTCGTCCCCTATATAAATACCTCGCCCACCGGATCCGTCTCGCCTCGTCCCGCGCTCCCCCCTCCTGGACGAACAACGAGCAAGCGCGCTCTCATCTGCCATCTCATCTCATCTCATCTCGGTACGCGTGCGAAATTCGCGAATGCGATTCTGAAATTCCTCCCGATTCTCGCATTCCTTCTTTTGCTTTTGATTTTGTTGCCGCCCGGCGTCGCCGTGCCGCGGGTTCATATGCATTGCTGTTTTTTTGGGGATTTTACGACGGCGGCCACGGGCGGCAACGTTGCCCTAGCGCGGGCGCAGGACGGCGGCGAGTTGCAGGCCAGCGGAGGGGATGCGGCTGCACGCGCGGCGCGGCGCGCCGCGGCATGAGTCGCTCGCGAGCAGAGAGCCGCGTGCCGGCGGCGGCTGGCGTGAACGCAAGCTTACGCATAATCATCATCAAATAAAAGTTGCTTTTCCCTTTTTGTCATGCATCTCATGAGTCATGAGGCGTGGAATTATTCCCTGTCTGTATCCTCTTCTCTGGATCCCTGATGATGCTAATGTGTGCAATCACCTCTGCATATTCAGAGATCGTAGCTGAAGATTACGCATTGGGAGACTGGTGTACTTCCTGCCTCTGTGCTCGATCGATCGATCGCCATGGCTGACGCGAAGGGCGACGAGGTGTTGGCGGAGGCACAGATGCCTCTGGGACGGTGGCCGATCCTGTCCTACGGTGTCGGCCACATGCTGAATGACATCACGTCTGCTTGCTGGTTCACTTACCTGCTCCTCTTCTTGCAAGAAATCGGGCTTGCTCCAAGGTAATCATTGCTAATTAATTAATTAAACCCATGTAGACAACAGCTCACAATCACACTAGCGGTCTGTGTGAAAGTTCGATTTGTCTGAAGCAAAGTAATGTTGCTGCAGCAGCTCAGTTTTTTTTTATCATGGCTTGTGTTTAATTTCTTGCAGGGATGCAGCTATTGTGATGCTTTCTGGCCAGGTTGCAGATGGCCTAATGACGATTCTTGCAGGCGAGATGGTACTAAATAAATTGAGAAACCGTTTGCTATTGCTGAATGCTGATTAGCAAAATACAGTAACTGATATGTGAGCAATGTATGTGGTATCTGATCAGATCGACCGATTTGGGCACTTCAAGCTGTGGCACATCGGAGGATCAATCCTGGTCGGCATCTCCTTCTCCTCTGTCTTCGGTGGATGTCTTCTCTGCACCGTCCTGGGGACCGATTCCTACCTTGTGAGGACCATTGGTTACAGCTTCTTCGCTGCCGTCTTCAACATCGGCTGGGCGGCCACACAAGTTTCACACATGTAAATTTGATCACTTGAACTTTGACAGAAGCTTCTATCTAATTTGCAATATGTTTGGGCTCTGGCTTGGCATAGTGACATGGTTTTCTTCCTCTCAGGTCAATGGTGAACTGCATGACACTGAATTCCACTAGCCGGGTAGCCTTAGCAAGCTGCAGAAATGCGTTCACTATGGTAAGTACTACAGTTTTAGCATGGAAACATATTATTACTAGAATACTCTTTTTTTACTTTAAGGTATCTCCGGGAAATTTCTTCCACTGAATCCTCTTGTTATTATAATAACCTTTTGCACATGACAAAGTGCATTGTTTCTATACCAAAGATGGTAGTATTCTTTTACTGCCATCTTTTATCTGATTGAAGGTGGCCTGATATGTGCTTCAAAAATAATTCCTACTTGTTTAGTCTCCTGTGTCTTGTACCACTGCAATCATTGTTCTCATGAGGAAGATGCTCACCAGTCACTATAAATGGAAAATGCAGGTGGCAAATCTTGGTTTATATGCGATTGCGTTGGTTGTATTTGCTTTAGTGAGCGCGAAGGCATGCTCAGACATTGTTCTTCAGGTGACTGCCTAACCTCGTCAGTTGTTAGATTTGGGTTTCTTGGTCAGTAAAAGATATGATTTTACAGACCAGAGACTTACCTCCATGTACAATAGTATACTTGTTACTAAGTTGTTCGTATATTTATCTGCAGTACCGTTGGATAGCGTACGTTTCAATTTTTGTGGGATGCTGCTTCCTAGTGGTGTTCTATGCTGGAACAAAGGAGCCGACGTATGTTTTTCCTTTTTCAGCGTAGAATAATGCATTAGACTTTTTCTTTGGGCCGTGAAGGGTGTTTTCTGAAAGGGAGTGAATTTGGTTTTGCAGTTTGCAGTCGGGATCTGACTGCAAGAAATCGGCTAGGATTTCCTGGGGCTACTGGTTCAAGAAGGCATTGTACTACCAAGTCGCTCTGTTGTATATGCTTGCAAGATTGATCACAAATGTCTCTCAGGTTGACATCGTCCCCACTCAGAATAGAAAATATTCTTTAGTAGTTACTACTAGTAACATGAAAATGCACATTGCATACTCTACCATATCTGTTCCACTGTGACACTGATTGCCAAATACGCATTTCGCTCCCTAAGTTTTCTCTCAAGTCTGAACATTAGTCTAAAAGATTTATTTTTCAGTCTCTCATCGCGTTCTACGTCACTAGAGACTTGAAGATGAATGAGTACTCCAAAGCGATTGTGAGTTTTCAAACCTTTTGGTTAACCTCTGTCCTTAGAAGATACCAATCATCTAATTCTCTAATTTTTGACCTGCATATATATGCAGATACCAGCCATCATATTTTGCTGCAGCTTCCTCATCTCCGTTGTTCTCCAGGTCTACTCCTGTTAGTTAACCCACTTAGAATAGAATATATCAAGTCAAGTTTTTTCTCACGTATTTTGCAAGTAAAATGCAGGAGATAAAGTGGAGCAGCCGCCGCCTAAAGTCGCTCCTCACCATCGGAGCAATACTCTGGGTGATCGCCGGAGCCGCCGTCTTCGTCCTCCCGAGTCAGATGCACAACCTTATGTACCCTCTCGCTATGGTTATCGGAGCTGCAAACGCCCTCGTCATGGTAAAGAACAACAAGAACTGCACTTGTTATTTAAAGAACGACAAGAACTGCACTTGTCATTTTTGCGTGATGGGACGAATGATCTTCAAGTTCTGCTTATGCTCATGTGTGCTGATTTTCTGATCAGGTGACCACGATTGGGCTAGAGAGCGCGCTGGTAGGAGACGACTTGAATGGCTGCGCCTTTGTCTACGGCTCGCTGAGCTTCCTGGACAAGATGTCGTGTGGAATCGCCTTGTTTGTTCTCGAATCATACGAAGGTATCCGCTGTAAAAATGGCATATTTCAGCGCATTAACCACCTAAATTCAGGATGCTTTGGTTTGTGGATACAATTGATGATCAATCATTGAAATTATGTTTCTCTCTTATTGCAGATTCGATTAGCTGCGGCGAGACGAGGGGGCTGTACACGGTGAGCAGGTTTGGGACAGGTCTGATCCCCTCGTGCTTCGCCGTCTTCGCTCTGCTGGTCACCTCAACCCTGAAGCTCCAGGACACCAACCCGAGAGCTGCCGCCGCTGCACTGGAAGCTCCACTCCTCGTCTGAAGCACGCCTCCGAGTGTGCTTCTCTAAGCTACAGGAAACCAACCCGAGAGCTGCCGCTTCTCTTGTAGAAAAATTTATAGAAAAATCAACTGTATGTATCACGAGAAGAAGAAGAACCACATACATAAGATGAAATTGCATTGCAGAAACCTGTTCAGTCGGTCTGAAGAGGTAAGCTGCAGCGTGATAGTGTCTAGTAAAATTCAGAATTCTGGCCCGAATCTTAAACCTTCGATGCTGAATTCTGGCCCGAATCTTAAACCTTCGATGCTTGTAGCCTTGTAGGCAGTTAGAAATGATCTAATCAGCTCTGTTACTGCTTCTTTTCAATTAGATTTGAAAAGATCCAATGCTTGTAGCAATCTGTACCAGTGTTGTATCAAAGATTCAGTTTCGAGTGAGGTTTCAGTGGAAAAACAGCAAAAGATTCAGTCTTGAGTAAAGTTTCAGTGGGAAGTAACTTGTTTCAAACAAGTTCTCTACAGAAAGATCACATTATTGTACAAAATGCAACAGCATACAGAAAACGGCATCGTGTGGAGAGCTACAGCAAACACACTGAAAAACATCACTGAAAAGTGCTATGTTGACATGGGCTAATCGGTGTCCGTACGCCGGCGAGTAGCTCAGAGCTCGTCGACCGTGCGGGGCTTTTGCTTGCCGTCGACGTGGCGGTGGTGATGCTTCTTCTCCTTGCCGTGATCGGTGGCGTCGTCGGCGCCGGTGACGCGCTCCTTCACCTCCTCCACCTTCTCCTTGGCCGCGTCCGCCGTCTCCCTCGCCTTCTCCTTCACCTTCTCGTACCCCTCGTTCGCCTTCTCCCTCGCCGCTTCCGCCGTCTCCCACGCGGCGTCCTTCGCCGCCTCCGCCTTCTCCCACGCCGCGTCCTTCGCCGCGCCGGCCTTCCCCTTCGCCGCCTCCTTGGACTGCCTCGCCTTCTCGCCGGCCGCCTCCGCCTTCTCCCACGCCGCGTCCTTCGCCGCCCCGGCCTTCCCCGCCGCGGCGTCCTTCGCCGAGCTGGTCTTCTCCCATGCGCTGTCCTTCGCCGCCCCGGCCTTCTCTGCGGCGGCGTCTGTGGATTGCCGGAGCGTCTCGTGCGCCTTGCCGGCCTTGTCCTTGGCGGCGTCGGAGGATTGCCGGAGAGTCTCGTGCGCCTTGCCGGCCTTGTCCCTGGCGGCGTCGGTGGATTGCCGGAGCGTCTCCTGCGCCTTGCCGGCCTTGTCCTTGGCGGCGTCGTACCCTTCGCCGGCCTTCACCTTGGCCGTCTCCTCGACCTTGGCCTTGCCCTGCTTCGACTGCTCGTGCACCTCGGCGCCCCTCTCGCCGGCCGCCTCGGCGGCCTCCTTGGTCTTGTGCTTGGCCTGCTCCGCTCTCTTGGACGCCTCGCCGGCGGCGCCCTTCGCCGCCTCCTTCGTCTTCTCCTTCGCCTGCTCCGCCTTGGTCGATGCGCCCGATGCCGTCGCCTCCGCCGCCTCCTTCGCGTCCCCGGCCTTCTTGCTCGTCTGCCTCCCCGCCTCTGCAAACACACACATGTTAGCTCCGTCAACAAACGATGGCATGGCGAGATGCCGCCGGCGAGCGCGCGCGGCGGCGCGCGGCGAGCTCGACGTACCGGAGGCGGTGTGCTGGGCGGACTTGGCGGCGTGGCCGGCCTTGCGCGCGGCGTCCTCCTCGTCGCCGACGTCCCCGACGTGGTGCTTCAGCCCGAGACCCTCGGTGATCTTCTCCTTGGCCCAGCCCGTCCACGACTCGTCCTCCTTGCTCGCCGCGTCCTCCGTGCCAGCCTCCGTCTTCGTCGCCACGGCGGCCGTCGCCACCACCGCAAACAGCAGCAGCAGCAGCGTCACCGCGAGCCTCCTCGACCGCGACACGATCGCCATTGCTCGTGCCGTTGATTGAACAACTCCTCCAAAACAAGAACAAATAAATCGCTTTGCGTGCTCGAGAATACGCGAAGTCGCGAACCCAACAGTGTGGTGATCACGCTGGGGTTTAGAGGGGTTTTATGGGGGAGATGGGTGAGGACGCGTGGAGAGGTTGGAGATGGCGAGGCGGGTGGCCGCGCGACGGGTGTCCGTCTCGGGTGGCACGTCGTCCGCCGCGGGCTGGCACGTACGCAGCGCGAGTAGAAGCTTTTTTGGGTTGGGCAACTTGGAATTTGGATGATGATGATGGTTCTAGGCGTTTCGGCTCGAACCCTTTGACGTTGCGTGTCGCGGAGGAGGCAGCACGTGTGGTCCGATTTGGGTCGGCCGGTGTCCGATGGTGTGATGGTTTTGGTTCCTTTGGTTGCCAACGCACGCAGGGAGATGGTATGGTAGTAGTAAAGAAATGGAACAGGTTGGAGCATGTTTGTCCTCGTGGAGCATCGTCAGTTCGTCACGGCAGGATGCAATTTTCCTGTTGGGACCGGGGACCCGCCCCTACGGGGGTCTAGGGTGGAGAAGAACTCTCATCCGTGGGTGAGGGGACGGGGCCCCGCAATTTTCCGGGTCGGGGATCATAACCAACACGTGGGTGACTTGACGGGTCCGCAATGTGAATTGCCCTCTAAAAATAGTCTATTTTAATGCATATCCCAATTAAGTAGCCCATATATAAACTAAAAGGGTGAATAGCTGATTTAGTTATTCAAGTTTTACCGAAGGCTCAATTTGGTCCTTCAGGTTTTATTTTGTTCACATAGGTCCTTTAAGTATTTATTTTGACCTAAAATCATCCTTGGGCGCACTTAATATGCCATATGACTATTTTTAATCCACAATTATGTTAGAAAATGTCCCTTTTGCCCTTAATTTGTATATAACTATACACTAGAAAAAAGAAAACCAAAATGAATAAACAACATTGGATATGTACTTCTCATTATTTCAACATGTGCACATGAAAATTGAGCCTAATGGCTATCATATACACTTGCAAGTACATAAATTATTTTTGTTTTATCTATAAAGGAATTCATTGCATGCAATTTTTTCTTTTATATATGTGAATGAGGGGGCATAAGTGTCATTTATCAAGAGAGTTGTTGGTTATGTGGGTTCAAGAATAAGTTTGAATTGAAATAAAAACTTGAAGGACTAATATGGATACATTGAAACATTAAGGACTAAACTGATCCTTGCATAAAACTTGGAGGACCACTTTAGCTATTCACCCAAACTAAAACATAATTTTCCAACTTACATTCCTCAATCCCACACAACCGCCGCCAGTCTCATAGCCATACCATTCGACACATTGATTGCCGCGTCCCTCTCGCCACCACGCCGCTCACCGTCGCGCCAATCGCCACAACACTGCTCATCTACGCCTCTTGCCACAATGCTGAGCTGCGGTCGTCGCCCGAGCCTCCTCATTTCTCATAGCCGCGTCACCAAGCCACCTCATTGCTGATGGTCATTGTCTTGTCTCTTTACCTTGTCTCTCATGGTTGTCGGTCATCGTTGATGAACCTTAGCACGATTCATCACCGGAGCCACGAGGTCATTCTTTGGCTGCTTCAGATCTCACGAGTTAACTCCATGTGTCTGTTGATTCATGTTGCTGTCTGTATTATTTGGGATTATTGTTGTGCATTTATAGTGTTGACTAGAGAATGTATTGACTCCATACGACTATATGAGACTGCGGGGTCCTGCTCACCCGCAGGGTCTCCTGTGGGGATAGGGGCGGGTGAGGTTTTTCACCCAGTCGGCAAATGCGGGGTCGGGGTAGGGGATAGAATGCGGGAACGGGGGCATTCTTGATGGATATGAATAAGATTGAACCTATATGTTGAAGGAGTTACAGTGAACTTAATCCGCTGGGCTAGGGGAAGTAGGACGGCCCGGCTCATTCAGTCCGTATCAGCCCAAATTCTTGTGGGGCCGAAATTATACATTTATGGTGGGCCGTGCCCCCTGATAATTTGGGCCTAATTCTAACCGGCCCATTTCTTCGCTTCCCGTCTCCGCCAACCAAAATCTGGTCCGTCCAAAACGTGACACGGCGCGAGCCCGACCGACCGAACCTGACCGCGAAGCGTGCCGAACTCAGCTACTCCTACGAAGCTTTTTCATTTTTAAATTTTTATTTTTTAATATTTGCAGAAATATTGTGCTGGCGAAAAATTTACAAAAGTAGACCCTGCCGCTGGCGACAGGGTAACAGTAACGTGAGGGACGGACAAGATAAAAATAAAAACTAGAAAAATATATTTTTGATAGGGCGAAAATTATATTTGCCCCCCTTGCGGCCCTTGCAGAAGACGGTAAGGGACCTCAGTGCAAAATGCGCATACCTTGCCGCCCTCTACTTAGGCGGCATGAACCATTTCTGTAAATATTTTGGATGGTATAATATTTCTGTAAATATTAAAAATAAAAAATTAAAAATGAAAAAAAATTCCCCTACTACCCACCGCGGTGGAAAGATCTGTCACGAGTTGCCGTGTCCACGTTCCACTCTTCTTCTCTTCTCCCGATTTTACTCCCAACTTTTTTTTTTCCTCTCGATTTTCTCATCTCCACTGCTCCACGCTTCCAGGGAAGAACGTAGAAATGGCAGCTTCCCTGCCATCCCTCTCACCGCCGCCGCATCAGGCGCCGGTGCCGGCGGCGACGACCACGCTGGCCGGGAACCTGACCTCGTCCCTCCTCTCCCTGCCCCCGCCGCGGCCCCGCCTCGCCGTCTCGCACCGCAGGCCGGTGGTCGCCGCGGCCTCGTCCCGGCCCCCGCCTCCACCGTCGCGGGAGGGGGATGATGGTGGTGAGGAGGAGGAGGAGGTGGAGAGGGCGATGGGGATGGACGGCGGCATCCCTGGCACCTCCGGCGAGTTCCTGCGCCGCGTCTCCTCCCGCGCGTACGGCATGCGGCGCCACCTCATGGAATCGCTCGACTCCCTCGCCTACGATGGTAAGAGTTGTCGGATCCTCGCCCTCTGTTCGTGGATCGTATCCGTTCTTGATCGATTATTGAGGAGTAGAAGGAAAAAAAAAATCTTCGATCGATTTAGGGGTTTTAGTTTTTACTAGGGTTTTATCGAGGTCATATACTCTTAAAGTGTCCGAAGATTTCATCTTTATCTGTTTGATTCGGCATCAGCACCAACGACGTGAGGCTTGTACGTGCACGCGTACATACCGTCTTTCGTGATACGTGTACTTCGAGGTTTGCCTAGTTAAGAGCATGCGTGTACGTGTACGTGACAATTAACAGTAACAATCTCTAGCTGTTCCTCAGTTTTTGGCTCTGCGCAATGTATCGAGATTTGAATGTTGACATGTCATTGTAACAAAGTGCCGAATTGACATGTATGTTGTAGTAAAACATACTGTCCTGCATTCAGTAGTATCAGAAACGCCGATCCCCACTCCCTAAGTTAGTTGATATTTGAAGACTTTGATTTTTCAATCGAAGATCGGTTAGAAACGGTGTTCAATAGATTTATGCTTTTAGAAATGCTGTTTTCTTTGTATGCTTTGCTAAATTGTTTTACAAGCGTGGCAGTCTGAAATTTTATTAACTGGTGTTTTTCTTCTGGTTCAGTGTTGGAGACAAACCCATGGAGAGAAGACTCCAAACCAGTCTATGTACTGGCTAGAAGAGACAACCATTTATGGACAATGAAAACCCGTAGGAGTCGCAGGTTAGTGTTGTTTTACTGCTGTTGCGCTTACACGTGTAATTGTGCTGTTACCGAACATTCTGAACAAGTCATGTTATCTCTATTTTCGTCAGTGAAGTTGAAAGGGAACTTGGAATGCTCTTAAAGGGAGGGGGTTCAGGAGTTGGGACTAAATCAAAATACTCTGGCTCCAAGTTTAACATGCTTGTTGAAGATATCAGAGAGGGAATACTGGTGAGTAGTTAAAGAAAAGGGGTTAAATTTTGTGGATGTTTTCTTTGAGAACCGACTAGGTGTCCTGCTTTTCCTCTGGGTTTTCAGTTGTTTACATAGCTACTTGCTTGACATTCTCTTGAATCATATCATCTTTTGTCTCAGGTATTTGAGGACGAGGACGATGCTGCAAAATACTGTGACATTCTACAGGGTGGCGGCCAAGGTTGTGAGGGAATTGCAGAGATAGAGGCATCATCGGTAAGATATTTGGTGGACATGGGCCTTCATAGTACTGATTTGTGCTTGGCAATTGATCATTGTAGTACTTATGTACCTCCGGGCTACGCTCGTTCTTGTCTGCAGGTTTTCAACATCTGCCATAAGATGAAAGCTCTTGCTGTCCTTTTCCGTCGTGGTAGGACCCCTCCATTGCCTCAAAGCCTTGAGCGCGACTTAAGGGCAAGAAAGAGATCATTGGAAGACTAGAGTCTTTCTGATACATAGTATAGAACTTCTAATTTTATATTCGTCTAGCTGTTGAAGCAAAGGCCCTAGGCCCTGTATACTACGTGGTACGTAGATCCACAATGGTACGTGGTACATACATCCACAATAGCCTAAGAGGAAAGGAAGTCAAATCTGACAGACAACATGTCCAATAGCTCGAGATTTTAACAATCTCAGTAAATTGATTATTCTTGCCATTATGTACATTCTAAATGCTTCAGTTTACAATGAATAAATGAGATCTGTTAAGTTATTCTCTCCATCTTTTCTTGAGGTTTGATGAACAATACAATCATGTTGCCATCATGCTGAATTGCTGATGATCAGATCAGCTCCAAACAATTTGGTGTAGTGACTGCCATCTCTATTACTACTGGCAGTGAATGCTTGAAAGAGATCTTCTATTTTTGAAATGAAATGCTTGAAAAAAGTTTCAGGGTGTAGTCTTCTTTTCCGTTAGCTTCTCCCTCCTGTACCTCTTGAAATCGGCTGCCAGGCCATTGTCGAAATCCTGCTTCATCTGCAGTGCTAGCTGCCTCAGCACCTGCACCATGATCATCATAAACAATCAAAGACAGTGTTAGATTTTGCAAAGCAGTATATATATGTTGATTGTTGTCAAATTATTTAAAACTTTTCATTACTCTTTGGATAGTTTTTGAACAACCAGAGAAACATCCACTCGAGAGATCAAAATAGTTTTCCAATAAAAAATTCAGATACCCATCAGCTAGGGATCAAAACAGTTCTCCAATAAAAAAATTCAGCTACCCATCAGCTAGGATGAGATTTTTGACATGGGTTACTTATATGCGGGCCTGTTGGAATGTGGGACCGCATACCAGTCACTCAAAATCAGAAAACAACCATATTTAAATGGGACTAAAACTTACTTTTAAGTCCCTATCACATCGAATATTTTGACACTAATTATAAATATTAAACGTAGACTATTAATAAAACCCATCTATAATCTTGGACTAATTCACAAGACGAATCTATTGAGCCTAATTAATCTATAATTAGCCTATATGATGCTACAGTAAACATTCTCTAATTATAAATTAATTAGTCTTAAAAAAATTGTCTTGCAAATTAGCTTTCATTTATATAATTAGTTTTGTAAGTAGTATACATTTAATACTTTAATACACTAAAGTTAACTTCCTATTCAAACACCACCGAGGATCTTTCCAGTTTCCATGATACCATCTCTTTCTGCTTGCACAAAAGCAGCGAAGGTGCTGAAAAATGCTCACCGTCTCGCCGACGCCTCTGATGACGCCCTCCGGCACCAGCGCGAGCACCGGCGGCAGGTTGAAGCCGACGCTCATCTCGACGTGGCCCCTCAGGCTCTTCCTCCCCTCCGGCCGCGGGTACAGCGACCCGCGGACGGTCAGGGCGAGGTGCGACGGCATCGCGCTGCTGTCCAGCCCGTCCAGCTTGTAGTCCGTCTGCTCCCCCGCCATAGCAGCGTTTCAGAGCTTTCAGAGTTCTGAACTTTCTCTGACGGAAAATGCAGGAGTAAAATAGAATGGGCAGCGAATTGTTACCACTTCCATGAGCAGGAGGCTGGTTGCCTTGACGGGGACGTGCGGCGGGTACTCCTTGCCGCCGGACTTGCTGACGAACCGCATCACGATCACCGGCGACGCCGACAGGAACAGGAACTGGATCGGCAGAAGCTGCACGCTCCATTCTTCCTGCGGAAATAGAAGAAGCTGATCATCCTTGCTGAGATGAACCCATGATCGCCGGAGAGAATTTCTTGTTGACGACGAGGGAGACAAGAAGAACAGCGAGAAGCTTCAACATTTTGCATGCTTTGCACAAAGTGGAAGTTGAGAAAAGGAAATTGGGGAAGAAATGGTGATGTGCAACTGAACTCACATCGCTGAGCTTGGTTCTCTTGCGCTTATCAGGGAACACGGCTCCAACAATCCTGGGCCTGTTCTGAAGGTACTCATCCATGGATGCCTGCATCAGGAAATTCCCAGGGAAGGGTCAGATCATCTCAAAGAGTATAAACTGATCATCTCCCAAACCTTACATGCTACATGCATCAGGCAAGAAGCCCTACCCCTGGAGTCTCGGTCATGGGGATGTCAGTGTTGAATCTGTAGGAGAAGGTGAACATATCTCTCGGATTGATCTTCTCCTTCGACTTCGACTTGTTGCCATAGGAAGGAGTCTTGAGAGTACATGTCGTGAGCATCCTCGACGACGGTGAAACACCCAGAGGAAGATCATTTCTTGATCTTGACCTTGATATTTCTCCCACTGATCTGGATGGTGTCACCCTGGTGCAGATGCACTGCATGCTCCTGCTACTACCTGCAACACACTCATTGCACTGTTACATTGCTCTCGTGTATTCAAGTGTAAGTAGCACGCTGTGAGAATATTGTTTCCTTGAAACGGAGGAGAGTTAGGCACCTGGATGGATTGCATGATGAGATGAACTGACACTTAGCCATGCCATCTTCTTCACTGTAATGGTATCCTTTCTCTTCTTCCTTTTTTTCAGAGATGGAAGTTGTGAGCTACACTTGTTGGTTGCTGGGCCAATAAGTAAACTCCAACGAGGTGTGCAGAATTTGCAGAGTTGAGTATTCTTGCAAGTAAACGCAAACGGAGTCTGTAGGCCCTACAGGGCGTTTATTTCTTCCGGGGTTTGTTAGGAGTTTCTGAATTTTGTCTTGGTTTTTACGGCATGTGGGGTTTCGACTTTCAACTTCAGTGTTTCATTTCAACTGCGGCCTTCTCTTCTCTGACGAGGTTTGCCGGCTTCAGTATTTCAGGCTTGTAACTCTGAAAACGACCAAAGGGAAAAACAGCGAACCGAGGCGAATGAAATTTCAAGATGCCTGCATAAAACTGAACAGGTCTAAAAATTTGCTCTTTTTAAATTTTTATTTCCTTCTTTTCTTGGCTGAAGATCACATGAACGTGTAGGTTACGGGTTTACATATACTCCTTATGTTTCATATTATAAGTCTTTTGATTTTTTTTAGTCAACCTTCTCTAAGTTGTAATTAAGTTTTTAGAGAAATAATAGTAACATTTCCAATATGAAACAAACATTGTATCAAGTTTATTCAATGTTAAATATAATAAAACTAATTTGGTGTTATAGATGTTGCTAGTTTTTTATGTAATATTGATCAAACCTAAATAACATTGACTAAGAAAAAATAGTTTTTCTTTCTCGCCCCCTTGTAGAGAATCAGAAAAGAAATATATTTTCTCAGCATAATCAAACTCTTTCTTGAGGAAAATGAGGTGTGTGCAATTGTAATCTAGGACAGACGAAGGCTAAATTGAGTCGATAAAATGTTTCCAAAAGATAGGCTCTTTCAGATATTTTAACGAGTCTTCGGCGTGCACGTAAGCTCGAACACGACAACCATCCAAGAACACTATTACACATACTATGTAATAGTATGCCCGGGCATAACTCATGCTAAAATCATGTACTCCCCCGTTCCATAATATAAGAGATTTTGAGTTTTTACTTACACTGTTTGACTACTCGTCTTATTTAAAAAATTTATATAAATATAAAAAACGAAAAGTTGTACTTAAAATACTTTGGATAATAAAGTAAGTCAAAAAAAATAAATAATAATTCTAAATTTTTTTGAATAAGATGAGTGGTCAAACAGTACAAGCAAAAACTCAAAATCCCTTGTATTATGAGATGGGAGTATTGGTTTCTTACTTCAGATCTCCTAAACCATAGATGAAGTCTTTGTGCCCATTCTATGCCAGATCAACAAATAAACCTCTAGAAACACCTAGGAGTCTTCCGGGTAGCCCAGCCGATCTGGGTTCGAAGCATCACTCTTTTTAATTATTTGATATTAGGTTATTCCTTAATATTCATGTTTTTTCTCAAATAAACCTCTACTATAAACTTAGTTGTGTGCATCCTAATTATGTAGATGTCAAGAGTATTCTTAGTATAATTGTATCACCTTAAGTAATTGATCGGATTCAATAAAAATTTACATAAACTTAAAAAAAACGAGCTTAGTTCAAGCGATCATATCAGACTTCAGACATCCCCATGTGATGGCCTAAGTTTTAAAAGTAATAGTAGGTGAACTGCCATATTTGAATGGAAGATCCCAAAGAAAATTTGTGCACTCCATTCTATTGCTACAGGAGTTGCAGTAGCCAGTACCACGGTTTGCACTATTGCTACAGGAGCTGCAGTACCAAACAAATGAACAATATCGGAGACAATAGATGAAAGCGATAGGTCTAGACTTCACAACGGCGAGATCACACGTAACGTAACCCAGTAGAGATTAGAAGAGCAGCATTACCAGCATCCGTTTAGATAAGAAGCAAGCAAACAAGTGAGGAAATTTCGCTACAATGACCAAAGAAAAAGAAAATGGCACTACAGTTTACAAATCATATAACTGCACGGCACAACTCTGAATTTACTTGCAAAAGGTCAAAATCTGCCATGTGACCTTGGTCATTGTTACAGATGTTTTTTTTTGTGCTTTATTTTTGGAAGGAATTAAGGAATTGCATTAAACTAAAAATGGTGTTAACTGCAGTGGTTGGAAATTTGTATTTTCAGCAATCTGTTTGAGTTACTCCATTATGCATCTCTGAAGATTTTGTGTTGTTCAGAGCTCGATTCTTTTACCAAATCTGCCCAAAAAAAAAAGTCATATTGCTGTTGATTATCTCATGTGGCCACACACACCTCACCACGGCACCACCCGCCGTTCGCCTTGGCGGCGGCGACGACCAGAGGGAGCATCGCGGTGGCGCAGCCGCGCCGGCTGGGTGTTTGATGAAATGGCGGCGAGGAAGGTTTCTGACGGGAGCGAATTTTAATCGCTCGACATGCCACTCAAATATCTATTAAAAAATTTGAGAAGATATATTAAAATATGATTTATCACCCACAAACATGTAAGTTTAAATTCATCCTCTACATACCGCAACAAAAAAATTAACTATAAATATACATTCACTAGCTGTAGTTTAACTTTTTTTTTTATTATGAGATGTAGAAGTTAAATTTAAACTTGTATTTTTATAGAGTGATATATCACATATTAATAGATCTTCTTAATTTTTTTTATAACTATTTGAGTCACATGCATAAGGATGCCTAATTGGGCTGGGCTATTGTCTGGTCCACACTGATCACCTGAGAAGTTTTACTGGGCCGCAGGCCGCGACGCCGCGTGCTCCCACCGTTCCTCCCTCCGGCGCCGCCCTCATCTTCCCCGCCGCCGCGGCTTCCTCCACTCCCCCCTCCCGCCGCCGTCGCGCATCCTCCTCCCCTCCCCCATCTCCAAAGCGCCGCATCTCCTCCCAATCTCCACCGCATTAGTCGCGGGCTCGTGGCGGCTGAGGCGTCGATGTGGCGGATGAAGGATCGGAAAGCCCCGTGAGTCGGGGTCTCGCCGGCGGAATACCCCGTGAGTTGCCTGCGTGGGATGATTAATCCGATAATTTAGATGGGCATCCCCTGCTACTGCTCTCTCGATTAAGCAACTTAGTTTTTCTCTTCCTCAAAATTTTCAATTATCTTAGATTGATTGATTGGTACAAACGTCAGACTGCATAACCGTGTCCATTTTATCCAGGCTACTGTGATTTCCAACCGGTTTAGAACTTCCTTGAAGTACCTAATTTTACTCTTAAGCAATAGAAAAAAAAATGTTATGCATCAGTGTCAACAAAAAAATGGATTGTTAATAGCAGTTTCAATAGATCGAACTTGCGATTTTTCATCCAACATTTGTAAGTCTGTTGTACGTAGTACCTTAGTAATTGATGTTATACAGATATAATGAATGTGTAGAGCCAGTTGCATTATACAGAATTTTCTTCTTCTGAACTCTATTAAGTAGTCATATCTTTAGATAGGATTCTTCTAAACATAGAAGGGTGTAGTTCATAATGTGATCATGTTGAATTCAAGTTGTGGCATGTTAATTGCTTCTGCATGTTGTCACTAGGTACAGTATATCGCAAGGTTTACTGCTTCTTATAATAGGATGATGAAATGAAGGATTCAGTGGTTTGGCAAAAGTATTGCACGCTAAAGCAAATAGCGTAGTATTGAAAGGTGATCAAATGCTTCTACTCAAAATTACTGCTGTAGTGTTGTATTTTACTACTACCACTTTCTTTTGACCAAATTTAAGTAATGAAGAATCCAGGATTGGTTGACGATTTACTCAAAGTTTATGATAGTATGCCCATCTCTGAATTTTATCTGCTGATTAAAATAACCTTCCATTAGCCAGAAGAGAGGACAACTGTGTTTTTTAGCTAATCTGACGCTATGTTGGCTGGCATAGCTGCTTATGCTGCTGAGTTAATTTTCTGCATAACTGTCAGATTGTATTAGGGATATCAATATGCAGAAAGTTAAGAATGGATTGTTGTTAGCTGCACACAGTGAATTTTTTTTATATCTAATTCAGATTCAGTATGGGAATCATATGATGCCAATTTAACAGTCACTGTACCAAATTGTTTTCTATGTTACTGGTCAAGACCGTGCAGTTTGTAGTTGAAGAAGAATGCTAACAAGTTGGAACCTTGAATAATTGATGCCTAGCTCTGATCGATGAGCTCATGAGATTGTTTTACTGTTGACTTGCAGTTCTGGGCACTTTGTATTTAGTTTGTTTGAACTGCTGCCGATTTTATTTAAATCAAGATATATTTTAACGTCACCTTTCTCGTTTGCTGCTCATTTTGTTTACAAGTCTCGCTAGTCATTTTGTTTCAGATTCATGACTTCATTCTCATGTAAGTTTGTATTGTGCTGTACATTTTCTACAGGTTCATGGTCATGTTTTTATTGTGCAATATATTCCATTATGCTGAATTAAACATAGAAACGCCAGTAAACAGAAAAGAATGATAATGGTAAGAACTTTATGTCAATCAAGATTCAGTAATCTGGGGTGTAGCAGCAAGCACCCCAAATTTCTCTATTTATACCCTGACACAGCCATACAGGTAGAAGTGTTGCTCTGCTACTCAGTAACCAAACAGCATCCTACAAGGTTAAGAAATCCAGGTACATTCTACAAAGCTCTCAAGCAGGCCTTTAGGGAGTAGTTGATTAGATGCGTTGTGTGGCTTCTTGTTCAGAGACAGGAGCTTTGATTGGATTAGATGTGGAGGACTTTGCAGTTATGCAGCTCAATCCATCTCCGGCGGCATCTAAGGTGAGAGCGCGCTTTCTAGTTCAAGAACTGCATGGCTATTCCTATTGGTACATGCACACTAAGTATTTCTTCTTATATGCATGTCAATTCCATTCTGATCGTCAGGCGAGAACCTAAGATAATATGCCATGGTTATGCTAATGGTGCTTCAGAGCTGAATTCCAACGCAAGGAGCTTGTTGAAAGGTGAAATCTGCTACACTGGGAAGAAGAAAGAGAGCATCTCTGTTTCCAGTTCAAACATCGCTGTCTCTTCACAGGGCATTGGATTTAGTTTGGAGCAAAGAACTGGAGAGAAGTGCTTAGCCAATTCCCATTCGAATGTAAAGCTGTGCACTGGAATTGTAAAGCTGGTTATAGATAAATGCTCTTATATTTTTCAGAGTAAAGGGGGCATCTTTGATGGGAACTGCAGATTGCAAGATGTTCTTAAGCTTGGTTTCTGGCTCTCACCAGAGACACTCCGCCCATTTTGGCGTGCTTCAGAGCTGAAGCCTGATGATTTCCTTAACATCTTGATTGGCTTTGGGTCAGATGCCGCAGAAGTGAAGAAGGCAAGATTTTTGTGGAATTTGTACCGGTGGGCTTCGTGGCAGAGCAAGGCATTCCAACATCTTCCAAGGTCGAATGAAATCATGGTGTCAATACTTGCAAATGCTCATATGCTTAGCCAAGCAGAATCATTGCTTCTCTTGTTGGATGACAACAGGGTTTTGGCTGATGCAGATAAACTGTTTAGTCAGGTTATCCAAGCGTATGCAGAAGCTGGCAACCTTGGTAAGTCAATTTCAATTTATGACTCTGCACGGGATAGGTGTCTGATTCCTTCAGGCTCATGCTACCAGGTACTTCTTCATCTACTGATGGAAAGGAGAAAAAATGACTTAGTTTTAAGAGTATATTTGGACATGCTTGGAGCTGGATTAGGTTCTTACACGGAAGGAGATATTCTTGATATTGTTGTCAAGGCTTTAATCAAGAAAGACAAATTTTTGCAAGCTATTGGTATAATTCGGCAGTTAAAGGATTTGAACATTCAAATGAGTAAGGGATCCTTATCAGCTGTCACACAAGAATTTTGCAAGAAGAAGGACATTGGAGATATGATGAATTTCTTAGAAGAGTGGAGGTATCTTCCTGACTTGCTTCTCAGCAATAGAATTATTGCCTCTTTATGTGCAAATATTGGTATTGATGAGGCATGGTTGGTTCTCCAAAGATTGGAGGTCTTAGGGTTTGTGCCAGATGCAACTACTTTTGGAATCTTCATACGTCACAGTTGTAGAGAATTGAAGCTGAAGGCTGCATTCCTATATTTGTCTGAGTGCTTTTCTAGACATATTAACCCTACAGCTTGTGCTTATAATGCTATTATAGGTGGTATTTTTAAGGAGGGGTTATACAGGCATGCAAAGTATGTCTTTGAAGACATGGCTGAAAGAAAAATTATTCCAGAACTGTTAACATACAAGATACTTTTGGCAGGATATTGCAGATATAGGCAGTTTGATGAAATAGAACAAACCTTGAGGACTATGGAAACCAATGGCATAAATGATATCCCGTCTGGAAATTGTGTGCTTTCTAAGGCCTTATCATTCTTGGGGCTAGACCACCTAGGGGTGAAAGTCAAGAGAGATAATGCTGCAGGCTATCCAAAGGCTGAGTTTTTTGATTCAGTAGGTAATGGTCTATATTTGGACACTGATTCCACAAAGTTTGAGGCTTCATTGGTACAGATTATCGATTATGCTCTTTACCCAGATATTAGCTTGAATCTAGTCAGGGCATGTTGGCAAGGTGATGTCGCAAGTGCTCTTGTACTCAAAGATGAAACTTTTCAATGGGGACATGACATTTCTACAGCTAGCTACTCAGAACTATTAAAGGCCTTAAGCGCGATCCCTGCTCGTGCAATGGATGCCATTAACCTTATTGACGAGATGACAGATACACCTGACAAATTTGATGCTCAAAATCTAAATCTGGCTGTCCAAACATTGAGTAGGAATGGGAGGTCAGCTTGTGCAAGGTTGGTTTTGGACAGATTGCTTAGAGACGACTTCCCTGTTAGTCAAGATACCTATACTTATTTGATGATAGGGTTCTGCATAGAAAGGGACATAGCAGGATTTTGGGAATGCTGGAGTCTGGCAACAAAGCA
Source organism: Oryza meridionalis (assembly GCA_000338895.3). Taxonomy (NCBI): domain Eukaryota; kingdom Viridiplantae; phylum Streptophyta; class Magnoliopsida; order Poales; family Poaceae; genus Oryza; species Oryza meridionalis. Next base: position 3,783,423 of record CM002526.2, read on the forward strand.
TGGATGGTCACCTGGTAGCAGGGATTTGATCTCCCTTGTCAGTCACTTGAGCAAATGGGGGGTAGTCGAGGAAGCCTTGGAGTTTATCAGCGTGTTGCTGGACTGTTACCCTAGTTTGTTTTTCAGTGCATACTGCCAACTTCTTGAAGAGTTATGCATGACTGGTTGCACAAGTGTTGGATGTGCAATGCTTGAGGCTCTTATAGAAAAGGGTGTGGCTGTGGATCCTTCGCTAATTTGTAATGTGATGGAGGGGTTTCTAAAGGAGCATAAGATTGCTGAAACAATTGGAATGTATGACATGTTGCTTGACAGAAACAAAGTATTAAATGTGTCCACTTACCAATCTGCATTGTCTTCAGTGGCAAGAATTGATGCAGAACGAGCCATGGATTTGGTACAATCTATGATGAACATGGAATCTACTGATTTCTCAACATGCAGTTCTATCGTGAAGAAATTATTGCAATCAGGAAAAATAGGCCAGGTAATGTCAGTCTTTGAGGAAACAATTTTGGGGAAGAAGTTCAATGCTACCTTTCTAAATTCCTTTCTACAAGCATATTATCGTGTAAAAAATTGGAGAAAGGCAGATGCGGTTCTTTGCATGATGTTAAAGATGCAGAATAGCCTTTCTATTTCTAGCTACCGCTTTCTTGTCCGTAGAATGTGCGAGCAAAGTCGAATTTCCAGTGCATTAAGACTTAAAGAGCTGATCCAAGATAGGGACAAGTCAACAGAACTAATTTTATACAATATTCTGATTTTTTATCTTTTCCGGAGAAGACACATTGTACAGGTTCATAATTTGTTAAAGGATATGAAAAGCAATGGTTTTTCTCCAGACTCCACCACTTATGACTTCCTTGTCAATGGGTTTCACAAGTCTGGAGATGTCGATCATTCAATTAATATGCTTGATGCTTGCATTGCTCAGGGATTAATGCCAAGCAATCGCAGTCTCAGAGTAGTATTGAGTCACCATTGCAAGTTAGGAAACCTTGAGAAATCGCTAGAATTATTTCATCTGATAGAAAGCAACGGATGGAAGCATGGTTTAGTCATTGAGACAACCCTCATTTCAAGTCTTCTCTCATCAGGAAGGTTTTCTGAAGCAACATCTTGTCTGAACAGCATGAACAAAAGAGAGCTGATTGGGTTTGACATACATTTTGATGTCCTAATCAAGGAACTCTGCTTACTGGGAGATGTGGAAATGTCTGTTAGTCTGCTAAATACAATGCTAAAGAAAGGCAAAATTCCGAGTGAAGTTAGCTACAACTCTGTTGTGTACAGGCTATGTATGTTGAAAGAATTTGATCATGCACTTGATTTTCTTGCTGAGATGCAGTTCGCGAACCTAAAACCAAGCGACATGTCCTGCGATGTGCTTATACAGGGCCTTTGTGCCATGGGAAGAACCTGTGATGCTATGAATATTTTGGAAATGTTGACCACCATTGGCTCTTCACCATCCTATCACATGTATAAAGTTGTTTTTGATAACTGTTGCAGGAGTAACAATCTACAGAAGGCTGCAACACTTCTGCATGACATGCAGCAAGCTGGGCTCTCACCCAACTTTGAGATGCACTGGTCTGTTATTAGCAATTTAAGTAGTAATGCTAAGAGGACTACAGGATATGAGAAGCCTATTTTGTCCAACCTTATTTCTTCAACTCAAGTGAACTCCCCGTGAAGTATATATATAATAGGGCAAAAGGCCATTCGGAGCAAAGATATAAGCAATGCTAATGTCTGGTTTTCCAGAAAGCGGTGAACTGACGATTGTCAAGTTGAACTGTAGACATCAGTGGAACTGACAGAACTCCATGAGATCAAGCTAATGCAATTGAATGTTCCATTCACAGCTTAAGGTCATGATAAGGTAATACTACTGTTTATTCTAAAAGTGAAAACAATAATCCCAAACTTTGGCTGTACTCTTATTATTTTTCTAAACAGGATGTACTTTCGATTATCGTTTATGTTGGCGGAGATAATGCTGATATTATATCACTCCATCAAATCAGAGGTGATTCATCCCTGCGACTTTTCTCTTCAATTAGAGCCTGTGTAATCGATTGCTTTCTTGGATAACCCAATATAGAGTGTGCACTCAACTTCTCATTAATTTTTTTTCAATCAGTGTTACTTCTAGTTGTGCTTGCGCAGACACTTCTTCTAGCCATGAAAGACACACTGGAGCTCACTTGAGTTGCCATGAAAGATGCACTGACTCCACACGAGTACAATTTATTATGAAACAAGTAAGCGGAATACAAGAAGTTTAAAATGCTTCAATGTTACAAAACTAGAGACACTGGCGCATTGCCTTATCCTTTTAATATCTAGGATTTTTATGAGCATCTATGGGCGCCAATATTCAAGATATCACATCCACAATCAGACTCTTGGCTTCTATAAACATACATCCAAATTATAGAGCACCAAATTGTGCAATTTGCATCATAAAATTGATGCCTATTCATTGTTGGGCACAGCAGCACCCACACCTCCATCCATGTTATATGAAGCGTTAATATCAGAGTTCTGAAGTTCTGATTCCTCCAAGCCCTTATCTGGTCCAAGATTCTCTAGCTGAACCCCATGCCTTTTCAATGCATCTTTGATCTTATAAATCTGAAATAACAAGATATAGCTTGAAAGAGCTTAAAGGTAATCTGTTCACAAATGGGCTTAGATTACCGGAACTCACAGTTGAAATTGTACAGCTGAAGCTACAGATACGGCCTTCTGCACCTCTGTAAAAGCGGAACATTGGCAATACATGAACATTGAGCCTGCGACACATTTCTTTCTGTTCATTGGAGTTGACCATAAGAAACTGCAGTTCCGGATGCATGCCAGCCAATTGACATACCTTTTGGGACATTACACAAAAAGGTGTTATAACTATTCAAAGTATGAAATGTTCTTTTTCCTTTGTTAATTTATGTTTGAGAAAATTGTTTAATACCATGCTTGTGTTCTTGTACCTTAGGGTGTAGGGCCTTGCAAGCTCCACAACTAGGGGAAAAGAAGTGCACCACGGTGAGCTTATCGCTGGCCAACAGGAGCTGCTTGTCAAAATCTTCTTGTGATTCAATGTTTTTCATGTTGCTGGACTTCATGTTCTTTTCCCACCATTTAGTCTTCATTGGGGTGTGAACAGCCTAACACCACGACAATATATCTCATTGACATCTCTTTTGTGCTTGAGCATGTATTGTTAATGCATATTTGAGGAATGAGACCAACAATTTCATCTTTTGTGCAGATTTTTCAAATACTTTTGGCTGCAGAGAATGTCTTACCAATAATATTCTATAATTTTAAGCATTACTAAACATGGCTGGCGAAGCAACCAAATCTCTTAAAATTAAATGCACTTGACAAAACAGTGACCCTGTTTCCAGAATAGTTGGGTTTTGATTTAGTCATTATTAGGCCAGAAAATGGTACCTGGAGCAAATACAGTGTGTCAGTGACTAGTGCTATGGAACACAAAAAGAGGGTTACCTTGGATTGCGAATGGATTGTGGTGCCCCTTGATATTTGAACAACAAAACAAACAAAATATATTTTATTCTTGAGATTAAATAGCACTTGCAAATTTGCAATCTAAGTTAAAATTTAGCCTGTTGATTTTGAGACCTGCATATTCCTTTTTATTTAACATAACAAGGAAGCATTCTAATTTACTTGTAGAAAAATTCAGATGAACTTCTATGGAAATGCACTGAATATATTTTTACAAAGAAAGCATCTTAGTTTGCGCTTGTCATAGCAAGAATGGTTTTTCTGGAGGTAAGTGTTTTTGTTTGTAATTTAATTAGTTCCAAACAAGTAATGTTCAAGATTTTATACTTTCATAGCGTGTAAAACTTTCTTTTAGTGTATAAGGACAAAGTTTCATATGCATGCTCAATTGCAATGTGGTAAGAAATTACGTTGGTGGAATTTTCTGTTGCAGCTTTGGTGATCTGCCAACCAGTTGAAGCATCCTTTTCTCGGAGCAAGAGGTGCTTTCTGTTGATCAGATTGTGGTTCCGAGCTGGCACCATGAAGGAACCATCAGAACTATTATTCTTGGATCCACGCTGAGATGAACGAGAAATAGCCAAACAGTTCATCAGAGCAGAAGCCATTGCCATCCTTCAACTGAAAAAAGAAAGGATGAAACAGATCAGCACACTCTTGAAATGTTGTGGAAAATGGGAAATTTTTAATAGCTTACATGCCACAACGTATCCGCATGAACTATTCAAGAGCTGGAAATGTTTGTGATGGTGATATGGGAATGGTCCATGGTATGGTATTTATAGCTGAAGAAAATTTTGCTTCAGAAGCAAAGGATACCTCATCCTCCCTAAAACAGAGTCCCTTTTTTTCCTTTTTTTTTTTCTTTTTCAGTTCATGTTCATGAGTTCATTATTCTAAGAAGCAAAGATGATTATCCAAATGAAGATATGGACAGCCAGATTTGTTGTTACCTGCCATCATATCTGGACTAGCTAGGTGCTTTATATACTCAGTTTCCAGTTCTCCAGCAAAAGCTTTGGTGTTTCTTACACTCTCTGCTGATTTCTATCCAAGGCGGCACGGCTTGTGCCATGGACTGGATGAAGCCGATGTGTATCTGGATAAAAAGATTGTCAACATGACTCATCTCTTCTGTAGTGTGTCAATCCTAATGCATTATGTGTTTTGTGAGTCATGGGCAAACTTTTGATCTTAATCTGAATCTACTTTACTCGGATGTGTATCCATGACATGACCGGATTTCTTGTAGGAGTGCCTGATATTGCAGCTATGTGGTGTATTCTACTTGGCTGTGTATATCTAACTGTTGATATAAAGGTCAGATTTTTATCCATTATCTAAAAAAATGTGGTGTATTTTACTTGTCCTCTACTTGCTCTTCATCTGCTTATGTGTATACTCTATCTAGCTATTGGAATTTCAGAATCTGTCACGCGATGAACACGGCCTGTTTGGAACATTCTGCTCGATCTGCGTGCGAATCTATCTGTGTTTTTTACGTTTTACATACTAATACTGACTGATCAAACGAACATATTAAAGGGGTAGTAACACCTGCTAGTCAGAAAATAATACTCTATCCGATTTATATTATATAAATTGTTTTAACTTTTTCTTAGTCAATTTTTTTAAGTTTAACCAAGTTTATATAAAAATTTACTACAGCATTGAATTAGTTTTATTAAAACAATCATTTAATACATTTTAATAATATGTTTGTTTTACATTAGCAATGTTGCTATATTTTTCTACAAACTTATCAAACTTAAAAAAAATGACTATGACAAAAGTTAAAACGATTTATAGTATAAAATGGAGGAGTATTTACAGTATGCAGCTTGATAATTACTGTATTCCTTTTGAAGTAAGAAGATTTAGGTAGGTCTTAATGCTAAAACTGATAATAGAAGAACTTGCATTGAACCCATAATTCCAAAATGGATGAACTAAAATACTTTTCGTCAATAAAAAAAGGAGATCCGCTGGACGAAATCGAGAAAAAGGAATAAGAATCTATTACACCACAACATGGTAAAAAAAAAAGGAAATTACACCCATAGCTATGCCAATTGAAAATCGGATTTACTTACCAGCATACTTGTTCTTTTTTCCCACAGAAACCAGGGACTGGTTTCCCATCAACCTTCCAAGGTTGACATTGTTGCAGAAGTCACAACTAGGACATCTTTTGAGTTTTTCCACCCTTCCACTTATAGATCTTCCACTCACACCATAAGTTGACTACCCCTCGATGGCTCGAAGGGGATAATGTATATATAGTCGTGCAATGTCGGTGGGCATCTTTGTGTTAGACACCATGACATGATATTTTTCGCAGAGCTTATCGCTTGTTGGGTCGACGTGTCGTTTAAGTCATGGCATTTTGTCACACAATGCATATCCTTTTATGCTCTTTGCTCTTTTTCGGCTACAAGGATTGTGTTTTCAAATTAATTAATGCAAAAATCTAGATACAATATATTTTTTTTGCAAGGGAAATTACTAAATAAACAAAACAGCACATTCTTAAAATCGTTTTATCCCACTGAAGAGTTGTATTTAGATTTAGAAGACTTCTTTCTTGAGTGAACAGGGTAGGAGAGATTCCTTAGCTATAGATTATAATTATAGGGGAATAATTACAATAGAGGGCATGGGGAGTAGAGAAAACAAAAAACTGTTAAACTGTAAATGGATTCTCGATTGAGGAATTTAAGATACACAATTGTCTCCAATATAAAAATAAACCATAATATTTGGGCTATGAATTTATTGTATAATAGAAAAATCAAGGACACATGGCTAATGGTCGCTAAGAAAAAAAATTGCAAATATTCTATAGGTTCTCAGAGAGAAAAGGGAAATCATTCAATTTGATTGACTCCAATTACAAAGAATTTCTTTTGATGGCTTAGAAACATATTTAATGATATGCAGTTTGGAAAGAAATAGAAAATAAATACCGGGTACTATGTTTAATTAAAAGGTAAAAAACAAATTTACTACTTGGGGTGTGGATTTACATTGTATTCCTGCACATGAGAAATTTCAAATTCAACAGATACAATTTTAATATTGAACTCTGTCCACTACACAGCAATACAGTACACCGTGCATCTGATAAAAACAGTGATATGCTTTATTATTCATGGTACTCTTTTCTTCTGGGGAGAACTGAAGATCCACCTTTTGGCAAAATAATTCACAGTTTTTATAATGCAATTAGCTGCTACACAGCAATGGCAACTGAGCGTAAGTGCGTAACACTTTAACAAAATTAATAAAGCTCAGAGCAGTTAATATTCTGCAGGCATATCGTGAAGGCCAGTATTGGCTTCAGAATACACAGAAATTGTAACAAAGCAAACTGCTTTTGTTCTTACCCAAGAATAACCATTATATTCTGTAAAAAAAATATGGGAAATTTGGCCATTTCTTTGCAAAGGCAAATGGGCAATTTCGCACAGTTCAGATCCTTGTCCACAATTTGTTTTGATCATTGCAATCCCTTCTTGCAGAACCATCAACTTATGCTTATTTACAACCTATAATATAGGCATTGATGGCAGCATCACTCTTTTGTCGCTCATGTAGCTTTTTTCACTTGCACAAACACAGTGCCATACTCCCATTGTACAAATGATGTGCAAACTGATGTTTGGATGGATTGAAGCTGTTTCACATATTTATAGCCACGATCCATGACTCATTACCTTGTTTATATAATTGAGTTCAGGAAAGGGTTGCAGCTGTACTAAAAAAGGTATCAGAAAATAACACAATGGAGGATCTGTGTAACCACAAGTCATGGCTGCACATCTTCTTGTTACAAATTATTCACCTCTATGTAGCTTTGGCAGCTTGGGCTGATGCTTATCTGCTTGACTAGAAATCCAAACAATAGCCTGTGATGCAACATCTCTGAGTCTGACAAGATTAGACCCATTTCATTAATATATCATCATAAGTACTAGAATTTTTGCCGGGTCCATAAGTACTAGAATTCATTATTCAGGATAGCTTGTTCTTCGCGCACATACATCTGCATCATTTTCTTTCCCATTTCCCATATGTGATATTCAGTTTCTGACCCAGAACAGAGCTTCACAACTGATATCCTCAACCAATGAATCCTTTTCTTTCAGAATGTGATCTCGACTGTCCAAAAGACTGCATTATATCCTTCATACTGCCATCGACAAACGTTTGACCTGCTTCTTTGTTGACACCACTGTCATCCATTAACTTTCTCATTTTCTCTGACCCAAACCATTCTCCAACAGATGCATAGATGTTTGAGAGGAGAACATAATCACCGCTTTCATCATTCCTTGCCTTTAGCAGTTGCCTATTTGCATGTTCAGCCAGTTCGATCTCACCATGAACCCTACAAGCAGAAAGTAGTGTTCTCCAAATGACAGAATTAGGCTCACATTTCATCGTATCAATGAACTCAAATGCTTCTTTTAGTAGCCCAGCACGACCCAGCATGTCCACCATGCAACCGTGGTGCTTGATATTGGGTTCAATCCTGTACTTATGCTGCATCAAGTTGAAGAACTCACGTCCCTTGTCAACCATCCCGCCGTGGCTGCAGGCGATAAGGACAGCAACAAAGGTGATCTCATCTGGCCTGACCTTCCCCTTCAGCATCTTCTCAAACATATCTATGGATTCCAGGACATGCCCATGCAGTGCCAGTCCTCCTACAATTGAGTTCCAAGTTGAGACGTCCTTGTCTCGCATTGACCAGAACACCTCATGTGCACTTTTCATGCTCCCACATTTTGCATACATGTCAATCAGTGCATTTCCTAGAACAACTGGAAACCCATTTCTTGAAAACATATCTGAAAGAGAGGAATGCAGCCTCTGGCCAATGTCCAGATCACCAGAGTCAGCACAAGCTGACAGCAAGCTGAGCATTGTGACAATATCTGGCTTTTCACCCATGCGCTGCATCTGCTCAAACAACTCCAGTGCATGCAAATGCGAGCCACATCTCACATACCCAGAAATCATCGCGTTCCAGGACACGACATCTCGCTCGGGTACCTGGTCGAATAGCTCCCTTGCCAATGCCATATCTCCCCGCTTCACATACGCGGTGATCATCACATTCCAGGACACGAGGTCCTTCACAGGACATTCGTCGAACAGGTCCCGTGCAGTACCAATGTCCCCTCGCCTTGCACACCCCGCGATCATCGCCGACCAAGCCACGGCATCCTCACGAGCTCCGCCATCGAACAGAACAGCCGCAATGCCCAAATCCCCGCAGCTCGCGTGCATGCCGATGAGCGCGTTCTTGACGAACGCGTCGGACTCGCAGCCAGCCTTCACAACGTGGGCGTGCACCTGAGCCCCGGTGTCCCCCGCGCCCATGGCGGTGCAGGCGCGGAGCACGAACGGGAACGTGAGCTTGTCGGGCCTCACGCCGCCACCGCCGCCGCCGCCGCGCCGCAGCATGCGCGCGTACAGGGAGACGGCGTCCCGGGGCGCGGCCGTGTGGGCGGCGCCGCGGATGAGGGTGTTGTACATGAAGCGGTCCGGGCGGGGTATTTGGTGGAACACGAGGTAGGCGTGCGCGATGGCGCCGCGGACCGCGACGGCGGAGGCGAAGAGGAGCTCGCGGAGCTCGGAGGGGTCGGAGAGGAAGCCCCGGAGCACCATCGCCGCGTGCATCTGCTTGATGTGTCGCAGGCTCCGGCACCGCCGCCACGCCGGCGGCTGCCGCCGCTGCGTCCCCGACTTCCGCAACATCTCAGAGTCTCAGTCCACTGGCCTTGTCCACGTCGCCAATGTTTAAATCCAGTCCCATTTGAAACGCATAATTGAACAGTTCTCCATAAAATTTCTCAAACATTCACGTAAAGTTTTGCAAACATGGTGTCATGGTACATTCAAATTCAAACCAGATTACAGGTTTAAAAATTTGCAAACATGGTGACATGGCCTTGTCTGTGCACGTCGCCAATGTTTAAATCCAGTCCCACCATTTGTAGCGCAGAATGGAACAGCTTTCGATAAAATTTCTCAACCATTTAGGTGAAATTCGCACCGTTTCAAGCAGGGTCTAGGACCAACAAATCCTAGAATCAAACATGGTACATTCAAATTTCAAATTCAAACCAGATTACACGGGCTTATTTACTCTACTAGGTAAGCGACGAGGGCGGCGGCCGGCGAGCGGTGGCGGGGGTCAGACGGAGGTGGAGACCCGGACCTTGAGGCCGTGAGCCATGGAGAGGATGGTCATCATCCGGTACTTGACGGGGTGGTCCTCGACGAGGTCGAAGGTGTAGAAGCGGAAGAGGATGGCGAGCGCCATCTTCATCTGGAGGTAGGCGGAGTCCTTGCCGAGGCAGATCCGCGGCCCGGCCTGGAACGCGGTGAACTTGAACGGCGACGCGTTCCGGAACGCGCCGCCGTCGCCGCTGAGCCACCGCTCCGGCCGGAAGCTCGCCGCGTCGGGGCCCCAGTTGTACTCCATCCTCCCCATGGAGTAGGGCACGTACGTCACCATCCCGCCGGCGCGCACCTTGGTGCCGTCGGGGAGCACGTCGTCCTCCACGATCCCCTTGGGGTCCTGCGGCACCGCCGGGTAGAGGCGGAGCGTCTCCGTCACGCACGCGTGCAGGTACACCAGCTTCCCCACCGCGTCGTAGCTCAGCAGCGACGCGAACTGCGCCACGCGCGCCGCGAACGAGCCCTCGGCGTCGGCGTCGGCGAGCGCGACGCCCTCCTCGCGCGCGCGCTCCGCCTCGAACGCGGCCAGCTCGCGCCGGAGCTTGTCGGCGACGGCCGGGTGCGTCATCGCCATGTACGTGAACCACGACAGCGTCGTCGCCGTCGTGTCGCGCCCGGCGATCACGAAGTTGAGCACCACGTCGCGGAGGCTCTTGTCGTCCCCGAAGCTGCCGCTCCCCTCGTCGCCGCCGGCCTCCCCGAGCTCGATGAACCGCGACAGTATGTCGTGCTTGATCTGCTCGCCATTACAAAATCAACCATATCAAGAAACAAAACCTTTTCCGATCTGATCATCGCCATTACCATGTCAGTTCAGTTCTACTGATTCTTTGAGCAAGAGAGGAAGGATCACCTTCTCTTGCTTGCCGCTGGCTCGAGCCTGCAAGATCTCAGCCTTGCGGCGGCGGATCACGCTGTAGGTGAAGTCATCAACCAGCTTCATGCTCTGCTCGAGGAGAGCCTCTGATCCGACGTGCAAGAACTTCTTCAGACGCCACAGAGGATCGATGAACCGCAGCGTGACGATGATGTTGGCAGCGTCGAATGCCTGGGCAAAGCTGTTCTCCGGGAGATCAGGTGACAGCGTCCCGATCTCAACCCCAAACCCGACCTTGCAGATCGAGTCCAGTGTCATCCTCATGAACAATTCCTGGATTTTGGTTAGTTCTTGCATCAGAATTCTGAACAATTTGGTTTCTCAAGAAATGTTTAGGTATTAGGCAAGGCATTCAGTTGGTTACCTGCATGTCTACAACTCTGCCTGCCTTGCATGCTTGGCTCAGAATGCTTGATAGCTTCAGGGAGTACTCCCTGAACACCACAGTGCTGAAATCTCTCAAGTTCTTGGAGGCAAACTCGAAGCTCGCCGTCTTCCTTTGCTTCCTCCACATCTCACCGTCGGCGTTGAATATGCCATCACCGAGCAGCACATCCATGTAAGACCTATACACTTCACCCTGCATATTTTCAGACTTGTTGTGTCAGTGTTAGTACTGTGCAAGGCACATCTTACAGTACACTGAAGATCCTATGGTTCTTTTACCTTGGGGTAATTGGTGAAGTTGGTCTTGAGGACATGCTCGACGTTCACCGGGTCGGCAATGTAGGTGTAGGAGGTGAACGGCATGTCGACGGTCACCGTCCTGTCCTTCGACAAGTACTCGACAAGCCAGTCATGCATCCTGTGGTAGTTCTTCAGTTGCTCCACTGTTGCGCCGATGATAGGCCATGATCTTGGCCCTTTCTGGTTCCTCAGGCTCCACTTGTGGACCAAGATCCATGAGAGGACAACAAGGAAGATAGCTATGAGTTTGTGGATTCCTGCTACTGGGAAGAATGATGTCACTGACATTGCATGAGCTTCCTCCATGGGGCTCTTCATGAAGGGTTCAGTCTACAAGAGATGCTATGTAGCATTTTGGATGGCATAGTTAGGTGATATATTGGGCACTGATGCTACCAACCTTGAGACAATCTTTGTGTGACCAAGAATTAAGATTGTCTCATTCATATGGTGTCCCTAACCTAACACCCTTAGGAGTTGGATCTTAGCTTTAGTTTTCTTTTTGTGATCTGTCCACCTAGAAAAGAATCGTTACTCATGTAAACACAAAATGAATGCTACACTATTTTTTTTCCCTGCTCAGCCAAGTTCGTTGTTTTGTTCAGATAACTGAAGCGTTTGCAGCAACTAAAGGTATGCCACCTTCTAATATCAGAACCATATCCATCTGAATTCTGTTAAATTGTCACCAACTGAAACCAGGCTTACCATTTTCTGTCGATATTGTCTAGTCTTTGATGACAATTAAAATGAAATGGGGTATCCTCAAAAGAAATATAAATTGTGAACCCAAAGTAGTTGGTTTCTACTTCATCTGAATAGGCTATTTTAATGAAGAGAAAATCCAAGAAATGCCATTGACAAACACCCAAATCTAAGAAATGCTATCGACGAGTACAAGTTCCATAAAGTGCTATTGTAGAAGCGATTTTGTCCCAGAAATCAGTTGCCATCTAGTTAAAACATTCTCACATAAACAAACAATATAAAATACTATTGCCAAGATATATCCAATGCTCTGCATCTCTAAAGCTTCTAGTTATTGACAACTAATTTCTTTTCCAGTCAATACAAATAAGCCATCTATGAAAGATTTGAGAAATTGCAGGGCACAATTCTACAGAAAATTAAAGAACATCACTTGAAAAGGAAGATTTTTTCTATAGAACTTATCCTTTGTGATGTAACAACAAATACTCGAATGAATTGAGAAATAACCAATGTCAACACTGAAACAAATCTGAAACCAAGATCAGAAGAGCATGAAAATAGTGCTCTTATGGATTGACCTTGATTCTTGCCCACACTCTTATTACAACCTTCGAGCAAACCGGAGCATTTGCTGAATAAATCTCTCATCTGTTACTGAAGATACTAGGTAACTAAATAAACAATCAATCAAGAGAATCAAAATCTAGAGGCATTTGTTACTGTCAGCATCCAATGTAAGTCTGAAGAGAGCTCTCATTGCCTGCCTCTTCACTACCTTGCCATAGGTAGCCCTCCCAATCCTCACCACCTTGTCTTCCACCTCGAGCCGATTGCCGCAGCCGTTGCCATTGTCGGCACCCCTCAGCATTGCCCTCAGCACGCTCTCGTTCCCGCCGATTGCGCCGGCGACGCTCTCTGCGACGGCGGCCTCGCCGGGGACGCGCCTCCCCCACTTCCTCACCAGCTTGTCGGAGTCGAACAGCGCGGAGTACGCGCTCCAGAACGACGCGCGCAAGAACGCCTTCCTCCTCTCCTTCACCATGGACTTCCTCATCTTCTCCTCCAGCCTCACCACCAGTGCTCCCATGTCTCCTCCTCGGCCATTGACCAATTCGTTCTCAAGTTTTGTGAGCTCTTGCCCAACAATGGCGTCGCCGGCTTCGAACCTGCACCGATCGCATTGGCATTCGAAGCCCCACGCTCTCGCTGCCTCCCTGCGCTTGCTCACCGGGGTGAGCACGTCGAAGTAGGCGAATGTGATTTCCTCCCCGGCTTTGATGTCCCTTGACGCGTGGACAATGGTGTGGTCGCCGACGTGGGTGCGCCGGGCGTTGGGGTGGCACGAGTGGTTGATGAACGCCGGCAAGATCCACAGCCCGACGCCGCAGTTGACGACGCCATTGCTGCCGAGCAGATTGGCGGATGGCGCTGCGTCCTCGGTCAAGCAATTGACGTCGAGCACTTTCAAGATCTTGTCCACATCAAGAGATGCCTTCGGCACCATGGCCGTGCTGTCATCGAGCTCCTCCGTTTCTTGCTTGAAATGTGCCATGTCCGGGATGGGGAGCTCGTCTTCTGGCTCCTCGCCGGTGGAGAGGGTGTAGATGAGAGACGCCGTCCTCGGGCACTTCTCGGCGGCGTCGAGCACCTTGTCGACGAGGTCCTTCCACACCACCATCTTCTCGCCGCTATCGGCCGCGTCCGGAAGTACTCCCCTTCCGATCGCCACCGCCTTGGAGATCACCAGAGTAGCTCCCGCCTCGATGTTCTTCACCGCGAACACCCCTCGGCCGCCGTGCGCGGACCGGCGCACCTCCACCGCCCCGACGTGCTCCGCGAGGTCCGGGCACTTCCCGGAGAACCCGGCGAGCACCCACTCCGACAGATCCACCGCGCCGCTCCTCGCCTGCGCATCCAGGCGCTTACACTGCTCGACCATCTCCCGCACCTCGTCGGTGCCGCTCACGGCGAGCGCCGCGCGGAAGCACTCGGCAGAGCGCGCGTACCGGCCGAGGCCGCGCAGGACCGCGCCCTTGGAGAGCAGCGCCCCGGCGTGTGCCGGGTCGGCCGCCAGCGCGGCGTCGCAGTCGGAGAGAGCGCCGGGGGCGTCGCCGAGGCGGGCGCGGGCGTCGGCGCGGTGGGCGAGGGTGGAGCAGAGGACGCGGCGGTCTTTGCAGGCGGCGGCGGCGTCGAACGCCTCGATGATGAGGGAGCACACGGCGACGTACTCCGTCCAGTTCTCCTTGAGCAGCAGCTGCGTCGCGCGGCTGCGCAGCTGCTGCAGCGAGTCGTCGTCGAGGCCGGGCGTCGCCATGGCTGGGCGGCGGCGTGAGAATGTGAGATTTGGCTTGGAAGGTGTTCGAGGCTTCGAGCTGGGGAGTGGTGGTGCGCCGCGGGGCGGCAATGTCGGAGGTGTTTGTTTGGTTCGGTTTCGAAAGCTCGCGGCTTTACAGCGTAACGGTCGGATCTGATTTCTGAATAGTTTTTTGAACGAAACTATTCTGAAATAATGAAACTCACTGGAGTGAGTGCAGTAGCAACGGCTCTGAGCTGTCACACACTCACGGCAGTACTCCGTAATATAGACGTCATAATGGTCATCTTGTACCAAAAAAAAAATGTACAGGTTATATTGGAATAAAAAATATATGTATTGGTCATCTTGTACTGCACATTGCAAATATGCAATGGACTTGTGCTCGGTAGAGAAGAAGTGAGAAATGAAATAAATCTAGGGACTATTGCGGTTTGCTTGGGAATTGCAAAGTACGAATATATAAACTTATTACTATGAAATCAAAAGAAAATGATTTATAAGATTTTATACAACCTTACATACAAGTAGTAGTAACCAGGAAGAAAAATAGGAGAACATCAAGGGGTAATATTTTTCAATACAGTCATTTTGCCTTCACAGTTCATGTGATATTCCCCCTGGCCTTTGAATTTCCATTTACCATTGATGAGTAATGGTAATAAAAACGCATAGACCAGACTGCATTTTGCCAAATCTTACTTTGAATTTGCAGGAACCTAGGCACTCACAGTTCAGAGAGTTTCTGAGCTTTGGCTTTGTGTTAATGAATTGCTGTTTTTCCCTATATTTGAAAAAGAAAAGAAAAGAAAAAGGAACTGTACTTTCCGTATTGAGGGTTCGAAGACGTATAGTTGCACTCTCCGCTTTCAGGTTCCAGTCTCGCGCCATCCTATCCACCCGATTAAAACTGGACGGTCAGATCAGCAAGTCTTCCCGCTCTCTAGCCTTGCACTCGCGCACTAACCCTTCTCCCCCGTAACCCCACGGGAAGGCGATCCATGGCGGCGGCGGCGGGTTGGCTCCGGCGAGCGGCGGCGGCGGCGGTGGCGCCTCGCCTGCCTTCAGGCCTTCCGATACTACCTACTCCTCCTCCAGCTCCTCTCACTGAGGCCCAATCGCTCGTGCTCCCGGGCATAGGCGCCGCCGTCGCCGGCGGCATGGACCTCATGGCCGTCCCCAAGAAAAAGGTCTCCTAGCTTCTCCCCCACTGTTTCTCGTGGTTTGTTTTGTTACCTGCGTTTTCATCGTCTGGTCGTGGTGATCTCTGTCGATGGTGCGATATGGCGCACCACTGCACCGTGCCCGGTGGAGTGCACTCTAGGTGTTCGTTGGATTGCCTTGAGAGTAGAAAGGTATTATGACCTATCGAAATGTCCTAACGGTGGAACACGGGGTGATAGTGCACACAGAATATTGCCTCTTTTTTTTGTCGATCCATTGCTTGGTAGGTTAGTGATAGATGTTCTGTGTTTTGAGCCCATTCCATTTGGAGCATAATGTCTGCGAGGTGTGGTCTTAGGGGTATGCTTGTTTAAGCTATCTTTGCAACTATGGCAAACAATATTGTTCTCATGAAATTCAGTTCCACTTATAACTGTGACGAAGGCTGAGTTTGTTCTTTCAATGTCTAAAAAACTCTTTAGTTGTAGAGTGTAAACTGAAAGATGTTGCCAAGACTAGTGGTAAGTTTTAACTTTTGTTTGTAATTAGCAATCCACAAGTTGTCTGTTATGTGAGTGGATTTGGCAGATAAGTCAATACATGTGTAACTCATCATGATGATATGCAAATGTGATAACTCAGGAAAAATCAGAAAACAAAGATAACCGAGCAAGTAGTCAGAAAATGTCTGGTTGAAGGCATAAATTTCTTGTCGCATTTGATATTTGAGCATTCGCAGTTATCTATATGTAAATAGCGATAGTCTTGCGGTGGGATCAATTAATTCTAACTACTAGCATAGTTACTTTTGAATATGCACTTTTTATGTGCTCTGTTGAAGCATGTGCTTCATCTCGTCAGTTGCTTTTTGAGATTTGAGAATTATTATTTGTTTGTTTCATGTTCCATGGTTGTTGCTTCTTGAATGTTGCAGGTCTCAAAATACAAGAAGAGTTTGAGGAATGGACCAAAAGCATTGAAGCCGGTTCCAGTGATTGTCCGTTGCAGGTAATTTTGAAGCTGAAAAAAGCATGCTTATTAGTTATTCTGATTTGTTCTGCTATGTCTAAAGACATCTTATTATTAATAAATATCGTATTTTATTATGTAACAGCATACTTGATTCTGATTGTTTCACTACCCATGTGGACAATTATTAGACTGTTCAGATTGTTGTCTAGCGATACCCTCACTCTTTACAATCTAGAATGTAATAGTATCAATAGCCACCAGCTTAGGTTTTAGTGGAGCCCAAAGTGCAGACACCTAAGAAAACATGCTATGTGATCTAACATCACAAATGCTGTAGAACATTTTGGCGTGCATCAGTTCTTCCCATATGATTCAGAAATCGTGTGTCTCATTTCAGTTTCCGGATTTGTCATCATTTGCTCATTGTTGTTGTTTGTTCCATGAAATTTATTTACATAATTGTTCTGGAGCACCTTTCCATTGTGCTGACGCAGAAAATTGTTCATCTTGAATGGCATGTTGCAAAGTTTATATAACCTGGTATCCTTTTTTGTGCCTGTCAGGTGCTGTGGCCGAGTGAAGCTGCCCCACTTCTACTGCTGCAGTGGAGAAAAAGGGAACCCCGGCGACTCAAGCTCATAAACTTGTTCTGTTTCTTCCCAAGTTCAGTCTGCACTCAGCGCATCAAGCATTGTCTGAACATCATTCCACCATGAACGTTTTCAGATCTCATTTTGTGTTCGGCCGCTGTTCTGTTCTCAAGCTTTTTAATCAGTGTACACACTTTAACCCAGCTTGGATTTCAAAACTCCCCTTGTCAAAAACTCAAATGCCACTCGACATGAATGGATGCATTCTGTCTGAGACAAGAACCAAATGTGTGCATGTGCCTTGCGAGAAGAAAGAAACAAACGCCTCATCTTTTCGCTTATGCTTATATTTATCAGCCAAAATTTGTATTTTCAACTTTAAATTTAGAATTGATTTTGAGGTTTTTTCATCAAAGTTTATTTTTCAGCATTTACTTTTAGATAGCTAAGAACACGTATATAAAAGTTTTATTTACAAATTATTTTTCGTTTACAAATATATCGTTTCGCTTATTCCCTGGTAGAGCCGAAAAGTGTAACAATCCAGCAGCACGGACAGGGGCGAAGCTAGCATCAAATAAGAGGGGGGTGCACTACCATTGAGAATCTAGAAAATTTCAGTAAAACACTACACATTCTAGTGTTTTTAAGTGAGAAATTAGAAATTTGGGGGTTCATGTACACCCCCAACATAGTATAGCTTCGCCACTGGGCACGGAAGGTGGGCGAGGAAGACTGGAAGAGAGATGCCAGTTCGAGATCCGGATGCTCTTTCATTTTCGTGCCGTTTCCGGTGCGGTGCAGGTGCAAAAATGCAATGCAATGCAACCACACGCGCGCAGTGGTGGTGCGGGTTTGGTAGAGGACGAAACCGCGGGTCGTTGGCTTGGCTGGCTCGCCTCAGAGCCGCCACCAACCAACCAACCAAAAACGCGACGAAATTCGCTGGCCCCCCGCTGCGATTTCTGTGGACCGGCTGCGGCTTGGGTGCAGCAGCGAGCAGATAACGAGGCGAAGCGGAGCCAGATTTCCCTCTCCTCTCCTCCTCCTCCCTTCTCGTACGCGACGCCTAGCCGCCACCGCTTCACCAAATCAAAAGCTCTCGCTGCTCCTCGAGAGGGAGTTGGTGGAGAGAGAGAGAGATGGCGTCGCCGTCGTCGTCGTCGTCGCTGTGCTCGACCTTCGCCTCGCCGCGGGTCGCCTCCCTCGGCCGCCGCCTCGCCTTCTCCTCGCCCAGGTTAGTTGCCCGTGCCCCCCACACCGCTCGCTTCCTAGATTGCGCCCTCTTCTTCGCTGGTATGCGCCGGCGTCGCGGTTGCGGCCGACCCGATCTTTGCGAGCTCTCGCGCTGTGCGTGTTACGTCCACATGGTTAGGGGTGGTTAGGCTTCGGGTACCTCCCGGATTTGGGCAAAACTCCATTCCTGAACGCCGGATAGCATGTCAGAGTTGAAACCTTCTGGGACTGGATGGGTTCATGAGCTTTGAGCTGCCGGCGCAGGTTCAACGAGCTAGTACTGATGCTATTTCTTCGAACTGCTCTCAAGCTGCACCAGTTGACTCCGAGGACGCCAGCCATGGCGTTTCTTAGAACCTTTACTGTTGCTATGATGCTATCTGTTATTTGTGTTTTGTAAGTGATGTATATATTGCCTAGTCATGATAAAACATGACAACAAAAGGTACAAATGCTGGTTAAACTTAAAATCACATGTTGAGGACTTCACTGCTTTCTTATCTTGGATTCTTGGTTAAGTGCTGTGATCTTAAGGTTCTCATTCTGTTTTTCCCTTGATGCTTTGCAGGAAAGCATTCCGAGTGAGGGCATCATCCAGGGTTGACAAGTTCTCGAAGAATGACATCATTGTGTCCCCTTCCATTCTTTCTGCAAACTTTTCCAAGCTTGGCGAGCAGGTCTGTAAAGATTCTAGCCTCCATCAAACCACCATGACATGGAAATATATGTAGGAGGATCATTTAGGCTACTATATATTGGAATAATAGATCGATATCATGAGACAAAGAATAGGTTGATAATATATTATGTGAATAATATTACCAGGTAAAAGCTGTGGAGGTGGCAGGATGTGACTGGATTCATGTTGATGTCATGGATGGACGTTTTGTGCCAAATATCACAATCGGACCTTTGGTTGTTGATGCTCTGCGGCCAGTCACTGATCTTCCATTGGATGTGCATCTGGTACTTCTTGAGAAGCCTTACTGAAATTTTAGGTATTTATGTGCTGTAATTTTGCTTTCACCCTTGCTAATTTGGCAGTTTGTTATCTTATTTATTGCAGATGATTGTGGAACCTGAGCAACGAGTTCCAGATTTTATCAAGGCAGGTGCTGATATTGTTAGCGTTCACTGTGAGCAATCGTCAACCATCCATCTACACCGAACAGTCAATCAGGTAAAGATTGGCATCTTTTACTAGTTAATATTTTAGATAGCTTATCCTCGCTCTTTCAGTCATTCATGAATTAGCATACCACTGTAGAAGTGTGGATTCCTCTCCAAATTGAATCAGTATTTTGTTTTATGAGTTTTACTGGTATGTGACCGGGAGGAAACTGGACTTTCACTAGTCTCCTGTCAAAGGATCATACTGTAATATACTTGTATACTGTACTTTAGGACTACTTACCAAATTGTTTCTTGGATCCTTTATATACTAGATAATGGTTATCGTTTGCTCCTTGAGCTAACCATTTCCTTGACATGGTGATCGGGACTGCAATAAGTTGATTTCTTACCTGTCTAATTCTAGTTCAACTTGAGATATACTCCATATTCATTTTTGGCAGTAATTGCATTTTTATTCTAAGGATAAAAATCTAAAAGTGACGTAGTGGTCTCACATTTTTTCAGATTAAAAGTCTTGGAGCAAAGGCTGGAGTTGTTTTGAATCCTGCAACCCCTCTCACTGCGATAGATTATGTACTTGATGGTAAGACTATTCTTACTCCAATATGGATTGATGTCCAAATTCTACTTGGTAGTCGTATGAATTGTGTTATTATTTTCAATGTATCAATCCTGATATTAGTTGTTAAGTGTGACGGGTTGATGTTGAAGGAGCACACATGACATGTTTAGATTATGTTTGTAATTTTGTGAATTAGACAAGTCACTCCTGTTATTTAGTTACCTATTGCAGTTTTTATAAGCATAGCCATAATGCAATTTTAGTTGAGTCAAAACTGTGCTATTTCTGGTGAAAATTTGATGAGTCTTGACTGCATTCCAATCTTGACTTTCTTGACTATCCTGCCTGTAGTCAATTCGTTTCCTTGGATTAAGCATAATTATTAACAGCACTCACAGTAGAAATTTACATGTCTTTCTCACCGTACGACACGTTCATCAATAGCCCAGCAGGCATATACTCCGACAACTGACAAGCTACTACATTTGTCTGCGCAGTTGTTGATCTAGTATTGATTATGTCGGTGAATCCTGGGTTTGGTGGGCAGAGCTTTATTGAAAGCCAAGTGAAGAAGATTGCAGAGTTGAGAAGATTATGTGCAGAGAAGGTATATCCTCATTTCCTGCATGTATTCTCACTGAGCCGGTGCTCTAAGCGTGCATTTCATTCTTTTAATAGGGAGTAAACCCTTGGATTGAGGTTGATGGTGGAGTTGGTCCCAAAAACGCCTACAAGGTCACCTGATTTCTAGCTTTCTGTTACTGTTATTTTTTTCACTACTGAATACCAATAACAGTTTTGGACTAGAATTATGGTTCAGTTGGGTGTTAATTTATTGTTTCATTGAATAACAGGTCATTGAAGCTGGGGCCAACGCCATTGTTGCTGGTTCAGCCGTTTTCGGGGCTCCAGACTATGCAGAAGGCATGGCTTCTTTTCAGTGACATACACATTCAATCATCAAACACTAAGTTCTTAAGCATGAATTTCTGACATAGTTTACTAACAGATGGTAATATGCTTATGTTTTTCCTCTTGCAATTTTGCAGCTATCAAGGGAATCAAGACCAGCCAAAAACCTGTGGCTGTACCAGCATGAGGATCCTAAAATAGTATGCTGTGTACGTTGTTTTTGTTTACCAGTACCGCGGTTTGTACAGATATGTGCCAAGCTGTACGTTATATTGGAGAAATTGATGAAGAAAACGTGGAGGACGACCGTTTTTCTCACTGTCCGCGAAGATGTATTACATATTCTCAGTGTCATGTGATACTACCGTGCTCACGAAATTGTTCATAATAAATATCGTTCTTTAGCAAATCCTATAATGATTTACACTTCCAGCATTTGAAACTTATTCACAAATATACGCATTTTTATTGTACTACTTTTTGCCCCAGCCACTCCTCATCCAATTCGCCCATTTAATGAGAGGTATTATAGTATTTTTCATTCACCATTAATCTCCAAAATCCAAAATTGCTCATATTTTTGGAAAACAAATAAACAATTGAATTTGTGGATATTAAGAATACATGTGACACGTCCGATACTGAACAGAAAAATGCCTTCATTACATTTTGGTGGACCAAGCACAATAACAAACATATGCTCCGCAGTGGAGTATTGGAGCATTGAAAATACAGTACTACCACAATGGTCAGGGGGCAAAAAAAAAATCAACACTTGCGAATTTTTTTTCATAGAAAAGCATGTATTTTGCTTTGGCTATCATCATGAATTAATTGATTGTCATGAACACGAACAGTAAACAACCAGCCCAATTTACATGCTTTAGAAGGGCATTCATATTCTGCATTCGGCAAGTGAAAAATGAATCAATCAATCGCAAAGCGAAAAGGCTGACCTATACAACAGATCAGGAAAACCGGTTAAACGATCAAGATGGACTCTGCCTGCTGTGCTGCTGGCTTCAGTCCACTGCACGTCGCCATAATAACTTGGCTCGGTGAGGTTACAACTTGACTTGACGCTCACCTTACACTGATTGCATCCTTGGTTCGGCTGCAAAATCTTGAATTGGCCAGGCATTCGTTTGGGTTAGCATAAAAGTAGTCCTCTTCTTTTGGCTTATTTTCAAGTTTCTGCCGACAGGACGGTTGAACTACACGATTTCTATGAGTTTCCTGGACAGAAGATGCAAAATTGTTCCAAGAGATTGTCTTATTGTTGTACAGATCTATAAATCCAACCAATTTCTGTCGGTCTAGTAGCACACTTCTCCTGAAACCCAGGAACCTGAGAGATTGAAATGCCAATAAAAAACTAATGACCACAACATATATCTGATTGCACGACAACTTTTGGCTACATGATCAAATCGTACTGAACTGAACAAGAAGTTTGATTTTCATAAAGAGGAAATCTGGCTGTGTCCATACCTCCGGTGACCTTCAACAAGTTTTGCCATGTTACCATCATAAGTAGGGATGAAAATATCACTGGCTGTGGATACAATGAAGTCAAGTGCAGCCATCTGAGAAGAATGGTTCTGGAATTGTCGTAGAGCTTCCAAGTCTAGCAGCATCTCCTTTCTTACCTGAAAGATATTCAACACTGTTTATATAGCGAAGTGAGTGAACATTTAGGCAATGAAGTGATATCCCAAAACATGTAAAACAGTGTTGGCAGACAGATAGGGAAAAAAACACATGCATTGAAATTTATGAAAACTGTACTACAATTATTACCAGTTACCATAACACATGGAAAAGGCAAAAAATTTGGCAGCATTTTGACTACAATATCGCACTTACAAGTTTTGGAAATGCAGCTTGTAATGGTTCTAATCTTTTTTCTCCCCCATAAATTTCACCGGCAGCGATGTATATGAGAGTGTCCTTCTGAAATCCCAGAGCTTTCAGAATAAAAGATGTCTCCTCAGGTGTAAGTGGGCATAGCCCTTGCAATCTCTTAGCTTCTGAATCAATTTCCTTTTCTCTCCACCATGGATAAGCATATCTGTTTGAGAGAAAAAGTTGGCCTCAGTTGCTTGTGGCTTGTACTTTTCTTACACAGAAAACATTGAGACACTTATCTTAGAGACACAGAGGTGCAATTGTGTGTCCATACTCAGCACTCAAGAATAAGATAGAAATTGACTAATTTGACAATATTAAGAATAAATGGGTATTTTTCCTTTTCATGTCATTGAAATGAATCCACCATAAAAAGGAGAGAAAAACTAGGTATGAAAATGACGATTTAATAGACTCAGAGTGATGTTTTATAAACTCAAATAATCACCAAAAAGGTAAAACGAGAATGTTACATAGAATTGTAGAAGACTGTTACACATAGTATCTATGACATGAACATGCATTTCTAGACGAGTTAAGGGGGTATAGATAACATCATTAAACTATTACCCCTTTCATTTTAAATAGATGTTGTTTTGAATTGTGTGTAGTCAATGACATTATTAGGTACATAGCGAAGGAAAAAAAAAAGGTCCAAATCGTCATAGTTCTAATATTTTTAGTGAATATATGACTAGAAAAAGTAATGGTCAAAGGTGCATATTCGAACCATGCAAGTGCCCTATAAACGACATAAGAAAAATACAAAACCATGGAGAGTGAGTGAGAGAAAGAGAGAGAGTGTGTGTTTTGGTTGAATAGGGGATGGTGTTTACCTCCTACTACAACAAACGACATAAGAAAAAACGGAGGGAGCAATGGAGTGTGATATTTCCTCTTATATGCAAGGAACTACTTGGGTCAATATCTGAAAGGCTACATTTTGGTATTTATTAAGTATATATAAGAGCACAAGATGGCTTTTGACCTCATTCTTTTGAGCTCTTCAGCTTCTTCTTGAGAAAGACCGTGATTGCAACCAGAAAAGGCCAGCATGTCCATCTCATAGCGTAAATGCAAGGCCACAAATGATCCCTTGGCCTGAAGTTTCTGCACCAGTTTATTCCCCAAGGCCTCAATTTGAGGGGTGAACTTCAGTGCATGAAAATTAACACGGCACCTAAGTAGTTGAAGCTGTGTACTGATACCATTGTTTGCTAACCGAGCATCCGTCTTGTTAAAATGGATGACACTATATTTGCTGAATAATGGTAAGATCTGCATAGATAAGATACCATGAAGAGTATATAATATATAGTAAGCATGTGTCAAGCAAGATATATGTACAAACCTGATGCAAGTAATATTTTTCATCAGACCAGCTCACAGGTGGCATATTAAGTATATTGTTTGAATCCTCTGGACCAAACCTCTTCGGAAGCTGTTTAACAATGTGCACTTCATCTCTTAATGTGTCAATGAAATGTTTAACATCAAATATATCTTCAAAATTGCTGCAAAGTATTGCAAAAATATCGCACATTTCAGATATTAACATGGTAGGTCCGGTACATAACCTATCCTACAAAATGAAAAATACCTTTGATCAGCCCAGAATGACCTCTTGTCTAGTTCTGGGACAACCATTGTAAGGTTTAGCAAGCGAGCAACCGCCACCATGTCACATATCTGGAATACATGGTTTCAAAATAACAGAAGTATAAAAAAGTGAGAGACAATATAATACTGAGCAGCAAAACTAACTCAAGTAAACAAAAAAAAAAAAACAACTGACCTCTGAACGCATCTGATTCAGACCCCCATTGCAAGATACCTTCAGATAACCATTACTCTTATAGACTCCTAAAAACAAAAATTCAAGTTAAAACTGATTTGCCCAAGTGATGATTAATGCTGCTTCTTAGGTAAACATTCAAAAAAATGAGGATGTCAATCAGCTAGTGCATCCATTTATGTTCTGCCGTGACTTCTAGAGTGAAAACCATTTTTCTCATCAATCGCAACTGTACTTGAAGCAACCGCTCGTACAACTTCACTAACTTACTATCAATTTGGGAAAGGGCAATAACAAGTTCATCCACATTTGAATCCAATACACTTCCATTTCTACAATTCTACTCATCCCTACAGAATGCCACCAAATCCATACACATCAAAATTCAAAACTGAACAAAACTTAAATCAAACTCCGCGAAGAAATAACTAAACAAATAAACAAATAAATAAGACACGGAGGAGATCACGCACTTCGAGGCGGAAGCGCGGTGGGCGGAGGCGAGGGCTCCGCGTCGCCGGCGAGGCCGAACAAGGCGAGGAGGCGTCCGACGGCGACGAGCTGCCCGACGAAGGCCCACAGCAGCACGGCGCCGCACCCCGCCAGGAGCCAAACCCTAGGCCTCGACCTCGCCATTCACCGCCCCCTCCTCCTCCTCCTCCTGATCCCCGCCACCGGCATTGGCAGCCGCGGCAGCAGCTCCTCCTCCTCCGCCTCCTGGTTCGAGAAGGTTCCAGAAGATTCGGGAGGGGCCTAGCTGCGATTTTTTTTTCCGTTTGTCGTAGATGGGCTAGTGCCGTTGTGGGGAGGGAGGATTGGGGGGCGAGAGCGTGTGTGCGCGCCGCCGCCGTTTGTGTGTTGGCTTTGGTTTTTGGTAAAGGATCTGCTTGTCTAGTTGTCTTTCGTACGAGCGGCGGCGATTAGTCTAGTGGTGGTCAGGAGGAATCCACACATGAGACATTCCAGACATCTTTAGGGTCCAGCATGTTTATTTGTTTAGTGGAGTTGAATAAAAGCCATATTTGGCACTGCCACTTGGAATATCAAATCTATAGGCTCTTTCAGAACGTAGTATTCTCAAAACAAACAAAAATAGAAAAAAGAATACATGATTGAAATGCCCTAGCAATTTAAATTCTATGGATTGTAAAAGTGTTGAAAAATACAGGAATGATTGTTTCTATGGAGCAGGAACAACACAACAATCGTAAGAGATATACACAAAGGAGTTTTGTTTTCAAAGAAGTTGAACCTTATATCAAAATTCCTCTGATATTCATATGTTTTGAGCCAATCCAAAGGAATTTCATAGAATGTTTAGATGAATCAGAACCACATATGAAAAAAAATCCATAAAATTAAGTTCCTTTGAAATTCCTTAAAAACTCTTTGTTTCAAAGGAGCACTATTTAAGTAAATAGAGGGCAACTTAGCATGGTGAGAAGTGTGAGGATTCATAAATTAGAAGATAGCGAGCTGCAATAGCTAATGAAAAAATGGAGTACACTCGGTTGGTTACACACCATAGTTACTCCCCCGTCTAAAAAAAAATCTAGGAGGGGTCCGAACTAGTCCAGATTCATTGTACTAGAGGCATGTTCAGATTGTAGCCAAAATAAACCTTACCAAATTTTGGCAATATTACAAAAATTTTAGCAGGATTTCTTATGTATTTACCAAATTTAGCAACAAACTAGACGTATACAACTTTTTTTGGCAACTTTGCCAAAGAAAAATGATATGGTTGAAAATGATAACAATCTAAACAGCCCCTAGGAGAAGTCACATCCCCTTCTAAGTTAAGTTTTTTTTTAGGACGGAGGGAGTATGATTCCTGTTTTTCTTATTTGATGTAATATAGTCATACTGTCAAACTTTTCAAATTTTGACCAACTATATATTTTGCTAGATTTGTGTTACGGGGATTATGTCATTGGATTAATATTATGACATTTACCAAATTTTAATATGATACTTAAAAAATAATGGCCAAAGTTGTACTCCTATATTAGATTTTAAAAAAAACTTCAAAGGAAAAGGAATGGAAGTGGTTATATTCACTAATAGAAAGACTCAAATGTCACTAGGCTCCTCACATTAGCAACTTATTGACTAAACTTCGTTAACTATTAAGTCGAATGTATAAAACTTGCAGTTTTGGTTTATAAATGTTTCAGTCTGAAGTTCTGAATGTCTGATGCTAACCGCCTACCTTAACCATTTGTGTGGAAATTTTCAGCGATTGTTGAGCACTTCATCAGTTCAACAGTTCAAAGCTCTGAACCGATGGAGCGCAGCCAGACTCCGCGATGACGCCGCCGTCGCCGTCGCCGTCGATCTCGCCAGGTGATCTCGCATCCTTCGCCGGCAAGTGCTCGGCGAAGCGCGGCCTCCGCCTCCTCCACGGCGCCCTCCTCCGCCGCCGCCACCTCCTCCCGGCCGCCGACGCCGTCGCGGCACTCGCCAAGCTCCTCCGCTTCGCCGCCGTCTCACCCGCGGGCGACCTCCGCCATGCCGCCGCGTTGCTCTCCCTCCACCTCCCGTTCCTCTCCTCGGCCTCCTCCCACCTCGCCTTCTTCTACAACACCCTCATGCGCGGCCTCGCCGCGTCCTCCTCGCCCGCCGCCGCCATCGAGCTCTTCGCCGCGATGCGCCGCGCGGGCGCCGCCCCCGACGCCTTCACCTTCACGTTCGCCCTCAAGTCTTGCTCGCGATGCGTGTCTCAGCGGCGGTTACCTTCCGACCTCCACGCCCAGGCGATCAAACATGGCTGCCTTGGCGCGGGCAGCTCTCACGTGCATGTCCACAACGCGCTGCTTCACGCCTACTCGTCTCGGGCTGCTGTTGGCGACGCACGCAGGGTGTTCGACGAAATGCCTGCTCGGGATGTGGTCTCCTTCTCAGGGCTGCTGACCCTGCACCTCAAGGCCAACGATTTGGATGCCGCACGCATGGTGTTCGATCAGATGCCTCATCGGGATGTTGTTTCTTGGACTGCCATGATATCTGCGTATGCCCGGGCGCGGCGTCCGCGGGAGGCCTTGGCATTGTTTGATGCAATGCCGGTGCAGCCAGATGAAGTGACCATGCTGAGCGTTGTGTCAGCATGCACTGCACTCGGGGACCTTGCAACTGGGGAGCGTGTGTGTCAGTATGTTGATTCCAATGGCTTCGGGTGGATGGTGTCACTCCGTAATGCACTCATGGACATGTATGCCAAGTGTGGGAGCCTCACTGAAGCACGCAATTTGTTTGATGGCATGGCCGTGAGGAGCTTGGCATCTTGGAATACACTTATCTCAGCATATGCATCGCATGGTGATGTGGAGAGCACAGTTGCTTTGTTTCATCGGATGCTGGCTGACGGCAAATCTGTGAAGCCTGATGGGATGACACTGCTTGCAGTTCTCACCGCATATGCACACAAGGGCTTTGTTGAGGAGGGGCGTGCCATGTTCAATGCCATCTTGAGTGGCAACTATGGTAAAGTGGACCTCACCATTGAGCACTATGGATGCATGGTGGATTTGCTTGGTCGGGCTGGGCAACTTGAGGAAGCATACAGAATGATAGAACAAATGCCAATTCCGAGCAATTGTGTGGTCTGGGGTGCTTTGCTTGGTGCATGCCGGACACATGGGGATATCAACATGGCAGAGCGGGCAGTCCAGAAGCTAAGGAGCCTGAACCCGGAGGAGGGTGGGTACTACATTTTGCTCAGCGACATGTACGCTGCTTCTGGACGAACAACAGAGGCCATGGAGATCAGACGGATCATGAATCAGGCCGGGGCCCAAAAAACTACAGGCCAGAGCAGCTGGAGCACACCCTGTCTGCCTCAGCCGTAATTTTCCCAAGGCTGCATTTCACCTGCTTTTGCCCTTTGGATCACTAGCATAATCAGGTATTGTCTCTTACTGCAGGCCCCCTGTTTGATGAACTGTGAAAGTGTGAATCCTGAATCTGAACTGTACAGGTGCTGTATGCTAATGTGCTATACTTGCTATCCTACAAAAGTGGGCCAGAAACGCAACAATCATTGTGGAGGGAATTGTTTTTTGAACAAATTGTGGAGGGGAAAGATTTCGTCATGGCTCTTTAAGAATTCAGCTCCCCATGTATGCTATTAACTTATCCTTTCAAAGTTCATATGGCAAATTTGAGTCAGTGGGTATTTATTTGCAGTTGAGTTATTGGGACAGTGGCCTCGGCATGTAGTAACAGTCTATGTGACAGTTCTCTCCACAATTGCCGATTCCTTGGGTCGACAGTACATAGTACTACTTAGCGTCTTGGTTATGTCAACATATTATGGTTTGGAAAAAGGGGTTTTCTTTGGCACTGTAAGCATTTCATCATATTTTTCATGTTTACTTGATTCTTCGAAATATTCTTACCTGAATTCCTTGTGGTAGATTTTCAGTTTAATTTGGTAACATGTCAATTATGCAACCTCTTAGATTCAAACTTGTCAGTCTGTCACCTCTGGAGACAGCATAGCAGTCATTTCATGTTACATAGGACTATAACACCACATGGGGCTGATGTCTTATTATCTGTCAAAATCTATTAATGAATTTCATTAAATTACAGTTGTCATTATTTGAGTTTTAGTACCATTTTCTGCATAAAATTATCCAGGGAACCTTTACACCTTTTCTGAACATAGGAAAACTTGCACTTGTACTATGGAATGCAAAGCTTTGAAAAACTGTTACATGTAAACCTTTTTTTGTTCTATGGGGATTGTACTGACGTTTTGTAGCATTGTGATATCCACTTAAAACCAGTATAATATTTAGCAATGTGCATGGTTGTAAATCTTCTTTGAATGGATTTTTCTATTCAAGTTCATTCTTAGGAATTGACTGGCCTTATTGTTCAAGTGAATTTGCTACTCACCATTGTTCTCACTCTGTCACTGTTGTAGTAAAACATGTTCGATTACCAAGGCCTACATTTAGAATGGACAAAATAAAACCGCTTGCTCATATGGGTATATATACCAGTCCTCTCTGTTCTTTGTAAAATCTGAGTGTTAATTGGGACTCCATATTGCATATTATCAATTGATCACTATATTAAGTATATTCTTGTTGAGCTACTTTTGTGTCTTGGCAGGCTCTTCGTAAGTTGCATGATAATGTGCACAAGGGCGCCTATCTTAACATATTGATAGGAGCTCAGGTACAGGATCAGCATGTTGAAGCTGAACCAGACGGCTCAGTCCAGAGAATCAGTTGTTGATGAAGCTGTGCCCACGGCCACGGCTCAAAACAGGTATGAGAAGTTCAGCTTCAGCACAGTATGCTAACTTACCTCCTGCCTGGACAGTAATCAATACATGAATAAATATGCACAATTAACGAGAGAGAAGAAAAGGTTTGAATCATGTCGAGAGTGAAGAAGTATTGCTCCATAGCAGATTCTGGCTCGATATCTTCTGTGAAACTTGAATTAACTTGCATGCTCTCCAAGAAACTGATGCATCACAGTAACACACAGCCACCAATTCACATGTTTCCAGTTCATTTTTCATCAATACACTCTACTATCCTATCTACAGAAAGGCATCTCTACCTCTAACAATTTGCTGCTGCTATCTTGGCAGGAACCCGTACTGCGAGACCGGAACCTCGAACGCCATCATCTTCTCCCCTCGAGCAAACCCGTTGCGGTCGTAGGACGAGATCTCGGTGATGTCCAGCTCCTTGCACGCCCTGATGAGCTCCTCCCCGACCCTCCCAGCTGCCTCCTGTCGCAACAAAGCCAGCCAGCTCAAGATGTCAATACGAATGAGCAGTTTATGTCTAATTACTAGGTGAAATTCGTGGAGGAACGGAGTGGGCGGCGTACCACCGCGCCGCAGGGCGGGTCGCCGCAGATGGCCTTCTGCAGCGTGCTGCCGTAGAAGAGGATCTTCTTGTTGTGGTCGTCGACGAGCATGGCGTAGAGCTGCCTGTTGGAGCAGAACACGGACAGCCTCGGCTTCGTCGCCGTGCCATTGAACTGCAGCGCCGGCGTCAAGAACCGGTACATGTGAGCAGAAGGGCAATTGGTTTGTGCTGCATGGTGAGCCAGATTGGAACGAGCCGTACCTTCTTCTGCAGCCTGCGGTTCCTGACCTTGGGGTTCTCCTTCCTCGCGCCGTGCCTCGCCGTGGCCTCGATCCTCGGGTACGCGCGCCGGCGCCCGACTACGCCGCCGTCGCCGCCACCGCCGCCTGCGGGAGCCGGAGTAAATAACTGCACGCGAGGTGCGGCGCGCGGTGGGAACGCGAAGCCACGCCCGGAGCCTGGCGAGCTGGGAGGGCGGCGGCGCGCCGGGCGCGGCGAGAATGGCAGCCGGGTTGCCGCGCGGAGCGATGCCATGGGGAGACCTGGCTAGCTGCTTGGGGCGGGCAATCCGTCGAGCAGGTGCGGCGCGGAATCCCGGTGGGAGCGCTACAGTGCCGAGATTAGGATTTAGGAATGAGATTTGTCCTCACTTCTGGGGCCCCACCTGTCACCTGACAGGTAATACAAGGCTTAAGCAAGGGTGTAATCGCAAAATTCCCCCTCGACTAAACGCCAGGTCAGGTTTGTTCTTTCCGTATCCATCTTGTGCTCTCATCTCACCATCCAAACCTCGATTAATTTCAAACCCCCGTCAAAAACTACTCACGTAGTACAACGACAAGCCAACCCGCTGCAAAGCTTTGCCCACCATTTCCTTCCACACCCGCCCAAAGCTGAGCAACGCACGCGCGCGCGCATGGAGGGGCAGTGGGGGCGGTGGCGGCTCGCCGCAGCAGCAGCCGCCTCCTCCTCGGGGGACCAGATCGCGGCGGCGTGGGCGGTGGTGCGGGCGCGGGCGGTGGCGCCGGTGCTGCAGTTCGCGGTGTGGGCGTGCATGGCGATGTCGGTGATGCTGGTGCTGGAGGTGGCCTACATGAGCCTCGTCAGCCTCGTTGCCGTCAAGCTGCTGCGGCGGGTGCCGGAGCGGAGGTACAAGTGGGAGCCCATTACCACTGGGAGCGGCGGCGACGGCGATGGCGAAGACGAGGAGGCGGCGACGGGCGGGAGGGAGGCGGCGTTCCCGATGGTGCTCGTGCAGATCCCCATGTACAATGAGAAGGAGGTGAGGTGTTGGAGCTCTCCCTTTCCCCCCCTTTCACTGCTGAATTTCGTGATCGATCAGTGTACGATCCGCTTCGGAATCGGAAGCGTGCATCCAAATCTCCCATCGATGGTTGGACAGGCTTGTTTAATGCTTTAGCGCTTTTTCACTTTCACATGTGACATTTTGCGAGGCATTGCTTCAGCTCTCGTTCTTGTAATCCGCAATGCATTGCTTCGTAGCTCTCGCTGTTGTTAATCTCTTCTAATTGTGTGGCGCATTTGCGCTGATATTTTAGTCTTTTGTTTTAGAATTTGTTCTTCTGAGCCTCTGAATCAGCCGCTGGAATAATGGCTCGTGGGACCCTGTCTGTGCTCAGATCACTAGGACTTAGTTACATGTGGGGTTTTGTTTTATCAATATAGCGACATAGCGTGCCCGCTAGATGCTACCGGATGAGGGCCCACATTGCGGGCCTTGCAAAGCAAACCAGGTTGCAGAACTGTTTGTAGTTCAGCAATATCCAGGAGCTAACTAATCAAGAAAATTATTGTTAAGGGCAATTTACAATCGCCATCTAATGGGTTTAGCATTCTGTCTATTTGGTGGAGATGTTAACTAAGACTGGGCGTTGAATGTCAGTTGTTTTTGTCTGACAAGCATCTAAGTAATGTTTCAAAGAATTTGGCAATTTGCTAATTGGTTTCGAGCATGTGAAAATGTGATGCATATGTCATTCTTGTGCAGGTGTACAAGCTCTCTATCGGAGCTGCATGTGCTCTCACGTGGCCTCCGGACCGTATTATAATCCAAGTCTTGGATGATTCCACTGATCCGGCCATTAAGGTAAGTTAAACTTCTGCATACATGCTTAGTTTTCTCCTTTGCTCGAGTCAAGTATTTTCAGAAGTCATGCATGGCAAATTGGCAGTGCAAAAGGCTTAGATGAAGAGACGGTCCATGCAATGTTCATGTCAAACAAGTAGCTAGTTCCTCATAGTTCTTGTTGCTTCCTTTTATGGTTTACGTTTTTGAGTGGTGGAAAGTGCAGAAGGATGGCTCATAATTCTGTGGATTAACCAAGTACACCCCACATATTTCTGTGAGTTGACCACGCAGAATAAAAGGGTTGATGATCTTAGTGTGACCTGTATTTTGCCTATCTTAGATATATAGTACATGCCCAAAATTATTTTCCCTAGATACTCAATTACTGGTCTACTCATGATTGCTAGACATGTAACACAACACAGAGTAGTTGACATAGCTACCACTTGTAGACCTTTATTTAACCATAATATCCTAAACTGAGGTCATTGACAGGATAACCACAGCATCATACCACTTGCAAATTAATAACAATACAAATGCGTGATGAAGTTAAACATGCTAAAATACTGGGGTTCACAAAGCTTGTACTTACTATTATTTATTTGCAATGATATAGTTTGATAATTCAGCTTGACAATAGAAATTGCAGCTGTAAGCTGATCCCATCATGTGAAGTACTGGATAATCTATGTTCAACATTGCGCATGTTAATTACTGCAGTTATTTCCTATGCGGTAACCAAGGAGGTTCTTTCTCTTTTTATAAAATAAAAGAATTCGTCGTTCTGCTTAATAATTGCAGCTGTGCATTGAGTGCATTATGTGAATCAAAGTAGTTCAACATGACATCATGAAGTTTTACTTCATGCGCTATAAGATTACTGATTGTAAATGAAAAGTTTACAGTAAGAGCATTGCTGTATTGTATGAATGTAGGGTGGCCTAATATAACTTTCAGGTAGATGAAGATTGATCAAGTGTACCTATGTACTTCACTGCTTAGAAATCCACAATCCATCATTATTTTCTATTTAGAGTTAGAGCTTAAAATAGGATTTTTGTTTCTTTACTTAGATTTTGGTCAAATGCAGGATCTAGTGGAGCTTGAGTGCAAGGATTGGGCGAGAAAAGAAATTAACATAAAGTATGAAATCAGAGATAACAGGAAGGGATACAAAGCAGGAGCCTTGAAGAAGGGCATGGAACATATCTATACCCAACAGTGCGATTTTGTTGCCATTTTCGATGCAGATTTCCAACCTGAATCTGATTTCCTTCTAAAAACAATACCATTTCTTGTGCATAACCCAAAGATTGGTCTGGTTCAGACACGTTGGGAGTTTGGTAAGCAAGTATTTTCATTGTTTCACTCCAACCTTGTGAGGGTAGTCAAATTAAACAGGGGTGCTTCAGTTGTTGGTCTGATAGTCCGATTTATGTTTCTGTTGAATTGGTCACTCAACTGTTATATGTACTGTTTGTCTACTAAACTCTCAGATCATGTTCATCAAGTAGACTGAACTATGAAGAGCTTATAGCACTAAATGAAAATAAAAGGAAGTTTATCGGAAAAAAGCGCACATCCAAATACATGTTGCACCGTTTTAAGTTATTAAAAGTAAATTTGGTCGGGTCCCAGAAAGCCCATAATTTGGATATAGCTGTTAATGCTCTGACGCAATTTGTTCAAGTTTTCAATGGGTAATGTGGTGTCATTTGGTTATTTTAAGTGAGAATTTTTGTTCATTCTGATTACAGGCTGTTCTGCCCTGGCCTTTGCTGGGCAATTTTGCAGTGAACTATGATGTTTGCCTTATGACAAGGATACAGAAGATGTCACTGGACTATCATTTCAAAGTAGAGCAGGAATCAGGCTCATCTATGCACTCATTCTTTGGGTTCAACGGTAAGATCCAATATCAGAACTACTTACGTGAACTCATCATGCCTGGTCCTAACATCTCTGATCTGCCTACAGGTACTGCTGGTGTGTGGCGGGTGTCAGCTATTAACGAAGCAGGAGGTTGGAAGGATCGCACAACTGTGGAAGACATGGACTTGGCTGTACGGGCAAGCCTCAAGGGATGGCAATTCCTGTATGTTGGTGATATAAGGGTATGTATTTGTGAGGGTTGTATATGTGCCTTCGGCTGACCCAGCAAAAAGGGTTGTATATGTTGATCCTTTAATAAGCATATATGAATATTTTACCCTGTTTTAAAAATGAATCTTGAGCAGGTTAAGAGTGAACTCCCAAGTACCTTCAAAGCCTACCGACATCAGCAGCATAGATGGACTTGTGGTGCTGCCAACCTCTTCAGAAAAATGGCAACGGAAATTGCCAAAAACAAGGCAAGCCTTCTTCAATATGACAGAATGGAACATGTTACAGGATTGTCATGCAATAAGTTTCTTTACCCGATTATATGTGATTCAGGGCGTATCTGTATGGAAAAAATTTCATCTACTCTACAGCTTTTTCTTCGTAAGGAGGGTCGTCGCTCCCATCCTGACCTTCCTGTTCTACTGTGTTGTGATTCCGCTGTCTGTCATGGTCCCTGAAGTCAGCATTCCTGTCTGGGGGATGGTCTACATTCCCACTGCCATTACCATCATGAACGCCATCAGAAATCCAGGGTAAGAATGAATTCTTCCTGCAGAGAACGTCTCTCAATCTGCCCATCAATTTTCCAAGATTACAGATTTTATCTAATATATACCAGGTCTCTCCATCTGATGCCTTTTTGGATTCTATTCGAGAATGTCATGGCCATGCACCGGATGCGTGCAGCTCTAACCGGCTTGCTCGAGACCATGAATGTCAATCAGTGGGTGGTTACTGAAAAGGTTGGTGATCATGTGAAGGACAAGCTTGAAGTCCCTCTTCTTGAACCATTGAAGCCAACAGACTGCGTCGAGAGGTAAAAAAAAAATTACTTACGATCATATACCAGTTACCCTCTGATATAGAGCAGTGAAAAACTGAAAATCCATGCCTGAAACTACATGTCTGTCTGATTTTCACCCTTGCAGGATTTACATTCCTGAGCTCATGGTCGCGTTCTACCTCCTGGTATGCGCGTCTTACGATTTGGTGCTCGGGGCCAAGCACTACTACCTGTACATCTACCTCCAGGCATTTGCTTTCATTGCTCTGGGATTCGGTTTCGCTGGGACATCTACCCCCTGTTCATAGCACAGCAATACATCATCTTCACTTCCAAACGATCCATTCTTCCCCAATTCATGATTGCATCCTGTAACTACAAGCAATTCTTTTGTAAATGAAAAACAGGACAAGCTCTCACCACAAAAATCTCACCTGTAAACATTCCAGTTTTACCATTGTTGTATGCATTTTCTACAGCCCCTGCAGTGCAGGTGAGCTTGATGTGTAGATCTGAGGTATGGGCCTGGACCAGAGCCCATCAGGCCTAATCACAGGTCATGTGAACTTGTGAATGCATAATGCAAAGAACCCATCACCCATCTATGGCTAGTTTCTTTACACATCGCTGTCTTCCAACTGAACAGAAGCAAACTAAAGCTGGAAGACCAGGCAAGAACTCCCAAACCTTTTGCTTTCATGCCAGAAAAAAATCTAACTCCAGTTGTTGGTCTATATACGCTTGGATTGGATTTCTCTATTCTATTTCTTTTCTTTTCTTTTTGCGGTTTCGATTTCTATACTTTGTTAGTTAGATCGCAGCTGTCTACTTGTTACAATCGCCACTTGTTCTTGCGATGCTAACTTTTCTGCAGAGGCTTTCGTCTTTCCACAGATGCCTGTGATGTAAGTGACCCTCTCGTTCTTTTCCTTAGCCATTCTTTTCTCTTGTCCCACGAGAGCACAAGATAATGGGAGAAAAAGGCCGACCAATTGGGGCCTGGACGTGACCTTCATTTGTCACGGCTTGTGAGGTACAGTGCCA
This sequence comes from Oryza meridionalis, assembly GCA_000338895.3. Classification (NCBI taxonomy): domain Eukaryota; kingdom Viridiplantae; phylum Streptophyta; class Magnoliopsida; order Poales; family Poaceae; genus Oryza; species Oryza meridionalis. Next base: position 3,819,940 of record CM002526.2, read on the forward strand.
CTGACAAGTAGCTCAATCTAAAAGTCATCTTTTATTTTGTTGCACGTATCATCGATATGAAACACTCATTCATCCTCTGTTCCTTACACGTGTATTGGGCCTATGTGAAATTTTGCCAGTTAGGATAATCTTTTGTATTAAGGTGCTCCAATCGACCTTGGAAGTTTGTTACTTCCAAAAATCTCGGGTTTGGTACCAAAAGTTCCCCGTCAACGCTTGACACGTAGGAATCAAAATATGAGGCAATCCCACGTATGCTAACTGACCGACCAAACTAAGTTTATCTCTTTTTTTTTCCAAAATAATGTATAAGGACAATCCTAACCCTCCACCTAGGATGGAGTCTATGGCATTAACTACATTGACATGTAGTACTTTTAGCTTATGTGGCACTATATTAATTAAGAGAGAGTGAAGAGAGGAAGAAACTGGGTCTCATGCGATGAAGAATAAATATGATCGGTAGAGAAGAGAGATGATGTATTTATTAATGGCCCACTTTAAGAAACCATGGGTTGTAGAGTGTAGTTTCTATTGTGATGTTTTATTGGCATAGCACCATAGACACTGCTTATGGACACTATAAGTCCCAACCCTCTACCTAGGATGGTGTCTATGGCATTAACTACATTGTCATGTAGTACTTTTAGCTTATGTGGCACCATATTAATTAAGAGAGAGAGAGAGAGTGGAGAGAGGAAGAAGCTAGGTCTCATGCAAGACACAGCTTCAACACGAAAACCTATGTACTAGACACTATCAAGTTTTGCATTGGGAGAGAATAGTATCTTCATAATAGATGAAGAATAAATATGATTGGTAGAGAAGAGATGATGTATTTATTAATGGCCCACTTTAAGAAACCATGGGTTATAGAGTGTATTTTCTGTTGTGATGTCTTACTGATATGGCACCACAGACACTACTTATGGACACTATGGGTTGGAACTGCCCTAAACATACGTCTCTATACGCACTCACATGCTTACCCCCACCTATACCTATATGAACACATCGAGAGAGACTAGACCATCACCTAGTTATTAACCACTGGAAAAAAAATAGATGTGAGATACGAGCACCCATCACCTCGTGCTTCGATGAACAATTTCCATCACAAGAACATGCTCAGATTGATGATATTTTCAACCATAATATTATTTGGTAAAATTAATAATTACGTAGCCACATTTAGTTTATTATCAAATATTGGCAATGTGTATAAAATTTTGACAATATTATAAGCCAATCATACCAAAATTTTGGCAATGTTATCAATATGACAACATTAAGTTTTTGATACTTTCTCTTTGGTGCATTTCTTTTATGGAGGAACTTTGACGCAATTTATGAAGAGCATATATAATGAGTAGGATAACATCTACTTCCTCCGTTTCACAATGTAAGTCATTCTAGCATTTCCCTGGTACTGAATCTAAATAAATATATATGTCTAGATTCATTAATATCAATATGAATGTGGGAAATGCTAGAATGACTTACATTGTGAAAAGAAAGGAATACCTTCTTAGGCGCACACGCTTCACAGTATTAACAAAAGATATATGGTTGATTTTACATGTAAGATTCACTAATAAGACAAATAAATAAATAGCCATTGCAATACTGTCTAACATAAAGAGAAAGGGACATATTTTTCATGAAAACTATGAAATTTCACAGGAATACAACAGGTTCATATAATCAGTGAAACAGAATAATGGCTTACTTTCAATAGAAACACAACTTTCAACTTTGAAAATTCCGCTTTCAACCAGACAACTTTCAGTTAAAATTAAAAAGATAGGCACCTAAAGTCTATTTATCCTGAAAAATGAGGTGCGGGCATGACTAACTATGACGCGCTAGCCATTGTTAACATGCATGGCATAGGTCACCGTGGGCATGGCTAATAATGTAAGTGTGATAAGGTGCAATGGTAAGTATGAAACCAAAGGTGCACTAATTCCATCATGTAAACGTATGCAATCTAATTTCCAAAGGAAAACATTACGACCAAAATTTTCTAGCCAATGACCAACATGAACTCCTAATGAAATTAACTGACCTTCCTTCCAAGCAGCAGCATTTTTTAAGTTTGAACACAGGAATAGACAAAGCGAAAACTAGCACCTGGGTTGCCAACTATGGTCTTTGTTAGTTCCCAAAAATAAAAACTTTTCACCCATCACATCGAATGCTTGGACACATATATAAAATATTAAATGTGGAAAAAAAAACCAATTACACAGTTTGCGTGTAAAATACGAGACGAATCTTTTAAGTCTAATTGCGCCATGATTTGACATGTGGTGCTACAATAAACATTTGCTAATTATGGATTAATTAGGCTTAATAAATTCATCTCGCAGTTTTCTAGTGGAATCTGTAATTTGTTTTGTTATTGGACTATGTTTAATACTTCAAATGTGTGTTTGTAAATCCGATGTGACAACCAAATCTAAAAATTTTTTCCAACTAAACAAGGCCTACGGAGCATAGCTATTCTCAAAAGGTATTTCGAAATGGGCACAGCAGGGAACTATCAAAATGCACTTTACAAGTCAACCAAACAAGCGTATACAACAAAAACAACGCACACGAGCGGTTCACACAAGAGCACGTATAGCGGCACAAAGATAAATCCAGGAAGACTAGGCCTAACTCAGCAGAGTCAGATTGTACTGCACCACTCAATTTAAGTAAACTTCGGTCAATTTTCTGTTCTTATTTTTTGCTACCAAACAGAAAAACAATAAAAGGGTAGGGTGCTTATTGGAGGGTTTAATATTTCGTTTTCAGCATTTTGTATTGGGGGTGCCGATATACGGAAATTTCAATCCAAAAGTATTTGAATTTTCTAACAAAATTTGGTTGAATTTGAACAAAATATTGCCAAATTCACCAAAAATGAAAAAAAATTAAAAATTCCAGCCCAAATAGTATCATATGGTGGGGGTGGGGGGGGGGGGTCCTACTGAGCCAAAATTTTAAACCCTGGTTTACTATACGATAGCCCTGATCTCATAACGGAGATACTCCCTCGTTCTATATTATAAGTCTGTGTTTGGCAGCCTGTGTTCTCAACACATATCCCTCGTGTTCCGCGCGCATGCTTTTCAGACTGCTAAACGGTGCGTTATTTAAAAAAACTTCTATACGAAAGCTGCTTTAAAACATCATATTAATCTATTTTTTAAAAAAAATAACTAATACTTAATTAATCACGTGCTAATGGACTGCTCCGTTTTACGTGCACAAGAGATTTGTCCCAACTCGTAGGAATGAAGACAGCCTAAGTTGTTTTAGTTTGATCTTACCTAAAAAGATTTATAACATGTGAGTACATAACGGAGGGAGTAAATTTGCTTTTGATCTTTTTTTCCCCTTAAAGGATTATAAATATTAGCCCATTATTTCCTGTAATTAGTCATACCTTGGGTTTAAATGATAAAGTTAGGATAAATAAAGCCTGACCTGGAAATATTAGCCCATTATTTCCAGTAATTAGTCATACCTTGGGTTTAAATGATAAAGTTAGGATAAATAAAGCCTGACCTGGAGATTAACAGAAATCTGAGTTGGAGCAAACTGGCACCCACTCTGGCATCCATAGGAGATGTTTGGCAGCTTGTTGTACAGTTGAAGTGGAAAATAGTACGCTATAACTGGAATATGTTCGATAGCCACGAAAATTAGCTTATTACTAAACTGAACAGTTAGTATGAAAAGACATACTAGACTTTCGTTAGCTAAAAAGTGCAATCATCCCAGGATGGAGCTACATATATAGACATCAGGATAACACGTCTCCATGGTCCATGCATCCCAACATGCATGTTTGTCTGAAGTATACTTCAGTATTGAACTTAACATAGAACATTTAGGATGTATTAATAGCTCCAGTCGCAGGTAAACTTTCACCTGAAACAAAGAATCTCTGTCTGATACTAATAATTAGCCTAACTAGGATTAATGAGAACTCAGTATAGTCAGTGCAACAATAACAATCAAGTTGCAAATATTGACAACCACATCACGATCAAATTGTCCTTCCCCTGAAGGCACAAATCAAAGCCTGAATACACGCAAAGAATGAAAAGAAACCAGCTGAGATAATGCCACTGCAAGCTGAAAGACATTACCAACAGTCCAACACTGTCATTTTCTTTATCTGCCAGCCTGAGGAGAGGGAGCTACACCGTCTTCAGACACTCAGAGCCACATAATAAAAGATGGACGAATTTTAGCAAACCTCCGTCCCACTATCATTGTTTTGAGTTTTTGTTTGTAACGTCTAACCATTCGTCTTATTCAAAATATTATGAAATTGTTATTTATTTTATTTGTGACTTGCTTTATTATTAAAAGTATTTTAAGTATGATTTATCCTTTTATATTTGTACTAATTCTTTAAATAAGATAAATGGTCAAACGTTGTAAGTAAAAAGTCAAAACGATATCTGATAAATGGTTAAACGTTGTAACTAAAAAGTCAAAACGATATCTAATTCGGGACCGAGGGAGTACTAGCATGCCCCCCCCCCCCCCCATAGTGTTGTTTTAGAGCCTATAAATTTCCCATGCTTCAAGCCGAAAAGAAAATAGCTGTAGCTTATGTGGAAAGAAAAATAAACCCAAACTCTCTCTTTTTCTTTAATAGTAGAGCACAACTTGGGAGGTCCTCACTAAAGTCTCAAACTAGCTAAGAGCAGCGGTTTTCTTTTTTTAAAAAAAGGAGAATTTTTAGAGGAATTTTGTAGGATTGGATTAATTATTGTAAAAAGCATGTGAATTTCGTGCATTCGAAGCAAGCCTTCAGTTTCCTGGTGGTCCAATATAATACCTAGATAAGGTGTATGTAGTGAATTTATTCCTAGGAGAATGTTAAACCAAATTGGTCCTCGGAAAAAAAAAAGAATGATCATCTTAAAGTGTGAACTCCAAATATGCCCTAAACTTGCGACATAAGCTGAGTTTCAGTCGTATCACTAATTCACTATAGCCCAATCACGACATATTATCATCTACCAAAAGGAATTCCCATAACCGAATCGCTGATCATGCTAGACAAACACTCCGATGACCAAAAGACTTCCAGCCAAGCGTTTTTCACACAGCAGAAAAAAAAAACACTTGCTACTCATTACTCACAGATCCAAAAATGAAAAATGAAATAAAGAAAGAACAAAAATAAAAAGAAGAAAAGAAAAGGAGGAGCATATCATAGGTGTGCATGTCAGCAATGAAGGATTTGATTGCCAAGTAAGGCGGGTTGAGAGGGAGAGATGGTGGAGAGAATCAAAAAACCGCACCCCTGCGGCCACAAATCCATCTTGTGGCTCTCCACCCTCCTCCGTGGGCCCCACCACCTCCACCCCCCCTCCCTCCCTCCTTAAAACTATCCCCAATCCCATCGCCTCGCTTGTGCGAATGAAAAGATTTCAAGAAATCCAACCAAAAATCTCGCGCTCTCCTCTCCTCTCCTCCTCCTCCGTATGAACTCGTCGGCGTTGGCGTTGGCCTGTCGCCTCCGGGAGTAGTGCAGGCGGCGGCGGGGAAATCCGAAACGGAGTTTGTTCGTTTTGGAGCGGAGCGGGTGTGTCGTCGAGATGGGGGAGTGCAAGGTGGGAGGAGGAGGCGGAGACTGCTTGATCAAGTTGTTCGGGAAGACGATCCCCGTGCCGGAGCCCGGCGCCTGCGCCGCCGGCGATGTTGATAAGGTTGGTTTGTTTTCTGCGATCCTTTTTGTGTTTTGTTTTGAGGGCTTGAGAATTCAAGCGATGTACTATGTTGTGATCTGGTGATGTGGCGATCGGAATCAGCGGTCAGTTCGGGATAATTCGATTGGTTTGTTTTGCTTGGAGAATGGGGAGTGATTTGATTGATTGATTAATTTTGGCCATTTCTTTGGTTTGAACATGATCATGGTGATCAACCGGGAGTCCATATATTGGTCGCGACTTATAAGGTTGTATATTAAATTGTTAATTAGTAATTAAAACGGTATAATCTTGTGTACATGCCTTGTAAGTCTGAGGTTGGTGTGTTTCTTTGGCTTTCTTATTCTTTTTCTTTTCATTTTTGGGATATCAATGTGAGTAGGCGTGTTTAGTTTCCATTAGCGAAAGAATCCTTCGAAAGTATCTTGTTTTTGCTTCGTCTCCATGCTTTCCTTAGATAGTAGTATCAGTTAATAATACAGGAATTAGTTTTCTGAAAGATGGAACCTTCTTGATGAGTTTCTAGACTGTGCAGACTGTTTCAATTAGGCCTTTTCCTCGGCCTTCCATGTTTTTTTTTTCTTTTTTGGATGAAAGCAGAGCTGCTTCTTTTCTTACCCTACAGTACTACAAAAGTTTAGAGGCATATGTAACTAGATTTAACCAACACAAATTGCACAACTTTATTTTCATTTCCTAAGCTAGAGATCAGAACATGTAGCCTTAGGCTATGTTTAGTTCACACCAAAATTGGAAGTTTGGTTAAAATTGGAACGATGTGACGGAAAAGTTGAAAGTTTGTGTTTGTAGGAAAGTTTTGATGTGATGGAAAAGTTGGAAGTTTAGAATTATTTTGGAACTAAACACGGCCTTACAAGCTATCAGTTACTTAATCATATCCTCCAGTGTTTTGCTAGATCAACTGAACAAACTGAAACAATGAACAAACTCTGTCACAGATCTTCCTGGTACAATAACCTGAACACAAAAACTGTCTATGTGGGCATTTAGTTCCCAACTGAACAAAATTGCAAATTTAACACCAAAGAACTCATCAAGTTTCTTCACATGCTTGCAGGACCTTCAACACAGTGGCAGCAGCACGACTGAACCGAAAACTCAAGAGAACAATGTTCAAGACTCCACAAGTCCACCTCCGCAGCCAGAGGTCGTCGACACCGAGGACTCCTCTGCTGATAAGAACTCATCAGAGAATCAGCAGCAGCAGGGCGACACGGCCAACCAGAAGGAGAAGCTGAAGAAGCCTGACAAGATCCTGCCGTGCCCCCGGTGTAGCAGCATGGACACCAAGTTCTGCTACTACAACAACTACAACATCAACCAGCCGCGCCACTTCTGCAAGAACTGCCAGAGGTACTGGACAGCCGGTGGCGCCATGCGCAACGTGCCTGTGGGTGCAGGCCGACGCAAGAGCAAGAGCGTATCAGCCGCTTCCCATTTCCTCCAGAGGGTCAGGGCTGCTCTGCCTGGTGATCCTCCTCTCTACGCCCCAGTTAAGACTAACGGCACCGTTCTCAGCTTCGGCTCTGACCTGTCCACCTTAGACCTCACAGAACAAATGAAGCATCTAAAAGATAAATTTATCCCAACAACCGGTATCAAGAACACCGACGAGATGCCAGTCGGTTTGTGTGCTGAAGGATTGTCGAAAACAGAAGAATCGAACCAAATGAACCCAAAGGAGAAAGTTTCAGCAGATAGATCTCCAAATGTTGCACAACATTCATGCATGAACGGAGGAGCCATGTGGCCATTTGGCGTGGCACCACCACCTGCTTATTACACTTCAAGTATTGCAATTCCATTCTATCCAGCTGCAGCAGCTGCTGCTGCTGCCTACTGGGGCTGCATGGTTCCAGGAGCTTGGAACGCTCCATGGCCACCACAGTCCCAATCCCAATCGGTTTCATCATCAAGTGCTGCTTCTCCAGTATCCACAATGACCAACTGCTTCAGATTAGGAAAGCACCCCAGAGATGGTGATGAGGAACTGGATAGCAAGAGTAATGGCAAGGTGTGGGTACCGAAGACGGTTCGGATCGACGATGTCGATGAGGTGGCCAGGAGCTCTATCTGGTCGCTTATTGGGATCAAGGGTGACAAGGTGGGAGCAGATCATGGCAGAGGATGCAAGCTTGCAAAGGTTTTTGAGTCAAAGGATGAGGCAAAGACATCAACTCACACAGCGATCAGCAGCTTGCCGTTCATGCAGGGGAACCCGGCTGCCCTAACACGCTCGGTGACCTTCCAAGAGGGATCTTGACTTGAACATCGCCTTGGAAATTTTTATGCTGCCTTCTGCTGCTATAAAGACATAGCGTGATACAGCTGAAATTTTGTACATTAGAGGATTGTAAACTAGGTATGGGAGATGGAGTGTCAGGGTGTATAACTTAACATAGCTACAAGCAAGCCCAGTAGCTGTATTAGATAACTTGTACATAGCTATGTGGGTTTGAGAAAGATAGGGAGAGCAAGTTCCCCTTATAATATGTAGATAAATAATATAATGATTTGAATATTTAGATCAAAAGGATTTCCTTTTGCAGTAGTATCTGAATAATTCGTCGCTGTCTGATTCCAGTGTATTAAACCAGTCCACTGTAGCCCTGGAAATATGATGCTTTTCTGCATATATTCATCTTGTTTCCTCTTTGTCTATTTCTTTCGGTATCAGGATTGGCAGAGACAGCAGAAACAGTATCCAAATTTTCTTTGTTCCCTTTACCTATATATCCTTTTATTTCTCTCTCTTTTCCTGTGTTTCTTTCTACTTTTCAATTGAGATAATTGGATCGTGAAAGTGATGCAAAAAGTAGGGAAGGCACGAAAGAAAGCAAGAAAGCGATAGACAACTACTGGATGTCCCACTGACCTTAAATGTGAGAGCGGAATATATGTTATCTCCTTCACACATACTGCCAACTGTCCCGCAGAAAAAATCTAACCAATAAGAGAAGACGAACACAAAAAATAAAGTTTTAGTTCCGTGCAAATTTCCATGTGATTATCTGATTGGTGCACTTCAGTACTCAGCATGCGATCAGAAAATGAGACATTATGTTCTGAGAAAAGAACAATAATTTCTGATTAAGCAAAAGGTGATAATTACCGTAGAATAATTAAGAATAAAATGATAAAAAATTCATTCTCCATAAATCATTAAACTTTGAATAAACAGTATCAAAATATGGAAAAGCTAGCATGCAGTAATTGGTTCAGCTAGACATGTGTCTGTAACATATACAAATTTGTTTACATTATTTATTATTGCTTATATAATAAACACATTATGGATGAAAATGGACGAGAAGCTCTACCAATCATATCAAGAAACATATTACTGGTAGATACTCCTAAAATAAAGTCTCACATGCATTACAGAAAACATCTAAGCTTTGAAACGTTTTCAATACATGCATTATTACCACCATTCGACCTGGCTTTCACTCATTGACATCTGGTAGTGCCACTTCCACTTACATGGTTTTTTGAACGGAACTTCCACCTACACCATTGGCCAGCCAACTTACTAAGCCAGCATGTTTGACCTTAAATCAAAATTCCAATGTGCACCTTATTTCTAGTCTATATATTGCCAGGGCACCTTTTTTTTTGTCACCAACTCCATCGGGAAAAAAGAAACAAAATGAAAACTTAGGGGCACATAATAAAAATTTGAAGGAAAAAATATGATTAAAGATTTTCTGACTAAGCATACTTATGATGATTAATCTCTGACCTTTATTCCTATTTGAGCAGCCTTCTAATGGTGTGAGGACATGTTAAGTATGCAACTATGCATGTCGAGAAATATCTCATATATGATATAACGTGACAGGAAAGTAATTAATCGTATTTTTCAAGTATTGGGTATGTATCATCTCTACCCTTGTGACTTTCGGCAGTGGCATGAAACAAATGAAATGACCCCTTTTGACATTTGAAGGTCAAACCCAATAAGTAGTTCCCTTTTTGGTGCCTACACACCAGTCACCAGTGGCAACAGAAAACCTTAAGGACAATAGCTTTAATAATAAACTTTTGTGAGTGCACTTTCCCATCAAAGGCAAGTAACGCAAAGGTTGCACTAGAGTGCTGAAGTGACACATGGTCACTAGGAGAAACCTATTCTCTAGTTCAGATTAAATTTTAAAAACTCATCATGCATGCTTTTGCATACAATTATATGTATGAAGTCAAGATTAATAAGAAATTTTTAAAAAGACAAAAAGGAAAAAAATATGATAGTGAGATTTCAGCCTACCCACCATCGGGAGCATGGTTAGAGCATCGAGCACGCCATCCTCAAAAACAGAAAACAAAGTATGCCGAGCAAACAATAACCCTCTTGAGTGTTTGGCTGCAAGCCTGCAACTGAACAAACAGAAGACAGTGAATTTCCATATTTCTCCATGAATGAACCAAAAAAAAAGAGCTCGTTTCGATCTTATAATATTAGGTTGTATATAATCATTCGTAAAGTTCTTGTGGATCTGGAGGCATCAGATGACCTATACAAGATTCTAGTTAGTTCCAAGTAATTTCCACTAGGTTAGGCTTTTGATGATAGTCCCCAAAACTACAACAGAATTTTTTTGTTCACAAAATCGAGTGGTTAATGGTTTCCCCATGTTTTCAAATAACATATCAAACAATTCAATATTCAGCTGTAAAAAGGTGTGACTTACATATTACTTAGTCACCTTGTCTGGTTTAAAGGTGGCTAGTACCCAAACCGTTACCACTGGTCTTCCCAAAACTCTGTAGCTAACAGTTAATGATTATGGGGATGATCTCATGTGATAACTCTTTTTAAAAGTAAACTAAAATTTATCACGTGAGATTTACACCAAATTTCTAAACAGTCAAATATATGTGGCATGTTATTATTGGACAATAAAACAAAAATGGTGGGTATTAAAAAATGATGACTACTGAAAAATAATTTAATTTGCCATTAATACATAAACATATGGAGAAAATACGCAGCGACTTGTTGACTTTCTTAGTGTATGAAGCATGGATCTTTTCACACTTAGAAAATGACAAGAATACTGTGGGTTTTTCTACAGTGCTGTATTTGAAATGGTAGAAAAATATGGCATTAATTGCAATGGTCTCCATTTAAGATACTGTTGACACATCAAAACCAGGTTTGAATTTTCAAGGTTGAACAACAAAAGTAAAAATGTAAAGATTTCTGAAAGTACCAAAGAAGAATAAAATATCAAGATCTTACCAATCATTTTCGCTTCGGTGGCATCATCATGGCTTAGATCTGGATATTGCATCATTTATGTGTAGCAAATTAAGATCATATATCCCCATGCCTCCTCATCCACACATGTATGAGTGGATATAAATGTTAGCTCAATCAATTTGTGTGGAAAATTTGCAGTATATGCAGCACACTTCTATATGCAGAAGCGGGAAGAGATGGCACGAATGTGATGTCACATTTAAAGCAAATGCGTCGACACATGTTTACACTGACCGCACTTGGAACTATGGTATGTAATACAAAATAAAATATGCCTTAAATCAGGATCCGTGAAGTATGCTAAGATGACACAATTCATAACATTCCTGATGGTCAATCCTTAGAAAATGGATGACGAATGCCCATAAAGCTGGGAGTATACATATTTGGCACAAACATCAGCTGGGATTTCTCCTATCAGATTTGAGGTAGGCAGGCAGCCTTTTGAAACTGATTATCATCACTCTTCAGACGTACCCATCGTCTTCATTGGATTCTGCAACCACCTGAATCTGGCCCTCGCCTAACATTCCCATATGCAGAGAGTTCAAGAAGATCCATATCACGTCCTGCAGATATCAAACAAGTTACTTAGAAAGTTGGGTGATTAATTTTATGATCAACAATAGCTTCAGTAAAGGTAGCAAACTCAAGGTAGATATACTACTCACCTGAGACCCTACAATAGGCACTCTTCTGTATGAGCTCAGATTTGGATAACTCTGTTTTGTTCCCTTTAGATCGGTTTACAGTAGCCTGTGAGAAAGAACCGACTGTGTCAAATGAGAAGGCTCTGCATCACAATTCACATAGTAGCAATGTTTTCCAACAAGATAACACACTATAGACAAGGTTTCATCATAAACAATTTACGATTTCATTATTTCATCAATGCTCAATAGTAACTGGAAAATCATGAGTAACTTCTTTGTGACTGAAGAGAGGCGCAAATGTGCAAACAGGTGGGTTATCGGCATTACATAGGAAGCCTGTTTGTCTCAATTAGTTAGAAACAGGTAACACTCCCCATTACCTCACTCCGACAAACAATAAACTTAGCACAATTCTGGGTATGCACAATTACAGTGGAGTGATCGATCAGGGTATGGAACTATAGAGACGCATGTACCTGCAAAACCTGGCAGTTCTCCAATGTGCTCTTCCCACCCTGTCAATTCAAAAAAGGAATAGTAATGCAACGCGTCAAATAAAATCATGTTCTAAGTAACTAAGAACAGTAGAATTAAGCGAATGAAAATGCAACATGAAGCACTGAAATCTCCCGGGGCTTTCACATCATCAATTCATCAGACATCAAAGTAAGAAAGTAGCAGCGTTACACGAACTCATTCATCAGTGTTGGTGTTGGAGTTGGGGTTTGGGACCTTGGAGTAGGGGACGATGTGGTCGTAGTCGTGGCAGAGGCATCCGGGGCAGCCGACGAGCTTGCGGAAGACGACGTTGCCGAGCGCGTCGCGGCGCCACCTCTCCGGGTCGCGCCCGGCCACCCGCTCCGCCTTCTCCCAGCACCGCTGCTTCACCACGTAGGGGAAGCTCCGCGGCTCCGACGACGCCGACGGCGGCGGCGCCGTGAGGAGCAGGCCGTCCAGCTCCTCCGCGACCGCGGCCACGGAGGCGGAGGAGGAGGAGGACCGAGGGGAGGTCGGCCGAGGCGTGGCCCCGAACGACGGCGGCGAGGGCGGCGCGTCGTGCCGCCGCCGCCGCAGCGGCTTCCTCCCCACCATTATCTCCCTATCTCCTCGGATTCGATGGTTTTTTTTGGTGGTTTTTTCTTCTTTTTTTTCACTCTCCTATTTGGATTTCATGAGAGACTTACAGGTGGGGCCCACCGGATAGGATCGCCGTGGAGGCATTTCGTCGAGCAGGTTGCATGCTCGACCAGGACGGCGCCGCCGCCATTTGGGGCATCTAGTTAAAAACAGTTCTTTGACTGATATCCTCTGTGCTTAAACACACACTAAATTCAAGCAGAAAATTCTGCCTAAAGGCTATAGCTTTCTCGTCGGTATTGCCTAAATTCAGGCCTAGTCTTCTGGTAACTGAAGTATTCGACAGCCCAGGCTTTGATGTTTCACAAACAATCATTGTACCCGTGACTGATATATGAGCAGATTTTCTTTGGACAAGAAACTCACAGAGAGCTGAAGATGATGTAAGCAAATTATCTTCCTGTTAGGCACTGAAGCCTGAAGACAATGTGTAGTGAACTATCTTCCTAATTAGGTCAGACAGTTCTGTCAAATTGTCCAAACTCAAAAAGAAAGAAAGAAAAATCAACCAAAGAACCACATAAATGACAGGTTTTGCAGTGTTATCTCCAGATGTTACAAAGAAACGTGATGAGTAAACATTATATCATCTTTCTTCCTCGCCCCAAAAAAAGGCATTATATCTTTCCTCGTGATAGCAGAAACAAATCCAAATCAAACATGCCTCTGCAACCGTACAAAAACACAAGATGCCATCTATCCTTCAATATATTACAGCTTTGCACCTCAATTCGCAAGCAATCTGTGCCACTCATAAATAGTTTTGTTCTCTGAATGACCAAAAGATTAAGCATCACGACGAATATATTACACATCTTGCTAGGCTTAACAAAGCCCAAGAAGCCTAATCTAAAAATAAGCTGAGTAGTTTGCACTGTGACACAACAGTACAGCCAATAGCAGCAGTTGACAGTTCTTCTTCAGGCCTTAATACAGCACTGGAAGTAGCTCAGAAACGTCCTCCTTCCCTGCATCAGAAGTTCCAGTCAGAAACTCAGAGGTCACTAAAATCAGTTAATGTTACACAGAAGAATGCAGATATCTGCGGAATTAGTTTTTGCGCATAAGTTCATACTTGATGCTAAGTTTTATTTCCAAAAAAATGATGCTTTGAAAGTACCTGCATCGATCTCAGAGTATGTAGTAGAATTGAATTGCAGCTCAGAATTTTACATGTCAAATTGTCTCATGGAAAGAATTGTGATACTTTATTAAATACACTTATTGACAATTAATTTCTCCAGTTCCACAAGTAATAGCATAATCAAATAATACATATTCTTTTCTAAGACACCACCAACCTGTGGCAGACTTTACTTAGTTGTTAGTCACTAAATCTAAGTGTTCCCGTGGGTACTTTGCATCTTTTTATTACGTGTTAAGAGTTGCTTATCTATCAATCGATTCAAATCATTATTAGTTCCTTCTAATCATCTTTCGGCCACCAAGACGCTTAATATATTAATTAGTTGTACTCTGGACTATGCATAATGCATATCAGTACAGGCTTACAGCCTTTAAAAGGCAAACAGATATGAGGATATCATGCATTTGATTTACAAAATATGAGTATTTGTCCTTGCCAATCATTTGATCGAAGCAGTGCACTATATGTATATTCGCCAACCCACCTATAGCTGTTGAACTGACTCCACTGTGCATGCTGATACAGACAAGGTTATAGGTCACCACCTCTAAATTGTTTAAATATATGTATTAGTTGATTAATTCAGCTAATTGCTTACCGTGATTAATTCTAGTAATTCAGGAGACGTTAAAACATGGTATTTTCTAAACTATCGCCGTGTTTAGTTCCAAAATAATTCTTCAAACTTCCAATTTTTCCATCATATCAAAACTTCCCTACACACACAAACTTCTAACTTTTCCGTCACATCGTTCTAATTTCAATCAAACTTTCAATTTTGGTGCGAACTAAACACAGCCTATATGTCCAATAGCTTCTCAAATTTTCTATCGTCGGTCATTGTTTTCCTGTTGACATCTTACCAGAACAAACTAGAGCTGCCTAGGTAAAATAACCAGGCAAATGCAGCTACAGAATGGCAGCATCAGCATGTAACCTTCTCCTCGGATCCTGTCCTAGCCTTCTCTTGTTACTCCAGGGAAAACAAATGTCTAGACATTAATATTTGCATGTTGGTTCAATGGTTCTACAGCTCCAGGACATCAGTACTACTAATCTACTGTATCTACTAGCAGTACTTGCATATGCAAGTTGCAGTAACGCAGTATGCACATTCAAATGCTCTCCACCGTCCACGGTAAAAACAATCCATGATCCATGCCTTGGAATAAGAGTTTGACCGACAAAGCCTCACGCGGTTGCTGTTCTCTAGCGTAGAGATTAAGAAACATGCAAAATTATTTACAGTATTATCTTCGAAATCTGTTTCAGTGTTATGAAATGAAGCTTCTACAGTGGTGCTACCCTCTGAACGTGCTCTGCTTGTGCTCTGTTTTTACATGCCACAATGCTAGTAGTACTCCATTTCAAGAACTGGATTTGTCCACTTGTTATTTTTTTATTTATCCCCTTTCCTTTTAACAATTTGACTTGTACTACTATCTGTTAAAGCCAATCTTGTACTGGTCGTATCAAACAAAAGAAAGATCAAATCTTTACACTCCATGATTCAGCTAAAGACCGCAGAAATCGAAAGACAAAGCATTTTTACGATCCAGAAATGAAATGGGTTTAATGAGATCATGTAAATCCTCATTGACCGTTAGATGACATGACAGTAAAGTCGTGACTTAATTCCAAGAATAATAATAAAAAAAAGAGAATCAAATCAAAACCGGCTAGGCTATCAGCCAGTATCAGGGCGAATGAGCCTCACCGTCGGCGAGCCGTCGCGGCCATGGAGTTGCCGGTGGCGGTGGTCGTCGGCCTGCCGGCCGAGGTTGGCCTTGGCGGGCTTCTGCTGCGGCGGCTGCTGCTGCTTCTGCTGGGCGAGGAGGTCGTCGTCGCCGCCGAGGCTGGTGCGGGAGAGCTCCTTCTTGTTCTGCTTCCGCATCTCGCGGATCTTGGAGAAATCCATGGAGTAGTCCGGCAGCGCGCCGTTCTTCATGTCCCAGTCCCCGAACGCCGGCACCGTCATCCACCCGTTCCCGCCGCCGCCCGCCGCCGCCGCCGCGCCATGCCCCTGCTCCTCACACGCACGCACAGACGCAGCGAAAGATTCAATCAAGAAACAGCGGAAACAAGGAGAGAAGAAGGATTCGTTTCAGGGAATTGAGATGGAAGCCGTTCTTGGCAATTTCTTACCCCCTTGATGTTCTCCATGGCGGTTTTCTGGATGATGATCTCTCTCACGCAGCCTCACAAAACGCAACTGATCTCTCTAGATTATCTTCTTCCTCCCTCTCCCTGGATGGCAAGCTGCCAAGCTGAGCAGTGCTCAACTTGTCTTGGAGGTGGTACCGAAGAATGTGTGGCGACTGGAGAGAAGAAAGCGATAGAGCTGTACTTATATGTTGACGACGAATGAGGAGAAGAAAAATAAATTTAAAAAGAAATCAATCTTTGCGCAGCTCACCAGCTGGTCATGAGCTAACAGTACTACAAGTGATTGCTTAAGAGCTAATCACTCAGCTTAACAGCTGAGATTAGAAGCTGCGCTACTGCTCTTCGTACACCACGCGTCCCCGAAGGCTACAGCTGGTGATGCATTGATGTGTGTGAACAGTGAAGCAGGGGATACTAGGCTGGGCCCACTTGTCAGGTGGGCCCGTGACCTACCCACAAGCTTCTTCTTTCTTCACATCACACGGCATTATGAGGCACTGTTTCTTCTTTGAGGGTCTAGAAAATAAGGCCTCCACTTTAAGTAGAGTGCTAAACAGGAGGAACTAAAATGGGACTAAAGTGCATTAGTCTAGAAGTCCCAAATGAAGGTGCTTATTGGAACTAAAGTGGCTCTCTTCCACCCACTGCCCCTTCACGCCAGCCAACCCTATCCATTTTCTCGCCCACTCTCTTCCTCACGTCGTCTCTCTCTCGCTCCTCACAACCCCGCGTTGTCGCCGCCGTCTCCCTCCGCTAGTCCCCACCGCTGCTTTGTGCTAGCTAGTCCTCTGCCCGCCGCTTGGCTCGCCGGCGTTGTGCAAGCCGACACCGCTCGCGCAAGCCTCACGAATCGCGCATCAGCAATGGCGGGAGGAAATCCTCACGATTTCTTCTCCCAGTCGTTCAATGAAGCTCCAGCGGGCCACATGGATGGCTCCGACTACGGCTTCTCGCAAGGGTCTTCAGGATATGCTGGATCTGGCGCCGGCATCCATTTTGGGGGAGGGGGATCGGGGGGCCTGGATCTGAACTCACAGGCCGACGCCTTCCCCGATTTTGCCTCCTACCAACAGATCCTTCAACCGGGTAGCCTTGGGTTACCTCCGATTCGGGCAGGGAGCAGATCCACCGTCACCCCGTCGCGTCCTCCTCCAGCGGGGGGAGGGGGACGCGGCAGAAGTCGTGGAGGGAGAGGAGGAGGACGAGGCCGCGGCAGGTCGTTGACCAATGGCGTTGGATCTGGCAGGGGAATGCGAGGATGGGTTCCTCCTGGCTCAGCATCTGGCGAAGGAGGCGTCCGAGGTCGTGCGGTATCCATGTCGCACAGCGGGCCACCCGCCTTCGACTATGGAGTCTTCGGAGGAGGACCGCAAGTTGGTGCGTCGTCGTCTCAAGGGACATATGTGGCTGAGGACGACGGCAACGACGAAGACGAAGAGGACTTTGGTCCTGATGGTCAGCACATGGTAAACCCCCGATTGTTCAAATCTGTTATGTTTGTTTTGTTTTATTGCTTTCGAAATATGTCAATTGTTGCTCATGATATTGATATTGCTATGCATGCCTTGGGCTAAGCATTTGTATTATGTCATTTGTTGTTCATGTGGTTAATTTAGGGTTAAATTATGTTTTTCTTTCCTAGAATACGTATGACAAGGCAACTTGGACAGAAGAAAAAACTTACACATTGTGTGAAATAGCATGTGAGGAAATAAGGGATGGGCATTGTCCTAATGGAGCATGGACAACTAGAGGGTACCAGAATTTGAAGGCCAAATATTTCCAAAGGGCTAACCTAAGGCATTCAACCAAACAGATAAAGAATAGATTCACCCAACTAAAGAATTATTACATTGCTTGGGTGTGGCTGAACCAACAAACTGGAGCTGGTAGAAGTGCTAGTGGAGAAATAATTGCATCAAATGTTTGGTGGGAAAAAAAATTAAGGTACGCAGTTGTCAAAAATTAAGCTAGTTTACATGATTTTAGAGATTTCTGTGATATTGATTAAGTGTCAATACAGGAGAAGGGGGACGCCAAGAAATTTCGCCATGGCAACCCTGAGTACTTAGATTTTCTTATAGAGATGTTTCAAGGAGTTGTAGTTGATGGTTCCACAGCATATATCCCTGGTTTTGAAGATGAAGATGAAGAGGAAGGAGAAGAAGAAGCAGGGGATGCAGGGGAGACAACTAGAGGGGAAAGAGCTGTAGGGGATGGTTTTGAGAACAGCCCCATGAGCACTAACAGCAGGAAGAGAGGGAGTAGCAGCTGTGATGTGTCCACAGCTTCTAGTCCTGGGAAAAAAAAGCAAGAGCCCAGTGGTGAAGCTCATGAAGGGGCTGCTCAATTCTTTCAACTCTGAAAGTGATAAGTCCAATACCCTAATTACTGAACTTGTTAACAACAAGAAGTTAAAGGAATAGAAGAAAGAAGAAATCGCTGAGTCCTTGACACACTGTCAGAGGTTGGCAGTAGAGTGTGGTGCAGCAGAAGACAGTGTGGAATACTTTTGTGCCACACAGTTGTTTGCTTCCAATCATAACAGAGTTATGTTTAACAACATTAGCACTAAAGAAGCAAGATTTATGTGGCTGAAGAGATGGTGCCAGCAGAAGAATTTGTATTAGATGGTGCCTTTCTTAGCTGCACTAGAGGCACTCTGCCATTACTGCATATGGTGTCTTTCTTAGCTGCATTAGTAGTGTTTTAGCTGCATTTGATGGGTCTAATCTGCATTAGTTGGGTCTTAGCTGCATTAGTTCTGAACTACTTTTGTGTTGAACTATCTACTACTTTGATGTGATGTGATGTAATCAACATGTGATGTGTGGACCTATTTAACTACCTTCCTTTCTTTTCTTGTTGAAGTTTGTTCATATTATATTTATGATGTGCTTCCTTTCTATGCATATGTCACTCATGTAGGATGGTGAGGGCAGTGCTGGTGAAGATATCTGTGAGGAAGACAACAGTGATGAGGAGATTGATCTTATCATTTCTATTTTGAAGAAAAGAGAAATGAACAGGAGAAGAGCATGTATGCTTGCCGGCATGATTGGTACGTATTACTTGGAACTTTACTCTAATAAGGCTCCAAGAAGGGTAGCACCTGAGTCTGGACATGATTGGGTTATGAGAACATTAGCCAATAGAACTGCTTGTTACAACATGTTTAGGATGCACAGGCCAGTTTTTGAGAGGTTACATTCTGTGCTTGTGGAATCATATGAGTTGAAGTCCACAAACAACATGGATTCCATGGAGTGTTTGGGTCTTTTTTTTGTGGATAGTAGGTGCTCCCCAATCAGTTAGGCAAGCCCAAGACCGATTTGTTAGGTCTCTTAGAACAGTACATACTAAGTTCAAAGCAGTTTTGACCTCTCTACTGAAACTTGCAAAAGATATCATTAGGCCAAAAGATCCCCTTTTCACAACAGTCCATAAAAAATTGCTTTCTCCACAGTACACATGGATAATTGCATTGGAGCAATAGATGGTACTCACATCCAAGTTGTGGTGCCAAATTCAGCTGCTGTTCAACATAGGAATAGACATAAGGAGAAGAGTCAGAATGTTATGTGTGTCTGTGACTTTGATATGAGATTTACTTTCGTGCTTGCTGGCTGGCCTGGTTCGGTTCATGATATGAGGGTATTCAATGCCGCACAAACTAGATTTAGTGCCAAGTTTCCAAAGCCACCTCCAGGAAAGTTTTATCTCGTAGACTCGGGATACCCAAATAGGCCGGGTTATCTAGCACCATACAAGGGTATAACATATCATTTCCAAGAGTACAACGAAAGCACATTACCTAGGGGAAGAAGGGAGCACTTTAGTTACAGCCATTCTTCGTGTCGGAATGTCATAGAGAGGTCATTTGGGGTCTTGAAGAACAAGTGGAGGATTTTGTTTAATTTACCTAGCTACTTGCAGGAAAAGCAAAGCAGAATTATCCATGCATGCATAGCACTTCATAATTTCATTAGAGACAGTCAAATGGCTAATACAGAGTTCGACAATTGTGACCAAGATGAAAATTATGATCCATTGGGTGGAACCTCTTCTCCATCTAGCGAACCAACAAACGATTTGGACTCGCATGTGATGAACCAATTTCGGGACTGGGTTGCCGATGGATTGTGGTCTTTGAAAGGAATGTGATGTATGGTTCAAATTTATTGTGAATTGTATTTGGTTGAACTTGTCAATTGAACCATGAGTTCTTGTAATTTGTAACATTGAAGCTTCTGTGATGTCAACAACTTGAGATGTGTATGAGCTTCTTTGAATTTCTGTGATTGGGTTGTGATATTGATGATGAAAATGATGATGGGTTATTGCTTGTGATTCGGCTTGCTGAAGGTGTGTATTTGTCCAAATTATGATGGGTTAATGCTTGTGATGTTGGGGTGAAACATTGATTTGGCTTGCATTTGGTTGTGCTGTCATGCAGCAACAATGTTTTGGCTTGCAAAGTGCTAGCAGCGGCAGCAAACGGCATGGTGCAGCAAGGGGCATGGTGCAGTCCACTTTGCATGGTTTTAGGGGGTAATATGGTCATTGTGCAACGCATTTAATGAACTTTAGTCCCTTTTAGTCCCTATAACCAAACAGCCATGGACTAAAGTGATTAGTCCTAGGACTAAAATAAGTCCCTAGGACTTATGGATCCAAACACCACCTGAGATTCATTAGCCGAACTAGCTTTCGGGGAGCCGAACTGATGGTTCGTTACTGGTTGGGTCGGCGAGAGAAAGGGAAAGAAATCGGCGACTCTGTGTGGCCAGCTCGGTGCAGGCTGCAGAAAAGGAGAAAAACGCTGCGAAAATTCAGTGGATCGCAGCTCTAACTCCTTGCTAATTGGGGGCGCCAGCGAATGCGTCTTTTTCTTGCCCAACTCACAAACTTTGCAGCTTGCAAAAGAAAGAAATGTCTCATGTCCACATCGATTTCCTAATGCATTCTCCCTTTCAGATTCATGTGCAGGTTTCAGACAGATTCTTGGTTTTTTCCTATGTCAATTCTAGGAGAAGAGAGCACTGCGAAGCGAATTCCCAAAAATGTAATCGCTGGCATTATTATCTTGATAACCTGTCAACAGCACACGTAATGAGTGTGTATGTTCTGATTGGAAAGATTTCCATCATCTGAAAATGCTGGATATGCATGTAAGCAATATTCTTCAGTAATCATGCAACAGAGATGGACTTGGTTCGAGCATTTGTCCTGAGTCCTGACACTTCTTCTCACAAATATTGGTGATGAATTCGGCTGTAAAGGTTGTCAGCCATTGTTCTTCTCACAAATATTGGTGATGAATTCGGCTGTAAAGGTTGTCAGCCATTGTTTGTTGGGAACTGAAGATGCTTAGAGAACACTGTCGTTTTCAGAAATGTATAGGTGTTTTTTACTTCCATAATGACACGTACCGCTACAAGTTAGTGCTACATGAAAAATATTGCAGAAAGATTTCTCTTTGGTTGTTGGGAACCCTTTTGCTCATTATTGAGGAGCACTTTTGCCGCCCTCAAAAGTGTTCATCTTCAACAAACTACTATGGTTGGCATCAACTAAAAAAGTATAACTTCTCACTATATCATATACTTATGATGCTTATCTCTCATTTCTTATTTACATGTAAGTACATTGGTGTCTCTTCTCATTATTTCTTATTGATCTTTCTTTTTTCCATTTTTACTATCAGAGGGCCGAGTGAGCTTCTATAAACGTGGGGAACTATGATAGGAGGTCATAGTGAGGCTCTGAGGCATTTTGGTGTGCTAAGAGTTGCTCTGGAATAAGAAAAACATATAGAATGATTATACAAGTTCGGTTCTCTAGCTGCATAATATCCCCACTCATGTGATTCATTAGAGAGACTAACTCTCAAGCATACGGTAAATTAGGGTTGGCTCCTATGCAAGAGGAATATTTCATATTCATTGTGATTGTTGGGAGATAACTTAAATAGGATTGCAAGCGGACCTTTCAGGTCAATGCGGTAATATTAGAAAAAGCGAGATTTTGACTTCCTCCAACTATTTTTTAAGTAGAAATTGTGAGTTTGTTGATATTGAACACGGGACACACTCCTTATCACTGTACTATCGAGTGTATCTCTTGTTAATGTATCGATAATTTATATTGCAGTATAGTAGAGACAAATATAGCATCTTTGATTTCTTTAATGAAAACATCCAATTATGATTGGGGATGAGGAAGGTTACCAAATCGACAGCAGCAAGCCGGAGAGGATTTGAACGGCCGAAAGGAAAGGGGCCGCCATTCTCTTTCTTTCCTCAATCGTTCCGATCATTTCTCTCATTCCCTTTTGTTTGTTTGGTGGGGCCCCGGGTTGGTTCGTTTCCTCCTCCTATCTACGCAATTCTCCGTCTTCGTTCGTGATCATCTTAGGCGAAAGGATAGGTATCAATTTTGTGGAGGGGCGGCTGTGAAAGGGCGATTCCCCCTTTTCCATTGAAGTAGGGAAGGGGGTGATTGATCTTTTTTGAATCAGGCCTTACTGACCAAGTGGTGGTATAAGCTTCATTGCGGATGAAAAGAAGTCCTTGTGAGCGGAGCTACAAAAGGAAGTTCAAGCTCAACAAATCCCGGCCGGTGCCACGTCCTCTCGTTCTTTTAGATGATTCCTCCTCGTAAAAATAGTTTATGACGATGGGCAACATATGCTCTGCAAATCGGCAGCCACGCTCCTTTGCCTAAAGCAGCGATAGCTTCATTGCTGGCTTGCTGCATTGCTCGCAGAAAGTCAGGTGCCACTACTTTAAAATCTCTTCTGAAATCAACCATTATACTCTAATAGAAGATTAGATGGTATTCTATTTCTGCCTGTCACCGTTTTGTGCATAAAAGTTCGATTTTTTGCTACTGCTTCTCTCGTCACTTTGGACGTACTCCTTCCTCCAATAAAAAACCAACATATACTAGATGTGGCATATCTTAGTATTATGAATTTAAACACACATCTGCTCAAATTCATTATACTAAAATGTGTCACATTCAGTTTTGTATTCGTTTCTTGACAGATAGAGTAACACTCTAATCAAAGATTAGATGGTGTCCATTTCTAAAATAAACAAACATAATATTAAATGTGGCACCTACTTAGTAGGATTGTGAATCTGTATATGATGTATGATGTTTGGCACCGGTTTGTTTAACTGACGGTGAGTAGTTGTAAAACTTGAAATGGAAAATATACTTTTATAAATATTAAAAAGATAAACATAAAAATGCTTTTTAAAGCCCAGGTCCATTGAGGGCTAGAAACGTCCGATCGAACTGGATCACTTTCACTTTACCCCTAAATCCCGTCTTCCTTCCCGCGGCCACGCTCCCGCCGTCCGCCGGAGTACGCTGTACGCCGACGAGCTCGCGGCAGACGGCACAGGTGAACTGCCGCTACTCCGGCCGCGCTATAAACATTTCAAAAAAAAAATCAGTGAGCTATAAACAAATACTGATGTCATAGGCTGTTTTTGGGTGTTAAAATGAATAATTTCTTGCGTCTTTTGTATTCTACAGCTCTTAATGTACTGATTGTTATGCATCCAAGAAGGACATGTAATTGGCCTCACATTGTAATTCCTTATAGTTCCTTGTTTCAGTCAGCACCAATGCAAACGATACATAAACCGGTGGCATTGGAAACTGATGTTCACCATGGGGATGATAGTAAAGACGGAGTTGAATCAACTACAGTTAAGTGTGATCCATGGATTCCTCCACTTCTTAGCTTCCCTCGGGACCAATGATGGGAGATCATATCCATTTCAGAACTACAACATTGGACTACTCGGAAGGGCTCCTGAACTACTAAGCCATCATCAGTCTAGAAGGGTATATGGCACTGTAGCGTTGACACTGCTGAAGATGTTAAAGCTGGCATGAGTGGAAGATAGATAGGCGTGCAAATGCTGGTAAATTTACGCACATTATGGTCAGGTGTGGTTGTCGTCAGTACTGGATGTGTTTAGGGGTGTGTTTAGTTTGAAATTGGAACGATGTGATGGAAAAGTTGGAAGTTTACGTGTGTAGGAAAGTTTTCATGTGATGGAAAAGTTGGAAGTTTAAAGAAATAGTTTGAAACTAAACAAGGGCCTAGAGTAATGCTAATTTTGTAAACTGACGATGTGTATTGCATCATCAGTCTGCAATCGTTGAAGCATAGCATTTTTACTTGTTCCAACTTCCAAGCATCCATGATCCATGTGTACATCACCAGTCTCACTGTACATGATACTTTGTTTTCAGGTTGGCTCCTATGCAAGAGGAATGATGTCTTTTTTGTTCATTCTCAATGCTTGGAGACAAAATATTCCTATATTGCAAGCAGGCCTATCAGGGTCATTGTGGTGATATATCAACTATTTATAGTGCAGTACAGCAGAGACAGATATTATATATTTGTTTTTAATAGAAACATCCAAGCTGTTATTGGGGCCTAAACTACCAGAGGCAGTTCAGTTGGGCCTAATTCTGGTGGCCGCCTGGACAAGTGCTATATTGTGAAATCATATTCATACCTTCAGGAAACAATGATACATCCAGAGATCAGAGATGGATGATGATTGGCAAAGGAATAGGATCTTGCAATCATTTGTGAACATGCGGGACAAAAGAAATGATGGACAGCTGAAGATAAGCAAACTGCAAACAAAATACTATTACCATCTGTTTGAATTTTGAAGTTCGATGAAAAAACATGTCTAGTTTGATGAATAAACAGTTGAAACGACAGGAAATGTGTGTGTGATGTTCTTGCATAGGGAGTGCCTATGATCCCATCTCTCAGAAGTAACCAGTCGTGCTGGGATGTAGTATGCAGTTTTTCGTCGGGTAGTTAACAATTAGCTCAACGAGATATCATGCCAACGAAATGGTCAACATGTATTCGAGTTGTTGGACGTCATGTTCAGAAACACAACAGGTTCTCGATTAAAAAAAAAATCAGACGAAAGCATATCTTAACAGCGCGTTTTGAGCTAACTAGCAATTGACGTGTTCGCAGCCGAATTTAGCGAAAACGACCTCAACAATTTCTTAAATTGATTGGTAATTGTATCATGCCAGCTTCGTTTGGCCTGTAACAGCGACGTGAATGCACACACCGACACACGCATAGTGAGAAAAGGAGAAGAACTGGTAATCTTCTTCAGAAAAAAAATGGCGTAACCAAGAAACAACCAAAGAACCGGACAGCAATTCAATCAAACTACGAATGCTTTATAATTCGCTATTTGCATTGGCAATATCGTCTTTGTAAGAAGATATAATATCATTATATATGCACATGATTAATTAAGGGGGTAATAACAAAAGAAGAAGAAAAACAAAGAAGTGATCAAAAAAGATCTGATGAACAGAATCATCATCATCAAGAATCGATCAGGCGTCCTGGGAGTAGAAGTCGATGATCTCCTTGAGGTCGAGGTGGAGGAGGGAGGAGGCGGAGGAGGAGGAGCGGTCGTGGTGGCCGGCGAGCCAGAGTATGTGCTCGAAGAGGATGGCGTCGACGTCGACGAAGAGCGCCGCCTTGCTCTCCTCCTTCCTCACCGCCGTCTCGAGGAGCAGCCGGAACGGGTAGGTGTCGAGCACCAGCTGGTCGACGGAGAACACCCGCCGCTCCTTCCCGACGACGACCGTCGTCGTCACCGCCGCCGGAGACGAGCCGCCGTCGTCGTCGTCGAGGGAGCGGTAGCCGATGCGGGACGGCGAGGCCGACGGCCACCGGAGGAACACGCAGCAGCCGGCCATCTCGAACGAACTATCCTCTCTTGATGAGCTTTTCTTGCGGCTCCAATGGCGGCGTCGCGGGGATGGAACTGTGGAAGGAAGAGTGGAGAGGGAGCGAAGTCTGTCGTTTATAACAAGGGGGAGTGGAGGTTGAATGAACCGTTGGAGGTGTTTTTTTTTGCAGATCAGACCTGCAACTTCTCATGATTTACCATATAACCCATACTGGAAGGGAGAGAATTGAGAGCGGTACAATAGCAGATTATAAGCTAGCTATAAACACAAATCGAGAAAATAGATAAGGACAGAGAATAGCAGCATGCAACAAATTTGTAGACAGCCGCAACACAAACTACAAGACGTAATATGTATATAATATAGGTAGGACCATGTATTACTAATATTGTATATATTTATAGGTAAAACCATTATATGAATTGACTATTAAATTGACTATGATGATTTGAAGTCGGCTATACTATTAGGGTGTGTTCGGAACCCCTGGTTCCTAACACAAAGTGCCCGCACAGAAACGGAGCGGCTTATTAGCGCGTGATTAATTAAGTATTAGCTATTTTTTTCAAAAATATATTAATTTAATTTTTTAAGCAACTTTCGTATAAAAACTTTTTATAAAAAAACGCACCGTTTAGCAGTTTGAAAAGCGTACGCGTGAAAGCCAAGGGAGATGGGTTGGGAAGAGGGGTGCCTAATACAGCCTAAGCTTGCTGGAGAGAAAGCTAACATCAAGGTGCTATATGTAATTTAGTGAGAAATAGAGGGGTTTTACTGAAAAATTTTGCAATGATGTGTTGTTCCATCGGATGCTGCTGCGTCGTCTCGGGATAGCCGTTGGACCTGGACAATAGATGATGGAAAGCGACGTCGTGGTGGACCCGGTCACTTGAGCCTTCTTCTTCTTCTGCTCCCCGTTTCGTCTTTTGTCCCTGCAAATGACTCGGCCCGAGAGTTTCACCACGGACAGTAAGCAACTCCTCAACGGAAAGAGGTGAAACATGGGTGCAGCAAGCGACACTGGCATGGAGGCGGGCACGACGATTACGGCGCCCGATCATCAACTTGGGGTCACACGGTTGACGGCCTGACGCGGTGCGCTGGTGCGGCATGGGTAGCGTAGATCCGCTTCCGCTAAGCTGTGGCCGGCCAACCAACGCGCCGTCCGGGCCGCGCGTCGTGACGACGGCGGAAAAACAGTAGAAAACGGGAGGCAGAATAAAAAAAAGGTGGGGCGCGACACGGGATCGCGATGCCGGGGCGGCACGACTGCTTTGTCGCTGTCTGCGTGGCTGCGGCTGTTGGTTACTCGCTCCTGTCACATACAAAATAAATCTAAAATCGAATATGACGTATTCTATAAATCTAGACAACATATATATATGTTTAGATTCGTAATATTAGAATATATCATGTTCGATATATTGTTTTTTTATAGGACGGAGAGGGCGTGAGAAATCGCAAAAGGCCTCAGCCCATTATTAGCCGATACAGAACAGTGGGTGGAATAAATCCCTCATCTTCCACGAGTTTATATTGTATTCTTAAACTGGTATACCAAAAATCTTGACCCTCCAAATTACAAAACCGAGTTAAATTAGATCTCATAGTAGTAAGGATAGCTGGATTCTCTGACATAATATCCTAATTTAGTCAAGTTTTGTAAGTTGGGATAAAAATTTCTTGTATAGCGGGTTTAGAGATATGATTTAAACTCGACAAAAAGACGAGGGACGTCGAGTGGACTTATTCCGCAGCGGGTTGTCGCAGGCTCGCAGCTCTCGGGCACCAGCCCACTAATGCTCCGAATCCAAACCAGCCCGGCTTGCTTCTGGGATGGGCCACTCTTCACTACCAACCGGCGGAATCCATCTGGGCCTCCAAGCGGCAGCAGAATTCCAATTTCAGTTTTTAATTAAAAAATTAGAACTTCCTTCTGAAAAATAGACATAGATTTCTAATTATTGTTTGCAAGTGAAAATTTTGACAACATCTTATTTAGAAAACGAAGAAAAAACAAACGAACACAGCAGGAGGAGGCAGGGTTTCACTTATCGCACGATAATCGCGCGATTATCATGGTTATCACGCTTATCGCGGGGTACGGTAGGTGAAACCAGCAATATGGTTTGGATGAATTTTGACCAAATTCAAAATTCCGGAAAAAAACGAAAAAAACTGAAAAAAATCATGAATGTAGTTCTTGATTTGTAATTGCCAATGGTGAAGAATTTTTTTGAAATAGAGTAAACTAAATTCAAATTTGAGGGTAAAACAAAAAATGGTTTACAAATTGAAAAAGGAAGAGGATATTGGGCCTTAAGTATCCTACATATTCTTCCAATTATTCTCAATTTCTAGTTTTCTACACATATTCAACCGTATTTTTGATTTTTTTTTACCCTATTTATTTTACATTTACATGATTTCAGCTACACAGCCCGTGATAACCGTGCGAATATCGCGGTAAACCGTGTGATTATCACGGTGAAACCGTGAAACCGCCAAGTTTTGAATTCAAATTTTTGGATGTGATTTTTGTATCATTTTAGATGATTATCGCGCGGTTATCGTGGTTATCGCGCTACCGCGGGGTGGCGATAACCCCAACCCAAATGATAAGGTAAACCCTGGGAGGAGGTAGGAAGAGAGAAGAGATAGAGGGGAGCATTTTTTAAGAGTAAAATACATGGCCGGTCCTTAAAGTTGAGCGCGGGTGTCACTTAGGTCCATAATCTTGTAAATTGCACATCTAGATCCACCATCTTGTTTAAGTGACTCATTGAGGTCCAAATCCCGTTTGACCAAAGTTGACCGTCTACGTTGCATTCCACGTAGACAGCTCATTTGCAAATAGCCCCTTCGCACTACAGTAGAGCCCTAGACATAAAAAAAAAATCCCCAAATCCCTCGGCCGCCTCCGTCGTCACCTCGCCCACCGCCGCTGCACGTCGTCCTCATCGCCAGCCCCTTCGCCGGCCACGTCATACCGATGGCTGAGCTGATGTGGTGCCTCGTCGCGCACCACGGCTACGCCGCCTCGCTCGTCACGTTTTCCGGCCTCGCCTTGCCAACATCAGCGTCCTCCGTAGCCGCTGTCGTGGACCTCGACGAAGCGGCGCATGATTGCCAACGACGCAGTATTAGAGGGGACGGAGCGAGCGGTGGACGAGCTCGAAGATCAGGACGCCGTGCCGTCGTGGACCTCGATGAAGCCGACGCGCCTCACCATCGTTGTTGTTGCCGCTACCATGGTGTCGATGTCGACGTGCTGCCCCGGGAAGAACTCATGGTCGTTGAGGATGTCGAACGGCACCAACTCCAAGGACGGCACGCCGCCGCAGCGTGCCGTCTTGCCACAGCACGTCGGCCGTGGTGCCGGTGCTGGAGACAAGCATCACCTTCTCAACGGCGGGCGCCCTGCCGCCCCATCGCGTCACCCTCAAATCCTTCTTGAAGAACGGGCGGCGGGCTGAATGGTGGTGGGCAAGTGCGGCGGCAGGCTGTGGGCAGAGCGGCGACGGGCGAATGCGGCAGCAGTTGGCGGGTGGCGGAGGGAGCCGGATGAGAGCTTGCGGAGCGCCGTCGCCATGACCATGGTGGGCGAGCTCGAAGCGCCGTCACTGTCTTCGTAGCTAGTGTGCCGGTGGCGCTCGCGCCTCACGGACAGCCAGATCCACCGATCTCCCTTCCCGCTGGTCGTTGGCGCCAGAAGCGTCGGCGAGCTCGGCGCACGCAGGGAGAGGTGTCGCCGGCCGCACCCGGGGGGAGGGGTCGCCGGCCGCGGCCGCGCGTGCGAGGGAGTCGTCAGCGAGCTTGGCGCGAGCGTGGCGGGTGCGAGCTCAACGGCGGCAGTGGGACAGCTGGGCGAGCTCGACTTGAGCAGCTGCCGCAGCCGCTTGCCGCGTGCGCCAGCGGCCGGCCGGAGCGGGGGCCTTCCCCTTCCCCTCCTCCTTCTCCTTCCCGTTGACGACGGTGCGCAGTTCCTCTGGGTGCTGCACAACGCCAGCGAGCGGCAGCCGGAGGGGTACGAGGCGCGGGGTGGTGGAGACTGGTGGGTGCCGCAGGTGCGCGTGCTGGCGCACGTTGCCGTCGGCGCGTTCCTGCATGCGCCATGCGAAGAAGGGATTGGATCAGACACGAGGAAGCAAAGTGGGGAGCAAAATACAAATATGTTGCCACGCTGGACCACCACGTAAGCCAGTCAATCCGGTCAGAGGTCCTTTGGATCTCAATGAGTCATTAAATAAGATGGTGGATCTAGATGTGCAATTTACAAGATTATGGATCTAAGTGACACGCGTGCTCAACTTTAAGAACCAGCCGTGTATTTTACTCATTTTTTAAAGAAGAGATAGAGGGGGATAGAAACGCAAAGGCGTCCATATCCAATGGCAGTCTTCTCCTCCTTGGGCTTCGCCAGAGTCCCGCCATCTCCAAGAACAGGTAAGCATCCCAAATCTTCCCCATCTCTCTCTCTCTCTCTCTCCCTTTGCATAAGATAGATTCTTGCTGCTGCTCATATGTAGATGACAAGATCCCTCAATCCATCTCTTCAGTTCTTTGCTCCATTTCGGATAAAAAGTAGTCCTTGCGATACAGTTTGCATTACAAAATCGAGATCCACGGATTTCAGTCTGGTCGAAAGTTCCCAGCTTTTTTTGCTAGGGGAGTGTGGGTACCTAACCCTAACCCAAAACCCAAGAATTCATGATTGATTTCTTGAGATTTACTCGGTAGACAATCAGTGAATATCCCCAACCTACTGTGATTTTTTTTTGGCAATATTGACTTTGTAATGGGGATTCGTGATGCAGCATTATCTTCCGCTTGCTCCCATTCTATCAAGATGTGCGCTTCTTCAGCCTCACCGTCGGAGTCAAAGAAGACCGTCTGGGTGTGGACAACAAATCGGCAGGTGATGACGGCAGCCGTGGAGAGGGGCTGGAGCACTTTCCTCTTTGGATCCAAAGATCTTGGCAAGGATTGGTCATGTGAGAGCATTTTTTTTCTTACAGTGATTTTAGACTATTATCTACACAATTGTTTCTTCCTTTTCTTTTGGTAGACAAGGCCCAATTTACCTATTTTAGAGGTTTGGTAATTTGAAAAAATGACAGACATTTCACGGATGATTTACAATAAGAAGAAACAATTATGTCTAGGCATTGCTCTCCTTTAAACTAATGCAATATAATCATATACTTGATAGTATGCATTAGTGAGTGCATGCCATTTTCTTGGAATTCTGAAATCGACAGTTTCTTATATCTTTGGCATTGCAGCTACTGCTCGCATCAATCCTCTTTTCATCGATGGCCTGGAGATATTCGATGAGAAAAAACAAAAGATTGCTGTAATTTCTGAAGTCTCTTCCCCAGGAGAGCTGGAACTTATACAACCAGACAATGTGGAAGTGGAAAACATCGTGATAGACTTCCGAGGTGGATGGCAGGTTAGATATTCGAACATTGGACTATCACCAAATTACTTCCATGACATATGAATTAATTTCAATTGCCATAGTGAGATAAGCCATCATACTTGCATTTTTGTAATGCTATGTTCTATGCTGTTTAGTCATCTTGAGTGCCTTTTTGTTTGTGTGAATATCTTATTTGAATTCCATCAATGGTTTGAATGAGTGTACATAAAGCAATATACGTTTTTCCTGTGTTGTTAGGATCATTGGCTTGACATGCTGTACTGTTTCATATTTGAGCCGCAACTTGCAAAGTACACTTGACAAACCCCAACAAGCGTTAACAGGTGCCTCCTTTGTCCTCCCGAATTTCGTAGGTTATACCAGCAGAAAATATAGTTGCAGCATTCCAGGGATGTAGAGGAACTGTATTGGCTGTTTCAACAAACTCAACTGAGGCTCAGGTTTTTCTTGAGGTGACTGTCAAGATGTTTCAACATACAATAGAAGTTCCTGTGTATAATGATGTATCGTGTTCCTATCAATTATCTTTTGTGAAGTTGTTCCCCCAGTTACTTAGTTACTTTACAGGCCTTGGAGCAAGGGCTTGATGGAGTTATACTTAAAGTAGAGGACATGGATGATATTATCAAACTCAAGGTATGTTCATCACAACTCTTTGAAATTTCTTTGGTTTTAAATTATTAAAACACTGTGGGACTACAATGGTCTTGTGTACAGAGGCAAATACCGTGGTGTGTATATATACATATATATAGATATCTAAATCTAAGTGTGAAAGTACAGCTCCTGTTATTGTTACTGATTATCATTTGTCTGATTGTACGATTCACCAGATGTTTGTTTGTTCTCTCCTTTAATCACTCAGGATTATTTTGACAGAAGGAACGAGGCAAAGAGCCAGTTAATGTTGACAAAGGCTACTGTGTCAAAGGTTGAAGTTGTTGGTATGGGTGATCGTGTTTGTGTGGATCTCTGCAGTATGATGCGACCTGGTGAAGGCCTTCTGGTTTGTGTATATTTCTCACTTGTTCACTGTAGATAAATAAATAATTAACATATATCCTGCGGTACAGAGTTGGTTAAAATCATTCCACATGAATGTGCCATTGTGCCCCCAAATAGAACTGCATAGCATTTTACCTGTTCCAAGCTTCACCAGTCTGCCTCTACATGATGTTCTGTTTTCAGGTTGGCTCCTATGCAAGAGGAATGTTTCTTGTTCACTCTGAATGCCTGGAGACAAATTACATTGCAAGCAGGCCTTTCAGGGTCAATGCGGTAAGATATCAACAACTTATGTTGCAGCAAGCTATTGCAGGTATCACTGTACAACAAGAGAAACTAAGACTAATAAAATTTATGTGTTCTCCATTCAGGGGCCTGTTCATGCATATGTTGCAGTCCCTGGTGGCCGAACTAGTTACCTCTCAGAGCTGCAATCAGGTCGGGAAGTAATAGTTGTTGATCAAAATGGTTTGTGGCGTACTGCAATTGTTGGTCGTGTTAAGATTGAATCAAGGCCTCTAATCCTTGTAGAAGCAAAGGTACATAACTAACAATGATCTCCCTTCAAATGATTTTTGTACATTCATGGATTGTCAATTTCATGGCGTATGGGCTTGCTGAAGGAGAACGGTGGAGATGATACTAACAGCATTTTCCTGCAAAATGCCGAGACAGTTGCACTTATCACTCCTGAAAAAGGTAAGCCCATATGGACAACTTGTGAAGATAGGACTGTAAATTTTGAGCTGCAACTATAATAAGCCATAAATTTCACTTATGTTTGAATGATGCTAATCACCATGTGATTAGTACACATATTCAATCAACTCATTCTGGAACCATATGATTGTTTTATGTAGGATCTAGTGGAAGAACTGCTATACCTGTGACTTCACTGAAAGTTGGTGATGAGGTTTTGGTGAGGAAACAGGGCGGTGCCCGTCACACTGGAATAGAGATTCAGGAGTTTATTGTTGAGAAATGAGACTGCGTCAGTTATTCAGTTACCTCGTAGCAGGCCAGTTTTTGTTCTTCCCAAACAATTCTTTTGCTAATTCATTGGAGTGAAAATTCACACCAACTTGTGATAGGGGACTATCTGAATCATTATTGAATTCGAGCCATGTACATCTGTATATACTATAGTACTAGTAACTTTTAAGTCGAGGAAATTTCCATTTGGATGTGAAACGATCTGATGGGTATCATTCTCTGATAGGATAATAACATTGCGCTATGGGTAACCAGTCCTTTTCAGCTGGTTATGTCTGTCTCAACCCCGTAATCTGGCAATCTCTTTCTGAAAAACAGTTCCGTCAGAATGTGTTCAAAGGGAGCTGTCAGATGTGAATAGAGAAGTGCATGAACTTGCTATCTCAAATCAACTGCTGAGAAAACCTGGGAAAAAATATCCAATTCACAGTTTGTCACCTTTCTTAGGGAGATAATCCCTTTAACTGAGATCAATAAAGCTTCCATTATAAAAAAAAAACCCCTCCGTCGAAAAATAATATAAGAAATTCTGGTTGGATGTGACATATCCTAATACTACAAATCTGGACAGACTCTGTCAAACCTATCCAGATTCATAGTACTGGAATATGTCCCATCAAACTAAAATCCATTATACTCCATCTGTTTCACAATGTAAGTCATTCTAGCATTTCCCACATTCATATTGATGTTAATGAATCTAGACATATATATCTATCTAGATTCATTACCATCAATATGAATGTGGAAAATGTTAGAATGATTTACATTATGAAACGGAGAAATTATTTTAGCACGGATGAAGTATAACACAGTGAGTACGGTTCTCTGCATCATGATCCCAGCATGGCAGAGAGCAGCGTGAAGCAAAATCAAGGAGAGAAATGCAAGGGGAGTATCATAGCAGCAACCCAGGCACCAGAATTCGGCACCCATTATCTTGGCAAACAATTTACATTATAATGGACGTCAGATTCTCGTGTCACACAGATAAAGAAATATAACTAGAAACAGAAAGTTCCTCGCGGAAAAAGGGACAAAAAAACACTGCTTACATAACAAACTATACAGCCGTGCAGATAAAAGACCTCTTCTATGTTGCACTTCTAGTGCACTTTGGCAGTCCTATATCCTGGCAATGGGGATGCTGCTGCTCCAAGTGAGCGCCGTGGCGATGGCTGGATTCTCATCGGCGACTTAGGGACGGCGTTTGAGGTTCTCTGGATGTCAACCTGTGGTGATGCCATATTATATTTGGAGTCCTGCAGCTGCTCCAGCTCTTCCAAGACCTCAGACATCCGAGGGCGCATCTTGGCATCATTGCAGATGCATTGCAAGGCGATGTTCGCAATGGCGTGGGCGCCTTTCTTCGGATATTGGCCTCCCAGCTTTGTATCCATGACACGGTACAGCCTACGCTTGTCGCCCAAGTGGGGTTTGGCCCAGTCAACTAGGTTCTGCTCTATGCCTGGTTTCGATTTGTCCAGGGCCCGTCTTCCTGTGAGCAACTCAAGCAACACCACACCAAAGCTGTAGACATCTGCCTTTGCAGAGAGGCGACCTGTAAAGTTTTAGGTTAAGTAACATTAGAATGGGTTGCTCCAGATATAAACCATACAATATCTATTTAATTGCTACATCGAGTGGTACATTTCCTCAATGAAAAGATTAGTTTGACTTGGCATCTGATAATGTGCCAGGGATTCAGAAAATGAAGACAAAAGAAAAGGAAAGGTATGACTGACTCTCTTGCGCTGGAATTAGGGGGAAAAACATACAAAATATGATCCTTTGAAAAATGGTAACAGGATAATATTTTTTTTTCTAAACTAATATAGTGATAGCCTTCTGTTATGTATCTGGGCATTTGGCAATATGCATAAGATGCTTTATGTAGCAAGATAAATTCCAGTGAGCTTGGGAAATGTAAAGCAATGACATCAAGCTTCAGTAGCAATATCTTTAGATAATTCAAAGCTTCAGTAGCACCTGGTAGTCATATGTCTGACCCTAGTTTAAACCGATGCTATATAACAGAAAAGACTTCCCATGATTTATTCAAAGCAAAGAATTAAAATTTAACCTGTCGCAATGTACTCCGGAGCTGCATATCCGTGAGTACCCATGACCTGTGTAGAAACATGGGTCTTATCCCCAGTAGGACCTGCTTTTGCTAAACCAAAATCTGAGAGCTTGGAATTAAATTCCTGCAATTAACCAAGGGGAAAAATGTTGATAGAACATATCAACAAGCTATACAAGCTTGATGATTAGAGTCAACATTAATTATCAACCATACCGAGTCAAGGAGAATGTTTGATGCCTTGAAATCACGATATATAACTTGGTTCTCAGCGTCATGCAAAAACGACAAGCCCCTAGCAGCACCTATAGCTACCTTGAGCCTTATTGCCCATGACAAAGGATCAGCACCTCCTACAAGAATAGAAAAAAATGTTATTTGAACTATGTGAACATTTAAGACATGAGAAACCAGGAAATCAAGAAGGCATAAATATTTTTAATAGAGAACATACGTCTGAACAGATGATTCTCCAAACTTCCCTTTGGCATGAACTCATACACCAGAAGTCGGTTGTCGCCATCAGAGCAATAGCCAATTAGCTTAACAAGATTTTTGTGGTGAAGTTGGCCAAGGTAGTTAACCTCTGTCTGCAGCGTAAAAGTAGGAATAAGGTATCGTGAAATATCTCTTAAGAGAACAGCAGAAAATAGCGGTGGGTAAAATTCTGAACCTACCAGCCATTCCTTGTGTCCTTGGAAACCTTCTGGTTTAAGCTTCTTGACGGCAACAACCATACCACTTCCTGGTTTTGAAGGAGCAAGTGTGTGTTCATCAATCCAACCTTTGTAGACATGTCCAAATCCTCCTTCGCCAAGAAGACTGTCCGGTCGGAAGTTCTTCGTCGCATTCCTTAGATCATTGAACGAGAAGGCCTTCAAATTTGAAGATGACAAGATTTCACCTTCTGTTCGAGGAGTAGGAAGCTCACTTCTGTCCTTCATAGATGGCAGAGTCAAAGTCGAGCGACTTGAATTGCTCTTAAGCGTGGAAGGGACAGATGTTAAACTTGTTTTGCTGGTCACTTTTGATGGGTCTGCTATCTCAACAAGAAATTAATGAAATGTGCATAAGAACAACTTGTTATTAACAAAGTATCATTTGCTAATGTGAAATTCAAAATGTATCCAAAAGCACTGCTTCTAATTCAATCAGAACGCTGCATATGTATGGTTAGGTCGTCAGGACTACCAAGTCAGATTTACTATTTTCCTGCCATTCATTTAAAGAAAATATCCGACTCCCTTTTTACAACAATAGAAGCTTATGATATTTCAATGAACCCTATCTCTATGTTCTATTCTGAGTCTTCCTTTGGTCCTTGGGAGGTATTGAGAGTTACATGTACCTCATAGTGTTAATCCAGTCTGATCAACACGAAAAATTACCTCTGCCTCCCAAGGACCAGAGAAAACATGATTTTATCCATGCATCCATGCTATTGTTTGTTTACTCTATAGAAGTAAGAAAGAGGAACAAAAACTAAAGTGAAGCTGCACAAAAGCAGCAACTAACAAGCTAGGCTAAAAAAAATTATCATGCAAAAAAAAAAAAAACTAGGCCAACAGGTATAACTAGTTGCAGAACACATGCTCTGATCTTAAAATTTTATCTTCAATATAGTCAAACTAAAGTACTAAACCCAATTCAACACACAATAAATCCACGATCTAGTAGGACAAACAACCCAACATCCCAAGCAACCAATATCAACTTTACAGCTATGATAGGAAACTGACAAATATATACAAAGACAAATTTGGAATTTCGACGAAGAGAGTATCAAGGAAACTTACAGGCGCCATTGTTCATGCTGTGATCCACCCGCGCCGTGGTGTCCATGCAATTCCCCATCTCTCCTGCCCTCCCTCTTGCTCCTTCTCTTCTCTATCCACTCCACCAAACTATCAGCCACCCATCCAACTTTGTGCCTCTGCTGCAAATCCTCTTGGGTACTACTACTCAACCGTGCAATGAACCAAGAAACCTTCTAGCCCAAGTATTTTTGGCAGATAAGCTCTCTCGAGACAAGGGATGGCCAATAATGCAAGGAATCAAGAGGAACAGGGGCTCCAAATGAGCACAAAACTCAGCCAAACGAGATAAGAACCGAGCAGGCAAGCGGCAAAGGTCCAATCTTTGCGAGGTTTCGATCGACCTCGACCACCAATTCGGAAAAAAAAAATCCGCAGTGCGACAAACGAAGCAAAGAACCAACCAACCAACCCCGAAAGTCAACTCGAACCTGCACGCGCAGCTCCTCCTCCTCCCCTCCTCCCAAGCTAAAAAAAGATCCGGCCTTTCGATCGATTCCCGCGTCACTGCTAAAATCCGCCCAATCCGCAAGAAAGAAACGAGGCCACACAAACTCTACTCCAGTACTCCTGCCTGCAGAGTCGTCGCAGCTCAGGTCAAACTGCTGCTGTGGTAGAGCTGCCTGCCACGCCGTCGCTGCACGCGGAGGAGGAGAGGGACGCACGAAGGCAGCAGAGGCAGCAGCGAGGTGGATGGATGGATGGCTCGGAGACCGCACGGAGATGGGAGGGAGGGAAGGGAGCGAGAAGAGACGGAGAAAAGCGGCGGAAGCAGAATCAGCTGGCTGGCTACGGACCGACCTACCACCTCAG
Organism: Oryza meridionalis; assembly: GCA_000338895.3. Classification (NCBI taxonomy): domain Eukaryota; kingdom Viridiplantae; phylum Streptophyta; class Magnoliopsida; order Poales; family Poaceae; genus Oryza; species Oryza meridionalis. Next base: position 3,857,978 of record CM002526.2, read on the forward strand.
GAGAAAAGAAGGCAAGTGTGTGAATGAATGGAGAGGCGGTGCCTTTTTCTCCTCCTCTCTCACTTGAACACAGCAGCTCTTGCTCCTCCATCGGGAAAAATTTTCATATAAACCCTCACAATATGTAGATATTTCATATAATGTTGTAACGGTCTTTTTTATTCTGTTTAGGCCTGGTTTAGTTAAAAAAAAATTTCAATCTTTCGACACACGCATGAAACATTAAATATGGATTAGCAAAAAACTAATTATACAGTCAGTAGGAAAATCGCGAGACGAATCTTTTGAGCCTAATTAATTCATGATTAGCCATAAGTGCTACAGATCTATATGTGCTAATGACGGATTAATTAGGCGTGTCGCGGTTTCCAAGCAAGTTATGAAATTAGTTTTTTCATTCGTGCCTGAAAATCCCTTTTGATATCTGGTCAAACATCCGATGTAACACCAAATTTTCGCGAATTAAACATGCCCTTAGTGGAAGAATTTGAGCCGATTATACTGTTTGGGTTTTATACTAGATTTTTTTAAAAAAGATCAGTTTTTTAAGAGTGAATGGTTTTTATGGGAGAGAAAATGTTTCTATAAAAATGAAAAATGAGATAGAAAGAGTTAGTTTTAAAGTGAGGAATGGAGAGGACGAAGGAGGATGATTTTCTCTTCTAGTTTTTAGAAATCATATTATTTAGGAGCTTAAGAATCGTGTTTAGTCAATAATCGCTCGAATACCCTTTGGCTGCGCCCGCTACTAGCGTGAGCTTATAACAATTATTTTAGGGTAGAAACGAAGTAGTTAAAGATTTTAAAAAAATATATTTAAAAAGTTTTTTCAGAAATACTAATGAAGATTTAAAAAAAACGTATTATGATATTTTACATATACTCCTGCTTGGTTAATACTTAATAATCTAGCGGATTCTCTTGGCTCGGTCTAGTAATAATGTGCCGATGGATGATACGTGGAATTGAGTGTATAATAATAATTTATGGGCACGGATGAATTAATTGAACATTAGAAAGTTTAAAAAAATCTAATTTAAATATATTGTCTAAGAAATACTCCCTCCGTCCTTAAATATAAGCATTTCTTGTGTGTCCAGATTTATAACTATAAGTTGTTATATTTTGAAACGGATGTAGTATTGATTAAGAAAGTTTTTTTAAAATCATATTATTTAGAAGCTTAAGAATCGTGCCTGTGACAATCCGTCACCCGTTAGCATAAAAAGAATGGGTTCCTACCAGTGAACATTGCATGGTTGCCGAAGCAAGGTGGTGTTCTCTTTTTGCGAAATCAAGCGATCAGCAAATGTGTCCCCTTGGCTCTTGGTATTATATTTCACCATGATTATCATAAAAAAAGTTTACTATTGTACTATCCTAAAATTTTAAAATGCAGACTTGCACTAGGAATTAGTGAGCTAGAAGTACTAAAACACAAGAAAGATATGAGCAATGACCAAACAATCACGCTGAAACCTATGTTAGCTGGTTAAGCAAGAGAAATAAAAAGAAGTTGCTCCAGTGAGCAGATTCCTTCACATGTAGCAAGTAGATGTGGACTTCATGGTTTCTTATCCCTCCCTGAAAATAAAAATCAGAAATGCAAACGTATGCGAATTTCAATAGCTTTAGCTTATTCTTTCCTAAACCGTTTTCTATTCAACAACCTTATCGCATCGCTTACATACTAGCCCCAGTCTCCTATACTAATTAAGAAATCGAGAATCTGACTCTGCCACTTTATTTTTCCTTTTCTTTCCCCAGTTTCCTGTCCTTGTTCTTTGTCTGTCTTGCAAGTAATCCCCAGTTTTCTGCAGCTCTTGGTTGCTTCATATACTCCCTATCTTCCATTCATCAATTCATTAGTCAGACACACATGCTTGATTAGCTGGAAATGCGTAAGCGAGTTTAACGCTTCCATTCTGAGAAAAAGAACAGCAAACTTGTTTGCTTTGGAATACTTTTCAGAGGTGTCATTCAGTTGTTTGTTGGTACTATCAGATTAGCTGTGAAGTCAAGATATTTAGCGGCGTTCCTTTCAAAGATATTTAGCGGCGTCTGTTCTCGTGTGATCCGGATGCTGACTTCCCAGCTAACATCTGTCTCTACAATTATTTGACTGATTGATAACTGTTTTGAAGTGGCATCTACCGGAGTTTTTATCTGTATACCGATGTGTTCAGACTTTCAGAGATGCACCCCGGATCAGTCAGCGTCAGATTAGAGTACTTCTGTGCAGAAAAAACTCCTTGCTTCTGTCGCCGCCTGACACTGACAGGCAGAGTCAATGTAACAGTTGGATGCAGATAATCCTCACCTCAAATTTACTACAGATCGTCAAAGCATTTGCACTCGAAATAGAATTGTTTATTGTCAGGGTTGACCTGATTTATGGCTGATGCACGTTGTTGGACCTCACTGACCTTTTTTTGGTTGCAGCAGCCTCAGTTTTCTTTTCACAGATGCATTTCATCCGTAATTCAAATACTCGTCTTATCCACCATTGGAGGAAGAACAATCTGTGTTGATGATCTGAATGCAGCCTGAACATACGTACATCCTAGTACAGATTTCATTAAAGAAAAACATAGATCCTACAGACAGGTTGAAGTAGTCCATTCTCATAATCGCATAGAAAATTGCAGGGAACAAAGAAAGTTGCATAGCTAGAGTGCTAGTAGAAATGATTCTACCCAAAAGGGACAAGTATCGCAACATGATGTTTCTTTTTTATTCAGAGAGAGAGCAACAAAATTATCTTTTGTTTGCAGCCACATACAAATCAGTATTCAGTACTGATCTATTTCTGCATCCAACCTTTTATTCTTCTAGGTGATGCTCTGTCATCTTTTTTTTTTAATAATGGAAGCTCAGCCTGAGAACACTCCCGTCCTCTGCAGACTGCAATGCGCTGTGCACTCAAGGGAATGACAGAAACATACGCAGATCTTGCTGCTTTGATCCTTCTTTCGTCTCGATCTCGTAGTGTCACATGGTAGCAGTTCAGTACAGTTATTGTGGGATCATATGATCTCATCAACAGTTATCCTGGTGCATGAATAAAACCTGAAATCTGTGGCTGACATAGACGTACGTGTTTGGTCTGTTCTTCAGGAATGGTCTGTCAGTTTCTTGAAAGAAGTTTTCTTCAGAAAATTGCACTGAACCTGAAGAACAAAACAAATTGGCTGCGTTCCATGGACTTGGTAAAGCCTTTGGCTTGATTCATGTCGAGTCACGGGGAGCAGCAGGAATCAATTCCAACTCCCAGCTACGGCCTGATCCGTTCATTGAGCGATATGTCAGCCAGCAATTCAAAGTCTGAAATTCCCCCATTCCTCATCCACTACAAGACGGAGTCAACGAAAAGAAACAGTTCTGCACGAGTGCACGGGTGAAGGAGAGGATATGAACGAGAATCCGTCAAGTTCTAGAAGATGGAGGTTGCAGAATTCTGCTTGCAAGAATCTTCTTAAGCTTGTCATCTCTCTTTCTTGCAGCAATTGCCGATAAACAGTTGGCTCGTTGTTGTTTAACTCATCTTATTAGTTATCGTTAGAATAATTGGGCTAGGTCCAATTTATTCTTTTAAATTTCAAAGGCCCATAATAAGTGTTAAGAATAATAATACCACCTCAGGAACTAAGCGAGGGGTATCTCAACCTAAATAGGGAGTTATTAGAGACTCCCTGTTGACCGGTTGAGGTGGGAGTCGGAAAGCCACGCGCGCGCGCTGGGCCGAGGCCTGGCGGGCGTCATGTCTGCCTCTATTCTTTTGCTTCTGTTGTCGCTTCCTCGCTTCACGATCCCACGTTCCCACGACTGCCTCCTCCTATCCTCCGCGCGCGCTCGATCCCATGTTCCCATGACTGCCTCCTCCTATCCTCCGCGCGCGCTCCTATCCTCACGATCCCACGACTGCCTCCTCCTATCCTCCGCGCGCGCTCGATCCCATGTTCCCATGACTGCCTCCTCCTATCCTCCGCGCGCGCTCCTATCCTCACGATCCCACGACTGCCTCCTCCTATCCTCCGCGCGCGCCTGTGCACGATCCCACGTTCCCACGACTGCCTCCTCCTATCCTCCGCGCGCGCTCGATCCCACGTTCCCATGACTGCCTCCTCCTATCCTCCGCGCGCGCTCCTATCCTCTGTTGTCGCTTCCTCGCTTCACGATCCCACGACCGCCTCCTCCTATCCTCCGCGCGCGCCTGTGCTGCTTCTGTTGTTGCTTCCTCGCTTCTGATCGCTTGCGCGCACGAGAGATCGGAAGGAGCAGGGCCTCCGGAACCACACCTTCGCCTAAGATCTGCTTGCGCGCACGAGAGATGTTCTGATTGCTTGCGCGCACGAGAGATCGGAAGGAGCTTCTGTTGTCGCTTCCTCGCTTCTGATCGCTTGCACGCACGAGAGATCACGAGAGATCGGAAGGAGCAGGGTCTCCGGAACCACACCTTCGCCTAAGATCTGCTTGCGCGCACGAGAGATGTTCTGATCGTTTGCGCGCACGAGAGATCGGAAGGAGCTTTTGTTGTCGCTTCCTCGCTTCTGATCGCTTGCGCGCACGAGAGATTGGAAGGAGCAGGGCCTCCGGAACCACACCTTCGCCTGAGATCTGCACCGGGTAGGCGCACCTATGCTGCTTCTGTTGTAGCTTCCTCGCTTCTGATCGCTTGCGCGCACGAGAGATCGGGGTAGGCGCGCCTGTGCTGCTTCTGTTGTCGCTTCCTCGCTTTTGATCGCTTGCGCGCACGAGAGATCGGAAGGAGCAGGGCCTCCGGAACCACACCTTCGCCTGAGATTTGCACCGGGTAGGCGGGTGATCAGGTTTTTGGGGAGTGCTTCCCGCACGACTGCTCTGTTCGTTGCGTCTGCCTCTATTCTTTTGCAACCACAATCCCACGATCCCACGTTCCCACGACTGCCTCCGTAACGGCGCGTGCACGATCCCACGATCCCACGACGCGTGTGCAGCAACTGGTGGAATCTCTCCTGCTATCTAAGGAGGCCGCTAGTCCGATCAGAACGATTCGCTTGCTTTCCTCTCCCTGGTGTTCTTCCTCCTCCGCGCGTGCCTGTGCTGCTTCTGTTGTCGCTTCCTCGCTTCTGATCGCTTGCACGCACGAGAGATCGGAAGGAGCAGGGCCTCCGGAACCACACCTTCGCCTGAGATCTGCACCGGGTAGGCGGGTGATCAGGTTTTTGGGGAGTGCTTCCCGCACGACTGCTCTGTTCGTTGTTGTCTCGTCCACCATGTCTGCGCCTGGAACCGATGGCGCGCCTGGAGCCGGAGCTGCCACTGGCGCCGCTGCTGCTGTCTTTGGAGATGGCGCGCCGGGAGCCGGAGCCGTTACGAACGTCAACACCAACGGAGGCAATTCTGCCTCACAATCCAACGGAGGGCCATTCTCGGGGTATGTCCTTCTCCTGTTGTTAACTCATTCGTTCATACCACTGTTAGTCGTGCTAGTCGCAAGTCAATTGCGTCCTTGGTATGTGCATGATGCTTATGATACCTTAAGCATGTTACTGGTTGTGCTACATGTTGTCACTAGATCACCCCACATTGTTCATGCCATGATTATTGTCTTAATATTTTGGATTAAACTATGACGATATATGACCATATTTTCAACAATCCAAAAACCTGATAGGTCATTTTCGGTAGTTGGCTTTGCTGCTGCACTGAAACCACATGCATTTGATGGTTCTAACTATAAGAGGTGGAAAGCACGTGCACTATTGTAGTTGACAGCGATGCAATGCTTCTATGTTTCACGGGGCAAACGAAGTGAACCACCTCTCTCTCCTGAGGAAGAGGCTAAGTTCGAGGCTTTAGATTGCCTGTTCCGTGGAGCATTGATCAGTGTACTCGCTGACAACATAGTGGACATGTACATGCACATGCCTTCCGAGAAGGACATGTGGGATGCACTTGAGGCCAAGTTCGGAGTTTCCGACGCCGGCAGTGAGCTGTATGTCATGGAGCAGTTCTATGACTACAAGATGGTCGATGACCGTTCTGTAGTAGAACAAGCTCATGAGATTCAGATGTTGGCTAAGGAACTTGAGAACAACAACTGTGAGTTGCCGGACAAGTTTGTGGCGGGTGGCATTATTGCCAAATTGCCACCTTCTTGGTCGGACTTTGCCACTTCTCTAAAGCACAAGAGACAAGACTTCAGTGTTTCTGATCTCATTGGCTCTTTGGGTGTTGAGGAGAAGGCGAGGGCAAAGGACAACCGGGGCAAAAAGGTTGAGGAAGGTTCTAGTGCCAATATAGTACAGAAGAAGAACCCTCATGCATCCCACAACAACAAGAAAGTCAAGCCTGATGTCAAACCCAAAGGCTGCAACCAACTTTAAGAAGAAAGGCAAGGGAAAGGCAAAAGGAGACTGCTTTGTGTGTGGCAAGTCTGGGCATTGGGCCAAGGACTGTCCTGAGCGCAAAGACAGGGAGTTTGCCAACATGGTTATTAGCGAGGGCGGAGGAACATCGGGGTACGGTAAAATATTACCTATAGTTCTCTCTGTTTTTCACTCACCTGATTGGTGGGTGGATACTGGTGCTAATATTCATGTATGTGCTGACATTTCTCTGTTTTCTTCTTATCAGGTCAGGAGAGGTTCCTCCTTGTTGATGGGAAACGGGTCGCTTGCGGCTGTTCATGGTGTTGGTACGGTCGATCTGAAGTTTACTTCGGGAAAGACCGTGCAGCTAAAGAACGTGCAGCATGTCCCTTCAATAAAGAAGAATCTTGTTAGCGGCTCTCTATTGTGTAGAGAAGGTTTTAGACTTGTGTTTGAATCCAATAAATGTATCGTATCTAAATATGGAACTTTTGTTGGAAAAGGTTATGACAGCGGAGGCTTGTTCCGCTTTTCTTTGAATGACATGTGTAATAATCATAATGTTGTGAACCATATTAGCGAGAATGATGAGTCTAATGTGTGGCATTCGCGACTCTGTCATGTGAATTTCGGTTGAATGACGCGCTTAGCTAACATGAGTTTAATTCCAAAATTCACTTTGGTCAAAGGTTCTAAGTGCCATACTTGTATTCAATCGAAACAACCTCGCAAGCCTCACAAGGCATCTGAGGCGAGGAATTTGGCACCTCTAGAACTTGTTCATTCCGATTTATGCGAAATGAATGGCGTGTTGACTAAAGGGGGAAAGAAATATTTCATGACACTGATAGATGATTGCACTAGTGTATCTATTGAAAACAAAGGATGAAGCATTGCATTTCTTTAAGACCTATAAAGCTGAGGTAGAAAACCAACTTGAAAGGAAAATCAAATGGTTGAGGTCTGATAGAGGTGGGGAGTATTTTTCCAATGAGTTTGCATCCTTTTGCGAAGAGTTTGGAATTATTCATGAGAGAACGCCTCCCTATTCACCCCAATCAAATGGGGTGGCCGAAAGAAAGAACCGTACTCTAACTGAGATGGTGAATGCCATATTAGACACTGCGGGGCTTTCCAAGGAATGGTGGGGTGAGGCAGTTTTGACTGCGTGTCATGTCCTGAATAAAATTCCAATGAAGCATAAGGAAGTAACACCATTCGAGGAATGGGAAAGGAAGAAATTAAATCTCTCATACCTACGAACATGGGGCTGTTTGGCCAGGGTAAATGTACCTATAGCCAAAAAACGGAAACTTGGACCAAATACTGTTAATTGTGTGTTCCTTGGTTATGCTATTCACAGTGTGGGTTATAGATTCTTAATAGTAAACTCTGGAGTACCCGACATGCATGTTGGTACAATTATTAAGTCCAGAGATGCTACATTCTTTGAGATTGAATTTCCCATGAAACATACGCCTAGCACTTCTAGTCAAGAAACTGTCATGCCCCATGAGCACTTTGCACCGATAGAACACAATGATCAAACGCCTGAGGAAAATCCTGAGGAGGACAACATTGTAGATACTCGTAAGAGTAAGAGACAAAGGGTTGCAAAATCCTTTGGAGATGACTACATTGTATACCTCGTGGATGACACCCCAAGAACCATAGAAGAGGCATATTCATCTCCTGACGCTGACTACTGGAAGGAAGCAGTACGCAGTGAGATGGACTCGATTATGTCTAATGGTACTTGGGAAGTCGTTGAGCGTCCATATGGGTGCAAGCCTGTAGGATGCAAATAGGTTTTCAAGAAAAAGCTTAGGCCTGATGGTACAATTGAAAAGTATAAGGCAAGGCTTGTGGCCAAGGGTTATACCCAAAAGGAAGGCGAGGATTTTTTCGACACATACTCACCAGTTGCTCGCTTGACCACGATTCGAGTACTACTTGCTCTGGCAACCTCTCATGGTCTTCTCGTCCATCAGATGGACGTTAAGACAGCTTTCCTAAACGGAGAGCTGGAGGAGGAGATCTATATGGATCAACCAGACGGGTATGTACTAGAAGGTCAGGAGGGAATGGTGTGTAAACTGTTGAAATCCTTGTATGGCCTTAAGCAAGCACCTAAGCAATGGCATGAGAAGTTTGACACCACGCTTACATCTGCAGGCTTTGTTGTGAACGAAGCTGACAAATGTGTGTACTATCGCTATGGTGGGGGAGAAAGAGTGATCTTGTGCTTATATGTCGATGACATATTGAACTTTGGGACCAGCCTCAATGTGATTGAGGAGGTAAAGGACTATCTATCCAAGAGTTTTGAAATGAAGGATTTGGGAGAGGCTGATGTTATTCTTAACATTAAGCTACAAAGAGGAGATGAGGGTGGGATTACACTTGTGCAATCCCACTATGTGGACAAGGTTTTGAGTCGCTTTGGATATAGTGACTACAAGCCAGCTCCTACTCCTTATGATCCCAGCGTGCTATTAAGAAAAAACCGAAGAATAGTAAGGGATTAACTGAGATACTCTCAAATCATTGGTTCATTGATGTACTTGGCTAGTGCAACGAGGCCTAACATCTCATTTGCTGTAAGCAAGCTGAGCCGGTTTGTCTCAAATCCGGGAGATGATCATTGGCAGGCTCTGGAAAGAGTAATGCGCTATCTAAAGGGCACTATGAGCTATGGAATTCACTATACCGGGTATCCAAAAGTACTAGAAGGGTATAGTGATTCAAACTGGATATCTGATGCTGATGAGATATGTGGAGGAGTGATTCTCTCTAGTGGGAGATCGTGGGATCCCCCTTTCGTGAGTTCGGTCGGGGGCAGTGGGTGAGATCCGAGGTTTTCGAGACAAAAGAGACACAAGGGATTTATACAGGTTCGGGCCGCTAAGAAGTGTAATACCCTACTCCTGTGTGTATGATGATTCTTCTGTGCTTGTGAAGCCTCTGAATCTCCGACGTACAAGTTAGGGTTAGAGAAGCTTTGGCTCAGGGATCCAGAGTTCCATCCCCCTTCCCGCTAGGTATGGTCCTCCTTTTATACTCTAAGGGGATACTACATGTGCTACGAGTGCTACCTAGAGAGAAGGGAAAATATTCTCTATATTAATTACATGTCTTGTGCCTTAGCTTGGAAGCCGCATACACGTCGTCTCGGTCGTGGGGCCTACCACACCATGCCGCCTGACACGGGGGGCGCCCATGTCATTCACCATTTAATGGGTGAAGACTTCCGGGTTCTTGTTCGCACCAGGAAACGGGAACCCGGGTCAGTTCAGAGTGGTTGGACCAGCTCTGACCGGGGTAAGAGGCTGTGAAGCCTCTCATTATTATGATGGGATGGGACGGAGCACGCCGCACACCGCCTGACAAACTGACAGGGCGAGGGTACACCGCCGCCGTCCCATCGGTCATTCGACCGGTCACGGACCTGTCATAAATCGGTCATAGATCGGTTGAGTGCACTGCACGCCACATTAAATGCGGCGTGGCGTAACCGCTCAGGTCGCCATAAAAGCGGGTAGGTGAGCGCCTGGAGACGGCCATCTAACCCATCGCACGTGGCGACCTAGAGAGGTGGTTGAGGGAACCCGACCCCTAGTCACAGGAGGGGGCCGCCGCCGTCCTACCTCGGGCCCGATCCCCCCTCGGGGAAGGGCCACGTGGCGCCTGGGGCAGCCTCCTCCCTCTAGTCTCGGCCAGGGAGTGGCCACCGCCCTACCTCCCCCCTCTAAACATGATATCCCCGGGCCCATATCACCGACAAGATAAAAGCCACAAGTGGATATGTGTTCACACTTGGAGGTGGCACTGTTTCCTAGAAATCTTGCAAGCAGACCATCTTAACGAGGTCAACAATGGAAGCAGAACTTACAGCACTAGATATTGCGACAGTTGAGGCCGAGTGGCTTCGTGAACTCCTGATGGATTTGCCGGTGGTTGAAAAACCACTGCCAGCTATCCTAATGAACTGTGATAATCAAACAGTGATTATTAAAGTGAACAGTTCAAAGGACAACATGAAGTCATCTAGGCATATCAAGAGAAGACTGAAATCTGTCAGAAAGCAGAAAAACTCCGGAGTGATAGCATTGGACTATGTCCAAACGGCTAGAAATCTGGCAGATCAGTTTAGCAAGGGGCTACCACGTAATGTAATAGACAGTGCATCGAGGGAAATGGGCTTGATACCCACCTAAGGTTGCACAATAATGGAAACCTGTCCATTGTGATCGGAGATCCCGTGAATTTGGATGGCAAAACAAACTATTGTGTGACTGAGAGAAGAGACCCTTAAAAAGGCTCATTTTCATGAACTTCTCTTCTTTTCTGCATGGTAGGATGGCTCATACCTTAATGTGATCCGAGTGGCTTTTCCAAGCAGAGATGTTGACCTGCAGAACATCTCAGAAGGAACACACCTATATGAGTTCGACTGCTAATCACAGTCTATGAGATTTGGGCGATCTCTAGATACTCATGAAAGGCCTGGAGTTTGACTTATATGCTCCAAACAGAGGGGATGCGAACGGCAGCCCAGTACAAGTCAAGGGTTTGAGTGAAACCTGATCACACAAGACTGACAATTCAAGGCATAGTCCATTATTCAGTTGTGGTCTGATGTAGCTCATTTCCTAGGTGGAAGTTCAACTTAACAGTTTCCACCAAAACACTGGTATATCAAACAGGCACAACCTTGAGAACATTTCTTATGAGCCTTGAAATTTGGTGGGGATTGTTAGAATAATTGGGCTAGACCCAATTTATTCTACTAAATCTCAAAGGTAATAATACCACCTCAGGAATTAAGCGAGGAGTATCTCAACCTAAATAGGTAGTTATTGGAGACTCCCTGTTGACCGGTTGAGGTGGGAGTCGGAAAGCCACGCGCGCGCGCGCGCTCGCCGGGCCGGGCCGAGGCCGAGGGCGTGGGCGAGGCGTGGCGTGGCTGGCGGGCGGGCGTCACGTCACGTCACGTCTGCCTCTATTCTTTTGCAACCACGATCCCACGTTCCCACGACTGCCTCCGTAACGGCGCATGCACGATCCCACGATCCCACGACACGTGTGCAGCAACTGGCGGAATCTCTCCTGCTATCTAAGGAGGCCGCCAGTCCGATCAGAACGATTCGCTTGCTTTCCTCTCCCTGGTCTTCTTCCTCCTCCACGCGCGCCTGTGCTGCTTCCGTTGTCGCTTCCTCGCTTCTGATCATTTGCGCGCACGAGAGATCGGAAGGAGCAGGGCCTTCGGAACCACACCTTCGCCTAACATCTGCACCGGGTAGGCGGGTGATCAGGTTTTTGGGGAGTGCTTCCCGCATGACTGCTCTGTTCGTTGTTGTCTCGTCCACCATGTCTGCGCCTGGAACCAATGTGCGCCTGGAGCCGGAGCTGCCGCCGGCGCCGCTGCTACTGTCACGTCACGTCTGCCTCTATTCTTTTGCAACCACGATCCCACGTTCCCCCGACTGCCTCCGTAACGGCGCGTGCACGATCCCACGATCCCACGACGCGTGTGCAGCAACTGGCGGAATCTCTCCTGCTATCTAAGGAGGCCGCTAGTCCGATCAGAACGATTCGCTTCCTTTCCTTTCCCTGGTGTACTTCCTCCTCCGTGCGCGCCTGTGCTGCTTCTGTTGTCGCTTCCTCGCTTCTGATCGCTTGCGCGCACGAGAGATCGGAAGGAGCAGGGCCTCCGGAACCACAGCTTCGCCTGAGATCTGCACCGGGTAGGCGGGTGATCAGGTTTTTGGGGAGTGCTTCCCGCACGACTGCTCTGTTCGTTGTTGTCTCGTCCACCATGTCTGCGCCTAGAACCGATGGCGTGCCTGGAGCCGGAGCTGCCGCCGGCGCCGCTGCTGCTGTCTCTGGAGATGGTGCGCCGGGAGCCAGAGCCATTGCGAACGTCAACACCAACGGAAGCAATTCTGCCTCACAATCCATCGGAGGGCCATTCTCGGAGTATGTCCTTCTCCTGTTGTTAACTCATTCGTTCATACCGCTGTTAGTCGTGCTAGTCGCAAGTCAATTGCGTCCTTGGTATGTGTATGATGCTTATGATACCTTAAGCATGTTACTGGTTATGCTACATGTTGTCATTAGATCACCCTATGTTGTTCATGCCATAATTATTGTCTTAATATTTTGGATTAAAATATACCGATATATGACCATATTTACAACCGTTATTACTACTATTACAGTTTCACTGTCACTGTTTCCAGATTGGATGATGGATGAGATCAAGTTGAGTTAGGCAGCGTTGCACTATTTTTATGAACGGCAATTAAGCCCAAAAGCCAAAGGTGCTTTGCTTTGCTTCTCTTTGCCTAGTCAAATCCATAAAAGGAAAAGATTAAACAAAGCGTCAGAGATATGCTAAACAACTCACCAATTTAACAGCCATTAAACAAGTCGACATGGAGCCATTAGCTCATAGGAAGCATTAATCCAAAAGCTTTTCGACACACCGCACCATGCAGTTGACATTGCAGAGAGACCACACGCGAGAAGGGGGAAAAATGCGGAGAAAAGAAGGAATCGAAGAAAGCGAGAGCTTTGATCTAGCTGAGCTAACTATCCATGGTTAGACCGTTCCACTACCAGTCTACCAGCGGCAGTGGCAGCGACCGACACCCAATCATCTGGAGCATCTCTTCACTTGCCAATTGCCATCGCCAGTAGAATTGCCACAAACACACACATATACATTTTTCTAGATTGTGCGAGAAGAATCAACCTTTTAAAAGTGGTTAAAAATTAAAGGTAAGCATTTTTAATTACAAATCGTGGCAGGAATCAAATACTGTTAGGTGGTCTCCTCCAAAAAGAAGAGAGAGAGAGCAAATGGTACGGGTGGCCATATTCCGGCCTGGCCCATAAACAATTCGCAGAAAAAGGAAGTATGGATCGGCCCACGAAAACATGGGCCGCACGTAAGCCACACTCCCGTTTTCCGGCCCAACAAAATTAGGCCGCACGTGACAGTCCGTTCTGGGCCGGACTATATGGGCCGCACGTAAGTCACAGCTCCGTTATGGACTTACGGCCCAACAACTATGCCCGGAGCGGAGAGTGTTTTTTTTATTTCATCAGAAAGCATAGACGTTCACAATGTACACACAATGGTGGATCCAAGACCTGATGACCCTGAGCATGGATCATACCATTACAATACCCAAAATTTTCAGTGATTAACAATGTATATAATTGTTCACATATGTGTTTGCTGAAACTTTAAAAACTATCCAGATCCATTACTACACTTATCCTTACGAACTCATACTCACACTTTACCTTATCAACATCTTAAAAAAAAGACTGAACCGACATATGATTGTAGATTGGAAAAAAGAATCTATAAGATATTCGATTTTTTCCAGCTCTTCAATAATTAGACTCATCACGATTAAAAAATTAATAAGTACTTCATCCATTTCACAATGTAAGTCATTTTAACATTTCTCATATTTATATTGATATATATATTCATCAACATCAATATGAATATGAAAATGTTAGAAGATTTACATTGTGAAAGGAGGAAGTATACACATGAGCAAAACAATCGCCCTCCCACTATGCAGAGCTGACCTCACGAGCTGCCGGCGAGGGAGCCCTCGGCGGCGGCCATGGAGCGGCAGTAGTCGGCGACCTCGCGGAACCTGGGCACGCTCCTTAGGTCGACCTTGGTGCCGTCCTTGAGGGTGATGACGATGTCGCCCCACTCGCCGATGAACCGTGGCACCACCACCACGGACGTCACCGACGAGTAGGGGAAGTCGGTGCGGTCGGCGCCGGAGAGCCCGGAGATGACGCTCACGCGGCGGGAGGTGAAGCGGTACCGGAGGATGAAGGCGCGGGACACCGCCGCCAGCGTCAGCGGCAGCCACAGCAGCGTCAGCCCGAGGGCCAGGTTCGCCGCCAGGTCGCCGTAGTGCGCGCCGCCGTCGAAGAACACCGTCTCGGCTCCGCCGCCGCCGTCGGCCGCGGCACGCGCCGCGACCAGGCGGCGCCGCGGCGAGCGCCTGAGGCACGCGGCGGCGTTGGGCGGGGCGGAGGCGCTTGCTGGAGGCGCGCTCGCTGACGGCCGGAGAAACGCCGCGGAAGCAGTGGCTGCAGCGGTGGACGGCATCGACGGCGGCGGCGGCATGGTGTTCGTCCGGTGCGTTATCTCTCGCTGGGGGTGGAGGCGTGAGGCTCTCGTTCTTTTTGGTGGCTACTTGTGTGTGCACGAGTGAGACACGTGGAAGAATAGAGTTGCTACACGTAGGCTTCATATGTGCTCATGGTCATGGCCTCGTTTGGTGTCGTAGTGAGTTCTCTTCTGTGGGCTGTGTTTGCTCATCCGCTAGCGGCAATATTCTAAGTTTTGGGCCTCAATTTCATCCATAAAAGATCACAATTTCGTCCAAAAATTTGGCCCGAAAAAGATTTCAGAATGGAAACTGAATGTAGCGTAGCTCTAAAGATCAGCAGAAGAAATGTCCCAAGAAAAGATCAAAGGTAGATGAACAATGAAGGAATAAACTACTATCATCAACTCCAACTCCAACTGATTGTCATTCAGAAAGGAAGCACCTCACACAAGGAAAAAGCAGAACTGCTGACCCAGATCGATTGCAACAATTTCGGAGAATATTGGTTCACTTTTTATAATAGTTTCGTTTGCACCCACATGATACAGAGCAATACCCATACATAGCAATACATAGTGGCCTGTCAGTCCTATACCATCATCTACACTATTCCAGATATCACATTTATCATCATGCAGTGAAACTGTGAAAGTGAAGTGAAGCAGTAGCTAGCTAGTGTGCCCCCAACTTACTTTCCATCACAGATCATTCGTAAACTGACAAAAGTTCACCAACAGTATCATCGCAAGATTGTCAGAGACCGATCGATCTGCAGAAAAAGGAAACCAACTTTTTTTTCCCTGGACCCTGACGACGAGTCGACGACGACCAAAGTTTAGTCAAGTCCTGTTACCGTTTTTGGCGCGGTTATCACACCCCACGGTAACCACGTGGTTATCGCGAGACATATCATGGTTTTAAAAATTAAAAAGGTTACCGTGTATGATAATCACGATAACCGCGTGGTAACCGTGCGGTTTCGTAAACCCTGCCGCCAACTGCAGCCAGGTAGTATCCGCGACTCGACGCATCGCAGCTTGCAATTGTGAGGCGACATCGCCCTGCACGCGCATGTGCGCCACACCTGTCGATCTACCCGTCCTCCTCTCCCCGTTGCGTTTGGTGTGACACCACCAACCCAACGCGACGACGCCGACGCCGGAGAAATCCCCTGGAAACGCCTGTGTTCGTGGACACGGATCCTCTACAGTATTACACCTACGATAGCAGTATTGATAGGACAATCTTGATTAGTTGTTTGTGCGTATTTCCTCCGCCATCGCGCCGATGATGCATCGTTTACAGCGTTGGGTTGATGAGAAGAGAGATTGTTTTTCCTTTAACGCAAAGGTTTCAGGAGAGAGATGATTCAGCAGCAGCAATGGTAGTATGGCCAGGCTAACTGCTATACTACTAGTACTAATAACCGACCCGAAGTTTCAGAACTGCTGTAAAAAAAATAAATGCAGAGTTATTACAGAGGAGACACTGTTTCGACTCTTGTTTAATCTGCCATTAGCCCATTACCTCGTACTACCATATATAACCGTAAATGATCGATCTGAGTATCAGATCATGCGCATGTGATAATTAAGTCGATGGAAAATTTATACACCACCACGATGTCTCCCGTTGCTTTCTTGTTTTGCCTGGCCTGTGCTGTGCGTGCGCCGTACTGCGAGTATTATCAGTTGTCACAGTTGGCCACACATGCTTCTGAATCTCCTCATCCTCCTACTACTATTCCCCTGAGGCGACGACCTAAAATACTCGTACTCGCGCTACCGAATTGGCGATGCTTTCTTTCTTTCTTTCTTTTTTTTGTTTGTTTTTCTAGAGAGATGGTGGTGGGCACCGGGGCTGACTTTAGACGCAGATTCATGTGCGGCATCCGATCGGCTAACTACCCCTACTGCTGCCTGCTTGTTGCTACACCACACACATCCTTTTGAGATTATCCTATGCGATCTCATCAGATTCCACTCTTAATTTAGTGTCCCTGATCTGATTAAATTAGCTTATAGCCTCATCTCTGATGCTGAATCTATCTCAGGAACGAACATTCATTTTCATGGTGATCATTCACATTGGCTATGTAATAATTAACTCCTTCATTTGATCGGTCCACGTGTAACTCGTCATCCAAGTATATAAGAATCTACTCTTTTCGTCCTAATATAACACAACCTAATATGGGATGTGACTCGTCCTAAAACAACAAATCTGGACAAACCGTAATTTTGGAACGGAGGGAGTAAGGTTAAACCGTAACTCAAATAAATGGACTTACCATGTGTTGTTGACGCGATTTCAGTGGTCTCATCTCATGACTTGGCCCCAAGGACATTTGCAGAGAGGGTGCACGGTCAGTTGGGCACTGTTCTGCCACATGGAGATGGAAGAGTAGTAATAAGGTGGAGGGCCAATGGGCAATGGCCATGGATGGCCTCTCATCACAGAAGGACTGAACCGATGCAACGGTTTGGACTATACATGCCCGGTCCTTTGCTGAGCTCATTGGGGAGCATCTCGTCTGCGTTTCGATGGGGACACTGGAGACCCACACCTACTCACTAGTCAGTACTACTCAGAACTAAGCATCCTCTCATCTTTTTTGTTTTTTCACTTTGAGTTGTTGGAAGAAATTGTATGGTATGTCGGTCTTAGAAAGGACTAGCATAATTCTCCGCACAACCACCTAGGATTAGAGTTAAGTCTCTCAAACGTACAACATTTGTTATATACTCCATTCATCCCATAAAAAATCAACGTCTAGATTCGTAGCCAAAAGTTGATTTTTTATAGGACAGTGGGAGTATAATTTTATACCAATAACTTATGTGTATGTAGTTGAAAGCCTGAATTAACAATTTTAAAAATACAATTATATTTCTCAGAAAGTTTCCAATAACCAAAAAGAAAGATCATCTAATTAACCCAATGCATGTTATTTTCATATTTTTTAGCTGGTACCACCCTTAGAATCTGAAAACACTAAATTTTACTTATTGGAGAAGAACAATAATACTGATATTTTAAATTTTCACAAAAGCCACTGTAAACATAGATTGAGGGAGGCCGGGCCTCTCTGCTCGTCCCTCCCTTTCTCCATCCCTGGTAGTTAATTTCTATTAACTTTTGTTATAGGATCTACAGATTTATATTTGCTATTTTTAGCTAGATATTATCATTAGGAGGGAGATGAGAATTTTTCTCATAACATCGAATCTTTTTATCTTTTGGAACTTATTTTTTTATGTGTGTTTTATGGGCGGAAGCCTGAAATATGAACCATTTTTATTATTTTAAAAATATTTATCTCATTCATCTTTAGCAGTGCTCTAGCATATACGGATATACCCAATCCATCTAAACTGCTATAATCTGAACCCATCTGATTAATGTGATCCCACGAATAAATAAACAGTGCACTTCTCTTACTATAATTAGCAAGGTCAAGTTCCAAAAAGAAATACCGCTAGCAACCATTGACATGGCGTTATCAAATTCAGTGATAATTAATGGATGGAATGTTCTATGCGCTTTTCTTTAAAGACGAGTTTTAGATGAGTCCATTTCTCTTCCTGATCATGGAACAGAGAATGGATAATGATTGTTGCTGGTGCATCCCTATATTCGGCTACATAGTAGTAAGCGTACCACCTCACATCTGGACCAGATCGTCCATGGCAGTTATTTTTGCGCGCGCACTGAACTGATCTCTACTGCTCAGAGTACACTAGTACTCCTCTTTTGCATGTCTGCACACACATTCACTGCCCTGTAATTAAGTTGCCATGACCAGGATCTTGCCCTTCATAAATAAAATTGAAAAAAATGCATTTCAATCGATGAGACAATTAATTAACGAGAGAAAAGACGAAGTGAGTTCAACTCAACTAACTAGGTATTTTGTGATGTAACCAGTCCACGGGTTCAAGCTTTAAATTTGGTACAGGTGTTTATATTTACGGTTAATTATTTCTTTCAACGACAAACGACGTACTATCGTGACAGTAAGACTTTAAGATATGCCTCGACAGTAATACGTCTAAGCGTCGACAATGAGATGTCTAAGGTGGCTTTCTTAATTTTAAGATATGTCGGTCTAGTCTTTATATATGTGTTTGTATCGTGATTAAATAAAATTAACGAGAGAGGAGGCTATAATGCAAAAGGATCAATGCATGTACACGTAAAGATTGTGAGGATGTACTTGAGGGGAGTGACGTCGTAAAAAGGCAGTGGTTTTTGGTGCCACGGTGGACCACACAGTTGGGGTTGGAGGGGAGGATAGGGCCGGGGCGCGTACGGGGCCAGACCGGACACGGTCCTTTGGTTTTTCTGCCTGCGATGTGTGCACGGCCCCTCCACTGCTGATCCACCCACAAGCGATTGTTCTTCCATGAGCTAGCTCAGCTGTGGACCTGACCTGCTGAGGTGACCTACCCTGCCAATCCAACAAATTTTTGTTGTAATAAAAAAAAGAGTTAAGTCCCTCGTCGTTTGCTTATTAGGGTATGTACAATGGTTTTTATTAGCGGTCTCTCTTTATTGTCATGAAAGCATATTTAGTGATGTGGAAGAGAGAGAAAGAAGGAAAGAGAAAGATGGTTGTTACGCATGACAACGGTATAGTCGACTCTAAGCACTTATTAGGAAATTTTTCGCTGCATTGGGTCTAATAAAGGAAAGATGACTAGTAAGAAAGTATTTTGGTATATTAATTGTTAGAGACCGTATTGTCTTAACTATTGTAACATGATAGTCTCTAATTAGAGACCATACCGGTCTATACCTTTGTACTTGCCCTTAATTGCATTTAAAAACTAAATATTGGAACTTCATTTAATTTAATTCTAGAGTTATTTCATAGTAGTTTTATTTTTTTAAGAATTGATGCTAAACCGCTAACGTTACAAATATAAAATATTTACATTTATTTTCGGTAATTACATTTATTTTTTTCATGGTTTATCATCCGTAGCACAAACCACGTCGCCTCTGAAATGATATGATATTTTTACCACCACAAGCATATGTACAATTTTCTTTCCTAATCGCTATATATATATACTCCCTCCGTCCCATAATATAACGGATTTTGAGATTTTATTTATAACGTTTGACCACTCGTCTTATTCAAAAAAATTTAAAATTATTATTTATTTTATTTGTGACTTACTTTATTATCTACAGTAATTTAAGTACAACTTTTCGTTTTTTATATTTGAAAAAAAATTTGAATAAAACGAGTAATCAAACATTGCAAACAAAAACTCAAAATCCTTTATATCGTGGGACGGAGAGAGTAGTTGGTAGCCCAACCGTTTCATATGAAATTCCTACCATTGATGTTCCAACCGTCAATGGTCTCTGATCCCCCTAAACTCCTCATATGCCGTAAATTTTTGTAGTACGAAATGATCCACGGTGACAAATTTGAGAGACAGATCTGATCCACAACGAAATCGAAAACGTACCCTCGAGGTACGAATAAACTCCCGGTTTTACTGGCACTGTTTTGTGCCTTAGCTGCCATCTCGCCAATCACTTTCAGACAGGCAAACTAGCCAAGCCCGGTTCAGTCAACTGTAGCTGCCAGTGAGGTGATAAGGCCGATGCAGATGGCGACGTAGATGTACTGATGTCCAGTACGTACGACACACTGAGCCAAGAGCAGGTAGAAGAGAAAAATATATACTCATATATAACTTCACTACAGTAGAAAATATATAATGCAAAGTTTATATACAGTGTAAACCCTAAAAAGTATTGTAGGATAAAAAGTAAAAAAAAATATGTCGTAGGATAAAAATAAACGCTTAAGATTTACGCTGCATATGGAGTCCTTATTTCAATATTTTTGTTCACTAAGCCTAGTTCTTTTCAACTGATTCACCAGTTTATTGTTATGGATTATTTACTTTACACCCCTAAAAATTATGTTATCTAAAGGAAAAAAAACTACTGCATTGCTTGGACCAATTGTTTCGAGCTACTATTTAATTTGTTAAGTTTATTTCTTAGGTTATTTAATTTATTCCTATAATTATCACTATAACTAGATAATTCATGACCATATTCTCGTCAAGTAATGAAATCTACAAAGTTTTGACATTAACGGAGAGACAACTTCTGAATAACTATACTAGATCTACATGCACAAGCCAGCTGCGTGAATCTTGTAGTCACTAGTCACGAACCAAATAGTAGCTAGACATGGTCAAAATTAACCTAACTTTGTTGTGTGACAAACTGTGGCGACGTAACAAAAAACTTAATTTCAAAGATGATGGGGGCCAACAAGATATGTAGACAGAGCTGCCAAATTTAAATATTGCTGGTGTCCATGCTTTTCTGTTCTTTCTAAATGGCCTTGATTGCATTGTAGGGTTGCATGCATGCACGAGCTAGGATTAATGCACGGATCAACCACACACTGCTTAATTTAACTGTTGAAAACTTTGGTCCATTTCTTTACTTTTTCTACAAAAAAAGAAGAAGAAAAGTTTCTTCCAGAAACATGTACATGTGTTCTTGCCTTCACACAAGTACGTACTGTTCAGTATGTTTGCACGAGCTTATGTGTCAAAAACCTAGCCAAACATCAACGAAATTAATTATAGGGTACAACTCAATCGTGATTGCTAGAGCGAAAAATTTAATGAACATTTTTTTCTCAACACAGGGACATGATCCACACAGATTAGGGGAAGAATCACCATGCACCTATACACAACAAACACTGCCTCACAAAGTTCACAAATTTATGTATGTAAAGAAAAAGGGGGAAAAATAAGAGCCCAATAAATAAAAAAATAAATAAAAAGTGACAGAATATACTACTACTGAACTCCAAAATCTAACCCTACGTACATCGTTCCATCTCACTCGCTTATTCATCTACAAGTTCCTTCGATTCGATCTCCTCTTCAAACCCAAGAGAAAAATTCAATGCATTCATCACCTCAATACTCGTAGCTAGCTAGCATCATCATACACAACCTTCTCCTTCTTCTTCTTCTTCTCAAAGCTTGCTCGATCTCTCCAAGAATTAATCCAAATGCATGCCTCTGAATCTTCCACACTCGTGCATGCGCTTGCGTTGGTGTGATCATCGTTAATTCATCACCCCGTACATACTGTCGATCGCTTCATCACTGCAAGATAGTTTGTTGTTGCCAATGGTTGTTTGGTTGGTTGGTTGGATCCATGGATCGATCGATCAGTGGAAGTGCTGGTGATCGGGCCATGGCCAGAACGGCGGCGGCTCGTCGACGCCGCAGAGCAGGTTGCCGAAGCTGGCCGTGTCGACGGACGCCGCCTGCACATTGCCGCCACCGCCGCCACCGCCGTGGTGCTCCATCTTGGGTCCGCCGGCGCCGCCCGACGAGCTGTGGAGGAGCTGGTCGATGTCGACGCCGCCGCCGCTGGCGGGGCGGGCGATGGAGGTGTAGAACGGGATCATGCCGCCACTGCCGCCGCCGCCATGGTGGTGGTGGTGCGCGGTCGGGGCGGCGTCGGGCGGCGGCGTGCGCGAGATGTCGAGGTTGATCTCGGAGCTATTCTCGCTGCGGTTGCTGCACGACGCCTCCGTCTCCTTGTTCAGGTTTATCAGCTCCGACGCCGCCTCCCTCCCCTTCAGCGCCACTATCTGCATTTTATCATATTTCCTTCTTAATCAATCAGTAAAACAGTAGTACTAATTAACAAAAGCAACACGAACTAGTACTAGTACAAGGTATCTAGCTTGCTATACTTCTACTAGTACGTTTTTTGCACCGATATTTATCGACCGATCATCTATCGATGCCCAATCATAGAAGTACTAATTGTGCTTTTCATTATTCTCTCTCTCCGGGTACACAAACACGCATCATTGCAAATCTGATTGTTGAGAAGAAGAAGAAGAAGTGATCTCAAGAAAAAGGCAGCAGCACATGCAACACTGCGACCAGGCACAGAGAGATGCGATGCATGCCCGGCCCCAAGAGCTGGTACTACTAGTACTACTACGCTTGCCAACGAGGCTGGCCGTGTGATGAGGCCATTGACTCCACCACAGCAAAAGCACCAGCAGCTACCACCCAAACCTGCACTGCATCCGACGATCAATCCATCCATCGATCCATCGATACATCGATCTCACCAGCTTGATGATGACGACGAGCACGAGCAAACGCTGCATATTCTGCTGAACTTTACGCGAGAAAAAGCTATAGCTACTGCTGCCGTCGTCGACGTACTCGTGGTGGTGAGAAAGGCACCGATTCCAACAACCTTTCTGCCAACACTGAAACCCACATGGATCTCCGTTCCTGCCAACGCAGGCAGCAGCAGCAGCAGCAGGGAAGATCGACATCACCAACCAATCATTGAGCTTGGAAAGCCCCCGGGAAAATTAATCATGGACAAATTAAACACAACACGCATCATCCACGATCACGCAGATCTATGGATCAAACGCTCGAATGCGTAATTGGATTGATTTTGATTAGTTAGTTACCTCGGCTTGGAGCTTCTTGTTGTGGTTGAGGAGCGCGTCGTTCTCGGCCTTGACGGCGTCGAGCTGGCGCTTGAGCGCGTCGTAGTCCTTCTCCAGCTGCTTCGTCTTCCACCTCGCGCGGCGGTTCTGGAACCAGATGGCCACCTGCCGCGGCTGCAGCCCCAGCGCGCGGGCGAGCTGCATCTTCCGCTCCGGCTCCAGCTTGTTCCCGAGCTCGAAGTTCTTCTCCAGCGTCCGCACCTGCTCCACGTTCAGCCGCCGCTTCTTCTCCCCGGCCTGCGACCCGTCGTCCGACAGCTCGTCCTCGCCGCCGCCGCCGTTCACCTCGTCGCCGCCGTCGCCGTACGACATCGGCCGCTTCCCCAGCATTGGCGCCATGCCTCGGAATTCTTGGAGGGACGGGCATTGAGCGGAGGACGGCAAGAACGGGTTGTGCGGGTTCGGTGGCGGCGGAGGAGGAGGACCCAGGTGGTGGTGATGCTGCTGCTCATGGTGGTGGCCATGGTGGCCATGGTGGTGGTGGTGGTGGTGTTCTTGCGGGTCGTGAGGCGGCGCCGTTTGCTGCTGCGCCATGTGGAGGAGGAAGTTTGGAGGGAAGAAGGAGGAAGGGGAGGACGCCATGCCATTGCTGGCCATTGCCCTCGACTCGATCTCCTTAGCTCATCAAGCGAGGAAGGCCAGGCGCATCGCGAGTATTTGAGAGTGAGAGCTTTGTGTTGTGTTGTGTGTGAGTGAGAGAGAGATGGCTATAGATGAGGGAATGGAAATTTAACAAGATGTTGTTTATCAAAAAAAAAATATTGGGGAATTTTAGTTTTGCAAAAAAAAAATCTGGAATAAATTTATTGTTTTTGAGAGTATCAAAAAAGAAAATTGCTCTAATAGCTAGCAGACAATATTGCTTAAGATATATGATATGCCAGCAAAGAGTACCACAAAGGACCATGCTTCCTAAAAGGTAACCCCTCAAGATGAGTAGGATGGTAGCTTCTACTGTTCCTTTATTTTTCCTTTATGAACTAGCTAGTAGCATGTATACATTTGCTAGCTAGTACTACCTCTTTTCTTAGCTTTCTTAGATCCCTTTAGATAAGTTTATACAGATGAAATGAACCTAATTTTTTTAAAAAAAGAACTAGCTTACATTCCCTTGAGTTGGAGGCTCCAAATGCAGCAGCAGGATTGACATGGTTCTGGGAATTGTTGACAAAAGAATCTGAAAGCTACATTGATGATGATGACTGCCATGATAATTTACAAATCATTTCCAACCTGATGATCAAATGATCAGTAGCGTATCTCACTCTTCATCATAGCCACTGCTGCCAGGTGCAATTATGGTTTACATGCATTTGAGATGAGATGAGAAGAAGTTTGGAGCAGCAGCAAGTATGTGTAATAGAAAGTCAAGTACAATATATCCCTTGGGAATTATTGACCCCAACTATTCGTGTAGTTGAATATTTCCTGGACACATTTATTACAGAACTAGGACAACCATTCATTTACGATTTTGGCTCATGCAGCATGGTTCAAAGCTTCAACACTTCCATCAATTTTTAGAATATCAACTACTCCAGTTTAATTTACTCAGACAAACAAGAAAAAGGACCAAACAAACTCCAGTACTTAACTCTCATATAACACCCCCCCCCCCCCCCCCCCCAAAAAAAAATAGAATGGCATTTTGATTTCAGTCATGATCATTATTCTTCAAAAGATGCTTTTATTAACCATGCATTTGTCAAACTCTAAATGAAACCATAAAAGTTCAACGTTGAAAAATGAAACAACAAGGCCACGCGAACTTTATACACACAAGATCTGAACAACAGATTGGTGAGTATATCTTATAATGATTTTATGGTCCTAAAGAATTACTTGGATGTATCACTTTTTAATGTAAAATTTAGTACGTTTTATACATTCTCAAAGACTATTAAATTTCTTTTAGTTACTGGAATAAAAATTCAGCCCGTTGCACTTATATAGACACAAAAGGTTACTCACTCACCATCACCTATTACAAATTTTTGAACGCTTCATACGCAAATTGCAGATCGATCAACCCATGATGCCAATCTGGAGCCGCATATGGATGATGCTGGCCAGATTGTGGCTTGCGTTAGCAAAATAAATAAATAAATAAGAAAAAAAAGGACACGGAGAAATGGATGCCAGAGAGGGAGAGAGAGAGAGAGAAAGAGATGTGCAGTACGAGCCCTGCACCGCGTGTTGCATGTGGCTGGGTCCAGCCCATGTCAATGTCGCGCCTACGTGGCCCACTCCCCACCGTTGATCTCCTTGATCTTTTTCTCTCCGTGCCAGCATCAGCATTTGCACGCTAAATAAGTTCAGTTTTTGCGCACAAACACGCACAGATTTGTCAAATTTTATCTTTGGGAGAGGTTAATTAATTAACACTAGTGGGAGAAGCTTTGCATTTGCTATGGCCATAGTATATATCAACACATGTGCAATGCAGGGGGCTGCAAAACAGCGGGGCCCCACGCACAGCGAGACGTGCAATGTACGTGGGCTTGGTGGGGCCCACCATTTCCCCTGCCCCCTGCTAGTGCTAACCATGGTGGCCCTGGGGACTAGTTGGCCTTTGTGTTGAGAGGCCAGGCCGGCACATGGCCTTGTTAGTTAGAGGAGAGATCCCATTGCCCATCCATCTCCTTCCCCTTGGACCCTTCCCCCTCCTCTCATGCCATGCTCAAATGCCTCCTCTCCCCTATTTTCCACCCCCTCTCCCTCTCCACCTCCACCACCATCACCAAATATCTCTCTCTCCCAAAATGCCTATGCTAAAATCGAATCTTTCGGTTCGGTCTCATGCGTCACGGTGTAAAATCGATCGGGTTAACCGCATCGCGCGTCGGCGGTAGATGTTCGACGAGAGTGTCTGTGCGCACGGTAAAATTTTGCTTGGTACCGATTAGCGTCATTGAAGATATGCCATGGTAGTATATCTAGAGTATGTTTTTGTGCGAGACGTGCGCGTGTAGCCGACGGGATTGGTTACTCTTACTCTACAATTTGTTTTTGAGGGTTTTATTTGCGTGGTGGTGGGTGTGTACACACCAAGCCGTTTGGAACCTTCCCATCCTCCCACTCTCACGTGCCAACCACATCTTCCGTTTTGCAAAACCATGTTCACCTCCTCTCGAGGTCCATTTTTCTATGCGATCCACTTGGATCCATCCATGATCCTCTCTTCCTTTTTTTCTTCTCCTTTTCCCATGATAGCCGGCGCAGTTGTTAGCTGTGTGTGTGATGTGAAGAACGTTGTTGCTGCTGCTACATGTGTGCGTATGTGGTGACAGATGGTGGAATGTTTCTGCAGGTGGTAAAAAAATAAATAAAAAATTCTGTGCACAACTCACTATTTATCTATCGTTGTTACTCACGTCGTCCAGATGGTTGTCAAGTGTCAACGCAACAAAACAATTGGATCCGTACCAACAAGGCAACAAGCCAAATGTGTACATTCAACATCTTCTTTCGTACTCCCTCTGATGTTTGTATTTATTACTACATCCATCCTATAATAGTTACTACATTTCTACCATTTAAATTTTATCCAACAAAAATATATTTTTACAAGATGGGACACAACAAATGAAATGTGTGACCCAATCTTCCTTTTATTTAAGTTTGCATATGGAATATGATCTTCAACCTTCATTTTAATCAAGTATACATATGGATTATACACATGCAGTGTAGTTATTAAATAGGGCTATTGTGCTAAATTATGTTTGCTGTTAATCTGTTTCTAATTATTACCAAATTTTAGTAAGGCTTTAAATTGAACATGTCGAACGCTACCCAAAATTTGGTCAAAATGTGTTAGGGCTAAAAGTGGTGAACAAGCCTGTAATAGTAAATTTTCTTTGGCAAAATTGGTTATATAGCATCAAAAGTTTACTTTTTTATTTTATAGCACCGAAAGATACCGGTTCATTTTAATAGCACCCAAAGTTCACTATGTTTTCATTTTAACACTTCTGTCAATTCTCGATCGTTTTCCATCCGCATTGATCGTTATTGACCCAGCCACGCACATGATATGACGTTTCTACCTCTCACAAATACAAGTAGAATACATGGCAATGAGGGGTAGAAATATCATATTGTGTGCATGGCTATATCAATAGCGATCAAGGCGGACGGAAAACGATCGAGAATTGACGGAAGTGTTAAACATGAAAATTGGGTGCTATTAAAGTGAACCGGTATCTTTCGGTACTACAAAATAAAAACGTGAAATTTTGATGCTATATAACCAATTTTGCCATTTTCTTTCCCCTGAACAAATGAACTCCATTATCCTGACCTTTTATAGAATTGAGAGAAGATGGGCTGAACCACTTAAAAAAAAGAAGTTGGGCTGAGCCCGAAAGGTATGGTCTTTGTGTAGCCTGAAAAGCTGAAAATATTTTTGCTGGGCTGAGCCTGGAACTAAGCAACGTGAGCATAGCAGCTCGACAGCTATGGACTATGGACCAAAGGAAAGTGCCCCTTGTTGGGCCTGGCTTAAACTAATAGTATTGTTTTCTCTGTTATTCCTAAGAGTAATATTACCTCTAATTTCATACATACCATGTAATAGTAAATAAAGAGGTAACATGTAATATAGGTTGTCTCTAACACATAATCTCCAATAACTTTAACTTAAAATTTTTATTGGAGTTTGTGTATGGACTGTTTCTTGCATGAGGGATAGCACTTTCTTCTCTTCACTCTTTTCTCCTCAACTCACCATTTAGTCTTATATGATATCTTGGAGTTTTAGTTTCGATGTTCATTGCCCTAAGATTTCCAATGGCATCGTAGTCCTATTCTGTACTGAATGTGCAGTATCTACAGGCTACATATCAGATTGACAATGGATGAAATTACCATTTCTGTTTGACACTTTATCAGCTCCCAATCTCCCATCAACTCATATTATTACTGCTTGCTGACACTTTACAGTCTGTTTTAGGGCAAGTCTAATAGAAGAGTAAGTAGCCATCTATTAGACGGTGATGTGTGTCATTAAAATATATAAAAGTTAATTGAGTCATTAATTTTTGTTTTCATGTGGGCCAAACCTTCCTTCTCTCTCCTAATCTATTAACCAATAGCACAAGCTCTTTTCCATGTGGGCCCGCTTTAATTTTCTCTAAACTAATCCTTTCACCAATCACGGCATCTCTCGCCCCTGCGTCCTGCCTAGGCGCCCGTGCGAAGCCGTCGACTAATTAGTCGACCGCTTTTCTCTCTCTTTACACCTTCTCTCTTCCAGGCATGAAAATAAACTGATGTCATTGGCTAATAGTAAGCAAATTTTTTCATATCGCACTTGCCCTTATACAGATGTTGAACTTGTTGTGTGCCTAAAGTTGCATGCGTATATCTATCGGTGTGCAAGTGCAACAAAAAGGAAGCTCCAAAGCCAGTGCCCTACGAACAGGGTCCTAGAATCAAGGGGGACAGGTGAAGCAAACGAAGAAAAGATGCAACAAAAAGGAAGCGTGATATTTGACTAAGAAAACCACAAACAATGCTGAAAAGGAGTTATCTTCAGCCACAGTAGTTCTCACTAGGTTACCAAGTAACCAAAGTAAGCAACTTTGCAGCATTTTGATCTCAAACTAATTAGGGGCAATTGCAAATTTACCACTGCTTTGAATCGTTATTATAAAACTGCCACTATAAAATTACAAAAATACCACTAGAACTGTCATTCGAGTGGCATCCTTGCAAAATTGAAAAAACCGGTAGCAAATTTGCAAATACCCCAACTCCTACTTACAAGATGATCTAGTAACATTTGAATTTTTCCCTCCAAAACCCAGGCTCCCAAGTGAGTGTGAATGTTCCAAAACCATTCATTTCAGAACAAGAATGTTCCAAAAACTATTTATTTGTTATGCTTTTTAGGTCAAGTAATTGACAAATTCAATCATACCACCCTTATCACCTCACTAGTTTTATCTTCCCAAAAATACTAAACCCCATAAACCCCAATCCCCATAGATTAGTATCCAGCTCATCCATCCACTACTTAAATTAGGACTACTTGACAGAATGTTTGTAGCTAATTAACCACACTCCCATTGCCAGTCCAGAGCTTTAGCTTCCTCACATTGCCATTGCCATGGGGTGCACCACCTCCAGGCAAGCCCGGCACGACCTCCGCCATTGCCCGTCGCCGCTCGCGCTGCCGCGATGCCGGTCGTTCCCCGCCCGGTGCGCCGGCGACGCCGGCGTCCATGTCGTGCGGCTCACGTCGACCACGCTTGGCTCCCTCGAGGTCGACAAGGGCGTGCCGCGGGCGGCGGAGGCGGCGGCGCCGCCGATGAGGAGGATGGTGCCGCGCACGCCGACCATGACGCCGCCGAACGAGCCCGAGGCCATCGACGCGTGGGCGCTCATGGCCGGCCTCGAGGAGCACTCGCCGCTCCTGGTCCCGCCGTTCGCGCGCCACTCGTTCTCGTTCCCGATCACGGCGGTGTCCCCGGAGCTCGCCGCCGCGTCGCGCAAGGTCACGCCGCTGCCGCTGGTGGAGAAGAAGAAGGCGGCGCCGGCGCCGGCGCCGGCGCGTCCGCGCAAGGCCGTGCTCTACTTCACGTCGCTCCGCGGCGTGCGCGCCACGCACGAGGACTGCTGCCTGGCGCGCGCCATCCTCGGGGGCTACGGCGTGCGCGTCGACGAGCGCGACGTGTCCATGCACCGGGGATTCCGCGACGAGCTCCACGGCCTGCTCGGCCTCTGCCGGGGCCCCGCCCTCGCCAAGTGCTGGGAGCCGGCGGCGGCGCCCGCCCTGCCGAGCCTGTTCGTGGACGGCGAGCTCGTGGGCAACGCCGACGAGCTGAAGCGGCTGCACGAGGCCGGGGAGCTCGCGGCGAGGCTCGCCGGGTGCGAGAGCGCGGCGCCCGGCGAGGCCGCCGGCGCGTGCGAGGCCTGCGCCGACGTCCGGTTCGTGCTCTGCGAGGCCTGCTCGGGCAGCTGCAAGGTGTACGTAGACGACGGCGGCGACGACGACGACGACGACGAGAACCCATTGGACGGCGGCGGCGGCGGGGGATTCCGGCGATGCACGGAGTGCAACGAGAACGGCATCGTGAGGTGCCCAGTCTGCTGCTGCTGCTGAGACGTGACAGTGCAACGTGGCGCCACTTGGGTGTGGTGTGCTCGTGATTTTGTGAATGACGGTGTGCGTGCGTGTGTGTGTGTGAGATCGACGGTGTACGATGATGATTGTTCAAATTCTGTTTGTAGCCAACGGCTGTGATCGATGCAACGAGATGCAACCAATGCTTGGTGATTCATGTGATGTTCCTGAGAACAAGTTTGCCTCCATGAGACAAGCCAAAATTCAGACGAGTTTGCCTCCAATAGAGGCAGAATTCAGATGATTTTTGGGCTAGATCTTGCCGGCCACGACGGCGGCGAACTGCTTCCTTTACGCGTGAACCGGTTGCCTGCGTAGCGGGTTGGAGTTGTTGGCAATCATCGTAGCAAGCCAGCACTAGCAGCAGCAGACAGTAGTAGCATAGTAGCCTTCGTTCAAAGCCGGCGCCGTCAACAACGGCGTTTTAAATGGCAAAGCGAGCCACAAGAACAGGACAGTTGGAGCAAAACAAGGTTCTCCAATCAAAATTTCAAAACGGACCCCCCCTAATCTCTAGGCCAATCATCATCTTCTACTCATCTACTAGTGCTACATTTTTTTTTAGATTGGAGTACTGCTACCAATACTAGTACACTACTATTACTGCTTCGATTCAGCATCTCAAAATTTGGATAGAACAATTTATAGATGAAATTGATAGATTGATAGGTCATTTGATTTTTCAAACAGCTATTTGAGGTATAAACAAATTAACTAGTGCTACAAAGTTGAATGTTGCTTTAAAAATTAAGAAAATTTTATATAGTCTTTTTTTTTTGGCGAAACACACTTTTAGAAGCTTACCAAGCACGCAAACAAAAATCCATAATCCATAATAAAAAAGAACATGGCCATAATGTAATTGGCTAGAGTTGAGCAGCTCATCCATCAATCCATTCATCTTCAGCTCTCTACACATACCTTGAGTTTCCTAGAGCACACTATAGAATCATGTGATGATTAATCTTGGTGACGAATAAATTGTCAAAGAAGAGTTTTTTTTTTTTTGAAAATATGGTGAATAGTGCTTCTTGTCGATGAACAGTGCATGTCGGTATTGGGTTGCCGGTCAGATCGGGTGGCGCACGCTGGTCAGTCCGGAGGTGTCCAGGCGGTCCGACTGGGTAGCCCGATAGTCAAACCGGCAGACTCCCGGAAGGAGTGGTTTCGGGATGTTTTCGTGAAATTTATAGATTGCTTCATGTATATGACTTGTAGATGGTTTATATTTGTATGTGATACTATTATGTACTAATGTGAGTCAAGTTGGTGTAAACTTGTACTCAGATATAAAGTTTCTTTGTTGTTCATGTGTAGCTATTGCTCAAGGCCATAGGAGTATACCTGTTAATGGATCGGGACTATGCTGCTTGGGAGAAGTTAAAGGTCAAGATGGTTAAGGATATCGCGTGGGATGCTCATGCTAGATAGCAATACATGTGGAGATGAAAATTTCCATTTAGCATACACATGGTGTTGTATGCCTATGGAAAGAGGAGTCAAATTTAGATTGGAGTCCAAGTTTAAAAAGATTGGAGTGTGGAGTTATATGGGAATGTTGTTTCTCTGATTTGATAGATTTCCTGTGTGATTTGTGGCTAGGGGCAGCCATGTTGTGGGTATAGAGATTGACGCTAGAAGGATATCGACTTTTTGGGAGAGAAAAGTTACGGTTTGCTTCGAGATTTTAATCCTAATTTGCGAGTTGTGAGGGGAATGCTTTAGATACACTTTGTAAATACATATTGATGAAATAAAATTGATCTACTTTCAAGAGTTTCATCGATACGTGTTTTCTTGGATCCCGACGGTTTGACCGGAGTTCATTGTGCGGTCTAACCGGCTGGCGTTCATACTGGCAGCAAGGAGGCGGTCCAATCGGCAGTAAGGATGCGGTCAGACCGATGGCAATCTGGTGGTGCGATTGACGCAACTTCACTAATTTTGAGGATAATCTTTTAATTCCGCTAAAAAAATTGGTTTTCGTTGTTCCAACCATTCACACCCGTTTAATTGATTTAGTTATTGTATTCGATCCTACCCAAACAATTATTACACAACACAAGATAATGATGATGGGAGCTCACTTTCACTTAGTTCACTGCACTTCTCCTGACCATTCATTACACACTAATTACCAAGCACACTGCACACACACACAAAACACAAAACAGTTTTACAGTTCCATATTATCTGCTTGATCTGCTTATTCTGTTCTACCGAGGTGGCAGCAAAGCGAGGGCCCCAGCTGCAGGGCCACCTCACCCTTCCTAATTAACAGCCTTAATTAATTAATTACCCTATGTAAAAAAAAAGAGGGGCGCCTTTGATCCATTGCAAGCGAGAACTACAAAGCTCACCACTTCAGGCGGCGCTGCTCCGGCCGCCGCCACCGCCGCCGGCGGCGAGAGCGGGGCGGTCAGTGACCGCCGCCCATGCTGACCGACCGGAACTGGCGCTTGGAGATCTTGGGCAGCAGGAATATTCCGGCGACGCCGCCGATGAGCGCGAATCCCGAGGCGAGGCCGAACGCCGGGATGTTCCCCTTCCCGAACAGCTCGTCCCACGGCCCAGCTCCCAGCGCGATGACCACCTGAGGGAAGAACACCACGCAACCATGAATCCATGAGCATTCAAATTCCAATCCATGAAGTATATCTGATTCGGTTTCAAGGGAAACGGATTAGAATTTGGCAGCTAATTAACCTGAGGGATGACGATGGAGATGTTGAGGACGCCGGTGCAGAGCCCTGCAGATCGCCATGGATTAGACCAGCATCCAAACACACCGAATTGTGTCAAGAAAAGCTGCAAGAATGTTTGGATTCATACCTTGGCCACCCCCTCTAGTGGCCGCTAATTGCGCCGTCACTGCGAAGGGAACGCTGTACAGAACCTGCATCGTGCAAATTTTCAGACAGTTCGTCAGGACAAGGCATTCTTGAGGAAAAAAAATTAGCTGTGTGTTTTAAGTTGAAGTTTCAGTGATTCTTACGGCGAGAGGGACTCCAAGAAACGCAAAGAGGACGAGGCAGACAGCCTTGATGCTCTTGTCTGCAGTGATGGCTTTCTGAACAGTTCCATGGAAGTCCTTGAGTGACCAGAAGCTGATCAGTGCAGTTGCAGCCATGGCGATGCAGACGAGGAAATTGCTCGTCACCCACACCACCCTTGGCCCGACTTTCCGGCACATTGGTTCAATCAAGAATGAGCTGAATCCTAGCACAATCTGCACAATCAGAAGCCCATGATTAGTTGCTGCTAAAGAACATTTCTTGATTGCTTGAGTGTTACAGATTTGACAGTAGTTGTGGCAATCAGAAATTCAGAAACCAATTAGATCTTACCGAATTCAGTAGCAGGCCAAATGCACCTGCCCTGACACCCTGGTTGAAAGCCTCGATCTGAGGATCAGTTCCCTTCGGGTCACCGTGGTAGATCTCACGGCCCATCCAGTCTGTGTCGTAGAGGATGAATGGGAACCAAGACAACTACATGGACAATCATATCATAGAAAAGGTAAGGTACTATAAGATATAACTAAGATATGATCTAGTAGCAATTTTTTCAGTAATCTGAAAGTTTTTTTTTTCTGATGTATGTTGCATACCCAGGTAAGGCCAGTCACAATAAGCACAGAAGGCATCCCAGTAGGTAAGTTCCTGAAGCCTTTCAACACTGCTAGTGGCCCAGTGGCTTCAGGCTCAGCTGGCTCGTTTGATTTTGTTGGGAGGGCTGCATTTCCTTTGAATGGAACTTCCTTGGCAAATATTAGAGTTATAACCAAGCACAGGGACAGGAAAATCTGAAAACAAGGGAAAATGACCAAACAAGAGCATGTTAGGATGTGAAAAAAAGCAACCAATATGATAGGGTTGAAAAAAGAGGAACAGCAATACAATATGTAAGTTAAATTACTCATACTCGCTAAAATATTTTCAGTATAGTACTGTCTTATTACAAAGACTAATATTAGCACATTGTTAAAGTATTATCAGCAGGCAGTTTATGAGGTAATAACAGAACTTACCACAGCCACCAGAAATGCACCTTTCAAATTTGCACAAGCTTCACAGCAAGCTCTTGTTTTAAGGAATGGAAACCACCTGCGCAATTAATTAGGGAGAATGCAACTCAATACTTGTACACAAATTTCACCTTCTCTACTAATATAAATATGAATTTCACTTGCCTTCTTTCAGAAAAGAATGCAACTGAATATACTGCTAAACAGAAAATCTGTATGAAACTGATACATAAGAGTAGCTTACTTGTGCCAATTGTTTGTGGAACCAGAGGAGTATCCTAGGATGTTTCCCATTGCCATCCAAGAACAGAAGATGGAGTTAGCAGTGCCAGGCCCATGACGTCCTACAGAACGAAAATTAGGAGATCAGATCCAAAATCCCATTGATACCAGAAGCCCAGAACACAAGTGCAACTTTTTTTTTCTGGAATCAATCAGTGTTAGTGAACTGTGGAAACCAATAAAAAATTGGTAGTTAACTCTGAAAGACAAGGCTATGAAAGATTACCTGATAAATCAGCCATTAGAGCACGTGCTGGACCCTAGAAATTGCATTGCAAAATTAAGATTTTTGTTATGGTTCTTTGTACAAATTTAACATGACTATTATATAGTAGGCACTAACCTGCACAGTGTTGTTGGAAAAATCAAGAAGCCAGAATCCCAGGACATATACAATAGCAGCATGCCACCGTGATCCATGGTAGACACTGCATTACATGGTGTATCAGATAACTGTTATCTGCTAATTATGATACGCAAAATGTTCAGTTACCTGCAGTCTTCCTTTGTATCACCCATGGCGTATCCAATGTCAGCTGAAAATCCAATAACTATGACCTACATACATAAAGTGCAATGTCAATATGAGAGAAAATTTGGGGACTTCAACTTAAGGAATAAGAGTTCAAGGTTCAGTGGTTCTTACAGCCAAGCATATCAACACACATCCTGTAAGAATATATGGCCTCCGTCTTCCCCATTTTGAGGTGCACCTATCACTGTATAGACCCACGCATGGTTGAACCTGCAGGATTGGGAGATGATAATGGATCAAGAATTAAAAAAATATATATGACTTGTACACAAACATTTTTTAAGAAAGCTTATGAGTTATGGCAGTATGATCTACATTACACATATCAGAAGCTACAGAGAATGCAGTCAAACTCCGATAGATACAGGAGTTCAGGATACCCAAGTTTTTGCTGTAGTGAAGACACTACAGTAACTTGAATTTACATTGCAGAAAGTACAGATTCCATAGCACGAATTAATTTGGTTTCTTTTTTTTTTTGAAAAGAGGGCAAAAGCTTTGTCTCGTATATATCGGTAGAGCAGATAATTTGGTATTGTCACTTACCACCATGCCAGCAATAGGACCACAGAGCCACATGAATGAAGTAAGAGCATGCGACAGTCCGAGTGTCTGTAAATAACAGAGGTTAGAAAATCAGTTGTTTTGGCTTATAAAAAAACTTCGACTGTAATCTACTCTGACAATAGATGATCACGCTTCATTCCTTAAAAAAATGACTATGCTTGTTGAGTTTGCTGTGTCAACAAGATCTGCATCACTGTGGAAGATATTCAGGAACATCAGAGAGCGTGTACCAGTTGTAAAGAGTGAACACATATTGATTACCACACAATAAATTTTGCCAGAAATTTAGCAGATGAAATATCCCCAGCACTGTTGGTCTGTTGCTTCCAGGATGCATTGCTTTGCATGCTACAACTAACAGCTATCTATCCAATAACTTCAGATCACACTTCTCTTTCCCCCATGGCATGACTAAACATACAAAGACTGTTCATCGTTCTATATATGTTCAGTCACTAAATTTATTTCACTTGTCAAATATAAGAAGAAGAATCTTAATAGTTAAAATGGCAATGCTTGGATGCTAACATAGCACCAACAGGCTATGGGTACATGATGATCTGTCCTCATTTGCCTATGCAATTGCTCTGTTTGCAACTGTGCCACAGTCCACAGGACATATATATCTGACCTATAATTTCCCTTTTTTTACCCCCTTGATTTTTCATGTGCACGGTTAAAGTAGGTTGGAGTTGCCTACAGCAACCATCTTTATGGCACTTGGCTCGAGAAGGCTAAGGTAAGGATAAACTTCGCCAGAAATACTTCAATCCAACAGTAGGTAGCTTAGCTAGACCTGATGCATGGACCATCAGGAGTGATGAACTGCATATACTGTTCTACAGAAAAAGTACAGAACATTTTGGAACACTTTTGTTAATTACTATGGACTGATACAAAGAGGAAGTGAGGAGCTGTTTATCTCCGGCTCTCCGCTAAAAATCCTTCAAATAAACGCCTGGAAGGACTGAGATTTAAGTTTAACTGCTAAGAAGATCGTCTTTGTTTAGAATATTTGACGACAGAGGCAAATAACCAATACTCGATCTCTATGGTAATAAATATTTGTAATAAGTATTTAATGTTCATGATAAAATTTGGTCAAAATATGAAATTCCGACCATCAATTTTGTATTATAATAAAGTTATAAAATCTACTCACTATGTCTTAAAATAAAGGTGATGTTTTTTTACAGAGATTAGACTGTGTTCTTTTGTAATAGTTGAGAATCCTTTCACCCGTACACAAAACTAAGCGGTGGTTTAGCACATGATTAATCA
Organism: Oryza meridionalis; assembly: GCA_000338895.3. Taxonomy (NCBI): domain Eukaryota; kingdom Viridiplantae; phylum Streptophyta; class Magnoliopsida; order Poales; family Poaceae; genus Oryza; species Oryza meridionalis. Next base: position 3,894,856 of record CM002526.2, read on the forward strand.
AGTATTAGCTAAAAAAAATTTTAAAAAAATTAATATGATTTTTAAAGCAACCTTTGTATAATTTTTTTTGATAAAAACATATCGTTTATCAGTTTAAGAAACATGTTTACGTCAAACGAAGGGAGTAAAAGTTAGAAATGGAAGTAAAGAACACATCTTAAGGAGGGAGATGAAATTAAATGCATGATGATTTATATATCAAGCGGTAAGAATATTAGTTTCATCTTGCGGTTAGTATGGAATAGAGGGTAGGGACCCGTCATCTGCCTACCTTTAATTGCGGAGGAACGATAGATTAATTCTCCATTATTACCGCTCACTTTTGCCCTTGTCTGCTTATGTTTTTTTACATCTCTAGCTATTAGTAGCTAATAACCTAATACGTCGTTATTACATGAAGGATAAGGTGAGTTGGAGCAGATGTATATTTTTTATGGCACTGTACAGCATCTGAGGTAAAATGGAATTAAAAAAAAGGAGTGTCATATCTGAGATAAAACGGAATCAAACAGTCTAATTGAGGTAAAATGGAATCAAACAAGGAGTTGAGAAACGTGTCAAGCGTAAAGTGAATCTCGGTACAGTAGAAAGGACCGGTACTGATGCTAAGTGTCATGCTGGCTAGCCTGATTGATCCAAAGTGCACAAAAGAACTTATAAAAGATTTTGATTCTTATATAGGTATACAGATTCTTCAGAAATGATGCAGAAAACGCCGACGTTTCATAGAGGAATCGAGAGGATATGAATCCTCTAGTGACAACAAAAAGAAAAAGGAAAAAAAAGGAAAGGAAAAGGAATAACTACAAAATGACAAAAATGATAGCTAGTGCATCAAATGCATATTTGGCCACATGTATATAAACACACGAGCAAAAAAAAATTACAAAAGGCATGCAGATTGAATTTATTACGGTACTTTAGACACCAGTCAAATCTACCGTTCTAACAAAAAAAACAAATCTCTCCCCACACATGAAGAAAAATTCCCCAAACTTTCAGGACATATATAATCTACTACCATGAAACCGTGCAGATTAGAACAGCTATATAGCACGAGCAAAAACTCGCGAACAAAATCAAATCCACACGTGAGATACTTGTATATATTTTTTTGCAGGATTATTCAGAGTTTCAGATGCATGCATGAGAGTGAGCAAAATATACAGGAGTACAGTATATATATATATACCTGGACGTAGGGGGTGAGGAGGGAGAGCTGGAGCGCCCACCCGTACTGCACGCCGCCGGCGACCATCCCGGAGAGGATGAGCCTCCCGAGGCTGATCGGCGCCGCCGTCTCCACCGCCGCCGCCGCCTCACCGCCTCCACCAGCACGCGCGCCGCCGCCGCCGACCCCGACCGACAGCTCCAACCCCCCGCCGCCTCCTCCGGCACCGCTGCCGCGAGCCATGGCGGACGCGCCACGCACAAACACAAACCCACACGCGCACACACACACCCTCCTGTGTCAGAGGAGGAGAGGCCAAGAAAGGAAATCGAGTGGAGGAAGTGAGGAGCGGCGGAGACGTAGGAGAGGGATGGAAATGGAAAGCCCCGCGAGAGAGGAGGCGCGTGCTGGATGGAGGAGGAGGAGGAGATGGTGGTGGGTTTGTGTTTGGAGAAGCGAAGCATTTAAAGGGAGGGAGAGAGAGAGAAAGAGAGAAAGGAGGAATATAATAAAGGGTGGTGCACCTGCCAACTGCTATGCTCACCAACAGTTTGTACACACCCAGTGTACACCCCCTGCCTTTATTATTTCCAGTGCAGTAATAACTTCAACAATTATTGAAATGAAAATGGAATTAATGGAGTTAGTATAGGATTAACTACATGCTTCTAGACGGTGCGATTATTTCAGCGGAAACGACTTTCTGTGGGTGAATTTAATAGGGGAGTGTTTTAAATCCACTCGACGTTGTAATAGCTGGGTTTAATTCGTTTGTACCGTCAAATAGTTATCCAAAATCATATTTGGATATTTAGAAGGAAAACAAGCAGATCTGAAGTATTGAACCTACTGGCAAATAGGAATTTTGCTATATATAGGTGTTCGCTCATTTATAACGGAGTAGCATGGAGTTTTATTAATCCATGAGTAAATGTTTTCATCAATTTAATTAATATAATGAATTTCGCTTGAGACCATATTTGTTAAACGCTTTTATTTCTATCATCATTCATCCTACCAATAAAGAGCACCGGAGAATCGCACTTCATTTAAATATATGTCCATGTTGGATAAACCATAGTTTATTATAGTGTTCTTTTTATAAGTTTTGTGGGGAATTTAGATTAATTAATATGGCATACATATCCATCCATCATTATTATATTCTAACACAACTGGATAAGTGTTCTAAACTATTGTAGAATAACTTTGTAGTATGATCGATCTTGTGGAATAAAAAAAGTCTGACAATAACCTTTCATAAAGGAATATGAATACCCATAATCAACGCATCAAATCATTTCACGGTGTACGCCTAGCGAATTCGGTGGCGAGTGCTCGTGCGGCCGTGGGCTCGCTGTGATGCATGCATGGCTCTCTGGCTACGTCGAGATAGCGATTAGTAGCAAAATTAAGCAAGCCACTTATTAATAATTAATCCTTGGAGATATCATACATGATTAAGGCATTAATTCGTACGTACTCGTCGTCAGCGTTTTCTGCAAAGTCCACTACAGTTTTTTCTTTCTTTGCTGAAAATGCTGATGTGTTGGAGATGGAGTGACGTGCACAAACTGCCGCCACGTGGATGGTTGCTGAGATTGCTAGCTAGCCTACGTGCCATCTTAATTTGAAAAAAAAAAGACATCAATACATTTTCGAATTTCAGTTCTGCCATTGACCGGTAATACACATGTCGGCCTCACATTTTACCCTGATCTTAGTAACGGGTGGTCGCCTGGTCGGTCACTGAAAAAGTTTAGGAAATTATAGTCAAACTGAAACGAACATATTCACTCCTTAAAAAACTAAATCTTTTTTATATTTGTGATATTGTACAATAGCTACGGGATAATGATATAGATATATATAGTGATAAGGGATAGATGGATCGAGATATGGAGTTGTGCTTTTGGGCTACCATATTATGGTAGTTGGTATGAAAAGATACAGAGCAGTACAGTGATGTGATCAATGACATGTATATCTCACATGCTCCCATGTTGGAGTCAAATTTTGCTAGACTAAAATCCAATTCCAAGCAGTCCCTAGCCAAGAACAAACAAAATTCAGTGAGGTCACTGCTGCACCAAGGACTGCATACATGCAGGAGAAGAACATTTTCTATTTTTCTTTTGGAGACTCGATTCAATTCGGTCGGTCGGTCGCAATGGTCAGCTTAATTAAACGCTACTTTTAGACAGTTTGCATCGGGTTAATACAGTGTTCATTTCGTCGTTTTTGTCTCAATTAATATTTATTGGCATTTGCAGTACAGTCTATAATTCATACTGAACATGCATGTTTTTTCTTCTCTGGAAAAAGAGAAAACCACGACAATGGAGATATGATGCCGCGGTTTTGACATTGAAGTTTTCGGAAAAGGTGTGAGATATGATATTGTTCTTGTTGCACACACCTCCTAGCTAGATGTCTGACGGAGTTGTAGCTAGATGCAAATATATGTGCATGGTAAAGTGTTGTGCAGATATAGAGCTATACTACATGGGCTATCAGATAAGAGAGTATCCAAGTCCATGCATGCAGATATAAGGCTATGCTTCTCGATATCTACATCTACAAATCTGCAGTGTGGACATTCAATTCCTTCTGAAGCATTCAGCTGGAACTCTATGGGAACCTGCACATTGATTCCCTAAAGCAACACTCCTATATAGGAGTATGCAGCAAACCTACACATAACCCATACTACTGGATAAAAGCTTAGGTGGCTTGTCTAACTGATGCTGTAAAATGAGGAGATGCAGCCAGATTGTCTGAATAATTCAGTACCGCGACAGTGACAATGACAATTTGTTCTGTGCCCGGGCGGTGCAGTGCAAGCAAGGAATGTCTCTTGCTTAATTAAACAATTCACTCAGATATAGCTGCAGCTAGCGACATGATCCAAGTCAACGGGGATTGGAAGGTAAAGAAAGACGGAAAGTTTCTTTCTTTCTCAGATGCGTATGATGAATGAACAAACTGGGTTGGTCAACCACATCATCCATGCACCCATCCGTAACACCAAGATTTGGCATACCGAGGCTATCGGATTTGCAATACCGAGGAGTTAAAATCGATCGAAATGGAATGGAGGAATGGTCTGCCATGCTTGCATGGATGGATAAGGAAGAATCGACGTGGCCAATTATGTCCTCGATCGCAGGGCGTGCTACCGCGACTAGCGCGTGTGCTCGCCGCGCGCGCGGGGGTGACGCACTGACGCTTCTTCCCTCGACGCAGATACTCTTGTAAGGGCAAGTTTTATAATAGAGGTGGCTGTCATATCTAATACTATATATATGTAGTATTGTTCACTGAGTCGATTCACATGTCAGTGAACAGTACCACACACATAGTACTTTGTTGTTGGTTTTAAAGAGCAGCAGTAGATCTTGATAGTGTGTTTTTTTCTGAGCTAGGCTCAGTGCCACGGAAAAATTGAAGTTTCAGAGTGACTTTAGCCTCTGCAAGCCACGTGAAGGCCCGAAGAAATAAAAGTAGGTGGTCCAAAAGAGAGATGGAGAAAGAGCGCGGCGTCTCAGGAAATTCACAAACGAGCATGCTGCAATCGACCATGGCCCACCACCGACAAATCCGGTAGGCACTTCGTGGAGCCACCGCAATAGAAAACCTGGTGCCGTAGTCAGATCTGGAGAACACTTGAGAAATATGTCATCATTAAGGAGAATAAGGTCATGGCCAAATTGGGAGAGTACTTAGGGAAGCTCCCCCGAGGAGGAGGACTTGGCAGTGGACGAATCCGATGAGCACTTGGGGATGCCAACACAGCTAAGAACGTGTCAATTGAGGTGGACAAAGATTAGTAGAGGCGATGATGACCGGGATACCGAAGACATTGGAGAGGACGAAGACAGTAGTGCTTGTGAGGGTGAGGAGCCACTAATTATGGGTTGGGATGGTCCCTGGAGACTAGGGGGCTGTGAAGATTGGGTTGCGATGTTTGGCGGCAACAGGCTGGGACATATGACAGTGTTGGGGCCGAGGTGGCACGATCGCGATGGGGCATGGATATATAGGGAATGGGGAAATAAGGAAGGGAAAGTGTGTTTGAGTTGTTTATAAATTATTTCTTTCCATTAAGGGGCTAGCTGCATAATTTTAGACGATTGTGTAAAAAAGCAACTTAAGAGACGTGATAAAAAAATTTCATGATTATTCCCATTACCTATCCAATGAAAGATATATATTGTAAATTGGAAGATGGCCGTCCATATAGTTATCTAGTTGAGAATATGTTTATTTCTCATGTTTATCCCACTCTATCTACATATGGAACTCTGTCTGAATCCCCGTAGTACTAAGGCTGTGTTCGGCAGACCAGCTTCCCAACTCCTCCTCCCCGTTTTCCGCGCGCACGCTTTTCAAACGGCTAAACGGTGCGTTTTTTTTGTAAAAAGTTTCTATACAAAAGTTGCTTAAAAAATCAAATTAATCCATTTTTGAAAAAAAAATAGCAAATACTTAATTAATCACGCTCTAATCACTACTCTGTTTTGCGTGCCGGGGAGTGAGGGTTCCTAACCCTCACTCCCGAACGCGGCCTAAGTAGTGACTTACAAGCTAGCCCTACTTCTTATTTGCACAAGATCTTTATGGTTTACCAAACCGGCATAGATACCAGATCATTTTTTATCAAGCCTGACCATCTTTAAAAGCCCTAAGGCATAGGTATATAGTGAAATAACTGAGAGATAACACCCATTCGGTTCTTGTCACCTACTACGAGAAGCTTTTGTACCTATGTTTTACACGTGTCGCACACACGAGAACCAAAAAATATTCAATAACCTCAGAGAGATGGAGGGCTATGAAGTTTTACTAGTTTGTTACTCCTTATTAATAAGAATTTGATACACGTGATATAACGACGATGACTTACTAAGATTCGTGGATGTCGTATTTTTTCTCATAGAAATACAAAAACGTATCACTCACTTCCTACATTCGGCCTTAACCGTACCTTTGGATCCGAACCTAATTTTTTTTTCTTTTTGAACAGAAAAGATTCATTGTATCTCAAGTTGGAGGTCTGCTCGGGAGAAATTCGAAACGAAACTTTTATTGTGTTGAAGCGTGTAACCCTAGAGTTCCTCAAAAGTATGATCGATTCTTACCATCAAAAAGTCCTTTAATTTGAATGTCTCTGATAGGTCCAGATCCTATACACCCTTGGATCTTTTTTCCTTTGAGAACTATACACCCTTGGATCGAATTGGTTTTGGCCGAAGCATATCGAACCAGTGAGGCAGCCCATACCTGTATGGCCTGTATTATGAGCACAGTGCTGTGATGTTGGCTTGATGTGCTTTTTGACCGCGTGGAATGTGGATGTTGGGAGGGCACTGATTGATGGAAAGCCAAAGGATGCTGTAAGAAGTGCTCTTAGGATCGGATGCTGCAATCATACAGAAGACTTTATATATTATCATATACATATGCGTCGTGTACATGCACCTGCCACAGGGTAGGTGTTGTCAACTTCAGACACGCCCCTATATCCCACTGGCCAAGATCCATCCACAATTGATATACCCTGCCAGGTGATCGTGTTACCCCATTCTTCTCTTGAACATATTCGTATGGTCGATCGATGGATGTGTACGCAGACGCAGAGTGTGTGGGGGCGCGGCCTTTATTCCTGCAAATCTCCTAATCGCTTCGTACGTCGTCACCGTGCGGTGTGTGTGACAAATATGACATGCCTGGTACTAGCTGGTGCCTCTCCTGCCACGGCGCGAGATACGTACGTACGCGCGCGCGCGGCGGACTCGCCGACCAGGAAGGCCGCACGTAGCCACGTTTCTTCGTACGCGCGGCCGGTTGGGTACGTAGGCGCGCGGTGGGCTTCACTTTCACTGCACCGGCCGACCTCGCTTCGTCACCGCCCCGACCCAAAATCTCCCGTGGCCGGCCCGTGATCCCGCGCGCACCGTTCCGGCGTTTCGGCCGATCGACGCGGGAGCGGGAGCGTGGTCGGTGGTCGCGCGGGCGCGGAGCCCAGATTTTCTCCCGTGACGGGCCGTGTACCGCTCGGGAGTGCGGGCAGATAAGGGTCCAATTTAATTTATCCCTCAACCATAAATATAAGATATCTTTGTTCTCAACTATTAAAATCGTTATAAAATGATTTTCTCGGTGGTTTTCACTTACCATTCATTGATCTAGTTCAACTGTCTAAAGTCAGCATATGGGGCCTATATGTTGAATATTTTTAAAATGGTTTTCTCGGTGATTTTCACTGACGTAGCTCATTGGTCTAGTCAAATCGGCTAAGTCAGCATATAGGCCCCACATGTCAGTGTGAATATTTTCAAAATGACTTCCTCAGTGGTTTTCACTGACGTGGCTTATTAACCTAGTCCAACCAGCTAAGTCAGCATATGGGGCTTCGCGTGGACAGTCCCAACCAGCTAACCAGCTAAGTCAGCTACATGTCATCGTGAGTAAATGGCATGCGGCGGAAGCCACTGACGCCAGAGGCGGTGGGGCGAGCCAAGGATGACGGGGACTTCAATGCCCTCCGTCGTGCCTTATCTCTCAACAGCGGCAGCGTCTGGGCGCACCGAGTCGCTGTCTCGCCTCTAGGCCGGGCCATCGTCGCTCCACCTCCAAGCCGCAACGTCGCTTTGCCTCAAAGCTGAGCCACCGCTGCTCCACTCAAGGCCGGGCCACCACCGCGCGTCAAGAGCGCCCAACTACCACTCCGCCTTGAGGCGACGCTGTCGCTCCACCTCAAGGCCAACTCATCGCCGCTTCACTCGAGGCTAGGCCGCTGTCGCACGTTAGGGCCTCCCAGCTGTGGCTTCGCGTGGACAGACCCGACTGGAGGAAGCTGGGGAAGGAGATTGGTCGTGCCAAGATTCCCGTCGTACCTATCTCAATGCGCGTCGCTCGGGGAGAAGAGGAGCTATCAGTCTGTCCCGCCACATCGAAACTAGCATTTGGTTGCTAGCTCAGTTGGGGATGGCGTCGGACCGCTCCGGCCCATTGTCCTTGCCACGACCATCCTTCCCTCTTCCCCCTTCTACTCCATGTCTGGTGTCAGGGGTGTCGGGCATCGTTTGATGTCTGGTGTTGGGGGTGTTGGGCGTCGCCTGGTTGCTATCGGGGAGGAGGAAAAGAGGTCATGCGCTGGCCCATCCATCCTCCCGCCTCCCACACTGCCGCTCCTTTTCGCCGCTGCTCCACGTCATCGATGGAAGGGTGCAGCAGTGGCGGCACAAAGCGCAGACGAGGAGTGGAAGCGTGGAGCACTCTCTATATCCTCCGATGCCTTCCATTGGCCCACCACGCCATCGCCGTCTCCACCGCTGGAATTGTGCCGCAAACAAGAAGGTGCTCAAGACAACTGCTCCTCGTCGGGGCACCGCTTGACACAGAAGGCCTGCGACGCATTGGGCTACTGCTGATGTCGTCTTGTTGCTACTCGCTGTCGTGCAGCCCGTTGCTACTGGCGAGAAAACATGGGGAAAAGGGAAAGCGGGGTGTAGAAGGAAAGAGAGAGAGAGTGAGAGTATGACAAGTGGGCTTTACTTTATTTTCTTTTAATAACTGGTATTTCACGTAAGTAAATACTACTATCAATATTGTTCTGAGGGTCAAATTGCACTTGTTTTTATATGAAGGACTACCTATCCATTTATCGGGTAATTTTTAACAAGAAATCACCGAGCAAAATCGTCTATATGATGTCGCGTGCGTCACACCGGCGCGTAGCCCAGATATTCTCCCGGGCCGGCCCCGTTCACCGCGCGTGGATAGAGGCCGGCTCGTCTGCTCCTCTCGGGCAACACGCACGGCCCATCTTGCGGTCGGTGTCTTGTCTCCGCCTCCGCGCCGCTAACTCTCGTCGCGTAGTCGCGTGCGTCGCGTCGCACGCTGGCTTTTCACCAGGCGGAGTTGCAAACTCTCCAAAAAGCCTCTCTCTGCACCATGGGGGAAGCTCAGCTCGCTAGCCAGTTTTCGTCCATGGATCCTCCTAATCCAAAACACCGTAAAATCCCAACGAAAAGACAGCGGCATATGCACCCGTGCAGCAAAAGCTTCTGGTTGGTTTGTTGCTCAATACTGGTAGAGTGGTAGTAGTGGACTAGTGGCATGTGTGCACGAGGGCTCTTGATCTTTTCTTGATAGAATACTTCACTTGTACTAGAGCTAGCTAGCGCCTAGTAGCCTAGTTCATTTGACTTGCAAAGATAGGGCGGTAGTGCCTACTGGGTGCGAAGTGTAGGGACGACGACGAACGCCGGGAGCCTGGGGAGCACGGAGGATAGGATAGCAGAATCTCTAGGGTTCGTTTCTAAAATGATGCTACCGATATAACGAATCATCTAGCTCCCGGTTCTTTCTTCCCGCCTAGAATCAATTGAAAATCTTATCGGCTCTGCAGCTAATCATATCCTTTCAACGGCCAATGTGATCTTTAAGTTACACTCTCGGCTAGGCTGGCACGGTTTACTGCTACCAGATACTGACCATAAATCAAACTGGCATTTTTTTTTTTTTGCAGCTAATGATATCCTTTCAACGGCCAATGTAATTTTTAAGTTACACGCTCGGCTAGGCTGGCACGGTTTACTAATTACTACTGTACTACAGATATTTGGCATTAGCAAATATGGAAACCGTGCTTCCAAAGTGTAAATCAAACTGGCATTTTTGTTTTTTGCAACAAACACGGTACAATATGGAGCAACCGAGCAAGTGTTTGATTTTGTTATTTGAGCTTTGGTGTGTGATTAAATGATTAATCAGTTGGCCATGGACTGATAATTGCGACGCTTTTGTCGCTCTTGCACAAATTGAGAGCTCGCATTTGTAAGATACTTAGGAAATAGAGAGAAAGAGGAATCTGGCATTAGCAAAGCACCCTGCTGCCAAACTGAAAGACAACTCCTAAGAATCTTCCTGTGCCAAAAGGGGCAGCAGTGTGTACATTCAGCCAGCGCCGAAAGAGGCAACTCGCTGGCAATTCCTAAGCCGGCGAGGTTGGTACTATACTGTACACATAGCAGCAAAAACACACAAAAAAATGGTACTGTATGAACTTTGAACGAATCAGGATGGATTTTGATTAAGTACACAAAAAAGATTGATCTGGTTTAGAAGATGACATGGCAACAACATTACATTACTTATGAACGTAGAGTGAATTAGGAATCCTGCTCCTCGATCCAGTACTAATTAAGATCACTCTCTAAGCTACAAACATTCAGAGGGTGTGTGTGCGCGCTCATTGCCCAGCAGCAAAAGACAATGTGGCGACGACGGCCATCTCTCTCGGCTACATCAGAAGGCTGCGGATGATCGCCGCCTGCGCGCTGCTCATGTCGGACGTGGCCAGCAGCTCCGACAGCCTCTCGCTCAGGTCGTCGACCTCCTGATGCAAGCTCCTGATGTAGTTGCAAGTCTCCTGCAGAACCCTCGAAGATGGCACCTGGGATTGGAGAAGAGAAGATTTCTCTGTCAGCTCTTGAGATTTGGTGCTTAATTACAATTGTTGAAGGAAAAAGGAATGCAAAATAATGCAATGCTTGGATTGTTTGACATAGTCGATTAGTCGATTAGTAACATCAGTTCATATATGATCTTCAACTTCTGCTTAGGAATTAGCAATAAGGAGCATTCAACTTGCGCTGCTATTTTTCTTTCGCCAAGGCAGTAGGTGTAACAACCGATCATGTTCTACCCCATCTTAATGTGGTCAAAGCTAGAGTGAACGGTGAATGCTAATTATAACAAGACTAGAATAAATTCGAGCTGTTATTTAGACTGGGAATTTCTGGAGCAATTAACCATTTAGTGCATAGAATTACATACCCTATCATTGCTCCGGAGTCGAGCCTCGGGGAGGAGATCCTGCAACTTGGATACAAGATCGCTGATTTGCTCGTCGGTGATCCTCGACGAGCCTGACTGCCTCGACCGTGACCTCCGGCTTGACATATCGGCCAATGTAGGTGGCAGCAATCGATCTCAGCCAACGTAGGAGAGATGGATGGGAGAGCTAGCTGTTCTTGCAAGAGAGACGCGCAGAGAGTGTCTGTTTACGGTTGGCTGGCGTAAGACAAAGTTTGAGAAACACAAGACAGCCGCACGGGAGAAAGAAACGGGTGGCTACTGGCGTGTTAAATAGACTACTACTAGCTGCAAATAGAGGAACCTGATGAGATCAGGCAAGAGGGAGAGTGACCTTTCCGTTTACAACAAGTGTGTCACCTAGCTCAAGGCTCTGACCAACAGGGGCCACACTACAATATGGCCCCAATGGCAGTCACATGACAGAAACATGAATTGGGAAGAGGAACTCCTACAGATGGAAGAGAGAGAGGCCATACTGAGGAGTGATGTGTAGTGTATGTTCTGCTACTCGTGTATTGCCCCTTGCAAGTGGGAGAAGCTTAACCCTTGTTTAGTTGGGGAAAATTTCTATGTTTAGTTGTCACATCGGATATTCGAACACATACTTAAAGTATTAAACGTAGTCTAATAATAAAACAAATTACAGATTTCGCCAGGAAACTGCGAGACAAATTTATTAAGTCTAATTAATCTAACATTAACAAATGCTTACTGTAGCACCACATTGTTAAATCATAGCGCAATTAGGCTTAAAAGATTCGTCTCATAATTTACACGTAAACTGTGTAATTGGTTTTTTTTGTCCATATTTAATATTACATGCATGTGTTCAAAAATTCGATGTGATGGGTGAAAAGTTTTTGTTTTAGAAACTAAACAAGGCCTCAGAACAACAGGAGATAAAATGCTGGTGAGAAGGAGACTTGGAGGCCTACACTGACAGAAAGAACCACGCAAACCATGTTACTTGGCCTACCAAAAATATGTGGATTAATTATTTTTTCCCCCACATTTGGTATTTAATAATATATATATATATATATATATATATATATATATATATATATATATATATATGAAAAAAAAAACGGTGAGGCTACATTTATTGATGGATGGCTTTGTATCCATGTCTAGGATTCAGTATACAGCCATGCATGAAGCATACACCTCTTGTCTTCCTAATCAGGACTAGGAGAACTCTTTTTTTTAACGACTCGCACAGGATGGTGCGAAGTTCTATTGATAGAGCAGGAGAAAAATTACAAGATTGCAACCCTGAAAGGTTATAACTAGGAAAAAGGAAAAAATATACCACCATCCACACATCAATAGCGTCAACACAGAACCAGGAAAAGACTAGCACCGGACCGACCACCGCTAGGCCAACAAAGAAACAGCTGAGATCGCCCAAAACACAACCCTTACAATCAACACAAAGCCCCGTTCTATCCAAGTCTTCAGGAGTCAGGGAGAGAGGGTGAGAGAGAAGAATGGAACTCCCTCTCCCCCCTAGGCCCTCTGACGTGACCAATTTGTAGAGACTAGGACGCCGCCACAGGAGGAAGAAATCTAGAGAGAGCTTGCATCAATTGGAGGGGGGGAGTTCGGCTAGGGGATGCCTAAACGACGTCTCCAAGGAGAGAAGCGACGAAAACACTGCCGCCGCCATCCGTCGAGGTCTCAAAGAGAACCGAGACTGGACTTTCGCCCGACGTCCACACATGAGGGATGAGATAGCATGACAACGCCCTCAGAAGGGGAATGACGCTTCGAGCGTCACCGTTATCGGCCCGGCCGAGGTAGGGCTGGGTTTTCACCCACCGCTCACCACCTGCGAGTCCATGGCTGGTGCCCCGATGCTCCACCACCGTCCAACCTCTGCCGACATGTGGGACCACTGCACCAGCGTCCCGCGCCGGCCAGCCTTCGTGCGCCGTAGACCGCACCGCACCCACCGGCAGGCGGCAGCTCCTCCTCGCACCGTGCCGCCTCCATCACCGCCGGCCGCGCCTCGTCGTGCCGTGCCCACCTCCTCCGCCGCTGGCCACGCCTCATCATGCCAAGCCAGTCTCCACCGCCGCCGGGTGCACCTCCTCGCGTCGTGCCGACCTCTGCTGCTACCAGCCGCGCCTCTACACTTCGAGCTGTCCTCCGAGCACTCCTCCCGCCGCTGTCATGCTGGCCAGATGCGGTCATCTGCCACGCCTCCCCGGCTAGCTGCCCGTGGCCGTCCAGAGGAAAAACAACGCAGGGTGAAGCAGTCAACAGGACTTGCTTCCTAGACAATGTATAGATATTTTGCTTATAGTTTAATTCATGTTCATATAACTAAGCTACATGGTTCTAAACACCTTTGATCGATACAAACAGGGGAAAATAGAATCATGAAAGTCTCTGTCCTCTAGAAACGTGCTCCCGTGTCATATAGAATTACTATGCTTGCTGATGAAACCATCAGTTGATGACTAAGAGCAGGTACAATAGCAGATTATTAGTCAGTTATAAACATATTTTAATGAGATAAAAAATGAGAGAGAAGAGCAGCAGGCTATAGATCTGTAGTCAGCTACATCACAGACTTCAAGACACAATGTGTGTATGACAGGTAGGACCATATATTAATAGTATAGTAAGCAACTATTGTATGAATTGGCTATTAGATTGGCTATAAATGAATTGGAGCTAGTAGTAAGCTATACTATTAAACTTGCTCTAGCATAAGTAACCGGATCAAGTAATTTTAAAGTGCTGATTACCTCATGATGTGTATCAGACTCGGCAGTGTCACGATGCCGGCTGGTCTCTTCTCCAATCATCTGGCATCCACAGCCCATGTCTTGTGGCGCCTGATAATCAATGCAGGCATGGGTCACACTGTAGGTGTTATTGCTCCTTAAACTATCAGGGAGAACGAGAACCGATATCAGGGCAGATGCATCAGGCCCCTGCACTGCTTCAACTTTTGGGCTATGTAATTGGAGTTAAACTCGGGAATTGTCTGATTGTAAGTAAATTCTTACATGTGGCATGAAAAGTATTTTACTTTCTGAACTTCTTGAGTCTTGACACCCCCACTTCAGTCATTCCTGTTCTGTTGCTCAAGTTAGACCTGATAACAAAATACAGTGAGCAAGCTTTTCAGTCAGTTACATGTTAAACAATGGGAACAGAGAATAAGTATAAATATTTTATGGCTATGGTATCCATGTATTGAGGCTTTAAAACATAACCTGTAATGGCTTTTGGGAAGTTACGATTTGCAACAAATTAGTCTTGGCAACATTTAGCTCTATATGCAACTCTAACAAATGTTCAGCATTTAATTCTGAATATCATAGTCATGTAATCTCAGCTTCCAAGCAACTCTAACAAATGTAAGGTATCTGAATATTTGTGGATCTTAATTACACAACATTTAGTTCTGTATGCAAGGAGGGCTAGATGCAGGGGACTATATTGCACCCTATATTCTCTTTAAAAAATATATATATGGCACCCTATATGTTTACAAACTTAATAGTTATTAAGTATTATGTATAGATCTCGAAGCAAATGAATCATTCCAGGAAACAGTTGCTGCACAACTCAGAGCAATCATTCAGAATTTGACCAGTCAATGCATCTCTCCAGCAGGTAAAGTGCAACTACTGGGTGTATTCCAAGTGCTTTCTTCATTTAACAACAGCTGCATATAAGAGATGTTATTATAATGTTGACATGACAATAAAATTTTTAACAGAAACATGTGCATGCGTGTGTGCTTGCATTTTATATCAAGATCTCTAATGCTCCTAAAGCAAATTCCAGCTGCAAGATCTCCTCCATTTTTTTCATTAGTGACTCATTCAAAGTGCAGCACAGCAAAACACCATGTCATAGTAATGCAGATGAAGTTTTCAAGCAGCGCAACGCTATAGATCGAAGTGATCTGTGGAATGCACGCATTGCACTAGCTCATAAGCGGGTATTCATTTAAACGAAAACATGTTCATCGGCAAACTGCTAAACAATTAATTGAAATGGCATTCAAATAATTATTGTGCAGCAACATTTATGAACTTAAAGGATATCTAGGATAACGATGGGAAAATCTATAATAACGAAGAGATAATTTAGAAATGACGAGCTAATGACGTAGGATAAGCACAAGATTTAGCTAATAGGTATATTAGCCTGGTAAACATCTGATTAGCCAGCCAATCACAGCATATACATGCGCTAAAAATTCTCTTTGTCTCTCAAGTATTTTTCTCACAAGATCCATTGCCACTGATAAAATAATCATGAACTGTTAGGTACTGTCTGTTTATAAAATGGTCCCATTGACCTTTTCACAAAGTTAATTAGCCCTAGCTATGTTCCAAGCATAATTACCCTCATAGCTCTTACATAGAATACCAACTGCAGGATAAGAAACTCTACAAATGACTATGTAACTCATTAAGTACGATGTAAACAGTATAAAACATCAAATCACCAATCAAAATCAGGTAGTGGGCGATGATCTAAGCGTATCCGGACTGCAGCATGTCTCATGGGTCACATGTAGCTCAATCCAATTAGTAGAAAACACCCCGTACAGGTTGTCACGTGGAGGCGATTTATTTATGCTGAGCCCCTTCACCACCACCCAAGGTCACACCATCACACACACAAGTGAGATCAGTCTCTTGTTTAAGTGCACACTTGATCAAGCAAGAGAATCAAGAGTACCTCCTATCTACTAAACAATAGGTCAAGTAGGCCTGCCTGCCATACAGATGCTAGGAATCACATGCATTATCTTAACATAGTGCTCAGCACTAACAGAGCAGTCACATGCTTTAGCTATTTTAATCTGGAACCCTCTTCATGTGTAAGTGAAAAGCTTTATGTGAATAATGTGTTGTAAGTTTGTTTGCAACCAGATCAATCAGGGCAGTGTAGAACCCCACTGTCTGATACTGCAAAGATCCCCAGGACCGATCCAGTTCAGGAATAATTAGGGTGTACTAATACCATGATAAAAACAGGCTCTTTTTGCCGATCAGTTGTTAATATTTTGGACATTCACAGCATGGTGGAATGAATCGGGATAAAAATACTTAGAATGTGTCTCAGTTTCTCAGCTGATTTATACTAGACTAACTTGTTGCTCTCAGAAAAAAAAAGACAAGGAATTAAATGAGTTACATGATAGAATGCCATCTATCATCACACCTAGGAATGCACTAGGGCTTTAGACAAAAAGAAAAACATGAAAAAAATTTTTACCAAGGTCGATACTGTAGTGAAAGAAGCTTCCACTCTCCATATAACTACGGGAGATCTTAATCAGAGGAATTGACAGGTATTACTCTGACACAAGAGGAATCATCTGATCTGGAGATACTGAAGGTCAGCTGTCTTCAGTTCAACACATTTGCGAAATATACAGCCACTTTTGGGAAATCCAAGGCTACTTGCTGATGAATATTAAAATTAAAGTTCTGACAACGTTCTTGGTGCCAATAGCCCAAGGAATACAATAAACCTATTTCAATTAACAAAGAAAAGAATCCAGATCTTGCTGCAGAACCCCAACATGCTCATCATTGAAAGCTAGATTATACTAGGGTGGACGGTTGGTAAACGGTTGTTAAAATAAATTATTTGAGACCAAAGCTATTAGTAACCATCTTATGGAGGAAGCCATTCAGGACCAAGCGTCAATGATGAGAAAAAAAAGAGTAACGAGTGCTTACAAGGCAGCAAGGTGACTGCTCGTAAATTTCTTCACTCTGCAGTAAATGTGTTGAGATACCAGCAAAGCTTAATAGGAGTTGAATGTGTTGAGATAGCTTCAGGAAGGGAATTCAAGGAAAGGGAGTGGAGATTAAGGGAAAGCATGGAGGTATACTTGTCGTCTTGTCGACACCAAAAGCTTCATACAACATTTCATGCATGCTGAGTGCATATCACGTCTAAACGTTGTTGTTTATATGTTTCATCCAATCAAATTGTTTGCATTTCACACCAAAAGCTTCTGTATCTTGTGACTTTTCTTTTCTTTTTTTTCCCTTATCTTAATAAACTTCGGCTGGCTTCCGCCAGCCCGGCAAATTGTTTCATCTAGGAAGCGGCAGGCAATGGTTAATCAGCATTGTCGAATGAAGTTAATAACTATTTTAATGGTAATAATAGCAACAAGTTACCTGACCACATAAACTACAATTGACTTCTGTAACATACTTCTCGCACTAAACTACCCTGGGTTTTTGGATTTTTAGGGTATAAAACACAACATAGTTTCTCCAACAACATGAGCACAAACTCAGCTTTTCAACAAATATATGACGAGACACAAAAGACCCAACACTTCGTTGCTACATTAAAATTTTAACAAAGTTGTCATAGCAATTTAAGGTTTTGCAAAGAATTTCGTGCTAGGGAAGGGAACACGTAAACAATCAAAGCTAGGTACCCTTATAGCCTCATCTTGTTAAGTTGATTCTTGTACATAGACTAAAAGTAGCACAATATGTGATGTCTCATAAAATTTCAGCCCGATGCGCGATTACTGATTGAGAATTGTAACCATGTAATGGAAACTCAAAATAATGGCAATTGGCAAGAATTTCAACAAGAAAATGCTTCTACCATCTCATGTATCCTCTAATAAAAGTGCAATGAAACTAACGTGCAAAAAAATTGAAGTTTTTTATTATAGACATTTAGACAGTGGTAAGAGAAAAGATGCTACCAACAGGGTACTCATAAGTGTAGTACTTTATAAAGGGACTCTGTAGGCAAGACATTTGTCATCAGTAAAACGGGAAAAACAATCAGGGAAAACAGTTGCAACCTATGAGTAGATGGTGGACTGAAGGATGCTGACATGCAAACAAAATCAACTTTACACAGAACCTGGTAAAATCCCGTGACAAAATCCAAACATAAATCAGAGAAGCTTCATACCCAATGATTGGGTAATTAGTGAATGATGAAGCTTTACATTGTTTACGGGAAAGATGTTTCCTGTATCCAAGACTTTTATGTTCAACAGCATTGCTGAACGATGACAAAGGAGTATTTATTCATTTCCAGGTCACTAACAAGTTTCGATGGACCCTTTGAGAGGTGATCATGTATCTTTTCTATCCTCCTTAATGAAATTGGTAGAGCTCCTGCCCTTCCCCCTCAAAAACAAAACTAACAAGTTTCGAATGCAATAAGACCATTGCAGATTGAAGATTAATAGATATTTCTCAAATTAGGTCTATCTAAAGCTTATTAATCAGCATAGAACTAAATTGATAGTGCAGCATCTAAAGCACCACAAGGAAATCCTTCCAATATTAAGACAGATGGCAACTGCCTTTGCATAAATCAAAAGGTTCAAATGGGCCTCAAAGCTTAACTTTTTCATCATTTAGAAGAGCCAAAAATAATTCTAGATTTTAAATATACGGATCTAGTTACTAGATAGGACTTGAGAGAAATATCTAAGTTCCATTTGTATAGAAAAGTATACCAGTCCCCGTTATAGCTTAACAGTACAAATGCTATATTTCCAGTTAAATGATAATCCTTGTTGCAGTATGAGGAGGACAGGGAGTTCAATGATCAAACAAATTCGTGGGATATCAGATACGTGCGTGGAACAACTAACTGGAGGCACAACACTCTTACTAATGAAAAAGGAAGTTAGTCTGAAGCTTTCCTGTATCCTTCACTCCCCACCCTTATCATTACATCTAAAAGCGCAGTACACCTGATGGTATAACTTATAAATAGGTTTCTTAAACAACCTTGAACTTTACATAATGGATCATGTATGCAGTAATATGCATTACAACCTTTATTTATTTATTTATTTATAAAGAGAGGCCGCATCTCTCCCGCTTTCATTAACGAAAACGATGGAAAGTTAAGATCAAACTATGCATTACAGCCTTCATAGAGTTAAGATCAAACTATGCATCATTCCCAGAGTTAAGATCGTGGCTGGAGGTTGTGAAGGCAATGGCCACCGAAGCGGAACTCTGGCGTTTGGCCAACGCGCCCATTATGGTGTTGAATGTCCAACCACTTACTTCCTCTAGGTTGCTCAATAATCCTGCGAGAATAGGGTTAGTTTAGTGTTTTTCGGTCTGTATCCCGTCCCCTTCTTGTTTTTCTTTCTCCTGTAAATAACTTTTATTCCTCTTAATACAAATATGTGCTCCTTGCATATTCTAAAAAATAAAACCATGGCATATTATTTTTTCCTTTTTTTTGTGCATATTAACACTTGTACGCATTGATTTAGACCAGCATTTCATAACCAGAAAATCCTTCGCATCATCCCAGCAAACTTGAACTCTAGCCTCTCCAGTCTCCACCCATCCGAACAAGGAGCGCAATCATCTAAGCCTAACACAAGTACGCAATTGCAACCTGCAAAACATCTGCACTGACAACCGTCCGCGCAAGCATAAGCTAGCAAGGAATTCCTAAACCACCAGTTCTACCACCCTACGAGGCGAAATACACACGAAGAGGACCGACGAAATCGCCACAAACATCACCGAACTTCTGAGGAGGAGAAGGAGCACGGCAGTCACAATACTTGCAGCGGGAGAAACCCTAGCGGAAGCCCGCATCCGCGAAACCGAAGCGGAAGCCAACGCGCCACCAGTGAACCACCCGCGTCGATCGCCGGCGCCGCCGCGCGGGGTGGCCGGAGCCGACCAGAAAATCCACCGGAATTTCACGGGGAATTCCGCCGAGACTAGAGAAGAGAGAAAGGCCACCGCTCCTCCTCCGCTCGGGCCGTACTGGGCCGGTGATCCAGCGTGGCGGTGAGCGACTCGGTATTTGGGCCTGATATATTCGCACAGATGGGCCTCCGATTTTTAGTGGGCCGTGGCGAGAGGTGACGACGCGAGGGCGAGGCTGCCTTTTCCGTTGTGTTGGCGGCGGCGGAATTTTTGACGGGTTCAAAGCGGGAGGTCGTTGGGTTGGTTTGGCTGGCGCGTCTGCGGCGTCGCCGCGTGCGAGCACCACCGCCGCGAACGGCGAAGTAGTCGAGTACGTCTCGATCGACCGGTCTCGATCCGGCCCATCCGTCTCCAGCATGTACAACGAAAGCACCAACGGAACAGACGAGCGGACGCCGACGGAACTCGGAGTTTTACGCGGATCATCAAGGCCCTGTTCTGTTCTTTTCTGATTATATATATGCAGATTCTACCTTAATTTCTATTAAAACGTTTTTCAAACTATTACACGTTGTGTTTTTACGAAGATCTTTCTATATCAAAATTACTCCAAGGTATGAAATTAATTAATTTTCCAGGTTTTTAACAATTAAGGGTATGTTTGACACAGCTTTAAGAGGTGAATCACAACCAAACGGTTTAAGCTCCACCTAAAAATAAGTGGAGATGACTGAAGCGCTCTCATAAAATAAACGAAATAGGTGAAGCTGGGTTTTAGAGTCAGTTCCAAAACTTAATTTCAGACCCAATTTCTAAGGTTAAATGTAAAAGTTTGAGCTCATTCTAACTAATCCTAAAACTTTAATCATACGTTAACGTTAACGACTTTCTAGTTTTATGTGCCTTCGCTTAATCCACATCCTCATCGGGTTGGAACAGGCCCTAATTGTAGTCTTGCTCGTACAGCCGTCGCCGTCAAACCAAGAAAAGATTAGAGCAGGTATAATAGTAGACTATAAGCCAGCTACAAATATATTTTAAGGAGATTAATAAGGAGAGAGAAGAGCAGCGGGCTATAAATTTATAGCCAGCTGTAGCACGGACTCCAAGACACAGTAAGTGTATGACAGGTGGGACCAGGTATTAATAGTGTAGTATGTAACTATTATATAAATAAGCTATTAAATTGGCTATAGATGAATTAGAGTTAATAGTTAGGCTTAGCTACAGCTGCTACCTGCAACCACCACCCTTGCAGTCACGAGGCGATTAGTAGGGAGTATATTAAAGAGAGAAGGGGAGCCAGGTGGGCAGAAACATGGCGATCCCAAAACAGCAAACCGGTGGTAGCAGCAGCAGCAGCAGCAGCAGCGGTACGCCTTTTGATTGTCAGTCGGACGGACCATGCGCCTTGTGCTCTCGTTTTCTCTGCGCTTTCATCAGGACGTGCGTGCAATGCAATGCAAATGCAAATGCACGGACCACGCCTAATCGCCTCATCAGCTGCTACTAGTAAAGCAAGTTTAATAGTATAGCCAATTAGTAGCTCCAAATCATCTATAGTCAATGTAATAGCTAATTTATATAATAGTTGCTTACTATACTATTAATATCTGGTCCTATCTGTCATACACACGTTATGTCTTGGAGTCTGTGCTGTAACTGACTACAAATCTATAGCCTGCTGCTCTTCTCTCTCTTTCTTTATCTCTTTAAAATATATTTATAGCTGGCTTATAGTCTGCCATTGTACCTGCTCTTAGTAGTACTACAGCGCTGCTGCTATGCTATGCACATCAAAGAATTCAGGAACCTACACAACCGCCCCATTAACTCTGCTACCCATTTCCTTAGTTCTAAATTATAGGTGTATCCCCTAAATTTTTCAGCTAGTACATAGTACTCCCTCCGTCCCATAATATAAGGGATTTTTAGTTTTTATTTGCACTGTTTGACCACTCGTCTTATTTAAAAAAAATTTTATTATCCAAAGTACTTTAAGCATAACTTTTTGTTTTTTATATTTGTATAAATTTTTTGAATAAGACGAGTGGTGAAACAGTACAAACAAAAACTCAAAATCCCTTAAATTATGGAATGGAGTGAGTAGTATTTCGATCAGTGTTTCACCTGTGGTACGGTCGTTACTTTGACGGGTGTACGACTGTACGACCCAACTAATCAGCAGTTGAATTGAAAAGCCTTGTATGTACACGTATTTGTATGGGCGATTCTACGTTTTTTTGACGTTTTTGTACATACCAGGTCACCATGGCCTACCATGGGGAAGTACGTACGTTTGCTGCGGCTGGGCTGGGCTGGGCTGGGCGTGAGATGTATGGTTGGGTGCGACGTCCCCATCGGAGGTGACCGCACGATTGATCAGCTCCATCCCATCCATCCATCCGTCGCGGTGTGAACCGAGCCCCTCGCAAAGCTCGCAGCAGCCAAACCAACCAACCCCACCCACAGACGAACTAGTAGTAGTAGCAATCCGCGTCGTCGCCGCCGCCGATCGCGTCGCCGGGGGAGGGTTGGACCCGCCTGTTGACGGCGGTCCATACGCGGAGGAGGCAAAGCGGACGCAGCAGCAGCAGCAGCAGCGCAGCATCGGTCATTCGCTTGCGGCGCGACGGCGGCGCGGCAGATTGGACATGGGCGCGGGCGCGGGGGAGGAAGAGGAAATCATCACGTACGCGGCCAGCCAGCACGGCGCAGCATGCGACCAAAATCGCCTTGGCTGGAGCTGGGCGCCAGCTGCTACGAGTGACCCATCCCCCGTAGCATTATACTCCAACCACCACTACTACTACTTCAACCTGTCACGAACCTGAATCCTGACATCAATAACGGCCGGACTGAAAAGCCAACATTTCTTTTTAATTGCTACTATTTCGCGGATTATTGATACTCCACTTGTCAATGGATAGTGTACACGTATACTCCCTCCGTTCTAAAGTAATTTAACATAGAATAGAACGTAACGTATTCTACCATAATGAAGTGCGATAAAAACTTATCCAAATTCATTGTCTTCCTGGTAATTATTTTGAGACAATAGGAGTATATATTCCTGGTAATATTGTGTGTAAATAATTTGAACAGATTAAAATGGCTAATAGGGCAGTACTCCCTTTGTACTCGTTAAGGAAGTCGTTTAGGATAATGTTTAAGTCAAACCTTAGAAATATAAATCGTGAATAACTTTCAAGTTGTTGAGTTAAAAATGTAAAAATTATATGAATAGTTTTGTCTTGAAAAATACTTTCATAAAAGTATACATATATCACTTTTCAAAAAAATATTTTTATAGAAACAAAAAGTCAAAATTATATTTTGGAGACCGCGTGGCTGTTTAAAACGACTTCCTTTTATGAGTACGAAAATACTAGCTCATACTCCAACTTCTACATGCTCCGGTGGAGAAGAATGGTACTAGGAGGAGTAGACAGTTAGTACAACCGCGTGTCTTGGATGCAATAAATTGAGTCCCAAAGTGTGGCTTCAACTGGAAGGGAAGGAGGAGGGATCGGTAAGAAGCCATTGCCATCCTAGAAAGCCCTCTTGTACTTCACCGTTCACCAATTCCGCACGGATCGATCAACGAAAAGCAACCAACCCAGTAGTTAGCCTTCACTTGAAGTGACATTTAATTTGCAACGAGACAGAGAGAGAGAGAGAGAGAGAGAGAGAGAGAGAGAGAGAGAGAGAGAGCCTTTGTCTCAGCGTGGGAACGAATCATTGGACCCCCTGCATGCAATGGTAGTAGTAGTAGTACTACTCCAGCAGCAGCTAACACAGCATGCAAATGAGCAAATCGTCTCTCCCTCTTTCTCTCTACTGCTTATCTCTCAGCTAGCGTGATTACACGGATGATGGTGGATGGATCGAGTGTGTGTGTGGGCCTTGAACATGCTTGTGTAGAAAGAAATATATCACATCGCAACAGCGGCGAGCAAGAGAGAAGGGGGAGAGCGGTTAGTTAGCCATGTGAAGCAAGCACAAATAGCTTTAGGGCGGGGGGGGGGGGGGGGGGGGGGGGCACAGCCGCACCAGCTCATCCACGATCCACCACGCATGTGGCTCCTTCTTCCCCATCGCCATGGGTTGCTCTCGCCTAGCCTCACTTCACCTCACGTACAGTACACCTCTCTCCTACTTCTACAAAATGTGCACGTATCATGTAGACAAAATTTGCTATAGGGCATAAAAAAACGTGTAATTAGCCAGTGGATACCGCAATAACGAGAATTTGCTGTCGGGCATAAAAAAATGTGTAATTAGCTCGTGGACACTCGCGGCCTTTTTTTATTATTTCCGGTGAATTTGGAGAGAGAAACACTAAACAAAGACAAGTTTGCCCTTGGGCATGCTTATTTCAACCCGACTGGGTCCGGTTCAAACCAACCACAGCATAAATCAATCCTCCCATCACAAACCCTAGATTTTGACCGCAGAGGAATAACAGTGGCGGCGACTGCGGCGTGGTGGTCTGAAGCTGGTAGCGGCGGATCTAAGTTGGCAGATGGAGGACTTGAATGGGGATTCGGTGCTCATCACACGGACTGACCTCTTCGCCGCCACCTTCTTCCTCGGTGTCCTCTTCCTGCGCGACATCACCCTAGCGGACAACGTCCCACTCCCAGCCATTGCTAAGGCCACGTCGGGCTCACAGCTTCAGCGATGCGCGGCTTCAATCTGTCACCGCCCTCACCGAAGCTGGTCGCCGGTCGTTGACCACGCCGCTGCTAGTACTTCACAGCGCCGCCCCGATTTCTAGGGTTTGGGGAGAGCGGAACGGGATTCAGAGGAGTGAGACAGGAGGTCTTGGTTTGAACCAGACCTAGTCCACTGTAAGCAGAACAATGGCAGGGGCAAAATCGTACTATCACCAGTGTTTCTCTCTCCAAATCCACTAGAAATAATAAAAAAAGGTCGTGAGTGTCCACGAGCTAATTACACGTTTTTTATGCCCGACAGCAAATTCTCGTTCTTGCGGTGTCCACTAGCTAATTATATGTTTTTTCGATGCCCTGTAGCAAATTTTGCCCATCATGTATGTGTGCATACGTGTGCTTTATTTGTACTATTGCATTACCGCGGATTATTTGCTTCGATGTTTCTAAAAAGTCTCTCCGGCGCCGCAGCGCAGAGACGGTCAGTCTCACGCGACCAATCTACGGGACCGCGTTGATCCAGCGTGATCAATATGTTGGACCGGCCCCTTCTGCCGGTTTCGTGCCTTTGAGCTACGGCAATAGCACGGTGGCCGGTGGCACGGCCCATCCCGCGAGGAATGTATATTTTCGCAAATATTTTTAAAATGATATATGTATGTAATTTTTTTTAAAAAAACAATAACATCCTCTCATCTATATATTAGATTCATTGCTCCTTTCAAATCTAGTAATATGAAACTATTCAACAATCTTTTCTTCATACATTGGCGTCTCTCAGTCATTTCAACAAACTCTCT
The DNA here is from genome assembly GCA_000338895.3 of Oryza meridionalis. Classification (NCBI taxonomy): domain Eukaryota; kingdom Viridiplantae; phylum Streptophyta; class Magnoliopsida; order Poales; family Poaceae; genus Oryza; species Oryza meridionalis. Next base: position 3,920,051 of record CM002526.2, read on the forward strand.
CTTCATTGTATACTCCCGTAGACACCCACGTTATATTATACCTTCACACTATAGTGTTCATCGAGCTAAAAATATTGTACTTGACAGGCTCAATCTGGTACTTTATAGGATCGTAAATATTATTTCCCACCCTAAAAGCTAGTCAAGGAGGTAAGAGGTAAGAGCATTTCTTATATATTCGGTTCTTTGCCCTTCCACAGCTAATATGGAATTTCTCAATAGATAATCGATTTAAATGTGGCCTCAGTAGAAGGGCTTGGGTGGAGTGTGGAAAATTCAAAGAAAACGGTGGATGATTCTTACGGAGGCTTATAAAAGACTCCCATGCATTTGTATAAAAGAATAATGTTGATTGTGCTTGTTTCAAGTGGTAGATAGCTAGCCGTGTAAAAAAGGAACACGTTGGAATCGTGTGCGGCACAAGCTGAGACGGGGTCAAATAAAACTCTAATCAGAGAGTTGATCTAGCTCAAGCCAGGACAGTGACGCGGTTCATATACTGTTGCCATGTTCTTATTCTTTTTAAGCCGCAGTTTCAATTTTTCTTCACATTGACACGAGAGAATCATATTCTTTCTTCTTCGTCGTCTCTCTTTCTCTGGTTGGCTGATGCATTTTGCCTCTCTTTTCCTTTTTACCCCCCTAACTATCCTTTTTTTTTTCTCACTGATTCCACCAAGGCAGCGAGAAAGTTTAGGCTTTAGAATTATTCCTGATTGGTGGGTTAAGTTGTCGTCATCCTCCAATTTCTTTAAAGTAAGTACAGTTGGAGGGAGAGAGAGAGAGAATTTTTTTGGCCAAGTGAAAGGATGCACAGAAAGAGAGAAAAGGAAAAGAAGAAAAAATAGCATAGAGTGTTGGTTGCACTTGGTGTCATAGATGGGAGGGCACCTCTTTTTAGGACAGATCCCTTAATCCCACTCATTAACATGGATAATCAACGCAAAAAACCCAGTGGGCACTACTAACAGAAATCATAGCCCCAGTGACCAAGAACAAAAGGGTTGTGTTAGCAGTAGCACTCCTGGTACTTAACATCAGAAACTAAAACCGATCACCACTTGATACTACTACCACAAATGCAGTCGTTGAGATTCCAACATCTGTTCATTTATCCAAATAAATGAATACCAGCACATTTTCATCAACTACTGGATCACCTACAATAAAAAATGTCCCAACTCAGTAAGCTCGGTAGCTGCTAATTCTCAATTCTGTCTCTAATTTCTACTCAAAAACTCCTGGTCAAAGCCGTCCATATCTGCATATCAGTATCCTCAGGTAGTAGTAGTAGGATTGTGTCACAGGATCAAATCTTCAGAGCCATGATTAAGTACAGAGACCATAACAGCATCAAGATTCAGATAAAACCACGCCGTAGTAGTAGTAGTAGTAGTTGGTACTACCACTACAGACTACAGAGTCGAGTCGCCAATTTCAACATCGTGGCGAGCGATGAAAAAGCTCGACGAGGCTTTCAGCCTTTCAGCACTTCGGCATCAGATGGTTGGCTTGGCTAGATCCGCGTCAAGTACAGAGGCAGCAGCAGTTATAGGTTGTTGGTGCAATGCAGTTGTCTCGGCCGCCGAGCGGCGAGTACACAGCTTCTCCGTCCGTCCTCTGCCCCCTGCCTGCCTCTGCCTGCTTCCTGCGCTTTTTTTGGGGGGAAAACTTCTGCAGCTATAGCTTGCAGTAGTAGCCGCCGATGCGTTGTTGCTGCCACTGCAAGGGAGGAGTAGTAGTGGTAAGTACAGTAGTACGTGTGAAAAGTGAAAAAATTCACCTGGAGTGCCGGTCTACTGGAAATACTCTCCGAATAAATTCATTTTTTTCAACTCTAACCGTTTATCCTGAAATAAATTTATCTTTGAGTAATTATTATATTAAAATTTGTGAAAAATGGAGAGTTAATGCATTGATAATAAATAGAACAAAGAAATAATTGTATTAAGATTTTAGAAAGTGATGGTATTTTGATCTTTCTGGTTCTGTATTTGTATGTATAGGATGGGTGAGAAATAAACTTTTTGAGATAGAGAGTATACCACTCAGGCTAGTTGTTTTTTTATTAAGATATAGATTTTATCTTGATTTCTCTTAGCATGCTTTTCAAACTGCTAAATGGAGTATTTCGTGTAAAATTTTCTATATAAAGTTATTTTAAAATATCAGATAAACCTAATTTTTAAATTTATAATGATTAAAATTTAATTAACTATGCGTTAATGATTTTCTCACTTTGCGGCAACATATGTTTTGTGTGTCGGTCGCAGACTTTCAGCGTTTCAGAGACGGTTTAATTAAGTTGCTGATGAACATGTTTATTTTTCAGCATCGGGGTTGGGGCCAACCCTTGCCAAAGTTTTGTTGTTGTTGGTTGCGTTGATAAAGAGTATTTTCTGTTATTCTGAACAGCCGCAACACCTCACATCATCAGTTGAGATGATAATGATGACGATGATGAGAGGGAGAGAGAGAGAGGGACTGAAATATGATTGTCAGCTTGGCAAAGAAAATGACACCGTAGCTGGTGTTACGGATTATTACATGGCTAGACTAATACTAGTACATATAGTATCTGCAGTTTATGGCGCTGTCTTAAATTAGTTTAGGACCAAGACATTCAACTGCATTAGGTATTAACTACGGCTGCTGACAAATTAAGAAAAATCTATAGAAAATGTGCTCCTCTTTAGTCTTTTCCATGGAATTTCCATCCGGCGGTTATCTTAAGATTTCTTAGAAGAACATCAATTTCCTAGCTTTTGATTGATATAGAAATGTATACTCTTTCACATACGTATGGGTGATAACACGTAACTAAATCGTGCTGCACCATACACGTGTGTGCGCATCTACTCTACATCCAATACTAGGAGTTAGATTTAGGTGTGGTCCGAACAAACACACTCGCTCCAACCACTGATCTTTTGGCTTGTTCTCTATAAATTCGTACCGATGCATATTGTTACATTGTTGTTTTCTCATTTGATCGGCAACGATGACACCATATTCTCTGCACGGAGCAATGGCACGATGGATTGATTATAGGTAAGTAAAAGTACATGAGAGTACGACAAAAACAACTAGAGGCTAAGGCAAGATGGAGAAGGCACATTCTGCTGACACACTCTACCGGATATAGGAGCAATGTAAAATAGCGTATGGACAAAAAAAAGAAAGGGTAAACTAGGTTGAGTCATGAGGATTAAGGGACGGATAGGTTCACAGGAGCTATACGCCTTTAACACTACTATAAGCCATTAAAAAGCGACTAACTTTATAAGAAAAAAAAACCATACAACCCATGGTTGGCGACTATCTTTTCCAAACCATTTTTTCACACAAACACCATATTTATATCAGTCAAACTTGACACACCGGTATAAGTACACTATCCATAAATTTTATGCAAATGAACTTATACACAGAGAAGAAAAGAAAAAAGGAAACATTTTTCATAAAACAAGAAATTGAGGCTGCCATGCCAATCAGCAAGGCAGGCAGATGAAAAGAAAGGAGGAGGGGGAGGCGATGGATGGAGACGCGAAAGACACATACATAAGCCGTGTCTGTACAGCCAGCGGAGGCTACACAGAATCCACCTAAGCTTCAGGTGAGCTGGCCCTGGCCGGTGGCCGCTTCTCCCCCCCGCCTTTTCTATTTCTGAGGCCCTGCCCGGTTTCCAATTTCAACGAGCCAAAACAGACGGAGAGCAGCAGCAGCAGCAGCAGCAGCAGAGAGAAGGAGAAGAAAAAAAAAATGGAGGAATAAAAAGGGCAAGACAGAGAGAGAGAGAGAGAAAGAAAGGCAAGAGGAAAGAACCCAATTCCCCAAGTACACGAGAGAGAGAGAGAGGGGAGAGGAGAGGAGAGGAGAGGAGAGGAGAGCAGAGCGCACTACAAGAGAGGAGAGAGAGGAGAGAGGGGCAGCCAGCCGCAGAGGCTGCAGAGGCAGAAGCATTAGAAGCGGGTAACACAGCAGTAGATAGAGCCATCTATCTGTACAGGTATAAATCCTTCCTTCCTTCCTTCCTCCTCGCTCATCGATAGGAGGAGAGAGAGAGAGAGAGAGAGGGAGGGGGGCAGATTGGGTGGTGTGGTGGTGGGGATTTTTCTCGGGTGCGGGGGGGATATGGGGATGAGCTGATTGGGGGGTGTTCGGTTCAAAGCCGCGATCTTTGAGTCGGGATCTGGGGTTCGTGATCCCCTCTTCCCCAACTATGGGTTCGATCTAGGTGCGTACCTGTGTTATTTCTCGCTTTTTTTTTGTTTGGTCTCTTTAATCTTGCTCCGTCGAGTTAGATTCGTGTTGTTCGAGATTTTGCGGGGAGTGAAAGATTTGGTTTTTTGGTGAGATCGATTGAGGCATCGGTGGAAGATTCGATTTTTGTGCCTCGTTTTATTTCACACTCGGTTCTCAGATCTCAGCGGTTTCAAACCCTGCCAAAATTTTCCCAGTAGATCTCAAGCGGTTTCTTCCGGTTCTTGATCCATTTGTACCGGTCGATTTCATCCTCGCTTACCCTTTTTCTTTCTCTCCTTTTATAAATTCGATTCCTGCAGATCACGGCAAGGAGATTAGAGAGGGAGCGAAAGATCTTTCCTTATATTTTTTTGTATAAAAAATCTCAGAAGAGCAGGAGGAAAACCAAGGAGGAAAGAGGAATAAATCGGGAGCGAGGGAGAAGGCATGATGCTGGAAGGCAACTCCTGCCTCATCTCGCGCTCCCTGCCGAGCTCCTGCGAGCCGGAGACCCAGTGGGCGTACCTCTCCCACGAGGTCCTCAACGGCAAGCGCCCGGCTCCGGAGGATGCGGAAGCCGAGGACATGGACGAGGTTGACTGCGGCGGCGGGAAGCGCAGCAAGCCGCCATCGCCGCAGCCGCACACGCCGGACATCTCTGAGGGCCATGGCTCCAGTCGCCATGTCGCCGCCTCTGGCGGCGGAGAGGAGCATGGCAATGGGAGCAGCCTCATTGGTGCGATTGGCCGTGACCTGACCATCAATTGCCTCCTCCGGCTGTCCCGGTCAGACTATGGCTCGGTGGCCTCCCTGAACAAGGACTTCCGGTCGCTTGTGCGCAACGGGGAGATCTACCGCCTGCGGCGCCAGAGCGGAGTGGCAGAGCACTGGGTCTACTTCTCCTGTAACGTCCTCGAGTGGGACGCTTACGATCCATACCGCGAGCGCTGGATCCAAGTGCCCAAGATGCCACCAGATGAATGCTTCATGTGTTCTGACAAGGAATCACTTGCTGTGGGCACTGAACTTCTTGTGTTTGCGATGGCACACATTGTGTTCAGGTATAGCATCCTAACCAATTCATGGACACGAGCTGATCCGATGATCTCACCACGGTGCTTGTTTGGGTCAACAAGTGTTGGGGCAAAGGCATATGTTGCTGGGGGCACTGATTCTTCTGGCAGGATATTGAGCTCTGCAGAAATGTACGACTCTGAGACACATTCTTGGACACCCCTTCCCAGCATGAATCGGGCAAGGAAGATGTGCTCCGGGGTGTTCATGGATGGCAAGTTCTATGTGGTTGGTGGTGTTGCCAGCAACAACAAGGTGTTGACATGCGGTGAGGAATATGACCTGAAGAGGCGATCTTGGAGGGTGATCGAAAACATGTCTGAGGGTCTCAACGGAGTGACTGGTGCTCCTCCACTTATTGCTGTTGTTAACAATGAGCTTTATGCTGCTGATTATAGTGAGAAGGATGTGAAGAAGTATGACAAGCAAAACAATAAATGGATCACTCTTGGTAAGTTGCCCGAACGGTCTGTGTCAATGAATGGGTGGGGCCTTGCTTTCCGAGCATGTGGTGACCGGTTGATTGTCATCGGCGGCCCAAGGACTTCTATTGGTGGTACGATTGAGCTTAATTCATGGACACCAGATGAGCGGCCGCCTGTGTGGAATTTGATTGCCAGGCGGCCATCTGGGAACTTCGTGTATAATTGTGCTGTGATGGGCTGTTGAATCCACTGAATAAAGATTCAATATGGTGGATTATTTATGAAGGATGGTATGCACAAAGGCAGCCTGTTCAATTACTTCAGTCCTGATGCTTCGTAGCGATTTCTGCCTTCTGTCCAGTTTCAGATTCAACTGGGCATCTGCTGAGTGGCAGCAGTCATGTAACCCCCTGAGTTCTTCTAATACTTCTGTTTTCCTCGCTAATCATCCATTTCAACATTTGCATTTGGATCAACTGCTCGTGATTTGAAAGATACGAGACTATGCAAAACAGTGTTATATTAATAATCTAGGAACAGCTTTCAGAAGGCTTTTCACTATTGATGAACAACCTGTTAAGCAATACTCGATTCATATGTGGCTGCAACAAAGATATTCATCAATTATGAACACCATGCCTTATGTTTGCTGGTATAATTTTCTTTTATCAACTTTACTTGCTCCATGATGTGCTTGTCTTTCATGAAGTTTTTTTACTAGCAACAACGATATGTTTCATCCTAGTTGTTACTTTCGTTTTCGTTTGTATAAACATGCCTGGGCTGACAGCTGACCTTGCTTGGTGTTGTTTTAGTTTAGTTGTTTCTCATAAGTTTGTCGTATCACTGATGATCCGCAGAAACTTTGACGGATTCATTTCATTGATTCCTTTTTAGTAAACCGCTAATGGAATATCATTCTCCGTTGCTATCCTGGGTGATTACTAAGCTTTCATTAGAAATGCCCTATAGTGAAAAAACATAGTGGTGTACCACTGCCCTTTTTATATCATAATCTTTTGAAAGGCTTGGGGTCTCTTTTGCTTGACTGCATGCAAACTTATTCTAAATTCTGTGATAATTAACTAATTGGTAAGACTTCTTTTTTTTATTAATAAAAGCTTCTTCCGTTACTTGTCAAGTGACTTGCATATATGTGCTGGTGCATGTGGTGATCTTCCCATCAGGAGTAATAGCAGTGTTGAGTGAAGAACTGTCAAATATCGTATGAATTGAACTGGAGTAGTTCACTGGAAAACATCCTAGTCACTTGATATTAAAATATTTCTGTTCTTGTGCTGTTTGGAAGTAAAAACCATTCTTTTTTTGCTGCTTGTGAGCAAAATCATCAGGGATGCCCATGAATGTGGAATTTATGAAACATAAAAATATTTATGGAACAAGAAGGGACAAACTTAGACTCAGGCCTCTATTCAAGAACATCTTTCCCTGTTATGTTCACATTTGCATGACATCTGTCATTTACATGAACAACTGCGACAATTTTACTTGACATATTCTGTGCAAAACCGTATACATGGTTCTTTTAAACTGGGGATTTGGTTAATTTGATTTGCTGTCATACCACCATCTTTGTTGTTAACGTGGAATGTAGAAATATGAATGTGGGAACTGGGAAGTTTTTTTCAAATTACTTACTAGTGACATGTTTGCACTGATTCTGTTCATGGTATCCTAGTACCTGTTTTGATTCTGCGATAGCAATTAGCAAGTGTGTGTGATCCAAAAGAAATCAAGCTAGTTATTGATGGGAGTTACAATTTAACAAGTAAAGTTTACAGATATTTTTGAATCGTTCTTTCCTGACCAGAACAAAGATGGCTTCCTTGCAAGGCAGAGAAGTGCATGCTGAAACCTGTGCTGGCTGTTTCTGAATCTTGACTGGTGGTGTAGTGGTGTGTGCTTCACATCCCTGTGGGTTAGCAGGTCAAAAAAGCATTGTTCAGTCTGGTAGAACCAGAACCAGAACCAGATGACAAAGTGAGCCAACTTGATACAACTCTTTTGCCATAATTTCTAGTATAGCTGGAAATTGCTGACTTGTTCCTGGAGCAGAACAAAAAGGAAGAAACTGACTCTACATAGGATCGGTCGATTTGAAAAATGCACGCCTTCCCTGAATTTGGTTCTGGTTTGTTGCGTGAAGCTTTGTTCTTTTGACCTTCTTGAGCAGCAGCATCAGCTGCTGCTACTGCTCCTCTCATCTCCTATATCCATTCCAGTGATTATTCCACGAGTTGCCCATTGCTCCTGTGGCTGCTTTACAGCGCCTCTTCTCTTTTTTTTTTCCACGGGACGGGAGTGTGCGTTGCGTTTGGAACAGGATCGCAATAATTTGAGTGCAGTCGCTGTTGTACTAGCCCTGATGAGTATCGGAGTTCTGTCGTGCGGTTACTGCAACTTCATGAGTGCATGCTTCACTTGCCACAAAACCCATCCTTTTGTTTCTTTCTTTTTTTAATTATTTTTTCTACAGTTAAGAATAATTAGCAATAAATGCGAGTACCTGTTTTAAGTCTAAGACTTGAACCCGGATGAGTTAGTTTCACCACAGAAAATCTGAATAATTGAGATACGCTCACTTCGCTTTGTACAGTTGTTTTGTTTGCTTGGGCATGCTGTTCTCTTCCGTTCTGCAGGCTCTGTCTGATAAAAAAAAGATCCTCTGACGTGAAATTACTCCTGACGTGATTATTGTGCTAGTAGATCCTAAGATCCCCGTTAGTCTGATTTCACGTTAGATGGATCTCAATCCCTGTCTGATCGTCTGAACCACAACTGTTGTTCTTCCGTTTCAAATCAGCTGTCTCTTGAAGTGCATTCGTGTTCTAATTGCTGAGTGCGTCATTACCATGCTTCAGTGATTGTTAGTATGTGTTTTGAAAAGAAAGAAATGTTAATGAGTTTTGACAAGCAAGAAGCATGGTCTATAGCTAATAATTTGCTTTGTTCTTCTAGAACCTTGTCCTGACCGAATAATTTGCGTCGTTTACACACTGTATAAACATCAGCCGGAGATGAGATGAGAGAACAATTTAGTGGAGAATATGTCTCAGCATATATATGAGTTATGCCTATCTCCTTTATTCTCAAACCTGCATTATGGCCCAGTTCTACACCCATTTCATCCTGCTCTTGGAAATTAGTACTCTCGTACTGCTCTTAACCTACTACTACCTCCGTCCCAGAATGTAGCTATTTCTAGATTGTTTGGATGGATTAAGGTTTTGGGTGTTATGACCATAGTGCCCTTCTTTGATGGAATCATGAATATGCTAGCACAAGGACACGCAGCATTCCTCCCACAGCTGCTATTCCCTTGGCACCTGCATATCCAGAATAAAAAAGGAAAAAGTACGAATTACCCCCCCGAACTATCGCTGTCGTCCGAATTACCCTCTTAAACCACAAAACCGGACATTCCTCACCCCCAACTATGCAAACTGGATGAATTACCCCCCTCGACCCAATCCGCGGTGGTTTTGGTCTACGTGGCGTACGCGTGGCAGTCCAGTCAGCATTCTATTCATTAAAAAAAAATGTGGGACCCACTCTCTTCTCTCTCACTCTCTGTCGTCTCTCTCTCACTCTCTCTCTCTCACGCGCACAGCGGCGAGGACGGGGGGCCGGAGGCGGCGTCGAGGACAGCGGCACGCACGGCGTGGCGGCGCGCACGCACGCGGCCGGGGGCCGGAGGCGGCAGCGAGGACGGTGGCACGCCCCGCTTGCTCCGTCGACCTCCCTGGCTCCCTCGACCTCCGGGCCGCGCTTTCCTTCCTTTCCCTTCACCTTCCCCTCCATCGGATCGGTACCGCCGCCGCAGGAGCTCACCATCACGCGGCCCGACGACTGACACCTCCACCTCCGGGAAGGCGATGTCCTCTCAGCCGTGCTCCCCACAGGTTGGTCTGTTCGGCTCGGCGTCGCTGGCTCATTTTACTGGTGACGCACGCCTAGTGTTCGATGTAATGTCTCAGTGAGGTGGCCTGACTGCTTGCATGATCGTTTCTGCATGTTGTTGGGCAGCGCGATGCATATTGGGAGGCCGTGATGCCCAACCTGAAGCCATCGGTGACCACGACAGCACGAGCTTTAGAGTACAGGGAGGAGATCCTCAGAGCGCTGCGCCGCCGCCTCCGGGGCCTGTCCACGTGCGTGCGCGCCGCCGCGCCATGTGTGCCGCCGTGCGCGTCTCGGCCATGCCGCCGTCCTCGCCGCCACCTCCGGCCCCCGTCCGCGTGCGTGCGCGCCGCCGTGTCGTGCGTGCCGCCGTCCTCGCCGCCGTGCGCGTCTCAGCCACGCCCACCGTCCTCGCCGTCGTGCGCGTCTCGGCCCCGCCGCCGTCCTCGCCACCGCCTCCGGCCCCCGGCCGCGTGCGTGCGCGCCGCCGCGCCGTGCGTGCCGCTGTCCTCGATGCCGCCTCCGGCCCCCCATCCTCGCCGCTGTGCGCGTGAGAGACGACAGAGTGAGTGAGTGAGTGAGAGTGAGAGAGAGAAGAGAGTGGGTCCCACATTTTTTTTAATGAATAGAATGCTAACTGGACTGCCACGCGTATGCCACGTAGACCAAAACCACCGCGGATTGGGTCGAGGGGGGTAATTCGTCCAGTTTGCATAGTTGGAGGTGAGGAATATTCGGTTTTGTGGTTTAGAGAGGTAATTCGGCCGACCGCGATAGTTCGAGGGGGTAATTCGTACTTTTTCCAATAAAAAATGGGACTAACTTTTAAAATTCAAACCAAAGAAGTCCGGTGCCTATCTCCTCGTCTCCTCCATGGACTGGGGTATGTGGTGTGTCAGTGCTGTGGGGTGCAGTGCACTGGATGTCAGCATGGGTAAAACAGGCATAATAGCCTCTCACCTACCTAGAAATAGTTTTTTTAGGACAAATTTGAATTCTAAAAATAGCTATATTCTATTCTAGAACGGAGGGAGTACTAGTAGTTAATTTGGACGGTAAGAATTTCATAAACTAGACTGCAGAAAAAAAAAATCAAAAACATGTTTCCTTCAAATTCCTACGTTTCAAACGAGCCTACCTTAAATCTTAAATATTGAGAACTAACTGTATTCCAAAAAAGAAAAGAGAGGATAGTTTCCACTGAAAAGCCCCCTTCTTTTGGCATTTTCCTCCACTTTTTTGCATGGACGCGAGCGCAGCCGTACGCGAGGCTGGAGACGCCAGAATCATTGCTCCCGGTGGTGCGTCCCCTCATCCTCAAGTTGCAGGAAAACTTTTCCATATGGGGGACCTTTAATTATTTTTTTTTAAAAAAATACATGAACGACTTTTTTTATCGCTATGTGAGGATACAAACGAATAATTAACTACTGTAAATTAAAAAAAATATGATCTATAACCGTATTTAAGAAATTCATGTGTAGATATGTTCTTTTACAAAAATCATACCGTCTGGAAACTCGAAAAACGGCGAAGTGAACGTAACTCAATTGATTAGGTTTCTTGTGGCAGAACCAGCCTACCTGAATTTACGGCTAATTACTCTTTCAGTGTTAGATGACGTATCCGTCGACAATAAGACGTCCGTACAGACTTCATTATGCCGTGTTTTTTATTGTGTTCTAAATAAAAAGAAGAAGAAAAGGAAACTCGAAACACGTGTTGTGTTAATCCATTCTTGAGAAAAGAACAAGCCATGACGCCAACCCCAACATTATTTCTCCCCCTCTGCCGTCGGCTCGCCGTCACGGCTGGCCGCTGTTCCATCGACGGCGAGGAACGGTGGCCTCGTGTGTTCAGACCGTCTGACTGACCGTCCAAGTCCACGTCTGCGGCTGCTGATGGTACGCTCCAAGATACGTACGAGTGCGTGCCGACCTGGAATTTGCTTCGTCTTTTCCCTTCTTCAAGTGAGAACTACACTTTCCGTCCCATAAAAAACCAATCTAATACTGAATATGATATATTATAATATTACAAATCTAAATATATCTCTATACAGATTTATTATACTGAAATATATCATATTTTTTGACGAAGAAAGTATGTTTACGTGCCTTTGGAGTGATTTCTGGGCTGCCAATGGAGGGTTTAGGCCTGCTCGAAGAAGATTAGCGATGGCTATATATGGGCTTCTGAATCTTCTAACGAGGCCAGATTAATGACATGCATGGGCTGCGTGAACTTGAAGGTAATCAAAATACAACCTGAATTTTCTTTTGTTCACATCATTTTGCGATTTTGTGAGGAGAGGATTGAAGAAGATTAGAAGATATGTAGAATGAGGTGAACTAGTAGTGTATGATTAATTCAGTTGTTTCAAACTTAAAAATTAAATTAATATGTTTTTTAAAGTAACTTTTGTATTATATTTTTTTTTGAAAAAAACATGATGTTTAGTAGTTTGAAAACGTGTGTAAAAAACGAGGAACTTTTCTTCTCAATCGGCTTCTGCCGAACTCAGTGATATGGTCAGGCAGTTTTATTGTGCATGCATCCGAGCAACGAAAGAACTCTCAAGCTGTAAAAAGATAATAAGCAGCGGATAAACCCAAATGTTGCAGCAGTTACTGACCGGAAATGCTGTTCGGCGATCAATCACCCTGGGGATGGGGCAGCGATCGATCCCCTCCACCCTTCCACCTGGTTTTCTTTTTTGACACCGCATTACTTTCCTATTTTAATAAATTTATACACCTAAAGTTTATACACCTTAAGTTTACACATCTAAAGTTTAGAGACCAAAAGTTTATAAGTCAAAGTTTATATATCCGATTCAAATTTGAATTTGAATTCAAATATTTTATATATATAGTATTTCTATACATCTAAAGTTTATACACCTAAAGTTTATAGACCTAAAGTTTATATACCCGTTTAAAATTTGAATTTGAATTATATCTGATTTAAATTTGAATTTGAATTCAAATATTTTCTATATATAGTATTTCTATACATCTAAAGTTTATACACCTAAAGTTTATAGATCCAAAGTTTATAAGTCAAAAGTTTACATACCCGATTCAAATTTGAATTTGAATTATATCTGATTCAAATTTGAATTTGAATTATATCTGATTCAAATTTGAATTTGAATTCAAATATTTTCTATATATAGTATTTCTATACATCTAAAGTTTATACACCTAAAGTTTATAGACCCAAAGTTTATAGGTCAAAAGTTTACATACCCGATTCAAATTTGAATTTGAATTTAAATTTTTTATATATAGTATTTCTATACATAAATTTTTCTAACTTTTGTTTTTTTTAAAAAAATTGTGTGGTGTACTGTAGTAGAAAGAGAAGAGGGGAGAAGAGGGAGGAGTATAGGGGGAGGGGGGGGAACCGATCGCTGGCCGATCGCCCTGGCGATCGATCGCCCATTAGCTCCCCCCCCCCCCCCCCCCCGTTTACTGGCTGGGTTTGTTCAAAATCAGGAGTAGGAGCATATTTTGTTCTGATTTAGGCTATGTTTAGTTCCCTTTAAATTTTCAACTTTTCTATCACATCAAATGTTTGGACACATGTATAGAGCATTAAATGTGGACGAAAAAAAAACAATTACACAGTTTACATGTAAATTGCGAGACGAATCTTTTGAGCCTAATTACGCCATGATTTGACAATATGGTGCTACAGTAAACATTTACTAATGACGGATTAATTAGGCTTAATAGATTCGTCTCGCAGTTTACAGGCAGAATCTGTAATTTGTTTTGTTATTAGTCTATGTTTAATACTTAAAATATGTATCTGTATACTTCAAAAGAATTTTTGAAATGCAACTAAACACGGCCTAAAACGGAAGAAAAAAACCTAGTACAACTAGCAGAAAGAATTCAATGCTAGTACTCCCACAGTGCAGACTGTAAGAAGATTCCGATAGTGCCAAACTGAAGACGCTGTCTGCCTGCCTCGTAAAAAGGCCAGCATTTCACCCTGCGGTAAATCCCCGAGGACACCGACAATAACAACCGCGACGCGAGTGCAGACTGCAGCTGGGAAAACCTACTGCATCTCTCGTGACAAAGGATCAGAAAAAGTTCCTGGTCCTCCTGCCTCAACACTGCCACTCCTACACATTGCTTTACCAGAAAAAACTGAAACCTTTTCGCAATCTCTACCAGTTCATTCACCGGCCTACCAGTCTACCACTCACTAAACGGAGGAGTAGGAGTAATTAAGTAATCAAACCAACCAAGATAATTAAACTCGAAATCAACATATAACTGTTGGAATATAGAAGTTCAATTATCCGTCTTTCATGATTAGTTTAAACTTTTAGATTTAACTGGTGGGTGCATACATCTTACTTTATCCGTTCTAAGATAAGTACAACATTGTAGTTCAAATTTGAGATGAAGGGAACAATATGGTACTAGACCTAAAGGTCTCAAATGCAAATCGTCTCGTCACGCTAGAGGTTTAAGGGGACCTTACATAAAGAGAAGTGTTAAAATATAAAGTGAATTGTCCGCTTGAACTTTTAGGTTGAACTGGTGGCTACAAACAATCCAATATATACTACGATTTCGCAGGTGGTAGCTTAGCATGTGCTAGCTGGATCGATCACTGATCTCGCCACAGTGGGCAGGATCATCTCGGCGATTCGCCGTAGTACGACGCGCCCAGCGCCCCACGTCCCGGTGCCGGCCGGCGGCCGGGGAGCGCGTACGTCGCGTACCCACAACCAACCAACCAACCAAACCATCAGCAGCTAGCGTTCGGCGGCAGCATCATGGCACAATCATTTGATCACTCGTCGATCGATCGATGAGCTACTCCTCGCGATGCCAAATCATCCTAGAAATCTCCACCTCCTTTTCTGGCTGCCGCTGCTGCTGCTGCTGCGTCCGCAGGCCGATGCATGTGGAGATGTCAGCTTGTACGGGAGATGGTCACAACCACGGACTGATGGATGACATTGTTGGCCTTCATCCATCGCCTACCTTACGTTTTACATCATGAATTCGATCTGCAGACTGGAGTACCACGGCGCTTCAATTTCTGGCCGTGCAATCAAAACTCTCCGTTGCAGAAATTTCAGAAACTTTGTGGCTGCCATTTCCATCAGTGTCCTTTGTAACCAATGACTGTCTGCAGTAACACTCGCGTACGGTACCAGGATTTAAACACTGCCTCAAGCTGTCCCCATTTCGGTTTCTGAAGATGGAGCGTCGAAGAGTGACGATGTCTGAAACTCTGAAGCCGGCGACGGCGACGTAGCTGGTTGCAAGGCCCCGCTGCACAGCGATTAAACCACCTCCAAGTTAATAGCCAGCGCGTGCCTACAGTCCTACTCCCTCCGTCCCAAAAACAATTAACCTAGGAAGGGTTTTCTCCTAGAATAATATATCTGGACGTAAGATACATTGTTCTAGGAGGGTCACATCCCTTCTTAGATTGATTTTTTTTGGGACACAGAGAGTACACAATTAGCTGCTTCCACGGATAAATTGGGTTTAGTTCAGTTTAGGTTCAGTTAAACTCGTTGAAACAAATTGGGAGTAGAAACCGCGAATCGGTTCCAATTTCCGGAACAAACTCATCGAAAAGTTGGATTCTCTGTCCTCGTTTGTAAAAACGTCAACTTTTTTTCAACTCACGTGGAAAACTGAAACTTTTTTTTTTCAAACAGGATCAAAGCATGTCCTGAACAAATCTTCTTCTCTAGACTTCTTTTTCAGAATTCAGATCTGAGAGGGTGGCGTTAAAGCCCCGAAAATGCAGGAAATTGACACGAATCTTCTTCTACCTCGAGTAGAAGGAGAGGGCTCCACAGATGTCATCTTCGTAGCTAGTTGTAAAGATCAAGTAGAAGCTAGAAACGAAAGATCCAGCACCGAGGAAACCAAGGACCACCACCATCCACCACCGTTGCACACCGCCATCAAATTGGTCGTTTCGTTTGATCCCCGCAAGATCACGCTACATCAAAGATTGGTCGATTTGCAGGCCAACCATAGCCAGCCCCCACAGAGGAGGCAGCTGACAATTGCCATGCATCGTCCAAGCCTTCTTCCTTTCCTCCCAAGTCCCAACTCCGCAGTGCTTGTAGATGAGATCTAAATGAGCAGTGATCTTGTCACCTTTGTCTAGTAGTAGTACTGTAGTAGTGGTACCAGGGTTTACAATCCCAGTGGAATCTAGTCCAGATTTCACGAAACTCGGATTTCGTGTTGGATCAATAACATAAACGGTTCGGTTTTTGGATATTCTTTTTTAAAAAAATTCGAGCCAAATTTTAAATTTTTTTACAAGATTTATCTGGATTTTATCAGTTTTTGTGACGGTTTATGCGAAATTTGAAGATACCGCTCATGAAATTGATAAAATCCAGATAAATCTTGGACTAGTTTTTGTGACGGATTATGAAACTAGAGTGGTACTGTAGTGCTCTAACCAACTGCTACTTTCTTGACCCTGGACCTCCCTGCCTGTGCCTGGTCCTTGCAAATGGTTGTCCAAAGTCAACAATGTTTAGTCATTTGTTGTACTAAAAGGCGTTTCATATCCGTCGGTACTGTATGGAAACGTCCATCAATTTATTGGTACCACTAGTTGAGAAGATTTCATATTTCATAGCCTCTCTGTAGTTTGAGCACTATTCGTATATGGACTAGGACTAGGGGTGCAATTTGTTGCAATAATCCCCGACTAACTGACGCTCATTTATGTTACAACAAATGTGTAGATTGCTAACCCGGCAAACATATTTATATATTAAAATAAACTACGGATCCATTTATTTTAATCGTTCACGGGTTAGCCACTTACACCCATAATTGCACCAACCGAAGCATCGTAACTAAGCAAAATAAAAAAATAGAGATGATAAAAAAAAGAAAACAGAAACAACTTTGTTGCTCTACCAATTGTTTCTCTTTTTCGGTGTATTCGCAAAAAAAAATACTGCTTTATAATATTATAATTTCCGTATTTCTACGGTTTAGAGGCCCATGCATCAATTCATTAACCAAATCCCTAATACGATTTACATGATTAGAGGAGAGACAATTTGTAATTTGCACAGTGAGCTTGACTTTCTTCAGTCATATAGTCATGCAATAAGTGAAAAAAAAATTGGTTTAAGATTTTTTTTCATTTTTGAAAAAAAAAATGGGGGATCGTGATTCTGCTGTGTATTTTTGAGACACGGTAACGAGATTTACCCTGTGCCGCTGGTCCATGGTGTTCTGTCCTAAGGCCATGTGGGTGAACCCGGAGCCTAGCCCATGGGCCAGGCCAGGGCATCCCGGGGCCACTTCCAGAAGGTCGGCCCGAACTGAAGGCTCGGTGGGCCCATCTCCTCCCCCCCTCTATTAATACACGTTCCCTCCACCCATCTCTTTCCATACAACCACTCCCTGCTTCTACTGAAACCTACAGTCTACTAGCTAGCTAGAGCTATCACACTCTCTCGCTCGCTCACTCACACTGTCACAAGCCACACTTCCACATCTTCTTTGCTCTCTCACTGTCCCTGCGTCGTCGGCTTGATCACCAACCTCGCTGACGGAGGTCGGTCGGTCGCCGGAGTTCGAGGAGAAGAAGGCAGTAGAGGTGGTGGTGATATTGCCGGCGGCGACCATGTCGAGCCGCCGTGGTGGTGGTGGTGGAGGAGGGAGGATCACCGACGAGGAGATCAACGAGCTCATCTCCAAGCTTCAGGCCCTCCTCCCGGAGTCGTCCCGCAGCCGCGGCGCGAGCCGGGTACGTACGTTTTTTTAAAATAATAAAAATGGATTACATCTTCGGCTTCTCGTACGCTTTTATACGGTGGCATCTACCGATCCTGTATTATTGCTCCCGTCACTTGGCGTCGCCACTGCCGCGCCAACTGTCACTCACTGGCAGTAGTACACTACACGCAGCACGATTCGTCAATGCAGCTAGCTAGCTAGTAGCTCGCAGAGTCTGACAGGATACTAGGATTATTCAGACATTCGGTTTGGTAATTTTGGTCGTGATCTTGACGAGAAATATATTGGATGATGCAGTCGTCGGCGTCGAAGCTGCTCAAGGAGACGTGCAGCTACATCAAGAGCCTGCACCGGGAGGTGGACGACCTCTCCGACCGGCTGTCGGAGCTCATGTCGACGATGGACAACAACAGCCCGCAGGCCGAGATCATCCGGAGCCTCCTCCGGTGATCCTAGCTCTATCTGTAGCTGCAGCGACGACGAAGATTGATGGAGGACGAGCTTGCTAGCTAGCGATTGAGGAGGGAGACGACAAGATCTTTTTTTTCTCTTCTTTGTTTCTTTCTTCGATCTCTCGTGAAAAGGGAAAAGTGTTTGTTTCTGAGGTAATCACCGAAGGCCCCTGCATTGTTTAGGAGAAGAAAAAGGGTTGTCTTGTTTGGTATGTACTGTACCAGGGCTAATAGAGATCGATATATGTGGATTTCTATTAGCTGCTAGTAGAGTTATTAGTAGCTAGATTAGCTACTTAATTTAGCTTGTAGACGTACTACTACTGTACTTAAGCTGCTTTGATAAGCTTCAGAGATGCATCTAGAGGTGTTTGTTTACTTGTTTTGTGGATTGCTTGCATTGCCTTTTGCCTTTGATCCAAAGGACAATCTTAACGAGCACGCACAACCAATTCGGATAATTAAACACCACACTACTTTGTGACCAATTAATTATTTGATGTTGTTGATCTGTTTTTCGTTTCTGGCAATAGAAAAATTCAGACAACTTGGAAATATATTTGCACGGTAATTAATGATCAAACCGACAAACTGCTACTAAGGCCAAAGCAATCTGCAGTTTTTTTTTTAGAAAAAATAAAACCTCTCGTGCGCGCGTACGTGCGCACATAACGTAGTGGAAGTACACAGCTCGAGTTCTTCGATGCATCCAAGAACAGATCGATGTAAAATTGTAAAGTGAGAAGGGATATCGAAGGAGACGAAGCCGGCAATAGTAAAATTGCAACGTGGCTTAGGACTCCGAAAAGGGGCAACACGTTCTATAAAAGAGAGGTTGATTGATTAAGCAGGTTATTGGGATCAAATGTACTAGGCCCTAATACCTAGAGGGTCAAAGTTTTTGGCTCGGCCCTGGGGCTTCACAAATTAAATTAGACCATGGAAAGTCACAGACATGGGGCCCTGCAAAGTGTCAATTGCTACAAGATCTCTAAGCTGTTGAAAATGCAAAATGGAGTACTAGGCTAACAGACATCTGGTCAGTTCATTAGTATATTTAAGCTGACAAAATTTCAGTACATATGGATTGTGCTAGGCTTGATTAGAGGCGTCTGATGGTGCCAAATCAATGGCACTTTAGCTCCTAGCTCATGTTGTTTTTCATTAATTTCATGACAGGAGAGAATATTCAGCAAACTGATATGCCACTACATGAACAGTGTCACTCTCTTGTCTCTGATATCTTGTGATCTGATCGCTTGATTTGCTCATGTGACAGGTATCTGTGTATGCAGTGTGCACATTGCACAGGTTAATTTGTTTCCGGCGCCTGTGTGCTCAATCTCAATAACTGTGAAGGTTTATCTCCCAAGAACTGAAACAGGATATGTATGTACATATAGTCAAAATCTCAGGGGCTGTACTGTACAGATACATCCAAAATCCTCCATCCAGCATGGCGATTATCCTAATGGATCATCAGAATTAACTCTCACATTTATCAAGACCTTGGCAGATATTAAAAAGAAGTTAAACCGCACACTTAGGAAATGGCTCACTCACGCACGCACAGTCCAAGAACCGTGCTGGAGAACGTGCACAGTTTAAATATAAAAACCATTCTAATCCGAAAACAAGTTTTGGGCCTGACAAGACGGAGATCAAGAAAGCAACCGGCTTTGTTAGCCCGGTTAGTCATCAAGACTTCAAAGAGGGGTGTGTGTGTTAATATTGATGAGTTCCAAAACCCTGGAAGGGGCTATGGAAAGCAGAGCTGGAAACTAGAATCCGTCAGAAATGTGTGCCTGCTGGATTAACAAGGGTGGATATAGTTTAGGAGCGATTTGAGGAGGAAACAAACTTTCTGTCTGCGACGTGAATGGCTTTGCAGCAGGTAGCAAGGGCAGGACGGTGCCCACGTTACAAGGAGGTGTGTCCGGGGCGCCCTAGAAATGTGCTTCGCCTGTCTCGTCTCTTTCAGGTCAACAGATGCAGGGGATCGACGAGCTACCCCTTGCTAGTTACAAGGTGCAGCGAAAACGACCCTTGCTGTGCTAATAAGGGCCCAAATTAAATTTGTGAACTGTGCGAGAATTGCATTGTTTCATGTGAAATATCTGTGTTTGTTAAAACATTTTAATATTACTAATACGCGAGATAAATATGTGTGTTTGTTTTGTATCTTAACTTAAAACGTGGCCAGTTGCCTATAGTGTCTGATAGGTGTTCCTGATAAGCTGTAGAAATATGGGAAAAACATCTAAAAATAATATAATTTATATGTAAAACTTTTATATATAATTTTATTTATAGTTTAAATAAAGCTAGACAATAAAATATGTTTTGTTCTAAAATCTACTAATTAAAAAAATAAAAATATAAGATATAAGATTTAAACTTTAACCGCGGCTGATAAGTCAAGGAGCGGCCGATAACAACTTATCCACGCAGTGAAATCTTCTTTAATACTCCCCCGTCCCACAAAAACTTCATATTTTTGTTTCTGTATCCAACGTTTGACCGTCCGTTTTATTTTAAAATTTATATAAAAAAATAAAAAATAGTCATGAATAAAGTAATATTCACGTTTTATCAACTATGAACAATAAAAATACCAATCATAGAAGATTCTTAAATAAGACGAAGAGTTGTACCAAAAATTAAAAAATGAAATCGTTGTGGGACGGAGGAAGTACGTATCTCTTACAATTTTTTTCTTATTGCATGTACCGATGTATGACACTGCGGGGAGGATATATATGCACGGTTGATGCACGATACCAATCGAGCGTGGCAGTAAGAAGCGCTCAGATCTGAGGGCCGGGGGGCCAATCTCGCTGTTTGCAGTTTGCATGCGTTGCACGGTGTGGCCCTGGTGTTCCAGTGAAAGCTCGCTGTAGTTTGGTCACTTTTTTTGCCGCTACCCGCTCACTGCACCGGCGGTTTGGCAACTGATCCGTGATGGCGATCGATGGTTCCCCGGCGATCCGCTTGCCGGGACAGCAGCGCTGGGCCAACGGCAGTGGTGGTGGTAGGGGCCTGGCCGGCCTCGCTGCCGCAAGGCCCCAGCCGCTTGCTGTTCGATCCGAGCGAAGCGGCAACAACCAACAACTACGTACCGAGTCCCAGCTTCGTGATAAGATGGTTATGCAATGCTGAGAAATAATCAAGGGTTTTTGGCTAGCTCCAAGAGATGATGTGCTTGACGACCTAGGTTCAAAGTTTTACCCTTTCTAATTATTTGATATTAGTTTCTTTTCTAATATTCGTCTTTTTTTTACACGATGCTGTTTTAGAAGTCTGATGAAGATTATTCGGCGTACAGTGGGCTGACGCAATCAGGCATCATCAGAAAGGGATCTTTCACGTAATACATCCGTTCTAAAATAAGTGTAGTAGTGGATATCCGTGTCCAATATTTAACCATCCGTCTTATTTAAAAAGTATATAAAGAATAATAAAAAGTAGTCATATTCATGTTTTATCATGTAATAACAATAAAAATACTAATCATAAAAAGTTTTTAAAGAAGACGAATTATTAACATTACACATGAACAGTGAAAATGTATTTATTTTGGGACCAAGGGGTACGTACGATACGAGTCCTTTTTGAGTTTTTTGACAGGCTGCGTCGTGCAGTCCTTCGTCTGCCGTCTGCCCCGGCTGCGCGAGACATGGGCAGGACGTCGTACGAGTACGACGCGCTGTTCTTTTGTACGAGCCAAGCAAGTCGGCAGCCGATCGAGAGAGAGACGAGAGACGAGAGCGAGCGGCGTGACCGTGACGCGTGCGTGGGTCGGCGTACGGCGGGCGTGAGCGAGCGACGCATGCGCGCGGCCGGGGCTTGGGTTGCCCCAGGTTGGTTGCCGGGGGCGGACCTAGGTGGGCGACGAGGAGCAATGGACATGGGCATGGGCATACGAGGGGGGGTGGGGCATCTAATCGGTGTCGGATCTAGTTCCCTCGCACCGGCGCCGCGGCTGGCCCGCGCGCTGCTGCCTGCCGCGGCCGGCGGACGACATGGCCCGCGCCGAGGGGGGGAGGGGAGCCTGGCCCGGCTAGAATGCATCGTTGGGTCGATCTGCGTACGGCCGGCTCTCGTAGCACAGCACGAACGGTGGACACAGGCCAGGACGGGTATGTGTATGGGAGTGGGTATACTTTAACCGGAAATTCCTTTTTTTTTTTGGCACCGTATTACTTTTCTATTTTAGTAAATTTATGCACCTAAAGTTTATACACATCAAGTTTACACATCTAAAGTTTAGAAACCAAAAGTTTATAAGTCAAAAGTTTATATATCCAATTCAAATTTAAATTTGAATTCAAATATTTTATATATATATAATATTCTATACATCTAAAGTTTATATGCCTAAAGTTTATAAGTCAAAAGTTTATATACCCGTTTCAAATTTGAATTTGAATTCAAATATTTTTCATATATAGTATTTCTATACATCTAAAGTTTATACACCTAAAGTTTATAGACCTAAAGTTTATATACCCGATTCAAATTTGAATTTGAATTATATCCGATTTAAATTTGAATTTGAATTTGAATTCAAATATTTTCTATATATAATATTTCTATACATCTAAAGTTTATACACCTAAAGTTTATAGATCCAAAGTTTATAAGTCAAAAGTTTACATACCCGATTCAAATTTGAATTTAAATTCAAATTTTTTATATATAGTATTTCTATACACAAATTTTTCTAACTTCTTGTTTTTTTAAAAAAATTTTGTGGTGTATTGTAATAGGAAGAGAAGAAGGGGAGGAGGAAGGGGAGAAGTGTCTATAGGGGGAGCGGGGGAGCGGGAGGGGGGGGGGGCGGATCCGATCGCTGGCGGATCGCCCTGGCGATCGATCGCCCATTAGGCCCCCCCTACTTTAACTGGCTGTAGTTTAATTTGTTTTTGTTTGTATAAATCAAATTTTAAGTTGCTTGTTTGTAGAATGATATATTGCATGTTAATACTTTTTCTTAATTTTTTTAAACTTTTTAAGTGCAGAAAAACTAACCCACAGGATTCCGTTGCCACGGGATCAATTAATCCCCACTCCCATACTCAGTCACCTCTGTATCCCTCTCTCCTCCGCCATGGGCAACTCCGCCTTGACCCTGTCTCAACTCCCCACAAGTTCCTCATCTCTGCCCGCGTTGAGCAACGCCGAGGTCTTCGTCACCCGCTTCTCACGAGCCACCAGCGCCACCGTCCTTGCACGTTGTTCTCGCCGCCTCCTTGTTGGTGAGCACAGGTACGAGCATCCTCTTCGGATGCTCATCGTTCCTTTTTTTTTCTTTGCCTCAAACTCAGCTTCTCTGGTATATTTGAAAGCTTCTCTTTTTGGCTTAATAGCAGTTTGCTTCGAACGAAATTTGGGGGAGTTGTTCAGCTGAGGCTCCATGCCCCCCGTTAGGCCTGCCCCAATGGCTTCTCCGCCACCGCAGTAGAAGCAGAAGTAGCCAGCGGTCTCGGTGCCTTGGCTGCCGCAATGCCAGCGGCGACCTGCTCTGGACCTCTACCTTCTTTCCTTCACCGCTCGTCGCCGGCTTCCGGCCGGACCTCACTACCTTGGAGGTATCTTTCTACCCCTTTTATCCCAAATCAATTATACACTAAATTTTGATTGGAATTTAAATGGCAATCAAATTGTGCTTAAAAAAATTTCGGAAGTACAGTACTGTGCTTAGTTCACGCCAAAATTAGAAGTTTGGTTGAAATTAGAACGATGTGATGGAAAAGTTAGAAGTTTATGTGTGTGGAAATTTTGATATAATAGAAAAGTTAGAAGTTTGAAAAAATATTTTGGAACTAAACACGGCAACCAAAATTTTTGTTTGTTTTGGTGATGGGACGGGCCGGGAGGTGGCCTCACTCACTTTTCGGAGAAAATGAAACGACGTGCGGACGTGTTGCAGCCTTGCGCCCTTGCCGGACGATCGATTAACTGACGAACTCTGCAATCTTTGGCACGGCATCGGCAGCCTCGAAGCCCAACAGCGCCTGAACAGCTAACGACCGAGCTAACTGTTGCATCTCGTGACAGGGCAACAGTTTATGCAATTGAGGTGACAAGCATGCGCGTCCGGAGCTACTGGCAGTACAGAAATTTGTCACCTTGCCGTCGAACACATGCTTTGGTTGAATGGAAGATATCCTATACACACATACTTTTCGTGCACACTTCGTACAAATACTACAGATTTTTTTTAAAAAAAGCACAAACTTTCAATAATATTACACTTTTGTGTGAAATCTTATATTCAAATTCATTATATTTTAGTCATAAAAATGATTTTTTATTTTTTAAGAAAATGAAAAATTATTTTTCCTTTGTTACGGCTAGAATATAATGAATTTAAAAATAAGACTTTGCAGAATGGGTAATACTATTAGGAGTAAATGTCTATTTTTTTTTAATTTTTTCATAAGATTTGCTACTTGATGTGCACGAAGTGTGCATACAAAACTTATACGCATAAGATACGTTCCCTGGTTTAATCGGGCTTCCAGTGCGCAGGTTTACCTCTCCTTTACCTTAGTATCTAATTACTTGTATTTGACTCAAGATTAATCCTTGGAAGCGTTCAAAAAAAAAGGATTAATCCTTGGATCACTCTGTAACTCCCTTGGGGTAGAAGTGAAACATAAGAGGGAAAAAAACCAGCTGACTATGAGAATGAGATTTTACGATAATGATTCATGGCCAACCAACCCCTGCATTCTGTACGTGAAGCTCCAAAGTTGCCTGAAGTACTCCAAAGTACCGGAGATCCAAAGGAGTAGTTTCGATTGAAAATTACTTCAAGAACTACTAATGCACCGGAGATCCAAAATTTGTTTGTGTTTATGTGAATCTGTAGTTACGCATTGGCAGCAGTTATCTCCGTATCACACACCTTGCATGCTCTGCTGCAGATAAACTACAGCTTGGGGTATGTTTAGTTCACGCTAAAATTAAAAGTTCAGTTGAAATTGAAATGATGTGATGTAAAAGTTGAAAGTTTATGTGTGTAATAAAATTTTGATGTGATGAAAAAGTTAAAAGTTTGAAGAAAAAGTTAGGAACTAACAAGTCCTTGATCCAAACTAACATATATGGCTGGGTTCGCACATAGGTGTTTCTAAATTGCACAGTAAACACGGAAAACGGAGCGGTCTATTAGCACGTGATTAATTAAGTATTTGCTAATTTTCTTTTCAAAAATGGATTAATTTGATTTTTTTAAGCAACTTCCGTATATAAACTTTTTACAAAAAAACACACCGTTTAGCAGTTTGAAAAGCGTGCGCGTGGAAAACGAGTGAGATGGGTTGGGAAAAAGGGTTGCAAACACACCCATAATCTAGAGAAGAAATCATCTGAACATGGCCTTAAACGCAAGATACTTCTGTTGTTTACACATGGCATAATTTGACCAATATCTCACATGATGCAGCAGCAGCTTGGCAATCAGAATCAATCTTCAATCTGATCCAACAGATCAAAGGTTGCCTCGGATGTGGCCAAACCGGATCAAACTCGATCCGACAAAACCAGCCACATCATCTCCTCTCGATCATCTAAACAGCAAGAGGATCTAAGCTCGGCAGTAAATTTCCTTGCACTCAAAACGAATATCATCACATTACACTGAATCACTGATGACTTGATGAGGTCAGTAGCATCAGAGCTAGCTGGAATCCTCCTCGGTGGCTGCACCGCCTAAGGAAGACGACGAAATGTGCAGATACGTACTACTAGCATCAACTAGCAAGTCATCCTCAGCTTTCACGCCACCGCCTAGTTGGCAAGTGGTAAGCTTGGCAGTAGTAGGACTAGGACACAGCGGCAGTGACAGTTTTCGCACGAGTTTAAGCATCGAATCACTCGGTTAATAACGAAACCAACAGCATGTAGGAGTACTATATTGTGCTGTGCTGTAAAGTCAGTACTAATGTTTTGTTGTGTTACAAACTCTGTGAATGCAATCTCTCAAACGAGAGATTGAAAGTCTCAAGTCCGTTTAGTAAGGGTGTGTTTACTTCACGCTAAAATTAAAAGTTTGGTTGAAATTAAAACGATGCGACGGAAAAGTTGGAAGTTTGTGTTTGTAGGAAAGTTTTGATATGATGGAAAAGTTAAAAGTTTAAAGAAAAAGTTGGGAACTAAACAGCTTAAGTGTACAATATTTGCATATCCATCAGAAATCGCGTCCTGTACAGAGCTCTGAAAACAAGATTGGATTTGCCTGAACATATCACAGTAATCTCGTTCGCTTTGGCAGTATGGCATTTGTACAAATGCTCAACAAAAAAAAAAAACTGTCAATTCAGATCTCGGCATGCGTTTGCCACGGGCCAAATTCCAGACTTTGGAGATTCATTCAGCGCCTGTTTAGTCTGCGAAAAGAAAATTTTTGGATGTCACATCGAATATTTAACCGGATGTCGGAAGTGTTTTTTTAACCTGAATGAAAAAACTAATTTCATAACTCGACTGGAAACCGCGAGACGAATATTTTGAGCCTAATTAACCCGTCATTAGCACATATGACTTACTGTAGCACTTTATGGCTAATCATGGACTTATTAGACTCAAAAGATTCGTCTCGCGATTTCCTTTCTAACTGTGCAATTATTTTTTTTTATTTATCTATATTTAATGCTTCATGCATGTGTTTAAAGATTCGATTTGATATTTTTAGGAACAATTTTTGGGAACTAAACGGGGCCTCATTTCAGCAGCAGCAGCAAAGAAGCAAAAAAAAGTTCCACAAAGAAGCAGAGAGGCAGACCACGGAGGCGGGAAAGGGTGTTTTCCGCAAACGCCATCTGAAGGCGTAAAGTATCCAAGTGCGTAAAGTATCAAAGATACTACAGTACTCCCTCCGTTCGATAATATAAATTTAACCAAGGATTTTGAGTTTTTATTTACACCATTTAACCACTTGTATTATTCAAAAAATTTGTGCAAATATAAAAAACGAAAAGTTATGCTTAAAATACTTTAGATAATAAAGTAAGTCAAAAATAAATAAATAATAATTCTAAAATCTTTTAAATAAGACGAGTGATCAAACAGTGTAAATAAAAACTCAAAATCACGGAGGTAGTACCAAACAGTTCAGATTCTCTCGGGAAATCAGCACGATTCACCTCCAATTATTTTTTTTGTCAGAGGCTGATTCAGCATGATTCCCTCGTGTTCCCACGTGTCAGTGACTCGAACACGCATCATCACTCCACGAGGCAACCATCCAAAACATCCAAATTCTACGTGGAATTCTTCTTTTTTCCTCTTTACTACTCCTGTCCGTCGTTGATTTTTCTACCAGTTATCTTATTAAAAAATTATAAGCAATTATTAATTATTTTTATATCATAAATAATTTATTGTTAAATATATTTTTATGTATATATAGTTTTACATATTTCATAATTCTTTTAATAAGACGAATGGTTAAATATGTTTAGAAAAATAAATGGCGTTGAATATAGAAATGGAGGAGTATATTTTTTTTTCCTACTAGTTGCGTCGCCATCGATATCTCCTATCGGAATCTGGAACCCTCCACGTCATCGCCACCGCGGCTTGACACACACTGCCCGCCACTGCCGCCTCACCATCCTATCTCGTCTCGTCTCGTCTCGTTCTCATCCAATCTCAATCCCACCAACCCGACCTACAGTAGCAGAATCCATTATAATTCCGCGGTAATCCGCACGGCTCCAACTCTCGATCGCGAGTTGTTGTTTGTTTGGTGGAAGAATCGGTCCGTGCGTGATTTGATCCATGGCGTCGTCGTCGTCGTCGCTGCTGCTCCGCCGCGGAGCCACCGGCGGCGCCGGGAGACGGTGGGGTCCGGGGGAGGCGTTGCGGAGGCTGGTGTCGTCGTCGGAGGCGGCGCCGGCGGAGAAGGTTCCGGTGCGGTCGCCGCCGGTGATGCCGCCGTTCGAGCACCAGCCCAGGCCGTACGCCGGGTGGAGCGGCGATGAGATCCTCGCGAAGAGGAAGCAGTTTCTCGGGTCATCTGTGTTCTACTACTACCAGAAGCCGGTACAAACCCTGATTCGATCGTATCTATTCCCCTTTTTTTTATTCACCAATAAACTAATGTGTTTAAACGCCCTAAAAAATAATCTGTTCTTTTTTTAGAGGAGGGTATTTTTTACCCAACCTCTATATCCAACTGGATATATACGGCTATTGAAATATGGAACTTAGCCCCGCAAACAACCCTATATGAAATTCGCTGATATGGAAATTTGAATTCAGGGCTTTGGGTACTACTCAAATCGCTGCAATCATTAGGCTACATGCTCTTTCGTTAAAAAAAAACTGTTCTACTAGTAAGAATCATGGCGAAAGCATGTGTTTCTGTTTTTCATTTTAAAATGGAATGCATTTTTTTTTGTCCATTTTACAGCTGAACATTGTGGAAGGGAAGATGCAGTATCTGTACGATGAGAATGGGAAGAGATACCTCGATTGCTTCGGAGGCATCGTGACAGTTTCATGCGGCCATTGCCATCCGGATATCGTGAACGCTGTGGTGGAGCAGACCAAGCTGCTCCAGCACACGACCACCATATACTTGACTCAACCCATCGTCGAGTTTGCAGAAGCGCTCGCATCCAAAATGCCGGGAAATCTCAAGGTCAAAGATACTTTGAAGTCGATCATGATGTAAATTGCAAAACAACTCATTGATTTGCATGGATATAATTGTTTCATATCTGAGGATGCCTGCAGGTGGTGTATTTTGTGAATTCTGGGACTGAAGCGAATGAACTGGCGATGCTGATGGCTCGGCTGTACAGTGGGAATCTCAATATGATTGCATTGAGAAATGCTTATCATGGTGGTAGTGCTGGAACAATAGGATTGACGGGTTTGCAGACGTGGAAGTACCCAATCCCTCAGGTTTGTGTTCTGTTAATAATAACAGTACTACTGCTACAATTCAATTAATGCACTCTAGCTTAAGATGGTCTGTAGCTGAGAATGGTCCTATCACAGTACCGACAAGTAATAGTGAAGCATAAGTGCAATTCCTACTCTTTTTCATCAAGTCATCTAAGGTGCTGTTTGGTTGAAACTTGGTAAGGCAAATGTAAATATCACTCCGTGAATGGAAACAGAGCAAGTGATACCATGCTTTGTTTGGATTCGAGCGGAAGATCACTTACGCTGTAATGTTTTCAGAAAACGCTTGATATCAGGCAGTAGGTAACGAGTTTGTATTAGGTCCGTATTGTTTCCCACGTACCTGATCCCATTGTACTCGAAGCAAACAAGTAATAACGTGATCAGATTGCGGAAGAAAACTCTCGAAGCAAAACAGCACCTAAGCTAACTTCATTTTTTTTTTTGGAAAAGAATTAACTTTAAGTTGTTATTATATTTTTTTGAAGCAGTAAAATGTCAGGAGCTATACACATCCATTTAAAGAGAAAAAAGTTTATTTAGGTGGTGTTACACGTCTATAACAAAATAAGCATGGTTATGAGCTGTACACTTACCGAGTTCATTGTGTTACCCAAGAAGAGCTAACTTCCTTCGATCTATGCCCTCTTTTATTTGTTCTTCGTAATGCTGATTTTAAACCACCGGTTATATTTGCGCAAACTGATTTTTACTTTGAACTGTCTATCTATACATAGCAAAGTAGCAAACTAGTCTTTATCTATGAAAATGAAGCAAAACCTTATCACAACATTTGCAGGGCGAAATACATCATGTCATGAACCCTGATCCTTACCGTGGAACTTTCGGGTCTGATGCTGTAGCTTATGCCAAGGAAGTCGAAGAACAAATAAATTATGGTACCTCCGGAAGGGTTGCGGGTTTCATTGCAGAAACTTTCCAAGTATGATTTTTTATATGACACTTTTTACATAATCGAAATATTGTAGCTTTCCTCAGCTTTTTATCTGAAAGAACTTACTGATATGGCGATCTTGTTGATACATGAACATGAATGTAGGGCGTGGGAGGTGCAGTTGAACTAGCTCCTGGATATTTAAAGTTAGCTTATGACACTGTCCGGAAGGCTGGTGGTGTTTGTATAGCTGATGAAGTCCAGAGTGGATTTGGTCGAACTGGAAGTCACTATTGGGGATTTCAGACGCAAGATGTTATTCCTGACATTGTAACAATGGCAAAGGTCTTCACCCAACACACATACATTTGAATGGACCTTGGAAAAATAAGCCTCAAAAGGTTTAATTTTGTTGCCATTATTTATTGCTGATGTTTTTTTTTGTTTGTAGGGAATTGGAAATGGTCTACCATTGGGGGCAGTTGTAACAACACCCGAGATTGCAAATGTGCTGGCGCAAAAAATCCAATTTAACACATTTGGTGGAAACCCTGTTTGCTCCGTTGGTGGACTTGCTGTGCTCAAGGTTCTTGACAAGGAGAAACGCCAGGCACATTGTGCTGATGTTGGATCTCATTTGGTGAATCGTCTAAAAGAGCTCCAGCAAAAGCATGAAAGTAAAATCTACAATCTTTGGTTATATTTGTATAACAACATCGCCAGTTTACATTCTGCTTAATTCAACATTATTGTTTTAGTTGATGATGCCTTTCATCTGAGTAATGTCTAATCCCATCATTTGGTCTTTCTGTTGACAGTCATTGGAGATGTTAGAGGGAGGGGATTGATGCTTGGGGTGGAGCTTGTTACCGATAGGAAGGAGAAGACACCTGCCAAGGCTGAGACCAATTTATTGTTTGAGAAACTCAAGGGTGCTTTTCTTATTCCTTCTCTCTTTTCAGTGACTGCATTATAGTATTTGTTTATACTAATAAATCCTTGTTAACACTTTGCCTCTTCATCCTTGTGAACCAGATCTCAACATTTTAGTTGGAAAAGGTGGTATGCATGGTAATGTCTTCAGGATAAAACCACCAATGTGCTTTACAAGGGATGATGCAGGTTCGTATGAACTGTCTCAAACAAAACTTTGCCATTACTGCATTGCCCATAGAGTAACTAAAGGAAATGCTACTTTCATGCAGATTACCTGGTGGATGCCATGGACTATGCAATGTCAGGGCTCTGAGAGCTGCACCCTGAATACCAAAGCCGTCTGCCGTCCTCAACGCATGAAGATTCATGTCGTGATGCTACCGATAGCCCAGCCAACCCTTTCCATGTACATGCTTCCAGTTCCAGTTGATGTGTTGTGTTGTGTAACGGTGGCAGAACCATGCAGGTGTGGAAATCCCAAGAATAAGATGAAGGAAAGAACCATGTAGGTGTGGCTTTCCCATTGTAAAAGTGGTAGTTCTGCAACAGTGAGAAGGCCACGGGGGATTGGAAGCAGTGTTGGCCTTAGGGGCAACATGCGTATCCAAAAGAAAAACTAATAAATGTAGGCTTGTTGTTCACCAAGATATGGTCTTGCATCTGTAGTCGAATGTGTCTTAAAACATTTCTAAAAACGCAAATACTAGGGAATGACATAATACTCTCTCCGTTTTAAAATATTTGACACCATTGACTTTTTAGCATATGTTTGATCGTTCATCTTATTAAAAAATTGTGAAATATGTAAAACTATATGTGTACATGAAAGTATATTTAACAATGAATCAAATGATATGAAAAGAATAAATAATTACTTAAAATTTTTAAATAAGACGAATGGTTAAACATGTACTAAAAAGTCAACGGTGTCAAACATTTTGAAACGGAGGGAGCATCAAATAAATAGGAGTGAAGACTTCGAACCCAGAACAGCTAGCACATCACCTTGTGAGCTAGCTTAGTGGGTATTCTTGTCTTAAAACATTTCTGAAAATGATAGAACATTCCCGTGTTCTGCTCCGACTTGCTTCAGCATGGGCCGCATCCTGCCAAATGGGTCGTTGGAGCCGCCAAGGCACCAACTGCCCGGAAGTTCTCACACTAGTCCACTTCTAAGGGCATCTCTAGTCCTAAGTTCGGTGAGAATCATCCACGGAAGCGAAGTTTATTTTGTTTCGGGTGCTACAACACTAGCATCGATTTACTGGGCCCACCTCGAATCAGCCACAACCTTTCCTCCCTCACACAAACAAACGAAGAAATTTTTTTCTAAACAGCTAAATCGACTCCTTGGCTGAGGTCAATTTCCTCTCTGACAAATAACGATCGCATCTCACGGTGTGTTAGGTTCGATTTTTTTGCCGCACGCGTCGATTCAACCCAATGCTGCAGATGCTCTAAGGGCATATGTAGTCCTAAGTTCGGCGAGAACCATCCACGGAAGCGAAGTTTATTTTGGTTCGGGTGCTACAACGCTAGCATCGATTTACCGCCGTAACCTTTCCTCCGTCACACAAACTAATGAAGAAATATTTTTCTAAGCGGCTAAATCGACTGCTTCGCTGAGATCGATTTCCTCTCTGACAAATAATAGCTGCATCTCATGGTGTGTTAGGTTCAATGTTTTTGCCTCACACGTCGATTCAACCCAACGCTACAGATGCTCTAAGGGCTCTTTTGGATTGGAAGATTTTGAAAGAAAAAAGTGAATTATTTGAATCCTTAGGATATTTTTCCTATGAAGGTTGTTGGTTTTTAGGATTTGGGCTTACACAATTCCTTTGACATCCATTACTATGCCTCAAGTTTAAAGGATTTTCAACATGAGCTCCAAGTTGTTTTTTCCTAAGAGAATTCCAAAGCAAAATCTCTCTTCTCTTATTAAATTTAAGTGATACTACGTAATGTAATAAATCCTGATTTTTTGTTGTGCCATCCAAACACGAGTTTGAACCATCCTTAATTCTTTTATTTTCGACATGATTCAACAAGCCACGACATTTCAATCCTGTTTTTTTTTTCATTTCTATATTTTTAAAATCCTACGACGTTTCAAAGGAACCCTAAATTGTAGACATTTCAATCCTATGTTATTATTTTTTTCATTTTTGTATTTTTAAAATCCTGCTACGTTTCAAATGAGCCCTAAATCGCATTTGTAACACACGATCCACAATATGTTTTCACGTTATTCCTTTGTTATTTGGACTGCTATCAAAGTACACTATAGACTGTGTTTAGTTTTTAAAATTAGGGAGAAGTTTGGGGAAAGTTGGTAGTTTAGAAAAAAAGTTGAGAGTTTATGTGTGTAGGAAACTTTTGGATGTGATGTGATGTGATGAAAAGTTGGAAGTTTGGGGGAAGTTTGGTGTGAACTAAACAGGGCCTATCAAGTTCCGTAATTTTGTACTTTAGCCCCTAGTTAAGTGATTATGATCGCTACCAGCCTACCATTAGGCATTAGCAATGATCCAGAAATTTTCGCTTTACCCCCTTATTAGTTATTTGAACCGCTCCCGTTGGTACTACAGGTCTGATACTTTTCACTTTGGCCCCTGGTTCGGATCACTTGGGAAAGCGTAAGAAGAGATGCTCGAGTGGGAAATGAACGGCAGGATGATGCTCCACCACTCAATCCAACGGTCACGATAATTCGGATGCCCCAGAAATCCTCGAGAAGGGTTTAGCGCGAGCTCCCCCTCTCCTCCTCCTCGCCGGCCGCCGCTCCGCCCCGCTCCGCTCAAGCCGCCGCCTCCTCTTCCCCCTCGCGGCGGCCGCGGCGGCGTCCTCCCCGCCGGCGAACCTCCTCGCCCTCGAAGGTAACCGCTCTCCTCCCGTAGTCCTCCTCCCCTCCCAACCCCCTGCGCAGTCTCCGCGCGGAGATCCACCCGCAGTTCATTCCCCTTGTTCAAATCTAATCCGAATCTCTCCTCCTCTCGAACCCCTGCAGTTTGTTGGGGGATTTTGTTTGCAGCAGTTGGTTTCCCAAGAGAGGAGAAGAATCTGAATCTGGAGTGGTTTGGTGGAGCGAAGGGCTTGGCTGCGCATGAAGCTATGAAGTCCGGCGGCGCTAGGGCTTGCTGATTCTGTCTCGGTCGCCTCATTGGCCTGCCATGTCTTCCGACCCGGTGTTCCCCGTGCTCCGCCATGGCGATTACTTCACCAGGCCGTCGATCGATGAGCTGGTGGAGAGGGAGGCGGCTGAACCTGGCTACTGCAGCAGGGTCCCGGATTTCGTCGTCGGGAGGGTTGGGTATGGGCGAATTCGCTTCCTCGGTGACACTGATGTGAGGGGGATGGACCTGAATGAGATCGTTAAGTTCGGTAGGCACTCTGTGGAGGTTTACAAGGACGAGGCTAGCAAGCCGCCTTTAGGGCAAGGTCTTAATAAGCCAGCAGAAGTGACGTTGATGCTCAATTTGAGCGTGCTTCCAGAGCCTAGCGCTCTTGGGGAGGTGCTTAAGTGTCAAACGAGAAAGCAAGGCGCTAGGTTTGTTTCGTTCAACCACTCGAGTGGCAGGTGGAAGTTTGAGGTTGATCATTTTAGTCGATTCGGTCTTGTGGACGAGGAGGAAGAGGATGTTGTGATGGATGAGGTGGTTGTTCGGCAGCCTATTGCGGAAGTAAGAGACCCACCTGCAAATGGTCATGAACTGGAGCTTTCACGTTCGTTGCCTGCTCATCTTGGGCTTGACCCTGCAAAGATGCATGAAATGCGGATGACGATGTTCTCCAATGAGGAATGTGATGAAGATATGGAGGATGGATTCCCATCTGAGCAGAGATATTTCAGCAGTGAGAAGATGAATGTGGATTCACCGAACTCAAGTGCTAAAGGTTCGAGGCTAAGGTCTCTCTCTCCTTTGCATGGTTCTTCTCTGAAAGTCAGCAGGAGACCTGGTGTAATTGGTAGGAGAGAACCACAGGCACTGCTGGAAAACAGTGTAAATTCTTCAGAACATGGCCCATCTTCTCATGGTATTCTTATGTCTGGGCAAAACAAGGGATTTCCAATGAGAATGACCAAGGTGGATGGCTTTAAGTTGCCATCTGATCAGGAAACTCCTGTGGCTGGGAACATATATTCCAATTGTGTTGTGGATGCTGCTTTATTTATGGGTAGGTCATTTCGTGTTGGTTGGGGACCAAATGGCATCCTTGTGCATTCTGGCAGTCTTGTCAATAGACCTGGAACTGGTCTATCTTCTGTTATTCACATAGAGAAAGTTGCAGGCGACAAAGTTGTACGTGATGAGAAGAACAAAGTTAAGGAGGAGCTGACTGATCTGTGCTTCTCAGACCTGCTGGATCTCCATAGGAGGCTTCATCATGAATATCTGGAGACTGAGTCTGACTTGTTTAAATTGAAGCTTCAGAAGGTTGTGGCAAGTCGTTTTGTGTTGCCAGAAATTTGCAGATCTTATATTGACATCATTGAAAGGCAGCTTGAAGTCAGTGATTTATCTATGTCTTCTCGTGTGCTATTAATGCACCAGGTTACAGTTTGGGAGCTTATTCGGGTCTTGTTCTCAGAAAGAGCAACTGGTAACCAGTTAGAGCCTACTGGTGATGAGGACCAGGAGGGGATGATTTTAGATAAGAAAGAAGGTTCTGTTGCCATAGACCTTGAAGCACTCCCTTTGGTTAGAAGAGCAGACTTTAGCAATTGGTTACAGGACAGTGTTTGTCATCGGGTTCAAGGAGAGGCGGGCTCCTTAAATGATGCCAGGTATCTGGAACATATTATTCTGCTTTTGACTGGTCGGCAATTAGACACAGCTACAGAAGTTGCTGCCTCGAGGGGTGATGTTCGACTGTCAATTTTGCTAAGCCAGGCAGGTGGGTCAATGCTAAATCGTTCTGACCTTGCTCAGCAACTGGATCTATGGAAAACAAATGGTCTGGATTTTGATTATATTGAGGAAGACAGGTTAAAGATATATGAGTTGCTTTCTGGTAATGTACAAGGCGCGTTGGTAGATTCATCGATTGACTGGAAACGGTACCTTGGTTTAATAATGTGGTATCAACTATCACCTGATGCATCACTTGATATTATCATTCACTCTTATCACCAGCTCCTTGGTGAGGGCAAAGTCCCATATCCTGTACCTGTATATATAGATGAAGGGCCCCTTGATGAGTCACTTCAATGGTCCCCAGGTGACCGCTTTGACATATCCTTTTATCTAATGCTGCTTCATGCAAATCAAGACGAGAATTTCGGGATGCTAAAAACTATGTTCAGTGCATTCTCATCTTCATATGATCCCTTGGACTACCATATGATCTGGCATCAGTGTTCCATTCTGGAAGCTATCGGTGCTTTCAGTTCAAATGATCTTCATGTGCTAGATTTGAGTTTTGTTTACCAATTATTGTGTCTGGGGAAGTGCCATTGGGCTATCTATGTCATTCTACATATGCCTCATCTTGATGACGCCCCATACATCCATGAGAAGTTGATCAGGGAAATTTTGTCACAATATTGCGAATCATGGAGCAAGGATGAAACTCAGAGAGTTTATATTGCAGAACTTGGTATTCCAGCAGAATGGATGCATGAGGCTCTGGTGAGTAGCAACTTCGTTTTATACAAATTTTCTGATAGAAATGCATGCACCTATAAAATTGAAATGAGCATCACAAACTCTTAAGAATGCCACTATCAGGAAAATATTACACTTCAACCTTGTGTAACTGAATATCTTTATACAGGCTCTTTACAATGAATACTATGGAGATCAACAAAGCGCACTGGCGAATTATATTCTGTGTGGCAACTGGAAGAAAACCCATACAATTTTCATGACATCCATTGCTCATTCTTTGTTTCTGTCATGTAAGTTTTTCGTACATTACTCTAAACAAATTGCTTCTCTAAATACTCTAATTCAGTTTTGCTCCTTGTTTCCTCTACATAAATGTACAACTATATTGACCCCAAAACCTAATTATATGAAGCTTCTTACAGATATCAGTGTTATTCTGTTTAAATATTTTTTTTGTTCATATGTTTCATGAAGGTGTTTTATAGATTTTTTCTGCTTGTGTTGATAAATATTGCATGGTTGTCATCGTGGTATGAGTTTTCAA
Source organism: Oryza meridionalis (assembly GCA_000338895.3). Classification (NCBI taxonomy): domain Eukaryota; kingdom Viridiplantae; phylum Streptophyta; class Magnoliopsida; order Poales; family Poaceae; genus Oryza; species Oryza meridionalis. The sequence continues at coordinate 3,956,844 of CM002526.2, forward strand.
TCAGATGTTCTGTTAACCCTTTTTTCAGCTAAGCATCAAGAGATCTGGGACATCACAAGCTCATTGGAGGATCACAAGTCTGAAATTGCTGACTGGGAACTTGGTGCTGGAATATACATAGACTTCTTCATTCTAAGAAATTCTATGCGAGAAGAAAGTACCATGGATGATCCAGTAAGTATTTGTTTTTGTACAGTTTCAACATTTTCCTGAAGAGTTGTGGATAACATAACCTTGTTTTATCTTCCAGGATCAACTTGAGAAGAAAAATGAATCATGCAGCACTTTCTTTGGCCGGTTAAATGATTCATTGATAGTCTGGGGAAGTAAATTACCTGTTGAGGCAAGGTAAGATGTGATTCTATGTTGTAACAGATCCAGAACTTGAAAAGAAATCAAATATCTATCTCTGCATGAAATTACGGCCACTTATTTTTCATGTTTAAAGTGAAGCAGCCTCAGTCCGAACAACATAACACAGTGGTTTTGCAATAAGCTATTTTCATTTTACCAGGATTATATATTCCAATCCAAATCCAAACTATGGCCAGTGCAGAAATTGACGGTCATTACACGATCATGCACAGACAATCTGACTATGTCTATTTTGAGTTCAACACATACTGGTGCATTTTCTAGGCTTCTTTTCGAATCTATTCTCAGGATTTGTTCTCAATTTGAGTATGCAGGGCATGCTTCTCGAAGATGGCAGAGGAGCTGTGCGAGCTACTAATGAACTCCCCCGGCGAGGGCTTGGCGCCAGATCTCTACATGGGCTGCTTTCAAACGATGCTTAACGCTCCTGTGCCCGACGACCACAGGTCATCCTACCTGCAAGAGGCGGTCTCTGTTTTCACCGACATACTTTGCAGGGACTGATGCATGATTGCTTGAAGATCCATGGCATTCTATGATATCTGCAGATTGTTGGAAGTTCCCCTGATATATCTATTGGATTTTAACCTGTTGGTTATTCTGATCATACACGGGATCTGGGTGCACAAGAAGCTCCCGGCTGCCAAGTCGCAAGTCAGTAATACAGCGAAGACCTCCAAAAGTTCTTTCCTTGCCCGAGTGCAGTGGAAATGTAGATCAGCTATTGATGGTGCAGGTAACTGCCATGCTCATCAAACTCCTGAAGAATGTAAACTGTGAGCTAAGTTGTACCAATCAACTTTCAGATGTGAGCTGTACCCGTCATCTTTGTTCATTTTTGTACTGTAATCCTGTTACTACGGAAAGCAGCAAATCGTGTACGGTGTATGTTGTGCTGAAGAGCTCGACGAATGTAAAACATCCAGCTGGGCCCAATTCTCAGCAATACGTGCACGATTCCACCCATCCATGGACGTGGGAGCAAGCTGCACATTTCTCTTCTCCAGTCGAGGTACCTTTTCACAGGTTATGGGGTTATCTCGAAAATACTGTGGTGCACTTTTTCAGAGCTTATGTGGTTATCCCGAAAATACGAAGGTTTTACGGAGCTGTAGGCCTGTAACAATTGCAAGGGGAATTTTTTTTTTCTTATCACGCGGAAAATGCACAAAGCAACAACCCCACACTTGCACACTCGTAAATTGGACTTTGTCAGTGTGGCAAAGATTTGAGAGCTTAGGTAGAATATTTCTTGTGTCGTGCACGCGATGTCGCGATGAAATGAAAAATCACAATGTTGGAGTGAGCCAAAACTGCTTTTGCAGAACCATGTGAAGCTGTGGTTTGTCTGAGGAGAAACATCCAGAGTGCCCAAAACCGTGGACAGCTAACGTGGGTTCCTTGTATTCTTCTGTTTTATTTTCCCCTGCTTAATTTTTGGTTTTCTCATATATATGTACCTTTTATTCCGTTATATTGAGCGGCATTCCTGGTTTTGTAGGACCCCTGATTTCGTTTTCTCATCGTGCTTTTCGTCCCGTAATCATTCACGCGCATGAATAGCAGGAGACAGCAACGTCTCCCACTCGCAACATCGCAAACCATACTGTATCTTCACTCAATTATTCTGCAACTGAAACCATTATTAAACGAGAAAATTTTATTAAACATACTAATGCGTCTGATTCTGAACGCAACGATTTGACTCCAAACTTCGTCCTTGTTGCCGGTCGGTGGTGCAGTAGTGTGAGCCGCATCAAGCGAAGGCGACTTTCACGTTAGTTGCTTATACAAACGACCACTTGTCTCAGAGTTTTTGTAGTCAGCTGCACATGGAAATGATGGCGCTATACCCTTACACCCAGTTGCCTAAGAAAAAAAAAACTTGGGTGAAAACTCGCAATCACAAATCTCGTAGTACAATTGTACAAATCAACGGGATGAGGGACGTACAATTAACCTGTCTGCCCCACCGAGGCCTGCTGCGCCTGCACCACTCAAACGCACACGGGAAGCACAAGCAGGAGCAGAGCACGATGTGGTGTGTGCCTCCATCAACGCTGGGCAAAGAGAGAGAAAGGAAAGATACTACTGCTGCCACGACATGTAACATGTGGCTGTTCACGGTCATTTTCATCCCAAAGACGCGATAGTAACATGCGAACGATACAAAAAGGATATCTTATCTCAACCCCATGAGGCCATGGCCCTGTGTTAGCTTTTAATTCAGTTGGTTATTTTTTTCAGAGGGTTTAGGGGCTTCTCCTACCACTCGATATCAAAAACTATAAAAATAATATTAGTGTGTGTTTATCGGTAGATGCTGGATATGTATACCATTTTCATTAATTATCTAGAAAAAAAATTCTCTTACAACTTCGTGTCCAATCACCCAACAACTCATAACTCCGTAGTGATCATTGTGAACAATTTTGAAAGAAAGAAAAAAAAGAAATAAATAGGTTATTGACCGAATTATTATAGTGAATTATCTACATTATATATATTAAATGTATTGATAAATGTATTAACTTATGATTGAGTGAGTTTTAATTATTACAAACTTGAAAAATAGATTAATATGATATTTTAGAGTAACTTTTGTATAGAAAGTTTTCGCACGAAACACACCGTTTAGCAGTTTGAAAAGCGTGCCATAAAAATCTTAATATTCATATAACTCTTATTAGAGAAAAGAACATAATCTATAGCAGTAGTAGTATTTCACTCGTCCTAAAATAAAATAAGTCTTATGTCTAGTACTACCTCCATCCCATCCAATATAAGTATAGTGTAGGTTTTCGTGTTCGTTTGACAGTCCGTTTTATTTGAAAAATATTATTTGTATTTTTATCTTATTCTTATTACATGATAAAACATAAATAATATTTTTTGTGAGACTATTTTTTTTAAAAAAATTATAAATCGTTTAAATAAGATGAATGATGAAACGTTGAGTACGAAAACCACGACTGTACGTATATTGGGACAGGACGTAGTACTACTCGAGGGAAAAAAAAAAAGAATCCATTTGCTACAGAACGTTTCGCACGCAGGAATGGACCATGACCGTGGTGTCGGTCCAGGAGGCCACGACTCCTTCAGCTTCACCCACCCGCCAACGGAATTGAAAAAGCGCTAGAACAACCAACGTGAACGTACGGCCGCACCCAGAGCCGCGTCCGCAAAAACAGACAAAGCGCACCCAGTAAACAAGGAAAAACCCAACAGCGACCCACCCCATCCATCATCCATCCACTGATCCATTCCAAAGCCACCCATCGCCCAGCCTCCTCTCCACGCAAACGCAACCCAACGTCCCAACCCAACCCAAACCCCCTATAAAATCCCTTCTCCCACACACAGAATGTCACAAGCCACCCACAGACACGTACTACGCCGAGTTTGAGCTTTGAGTTTTGAGGAGTGTGTTGAGAGTTTGGTCATGGCGGACATCGCGTTGCTGGTGACGGAGGAGTTCGAGAGGAAGCTCAAGAGGGGGGCGCCGGGCGAGGAGGACGCGGAGTCCAGGAGGAACTTCGGCGCCGTCATCAAGGTGTGCAGCTCGTGGGTCGACGCCGCCGCCGCCGCCGCCGCCGGGGTGACGGTCAACGTCGCGCTGCTCAACGTCGACCCCAAGTCCGGGCCCGCCGTCGCCGCCATGGACGGCGCCTTCTCCGCCTAGTCGCTTCACAGTTTTTCTTTTTTGTTCTTCTTTTTTACTCAAAAAAAAAAGAGAAGTTAATTAGGAGGAGGAACTAGTCTATTATGTATCTCTTCTCCTCTGATACAGCTCGGTCACCGTGTTGATGTAAATATAGCCGCTTAATTTTTGTCTTTTGATTTGAAACAAGCTCATAATTCATCCATTCGTTTTGGTTTCTCTGAATTTGTCGATTTGCCATGTGTTCGATCGAACCCACAGGAGGACTTTGACCAAAATATCCATATTTTTTTCCCGTCGCGGTCTCGCGCAAGTGGCAAGATGGAAGAGCTGACAAAATTTCTTTTTCTTTTTTCTTTTTCTTTTTTGAGAGGAAGGGCGCACACATTAGTAGTAGTAGAGGCTATAAAGCAAACGGCCCAGTTACAAAGTTCAATGGACAGGTAGCCCAGCTAGGATGCGAGTTGGCATCCAGTTCTTCTCGGCCCAAACCACAAGCATCGTAGCAGTAGAATCAGCTTGATTTCCATTTGGTTGGTTTATGATGAAGAAAAACGAAAGCAAGAGGAACTCCACTCTCTTTGGATGTCAAGGCTTCCTCCAGTTGTTTGATCACATGGCCGAGATCTCGGTGACAACCTGGGCTTTGTCGGCCTCGAACTGCTGATCCTCTGCAAGAACAGACCGAGTGTCTTAGCAAACCGGTTTTGATTTATGATTTATGATTTTATCATGGAAAGAAACGATCACAGAGGTACAGTTTACCTTTCTCTATTGTGAAATCTGCCAAGAACCTGAGGATTTTGCTCTTGTTTGTCACCAGTATACCCACGATCTCAGGTGGCTTCTTCGGATTGCAAGTGAACAGCTGAATGTACATACAAGAAGATTTTCAGTATTCGTTTTGCAAACTGACGAATTTTTTGTGCGTTAACACGAATTGTACCTTGAAAACGCGAAAAGCCTCAACTTGAATGGCCCTGCTTTGCTCCTGGTAATGACAACACATCATATCATATTAAAAGAAACTCGTATTAGCTCTGAAATTACTGAACAAACGAAAATTCAGGAACCAAGATGCTACAGTACTATTGTCTTTCAAGTTTTAACAACAAAAAGAACATAGATGGCCTTAAATATAGCTTGAGATTATCACGCAAAAATGGTATATGAGATATTCTCATCTTACCCTTAAAAGGTTCATTAGTATTATGAGGTTATCCTTTGAGCCAGCATAGCGCACCATTGCTGTTGTGTTTGACTTATCCAGAAGAATGTCTCCTAGTAGCTGAAAAACATATCATGTGCATATCACAAATCATCAAAATTCGAGTCAACCATCATGTAAAATTTAGGTGAAATATACAGCTAACGCAAGAAAAAATGTGTACCTGAGTGGCTTGCCTTCGAATGATATAGTTGGATGATGACAGCAATTTTGAGTTAAATTCCGGAAAAAACTGTTATATGAATTGCAATTATATGTCAATGGAGGTTTGTCAAAGGTCAAAAATAGAAGTTGATGAATACTAACATCTCCGTTACTAGCAACGAGAAATCTTACCCAATCGTAATTATTTGAAAAGAACTCAGCAGCACTTGATCTATGCCTTGTGAGGAGTTCCTGTTAAAAGTTAAATTGAGCACAATTGCCATTATCAACACTAAAAGACATTTGTTCAGACAACACACTATGATGATTGCTCATGTTCTGTTAAAATCGTTTACGAGTCCCAACAAAGGCAGAAGGGAGCATAAACAAACATGATCTAGAAAAGGATGAGTCTCTCCTTTGGAATAATCGTCATTCATCAAGGAGAAGATTAAAAGTACAAGATGGACGACATAATCACCTTAAAGGTCTTGAAGGCATCAGATGCTATGTTGAAGTCTGGATATTGTATATAATCAAAAAATTTCTTCATATGCTGAGACTCTAATACATACCTGCAACATTACGAAGTTTATTAATTGAAGATCATGAGAAAGGGAGTGGTAACTGGTAACCATATAAATAATTCGCCAATAAGCAAACAATGATATATTGGATAAAGAAAGAAGAAACATGATATTAACGGTGATGCTTTGTCCTGTGAAATTTACTTGCTATATTATATATATTTTTAATAAAATGTATATATTTTTTCATAATTAATTAAAAATAGTAATGTAAATCATGGTCTTGTTACCTTGCAGCCACTTGGTGCCGTATGCAGTCCCTTAGAATTGCACTATAATGTATTGCAATGTCCATGTTGTCATACCTGTACACAGGTTGTGTAAATGTAAAGAATGAAGATCATATAACTCTTTTATGGGTTGAATGTGAAGAATGAAGTCCATAACATTTATGTCCTAGGGAAAAAAACATATCATAGAAATGCATGGTTAAGGAAGAACTAACTGACTACTTACCCAGACATTAGAACATCCAAAAGATCTTGGTTTTCTTCCAAATAATCAGAGGCAACCATCCTATAATCTACCTTTTGCCTTAGCAAATTCGCAGTAACTTGAGTGACATCCTTCTGAGTCTGAGTAAAAACGAAAGAAAAATCCTCTTAAATTATAAGAAGTTTTTAATTATATGTGTTGGTGCACAGCTTCTTGAGGATAAAGTGGGTCATGGTCCTATATGGGTTTCCCTTATCTAGAGAAATTCTTAAACAAGTACTTTGATTAAACAAAATGCAGCATCTATGTTCTTGAAAAAATATCAAATATGTATGGATTCCTTGACATACTTCCAGGTCCATGTATGGAAGGCAAACAACTAGTAGATGAAGACTATTGGTATTCTCCTTGAAGAACTCCTTCGTCAACTGCGAGCAAGCTTCATCGACTGGGTCTGCCTCGCCATTTCCATAAAGGATGGATTTCATCTCCCCGATGCTTTTGGCTAGATCTGCCATCTACATGTTAGTTCAAGTGCGTATTTAGTCACAAATGCATAAGATCCCCCTATATATGATGATATGAATGATTAAACGCATAAATTGTAGTGTCTAACCTTAACACAATTTTGGACAAACACAACTTCCCCGTACATATGTTTATTGTTTTGTTGTTATACTAAGTTACTGTTCATTTTGATGAAAGCAGAGCAACTAATATAATCATGCCTAGTTATTCTAGTCAAATCTTCTGTTTAATTGGCAACAGGCTCAACTGTTAATTGATTCTACAATAATAATACATTCTCTGGTTTGAAACTAATGTGGCTTTCGAATATGCGCAGACAAAATTAAACACTTAATCAATAATAATATGCTCAAAACGGGGTTTCAAAATAATATGTTGAAGTAGTTTCTCTTTTTTCCCGCATGCAGTTTTTTTTTTTTTTTGCCTTTTCTCCTTTCCCTGACATAGGCTTGTCTAGCTGATTATGTTGTGGAAGAAAAACTCTTCTACCTTCTAATACAGTGACATGCAATTTTTTTTTCATGTTCGCGAAAAAATGTTAAAAACGTTGATTTATCGTGTGAAAGCGGCATTAGTAAATTGTCATAGAAAAAACTTCCATATCGTTAAAATTGAAAAACGTTTTCATGTTTGTGTTTTCTATTTTTTTTAGAAGGGTATTTTTTACCCGGCCTTTACATTTAACTGGATATCAGGCTTTAATTTAGGACATATCTCGTCATCTCTCGGTTGAAACGGAACTGAACGAGCGAACGATACATGAAAAATGTGTATCACCCACCTTGTGTTCGCGTTTGACGTCGCGCTTGTCACCGCACGCGTCGTGGTTCTCGGCGAGGAAGGCGAGGAGCTCCCGCGCGTGCCGCACCACCTCCACGGGGCCCCTCGCCTTCGACCGGAACAGGCTCCCCGCCCCGTCCGCCGCCGCGCCGCCGCCGGTCACGCACGGCCACAGGCACCCCGCCATTAATTCACGCGAACGCGGTCGAGCTCGAGCTCGCTCGCCCAGCCGGTGCTAGGCGCCGTACGTCGGCAGTGACGAAGACCCAGATTATCACCTCCTGCGTCGCTACAGCCTGTGGTGTGTGGCCCCGTCCTGTGATGGTGATCGAATGGTGGCCGGCCTTCTTCCTCGCGCGTACGCCGCCGCCGATGCGCCGACGCCGGCGGCCGCGTGCTCGGCCGTGCGTGCGTGCGCGCGCTGGGTGTGGCGAGATCGCGGGGAGGTGAGGAATTTTGCCGAATTGGATGGAGAGCGACGGACGCGGCGCGGGCAGCGAGGGGGGGTGGGCTCTCGTTGCGCGCCTCCTAAAGCTTTACCGATTCGGCGCTATTTTGGGATCCAAACCGGCCGCGATTCTGATTCGATGGATCAAAACCGGGGTCACTTGAGATTTTCGCGTGGCTGGGCCGGATCACTATGAGTTGGGCTCGTCCACGTCGTCGTGTCCTTCTGCGAGCTGGGCTCTCGGTGCTCCTCTCGCCCGCCGGCCCAATTATGTTCTTCCGCTGTGCTATCTAGTACGAGTTGAGAGAAGAAAAACCGTACATATCTTCTTCGAATTGGGCAAAGAAAGAGAACACCAATATTCACGATGTGTACACATTTGCGTAATGATCGACCTTATTATAGTTCAACGAAAATGAGATTTCCTATCCTCTTTCGTACTTAATATAGCAATGCAGTATTGAATATGATATATATTAAGTACTACAAAGTTAGGCTCCCATCGGATGGCCTATTCAGCCAAAGAAAAAGCCAAAATTTGAATTTTCAAACTTAATTTTGATATTGATTTTGAGATATTTTCAACGTAGTTTTTTTTTCAGCATTGGCTTTTAAGTCACCGAGAACACATATATAAAAATTTTACTAACAAATTCATTTTTATTCTCTAATAAGCCGTTTTGGCTTATTACGAAAAAAGCCAAACGATGAGGCCCTCACCGTATTATAGAATGAAGGGAGTAGCTGATATAAGAAACAAATGACATTTTATTCTACCAGAGCGAAATTGAGAAGGGATTGAGACACACATCATCACTACGATCGCTTGGGAGTGAAGGAGCGGAACCACCAGTGGGTCGTCGTCCCGGGGATGCCCCACACGTCGGCGTCGTACAGCGTCGTCTTCCAGTTCGGGCCGCCATACACGGTGACCACCAGCCGGTAGTTGTAGCCGCCGTTGTACGGCTGCGTCTGGCCGCTCACCACGTTCACGTACCGCAGAAAATACAGACGTGTGATCTGCCTATAGATCCACAGGGCGAACTGCCCCGCCTGCTGGATGCTCTTGTCGTTCACGTTCGCCACCGCCGTCCACCCCGCGGCCGCCGCTGGCGGCGCCGGCGGCAGCGAGCTTGCTAGCGCGACGTCGGCGTTGTTGGTGATGGCAACCAAGGTGACAGAAATGACGACAACTATAATGCTAAGACGGGACGACTGCCTCATGTCGCGAGTACGTATATACCTAGAGCGGGTAGTGCTAATTGTGAGGGTACGATATGATTAGGACGTGTTGGAGTTGAGAGCTAGTTTGTGTGGTGACCTAGTATTTATAGTGGTGTACGATCGTGCCTTGTCTCAGACGTACAGCTAGAACATACACGGTTATTAATTAGTAGCGTTGACAAATTTTAGCTTTAATTAATTAGACAACAATCATACTTTAATTTGTTCGCCTGTACTAAATGTAAATGCAAATGCAAATCCTTTTAATACTACCTCCGTACCAAAAAAAAAATTGCATTTCTAGCTCCAAGACTTTGTCCAAAAAAAATTATATTTGTAGCCATGTGTGGCCCAATAAATTGATTGATCTAGATAAGATTCCTAATACGAGCAGCAAATTTTTGGTGCCAAATCCATTTGGCTCTAAAGCATGTAATTTGGGCTGCTAATGCATGTAATTAAGTATGCTAATTATATGGGTTAATTCTCTCAAACTTCCTTTTAATCATTTGTATATATGGAATGTGTGCATGCAGTGGGTTCATTAAATAAGGCCATTGTGGTTATTTTTCAATTCTACTGTTTTATACTAAATTAGCTGGAAATGTAAATTTTATGGGACAGAGGGAGCATTAAATTGGTGTTTGGTGGTTTTGTTGAAGGTTTCAAACAACCGATCGAGCGTACCGCGCGTGAATACGGTCAATATGTCAGTTAGGATCACTGCGAGCACTTTGGTTCGAACATGCCTAACGATTTCCAGAGCGCAGACGACTTTATTAGGTATAATTTGATTTAATTTCTTAAGACGCGATTCTGCATTTATGCTCCAGTTATAGCCCGGTGGTGCTTAACTTATCTCCTTAGTCGGGATCTAATCACATGCTAATTGATTAAGCCCTAACTAGAAAGAAACCCGCAGGAAATTTACAAGTCCATGTGTGCATGTGTACAACATCTACAACTAACCGACATCTACAGCTAGCTATTGAAGTTCATGGCCTTGTGATCGAGGCCCGTTTGTTCCACATTTCCACTTCCAAAGTCCACAGCGGGCCTGAGGGCAGGCCCAAGCTGGACCCCAGCTGGACATACAGATCAAATCTAGACACGGCTAGTTATCTACGAGGAAGCAGCTTGACAAGCCACGGCAGAAGAGGATGGATTCAGTGGTAATAATCTTATCTTGGAAAATTTTGGAAGAACAGAATGGGCATATTTTTCAGGCAGTGGCACTTTGTTCCCGCGGCATCCCTGTGCTAGCTGCGTCTGTAACACTTTGCTCTCTTATCTAATAAAATCGATTGGCGACCAGCTTCACCGAAAAAAAGAAGGGGGAAATTAAAGGACAAAACACAATAACATAACGTTAACGAATTTTTGTTTCAGTACTTCAAACGTTCATATGCGTGATGTGCTCAATGCAAACGAGAATTTAACAACTAGCACTAGAATATACATGAAATTAACATGCACATACACAGTGCTCTAAGCCTCTCTTAAAACAATAGTCTGATATGCAGGGGTTTGCACGCACACATTACACATACATGACACACATCGATCGCGATCACTGGATTCAGTTGGCTGCTAGAGTGAAGGACAAGAGCTTCCAGTTGGTGGTGCCGAGGATGCCCCACATGAGGGCGTCGTAGCGCGCCGTGGTGGCGCCCGGGCCGGCCACGGTGACCAGCAGGCGGTAGTTGTAGCCGCCGTTGCACGGCTGCGTCTGGCCGCTCACCACGTTCACGAACCGCAGGTACGTCTTGTTCGTGCTCAGCCCGTAGATGCGCACCGCCGACTGCCCCACCTGCTGGATGCTCTTGTCGTTCACGTTCGCCACCGCCGTCCACGCCGCCGGCGGCGGCGCCGCCGCGGCGGCCGTGACGCTGCCGCCATCTGCTTTGGCAACGGCAAGCAACGCAGCGGTGAATATGACAGAAAGGACTACGGTGCTAAGGGATGACGGCCTCATGTCGTGCCTTTGTATGTGTATGCAGCTTATGCTTAATTATGGCTGCCTACTAATGCTCTATTGCACTTGTGACAGTGAGATTGTGAGCTTAATTGTGCAGTACTGCAGTGGCATATTTATAGTGGAGTGACTGAACAAACTACTCCAGCTAATTAACGTAGCAGCGGTATGCCCAGCAAGATGCAAGTGCAGAGAAAACAAGAGGTTAAGATTGACTTTATTAGACCCAGTACATACGAGTTCATATTGTTAATTAGCGCACTAGTAGCTGACTGCTCATTTCGTTGTTAATTATAATACACGTACTACGTACATATGCAAAACGTTCAAATCAAGTTTCAAACAATTACCGCGTACGGTCAATACTGTCAGTTAAAAACTTGCATTTACACGGCCCAACATCGTGCCTAACATGTATACATTTAATTACTAGGACTAAGCTAAGGTACGCCGGTGATTTATATTTATTTTCGAGCAGAAAGGTGACGAGCTGATCTCCCGAGTTCAGACTTCAGTTCAAGCCATACTTGGGCCGTGTTTAGTTTCCTTCAAACTTTCAAAAAAATCCCTTCACCTCAAATATTTAGAGTATTAAATATAGACGAAAAATTCAATTGGACAGCTTGCATGTAAATTACGAGACGAATCTTTTGAGCCTAATTACGCTAGGATTTGACAATGTGGTGTTACAGTAAATATTTACTAACGATGTATTAATTAGACTTAATAAATTCGTCTCGCAGTTTATAGGTAGAATCTGTAATTTGTTTTATTATTAGTCTATTTTTAATATTTTAAATATGTGTCTGTATACGTTAAAATTTTAAATATGTGTCTGTATATTTTTAATATTTTAAATATGTGTCTGTAATTACTATAAATTCATATGGTTTAACATGGATGCACTAAAATGCACTTAACATGCTCAGTAACTTGAACACGCTCTGTCAGAGTTATGGATACCACATATCTCATAATAGTTGACTAAATCTCGGTAGGACCCACCACATACCATGTCCTATATGGAAGCAACCTTCAGATATGGAGAGAGTTCCGGATAAGGAAAGACGACTAGAGTTCTACATGGAAACGACAAGTACTACTCGGATTGTATCCATATTGGTTTCCCTAGTTCTACTTGACAAGGGGACACCTTTGGGTATAAATAAAAGACCCCCTAGGAGAAGAGGGGACACATCCACCATAGAAGACACGGAACAATAGATCAAGACACAAGATCAACATATAAGCCAACATACGCCAAGACAAGACGCCGGATATCGACTTCAGGGATAAGCACAGCTAGTCTCCTACGGTGTCTCCGGTTACTGTCAGGAGAGACGAAAGCGCTATCTCTGATCTCGCTGGGCATGAACTCGAGGAGGAAGACTACCTTGTTGTCGACTACGAGTCAGACCTTTAGACCGCCATGTCGACAACAGTTAGATAGGCTACCCCAAATATTGTACTGGTGTGATTATGGTGAATAAGAGCAATACCGGCTTCGGCCAATAGGATGTAGGGTTATTACCTGACAATTCAGGGGCCCGAACCTGTATAAAAATCCCTGTCTCCATCTCTTTTACCTCAGTCTCGCGTATACCCTAGTCCCAACGATCCCCATACTATGCAAATACCGGAATCACGACATCAAACGTCGACAGTGGCGTGCCAGGTAGGGGCATTTTGGTGCTTCAGGATTTCGACGAGATGGGTTCAAGAGGGATTCTCCAACAACAAGCTACTCGACGACTTTGGCTGTGGGGAGATCCAACCTGTCCAAGTACATCTTCCGACTAGATCGGAACCATCATCGTCATCGACAACTTGGTCTATCGAGATCATCCAAGCTTCAAGATACGCGACGTACCAAAGGATGTCAGATCATATGACGTCAAACGAGTACGCAATAAGGTAATTGGTAGATTGGTTTTTCAAATTGATCTACTAATTTCGTAGATACATCCGGCATGTATCTACAAAGGTATGCAATATTTTATATACAATTTATCGTATCTATTCAGATCATACAGCATTGTCAGATCAATAATTTATTATGTTTACCCAGAGCATGTTTTTTATACAATATCTGTTGCGCAGGTGTCCCCGATGTTATATCGACTACGATCTAACGCTGGGAGCTCGCTCTGTCTTCTTCTGTATAAATCATGCTTGTTTACAGTCTACATAATGTCTGACATTTTCTGCTCGTTATATCCTGATAATGCTAGAAGATCCATGCAGTTTTTTGAGTACATACTCGATATTCTCTGCTATATGTCTCGTCTTCTAGAAAATATTTTTCAGGAACAATTGAGCACTCGAGTAGGTTGTGGTCAAGTACACCGCATTATCGAGAACGGTCTCGACAAATGTAGAGTCGTCGCGCCCAACCTACCAACGAAGACCGACGACCTATCTCATAGCACCGGCCATGGCTGGACTACTCGAGAAAAGGTCGTTAACGGATAATTCTCGCAAACGTCATCGACTTGATCACCCGACATGATTGCGAACGGACATCCGGATATGCTATAAGTTGGGTGCGTGAGTCATGCTGGCCACATGAGACGCACATGTAATAAACCAACTCTAGCACCCCACCAGTACGTAGCAATCTCTCGCACCGCAACCTCCATTGGTGTTCGAGAGATAATTCTAAACATTCGCTGGTCCTCGAACCAGTACGTAGCAATCTCTCACACCGCAACTTCCATTGGTGTTCGAGAGATGATTCTACACGTTCGCTGGTCCTCAAACCAGTACGTAACAATCTCTCGCACCGCAACCTCAGATGGTCGAGGTACGACTACAGCAATAACGCAGCGGTCCTCGCACCACGACTTCAAATGATCGAGAGACATCTACTCATTGGTTCTCAACCAGTCAATCGTAGCGATCTCTCGTACATTTATTTCTAGTGGTTGAGTTACGACTACTACCTGGTTCTTGACCAGAGGTGTAGCGATTCTCCCATTACCTCTACTTCAACAAAGTTGATATTAGGTAGGGGCGGAGGTAGTATATGTTAGGGGGGTGCCCAGGAACCCGGTTAAGAAAATATTTTAGCTATACCTCATCTATTTTCACTATGTATGCACCCCCTCAATACAAACTTAGGCACCCGTATCAGCTTAAACTCGATCTAAAGTAGAGTAAATTAAGCAAGTGGCACCACCCTCTGTTTCGCTCTAGCTCCGCCCCTGATATCAGGTACACAATATCACCAAGTGTTTTACCCAGAGATTCCTTACCCAGATGACACATAGCGTTGAAACTTATCCTCATGTCCCTTTACGCCGTCTTGACAAGGCCTCTGAGGAACCTAAGGGAACTTCGGCTGGGGACGCCCAGAGCGGATAAGGCCTTGTCGGATCCTGTAGAGACAAAAGACCATGTAAGATCTGGTCGTGTAAGAGTTCTCACCGTGCGTATTAACCAAGCCGTGTAATCGGAAATTGGGTTTTCCAACTTCACGGCTGGGGGCTAGGATCAGTGCTCGTTCAACCAAGGCAGGTCAAAGGTCCAAGAGCCTTATCCTCCGAGAACGATTCTCCGACGACAAGGCTGGGGGCTAGGGAGAGTGTATAACTCAACAAACTGACTGATCGAAGTCGGTAAAAGAATAGACGCTCATATAAAAAACATTGGTCTGTAAGTTTAATTCATTTTCGGTTTTCCATACATATTATAACATGTCACCCTTTGAGCATTCGCTCGGGGGCTATTTCTATCTAATATTCTTTTCTGAGTATTGATTTCAGGAAAATTCTATTCGACATTATCGAAGGCTCCATGTCTCTATGGTTCTACACCAAGATCTACTAAGGCGAGTACGACAAATGTTGACAAGGCTCCGTCGCAGACTCTACGCCTACTCGATTACTCGAGAACGGTTGGTGGATCTCGACGAGGAATACGGAATGAAGAGATGGTGTACCCGCCGAGATAAAATTTCTTGACTTCAATCCAAATTCTCGATTACAGCAAGACGGGAGACTTAGTCGTATGCTCTGTACTTTATTGGTTGACGTTGGAGATTGACTTAGACAAACCCTTTAGGTGCCCGCACGAGGCTGATAAAGGAAGTCTAACGTTATCTCTGAACTCACCGAGAACGATCACATTAGCTCGATAACAGTTACTCCAAGGACTGCGCGCGGTTGAGAATATGAATTCGTTCATTTGCATCGAAGTCGGGGGCTACTGTCAGGGTTATGGATACCACATACCTAATAATAGTTGACTAAATCTCGGCAGGACCCACCACATACCATGTCCTACACAGAAGCAACCTTCGGATATGGAGAGAGTTCCGGATAAGGAAAGACGACTAGAGTTCGACATGGAAACGACAAGGACTACTCGAATTGTATCCATATTGGTTTCCCTAGTTCTACTTGGACAAGGGGACACTTATGGGTATAAATACAAGACCCCTAGGAGAAGAGGGGACACATCCACCATAGAAGACACGGAACAATAGATCAAGATACAAGATCAACATGCAAGCCAACATATGCCAAGACAAGACGCTGGATATCAACTTCAGGGATAAGCACGGCTAGTCCCCTACGGTGTCTCCGGATACTGTCAGGAGAGACGAAAGCGCTATCTCTGATCTCGCCGAGCACGAACTCGATGAGGAAGACTACCTTGATGTCGACTACGAGTCAGACCTTCAGACCGCCATGTCGACAACAGTTAGATATGCTACCCCAAATATTGTATTGGTGTGATTATGGTGAATAAGAGCAATACCGGCTTCAGCCAACAGGATGTAGGGTTATTACCTGACAATTCAGGGGCCTGAACCTGTATAAAAATCTCTGTCTCCATCTTTTTTACCTCAGTCTCGCGTATACCCTAGTCCCAACGATCCTCATACTATGCAAATACCGGAATCGCGACATCAAACGTCGACACGCTCCTCACACAGTAAAATTGTTACCGCGAGTTATGGCTCTATTCGGCTTTACTCAACTTCACTGTTGTGCAGCCAACACAAACAATGTGTTGTGTCTACAGCTGCAGCAGCTACGGCTACGTGCAGCGGCTGTATCGGCCAGCCCAACAAGCCCTATATCATGCTGAAATACCTCTTCCCACACCTTTTTATTATGAGGTAGCATAGTAAAATCTTTAATGCCAGAAAAATCACCCCCGAACATTCATTCCTGCACCTTTTCATTACCTAGTAGTCATAGTAAAAGTTTTAGTGCTTTAGTACGATGATTTCTCTCGCAGTAAAAAGTTAACTACGTTAGATGTGTTTTAGCTATATCGCACCCTATTTGTAGTATAGTATATCAACTGTTTAACATAATAAGATTTATATTTTTAGATTCACCAAATATTTTTATAATTTATAATTCATATTTTAAACTACACAAATTTCTAAAAAAATGATGGTCAAATCTAAAAATATTTGATTAGGACAGATTTAGGACACTATTTGACTTAGAACGACAAGAAAATCGTGATCATCACTTTTACAGAAAGAACTTCAACATGGAAGCTCGTACTAATATACATATACTCACTCTGTTCATAACTATAATTAATATTTAACTGCTTAATTAATTTGAGTATCGGTCAACTATTAACACAACAATACTACTCCATGCGTTTCATATCGCAAGTCGCTGTCACTTTTTCTCTAGTCAAACATTATTAAGTTTAATCAAATTTAGAAAAAATGTAGCAAATCTAAAAATCCAAAAATCTAACTTAGTTTGATTAAATCTAGCATTAAATATATTTAAATAATACGTTTGTTTAGTTCTGAAAATATTGTTATGTTTTCTACAAATTTACTGAGTTTTGACGAAATTAAGCGGCTATATGTAGCATAGCTGAATATACACATGCCAATATCGATCCCGGTTCATCAACGACCAGAAATCGAATAATGCATGAATTTTTTTGGCATGTACCGAAGTCCCGAAATTTTTCTGCATGCACACGGTCTAAGAAACTGTTTTCTTGCAGTCTCTAGAAGAAAATGTTTTCCTGCATGAAACGTGCTACGTGTGCTGGCATCGTTTCCTTCAAAAACCTGTTTGAATTTTGATTAGTTATTAATTTGACCTGAATTACAATATTACAGAGAGAATAAATGCATCAACTTATATGATCACGAAGCTAGCTAGCTGTCATTCGACATTGAGAGTAGTTCTGAACTTATATTATATACTCCATGACCACATCGATCGGCAAGTTGTTAAACTGGACGTCTAGACAAGGGCATGGTAATTACATATAGCCAGTCCAGCTCAGTCTACAGCCAAGTCGTACCTGTGTTCATCGATCGCCGACGCCGATTAATTCGAGAGAAGAGCCGCAATACGAGTGTCAGATCGACGATATAACTGGATTAACGCCCGTTGACACGCACAGTCCGGTCCGGCATTTGTCCGCACGCGGGTAAGGGCCGACGGCGAAGACTCAAACGCACAAGTTGGAGCCCAAGATAAAATTTGATGCACCACCCGACGTACTCGCATTAATTGGATGCTTACATATACATTGCCAATTTGCCATTGCCAAGTACCGAACCGCGGTGACCGAGCAGCGAGTTAAACATGCCCAACTCAGCAAGTCAGACAGATCTAACATAGTACTGGGGTTGTTCAACAGATTGTTCTGCTGATGCGCTGCAGCCAGCACCAATAGTGCCACACACACAAGGCTGCGTCCCAGTGGCAGTCGTAGCCGCAGTTTTCAGCCTACCAAGCAGCTCTACTCAGGGACGGATCCAGTATGGGATGGCGGGTCTCGAGCCCCCATTATCAGCGTGAAGATTATGAGAGCCCCACGAAAACTCCACTAAAATTTTTAGCATATATAAATGGGAGGAGGGGACTGTTTACTTAGACCCACTGTTATTTATTTCTGGATACACCACTGGCTCTATTACTCCCTCCGTTTCAGGTTATAAGATATTTTGACTTTGGTAAAAAAGTTTAACCAAGTTTATAGAAAAAAGTAGTAACATTTTCAACCCAAGACAAATTTATTACTTCCTTCGTTTCATATTATAAGACTTTCTAGCGTTGCCTACATTTATATATATATATTAATGAATCTAGACATATATGTGTGCCTAGATTCATTAACATCTATATGAATACTGGCAATACTAGAAAATCTTATAACCTAAAACGGAGGTAGATGAAAATATATTCAATTATTGATTTAATGAAACTAATTTAGTATTATAAATATTAATATATTTATCTATAAGCTCAGTTAAACTTGAAACAGTTTGACTTTAACCAAAGTTAAAACGTCTTATAAACTAAAACGGAGGGGACCTACTGCTAAGTTCTAGAAAACATAATAGTAGTAGTAAGATGTTTTCCTTTGCATGAGGTTGATTGAGATATATAGATCTTTTGTGTGTGAATGTGGTCGTGTATAGGAACACTGCTGCGCTATTGGAGCCATGTGTGAGTGTGATGAGACACACACCCCGATCCCATGAATCTAGTGGAGTATGTATAAGTCTTGTTTATCACAGCTTTACCTAAAATGAGAATGGCCCGTTAGGTAACGAGCTCTTACAAAATAAATTAGAGAGGTAAAGCTAGATTTAGATTGCTCTATAATTCTAATCCAGACTAAACTACTTACTGAACTAAGTTTAGAAGTTGGATCTCTGTCTAACATACCCGTACACACCGAACATCGCGCTATTCCATCGATCCAACGGACCCGCGAAACTGCGCAAGATCACGCCGATCCGCATCTCCGCCCACGCCAAACTTGGGTTTGTCTCGAGGCCTCGTTTGATGGCCCTCAAGTCCGGCCCATCCAAGTGCCCAGGCCTCCCGTACGACAGATGTATGGGCTGGGCCGGATTTAGCCCATGCCAAACGAGGCCTAAAAACTCGAATCGACTCACGACTCGCGGCCTCACGCAGTCACGCAGTCACGCTCGATCGAATGATCGATCGTCAGTAAAAAAAACGCCTCTTTTTTAACGAACGCGCAAAAAACAGCACTCGATCGCCGTTGAGACGATGAACAAAATTGCCACCCAATCGTTGCAGCATTGCAGGGTACGGGTAAACACGAACAACTCCACGCTGAACAAAAAACGTACAGAGACTCCAGACTCCAGCAAATGAACAACCAAGGCAAAATACAAACACCCAGTCATCATATCTCTCTAAGTACGACGTAGCCCAGCCAACACATTGTTGAGTTTGACGCGTACGTTTACGTACGGCCACACTCAACGTGTGCCTAGCTGCCATGATCGATCGATCAGTTCTTGGGCGTGAACGACCAGAGCTTCCAGGTGGTTGTCCCGAGGATGCCCCAGACGAACACGCTGTACTGCGCCGTCCTCACGCCGGCGGCGACGTTGATCACCAGCTGGTAGTTGCTACCGCCGCCGCTGCACGGCTGCGTCTGCCCGCTCACCACGTTCACGTACACCAGCTTCGCCCCGGTGTTGAGGCAGTAGCTCTGCACCGCGAACTTCCCCACCTGCTGGATCGTGTAGTCGTTCACGTTCGTCACGGGCGACCACGCCGGCGGTGGCGGCGGAGAGCTCTTAACCGGCGACGGCGGTGGCGGTGATGGTGGCGGAGGCGGAGGGCTGGCCGCCGGTGGTGGTGGTGGTGGTGGTGGTGGTGGTGGAGAGCTTGTGACCGACGGCGGTGGCGGTGGCGGAGGCATCAGAGGGCCGGCCGCCGGCGGTGGTGGAGAGCTTGTAACCGACGGTGGCGGCGCAAGCGGCGGCGGGCTGGCCTCCGTCGGTGGAGACGGCGGGCTTGCCTCTGCCTCTGGGCTTGGCGCTGGCGCGGCAGTGGTGTAGTCATCGGCATTGGCAATGGCAACGACGAACGTGGCGAGCAGAGCAAGGAGAAGAAGCGACGGTTTCATGTCGTGTATGTATGTGTACTACGTTGCTAATCGTTCAGTGGATTGCTGTCAGCTTGTGCTATGTGTGTCAATGTGTGTGTTATGCTAGAGGCTAGAGCGTACTGCGTACGTTCACGTTGAGAATTTGCAGGAAGAGTTCTATCAACACAGCCTATTTATAGTGCAATGCTTCAAGTGATGAGATTAACACAGGCTTCGTTTCTAAAGGGAAAAAAAAAATCAGCACACGAGAACAGCTAGCAATGACCGTGTACGTATTTTACGTGGTCACACTTGTTACGGTTTGCCAAGCAAAGAAGTATGCATCATGCAACTATGTATCTATTTAATTGTTTGACCAAACAGTAGGAGCGTCACGTCAATTGCATATAAGCAATATACTGTATAGCTTAGCGCCTGTTTGACCGAAGAAGTTTCCAGCTTGTTTCTGGTTTCCATCTATGACTATGATGATGTAGCCAGAGCCTCCTGATGGTTGGAAAACTTGGTGATTAAGGTTGTGTTTAGTTCTACGTTAAAATCGGAAGTTTAAAATTGAAACGATGTGATAAAAAGGTTGTAAGTTTGTATGTATGAAAGTTCAATGTGACGGAAAAGTTAGAAGTTACCTTGTTACGCTTTATCTCAGTAAAGCCAGGCGTGAAGCCTTTGATCTAAAAAACGCTAGAAGTTCGAAGAGAAAAGTTGGAATCTAAACAGGGCCTAATTTAATCTTCTTGTTGTTTATGTCTACCTGTTTCTTACATATTGACTAAATAGTTATTAAAAAGTTTTTTAAAATA
The DNA here is from genome assembly GCA_000338895.3 of Oryza meridionalis. Taxonomy (NCBI): domain Eukaryota; kingdom Viridiplantae; phylum Streptophyta; class Magnoliopsida; order Poales; family Poaceae; genus Oryza; species Oryza meridionalis. Next base: position 3,977,909 of record CM002526.2, read on the forward strand.
ATTTACAACATAGTTTCATATGTGATATACCACTCAACAAATATGCAAGTTTAATTTCTACAAGTTGTAATAAAAATGACAAACTAAACTCTAACTAGTATACGCATATACTCACAATTAAATTTGTTATTTTCTAAAAAACTTGTAGAATTTAAATTTAAACTTGCATGTTTGTGAAGTGATATATTTCATATTTAATCTATCTTATCAAAAAAAAATTGAAAATTTTTTCATAACCATTGAATTGATATGCAAAAAATAGGTGGGCGTCCACTCGAGTGCTTAAAATGGTTTACCGGAAAACTTGCATTGTAATTCCAAATTAAATTGAACATATACTCTACTGCTACATGATGTTTTGAAGTTGTGCTTTTGCTGCATTCTAGGGAGGTGAAAGTGAGTTTGTTTGTTTCGTTTTCCACGCGCACGCTTCTCAAACTCCTGAACCGTGTGTTTTTTTGCAAAAAAAAATTATAGGAAAGTTGCTTTAAAAAATCATATTAATATATCTTTGAAATTTAAAATAATTAATACTCAATTAATCATGCACTAGTAGCTCACCTCGTTTTACGTATCTTCCCAATCTTCTCTATCCCCTTCTCCTTAAACTCAGCCTACTGGTCCGGGAGTTTTTTTTTTCTTTTAATTTGGGTTGTGTTCATTACTCTAGTTATTGACACCGCGGTAAGATTGTGTCCCCAAACTTCTTCAAATCACTTTAAGTTAAAATTGAATTGGCACAATCATTTATAAGCATTATATAAGAAAAAAAAAATCAAACTTTCGTTGATGCCCCCTCGGACTGTACAATTTTTTTTAGACTTTTTTATTTTTTTTAATTTTATTAATAGACCATTCGAAAAAGTATTTTCAAATCTGAATCTTTTGGCCACGCCAGACTAGCCAAATAACTCTGTCGCGCCACACACAATATTGTTTGGACACGCCAGCCACTCGGCTGATGTGGCCAAAAGGTTCAGTTTTCAGAAATACCTTTTGGAATAGTCTATTAATAAAATTTAAAAATAAAAAAAGTCTAAAAAAATTGACTATACATGTTGTCCAAGGGCAACTGTCTGTGCAACATGACAAAAGAGATATGTCTGTTCACCGACCGCTCATAAAACTGAATTTTCTGCATTTCACTAGCCTAAAGTGATCACCTATAGAAATATACATGTTTTCACATGTGGACGTTTAAGTGGTTCGCCTGTGCAGATAGCCCCATAAGGCTGCAAGCAGTTTGGTTAAGCCGGTCACCCGTGGAAAACATTTGCACAATTGCTTGGTTAGCACACCTGCATGTGGAAATGGCTACATTTTTTGCGGCCGTTTTGTTAGGGCAGCCTGCCCACCTAATTCTAAAAATGTTTTTTTTTTAAGTAGTGAGCCTACTTGGAACTTGGAACTTTCCTTCAAAAGAGAATTGCTTAGAACTGAACATAACATAGAAGAGATGTTTTGCGAGACAATGAAGTTTGGCCTTTCTCTGCGACCCCATTTGAACTTCAGGTGTAATTTATGATCATCCAGTTGTGTATTTTTTTAGATACCCAGTGCCAGTTGACTAGCGTTGATCTAACTAGGCATGCACTTGACAAAACGTGCCCGGCCACAAATTACATAAAATGCACAGCTTGCACATGAAGATGAAGTCCACGGCTCGTCAGTCGAGTCGTTTTTACAGAATAAGGAGACTAGCTACTTGCTCCGTCAGGTGTTCATGTCAACGCCTGATACTTTACTAAAGAGATGCACTATACCACATGACATTAACCACTTGCGTGCTTGGGCATACGCATCAATGCATGATCGTGTAAATCTCTTCGTTCATAATGACTATCTAGCATGGACATTTTCTCTGTCAGAATATACAGAGTTACATACTGGAGAACTGTATTTGGCTAACTATTGCTCTTGTATTGTTGAAATTGAAGCACTGGAGTTGAAAAACTTCAAATGCTTGCAAGGTTACACCAAGACGTAGTTTGGGGTTAAGTAAAAGGAAACTTTACCCAACTACTGAAACTACGGCAACTTACAGAAAGATGATGAACCTTCGACGAGTTAGCAACTTACCAGCTGCATATAGAAAAAGGATTAAAAAAAGAAATGCGAAAATGCTATTGGACGAAATTGAAGCTTTTGTAACGATTGAAAAAGTACAAGTACTTGCCGCCCAGTAAACATATGTACGGTCTAGTAACTGTTCAGTAAGAAAAGCTTACGGGAAACTATTCTAATCCCTTGAGGGGATATTCCCTCGTTTGCTCAAAAACCATCTAAACGGTTATGAAAAATTCTGGAAAAATTTGACAACATTCATACAACACATATATACAACTCCACAAAATGTTAAGTCCAAACTCAACTCACACGTCGAGATATAAAAAAGACAAATTCAGCGTATGAATAGTAGCGTACTGTTTATATTTAAATTTGTCTTTTTTGTTTCTCGATGTGTAGATCGAATTTGAACATGAATTTTGGTGGACTAGTAGGTATCATTATACTCTACATTATCAATTTTTTTAGAATTTTTCATAACTATTTGCATCAAATTTTAATTTTTGATGTTTTGTTAATGCAGTTTCTTTTCAACGTTAACTTTTTAGTCACTAAGAACATATATATATATAAATATTTATTCATAAATTAAACTGCTATACTACTCCCTTCCATACGGGTATTCTACTACTCCCATCGATACAGATATTAAGGAAGTAGTAAAATGAAACAAGTGATTTTGTTCGAAAGATAAAAACAGTATCAAAATTAAAAATTAAGTAGCAGAAGGTTACGATTAATTGAAAAGATAATATTTTAGGATAAATTTTAAGAACTAAAAATTCAGGCTAGTCTTTGGTATCGAAAATTTCTATTGGCCAAGTACACACCTCGAAGCCAGAACTCCAATGTTAAACAGAGTACTACAACTGTAAGCTTTGGGAGTGGATTCTAATCCCTCGAGGGGATATCCCCTCATATATCTTTTTCTTCCAAATTTGATGCAAATAGTTATGAAAAATTCTGAAAAAATTGATAATGTAGAGTATAAAGATACCTACTAGTCCACCAAAATTCATGTTCAAATTCGATCTACACATCGAGAAACAAAAAAGACAAATTTAGATATAAACAGTACACTACTATTCATACGCTGAATTTGTCTTTTTTATATCTCGACGTGTGAGTTGAGTTTGGACTTAACATTTTGTGGAGTTGTATATATGTGTTGTATGAATGTTGTCAAATTTTTTCAGAATTTTTCATAACCGTTTAGATGGTTTTTGAGCAAACGAAGGAACATCCCCTAAGGGATTAGAATAGTTTCCCGTAAGCTTTTCTTACTGAACAGTTACTAGACCGTACATACCATAGCCAGCTGTCATCCTAGGACGTCGGCAGTGGCCAACACAGTAACAAAAACTAATTAACGATGTGCTGCTCATTGGAAGCCTATTGTCATAGTCAACTGTTTGCCAATTCTCATTGTCAACTGTAATTCACATCCATCATCGCGCTACTGTTGCTGGAACTCTAGAATGGCCTGACGACGACGAGGAGGAAGCTCATAAACTGCTTCGAGTCTCGAGAGGTGTTGTCCTTTTCTACCACTGCAAGTTGATGCGAGTGCATATACTCTATTTCACCGTGCCTTTGGCTTGACAGCTCGATAACATTGGTCGAAGACAAGCCGGTGACTATGCGCGTGCACACGTTCTGAACTTCTGATTCGATAAGTGTAGAAAGAAGGTGAAACTGTGGAACGGTGGAAGTGCTGATCAAACTGTGACCGGACCGGATCCTATCCGAACCAATATATAGCCCACTAACCCTTGGACATCGGCCCACTTCGTGCAAAGCGTATGTGCCCATCCTAATTTAAGTTTTGGCCCAGCACAACTCATAAATATATTTTACTCCCCGTCCTAGAAAAAACCAACCCCTAACTATGTATCTAGACATAATCAGGGTTTACAAAATCATACGGTTATCGTGGTTATCATGTGCCCAAACTATTTTAGTTTTTGAAACCACACTTCGCGGTAACCGCACGATTTTCACGGTTACCGCGATAACCGCCAAACCGTAGGATGACGGTAACCTCACCCAAAACGGTTTGAATGTTTGATGAACCCTAGAAGTAGTTACATAGCTAAACGGTATTTTTTTTTAACGGAGGATGTGTGTGATAAAACATTATGTGTGCTGCTATATTTGCTCATATGGATATTTGAACTCAAGACCTTAGGGTACTACTCAGTTCACTGCAACCAATAGGTTACATACCTTTAGCATATTTTTCTAGATCAAATCCAAAGAAATTTGATTTTAGACAAACGCAAAATGCTTTGTAATATAGAACAGAGAGATTAATTAGTTCATTATGCAAATATATAACTCGAGTGTGAAAATGATACTACTAAAAAATATATGTGACCTCCTGACAAAGGAGAAACCTTATTGCATGCCCACCTCTTGTGCGAGAAATGGCCACGAACACCGGAACATGAATGAAAAGAGAGCACGATCATGCTAGCTACTAGTACAGTTTAATTTCGGCTCATCCAAGCTTGAATTAACCGATATCGATGTATAATGAGGTCGTAATGGGTTGTATGTATTGAGTATTTGAGTTTGGCATGTCGTTCGATCGATCGGGTCGTGTGTACAGCGTACGTACTTCAGGGCAACTGTATCCTCCTGAACCTGCGGAGCTTCCACGTGTCGAGGCGGGAGCCGGGCACGCCCCACACCAGGCACTCGTACTGCGCGGCGCTCCCGTCGGGCTTGGTGACGGCGACGGCCAGCCGGTAATTGGTGCCGCCGGCGCCGCCCGCCGCCGCCTCCGTCTCGCCGCGCGCCACGCCCACGTAGGCCAGGTCCGTGTGGTGCGCGAGGCTGTACACCAGCACCGCGAACCGCCCCACCTGCTGGATCACCAGCTCCTGCACGTCCGCCACCGGCGCCCACCCGGCGGCCTCCGTCGCTGCCGGGAGCGTCGCCGCCGCCACCGCGACCACGGCGAGCGCGGCTCCCAGCAGGAACAGCGGCGACGATCTGGCCATTGCGATCGATCAGTGCTTGAGCGATGCTTGCATATGTATTTGTAGGGAGATGTGGAGAGTTTGTGTGGCTAGCTAGAGGTGAATATATAGTGTGGGGAAAAGTTTAACGCGAGGCGTCCACCTGACGTTGTTGTTGTTGTTGTTGTTGTTTTTTTCTTCTTTTTCTTCTCATTTTGATCATCACGTAGGTTGTTAGCCAGCTTGACGGGGCGGTGCTCTCGGGGAATGTCGTTTAATTTTTGTGCTACGTGTGTTGGAACTTGATGCAAGTCTTCAGTAGCTTACCAAGCTAGCCGGCTTGTCGGCAGTGGGCCGGCATTCCTCGGCCTCGCCATTGCACTGCATGTGCGCGCGCGCGCCGATGCTCGCCGCGGCGAGCCGGCCGCCCCGCGCGAGCAGAGGCGGTAGTTCGATCGTGCCGGCGGCCGCGCGCGGTGGATGGGGTTGGTTCGCGTCGGCACGGTGGTCGATCGAGCTGTGGAACTTGGCACGCCACGCGCCTGCGGTACACGAGATGACGCGCGGGGAAACGGCCGACCCACCTGCTCTGCTGCAGACTGCAGGCAGAAAACCATGGGCTTCGCTGGCTCCCCTTGCCAGCCAACCGGTGTCTCCACCGTCCAGGACAACAAGGGCAAAAGCACACAGAAAGAGAAGCTGAGAAAATTACGGCAGAAAATGGCTCCTACATCCGTCCAAACAATATAACATGAATTTTTAGTTCTTAAAATTTATCCTAAAATATTATCTTTTCAATTAATCGTAACCTTCTGCTACTTAATTTTGATACTGTTTTTATCTTTCGAATTTCATTTTACTACTTCCTTAATATCTGTATCGATGGGAGTAGTAGAATACCCGTATGGAAGGGAGTAGTATAGCAGTTTAATTTATGAATAAATATTTATATATATATATATATATATATATATATGTTCTTAGTGACTAAAAAGTTAACGTTGAAAAAGAAACTGCATTAACAAAACATCAAAAATTAAGTTATAGAATTTTAATTTTGCGAGCTGCTCATAAGACACGATGAGGCCCTTAGGGTACGTTCATTGGGACGAGAAAAGAGAGAATAAATCTCTCATTTTTTACGTACATATTTTCAAACTAATAAATTGTATGTTTTGTTAGCAAAGTCGCTATAATAATATATAATAATCAATTTTTAAGTTTAAAATAATTAATATTAAATTAATTATACACAAGTAATTAATCTTATGTATTTGTTTTCTTCTCTTCTTTTCTCCTCTACGCAAACACAGCCTAAAATGCAACGCAGCTGTCCTCTTTTTCCCTTTTGTCGAGTGAAGCGAATGTCTCTCACTGCTCCTTGTAGTCGATCCCGAGCTAGCATAGTCCGAGATTCCGAGAACACCCGTCATTTCCAGGCGCGACGCGTGTACCACGCACGTACTCAATCTAAATCCTCGGATATATATCATCGGATCGATATGTGTTTCTTCGCCTACTGCACTGGCCTAGAGATCACCAGTTCATCGCCATTGAAAAGCCTCTTTGCTTCACGTAGAGGAAATGAATCCACATTGGCCATTACAATGTTAGGTTATGTTTAGTTCCACGTAAAAATTAAAAGTTTAAAGAAATTGAAACGATGTGACAGAAAAGTTGAAAGTTTGTGTATGTAGGAAAGTTTAATGTGACAAAAAAAAGTTAAAATTTTTTAAAAAAATTAGAATCTAAACATGGCATTAGGCTCTCTTCCTCTCTCCCTGGCTCCCTGCCATACAAAACCATCAAAGGACATAAACAAATTAATGAGCTGGGTTTCTCAAACACCGAAAAGAATTCACATGTCTCCATGTTCAGAACGTGGACCGGCTGCGAGAACCTACAGGTCATAGATTGATCAGTTGAATTCGGACTGTTTCTGAACAGTCTTTTGGACGTGATTAACAAGCAAGCTAGGTCGAGATGGGTGAAACTAGAATTACAGCTGTACATGGCAAATTAAACAAGAAGAGATACATATATCCGCTGATCACTACCGGTTGGGTGGGTTGATCTAGGATAAAGCACATATATGACCCATATAAGGAGAAATTACTAAATTCTATGGTGATTATGCACCCACGAAAGAGTGCCCGACCTTATGCATGCACACGGTGAGAAGAGGTGGAAGGAGAATGACTGCACTTTTAAAGAGGTGGGTTGAATATTTTTTTCAAGATAATGAAAACGGCTTGCATCTCCGGCTAGCCTCTGCCATGAGATACACAACAAAAATTTGGCCTTAATTTGGTGCGATTCATTTCACCGCGCACATGAAACTACTTAATTTCTACGGATCATCTATGTATTATATGAATGTTTTTTAACCTCAAACTAATCATCAGTATTTTGACCAAGGACAATATATATTATGAACATGTCCGTCCGTCCCTCCAGAAAGTATACCGAGTAATATTTTGGTGTGGTAACAAAATGATGTTCCAGCTAGCACGGTGTATTACGATATAGTAAGTGTTTCGATATAATCACATTTTCATTTATCATGCATAATGTGATAAGGTTACATTAATTAGCATAGACATGGTTTAATTCGCTTGTGGCACAAAAATTAATCATAACAAAATGCAGTCTCCTTTCTAGTGGGACAGCTTATTCCCAATCCAAGGAAATTATATATCGCGGAGACACAGAAACTAACTTATAACTCGAGAAACAAAATGGCAACTTATGCATGCATGAGCATCCTTGTACGCTGATCAAATTGAACCAGCTAGGTCGCCGTACACGTCTAGATCGCCTTGAAGCTGAGCAGCTTCCAGGTGTTGGCGCGAGAGCCGGGCACGCCCCAGACGACGCACTGGAACTTGGCCTTGCTCCCGCCGGGCGTCGTCTCCGCCAAGATCACGAGGCGGTAGTTGGTGCCGCCGCCCACCGCCGCCTCGGTCTCGCCGCTGACGACGGAGACGAACACCAGGCTCTTGCGGTGCGACAGGTCGTAGACGAGCACCGAGAAGCGGCCCACCTGCAGGATCACCAGGTTGCTGGTGTTGCCGATCGGCCTGTACGTCGCCTCCGCCGCCGGGAGCGTCTCGGCGACGACGACGACGAAAACGAGAGCGGCGGCAACGAGCAGCGACGACGACGTCCTCATGGCGACGATCTTGCTGGTGCTCAGTGCCCACTGGATCACAGGCTCTGCTTGCGGTTTTGGTCTTTGCTCTGCTCTGCTCTGGCCTTGATACTTATAGCTCGCGAAAAAGAGCAATGAGCTGCCGCCATCGGAAGCCATTGCCGACGTGGATGGCGCGGTGGATTTGTGCATGTGAATTGTGCATGCGCGTGGTGGCCAACTTGACGCGCGGGAGCGCGCGCGCGCGGGGCGCCGGGGCCGAGAGGGCGCCGAGGCCGTGCATTAACGGTGCGAGCTTGAGGAGGCGACATCTGGTGGGGAGCAAGCTGGAGTGAGCGTGAGCTTGCACGGTTCGAGGCCACGTACTGACGTGCACACAATTTTTTTTGGCTCAGTTTTCACGCAGTTTCTTGGTTTTGTAGGGGTGGACTCGCCAACCGCGGCCATTTCTCCGGTGCAAGTAGGCTAGTTAAAGGCTTACAAGATTATTAATTAAAACCATGCGTTTTTACAGTGATGATGAATAATTTAAAGTGCCCGATGTCATGCGTGGAAGTTGTTATAGGGTGACTTGCATTGTACTAGCACTGGTGGAGAAACCATCTTTCATCGGTCGGCCGAATTCCACGATAGTCCCGGTTGCAATAAAAACCGGGACTAAAGATGATCTTTAGTTCCGGTTAAAAAGGGTAACGGGCATATTTGATCTTTAGTCCCGGTTGGTAACACCAATCGGGACTAAAGATGATCTTTAGTCCCGGTTCAAATGCTGTCAGGGCTTGTCAGGCCCCCCCGGGATCTTTAGTCCCGGTTTGTGTTACCAACCGGGACTAATTTTTAGTCCCGGTTGGTAACACAAACCGGGACTAAAGTCCCACCCCTTTATATATGTCTTCTTCCTCCTCCAGCCCGAGCAAGCTTCAAAATTTCTTTAAAAATGAGGGGAGGTCATGCCAAAATTTATAGTGAATTTACTTTGGTGATTATATACAAATTGGAGGTGCCTAAAAGGTTAGCAACTTCATCCTCCAATGTTATTTTTGGTCATATTACATTTGGAGCTATGTTTTGCACACTTTTTTGTCTCCAAAATTTTGTTGTAAGTTGATGAGAGAGAAAATTTGTGTGGGAAAAGAAAGAATATATAGAAATTTTGTTTATTTGCTAAATAAGGTTTTATAAAATAGTTGAGTAGGAAAATATAATGAAAGTTAATCTTAAATAAAAGAAAACAAACTAAATTGAAAATTAAAAGAATTTAAAACATAAAAAATGATAAATAAGAATTATTTGGTGGAATATTTTATAATTTTTGTATGAATAATGATATGTCATTATTGTATGACTGTTGAAAGAGTTTGTGATTATTTTATCATTATTGTATGACTGTCATTATTGTACGAATGATTATTTGTGTACGATTTTTTTTTTCATTTCATATAGATGGATCGGCAATGGATGTACGCTGACCGGTGGTCCAAAGAGTTTATTGACGGCGTGCATTATTTTTTGAGAGTGGCCACACCAAGTGGTCGAGCCGTTGGTGACCGGCGAAGACTTTGGCATAACGGATTTCATTTCGGACACCGGTGTAACCATGGCTCAGTTGGTTGGAGGCGCACCAATCCCGAAGGCGGAAGTGGCATACAAGTTTGAACTCGGTAAACCGCTTGTCAGGCCTGAGCAGCTGCAGTCCCTACGACACAAATGTACAAATTCCATGAACGGTACATGGAGATGAGCGCCAATGGTAGAGAGATGTTCGGAGCGAGAATCAGAAACCCCGACTTCTTGCAAGGAGAAGATGTTCTATGGATCCATTTCAAGGATGTCTTCGATCTGTACCATCGGGACGCCCTCGACGTCTCTCTTCTGAGCGCATGGATTTTGTAAGTATCTTTGAGTTCGATTTGTTTCGTTCAATAATTAGCTCCTGGCATATATGTAAGCAATAATAATTTCCTTTCATTGTTGTAGAATGGAGATTCAAAGGGCCCGACGGCAGGGGGTTTACAATACTGGGTTCATCGACCCTCGGAAAATCAACACCGAAATGCTCGACATGTACGAGAAAGACACAGAGGACAATCTTGTCCATCTCCTAACGCAGCAGCATTTCAAGACGTTCATACTATTGCCGTACAACACAAAGTGAGTTTTTATTGTCGTTCGAACAAATTTCATTCCCATACATATAACATGTACATTCTGATATTTATCTCATCTCACGCATATTCCAGATTCCACTGGGTCCTGTTCTTTTTTGACTTGGACGCATGCAGAGTCACTGTGTATGACTCAATGAATAAAGAGGAGAAGGTTTTTGACAAGGTCTTCCAACTGATAGACAGGTAATATAATGCCATCTATTCCAAAGTCGCGGGGCTCTGTTGATATTATGTTGATCTCGGGTAATATTTAATTAATCATAGCTTGCAACTGCACATGTAGGGCTTGGGATCGGTTCCGTCAATTGGTCCGCGGGACTTGGAAAGAAAAACTTGGACGGAGGTTTCATTTTCCAGTGAGTACATGCATGATCCAAAATTATATTGAATTGAATCTCTAGTTACAGTTAATATAAAGAGTATATTAAATCTCTCATCGTTTCTCATGTAGTGTGCAAAGCAGGACAAGGGAACTAACTTATGCGGCTACTACGTATGCGAGTATGCCCACTGCCTATCAAACCAAATATACACCAAACGAGAGCTCGATGTACGTATACATAAACCGTTCAAAATTTCATTGCGTATCGATTTGTTAAGTTGTTTATTAATTTCATATATTGATATGTCATTATTTTTCAAATGATAGCGTATTCACATGAGGGAAAAACTCCCACATAAGGATTTTATCACGGCTGTTCAAGAACAACTGATGGGGTTCATCAACGAAGAAGTCCTTAATCCCGATGGTGAATTCTACTACGACGGATCGACAATTCGTAACGTCGGTCCTTCCTCTTCTGACGTAACGCAGGCGTCGAAGTCGTAGCTATAGCTAGCGAGCAAATAAATTGTACTATACATGCATATGTGTGTATATATATATATATATATATATATTTATATTTATATTTATATTTATATTTATATTTATATTTATATATGTACGTACATTTACTTTAGTGTTAATATATATTTTGGTAACATATAGGTACATAAAATGTTAAGTGCTTTAAATTATAAATATATGTGTAATATATGTATTTATACATATATACATACGCATATATATATATATATATATATGTATTCTATATACATGCATAATATATATATTACAATCCATATATATGTATTGTAATATATATATATATATATATATATATATATATATATATATATATATATATATATATATATATATATATAATCAACCATGCAGCAAACAGGGCCATGTAAATAAAAAAAATGGTACATGGATCTTTAGTCCCGGCTGGTAACACCAACCGGGACTAAAGATGGATCAGCCGGCCACGTGGCTGACCGATCTTTAGTACCAATTCGTATTATCAACCGGGACTAGAGATCGATCTTTAGTCCCGGTTATTTCACCCGGGACTAAAGATCGCTATCTTTAGTCCCGGATTCGTAGTCCTGGTTGGATAACCGGGACTAAAGAGGGGTTACGAACCGGGACTACAAACGATTTCTCTACCAGTGTAGCCTGCTTTAATTTCATGGCGATCTCGATGCATGTCAAATTGCACCATCCATATGCAGATCGAGCCATGTCAAATTGCATCATCATTCCATATGCAGAGCTAGCTTGGTTTCATGGCGATCTTGATGTGAGATTGTCAATGCACGTACGTAGTATGCGTGGAAATGAGCAGTAGGTTGCCTACCATGTCGTCGTATACGACGAGAGAAGACAGCTGTTCGTCCTGGAAAACATGAGATCTTCGATCGTGCCCATGATAACCTCCGTGCAAGTTGCGCTCCATGCATATTTTACAAGTTGAGATCCAGAGGCGAGGCGGGTCAAGTCAACGGCGCTACCTTCATTGCAAAATATAAAATGTTATAGTTTAACCTAGGTCGTATATATTGATTAAGTCACCAATAAATACAATATCAAATTAGTTCGCAAAATCTACCTAAAATAGGCCCGGCAGACAATCCCCCGTATTTAATGTCTTTATGATGTATTTATAAATATATATACTTTCCCTTCATCTCGTAATAAGTTAATCTCATAATAAGTTAATGTAGTACGTGATGTGATGTGACTTGTGGCATATCCTATTATAGAGGTGATTAACAAGGGGGAGTAGAGAAGCAGCATCATACATTTGAAGATTGCATAAAAATATTAGCTTGAGGTCTTCCACGAAGATCATGTGTGATCTTTAATTGGAGCCCCATTTTTGAGTCTTGAAATACAAAGGTACTTCTCAGTTCTCATCGGTTATCTAATAAATATTTTGCGGCACTGTTGCTGGCTTCGAGATCTTCAAATGTATTTTCTAAGACCTGTACACGTACTAGATGACTTAGGAAAGACTAAATGGAACCGGTGTACTCCCTTTGTTAAAAAAAAACAACCTAATACTACCTCTTTTAATGTATGACGCCGTTGACTTTTTATTCAACAATTGACCATTCATCTTATTAAAAAAATTTATATAATTATCATTTATTTTATTGTGACTTGATTCGTCACCCAATGTTCTTTAAACATGACATAAGTATTTTCATATTTGCACAGAAATTTTGAATAAAACGAATGGTCAAACGTTGATCAAAAAGTTAATGGCATCATACATTAAAATATGGAGGGAGTACTTGATAGGATATAACCTAGTATAACGAGTCTGGACGTGTACTAGATTATATCCCATCGAAGTATTTGGTTGGGTTTTTTTAGACGGAGGGAGTACATACTTATATAGGGGTCCTATTGAAAACAGAGTTTGCTAATCATTTGAGAAGTTAATGCTAATATATGCTTATAGTTTTAAAAGTTTAACCTATCTTTCGTAAACATAAAATGATATTTATAACCAGAGGGTACCTATCCATCCATCTATCTATACTAAATTACTAATTGAGTAATCGTGCACTCTGAAAAAGATCATACGTTAATGACAAATATCTAACCGTTGATCAGAGTAATCGTATCATTGTGACTCCTTTTTCAAACTTCTTCATAATCTGCTATAATTTAAAAATAATTAGGAATCAATATATATATGGAGTTGTACTTACCGTGAACTATCAAATAATATTTTACTATTTTATTTATTTTTATCTAAAATTAATAATTAGCGAGTTGTAACTTAAGTTAACTCATCTTTTAGTTTATGAAGCAGCTATAGTTCTAAAAACACCCTATTTATTTAGCATTTTATTTACATCTATAATGTGATAACAGTAATATGTGCAAACCCACGGGTTGATGATTAGTGTGTTTAATCGATGCCTAGCTTCCTCTTCATGATTGCATCCATGGCGGAAGATATCAGTGACAACGAGTCAACGATAGCCAACTTAGGTAGTGTTTGGTTGAGGGGATGGGATAGGACGAACCTACTTTTAGAGGTGTTTGGTTGAGGGGTGAGTGGGATGGGTTGGTCCTGGAGAGGAATATTCCTCTCAGATCCGGGACCAACTGATCCGGGAAAATGTGGCGGACGAACTCGTCCCACCTGGGACGAGCGAACGGCGTGACGACGCCTTCCTACCGCGCTCGCGCTGTTCGCCCTCGGGAGCAACGGCAGACGGCTCGGGCGACGGCGACAGCGGCAGGCTCGGCGACGGCGACCACGCGGGGCTCGGCGATGACGACCGCGGCGGCGGGGGGATCGGCGACGGCGACGGCGGATCCAGTGGTGGGGAGGGCGGCGGCGGCGGATCCGGCGATGGGGAGGACTGTGGCGGCGGATTCGGCGACGGGGAAGAGCGGCGGCGGCGTGCGAGGAGGAGGTCGAGGGGCGGCGGCGGATTCGGCGATGGGGACTGCGGCGGCTTGCGAGGAGGAGCTCGCGAGGGAGGAGCGGTGGCGGATTCGGCGATGGGGAGGAGCTGCGGCGGCGTGTGAGGAGGAGGACGAGGGGCGGCGGCGGATCCGGCGATGGGAGGAGCGGCGGCGGCTTTTCCTCTTGCTCTTGCTCACCGCCGGCTTTTCCTCTTGCTCTTGCTCGCCGCCGGCTCATCCTCTTGCTCTTCCTCCGGTGATAGGGAGGACTGTGGCGGCAGATCCGGCGATCGGTTGACGGTGATTGCAAACGGTGTCCATCCCTTCCCTTTCTCATCCCTTCAACCAATCAAAAAATTGGGATCGTCCCATCTTACGAACCAAACATGTGAGTGAAATCATCCCAACCCAAAAATCAGGGATGGTTCCATCCCATCCCACTTAGTTCCGAAACCAAACACTACTTTAGTGCTGTTTGGATCACCGTTCACCAAGTTCCCTGGCATATAAATTAACAAAGGGTTTTTCCTATTAAGATTCAGATTTTATCTTTATTTTCATTATCACTTTTTTCAAACTACTATAGGGTATGTTCCATGTAAAAATTTTATATGTAAAAGTTGCTTTAAAATATTAAATATATTCATTTGTCAAGTTTGTAGTAATTAAAACTTAATTAATTAATGCTAATAGCTTTCTCATTTTACGTGCTCAAACTTAATTTTCATCTATATCGGTATATAATTCCACGTTATCATTATGCGCCGGAGCTAAAAGAAAAAAGAAACAGAGGAAACGTACGCCCGCATTCTCTTGAGAGGTACAACTATTTTCTGTTTTAATTTTATGCAACATTTTGATGTTGTCCAACAATATGCATTCATATCATCCATCTTCTTTCCACGTAGATCGACACACTGCTTCTTAATTTTATATGCTCACAACCAATGCATATACATGCATGGTTGCATACCAATCGGGCTGCGCACATACACACATGTACGCAGACATCGATCATACATTATTGCGATTTGCGAATACGATATCATCAGTTGATGCGGTTGAACTCCAGGAGCATCCACGCGTGCGTCTCGGGGATTCCCCACACCACCGCCCGGTACGGCGAGGCGGCGCCGCCGCCGGCGTCCGCCGCGGTGACCACCATCTGGTACCTCACGCCGCCCTTGTCCGGGTGCTGGTCGACGAGGGACACGCCGGCGTACGTCAGCCTCCTGTTCCGGTTCAGGCTGTACACCAGCACGGCGAATCGCCCCAGCAGCGGCCCGCGTGGGTCAACCGGCATGTCGGCCACCGGCGTCTGCTTGAACTCCGACGCCGACGCCGTCGCCGCGACGGCGGCGGCGGCGGCGAGGACGATGAGGACGGCGGCAAGGGACTTCATTGTGATCAGATAGTTGACGGTATAGACGTATTGTATAGTAGGTATAGTAGTAGCACAGCTAGCTAATACTAGCTGGCTGGCTAATTTGATTTCAATTAGCCTCCTTTGTTTTGTGTAAGTGTGTGCAATGAGAGGATCAAGATGGTGTTTATATAGGGAGGCAGCTGCAGCAAAGAGTGAAATGGCAGGAAGGAAGGATTGTGTGGCTTTGTGTAGAGGCAACTTAAGTTTCTAAACGACATAAAGGTTATTACGCGGTTTCGTCGTCCTTAAACTTCAATATTGGAAATGGAGCTGGGCCGTCTATATATGACTCCAAGGCCAGGCCCTAAGAAGGCCGTTTCTCTACATAGAAAGTTTACTTTAGGTCCCTCATGTAAGAGTCAGAGTTTCGCTTGCATCCCTCAACCACAAAAATAAGATATAGGTCCTGTTCGAGAACCCAACATAGGGAAGATAAAGTTTTGGATTTATATGATATGCTTTTCAAACTGCTAAATGGTGTATTTTGTGTGAAAATTTTCTATATGAATGTTGTTCTAAAATATTAGATTAATCCAATTTTTATGTTTGTAATATTTAAAACTTAATTAATTACAAGTTATTACCACCTCGTTTTATGTAAAACATTTAATCTTCATCTTTAGAAGATTCAAACAGAGTCACAGAGCACCCTCACCTTCTACAGTAAGTACTTAAAAAATGCTTTTGGATGGTTTTGGAAGACGTTTTTAACTGACATGACACCCACATGACATTAATTTAGTTTTTATCTGACGTGGCATCTGCATAATGCTTACTTGACATAACAATAAAAATAAATAATAAATGCTTTCTCCGTCCCAAAATAGTTGTCCTTTTAGAGCTCAAATTTTGTCCCATAATATTTGTCACTTGAGAGTAGTATTAGTCACATCAATCACATCCAATTTAAATTTCTACCCATTCTACCCTTATCACTCTCTTACTTTCATTCAAATAAGGGGCAATGTAGTCTTTACTTATCAAATCTTAATTGTGCTAAAAAACCTAGAAAGACAAGTATTTTGGGATGGGGGAAGTATGGTACAATATCTATGCCAGCCACAAGAAAATAAAAAATAAAAACCCCAACATCATCCATTTATTCTTTCTTTCCTCTCTCTCCGTGGATGGGGCTAGTAGCCTAGCACTACGGCCACAAATATGACGACATTACTGACTCGGATATAACTATGTTTATGTTACACATCAGCAAGCTAAAATTTCATATATTCTATATTAGATTTACTTATTATGTATTTGAACAAACATTATTACACCATGAGTTTTTATCTTCTTGTTTGCAAAAAAATACTTAAGTAAATGAAGGAAAGGAGTGCGGGCTCACGAAATGCTTAGATGATCAAATAAGTTGATTGGAGACCAAATCAAGATCTTCCCCAAGTCTACTCCTACCTCACCACATTACTTTTAGTCCATAGAAGGCAAAATATGAAGTTCTAAACATTGTGAATTCGGATTCGGGCATGCTGACAGCATCAACTTCAAACGGACCTAACCGCTAATCTAGAAGGAATCTTGGGGACCATGAGTACTTTCAAATAGTTTTGGCCTCATGTCAAAAATTCCTAACAAACTGTTTGGAATCTGCAAAACAAACCACACCTTATGCAGTCTGAGTCTAATTTGAGTATTATGCCTTGTAATTGTGTCATGAGCTAAACCCAAGGGGTGGACGTCCAAAGGCTAACCCTAGAACGTTTCCAATCATATTTATTCAGTAGCCGTCATTGTTTAGAGTGGTGTTTTGTTTAGATTATTTTTGCCATTGTAATTTCGCCGCTAGTTCGGTTTGTAGAACCTCAACTTTGAAATCTTAACCATTCATTTGCAATTTGAGTTGTAATTTACCTCGTTCTTGCTTGTGTTTTTCGATTCACATGTAGGGATTAGGCTTCTCGATGAGATCAAATGGATAACGTATAGTTAATAACAAGAGGAGATGTGATGCTGTGATTGCAGGGTTTCAATCATGTTAATCAAAACCGAATCGTGTGTGTCAAATTTCTACCGAATCAAGAGTTATCAACATCTATCGAAAGATCGTGTGTGTCAAATTGCTCGACTGCCAGCTCAAAAAAGCTTGGCGGAGGTTACCGAGCCCACGGCCAGCTTGCGCGTGCTCTTGCATGCGCGGATGCACCAAGCAAGAAGCACCCAAAAAATCCAGGAATTCTTGAATGGAAAACTAACAAAATCGAGCTCCCTGCAGTACCAAGCGGTGCTTAAAGGGGCAAAAAAAAAATCAGCTACTCCTAGAAATCCAAGGGAAAGAAAAAAAAAACAAGTGGCTCCTAGCAGAACAATGGGCTTATGGACACGCATGAAAAGATAGCGGATTTGACACGCACAAGTGGAATCGAGAGACAAGCAAGCTAAAAGTTTTTGGATGGTTTTCCCTACCATTTAACCCCCCTCCTAATAGGTTTGTTTGGTCTATATGATCATACTATCTTCAGCACAAAGTTATCCAACGTGGAGCAAATTTAGGATGAAACATCGATTCAGTCTGTCAACTCTAGGAGGAATAAGCACTATAGTAGCTGCCATAGTTAAAAAAAAAACAAGAAGAGTACAGTGATAAGCATTCTATATGAACACAAATATCCAGTATAAATTGTATGTCACTTTTTACTACCCCTAGGAGGCGCCTATAAATCGGGCGCCCGATTTTTCCGCAAAAAATAGGCGTTGTTTCACCCTTTGTAAAAACAATATTTCAGCACTTAGCGAAAAAATGTTTCAGTTCTTAAAAAAAGTGAAACACAATGAGATCGCTAGATGAAACAATTTGATTCAACGTATGCAACAAAACAATTTAAGACATTGAAACACTTAAACCCCGTATACATCAAAATAAACCCCGTGTACATCAAGATGAAAATATTAAACACTATCTAAAATCCACTGCAACATTTGATCCATACACAAAGAAACATCATGAGTACACTAGCTGAAACATTGCTTTTGAACCATTGAAACATCAATAAACCTCATGTGTCAAAAATAGAAATATGGAACACTATCAAAATATCCACTGCAACATTTGATCCAAACACAAAGAACATCACGAGTACAAAAAACACAGAAACTGGTCTAGACTGCATCTTCCTCCACTCCGACGAACACAGGGTTACCCGCGTAGGCCTTCTCCACCGCCCCCATCATTGGATCTGGAGGAGGAGAAGGGGGAGGGCGGCAGAGATGAGGAGGGAGTGCTCCCAGGAGAGAGAGGGAGCCGGCGAGCCTCCTCCACCACCACCGCCGCCACCACCTCGCCGCGCGTGCGTCACCCTCTGCGTCGGCCACCACCACGGGGACGAAGCCGGCGTCGACATCGAGGAAGACGAAAAGTGGCAGCAGATCCGACGGAGAAGATAACGCAAGCGAGATTGACGGGAGAGAGGAGGCAGCACGGGCGAGATCGGCGGGGGAGAGGCGGTGGCGTGGGTGAGGGAGCTCGCGGGAAAGGAGGTGGCGCCGACGGGAGAGAGGAGGCAACGCGAGCGAGGGAGGCGCGGGGAGCCCAAGTGACGCGGAATGAGACGCGTAGGCGCCCGATATTTCTCTCATGGGACACCCATGTATAAGGATTATCGCTACCCCTATCGCATACAGATTCGACATTTTTCTAGCTAACATTTCACAGAACAACAGTACACATAGATGTGATGACTGATGAGAACTAATGTTTAGGACGCCAAACCTAGTTGTAAAGTGATATGTGTATACTCCCTCCATTTCATAATATAAGGCACAACCACTTTTCTTAGATGTTCCATAATATAAGGCATGCATGCAAGCATACAATTAACTATGACATCTTCTCCATTAAATTATAACTTTTTAAAATCCTCCACTCTCATGTTATCTAATCCTATTGGATGCATGCATTATATTTATTATGATGATCCAAACTATAAGATGATAATCATTATTTTTTGGTCTTTGGGTTAAGAGTGGTTGTGCCTTATATTTTGGAATGGAGGGAGTATTATTTACAGACATCACAATCTGATCAAGATAAGAAATTAGTATAAAACACTTGAAAGTACGACCAGGCTTATCAAGCTTGGCGTATCCCACGGGAGTGCCTGTGAAACTTTTGCAACCAGATCAAAGTGTCCTCTCAATTTTTTTTATGAAAAAACAAAGTTGTTTTGCTCTCTGTTAAACAATAAGGCTACATTACTCACGTATCATAAGCTTTGCCATGTTTTGCCTACTAGACGAGCTATGAGGTGGAGATGGTTGCCGTTGGCTGAGCGCAACGCCGCCTGTAGAGAGTTGCTGCACATGGGGTGCCTGCTGCAACCGAGGTGGCTGCGCCCAAGCTCCGGTCGTAGAAAGCTGCTGCTGCTGCTGCTGTTGCAGCAAGGGAGGTTGCTGGCGCCAAGCACCATAGACAAAGGGCTGTAGCAACTGAGGTTGCTGCTGCACAACGGGCGGCTGGCACCAAGCACCGTAGGTACAGGGTAGAATGCCACTCTTGTTGGGGGTGGCCATCGCTTTGGATGAGTGCCACTGCCATTGGCCTGTAAGTTGGGGGCGAGAGAATTGAAATCACCAGAAGCTGCTGTCGTCTTTGGACCGTTCTCAAAGTATATGTTCTCTCTGTGTCATTTGGTAACAAGCGGTGTCTCGAAATCCTAAAAAAAACAGTTATATTCATGAATACCATCATTCTCATGTTGTGTTGTAAGAGTTAAACAAGCGACTGGAAAAAATTGAACTAGTGGCAAGAATCAATATAAGATAATTCAAGAGTAGCAGATTTAGCAACATCAACAAGAAGATATTTCGTTTTTCCAGATTGAATTTAAGCTTACTCCAATAGGGAGTTTATGTTCAACCCCACTATGACCATTTGGATTTTTTTTTTTGAAAAAAAAATATCATGATATCTTTTTTGCCGGGTCAGCCAAAGATTGGCCGACCAATCTATCTATTAACTTATTAAAGGAATAGAAAAAGGAGTCTCTACGTTCACTCTCACGGCCTAGAAATTCTCATATTAATCGGAGAAAAAGAAAAACAGAGTCCATATAAAAATATAATTTAGAAGTAGTTGAAATTCAGAATTAAAAAGTAAGGAATACTGGAAGAGGACACTAGAGTCCATATAGAAATATAATTGAGAAACAATAGAAATTCGGAATTAAAAATAAGGAATATTAGAAGTAGAGTATAGAGTCCATATAGAAATACAATTAAGAAATAATAGAAATTCGGAATTAAAAATAATGAATATTAGATGTAGAGTATAGAGTCCATATAGAAATATAATTAAGAAATAATAGAAATTCGGAATTAAAATAAGGAATATTAGATGTAGAGTATAGAGTCCATATAAGAATTTAAAACTAACTAAAATTCGGAATAAACATAATAAAATTAAAAGGAGAGTTTAGAGTTCGTATAAAATACAATTTACAAATAACTAAAATTAAAAATTTAAAAAACATGGGAAGAAGAGTCTAAAGTCAATATAAGAATACAATTTAGAAGTAACTGAAATTCGAAATTAAAAATTAAAGAATATTGTAAGATGAGTTTAGAGTCCACATAGAAATACAATTAGAAATAATAAAAAAATCAGAATCAAAAATAAATAATATTGTAAGAAGGGCCAGAGTGTCTATATAGAAATACAATTTACATATAACGAAAATTCGAAATTAAAAAAAATATTGAAAGACGAGTCTAGAGTCTATATAGGAATATAATTTACAAATAATTAAAAATTTGATATTAAAATTAGTTAATAACTAACACGTATATAAAATACAATATGAATATTATACATTAGTAGTTTCGTAAAGGTAGTACAAAATTTAAAATTATGTTGCCATTTTAATATATTTGAATAATACATTGAGAAATCATATATGCTATTATATGAGAGAAAATATAATGATACTAATCGTGCAATCTGCGCGGACCACCATGCTAGTTTTATTAAGGATGAAAGAAAATAAAGTTCAAACAAATAACAGTTACAACGACAACAAAGTGCCGCGTCAGGCCGGCAAGCTGCGCCTAACAAAACTAGCTGAAGAAAGAAAAACAGCGACCCAAACTTCAGAAGCTGATTACTCGCTACATTGGGAGAAGATCCCGGCTACCTCCTGGATGTCCTGAACTAGCCGCTGAGCTGATTTACAAATGTTTTGAAAAACTGTCGCATTTCTCTCCTTCCACACCAGCCAGCAGATTAACATGAAAAGACAATCAAAATCGCTCCTATAGCTCGTCCGGCATGTCGATCTGATTTTCAGCCACCATTCAAACAGAGGACACACAGTTTCTCTTGGCAAGGGGAAATCTGCATTCAGCCACGCCCTAACACGCTGCCACACTTCCGTCGTGAAATCGCAGGACACAAATAGATGATGGCCGTCCTCGTTCTCGCGCCGGCATAGCTGACAGACATCATCATGTGGCCAATTACGCTCTGCCAGATTTTCCGCCGTCAAACATTTGCCTTTGAGCGCTAGCCACATGAAGAAACGTATCCTCGACGGAGCCTTTGAGTGCCACAACAGTTCACCAAAAGGACAATCTTCGCAGGCCAAGAAGAATGCCTTGTACGCGGAGGAAGCAGAGTACTGACCATCCACTGACAATTTCCACAGGATCACGTCGTCTGTCTTCCAGTTCCACCCCCCTCAATTCATCCCATAGCTGAAAGAACTCCCCCAAGGCTGCGTTCGACAGGGAGCCCTGAGGTCCTTCGTTCACCGTTCGGAACTTTACAATTAGAGATAACTTACCTGCATCGATATTTGATAAAATTGGAGTGCTTGGCAGATAACTATTATGTTCCAAACTTTGAGCTCCACTATGTGCATGGTTGACTATCTCATGAGACAACCTGAGGTAACAAGTTCTTTTTGCCGGGTCGGCCGAAAGGTTCGGTTGACCAATTTCATTAAGATTGAGAGTAAAATAAACGAAAATTGTTTGCTTACAACGACAGAACGCTGTCGCAGCGGCAGTGAGGCAGAGCCTTCCTACCATTCAGCGAAAACAAAACAGAACACAACACAGACTGATAGGTCAGCTATCGCCGTTGCGGTTGTTGCTACATTCAGCGAAAACTCCCGCCATCTTCCAGATCATTAGTTCCTCCTTTATGTCATGCACTAGCTGTTCAGGTGTTCTTGATCTGTGCTCGAAAATCCTCCCGTTGCGCTCTTTCCATATGAACCAGCATGTGAGCATGAAAACAGTGTCGAAGAGCTCCCTGTAGCCCGTCCGGAAATGCTGCCTAGCTTCCAACCACCAGACTGCGAGACTGTCGCTTCTTCTTTCAGGCAGAGGAAAGTCGATGGAGATCCAGTTTTTCATGATCGTCCAAACTCGCCCTGTAAACTGACATGAGACAAATAGGTGCTGGCAGTCCTCCTGTTCTCGCTGACATAGAGCACAGCTCTCCTCATGTGGCCGTAAGGCATCGCCCCCTTGCAGCAACCCAGAGGAAAAAACGAACCTTGGCAGGGGCTTTGGTTTTCCAAATCAGTTCTCCATGTGGACAAGCTTCTCTCGCCATGAAGAAGAGATCATATGCCGATGACACTGAAAAAAGACCGCTCTGGGATGGCTTCCATCTGATTTCGTCTTCATCATGATTGAGAGTGATCTGTTGCAAAGTATCCCACAACTGAAAATATTGCCCCATAGCTTCAGTAGATAGCGAGCCCTGCAGGTCCCTTACCCATCTATTGTTGGTCATGGCTTGGGCCACCGTCAGTCTCGACCGTCCCACAAATGAGAAAAGGATTGGCCATTGCCAAGAGATGCTTCCTTCGTTCAGCCAGTTATCAGTCCAGAACTTTGTGTTCTTACCATCTCCAATATCAGTAAAACACACTACCTCCGTCCCAAAATGTAAACATTTTTAGCTATGAATCTGGACACATAGGACACATGTGTGTCCACTGTCCAGATTCCATGTGTTTCCAGATTCATAGCTAAAAATGCTTACATTTTGGGACGGAGGTAGTATATACTTAAAAAAATGTGGAAAGTGTAAAATCAATCAAACACACACTGTTGGTGCACAGAAATCATCACGGAAGAAAGTTCTCACAGTAGAACTATAGAAAAGAAAACTCACCTTGCACGTTTGTTGGCAGTTGCACACGGATTTGATTCAGCCGACACATGGATGTGTTCACAAAAGGGAGAGAGAATTAGGTGGTCAAAACTCTTTGAAATAGCAACTATTAGTATAAATTACAGTACTTACTGGTGCTACTGTTATCTGCTTGTGAGATCTGGCAATAAGCTGTTTCGAGACCTATACAGAAACCATTATGTTCATAAACATTAGCATAGTCATAATTATCTCGTAGAGAATTGGCAAAGCTACACCAGTAGCAAGAAGATATTTAGAAGAACTAGTCAAAAGAATGTAAGACAATATTTAAAAGAAGACAAAATTCATGTAGTAAGACAATAAGACCAGTAGCAAGAAGAAGATATTTAAAATAATAGTAGACGAAGAAGAAATCTGGACAGATCGGGTTGCCTGAGTGAACGCTGTCCTATGTAAGTAGAAATCCACCTTGTTTAGATTTGGGGGGTGGGAGGGGAGCGCAGATGTACGAGATGGTGGCCTGCACCGTGTGGCCGTCCCTCGACGGTGTTGGCCAGGATGACCGAGGCCGGCCATCGGGTAGCGCGGCGGCGGGTTGAAGGACTCATCGTGGCTGGCACTTGCAGAGACGGTTGGCGGATTTGGGGTTCTGCTCCCTTCCGAAGCCCTCGACAAACCTTCAGTTCTTCATCTCATCGAGCTTGTATTGATGAACACGATCGATCGGCTGGAACCGGCGGGTTAGGGGCGGGGCATCCTGAACTGCAAGTACTCAGCTCAACATCGAGATGAGGCTTTAGCTGCAAGTACCCAGGGCGTCGGTCGTGGACACTGGACAGTCGCCGCGACCTGGAACACGCTCGGGGGCTCTCCGTGACTCCGACCGAGGACCAAACTACCAAAGCCCCACTCCGAACAGAACCAACAACCCGGCCGACAAAAGTCCTAGACGGACTGCGGCGCGCGGCAAGCCTGTAGCTCGTCCTGAGCCTTTACCATCATCGTGCATGTGGTGAATACCGTGTTAACTGGAGTACTACTAGGAGAACCATAACACTATACTACTACTACGTGATGTTTCAGAAATAGAACATGATGTCCCAGAAATGACCAGTAGCTACTTTGTGTTTCCCATATGTTGCACGAAGAGGGCATCTCGAAAAGGATCCATCAAGACTGTAGAGAAACAAAACAAGACAAACACATGAGTGTCTCCTATCGATATTTCATACCACTAAATCTGAAGGCGTATGCTGAAACTTCCCTTGCACAGTATTAATTTTGGTACATACAAAGATATGTGGAGACCAACATATAAAATAGCATTATCTAGCGTCCTGCTAAAATCAAATTAATCTCTGGCTTTTACAATGGGATCCTTCAGTATACTATACAACGAAACATTTGCAGTTTATGAATTAGATAGGAGTGAGTGTTCAAAGTTACCACCATCTAATTATATATCAACGCAATATAATCAAACTGTGCAAACTTACTAATAACTGGAAAAATGCCAATTTATTAAGTATACATAAAATCTGATTGCCATGTACCTCAATTTAAGACGGCCATTCACTCTGACGAACAAAATTTGGAAAACTGCAAGCAAAACAGGTTCATCTAGAGAACAATCCATGGCTCCAAGCTATCACAGTAAGACAAGCCAATAAGCATGGACAAGTTGTACTTACAGTTGGCTTTTTC
The DNA here is from genome assembly GCA_000338895.3 of Oryza meridionalis. Taxonomy (NCBI): domain Eukaryota; kingdom Viridiplantae; phylum Streptophyta; class Magnoliopsida; order Poales; family Poaceae; genus Oryza; species Oryza meridionalis. The sequence goes on from CM002526.2 coordinate 4,003,264, forward strand.
TCTTCAAAGGCATCGTACTGAATTCCAGCACATCACAATCAGCCAGTGGTTTTTTTGCTAACCATTTCTACAGATTAATCAAACTATGATAGTCAACTACTGTACTTAGCACCGACGCAACAGCAAATCATTAGGTACAAGCCTACAGAATATCTCGTGAGCTATCCTCAACAAAGACCTCACTGACAGCAGGTTGACTTCAAGGATGCTCCTAAAAAAGGTATACACAAGCACTGTCATTTCTCCCGCTACTTCAGTGAGTTGTATAGGGTATACCAAGGTAGTAAAGCCAAGTGTGAAGCTTGAACTTACTGGGATTGAATCGAAAACACAACCAGTTGGAGCAGCGGTTCATGATAACATCGTTGTCCACAAAGAGAGCGATAGAGGTTGCTCTTTAGTTACATATGTCATCCAACAGTCCATCAGGCTGAGACAGCAAACTCTGTTTAGATGACATGCTGAAGAAAATGCAGTAGATTGTATTTTAAGTGGAAGTACTTACAGTGGGTACTTGTTAACCATTTCCAGAAGTGCTTCCATAAATTGGGGCAGGAACCACGAGAAGTGTTGGGCCCCAATGAGATCAAGTTCTAGCAGTGATATATCAACATTAATCCCTCCTACCTAAAAGGCAAAACAATAAGTTTAAAAATGGAAATGCCTTTCTAAGGTCACAATTTTTTTAGATAATGGAATAAATATTCTAAGGTCACAAAAGGTATGCCAATGTGATGGATAAAGGGTGGAGGGGTGGGAGTGATTAGTCAATGTGAACTGAGGTTCGTGTGGAGGAGATTAAGGCTAATCTACGAACAAACGGTTAGATTGGTCCCAAGTCCCAACCCCCAACAGGATATTTTTTTTCAAATCTTTTTAAATATGAAAACAAATATGCACTAAACCATCAGGGTGAAACCTTACAAATACATCAATAAACTAAAAGGTTGCAGTAAGCTTTATTAAACTGCATACTATTTATTAACTGCAAATTTAAATTGTATGTTGTAAAAGTTAAGGCGATCTGGTCACCTTCTCATATTAAGTAATGACATCATTTGTATGTACCTGTGAGTATTCAGGACCATGTACGATTAAATGCCGGAGGTAGATAGCAACATATAGGTCCTCACTGGTAAATGGAAGTCTTTGCTCGCCCTGCATGCCTTTTTCGAGAGCACTTCGCTTTTGTTCTAGGCTGAGGTCCTTTCTCTTATCATCACTTACAAGCAGATGGAATATAAACTCAAATAAGTCACGGTTTGTGTATTGCAGAAATTTCTCTCTCTCCTCTGGGCTAAGTGTTTTGTAGAATTTATAGAAGTCCTCCAAAAATCCTCTCCTCTTCGCTGGGCGAGCAAATGCTGGATGGTTTCTTAGAACAAAGAGATACTTATCCCGTCCATCAGGATCTTCAGCAGATGCTGGAAAACGTATACGCTGAAAAAGTTCGTCGAAAAATGGTGGTCTTTGACCATCCATCCTTTCAGACCATGATAATAGGCAGTTCATTAAGCTGATGTGATCTTGATCTATGTTATCTGGGGTGGCTGGGTGTGATGGAACTTTCATTATCGTACATTGTGTGGGTTCTCTTTCAGTAACAAACATGTCGTGCTTGTCAAAGTCACCAGCCCAACTAAGCCCTCTTTCATGAGCTACTGAAACCTCTTCAAAATATCCACCAATTAAGGACAGGCCAGTTCCTGTAGGCACATCAACAACTACCTCAGGATTAATGTTACCAACGAAAGAACCAGCGCTGAATCTGAACTGTTCGATGATTTCGTCCTTGTTTGCTGACAAAAAGTCCTCAAGCGGCACAAGTGTAACAGGAAACTGGAAGGCGCTAAACTTTCTGCTTTTGGAAGCACCTTCCCCAACTCCACCCACAGAAATCTTTCGCTTACGTTGCCTGGCATCTTGTTGCTGAAGCCAAGACGGCTGTTGCTGCTGCTGCTGCTGCTGCTGCTGCTGCTGCAGGTTCTGATGCTGATACTGCTGCTGCAGGTTCTGCTGCTGCTGCTGATACTGCTGCTGCAGGTTCTGATGCTGATACTGCTGCTGCTGCTGCTGATACTGCTGCTGGTGATGATTTTGATTATGATGCTGATGCTGCTGATACTGCTGCTGGAAATGAATTTGATTCTGATGATGATGCTGCTGATACTGCTGCTGCTGGCGGTGGTGCTGGAAATGAATTCGATTCTGATGCTCATACTGCTGCTGGTGGTGGTGCTGCTGATACTGCTGGTGGTGATTCTGCTGCAGTGGGAAGCTATCCTCTCCTGGCACTGGCATAACGCTATTAGGATGAGACAAAGCAACCTGTCCCCCATGGTATGTTTGGTTCGTGGAAAGCAAGTGGCCCACATTGGGATCAAACAATGGTCCGTGTGGATGCTGCTGGAACTGCTGAGCGATGGTAACGTCGAATTGACGAAAGTATTGTTGCTGGTGCTGTTGAAGAAAACTTCCCTCCCCATGTCCCCCAATTTGTGCCGGAACACCGGCATTTTGGGGGAAAGAGAGGCCCCCGAAAGATGAGTAGTGGCCGGCGGCTTGATAGTGGGGAGCACATTGGGGATGATGGAACGACGAGGACGAGGATGAGGGGCCATACTGTGGAAGGTGAGCTCGACGAGGGTTTAGCCCCGTAGGGTTTTGGGTCCCTTGGCCCTGAGATGGCCGGCGAGATCCCGACATCGGCAGGTGGCTTGGAGAAGGGCGATTCCCCTGACTTTGAGGGAACTCCGCGTTGTGTTTCTCCTCCGCGGCGATCGGCGATGGCCGGCGGCGACCGATGCGGAGGGTGGCCGGGGCCCGGGAGGGAGGGAGAGATGGGTGGAAGGAGCCGAGGAAGACAGCGTTGCGGCCTTTGCGTGGGCTTGTAGCTGCTCCGCTCCCCCAGGTTCTCGGGTTTGGATTCGATTTGGGCCACCACCTCAGTCGTTTTTTAAGGAAAAAGTACATCCAAGGTCCCTCAACTTGTCATCCCTCAAGTTTCATCCCTTCAAGGTCCCTCAACTTGTCATTCCTCGACTTGTCATCATCTTTCGGTGGTTTTTAACCCCGCTTTTATCTAATGTGACGCCTAAGTCAGTGTGGGACCTACATATCAGCGTGGCCACGTCAGCCTCCTCTCTTTTTCCTCATCTCTCTCTTCATCCGGTGGGTGTGCCGCGTTGTCGTGACTGCTCTTCCTCCTCGCCGTCGCCGTGCCCACCGCAGCGCACTTCCTCCTCGCGTTCCGGGCCTCCCACAGGCCGTTCTCCTCCATTGTGCAGGTGTCGCTCTCGGCGGCGGGGTCCCTCTGCCTCTCCTCCTTCTTCCGCCGCATCGGTCTCCGCCGCCTCCTCTACCTCGACAAGCTCCGCACCAAGAGCGACCGCGTCAGGCTCAACTACACCGCGCACCTCTCCTTCTCCTTCCGCCTACTCGCCCCCCTCGTCGCGCCATGCTTCGCCGCCGAGGCCGCCTACAAGGTGTGGTGGTACGCCACCTCCGACGACCGCGTCCTTTTCTTCGGCAACGACGTTCTCAGCATCGTGGTCGCATGCTCCGTCGAGATGGCGGCATGGATGTACCGCAGCGCCGAACGCCGCCGCCGACGCGAGGCTGTCGCGCTTGTCGGCCACCGCCATCGCCGTGGTGCCGCGCCTCCTCGCCCTGGCGTGGCGTGCCAGCTCCCACAGCGCGAAGCCGACGAAGGAGACGGCCACGAAGGTCCTCGCCGTCGCGGCCACCGTCACCGCCACGTGCACGGGCGGGTGCGGCGATCTGGCATTACTATTCCCGGTCGTCGAATTGGCCGGAGCACTCGCCACCATGACCGAGCTGGTGGGAGGCATCGAAACCGTGGACGCCGGCGGCGACGGTGTCGTGGTTACTAATAGCGTTTGATCGTGTGTAGTGGTAGCTGATGTTTGTTCATCTTTTTCATGCAGTAGAACACTAGACACATAATTTTCTGCTCTGCATTTCCCTCCTCTCTAATGTTAGTCTGTATGTGCAACATTTCCCGCCCACTTCCAGTCCGCCGGCGACGACGTGCTCTCCTCCACCTGATTCAGCACGCAGACCAGCTCCACCGCGTCGGCCAGGGTGAGGGTGGCGAGGCGCTCCCCCCATTTCCTGGTCGTTGTGCTGCGGGCCCTGGCGGACGGCGTCGGCGACGGACCCGTAAGCGGATAGCTCGGCGATGAGGTAGGGGTTGGGAAGGGCGGTGAGGTAGTCGGCGTCGGCGGCATCGTGGGAGCAGTCGGGGATGAGGAGGAGCAGCTCGAGGAGGCGCGCTCGCCTGCCGCCACCGCCGCCTCTCCGCTGACGCCGCCTTGCCTTGCCGCCGCCCTCCCCTTCTCCCGTGTCTCCGCCGCCGCCGCATCGCCAGCCGGCCGTCGGACCTCCTCGCCCCGGCGACCTCCTCCCCACCACCGGCGGCCTGCCCAGAGAGAAGAGAAGAGTGTGAGAGAGAGGAGGAAGGGAGGAGGGGGGAAGAGAGACATGTTGACGTGGCATACTAACATGTGGGGCCTACGTGGGTCTCGTACTGACTCAGTAGCCACATCGGACAAAACCAGGGTCAAAACCACCGAGAGACCTAGTTTGTACTGGTTTTGAGGATACGTTATATCCGGTTTTGTGATTGGAGGACGATTTTGTAACTCGATAACAAGTTGAGGGACCTTCGGTGTACTTTTTCCTCGTTTTTAATGATGTTGCTTCTACTCCTGCAGTCTTTGCATATTGTCTCGTAACAGGTAACACAGCCCATGGGCTGATACCAATTTTTTAAAACAAAATCGCATTTCTGTAACTTCTTATTATTATTATTATTATTATTATTATTATTATTATTATTATTAAAAAATTCTGCCGCCGTCCGTCTGTCCAGCTCATTTGGCGTCGCCGCTGCTGTCATGGACCGGATTGTGATCGAAGTAATGGCTTGTTAAAAAAATGTTTATATATGTCACATCAGATATGCGGATACACATTTAAAGTATTAAATATAGTCTAATAATAAAACAAATTACAAATTTCACCAGGAAACTGCGAGACGAATTTATTAAGCCTAATTAATCCGTCATTAGCAAATGTTTACTGTAGCACCATATTATCAAATCATGACGCAATTAAGCTTAAAAGATCCGTCTCGTAATTTTCCGACGAACTATGTAATTGGTTTTTTTTCTATATTTAATATTTCATACATGTGTCCAAACATTCGATGTGACAGCGTGAAATTTTTTTTTTTTGGAAACTAAACATGCCCTAAACAGAAAATATTCTACTCCGTACTAACTTGCAACGACTCCGTACCATAAAAGGCTTTCACCGTGGAGGCTGCTTTTCTTACTAGACGGAGAAGAAAGCTGTTGACAGACGTAAAGAAATGGGAATGGCTAATACTCTCTCCGTTCTAATATATTATAGTTCTAACTTCTATATATGTCACATATGTATTAGATTATACTTATATTATGACAGAGGGAGTATGAGAATCACTAAATACCAGGCACCACAAAACGAATTTCCACGAAGTAGTTATCAAACAAAAGCCTTTAAAAGCTTAAACCGTTCTGAAAGAACACAAACAAGGGCCTTTAAACAATTGTTTTAAATAGTGTAGATCATATTTACACAGTTAAAAACAATAGGTACGAAAAGCAGCAAATGACCAAAAGCTCAGAAATGCCTGTATTTACTGTAGCCGTTGTTGCAAAAAAAAATCATTCAGTGAAAGGAAGAATATTTACACCGGGCCAGCTGGTTACAGCATTGTATGGTCTACACTCTAGCGCCCATTTCAGAAGAAACAAACCGTCTACGCGGCCCGCATTGACCCGAATAAATAAGAGTTATTCTTGATCCGCCAGCCAACTTCGCCTGATGCAAAAGCACGCCTTCATTTTTATTGCCGAAACAATTTGCCTCGCCGGTGGCAAGGAAGAATTGAAAATGGTCACTCCATTGCCTTCAAAATCTGTCAGACCGAAAGTACAATCAGGGAATCGACAACTTTCCAATCCATTTTGTTGATTTTCTGTTTCCTTGGCCGTTTGGGTTTGTTTGATGCTGTTTGGAAACCACCCGAGCGGCAATCAATTCAATGGCCCTTCGAAAAAAAGGCCAGACTTCCATCCCCGTTGTGACTGAATGCGAGGCTTGAAACATATCTTCTATGATCCTCTGACGGTGAAGGTAGCCATCTTGGCATCGACCAGCAGAAACCTGATTAAGAAGGACCAATGCACAGAAATAAAATACAATGAGGATCTAAAAGCAACTGTAGCACTAAAGTACAACAGTAAAAGATCACCAAGAAGTTATAGAAGATTTTATACTAGTTTAGATGTAATTTAAGTTAGAAGAACAGCCATAGTGTGAAATGATTAAGTATTTGTACCCGACATTCCACCAATAAAATCTCACAACCAAATACAGTATGTAGGCTATCACTTTCAAGTTTCAGCGGCTACACCCCAGGGCCCAGGCTTCATCAGAAAAGGACGACTACACGTTTATCATCTAGGAGTAATAGCTAGCTAGCTTGAAGCCTGGAACTCTATTGTATATAGATTCTTGTAATGAACAAAACAACTAGTCAAGAAATAGTTGACAAAAAAGATGTAGATATATCACATCTTTCAACTATAGGTTTGTCTAGCATTCTCACACTTGTGCTATGGTACATAGGTTGATAGTACCATAAAAACTAGGTGAGTTCAACCATACCACAATGTTAGACTGAGAAAAACCTTTAGATCCTGCAAAGTGGAAATGCTTAGCTAGGAATTGAGCCTAAAGATGTAAAGGTGTATGAATAATACATGCCGATTTTGGTCAAAAATAATAATACATGCCGATCTGAAATATGTTATGAAGGATGTCCCAAATCAAATACAACTAGCTTAGCTTGCACCGAAGTATACTATTGAGGATAACTGGATGATGCCATGGACATAGAGCATGCAGAACTAGAAGGATAGAAGCACATACACGAAGCGGCAGGACAAGAGTACAAGACCAATACTGGCATACTGCCAAGGCATCCATCCAGGAAGAAGTTACACCTGAAGGAGTACAGCAAGATGGTACGATGATGGTTTTGAAAGTGCTCGAGAGAGATTCCATTGGATTAGCATATGATAAGGAAATAGAGCCCGAAGAGCATTAGTATTCAATTAATTTGTGTATTTTTCCATGTCCAAGAGAAAAACACGTGTTCAGGTGTCAGGTCAGACACTCGCCAAGTCTGTCTATCCCTCTTGTCTTTTTTTTTATAATAGAAGCTTTATTAAAACTCAGTCAAATACACTAAGAAAATACATTTCAATTGAGCCCACTCTCGGCCTCTGCATAAGATGCACACAGCCACATAGGGGTAAAAACGGTACGGAAACGGACGGAAATCATCTTTATCGTTTTCGTTTTCATATTTTTTTCGAATCGAAATCGGAAACCTCGGATACGAAAACGGAATCGAATATTATCGAAACCGAAAACAGAGCGAAAACGAACCGGCGCGAATACGGTAACGAAAATTTATTGGAATAAAAAAAACCCCTAAACTGATAAACCCAATTCTCAAGTCTCAATGGTCAACAATTCATCATAAAACACAATCATATAAGTCCAATTGTTAAGCATCAACTATACATCATAAAACACAATCTGTGTAATAAATTAGTAATGCTGTTGATAAATCCCAATGCAGAAAAAAATATTCTTATGTAATTTTAGATTTGCATAACAAATATTTTTAAAAAAAATAACAGCCAAACACCATAGTATTAACTATTTAGTGCTTAAAAAAAGAATCCAATGTATTTTGTAATTAAAAAAAGAATCTATTCCGGAAAGTTTTCATACCGTTTTCACCCCTACAGCCACACACAAAGAAAGAACTATGTAGACCCCCTCACGAAACAGAAATATTAGTGGCTATCAACATATAAACTAGTTCGCCAACCATGCTCCTGAGTAAAATACTCCCGTGCCACCTAGTCCAAAAGTCGCGATACCATCATAATAGTATCCCGAAGACCCGGTTTGGGGAGGATAGCCCAGGTGCGAAGCCACCGGGTGACTAAAGTAATAACCTGCAAATGAGAAGACATCATCTTGTTATCAAAATTACCCCATTTCTGCTTAACCAAATGAACCAACAAAGAGACGTTGCACCCATCAAAACCAGATTTCTCTTGTCTTTAGGAACATATGTAAGCCAACGCCCAAACATATGAATCAATATTTTAAGGAGGTTGTAAGTTATAGACCATATGAATAACAGACCAAACTAAGCGAGTAAGATGATACTAGAAGAACAAATATTGAATGGCTATCCCTCTTGTCTAGAAAGTAGAAACTCCAATCATATTCAACCTATGCCTGTTTTCTGGCCATCCTCTGCACAGTGGTTATCTCGTTGTGCAGTAATCTTCGCATTCGCTAACACATGCTTCAGTCTATTGAATTGAATTGTACACAGTGGTGGAGCCAATGGATGGCTATGCGAATATAATATTGGTGTAACATAGTTTCGCTTTACTTGAATAAATTTTGCCCATTTCCATTGAAGAACATTATATATAAGCAGTTCCATTGGTTAATCTGAAAAAACAGTGATACAGCTAATGGGGGCGGCTAATGGGCGGGCCCATCCCCCCTATACACTACTTTCTTCTTTCCTATTTCTCTTCTTCTCTTCCTACTACACCATAAATTTTTAAAAAATAAAAAAACACAAAGTTGAAAAACATTATGTATATAAATACTATATATAAAAAATTTGAATTCAAATTTAAATTTAAAACGGGTATGTAAACTTTTGACTTATAAACTTTGGGTCTATAAACTAATATTTGAATTCAAATTCAAATTTGAATCGGATATAATTCAAATTCAAAGTAGAATCAGGTATGTAAACTTTTGACTTATAAACTTTGGGTCTATAAACTTTAGGTATATAAACTTTAGATGTATAGAAATACTATATAAAAATATATTTAAATTCGAATTCAAATTTGAATCAAATATATAAGCTTTTGATTTATAAACTTTGGGTCTCTAAACTTTAAATGTGTAAACTTAAGGTTACTAAAATAGAAAAGTAATGCGGTGCCAAAAAAGAAAACCACGAAAGTAATACGGTGCCAAAAAAGCAAACCACGTGAAGGTGGAGGAGAGGAGGGCATGCTAGGGGCGATCAATCGCCCCTTAGCAATCTCGGGCAGCTTTTACGTTTGACTAGAGGCGAACGCGCGCGTTGCGCGCCGCACCAGTGGCGTCTAAGAGGGGTGTTTGCTATTACTTACGTAAAGAGAGCGAGTGAATCAGCATTACGGCATATGAGTACCAATTCTATAATGTACAATTTAATATTCATTAAAAAATAAATCTGATTCTGTAATATAACATGTCCAAACATCTTCAATCTTCTATGATCAATTTGCCAACACGAACAATAGAGTAGGAATTACACATAACATTACACTGATGCATATAAATGAAATCAGAGTTTTACACGATGAATGTACCGATATATATGTAAAACAAAATCATAGTTTTACATAATAATATGAGATAATCCGATGAAAATTTGCTACGAGGAGATTCACTCTACTCGTGCAAGCCTTATCTGACAACTTGGTCAGGAGGGTCAGCCCTGCTTTCTTTGATGAGCACAAAATATAGCTAAATCATCTGGAGAACCAGGTTTTGGAAACAGAGAGCAAACAATCTGCTGCAAGATGCTTTTTCACAAATTGAACAAATCCAGATGGATCACGTCAACTGTAAAAATATCACTCCAGTCCTAGATTTCCAATACTGAAGACCAGTTATTAGGAACAGTTCTAAAGTAGTTCTAAAGGATACACTCACCACTGAAACTGAAGCTAGTTGTTTGAGATGTCAGGTTGAGGAGATTAATGTTTATTTCTTCAGAAATGACGTTCAAAAACTGCAAGTTAACAACAAATTAGGATGCTCATGAGCTACTAAAAACACATATGAACTATAGCAGAATCAACTGATTGAAATGACAAACATGAAGCATAGTCCATTCTTTAGAAATTGACCATGCTAAAAGAACAAAGGGCTTGAAGGGCTTATAAAATTACAAAGAGCAACTGGCTGAAGCTGGTACAAACAAGTCTCAAGATATAGTGCTATCAAGATGGCATTTAGCAGTTTAAAGTCTTCCTGACAAATCTGAACTTTGATTCAGAAATTAAAAGCTAAACTTTGAATAGTTGGGTTGTCATCTGGTATGCCAGCTGGCCTTGCTTACTTCCTAGAGCTCAGTGGTTTTGAAGTCCTAGCAGTACATATTCAGAAATTCAGCATTGAACTATCCAGTCTCAACAGTACATGTTAAGAAATTCATACTGATGGTAAAACTCAAAATTTGGGTAGCTATAGGTTTGGTGATTACACATTATAGTATATACTGTGTTGAATATTGCCTTGTGAAATACTGGAGGGGAAGTCATAATTAGTTTTCTATATTTTTGGTTGGTATGTAAATAGAAAGTATATGTAGATATTGCTTACTATTTTGCTTTGCTCAATAACTGTCTTATTAATTGCGATAATGCAAAATTTCAGAGAATAGTCTAGGAACAGCAAAGCAGACATTCCGGAACTCCCAACTCTTGGTTTGGTCGAAATTTTGATATGTCTTTTAGCTGTCCTGTTAATTGCGATGATATAAAATTTCTTAGAATAGTCTAGTATTTTCGAATTGTCCTTGATGAAGCTGCTTGTTTTAGCTGTTATTGCGACAGTATTGGCACTGAAGTAGATGTCCTTAAACATGGATTCTTTAGTTAATCTGTTTTGGCTGGTATTAAAATTTGAGAAGTCATGATCATTGGGTAGAAAGGAAGACATACATGGTTAATTTGGCAATGGACAATAAAGTCACCTGATTTTTTGGACTTGATGTACGAGTGATATTGCATCTGTTGTTCACCTCTAGAGAATGCACATCTGAAATGGAAGCGATGAGGAACTCAGTAATGAAAGTTACATCAGGTATTAAAAGCAGTGACAAGTGCAAACCTTCTTCCGTGCCATCTGATGTTAGAACGACATGCTTTTTCTTAGGAGATAATTCTTCGATTGTGGTACATTTGTTAGTTTGATGTGCAGACCTTGTAAACTTTGTGCCGGCTTGTTTTTCGATGTAGGAGCAATGCGATGAGTGAAAAATAAAATTGAAAACCATGGCCTCTGATCTGTGAACCGGTGCACTCCAAAAACTTTTTCCGGCCGTTCACATGTATTAGAGTTTTTGCTCTGTCTTCTATCTGTACAATTGTTCCATTGCCGTGACATGTAAGCAGCGCCCAAGGAATTTGGTTTATTGAAATGAAGTTACTTTTATATAAAAATCATATATAGATATTCTGCCTCCAAACTAATGCAAACGTAGGTTTAAAAGAGGATTATTCAGAAGCCTATGAACTGATAAAGTCTAAGAAGTAAAAGAAAAATAACAGCACAGTTTTTTTACCTGAAATCTGTAAATCAGTTTGGACAGAACATGCTATTTTCTCAAGGCCAAAAAAGTTTTGTAGTATTTCTTTCTGAAAATCCTTAAAAGTGAAGCGCTCACAGCATTTTGCGCTGGTAAGAGCTACTAAGAATTAAAGAACCAGCGCATCACATCAATAACCAATAGATATGTAGAGCATGAAGTTACCAGCAGATGAATAGCTCACATACATGTTATTGCCAGGGCAGAAAGCAACCAAAGAAATCCCAGCATCACTGCATGAAAGAACTAAATAAAAATGATAGTAAAAGAGCACAAGAAAACATTTGTCATTGACCTTATAAACATGTAACATCCTATGCAGCTCATAAATGACGGGGGATAAAAAATATTGGCTACCATGGGACACTTGGATCCAAAATTTCAGTGTAACAAGCCCACCTAATCCTTCTTTAGAAAGTTTGACATCAACGGTGCAAATCAAATTACCATCGACGGACAATGGATCTGAAGAAATGTATATTTGTGTAAAGGAAAGCATGGTTTTCATCAGAGCAAAATACCAGCGGCCTCGGCGGCGGGAGTGTAGGCCTCCGATTGATGAACGTGAAGACGATGGAACACTCCTCCCGGAGCAGCATGCCGTGCTCCACCGCCAAGCTCAGCTCCTCATCCATCAACAATTATCTCTAGATAGTACATGATAAGAAACAGGTCTCAGCTAATGTAATTTTTTTAGTGTTGGTAATGACAAATCTATCTCCGTAGTGAACAGTTTAACAACAAAAGTATCATCATAGTAAAGGATGGTTAAAAAAGCTAAACATTAATTTAATGCAAGCATTTGAACCACCCATGGAGTACAAATTTAATCACCACAGTAGGGGGGCAAAGAAGTTTAAACCAAAATCTACTTTGGCAATTTCAAGCCATAGAACAAAAATATTCAGAGAAAAGGAGAACCAACCTCATACTCATGATCGATTGCAGCTTCTGTCATAGTAAAAGCATATCTAAGAACATCAGAAGCATCAGAGTATGAAAGAACCTTTTCTTTTGTCTCATGGTGAGACGAAAGAGTTGCCACATTTTCTGGAAGAATCCTAGAAATCAGGAGGGGAGAAAACATCAGTTTTTCATGTGTCTATGATGATAAATAATCAGATTACTAATGCAAGTGCAAGTTCCATTAGATATAAGTTAGTACGCTGCAACTGTAAGGTAAGAACAGGACAATAACAACATGAGCATGTAAAAAGTGAGAAAGAAAAAGAGTGGAGATTGAGATTTCAGACTTATTATTATGTGCCTCTTTGGTCCATGCCGATGACAAGTCCTGCAGCTGTCGCTGGCAACACCCCATCTCCCCCGCTCCATTCCCAGCGAGACTACGACAACACATGCAGTGAAAAGAGTACACAACGTCACAACAGCACCTCATTCCTCTCGTCTCACCCTCTCCCTCTCCCCCGCCGCCGCCGCTCAGCCATCCTCCTCCTCCACCGTAGGTCCATCCTGCACCCAACGTCGCCTTTGCCGCGCAGAGGTTCCCTCTCTGCCCTTGAGAGAGAGAGAGAGAGAGAGAGAGAGAGAGAGAGAGAGAGATCTATGGAGAGATGGGAGAGAAAGGGGAGGGAGGGCACCTCTCTGCTTTTGCCTGAATCGAACATATGCCACAGTCAACCACACTGCCGCCCGCCATGGCCGTCGAGGCAGGGAGGACGATGGAGGCGACGCTGGGGAAGGAGGTAACGGCGGCCACCGACCATGTTGCTGCCCGAGTTCATCGGCAGATCAGCCTGGCGACGGATGGTTCTCCTCTTCTCGCCGCAGCCACCACCTTCATTGATGCCGGCTCTGTCACCACCGTCGCTTCTTGATGGCAGCAGCAACGGAGCGCGGAGCAGCGGCCGTCGACGATGGTGGTGAAGGACGCAGCAGGGGTGCTCGGCGATGGCGACGGCAGCGGAGGGTGGGTGCTACGGCGGTGGCGTTCGACAGTGGCAGAACGAAGCGGAGGCAGAAGTGGCGATGCTCGGCGACGGCCGAGGCGGAGACGCTGTCCGGCGCACGGGGGGGAGCTCAGATCCGCGTCCCCCGACCACATGGACGTCGGATCCGGACGCCGGCAGCCGGAGGCGTGAGGCAAAGGCGGAAGCAGCGGCGGTCGGCGACGCCGGCCGCCGAGGCGGAGATGGCTGCTCGCCTCGCCGACAGCAGCGGAGGTGGACGTGACGGCGACGACGCGAGGGGTAGGCAGAGGCGGCGGCGGCGGCTAGGGTTTAGGGGTAGGGAGGAGAGGAGGAAAGGAGTTTTTGCGCAAAGGCCCCTCAGTTTCCACGATTCAGGGCGCGGTCCTATTTTCTCGTTTTTGCCTCCTTCGTATATGATTTCGTAGGACTCTAAGGTCCTAAACGTAATATTTTTAAACTGGAAAATTCACAGCGAGGACATATAACGAATAATCTATAAAAGGGAGGACTTTTCTGCAAAATGGCGCCCTCCAGCGGGCACGTGTCGCAACGCAACAACGTCCACGCCAGGCCAAAATTCGGAGGAGCGAGCAGATTGGGGTCACTTTGAAGACTTTAGATTAGTTGTTGGACCTGATGTCTAGTTCTTCACCAAAGAGCTTAAAAAATATAATGGGGCCAAGGTCCGTCTTGGCCCTCGTTAATCAGTAAGTTCTGTCCCTGGAAGGGACCTAAAAAGGATATCTATAGCACTCGTAAAAAGAACAGACCTGAAAGTACCACTGCATATTGGTACATCACAATGTACTAAAGTTGATAATAGTTATGAATTATTAATATTGGGAGCTCATCTGAATTCTGAGATTTAGTCATTAGTCATTACCATTATTGATATTGGGAGCTCATCTGAATTCTGAGATTTAGTCATTAGTCATTACCGTGTCAATATTCCACAATTGGGCCTGTGCCATTCTAAGTTCTGCTAGTAGTCCATGATTCCATTTCTCGTGAAATCCATCCTATAATGTACATTGTGTATACTTAAGAATATATTTCGAACAGAATAGAAAGACAATCAGGTCCAAAAATATGAGTAAAACACCTGCGGTTGTTCCAAGACTTTAAACTTGCCTGGCTGGGTGGCTGGAATCTGTACATAGTATATACTTCGAGCTGATGCTTCATTGTGACAGTAAATCAGCCATATAGAGAAGGAGGGGGTGTGCAGGAGAAGCAACCCACCGAAAAATTCCCAAATCAAGCAAGACATACAAGTTCACAAGCCACAAGGCATAAGATTCAAGATATACACAACATCACAGAACTCATGATAAGCAAGAACACATCAGCAATGGTCCACGTAGAAAGGTTCGTATATCAATAGTTATCACAAGACGGACTGAATTCTGGATTTAACAAATAAAGTAACTAAGGTCCACGAGAAGATTTTCTCCTGCAATGAGAAGATGCCCGTCTATTCAACCAGCTTCATTAAGAATAGGATCATCACGGGCACTGTAAAATCGAGTAATTAGCATACTTATAGCAACACAAATATTCCACAAATGAACTGGATATAAGGATCTGATGGCATTCTTTCCTTCTCCAAATTTAGTTATGAAACAAATTTGGAGGCGGCAAAGTGACCAAATCATCAACATTTCAAAACTCTATTGAACTTGAAACTTTGAACAAAATTCAGCAAAATTTGACATGGAAGCCATAAAAATAAAACTTGGTTAAAATTCCTCACTGCCTCCCTTTAAATAATGTTGAGATTCATTAAGAAACGACAAAAAGAAAGTTTACAAATTTAGGGGAAAAAAGAATTGTGAGCTGGCTAGTTTGCCTCCTATGAAATTCATCATTTTTTACATGATTTTAATGCATATAATTAATATGAGTAGATATTAAAAACACGCTACCTTTGGTAAAATTAACACTTTTTTAATCGATTAACTTAAAAAACAGACGCTTCAAAGTGTTCACGGTCTTTCAAGCTTGTACATCCATTGGGTGGTTTTGCGAAATGCTTTTGCAGCAAATAGTGTGGTTTTGTTATAGTTGCTGAAAGTTTTGTTTTTGTGATCCATTGTTCTAGTACCTGATGAGCTCTGAACGGGATATGGGGTGGCAGTTCCTGCTGCAGGGTACCTGCCTGCGGCCATACAGCACAGGCAGAAAGCTGCTGCTGTGGAGGAGAAATAAAAACAGGCCACTGCATTGGAGTAACAGGAGGTCCAGGCAGAATTGGACCAGGAGTAGCGAACGTCTGCATTGCGAGCGATCGAACCGAAGGACAGAATGGCTGCGATGAGGATGGCGGAAGCATGGTACCACATGCAGAAAACTGCTGCGATGGGCGTGGCGGAGGCAGAGTACCAAAAGCTGAGGGCTGCTGCGTTGGGGGAGGTGGAGGCAGAGTTCCACCAGCAGAGAATGGCGGCCTATGCCAGCGAACAAAGTTGGGTGCAGACAAAATGAAATCATTTTCCCGCTGCTCATATCCATGCTGAGTGAATTGATTCTCAGGATGCCTGAAGTACATCAAATCCAAGAAAGAAAAAATAGTCAGCAAAGAGCTTGGAAATATACAGCAAATTAAACAAAATTAATATCATTAGTGCAGAAAACTAAACAGCACAATGCTCTCATAACACATAGATAAAACTTACCTCGGGGTTGTGTTCGCAGTTGCACGGGGATCATTTTCAAAGCAACATGTTTGTGCCATATGGTAACCAGCTGTGTTTCTAAGGCCTACAAAAGCAATTATTATACATGATTATGCTCACATTGCCTCACTATAAAGAATTCAGTAGGAAACTAGTAAAGTTTAAACATTTAGCAGAAATGATCGAGTGTCAGAATAAGCACCATAAGTCGACGAAACTGGAGAAAGTGATGGTGGGCATGACCTCCAACTCAGAGCTGGTTTGGCAACTCTCGCAGAAGGCCAGCCACGAAGTGCAGGAGACCATCTCGTGGCTGATCTTGACCTTTTGTTTCCAGCCAAACAGTTAGACTCAGGCATAATGCTCTGTGCAAATAAGGAAGGGAGAATTAAGTGATCGGAATTTTTTAAAATAGAAGTGGCATTAAGTTACTTACAGCTGCTATAGTTTTTGGATGATTCTCATTACTGCTTGTTTCGATGAACCGACCTATGTTTTCAGGACCTGCAAAAGCCATTATACTAATAAGCATAATCATAATCATAGGAAATCGGCAAAGATCAGGTGTGCTCAACACTTTTTTTTAGAGGAAAAGAGAACTTCATTACTTAAATGAAACAGCTAAATCGTTGTTCACCAAGTTACAAACAAACTCAGGAAATTCCCCTAACCAAACTACAGGTGTAGAGGAACCCAAGGCACATTATCACATCAAACTATTACAAGCTCTATGACAATACACAACCTTTGTCACATCAAACTGCAGAGAGAATAAGTTCCTAACTTCACGAATCACAGCAGCATTCATACCATTATCTAATTCATCATCCTTAAGAGCTTGTACTAGTTGTTCAGAATCAGTTTCTACAATGACATGATTTATACCAAAACAGATAACCAAATTGAGAGCTTCAAAACAAGCCATTACTTCTGCATGTAGTGCATCTTGTAAATTCATTAGACTACCAGCTGCTGCCACGAAAGGTTGACCTTAGCAATCTCTCACAATTACACCCCAGCCACCCCTGTTTGTTTCAGCATAAAAAGAACCATCTATGTTTAGTTTCAGCAACTGACCCAATGGAGGTATCCATTTGGCAGTAGGCTTTTGTCTAGTGGGAATTATAGATGCATCTAAATTGTCTGACTTATGAGTTCAGAGAATATTTAGGTGTGCACAACACTTACCAGGTAGCACTGTCAGATGGTGGCATAATACACAAGACCGGAACATCTGCACAAATGGGATATGCCTTCCATTACAATACGGTTTGAGAACTTTTATTGTCTTTTTTCCAATGTCAATGGAAGACACCCAACCATTTAAATCTTTAAATTTCACAGTGCTCTTGAGGTAAAGAAGATCACCAGCACCATTCAGGCTCAGGGTGGGAAAAACTGAGAAGAGATCCCTGAATCTTAACATCTCAACACCTTTGTCTCTTTGTGTAGATGTCAACACCTCATATGTTGATTGCATGTCATCACTGTCAATCACGTAACCTTTCTGCCAGCAATTTGACGAAATTAATCTACTCCAAGTCACTGCCCTCCAACCATCACCAACAAAGGATGGTGTCTCCTCTTTGGGCAAATCGTCCATGTGTGCACATGACATCAGGTATGAATCATCTAAAACATCCCTGTCACAAACATCTTCTTTAGATTCTTGACGGACATCTTCTAGCTCTTGAGGAATAGGTTGTATTTTCCTCTGTCGTTGTTCCAACTCAACAAACTTGATCTCACCGCTGCTGCTACAAATGACATCCCGAAACAACATAGGGCAGCTTTCCGAGCGATTGGATGGGCGAAAACTTTCCTTGTTGAGTGGCATGGGCTCAGGCAACGGGACATACTGAATCTGAGGTTGTTCATCACGTGCATTGAAAATTAAAATTCCATGCCAAAGATCAACCCAACCTAGTAGACCCCTCCCAAGATTGATCACCTTTTGAGGTCGAATAGCCCTAATTCCAGGAGACAGATCCAACTTTCTCGTGCTCCAAGTCTTGGTGGTGGAAGTGTAGACGTAAACTTCATAGTGGGTCAAACGGTTGCGAAAACCAACAAGTAAACAGCTTCCCCCATCATCATTGTCACAAGATGCTATGCCTAGCAAAGAAAGGTAAAAGATAGGAGAATTATAACCTGTGGGATCTTGAACCCGCTCTAGTGATGGCAACCCTGGACCCGCCCTGTAGATGAAGAATTCAGAGAGCAACGGCGAGGATAAGTGAACGCGGAGGACGACAAAAGCACCTTCCCCGGCCACTATGATGGGCTCGGTGAAGAACTCAACCTTAACCCTGGGATTGTAGCAGTGCGCACAGAAATATGAGATCACAGGCGCCTCGGCGAAGCAGAAAGAGATTTGCACGGTGTGACCATCTCTTGACTGCGCTGTTGCGGTTGTAGGGTTCTTGCAGTCGGCGATGTACGCCCGGTTAGCCAGAATTACCGACTCCGGCCAGCAGCGGGAGGCGGCGAGATTGGGTAGGGAGGGGGGATTGAAGGATTCGCGATTCATGATTCTTCGGGACATTGTCGGAAGAAGCGGTGGATTTGGAAATTAGGGTTTCCTTTTTCCTCTCGTGGAAGTGGCGCACGGTGGCGGCGGGTTGGTGGCGCTCGACGGTGGGGCGGCGAGCTGGGGCGGTGGCGGAGAGAGGCGGCGGCGGCAGCGGCGGCGTTCGGCGGCGGGGTGGTCGCGATCGGGGGTGCCGATGCCGGTGGCTGGTGGCTGGTGGTCGGGGCGCCTGCCGTCTTGAGGTTGAGGGACCGACCGATCCACAGAGAAATATCTCTCTTTGATCTGACAGTTGGGTCAGGGGAAAAATTGTCCACGAGCCTTTAAAAAATATAGAAATGAAATTAAGAAATAAAAAATATATATGTCTATATTTACTATTATAAAAATTAAAAATATTTCCGCTAATATTTTGATACGTGATTCGTATTTGAGTCAGTTTTTAATTCCTTTAACTTTTGAAAATACATAAGGAGTGGTGTAATAACCTATTTTAAAAAACTCATATGTTACTTGGGATGAGAGTCGGATTCCTAACTGCTTCATAATTTTTACTAGGCTATAAAAAAGCAGCGTACGGATGAGAGTTCCTAATTGGATATAAATACAATGAAAATAAAAAAAATCTCATAGACTTTTAATAAAAAAATTCTAACAATAATACGATTAAAATAGCTTCACCCGTTCTTCTCTAATTTTGTGTTAGGAGGAGTTTTGGTGATTAATGATAACGGTTGTTAGAACTAGCCTTTGCTATCTGTTTGTGATGACAGATTATGTTCTGGCATCAAGAAAAAAAAAGGGTCGATAACTCATATGTGAGAATCAAGTTATAGGATTGTGGATTAATGATAAAAAGGATGATACCTCACATATCGGGAATCAACAAGAGTAAAATATTGATGATAATAATACTTGATGAGATCCCATCATAAGTTGATGGACATGTTGAAGAATATACACCATAGTTAAGATTGTTAGAAATATGAATAAGTTAACCGGAGGTTCCTCAACTTAACAACGATATTTTTTGAGGTCTCTTAACCCACAAAATTAGAAATGTGTACCTCTAAACTCACACAAACCGTGCACTCAAGGTTTTATGACAGTATGTATGGGTGGTTTCGCTGACGTGGCATCCTAGTCAGCAAAAAAAATTAAAAAGTACGTGGGGGCCCACAAGTCAGCTGCACATCTTTTTTTTCTTCTTTTTTCTTCTCCTTCTCTACTCTTTTCTCTTACTCTTTAGTGATGGAGAACGGTGGCCGGCAAGCGGAGCGATGGCGGGCCCGCTCTGGCGGAGCTCGGCCTACCGGCACGCGTGGGCGAGGTGGCGAATGACGATGTCGTAGTGGATGTCGTTGGGCGCGTACCCCGGGAGCGCGCGCATGCGGTCGAACAGATCGCGGGCGCGGCGCCAGTGCCACTGCCGCGACAGCAGCGCCGTCTGCTCGCGCAGGGACATGGTGGCGAGGCGCTCATCGGACGGATCGATGACAGCAGCCTCTCTTGCGCCGCCGCCGCCGCCGGTCAGGGTGGGGACAGAGGGTGGCTCTTGGAGGAGGACAGCGCGCCGGAGATCGATGAAGGGTGTCTGGACTGTGCTGGACGGCGGCAGCTCGCATCCTTGATCTTCCTGGCCTTCCCGTAAAGATCAATCATTGTGTTATATGTGACATCAAGCTTCGAAATTCTAGCAACTCCCTAAATGCCAGATGCACCAGCATTGTCGACATTGCCATGGCACATCTCCTCAAGCAAGAACTGCATCGGTCCACCTGAATCGAGCGCGTTGTAGTCAAGATCAATGAACCCAACCTCGAACCTGCCATTGCACCAGTTATCGAAGAGAGTGGCCACGTCGGAGTAACGGCCGATGTCCTTGAGGATGAAGACGAAGGTGTTCATGGAAACCGGGAAATTTAACTATTTGCCACTCTTGTGACATGGCAATTAACGATTTGCCACACCCTGTCAATGATATGTGGGCCCTTATGTGTCTATGACATATGGGCCTAGTGGCAAATCGTTAAGTAACATCCGTAAGAATGTCAAATAGTTAAAAGCCCCCATGGAAACCTCGTCGGGAGCCACACCTCAGGCACGCATGTGGCGGAGCAGCAGGGATCTCTAGTCTAATAGAGCCACACCTCTTGCCCAATAGAGCCACACCTCTTGGGGTCTCTAGCCTAATAGAGCCACACCTCTTGCCAAATAGAGCCACACCTCTTGGGGTCTCTAGCCCAATAGAGCCCAACTCACCCATGTGCTGCGACATTTGAAGTATCGACGTCCATGGGCTTCGCTGCTCCATGAGATCCACCTTGTCGCCTTCACATTGCACATGCACATCAACGTGGGTTGGTAGTCGAACGGACCAACCCATTGCCCCTTCGAATGTGATGAAAATGGTGGATTAAATTTTGGATTAAAGTGGCACGCTTTTTAAACTGCTAAACGGTGTGTTCGTACGAAAACTTTCTATATAAAAGTTGTTCTAAAATATCAGATTAATCTATTTTTAAATTTGTAATAATTCAAACTCAATTAATCACACGTTATTACTATCTCGTTTTGCGTGAAACATTTAATCTTCATCTTTATTTTCGGAAGTTTCAAGCACCACCATAGAATGGGAGAAGCATAGCTTTGACAGGATTAAAACCAAATAGCCATTACTCCACGAATTTACCATCACTGTGCTTGCGTTCTCCTCATTGTTGCCACAACAACCAATGTTGTCGTCGCAAAGGCCATGCTGACTCAAGTAATTATACAAGTCAATGCAACACGCCATTTAAAACTATATTTAATTCTATACGCGGTTTATAATTTAGATTCGGTTTAAAAGATGATGGGTGTAATTTAGATTCGGTTTATAATTAAGGGATCTAAGGTGGAGTTTTTTTATTCGAATTAAAATCATGTTTGGCAGGGCTCCAAACTTTAACTCCCAACTTCAAACTCCTACTCCAATTAAAACTAGCTTCTGTTGGAATTGGAGACCCATCTAAAAGTGTTTGGCAATTTAGCTATAGATCTGAAAAAAATTGAAAAAAAAAATGGAATCCCCGCTGTAGGCCATGCGCCGCCCGAGCGTCCTCTCCGCGCGTCAGCCGTCGCCTATCGCGCGCTGCCACTCATGCACCGCCCGTCGCGTCATCCCCGCTCGCGCCGCCCGCCCTCGTTGGAGCGCCGCCGCCGCCGCAGTGTGCTGTCCGCCATCCGCCGCCCGCCGCGCCCCTATCTGTTAGGGCCGAACTGACTCACACCGTCGGAGTGCTGTCATCGGTGCCGCCCATGCGCCGTTGCTGCTCGCATCGCGCGCCACTGCCGTGTGCCGTCCGCCTGTGACCAACAACTGTGCCCGCCCGTGTGAATTTTGGGAGAGAGAGGGATGAGGATTGAGGAGGTGACTTTGGGGTAATTCAATGGCATTTTTGTGTAAATATGTTAAAGAATTAAAGGATAGTGGGTCTTTTCGTTGGAGTGGAGCTATGAAGTAGCAATAACTCAGCTCCACCCCTGTAGTTCATTTTTTAGGAGTAGCTATGCTAACTCCACTTATAAAAGCATAGAATCTATATCATTTGACATAGCTTTAGCTATAGATACGTTAGAGTTGGAAGCTAGAGCTATGTTAATTGTCAAATTGTCAAATAGGCGCGTGCTACTACTATGGTGGTACGCCCGTGTCCCTCGAGAGGTCCATAGACCGGGTTCACGTGCGATGCTTGAGGGTGCGGCTCACAGTTTGTTCTCTCCTTCCTCTCCCTCCTCTAGTCCCTTCTCCCACGCACGCTTTTCAGCGCGAAAGCAGGAAAAGGAGCGGGGGGCGGAGGGAGACAAAAGCGACGAGGGACAGCGGGGCCACGGGCCCACCCCCGACGCATCCGTTCCCCCCCCCTCATGTCCCCACCTGTCATCCTCACCGCCCGCGCCCGCGTGTACCGCTGCTGCCGTAGGGAAAGAGGAATTCCAAGCGTCACGCCGCCCGCGAAGGACCGACCGGTGTGTGGGCCGCGGGCCCCACCCGGCTCGGCCTCCGTTGCCGCCTTGCGTACACCCCAAGCGTCCTTCGCGCACCGGAAAGCCTAACCGCACCACGCACCTGCGGGTGGGGCCCCGGTTCACGTGGCCCCACATGCAGTGAGAGAACGCGGTGCGGGTACGAACGGGGACAGCTCGCTTGGAGGTTGGAACCCGGGTCGTTGCCCCTTTCGCTTTATCCGAATCTAACAGTTGCTTGCGGGGGTTAATTTAGCAGACTTTGGATAAAAATAGCAACTGGTTTGTTCATAATTTGGCAAGGTGGTTGATTAGACCCGTGGTTTTTTCTGGCTTCGGAGGGGCATCCTCCAACCAGTACACGCCACGTGGATGCTTTCGGGCGCTGATGAAACGATCGTGAGAATGGAAGGCCCTCACTTCTTCAATTGGGCCGACAGTGCCATGTCACCGCATCTACGTGTCCTACCATCCACTCCTGTATCCACGTCACGCTTGACAGGATTTTACTACTACTCCAGTACAGAATCCTGCTCAATTGGCAGCTGGCACCATATCTTACGTGCAGATCAGTAACGCTAAGACATCGCAAGAACATTAGATGGCTAGTGCTTGTAAGCAAAGATTTGGGCTCTAGCGATGACACTACCTGCAGCCCCACATTACTACTACTAGGATAAGTAAGTATATAAATTTTGGAATATTTGCTAAACATGTACTCCATCCGTTGTACAATGTAAATCATTCTAGCATTTCTCATATTCATATTGATTATATCTATCTAGATTCATTAACATCAATATGAATGTGGGAAATGCTAAAATGACTTACATTTGAAACGGAGGAAGTACTGCACATTGAGTGTGTGCATTACACTACAAAAATAGTACTCCATACGTCCCAAAATATAAGGGATTTTGGGTGAATATCTATCCATATTTATATTATTAGGATGTGTTATATTCACCTAAAATTTCTTATATTTTAGGACGGATGGAGTATAAAATCCCTTATATTTCACATTTTCACCGTTCCGTAATATCTTACTGGAGAGGAGGAAGGGATTGCAATTGCTGGATGCCTGCAAAATGCGATTAATATATGGGAAAAAATATCCAAAATTATGTGGTGGTAGTATTGTGGACAAGCATGCCTGAAAGACAGCGAAAGCAGTTGGCCTGCTCAACTGCAGGGCCCCGTTTGTCCCACACCCGCACAGTCTCTCTCACTGTCACGCACACAACACACCAATCGATCTCTCTTCTTCTCGCGATACATAGCTATCCCCGCACAAAATCACCGAAGTACCCTTTGGAAATCGCATCCCCAGTGTACTTTAGCCCACATAAAGTCTGTACCTGTGCGTTAGTTTTATGGCGTTATTACTGTAATGAATTCCATGATCTGCTAATTATCGACTGGGACTTTGGGGTACAGTAGTTTCCTTTTATAAAGCTGTCGCATATGCAAGTCTATGTACATATTGGCAACTCCTAGTATTCATTTCAGCTAAGCTATTTGATATAATTTCTGTGGAGCAGTTAAGCTAGTGGTAAAAAGTATGGAGCAACATCTTTCACTAGACCAATTTTTATAATGAATAGTAAGCTTATTCAAAAGAGCATTCAAACACCCAATATTGCTTGGATTCGAGGGAGGTAAAAAGAAGAGAAAGTCAAAAAAAAAATTACGGACAAGCGTCTTATTTCAAGTAATGTCATCGATAAATATGAGTTTTATAAAATACCATTATCTTTGTCCTAAAAATATCATCGTTATTAGGGTTCCATTAGCAGTCATCTGTTAAGTGCTATAGGATGAATATTGTATTTAACGGGTAGGATGGACGGAATCTTAACAACGATGATATTTCTAGGATAAAGTCACTTGTGCGATGATATTTTGTGAAACTCACACTTGTAAATGATACATTTCTTGGAACTAGAGTTTGTCAATGACTTTTCTTGTATTTTATCTAAAAAGAAATGAAATGAATTTTGTGAATATTAATAAGGCAAATTTTACGACAATATAGTTGTTATGTTCTTATAATGTCCATCAGTAAATTATATAAATTTAAATGTCATATGGCAAAAGTTTACTTAATAATAATAATACCATCCTGATATATAAAGACGTACATATCCCACCAAAATGTACAGTCCTGAACAAATCGAAAGAGAAACAACAAACACAGCCCACCTGTGCTAACAGTCCTCCAAAATTTACTCACATTGACAAAGTTGTTGGCTCAATCGTGCTTAGCATAATAACTACTCCAAAACACAACCATTCGTTTTATTTTGCAAATATAAAAAATAATAAGTCATAATTAAAATACTTTTGATAATAAAACAAATCACAAACAAAATAAACAACAATTCCAAATTTTTCTAAATAAGGCAAATAATTAAATATTGCAAACAAAAATTTAAAGCGACAAGTAATATATGACAGAGGTAGTAGTAAAAAAAGCAAAATCTACCATAATCAACCCGCACCCATTTCATTATGTAAACAAACCCATTGAGTAAATTGCATCGTCGGTATACGAACTTATGAGATGGGTGCAATCTAGTGCACAAACTTGTAAAATGCTCGTTCTGGTGCACGAACTTGTGTGGTACGTCGGGGTAGTAAAAAGGACTATACATTTTAGATAATGGGTTAAAAACCCGGCCTCTACATCCAACGGGATGTACACAGCCAAAAAAAAGGACACTACATGACTAATCTTATTGACTTAGGAGCTGATTAAGATACTATGTAAACATATATATGAGAAGGTTGTCATTAGACATACACATATTCAATAAAGAATAGGATTTAGTGATAGTAAAAAAGATTAAAGAAATCGAGCACTGATATAAGGGTTAGAAACATATAAAATTCGTCATTTCAATGATGAAGGATAAAGTAGAGACCACATTTATAAAATGTTGCATGCATCTTATGCATACTCACTGCACGTATGCACTTCACATTTTAATTAACATCAACTTCATAAAATTAACATTGCCAAGTTACTTTGTTCCTAGTTCGCACGAACTAGACAAGTTCGTGTACTGAAACGAGTATTTTACAAGTTTATATACTAAATTACACCCACCTAACTAACAAGTTTATGTAACAACAATATAATTTTCTACAAACCAAGCAATCCACATGACAGAATCACATGAGAGAGACACTGAAGTGACACGCTGGCAGGTGAGGGGGCGGATCCGTCCAGCGAGCCCAGGAGGAAGCCCGATGCAGAAACCCAACCCCAGATTCTTCCCCCTCCTCCTCTGCCGCTACCACGACGAGATATCGCGGCGAGACGAGAGAGGGGCGAGACGAGACGAGACGAGAAGGCGCCGCGCGACGCAACGCAACGCAACGCAAGGCGACACTGCGCCTCGGGGAGTGGGTATAAAGCGGGGAGGGATAGGGACGAGCCGGGCGGACAAGAGGACGACAGCACGCGAGCCACAGAAGATCTCGTCTCCCTCCCTCCCTCCCACCACCCTCTCCACCCTCCCCTCCCCTTCTCGCCACCGCCACAGCCAGCTTAGCCGCGCGAGGCATTGCCCTCCTCCTGCGCGGCCGCCCCCCACGACCGCGGCGGAGGCTGCTCCGGCTGGGGCGGGATCGACGACGACCGATTCGGTGCGCGCTCGCGGTCCCCTTTTGGATGAGTGGTGTTGTGTGCGTGTGTCAGTGTGTGTGTGTGTGGCAGTGTTGAGTGAGCGTGGGTGGAGTCGTTGCGAATGAGGTGATCTGCCGCTGCATTGGCTGTTCGATCGATTTTTCTTATTGGGGTGTTGTTTTTTTCCTTTCTCTTCTGCTGCGCCATTTGGGGGGGGGGGGGGGGGGGGGCGTGGGAATGGGTGTCTCGAGGTAATTTCTGGTGCCGAGTTTGCGAATGTGGGTGATCCGGTGATGCATTTGCGATTCCGTAGAGTTTCTCTGGGTTTTGCTCTAGTTGCTTGTTGAGAGTCTGAGAGGCGGCCTAAGTTTCTAGAGGTTTTTCTATTTGGATTGGAACTGGAAAAGAAAAATTATAATCGTTGCTTTGCACCGATTCTCCTTGTTTTGGGCGTTTGAAGTAGAGACTTCGATTCTCAGCATTGTTTTCGATTGGATCCTGCATTGATTCGTGCAACGGGTTGGTAGTTTTGCGATGTGATGAAATATGCGTCACAGTGGCAGTTGAGGCGAAAGGACTGCTTCTGCTAGATCATTTTACGGTAATTTTGATTGTTTGGTTGTTATGATATCAATGCGAATTTCACCTCTGCAAGTTGTGCTGCCAAAGTAACCGTGCAATAATGACTGATCTATGTCATTTCACATTTTTGGTAATGTGAAACGAGAAGATCCGTAGACTTCTAGTACTGTTCAACATCTTATTGTTCAGTACTTTTTGATTCAATCGGAATAATAAAATGCAAATATAATGTTATACAAGAAGACAAATCCATGGATATATCATTCATTTCATCATGAGCTGACAGCACTAGCCTGGGGTGTTTGAGTTAACAAAAGAAAAATGCAATGATTTGTGGATTGCCTACATTTGGGGGTAAACATTTCTTGTTTCTGATTTTCTTTTTGTGGCTTGATTTCTTTTAGGTTCATGATCCATCAGAAGGAATGAACGGGAGTCGGCAGATGGAGCTGCACTACATAAATACTGGATTTCCATACACCATCACCGAGAGCTTCATGGATTTCTTTGAGGGCCTCACATATGCTCATGCTGATTTTGCTATTGCAGATGCTTTCCATGATCAGGTGCCAATTACAGGGCTGTCATTATTCTTAATAGATCTTATCCAACAACTAGTTTATTCCACCACAATGTACCCTTTGTTTATCTTAAGATGTATATTTGCCATGGAATATTAAGTGACTTGTGTCCTGGGTAAATGTCCCTCTTTACATATCTCCAGTTGCATTGCAAATCATGTTTGTTTGTTTCAAAATTCTTTTGGTGAATTTCATTTTGGATGTTCAAGAGCTGATGTCCTGGACAGGTCTAGAATTTTTTTCTATCACTTTTCCTGAAACCTCACTCTCCACATAACTCACGAAAGCATTCAAGCTAGGATATTAATCAGAATGAATATAATGGTTTCAATCATAACCTTAACCTCTGGTCCGCTATCATTATCCATTTATTTACTCTTATTTGCTCATAATGTGCAGGCTAATCCATACTGGGCAATGATGCATACAAACTCGTATAAGTATGGATATTCTGGTGCAGGAAATTATTACAGTTATGGGCATGTTTATGATATGAATGATTACATGCATAGGGCAGATGGTGGACGCAGAATCTGGGATAATGCCACACCTGTAAACAACACTGAGTCCCCCAGTGTAGTCTTTCAGGGTGGAGAAACTCCTCATGCAAATGCAAGCTCTACTACTGAGGAGTGTAAGTGCAAGTTCACAATCCATTGTCACTTCTAGTCATTCCAAGTCATAAAAAAGGAACACTGGTAGGCGTATCATTATTTTAATATTCATTACCAACGCGAAATCAGCTACAGGACCATCTCTGGTTAGGATGCTGAGAATCAATTCCGACATATTTCAAATGAGCACTATCAACTTCCTGTGGTCTACAGTGGAAAATTATTTTGGGGTCTGAAATAATTCTACATGCTTCTCCTTTTAATTTCCAATAAACTCAAGTCTGCTCTTGTTAAGCTGATTTCTCTGATTTCACTGGTTCAATTCATTTGGATATCTTTTAGTTGTAAAGTTGTTCTTCTTTGCAAGTCGAAACACATTCAGTTAATGTGGCTATTCATGAGTTCCAGTGTTTTATTGTATGGCTGGTTACATCTAAATCAAATCAGAAAATATTACTCTTGTTAGCATTTCCTTACTAAGAGGACAACAAACCCATACACATACTCATGGTTCTACAATAATGAAGAAAAGGCGGCCTTTCTGTTGATGGGAGCAATGGCATCGTTTCTACCTTTGCTCACTTATTGTCATATGGCAAGAAATGTTTGTTAGTGTATGATTGTGTTCAGCATTGTATAACTGAAATTTTTGTTTTAACAGGTAATACCAAAAAACAACACCTAAGTAGATGCTCACTAAAATGGATGAGTGTGATGTGTTTCTTAATGCTTTTGCCATCGTTTTTTTTTTTGGCTCAAGTATTATTGACTTGTTTCATTGTACACCCGTGAGTTGTTCTAACAACTTGGTTATGATACCGAAATATTATTTTGGCAAGCATACACATGAAAAAAGTCCTAAGAACTGTCTATGTTATGTGTTAAAACTGTACGCATTTACCTGGAACTTGAATTGTAACTGAACCTTTATAGAATTTGCACCTTGTCTTTCAAGTCAAGCAACTGAATCGAACTTTATTTTGGCTCACTGATTTTGCTTTCACTTGCAGGTATCCAACAACAAGTACACCAGAATTCAAGCAGTCCACAGGTACATGAGTATTTCAAGCATGTTTCTCTTCTCCTAACTTTTATTTTCCAGGCAAATGCATGCAGTAGGTTTTTCCACTTATGATTTCAGGCTTTATGTGCAAAATGCCTTTTGCATGGTTCCACCTATCTTAACGATTCCAAGTCAAATGCTTTTATTTCTTTGACTACATTATATGCCATAAAAATTTAGCTAATAAAATTATTTGTTTAGCACTTATCAATCTGCATCCACATTCTATATGCTATAGAATTGTGTTCTTTGGTTGCATGTATAAGATGCAAACTTTTGATCTTATTAGCCCCGAACCGTTTTGGGTTCATATGCCTCCAATCAAATCACTGAAAATCATGCTGTTGTTAATATTTGCAGGTCATTTGGCAAGACAACATTGATCCTGACAATATGACATATGAGGTTAATGACTTAGCTTGCATCGTCTTCTGTCACCATGTTCTTGTTCAGGCTTTTTCATGTAACATCAACACTTCAGACATGCATCTTCTTACTTTTTCATACAACTTGCACGCACAACTTGGGTTAGATTGGTAGAAGACTGCAGAGATTATACCATGCATTTTGATTGGTCAATGGGTATGATTTTCATTTGGATGCTTCCAGGACCAAGATACCTATTAAAATGGATGCTGTGATACATACTAATTTTCATTTGCACTATCAGTAATCTATTATCCTTTCCTAACTGCAAAACATTAATTACCTTTTCTTTGTGTGGCCTCACTTGGGGCACTTGGCACAAAAGGTTAACTGTCTCTGAGGCCACATATTAGCTGTTTCTTGAAGTCACCTGATTATAAAACTCAGTGTCACAGGTGGTAACCATTTGGACTGATTGATTCTATGTTTGGTTTGTGAACAAATGTTCTCCGTGAGAGTCTTTTGTCTTGTCGAATATATGATTCATGACTAAAAATGAACTCCACTTATCTATGACGATCGTTGCTGATTTCTTCCTTTGTAACTCAAGATAAGAGTGCTATAAGCATTGTCATTTTCACAGCTAGATGTAAGACAAATCATAAAATAAATGTAGAAGAGTCAAATCAGCCAGAATGGCATTCTTCTTGTCTCCTCTAGATCTATGGACTTGGTTGCATATCTTGTTTGATGAAGACATTGTTGTTAATTGAATGATCGATTGCTGGTTTTTTTTAATATTATCTGAGAGTACTTCTTGGTTCCTGCTTGTCACAGATTGCCCTTTCTGAGAATAGTAATGCTTCGATGTTTAAATTGTATTTTCACTGATCATTGTATAGGAAAAGTATCTCATTCATTTCATCTAGAGGTGGAATACTGTATGTTCCTTTCTTATCTGATTATCCTTGGTTCTTGGTATACTAAATGCCTTCTGTTGGCAGGAATTGTTGGATTTGGGTGAGGCAGTTGGAACCCAAAGCCGTGGTCTCTCCCAAGAACGCATTTCATTACTTCCAGTCACCAAGTACAAATGTGGTTTCTTTTCAAGGAAGAAAACACGCCGTGAAAGGTTAGATCTTGATAAAATATTTGTGTACCTCTTTTTGTCTATACCCCTAGAAGCATGTAGTATTACTTCTAAGTTCTGTCTTCATGAATAATGTTATGGTACTGCATCTTTGGCATGGAGCATGGAATTGGTTCAACAAAGTAATACATATGAAGTTAACTTGTGGGACTTCCTTTTTCGGTAACAGGTGTGTAATTTGCCAAATGGAGTACAGGAGAGGGAATCTGCAGATGACACTTCCCTGCAAGCATGTGTACCATGCCAGCTGTGTAACAAGATGGCTTGGCATAAACAAGGTCAGCAGTCTGGGACTGAAACGTGCATATCTTCTCATTTCACCACCTGCTTCTTTCTCTTAATGGAATATAAATTACTTCTGTAGGTTTGCCCTGTTTGCTTTGCTGAAGTTCCTGGTGACGAACCCAAGAGGCAATGAGTCAAGGCCGCCAAAATGCTCTTGCGCCCAGACTCAGCCCACACTGTGCCCCAACGGATGCATGATTTCTGCTTAAAGGCAGCTTTCCCCTTTCTCTCTAGATTTGTGTATTAGAATCATATCGCAAATATAGGTTATAACCAGATGTAGTTGGATGTTGGAACCTGTGCTGAGAGGTTTGCCGTAGGCTGTAGAGTTCGAATGTGAACTGTAACCCTGTGCTAGATGAAGCATGCTGGATCACGCGCGCTTGCGAGGTGTTTTTGTCCACTGCAAAGAGCATTGCACTAGCCTGTGTTATTTGAATTCAATTAAGATTTTGTGGACAGAAAAAAATCATTTGTTACATCCCCTGCTTTTAGCCTGTCAATCACAGTATGTCCCCTGTTTTTCCCATGAAATGTTTCTCGATTGCAATCATGAGTTCACATTCCTTTTTATTATTTTTCATGCTAGTTGTGTGCGATGTTTCCTTTTCAGCGTTGTGTGGGTAGAAATCTTTATTCTCATCTACTCAGCAGTGTGATCTGCTGCAAGAAGCTCCTTTTCTGACTTGTGAGAACCCTTATTCCTTAGAGAAATTGATAAAGTTACAAGTGCTGTGCACAACTTGATGCAAGCAGCAGGCGTGAGTAACTTTTTTGATGGATCAGAACCTCCTCCCGTTTTCTTTTTGCAAGAAAAATTACAACGTTGATCATTTGAACTTTGATGATCAACAACAGTAAACTATAAATCTCTGTTCAGTTACGAAGAATTACTAGTAGAGTGTAATAGTAATTTTTCCAGCCATTTGGAAACGGAGGTAGAAATACTATTCTATCTGTACGTACGTACGTACCCTGGGGCGTCCTTAAAATGCACTAATATTTTTCATTTACCGGCTACATATGCAATATAATATATACAATTTATTTAGTTGAATATTAGACATGCACTTTTTTTATTCATAAATTGATGAAAGGGGTAATCTCACCTTAGGATATAGAAGAAGGTAACCAAACTCATCCATCATGCGTCCAACCAAACAAAATCACTCGCATACAATGTCTCTTCGTATGGCCAACCAACCTCTATCTCATGTCGGCTAAGTTTAACAGATACGCTTAACCAAACAAGTCCTTTTGTATTCACCCATCCTTCAGGTCTCCTTTTGTATTCACCCATCCTAACCACGACGAGCTTGGATGGCTCGTTCAGGTCAACCTAGGATGGTGCGAGCAACCAAATACACCCTTAGAGTAAGAGTAATAATACAGCTCACTATTGGCTCAGAAAATAACACATCATCTTATTATAACTAGTTTCAAAAAGCTAACAAATACAGTAATGAGCTCTATGGTTATCTCTACATATTTCTCGTGCATAACTTTTATTTTTTAGTCTCAAGTAGTATCCTTTGATTAGCTACTCACAAAACATGCAGAAAGTCACACGCATGCAGGGAAAATGCTGGGCCTGCAGCCTGGGGAGTAGCGTGCAGCCCGTCGCAAAATAGTCACCGGCGCCTCTCTCTCCCGCCATTCTATCTCTTTCAACTAGACAAAATTCTGCTGTACGGATAACTATAGCGATGCTATTGTAGACTCATTATACCTGCTCTTAGCAGCACGGATCATAACGCGATGCATGTCTACACGTGGGCCAAAAAAAGGACGAAATCACAGCTGGATTTGGGCCCAGGAGGCCCAAAATCAGATAAGAAGAGACAGGGGCCAAGACTCCAATCGACCTCGACCCTGACCGACCACCTCACCGCCGAGCCTCCGCCTCCGCCCCAAGCCGCCGCCCGCCGTCGCCAGGAGCGGCCTCTCCATGGCGGCAGCGCCGTACCACCAGCCGACCAGCCTGGAGGAGGTCAGGACGCTCTGGATCGGCGACCTCCAGTACTGGGCCGACGAGAACTACCTCTACAACTGCTTCGCCCACACCGGCGAGGTAGGTTTTACACGCTGCGCTCCCGTGCCGCGCGCCCCCGATGAACTAATTCCATGGTTCTATCTTAGTTCATTCGTTAAGCTAGGGTTCCTATTTAGGCGTTGGATTGATGCTTTGTCCCCCCCCCCCCCCCCTTCTCGGTGGTAAGGGTTGGATGGGTTTAGGGAGTTATGGTTGTGGAGTGGCCGTCACGTTTTGAGATCGCGAATTAAGATGGTTATATGTTTCCCTTTACTGGAATTAGCTACGCAGTTGTCAATGTGAATTGGGAAAAATAGGCTGTTTGTGTTACAAGCCTGAAAAGCCTCATTTGCTCAAGTGAAGTACTGAAGTGATTTTTTGCTTGTCATGTTTGTTGAATCATGTCATTGCAACAGTAGTGATTTACTTCATATAAAAAACAGTAGCAATTACTTGTTTTGCTGGCATTCTGGCAGCAGTACTGTTCTAGAGTTATGTACAAATATCATTATCTTTTTGTTCTATACTTCTGTCAGAAGCAATGGAGATTTTATATTTTGTAATAGGCAACAAGAAGTTAGATGCTCTATGGACTTTCATAGCTCTGATTTGCTACCGGATGCCTGAGTAGAGTAGCGTGGTGCTAAGATTTTAATTAATTGTTGTGATACAGTAAAATTTTCCTCGAAATTTTATACCTTGAATTACGTAACTTGCTAATAGTTGGATTTATGATTCATCATCTTCCTTTGTTTCATTTGTGTACATTAACTTGTATCATATATATATATATATATATATATATATGCAAATTTATTGCAATATTAAACCTTATCATGTTGATTTTCAATTCACTCTTGAGGATTTCCAGATGCCATTTTATCCTATTGAATATATAAGAGTACCATTTGCACTCAACAGTACTAAGAGTTGCTTATTTGTAACTGCAGTTACAATCTGTAAAAATAATACGTAACAAGCTAACAAGCCTTCCAGAGGGTTATGGATTCATAGAGTTCATTTCTCATGAAGCTGCCGAGAAAGTTCTACAGACTTACAATGGCACACAAATGCCTGGAACTGAGCATACATTCAGATTGAACTGGGCCTCTTTCAGCTCTGGTGAGAGGCGTCCTGATGCAGGACCTGATCATTCGATTTTTGTGGGAGACTTGGCCCCTGATGTCACAGATTACTTGCTACAGGAGACATTCCGTGTGAGCTATCCTTCTGTCAAAGGGGCTAAGGTTGTCACAGATCCAAATACTGGGAGGTCCAAAGGGTATGGATTTGTAAAGTTCGCAGATGAAAATGAAAAGAATCGTGCAATGACAGAAATGAATGGTATGTATTGCTCAACAAGACCTATGCGGATAAGTGCTGCAATACCTAAGAAAACCACTGGATCTCAGCTTCAGTATGGAGCTGCTAAAGGTAATTCTTGTCTATAATATACTACTATTCTGTTAGTTCTGATGCAACTCACGATCTCACTACTACATGTTATTTTTAGTTGCTCTGTTAATATGTACTCCTGCTTATGAGGCATTTATGACAGATCACGTTCTTGTGAGCTCGTATTATTTCTCCTATTAGCAGTAATAAGATAGAGATTCATCTGTAAGTGGATTTCTGCAGCGATTCATTTATATTGGCAGACAATGCAGCGTATATCACAAGTGTATAATTCATTTCCATAGACAGGTGCTTTTCTTGAAATTGTTTTAACCACCTGTGTTATTTTGATATGTAGCCATGTATCCAGCAGCAGGTTATGCAGTTCCGCAAGTCCAACCAGTTCTACCAGATAGTGATCCGACAAACACCACTGTAAGAACCCTTATCATTTAGCCTGCTGTTTGCGCTGTTGAGTATGTAATTTACCCTGAGACACATTTGCAGATATTTATAGGTAATTTGGATCAGAATGTGACAGAAGATGAACTCAGGCAGATCTGTGTCCAATTTGGGGAGCTTATATATGTAAAAATTCCAGCCAATAAAGCTTGTGGATTTGTACAATATGCATCTCGGTGGGTAATCGTGCTTTAATTTAAAAAATGGACATTCTGTGCTGTATGTTCTTTCAAGTTTCAACTTTTACAGAATCAAGCTTTCACATAATTAGTTAGGAGGCTCAACTTATAAAGGCATCATAGATGGCTGGTTACTTTAAATTAATAAATGAAGCATACAGAGAAGTGTATCATTCGTGGTCTACCTTGTATCATTTTCATAAATACGCTCAATAATGAATTATATCGAAGGAGAACCTTTGAAACTCGTAGATTCATATGCCACTCGGTGAACTGAATACTTAAATGAATTTTATAACCTAGGAAAAGATGTATAAAAAATAGTAACAGACTGAATGGTTTTTGCAGCAGGGACTCATTGAATCAGTTTGGTTTTTTAGGTATCTGCATACATTGTAGGCAAAACTTTGATACCTCAGACACTCAGGTGCAAAATGTTGCTCTGTATTTGTAACTTAATAGAAAGGAACAAAATGTTACCTTTGGTCCCATGTGTTTTTTTCCACTTAAATATTGGACGGTTAGGCAATGCATTTCTTGGCCTCTTTGTGAGCATGGGAATTTGTTTGGCTGATGTGAACGATGTGTAACTGTTTCAGGGCATCAGCTGAAGAGGCAGTACAACGTCTTCATGGCACAACGATTGGCCAACAAGTAGTCAGGCTTTCATGGGGCAGGAGTCCCGCGAGCAAGCAGGTAATCTCATTAAGTTTCTATATCACAAACCTAATGCTCAATAAATCTCTTTAACCTCAGATGCCTTGAAATCCACTTAAACCAATATACTAATTGATAATGCAAAATTTACTATATAAGCATGCAAAAGAAGAATATATTAATTGTAGAAATGCTTGTATCCCCAGTATATTGTTCTTGTTTAGTCTAACTGATTAAGGGCATGCTTGTTCGACCTTTCTTTTTTGGCATTTTCTCTTCTTGTTCTTTTCTGATTTTGATATCTGTTCTATTTTGCTTTATCTCTTGGCATCTCATCAAGTTTTGTATGCAGGATCAATCAGCTGTCTGGAGTCAACAAGCTGATCCTAATCAATGGGCAAGTGCTTATTATGGCTATGGATATGATGCATATGGATATGCCCAGGACCCATCATATGCGTACAATTCTTATGCAGGATATACCCAGTACCCCCAGCAGGCAAGGATTTCAATTAATTTCACATCCATTTTCACACCTGAAGATTTTTTTTTTCTACTAGTATAGGAATTTTGCCTTCAGCTAAAGATGTTGGTCCAGAAAGTGTATATGTTGAATTATTTGACTTGTTCCTGCTAGTATGATATCACCATTAGTTTAAGTTTTTTTCTCGCTGTTTTTATCTAGACCTAGCTGCATGCTTACATTGATTCATCTTGAGAATAATGGCTGTTTTATCTGCCATCTTCTGATATCAACAAACTTAGGATGTTTCACCTGCTTGACAATGAGACATGATAAGAATCGGCTAACATAATATCTACTACACTCGATTTCCTTTTGAACTTCTGATTGAATTAGCAATCTTGCAATTTTCCAGGTTGAGGGAGCGACTGATATGGCATCAGCAGCTGGTAGCCATGCCCCACGAATGGAAAAGGAGGAGGTGTATGATCCAATGAACTTACCTGATGTTGACAAGTACAGTTCCATTATCTCACTTCCCCCTTTATTTTAATATTAATCCCTCCGTCCCATTTTAAGTGCAGCCATGTTTTTCTGTTCCCAACTTTGATCGCCCGTCTTATTTGAAAAAATTTAAAAACATAAGTCATGAGTAAAGTACTATTCATATTTTATCATCTCATAACAACAAAAATAATAATTATAAAAAATTTTCAAATAAGACGAACGATCAAAGTTAAACGTGGAAACTCATGGTTGCTCTTAAAATAGGATGGAGGGAGTACTACATTGATGATGTGTCCTAATCCACGCACTGCTCTGTTTTAATCTAGGTTGAATGCGTCGTACATCGCTGTTCATGGTAGAGCCATGCTTGGGCGACCCTTGTGGTTGAGAACATCATCATTGCCTCAGTCAGCTTGAGTGCCTATTTATCACTCCTCGTTGCCTTTTTTACTGAAGACTGCAATGCCAGTAGAGCCAGGCGGTAGTTGCAAGAACGGAGAAACTGTGACAGGCTGACTGACAGCTTATTGTATGTTGATTTTTCATCACATGTATGATTAGGGAACCCTTTTTGCCAGCCTCTTCTAAGTGAACAGATTACTGCCAATGACGCGGCTACTTTATGATGCCAAGTTACTGGATAAAAATCATCAGAAAAAAAAAATTCTGTCTCGATCTCATGTTCAGAATTTTTCCGCAGTTCTTTCCTGGTTCTCCTGTTCTTGCTGTATCTTTCCTCCTCCCTTTTTACCATCAATTGACTTTTTCTTTTACCATGGTAAAATCAGATTATACCATAGTAAAATTGATCCTATCGGACGGATGAAAAGAAACGGTCGCCATCACTGTCCTGAGATGTCATCAGGTGAGATCTGCAACGCTAATCATCTCCTCGGATTCTGTCCACTCTCACTCGGAACGTTCTATTAACAGGGCGTCAGGGCCCCTCCTCTCCTTTAACCCTCCACGTGCTCCAGTGCCCCACCCATCAAGTGGGTCCCACATGTCAGTGTCTCACCAGGGCTGGCCGCCCATCCCCCCAACGGTCGAAAAGATGGACCGCGAGCCAACGGCTGGTCATAACATCGTAACGGCTCGCCGCCGCGCAGCGCTCCACAACTCACGAGACGAGGCAGAGGCGCTCGCCGCGGAGGAGCCACCACCACCCACCGCCGCCGCCGCCGCCGCCGCCGACGCAAACTCTCTTTCTTCTCTCGCCTGGACGAGCCACCGGAGCGCGCGGGGGAGAGCTCTGCTGCTTGGGGAGGGGAGGCGGAGGCGATGGAGTCGATGGAGCCCAAGGACATCGACTGGAGCAGGGTGGTTTCGCGGTACGTGCGCGACGAGACCTACGAGGGCATCGAGGCCCCGCACTGGGCCGACCTCACCGATCCCGAGGCCGGCGTCGCCGCCGTCGACGACGAAGCCTGGTTCTGCCGCCCCGGTACGCTCGCCTCCCGGATTTTCAAGAATCGGTTCGGTTCTTGATCACCGAAGCCGTCTTCCCTTTGGGGATGGATGGATGGATTCCGCTCTCGTTTTCGCTCGATTTGTTCTCTGATCTTGACACAAAAGAAACAAGCTCTGCTTCTTGATGGCACACGCTCTTGATTTGTTACTGTTCTCGCTGCAGATTGCCGGCATCCAAAGACGGTCGAGGACTTCCTCAAGATGAGCCCCAGCCCCAAGGTTTGTGCTGATTTCTCGCCTGTGTTTCTCCTTCTCTGAACTTCGATTGGTTCGGTTTTCTCACTTTCTTCCTCGGATCAGGGCAAGCTACTGCGATCAGTGTCGGCCATGATGATGCCGTTCGGCGAGAGGGACACCAACCTCAGGTGAGCAGAGTTCTCCGGTTAAATTCAGCTGCTCGTCACTCACCTACTTCGATGCGACCATGTTCTGAACCCAATTTGTTTCATCCATTTTGCTCAGAGATGGCAACAACAATCTGAAGAGGCGGGGAGCCGTCGCCGGCAGCGGCATCGCCGCCACCTTCACGCCGCCCAAGCCCAAGGCTGCGGCCAAGAAGAGGTTCCAGGACGACAGCGAGAACCAGGACCCTGCATTGGCCACTCCACCTCCGCCGCCACCGGCGGCGAGTAGGCCACCGTTCGGCGCGGCACGGTGGGCCAAGAACGCCAAGGACGCCATCAAGTCCAGCGCGGAGAAGCGGCCGGGCAATGCAGAGAAGGAGGCCCTGCTCAGCAAGAACGCCGCGCCGAGGCAGCTCAAGAGCACCCTCTCGGCGAGGAACCTCTTCTCCGGGAAGGACATACTTGGCCAGATATCGGACTTCTACAATGAGCTCAAGCGGATGGCCGGCGGCAATGGCAGCCGGCCTGGGTCGGAGGCCATGGAGGAATTAAGCTCAATCCCAATGTAATTAATTCTCTTCTCACTAAACTACTGAAGCGACGCAGGAATCTGGTTCTTGCACCCGTACTTTCATGTTCTTGACACACTGATCTCTGCAGAAATGAGGGCGATGTGGCCGAGAAGGTTGGTTGTGGCTGTGGCACTGGTGATCAGGTGCCCTCTGAAGAAGCCATCAAGGAGAAATCAAGGCAAGAAACAGCAGAAAAGAGTCCAAGCACAATGTAATTTCCTTGTCACTACAATGCAAAACAACATTTCAGATCATCAGATGAATGCTTCCATGGTTGCTGGAGGTGCTGACAATTGGTTGGTTTTGTGCAGGAAGGGGAAGAAGATGGGATTGAAAGTGGAAGCTGCGAAGCCCACCAGGTCCTCTGTGTTGAAGGAGGTGAAGGCCACACCACCGACTCCGCAGCGGTTCCCATCTCCCTCGACGAACCGTGTCAAGAACGTGAAAGCAGGAGGCATGTCGATGGCAAGCTCACCACTCAAGAAGCCACTGAAGGTGACTACAGCATTCTTACTGTGCTAATTTAGTTGTTTTACTTTATTTATGTTGCTAAGTTGTTTCATTGTGGCCTTCCATATAGGTCTTCAGTTCAGGCATTTTTGTGTAATTACTTGACATCTGCATGCGACATTAATCACTGTCTTATCACTGTGGCAACTTGACATCTGCATGCTTCTAGTTTACTAATGCTGTGGTTCCCACTTGTATACTTCTCATTTCAACTTGATTGTGCAGTGATCTAATTACTGTGAGAAATGCCTTTTTCTGTAGGAGAAGGGGACACCTAGTAAGGATCTGGAGAACAGCAAAGATGCTAAGAGGCAACCTTTTGGTGTCAAGGACATGAACAACACCAAGGCTTGTGATGCAGAAAGCTCTAGTAGCATGTTTTGGTTCTTGAAGCCCTGCACATTCCTAGTGGAGTAGCAGCAAAATAACGGGAAGCTTTAAAGAACTGCATTTTGTGTGGTTAGAATACATTATTATTTCATTCTATTTGAGATACCTGTTTGGTTGATTCATTTGATGGACATTTTTGTCAGGGAAATAAACAGCAAGCTATGTATAGTTACTAGCAAAGTCATACAAGTTTGAGAGATTCTTTCCATATGTGGGGTTCGAGATATAGCAAAATGTTGTTGTTCTTTATGCTGCCTAACTGTTTGGCCGGAGATCTGCCATTTTCCTGAAGTGATTTCGTCCCATCGCCCGAGATGTTGAAACTCTGTCCACCTGTTAAGCTGAGTAGATTTTTCAGTCCAGGTCCACTAATTTGGATCAAACATATTTTCTTCTTCATTAAACTGATGATGATGGTGATATATCTACTTTACTTTTGTCTAGTTTCAGAAGTTTGACTTGCAACTATTTAACCCGTAACTTCTAAATATCAGATAAAAGAAATTTTACAATCTTTTAGAGGTACCAAGAGATAATGAAATTCCGAGGGGTACAGGTACCAAATCTTCAGCTACAGGTACCACAGTTGGACTGGAAATTTATCATTACTCAATGGAGGCAATTTTATCATTATAAAAACTAGAAATTGTGTGTAATTCAATGTCATTGACCCCTTCCGTTCCGTTTAGTGTTATACTCCATCCATTCCAAAATATAACAATTTTTAACTATTTAGATGACTATATTCATAGTTAAAAGTTAATATATTTTAGGACATATGCAGTAACAGTATTTTGGATCAGGTGTTCTATAAACTGTTAAGTACTGTAGGAGTACTTGGTACAGGTGTTATATAAACTGAGCTGTATAAACGTTAGATTAAACCAGTAGCACGAGGAGTTCTTTCAATCACAGGGAAGTCTTCTAATAAGAAGACCATTTTAGGAATGCAATGATTTTTAAGTTCCTCTTGTTACAAATCAAACATTTCCCACAAATTAATGCATGCCAACTCTCAAAGTCAAATATGTACTACTTTGTTTGTTACAACTCCAACTTCTAAATTTAGCTTCAGGAGTTGGGTCTGGAGTGGACTGGTGGAGTTGCCTAAATCCAGCTCTACAACTCTAGTTCATTTTGTGAGAGAGCTCCACTCAGCTCCACTCCCAGTTTTGGTGAAGCTGAAATTGTTTGGCTGAGCTCCAGTTCCAGAAGGGGTGGATTTGGAGCTGGAGCTGTGCTAAACAGACCCTTATAATACGCCAACCAAAATGGATCTGCTATTACACTTGTCAATTCTCCCATGTGGCACGGCTTAAAAAAAAATACCCCCATTTCCTGCCCAATACCACTTTGTCAACAAAAGAATGAGGAGGAGAAGAAGTTCTTGAACATAACGGGTATTGGGTTATCAAATTCCCGGAGCCCCGGTCAAACTCCGAACATTCCCCCCAATCACAGTGTCCTAGTACAAATCTTTTGGGCTCCTGTCGGATCCGAAATTCCGTAGACACCGCTTCACCTGGATCCGCTCCGACCGCTTCGTGCTCGTCCGCGACTTCGAGATTCTCTCGCGTTTGCTCGATAGCTTCCGCCTCCCCCATTTCCTTCTTCTCCATCGAATTTCTCGGAGACCCTCCAGTAGAGCAATTTCTCTTTGCCGTGGCGGCAGCGGCAGCGGCAGGGCACGGGCGGGAGCGGCGGCGGCGTCGGCGAATCGAGGGGCCGGCGAGGACCGGGTGATTGGGGTCGTGGCGCAGCCGGTGCGGCACGGCGGAGCTAGGGCGGAGGGGGGAAGCCCGGCGGGCGGAAAGCAGGTTGGGAATCTGTCTCGATTTTGCTGCGGTTTGTTGCGAACTCGTTTTTAGCTTGTCTGATGTAGTATAGGTGAAGTTGTGCGTGGTTTTTAGGCATAGCTCGTTGTGTCCAGGCTCCGGGAATTTGTTGACTCCGGCGCCACTGCTTGGGGGGTTAAAGCTCATGGGTCTCTGATGCAACTCGCGTCGATTTCGTTGTCTTTTCGGTTGATATATGGCAAGAACTGTGGCTTTCAGATGATGGTTTGACCATGCGCACAATGCGTTCGACGAAATGTCCATGGGCATTCCTGGGCGTGGCTGGCGCCCTGGTGA
Organism: Oryza meridionalis; assembly: GCA_000338895.3. Taxonomy (NCBI): domain Eukaryota; kingdom Viridiplantae; phylum Streptophyta; class Magnoliopsida; order Poales; family Poaceae; genus Oryza; species Oryza meridionalis. The sequence goes on from CM002526.2 coordinate 4,045,341, forward strand.
TGCTCGTCGCCGCGGTCCATGTCTTCATGGTGCCAATCCTCCCTTCCTCGCTCGATTTCTTTGGTGCTGGTCACGGCATTGGCCAGCCAAGGAATGTGCTGCCAGGCGTTGGAGTGGTGGACTCACGTCTCAGTGGGCAGTTCCCTTCTGATTCGTATGGTGCAGTGACATACCGTGGCGCGCCGTGGAAAGCTGAGATTGGCAGATGGCTTGCTGGATGCGATGCCAGCTTGTCGGTTGTCAATATTACTGAAGTAAGCACTTATCTTTGTCACTGACCATTGCGCACTGCTTTAGCTTTCCTCGGATTAATTTTGCTGTTCTTCTGGAACAGTTTATAGGTACAAAGCGGTGCGAGCAAGACTGCAATGGGCAAGGTGTGTGCAACTATGAGCGGGGAGAATGCAGATGCTTTCATGGATATGCTGGTCAGTCCTACTTTGTCAGCTCAATTAATGTGTTAATCTTGTTAATAATTGATCAATGAAATTGCAATTTCACAAGGGATTTCGATCACTAGAAAGATTTAATGGTTAGAACATCAACTTGCAGTTTAACAAGGTTGGGTTTTAATCACATACCATTTTGATAAGATTGGCTTCTTGTTAGATCATTGCCTTGCCTATCTACTTATGTTAACTGCCATCAGTTATGGCATATTAGTTTCACTTTTACCAGTGTCTGTTTCTTCTCCTTTTCTTTTCCTGAAAAAAAAAAAAAGAATCATATGTACTGCATGCTATACATGGTGGAGGCATCTGTACGATTCTCTTGGTCATTTTTTTTTGTATTTCTTAAGCTTCTCGTTGTAACATTTTAAATTGTATCACTGTGTTGCTAATCTCTACAAAAGGTTATCATATACAGGAAAACGATGTGAGGAGGTTCAGAAGGTGGAATGCAACTTACCAACTTCTCAAGAATGGCCTGTGGGACGGTGGATAGTTTCCATATGTCCAGCCCAGTGTGATACAACAAGGGCAATGTGCTTTTGTGGACCAGGAACAAAATATCCAGATCGCCCTGTTGCTGAAGCTTGTGGCTTTAAAACAATGTAAGAAAGAATATCATTGATGTTTATGTCTTTTTGTTAAAACAACATAAGAATATTATTTATACTTCAGTAATCAGTATCATTGAACTTCTCTAGCTCATATTTTTAGCTTGCCTAAAAAACCTGATGACCCGAAGCTTACTGACTGGAAAACACCTGATCCGGATGTATTCACGACAAACAAGAGTAAGCCAGGATGGTGCAATGTGAATCCTGAGGATGCTTATTCTTCCAAGGTGAAGTTTAAAGAAGGATGTGATTGCAAATATGACGGACTCTGGGGGCGATTCTGTGAGACACGTGTCGAATGCAGCTGTATTAACCAGTGCTCAGGGCATGGACATTGCCGTGGTGGTTTCTGTCAGGTATCTCTCAAACAAGTTGATTGGATAAAAGTCGTGAAATTGTGTTGACAGACTGATTTGTGTTTGCTACCTTCTTAAGCTATAATCTAATTGAGTATAAATTTCTTTCAGTGTGACAGTGGATATTTTGGGATTGATTGCAGCATGCCATCAATTTATTCAGTTGCATATGGCTTGCCCTCATGGCTCCAACCACCAATGAATTTACCAGACTTGAAAAACATAAGCTCCAGCTCCATCGATGTTAAGGTTGTTGCTAAGAAAAAAAGACCACTTATTTATGTATATGATTTGCCAGCAGAATTTGACAGTCATCTTCTTGAAGTAAGTACATATAGTAAGCTTAATTCATTAAATTCTTAAAGCTTTACTGCTGATTGAGATAAAAAGATGTGTTCTATTGTAGGGACGGCATTACAAGTTTCAGTGTGTGAACAGAATATATGATGACAAGAACAGAACCATATGGACCCAGCAACTGTATGGTGCTCAGGTTTGTTAAGCTAATTACTATCAGAGTGGCACTTATGATATATGTTCGTTGTTCCATGTCGATAGTAAACATAAATCTTGCTCAGTAGGGCACATTCAGATCTGACCAATGTACGATGCATTTTTTTCTTTTCCATGTAGATAGCACTCTATGAGAGCATCCTTGCTAGCCCTCATCGCACACTGAATGGTGATGAAGCTGATTATTTCTATGTGCCAGCTCTTGACTCGTGTCTAATAACTAGATCTGATGATGCCCCGCATCTGCAGATGCCGGTAACATCGATCATCCATTTGTTGTGCTCGAATTGTTTTTGTTCTCCTTCTGTAATTTGATTCTTGATTTTAGAGGGACTTGCGCCTCAGGAGCTACCATACTCTGGAGTACTACAGAATGGCTTATGATCACATAGCTCAGCGGTATCCTTACTGGAACCGCACTTCTGGAAGAGATCATATCTGGGTGGGTATTGTGTTTATATGTAATTAATATTATGATGATTCTTGAATCATTATTGCATAGTCACCAATTGATAGTTTTTCAACATACAAATGAGCAGTTCTTCTCATGGGATGAAGGTGCCTGCTATGCTCCTAAAGAGATCTGGAACAGCATGATGCTCGTCCACTGGGGAAACACTAACACAAAACATAAGAATTCAACGACAGCTTATTGGGCAGACAACTGGAATTATATTCCTATTGACAGAAGAGGCAACCATCCCTGTTTTGATCCAAGAAAGGATCTTGTGCTTCCAGCATGGAAGAAACCTAACCCAGCAGCCATCTGGTTAAAACTATGGGCGAGGTGTGTTTGAGTACTTTTGAATATTTTTGAACTAATATCATTTAGAGCATTAAAATATATTTTTTGCAGGAAAAGGAACAACCGTACAACACTATTCTATTTCAATGGTAATCTAGGACCAGCCTATAAGGATGGCCGTCATGAAGACACGTATGCATCTCTTCATATGTTTATCCAAAAATATATGGCCAACTTGTATCTCAATCTTCTACTGCATAATGCAGCTATAGCATGGGGATTCGACAAAAGCTGGCCGCTGAATTTGGTTCCACACCAGATAAGCAGGGGAAGCTCGGAAGGCAGCACACAGCCAATGTTACAGTTACCTATTTGCGAACTGAGAAGTACTATGAGGAACTAGCAAGCTCTATTTTCTGTGGTGTCTTGCCAGGGGATGGCTGGAGTGGGCGTATGGAGGATAGCATGCTTCAAGGATGCATTCCTGTAATAATTCAGGTGCCACAATATCCTTTTCTCCATTTCTTTTATTGCAGATCAAGGGAGGTTATAATGTGCAATTGTGCATCTCAGAATCACTTGACCTACTACTCATAATTATCTTCTATGTTGGCTTAAATTGTAGGATGGAATTTTGCTTCCCTATGAGAATATGCTTAATTACAACAGTTTTGCAGTCCGCATACAAGAAGATGATATCCCGAACCTCATCAGAATACTTCGAGTATGTGTTTGCATTAACTCCCCTTTTCGTTCGGTTATAACTTTTGACACATACTTGGTGTTTCCATCTCACCAGGGGATAACCGAAACACAAATAGAGTTCATGTTGAGAAATGTGCGCCAGATATGGCAGAGGTTCTTCTACCGTGACTCTATATTGCTAGAGGCTCAAAGGCAGAAAAGATTGTTCTCTGAGGAGGCACCGTGGTCTGTTGAGGTGTCAAAACTAGACAAGGTTGATGATGTCTTCGCTACTTTCATACAGGTAATTACTGGAAAAGCTTGCCAGATTGATCTGTATTTAGGGACTTAACGTAGTTTGCTCTGCTATATGGTAGGGTTGATACCATGCTTACATAGTTTTTTTTTTTTTTTTTTTTTTTTTTTTTTTTGCGGGGGAACCATACTTACATAGTTACATTTGCCATAGCAAAGCTTTAACAGACTCATACTATACTACAAAAGAGTAAATGCTTGCTCATGTCTCTCGCCTTTTACCTTCACCTTAGAATTGTGGTTCTGTTGACATTTCCTATTTGCTGAGTACGATGCTTTTGCAGGTATTGCATTACAAATTATACAATGACCCTTGGCGGCAAGGTGTCCTCCAAAGAAAGGAAACCGGGCTGCCTGACATCTGCTCGAAAGCTTCCTGAAATGTCTGGCAGACACTGCAAATGTAAAGATAGGCATATATGTAGTCCTAGATTCCTAGAAAGTGACCTTATTACCTATAAATTCTGTTACATTCAGGAAGATTCAAACGTTACCTTTGGTAGTTCATTTCTTCCAGAGTTTTGTCAGATTGACCCCCAGGCCATTTTCTGTAAGGATAATAGCAATAGTACCTTGCTTTCTTGATTCGGAATTGATGTATAGGGCACATTCTTTATATATATATATGCACATACTGAGAATCCAATACGTATACTATAATTTTGTCTTTTGTGAGGAATTGAAGTGGTTTGGATTCTGTGTTGATTGATTCAATAGTTAGTAGTACTGAAAAAAGATATCATCGATGCAAACGGAGGTAGTATATATTTATGTATTTAGCAGTGCTAATTAGTTGAGAAGGTGAATTCAGCAGTGTTGGGAGTTCCTTACATACTACATTACATGATCACAGAAGCATATACTTTTTTCATAGAGTTGTGGTGGTATCCTATCCTGAATTGCTCTTCGTTGGTCAGAGAGACAAGGAGACCGATAAGCTCAGATTGCAGGAGGCAAGAGGGCTAGAGAGCCGAGAATCATGCGTTCATGGAAACATGGGCACATGCACTCTGTCCGACGTGGACGAGAAGCATGTGAAGTGGACGCGCTCGTGAGAGCCAAAAATGCTGTGAGGTGGATCTTTATACCTCGCATTGATACCATGGTAATACGGTAGTAAACTGTGTACATGGAGCATCAACATGCACGCCATGCTATCCGCCTATCCGTGCGTACGTTCTCTCGGTGCATGCACAGATCGGTAGTGCCCAGTATGCTAATCCTACAGATACCATCTGTTGATCTGTAGTATATAACAAGTATGCAAAGAGCAAAGTACTTCTCTAGGATTAGTGCCCAATATGTAATTAATCCTACAGATACAATCTGATGTAAACTAACTGTTGAGTGTTCAAGTTTACAAGGATTTTTTTTAGAGATAATGAAGATTATGACTAGCGAGATATATCTACTACTCAAATTCCAATTTTCCAAACGTTGAACCTACAAAATCCATAGGTTATCTTGTTACTAAATTTGCCATCGAAGCCTCTTATAATTACAATAACCTAAACCAGAAAAAATCGTTTGCAACAATGCACTGCAGGCTGCAGCACATCATCCATCCTAGAGATGCCCCCAACGGTCACATGCGCGCTAAGCTCACAGGTCCTCAGAAAGCGCGACACCACCGTGCCAACACAACGCCACCACCATGCATTCTCCCTTCTGGCCCGGCCGTGACAACATTTAACACCCAACCCCATCGGATCACACTACTTATCCCGCGCCGCGCCGCGCCCCCCCTCCTCCCGTCTCCTCCTACTCAGTCACACTCCCCTCACTCCCACTTCACTCCACCCCTCGCGCTCCCACTTCAAAAACCTCGCGCCTCCCCCCCATCTTTCGACGACGAGTCGTTCAAACTCCAAACTCCAACCCAAAAACACCGCCCGCGCCTAGCTAGCTATATGTGTTTGCGTACGTGCGAAACCAGGTGAGATTACGTGCGTTCCCCTGTGATTTCACGTACGCCGGCCGCGTCTCGCGCGCGCGCGATCGATCGCCGTATGGAGAGCTACGGGAGGAAGCGGGCGTGGAAGAAGGGGCCGACGAGGGGGAAGGGCGGGCCGCAGAACGCGGCGTGCGAGTACCGCGGCGTGCGGCAGCGGACGTGGGGGAAGTGGGTGGCCGAGATCCGCGAGCCCAACAAGCGGACGCGCCTCTGGCTCGGCTCCTTCGCCACCGCCGAGGAGGCGGCGCTCGCCTACGACGAGGCCGCGCGGAGGCTCTACGGCCCCGACGCCTTCCTCAACCTGCCCCACCTCCGCGCCGCCTCCGCCGCCGCCGCGCACCAGCGCCTCAGGTGGCTCCCGGCCTCCGCCGCCGCAAGGGGGGGCGCCGCCGCCGTCCCCGCCTACGGCCTCCTCAACCTCAACGCGCAGCACAACGTCCACGTCATACACCAGAGGCTGCAGGAGCTCAAGAACTCGTCGTCGTCGCCGACCAAGCCGCCGCCGCGTACGCCGACGCGCGCCAACCCGCCGCCGCCGCCTCTCCCCACCTCGTCGCCCTGCTCCACCGTCACCAACAGCGTCGGCTCCGCGGCTCTGCCTCCGCCCATGTCGTGCTTCCAGGCGCTGGAGCAGGCGATGGCGGCCACGGCTGCGATGGAGAGCGCGCCGTGCGACGACGACGCGGCCGTCGTGGGCTTCGGCGCCGACAAGCCCCAGCTCGACCTCAAGGAGTTCTTGCAGCAGATAGGCGTGCTCAAGGCCGACGACGACGGCGCCACGGGCAAGAACGGCGCCGTCCACGGGGACGACAGCGAGCTGGCGGACGCGTTTGGCTTCGGCGGCAACGGCGAGTTCGACTGGGACGCGCTGGCTGCCGACATGAGCGACATCGCAGGAGGCCACGGCGGCGCGCTGGGCGCCAATGGCGGGTTCCAGATTGACGATCTGCATGAGGTCGAACAGTTTGGCGGGTGCATGCCCATCCCTATTTGGGACATTTGAAATCTCATCAGTAGTCATGCACAAGCTTTGAGCAAATTTCTAGCCCATCTGCATGCAGATGGGTCGTTTCAGTGATGCAAAAGCTTTAACTCTTCCAAGTTCATGTAGTCTGATCATCTGATGGGTAACGAGTTTTTTGTTTAAGAATGATGGGTAATGAGTCTGCATGCATTTCATCAATCTGCAACAAAGGTCTTGATCTGTTAAGTGCAAAAAACTGCTCTAGAAGTAGGGGAGATCAGAGCTTGTTTTTCATACCATTTAAAACCTTGTTTGGATTAAGAGAAAACAAAACGCAGAAATATAAACGTAGAAAATAAACATAGAAATGCACGTGTAAAATAGATGATTTTAAGAAAAACATGTATAAGTGTTTGGAACGCATGAATTTTATGAAATAAGACTCCTGTTGCTTAACTAACAAGGTAATAAATTCTTTTTTATGGTTCAAAATCACCTCATTGTTGCTCACTTCACAGGGAAAGTTTCCCTTAGCTTTGACCTTATTTTTCCTTTGATTTGGACTGAAGGAGTAAAGAATAGAGAAACCCAGGAAAAGTTTCCGAAAGAATTTTTATGCCATTCATCTATTCCGAACACCACGGTAGGAAAAAAAACTATAGTTTTCAATTCTTTGATTTGAAAATCCTTCATCCAAAACAGGCCCTAAAAGGTCATTAAAAAATTGACATAAAATCCACTTCCGTGTAGCATTATATTGCGTGGGGTCGCTTATATATCTCGAACACTGTCTATGTGGGCTGTGGTTACCATATCACAATCATGAAATGCAAGGCCCTAAAATAACTCTTCTCAAGACGGAATCAACACAAACAGTTCGTAGAAAAAGATGTGATGCAATATTTGTCAGGCTTCCAAGCAAGAAATTTTTCATGATTATTAGCGCAGAATATAGGGGTCTATAGCACCAAACAAGTAAAGTCAAAAGATAAATACTTATAAAGCAACCCAAAATTATTGCATCATTGTTGATGTCTTGGAAGATTCTTAGAATTATTGCAGGCAATTGCATCACATTACCAGTCAGTAGCTTTTCCCATGTATTACAGGTACCAACGAAATAGCGGTAAATACTGATGAGCGTCGCTCAAGGCCAAGTTAGGGCTGAAATATTTTGGTCAATTGATGACCAAATGGAGTTGCTTTTACTTGTATATTAGAGCATCCCTCCCAGGTCCAACACCAATGTAGTGGACTGGAACACCAACGAGTTCTTCTATCCTCTCGACATAGCGTTGGGCAGCTAGGGGAAGTTCACTGTAACTCCGGACAGACGAAATGTCACTTTGCCACCCAGGCAACACCTCATATTTGACCTGAAATATAAGATTCAGCGAATGAGATATGAAAGATATAAACCTTACATAAGCCCTAGTACAGAACAGCAAATACCATAGGTATAACAGAGGACCTGATGCCAAGACATTCATGGAAACAATCATATTGCATCTTACAACAAGATAAAAAAAATTCAGCAAGAAACAGTTACATTACACAAATACCTTACTATTCAACAAACAGAAAACAATGGCATCCCAAATGCTTACCTGTACTTGCTCCAGAGTATCAAGATCCCCTGGGAAGGATTGTAGCTTCTGCCCATCAGGTTGGTTATAAGAAACCCCCAGCTTAACTTCTGGTAATCCAGACAGAACATCAAGTTTGGTCAGATTAAGAGATGAAAACCCATTTATCTCGCAGCAGTACTTTAGTGCAACAATGTCAAGCCAGCCACAACGCCTTGGGCGGCCTGTTGTCGTCCCAAATTCCATTCCCGATTTCCTAAGGAGATCACCTTCCTCTCCAAACAGTTCAGTTGGAAAAGGCCCAGAACCAACCCTTGTTGTATAAGCTTTTACCTGCATGTGAAATATTGGAGTGACTCAGCGCTATATGATAGAAAGAAGAGAGGTCTTAGTTACAATAGTTCTAACTTACCACTCCAATCAGGTCACCAATACACCTTGGGGCAATCCCAAGGCCAGTGCATATCCCACCAGCTGAAGGGCTAGAAGAAGTCACAAATGGGTAAGTTCCAAAATCAATATCCAACATTGTTGCTTGACCACCTTCAACCAGAATTTTCTTCTTCTGTTGGATAGATTCATTCAACACATGAACAGTATCAGCAATGAACGGAACCAAGCGCTCTGCAAATCTTTTGTACCTCTCAACCTCTTCCTTGAGCATGCTTTTGCTGTACTCAAAGCCTTCAAACCTTGAAGCGGCATCTTTAAACAAGACATCAAGCTTATCCCCAAAAGTGTCCATGTGCCTTAGATCACAGACTCGCAGTCCGTTTCGAGTGACCTTGCTGGAATAACATGGTCCAATGCCTCTCTTAGTCGTCCCTATAAAGGAATCAGCAAGCTCTGCTTCCCTAAGTCCATCTACAGCCTGATGCAGATCAAAGAGTAAATGTGCCCGGTCAGAGACCAATATTCTTCCATTGCAATTGACTCCATTGGATTCAAGACCATCAATTTCATTAAAAAATCCTGGAACATGGATCACCGCTCCATTGCCAACAACACACAGCGTTCCTTCATGGAGAATACCAGATGGAACAAGATGAAGAGCAAATTTCTTTCCTTCAGAATTGTAAATGGTGTGTCCAGCATTTGCTCCGCCCTGATGATAAACAAAATAGAAATTAAGATTAAGGCTTCCATACTTAAGACCAACAGACAACTGGTACCATGGAACATACTATATGGTCTCCTAGGGAAACCATAAGACAATAACAATAACTTTTGGTTATCAATAAACTGACAGTAACTAGATCACTATTGGGCCTGTTCAGCTGCAAGGGCTGCTGCAGCCTGCAGGAACAGTTAAGCAAGCAAAAAAAAAAAAAAAGCAGTGGGCTGGCTGCAGCCGGCTGCTGCACCTGCCTGCCGAACAGGCCCATTACTTTGAGATCTTTGGCTGTGCATCTATTGTGCTGACTGCTGAGACTGAAGATATAATATCATCTTCAGTTATCTAAAAGATGACCACTAGTCCATATGCTGAAAAAGAATAAGTAAATCCAGCAATTAAATTAAACTACCCAAGAGGTTGATCTCTTGACTGAGTTAAGTAACTCAAATACTTTACCCAACAGAAACTACAACGCTGCATACTTGCAGTCTTGCACATAGTATCACCACACATGCACTCCTTATGCAATGAAATAATTACATGTTTTTCTGCTAGATTCAGAAGCTACAGCAAGGAAGGATGTTGCATTTGCTCCAGCGTGTGCATGCATGATTATGACAAGATGTTTGACATCCATATGAAAGGGGAATTATCACCGATAGTCAATCCTGCTGGTGATCCAAAAGGCCTCGTGTTTTAACAGTTCAATTTTTGCTGTCGTAATCAAAAGTCCAAGCCTCTTTTGCCACCACTACCACAAAGCCCCAGCCAACTTACAAGAAATGTAAAAATTCATCGTCTACAAGACTACAGCCCACTAAAACAAAGGGGGAGATAAGAGGTTGCAAATTTATTCTTCTGCACACACACTTGAGAGATAAACCCAGGCTATCTGCGGTGATTTCTAAACCATAGTAACCACAAAAGTAGAAGCTAAACAAGCTGAATTTCTAGGAACGGATGATTCTACCACAGATGAGCCTACCATCCGGATCAAACATCAATCAACCAAAACAGCCTCGATTCCAAGGATCCCTTCCGATTAACATGCAAGATCAATTTTAATCCATCAAGCATGGATTAGAGCAACAGTAAGCAATCCACAGAAAGGGAAACGTATTCGTCTCTCGTCACCTGGCAACGCGCGACGATGTCGAAGCGAGGGGCGAGCACGTCGACGAGCTTCCCCTTCCCCTCGTCGCCCCACTGCGACCCCAGCACCCCGGAGACCTGGCTCAGCGCCGACACCCTGTCCGCCGCAGGGTCCGCCCCAACAGCCGCCGCGGACACCGCGGCAGCAGCAGGAGGCCGCCTCCTTGGCAGTCGCACCGATGGCGCCGCAGGCGCAGCCGCGGAGAAGGATTTCCCCGACCCCGCTGCGGCGGCGGCGGCGGCGGCGGCGGCGGCGGCGTGGTTGACAGTGGAGAGCGACATGGCTCGAGGGTTTTAGGTGCTCAGAGACAGTGGGGGCGCTGTTTGCTTAAGTACACAGATTACACGTGTTGGAAAGGAAAAAATGCGCCAACGACAGTACGAATACGTATTTCGTGCGGACGCCAACGAAATTGAGAAGAGAACACAAACCCAATCCAGAGGAGGGAGAAGCGCCGCCTTCGCCGCCGCCGCCGCCGCCGCTCAGGCGAGAGGTTGCCGGAACCGCCGCCACCGATGCTGCGCGTGGTCTCCACCCTCCCCGCGCTCCGCCCGCTCCTCGCCGGGAGCACGCTCCTCCTGAACCCTAGACCTCTGCTCCGCTCCCGCCTGCCGGGGCGGCCGTTTCGCGCCGTCTCGTCCTCCGCGGCATCCCCGTCGAGCTCCAGCTCCGGCGCCAGGGACTTCGGGGGTGGGGATTTCGGGGATGAGCGCCTTCTGCGGTGCGTGGCTGCGGGGAGAGCGCCGCTGCGGGTGGCGGTGCTGGTGAGCGGCGGGGTGGACAGCAGCGTCGCGCTCCGCCTCCTCCACGCCGCCGGCCACCGCTGCACCGCTTTCTACCTCAAAATCTGGTTCCAGGTACATACACGTTGCTCATTGTGTTCTCTGCTACCACCTCTGATCTGAATGATCGATTGCGTAGCTGAGTGCTCTATCTGTAGGAAGATTTCAGGAACTTTTGGTCTGAGTGCCCGTGGGACGACGATTTGAAGTACGCGCAAGCTGTGTGTGACAAGGTATCATCGCTCAAATGTTAGCTGAAGCATGGAGTTCCGTTAATTGCTGATGGGCATCATATATTTATAAACTAGTTTTCTCGACATGAACTCAGTGTTCCAATGGTTGGTTCTGTAGATTGATGTACCGTTGGAGGTAGTCCATCTATCTGATGAGTATTGGAACCATGTGGTAAGCCTCGTTGGAGTATTTCGTCACCTTGTACAATGTAGTGGTCGCATTAATCATTCTAAGAAAAATCTGTGAATGTTTTCTAGGTATCTCACATAATTAACGAGTATCGCAGCGGCCGTACTCCAAACCCTGATGTTCTTTGCAACACAAGAATAAAGTTTGGTACGAACACTGTACTGTGATAGGTCGTACGTTTCCACTATGCAAATCTGGCTGTAAATTGAAGTATGTTTTTAACTTTTGTCTTGTTGGTTATTCTTTTGTTGCAGGAGCTTTCTTAGAGGCTATTGAAAAATTGGGATTTGATTACATAGCATCTGGACATTATGCACATGTAGTTCATCCATCACCTGACGATGTTGAAGGGCCATCAGTCCTCCAACTTTCAAAAGACAAGGTATTTGTACTTCACACTAAATAGCTGGGTTTGGCTTTTATGCTGTCCTATGAGGAAATTATGGACAACAAAGAAACAAAACCAGATAGTTCGCTTAACAACATTGTTCATAAGAAATCGCCTTATTGACTCTCCTTGTTTTTTTCAGGTGAAGGATCAAACTTATTTCCTTTCACATCTATCTCAGACCCAGCTTAGAAGGCTTCTTTTTCCACTGGGATGCATAACAAAGGTTGGATGATTTATCAATAAAGGATATTTAGTTCTGGTTAGATGCTGCAAGTGGCATTCCTAATTGTACTAATAATTTTCAGGATGAAGTGCGCAGGCTGGCTGCTCAGATGGACTTGCCTAACCAAGATAGAAAGGATTCCCAGGGGATATGTTTTCTTGGCAAGGTAATTGCTTTACCATTGTTAATATAAAGTGTAGTCAATTCTATTTCCTTGAATCATCTCATTATGACTATGAAAACTCTCACTTTCTAGGTCAAATTTAGTGAGTTTGTTGAAAGACAGATAGGAGAGATGGAAGGGGTATTGTTGGAAGCTGAAACTGGAGACTACCTAGGAACACACCGTGGATTTTGGTTTTATACAATTGGTCAGCGACAAGGATTGCGCCTTCCTGGTGGACCCTGGTAAGGACTATCACTTTGGAGATACTAATCTCTGTCATTAACTAAGTTAAATATATTGATTTACCACAATATCCAATGGATACTATTGTTTTGCTCTATATTTGCATTTGAAAGAATTGCTTTCCTTATGTGGCACACATCTATTCATATAATGTCCATCAAATTGCATCTATTTATCTTTTTCAGGTATGTGGTTGAGAAAGATGTTCAAAACAATGTGGTTTTTGTCTCAAGGAATTACTACTCGCTGGATAAGAGAAGGCGGACATTTCGTGTTGGATCGCTGAACTGGTTTAGCAATTCTGGACCCACAAACAATGAGCAACTTAAATGCAAGGTACCAGATCTATGCACTAGCCTCTGTGGTACTGTAGCATATGGTTGATACCCAGCCTTTTCTTTCCAGTTATTTTTTGAACTTATTGGCTCTCAACAGTCAACACCAGCAGTTATTGTGGTGCTTTTGAAAGATGGGAATCCGATGTGCTAATCTGAGGCCGATCATCCTTTTAAGCTATCAATCATATTGCATGCCTTTTCTTGGATTTAGCATTCAGGAGTCAGATAGAGGGGTGTACTTGTGGGAAAAGAATTCTATGGCACCAAGTGCTACAAAACATCTATAGCGCCTCTTATCAGATGAAAACATGTGTCAGATACAAATCTCAAAGTATCGTCTTCCTCTCTCCTTCTTTGTCCTTCTCCTTAAGCATTAAACTCAGTATTATTAATGCTGCACCTGGGATGCATGGTCGGCCATGGTCTGTCCATGTTAGAGCAGATCAATAGACAACTGTAGATCATGCACCTCACATCAACACCCCCAATTTAAATAGCAGCACGGTGAGACCAAGAGTGACAACGCCTGTCATCAACAAGGGCAGTAGTATGGTAATGGCGAATCAAGGTTGCCAGAGAGATTAATGACAAAGATCGTGGGAGCGACGACGGGCCACAGGCAGTCTCGTCAACGTACCCTATAGGTTGCATTTTGTTGGTGAATGTCTTGAAGTATAAGAAAGATTTGTCTATTGATTTTGTTCCAGGGTGATGCCACGAAGATAGTTGATCTAGATGATCCAGGGGCCTTAGATCTTGATTTTAGAGTTGATACATCTGTGAGAAGAGATAGAATGGACGATACTGATGCTGCTCGTAGATCTGTTTTCGACACGTGTTTCTACAGGGGTGCCACAGATGTTTTTATAGAACCTTGTGCCATAGAATTTTTTTTCCCCATACTGGTGTGTCCCAGGACTTTTTTTTTTCTACAAGCAGTTCCTATGTTACTCTTTTTTTAATCAAATATGACCAAATTGTATCCTAGTTGCATTGGTTAGGATAGCATGCCCATGCTGGCAACTTTATCTTGAACTATTTGGTGCTGGGGTAGATGAGTGGCTTATAAATCCTGTTGATTTCTCCTTTTAGCTAAGCCATCCCGAAACAGATTAACTCTACAGTAATCCTTAAACCTCTGCAGCTTCAATCCAATGTCAAAGATTCAACAAGCTTATGACTTCCTCTGTTTCATATTACCTGTCGTTCTAGCATTCAAAATGTGTATCAAAATACTCGTCGTTCTCATGTTCCAAAGCACTTTTAGAGGTGATCTTCCCTCCCTACCTTTCATCAATGTAGTCATACACTAATGCAGTAACAACTCTTATTGGCTCATATGCTTTGGAAAAATAATTGGGATGTATTTAATGAGGGTAACCATGTAAACTTCCACATCTTCTTGGTTTGTGTGAGATTTGTTAGAACGACAAGTAATTTGGAACGGAGGGAGTATCTAATATGTTTGTATATATTTTCCTTGACATTTTTTAATCAGTTGTGGCTTTGCACCGTGCATTCATTAAGACCAGTCATATGCACCTACTCCTATATCAAATTATCAATTACTTTATGCACATGCTAATATGGTTCATTGCATTATCAGGTACGTCATAGTCCTGAATTTCATGATTGCACCGTGACACAAGAGCAAACATCAGAAAATGGAGTTATTTTGGTGGTGCGTCTGTCTGAAGATGATCAGGGTTTAGCAGCTGGTCAATTTGCGGCCTTCTACCGTGACAATTTATGCCTTGGGTCAGGCATAATTCTGGATTCTTGGGACGAAATGAATTTTCCGGTCTGTGCAAGGGCTTTAGAAATTGCTAGAATGGAGGATAAGTCCAGACTGGGGAAGCCAGTAAAGATTATGAACTTAGAACATATCGTGAAATCAGAAAAGGAGGCTATTGAAGTGGCATGATAGGCACAATCCCTGCAGCCTTCTCTTGAGTCTTGACTACTCCGTACATTCGTGGTTCTGCAAAGTTCACGTTAACCCTGCAAAAGCATGAATCGTGTTGCCCCAGGAACTCCAGGTGGTTCGGAGGTATGATTGGCGAGCTTGCATTTCTGAAGAAGGTTCTCTGGATAAAAGAGGCGGATGAACATCACTATCCATGCAAGAATTGACCTGGCATAAATTTTCGGCAGTAAGCTGCCGATCTGGCAGGAAATCACACGAAGGGTCTCGGAATTCCACTGCTGAGCCAAAGCGTCTAGAACTCTAGATCCGATCGTCAGTTAAGCTTTACAGTGTCCTGTAATAGCAGTGTATCAGGAGATGCTCCTTTCGTGCTACTAGTACCGGTTTCATTTATGTTGTACAAATGTTAAGGTTATTTTAGGCGAACATCGAATGGTAGAATTTCTACCATTCTGATCATATGTTTATCACTTTCTCGTCTCGGTTCGGTTGGTTCTGTACCAAATCGAGATGGTTTTTCACGAAGTTTGTTGGACGATTGATATTGTTCACGAGCCATCGGTGCGACTTGCGACACGATATCTGTCGCTACCGAAAATGAAAAGTACAGGTCGCCTGTTCAGGTTGGCCTCAATCATGCTCCCTCAGGTCTTAATAATTAGTAAGCTCACTTAAGAACCTTCTTACGGATTTCGTCTTCGGATGTACTTTTCGCGCGAAGATGGTACAATGTTCTGGAGAGTTCCGAGCGATTGGCCGTGCAGCATCTGATTCACTGATTGGCATCACAACCATTTTGGATTTCGCCGTTTCTGCTTCTGCCACAATAGTGCATGCAGAGCCTCATCACCTGAATTCCAGTAAGAGTCAACGGTGCCAATGAGGCCATGGTGTCTGTAGTAGCGAGGTTTATTCGCTTAGATTTTTAAGTCAGTTTATTAGCTTATACGATTTATAAGCCGGTGAATTAAGTGTCCTAGGTTTAATGGTGGAGTCATACATCTACCTCACATAAACCAAAAAAGCTTCTTTAACCTAACTTTTGGCTCAATAGTGTTAAAGTGGCTTATGACTTTAAAAAACCAAACGAAAAGGCTGTTTCTTTATTTAGGTTTAGACTTTTTGACTTATAAGTTGGCTTATAAGCCTAAACAAAGAGGGCTATATATTCTCAACACGCCGGGCATCTGGCGGCTGTTGAGATTTGAGATCGAATAGCATAATGATTAGTTGACGAGTCCATTCTAGAAGCTTACATGTTTCACTTTCATCCTACTCCCTCCGTTTCAAAATGTTTGACACCGTTGACTTTTTAGTACATGTTTCACCATTCGTCTTATTCAAAAATTTTAAGTAATTATTTATTCTTTTCATATCATTTGATTCATTGTTAAATATACTTTCATGTACACATATAGTTTTACATATTTCACAAATTTTTTTAATAAGACGAACGGTCAAACATATGCTAAAAAAGTCAACGGTGTCAAATATTTTAAAATGGAGAGAGTATATTTTTAGGTGCATAGAAACAAACTAGTTGATGCCACTAGTACAAAGTATTTTACATGTAAAATACCAAGCAAATCGGAAGTTCTCGCCTCTTGCTTATCCGGACGCAGTAAAAAATACCTAGAGTCTATTCATCCAAAGGCCAAATCAATCTTTGTGACGCCATTTGGGCTTATCATTGAACGGGCACATTGGCACGCCCGGAGTAGGCAGGGAAAGACGAGAAAACAATGGAGCCTCTCAGTCTCTCTGACACTGCCGCTGAAACGTGCGCAGCGGCCAGCGATGTTAAATGGCTACAGAAAATTGCTGTTGAAATCGCCGGCTCAGCGCGCGTGTCGGCGAAAAGTCTCCGTCGTTTGCATTAGAGAATACTCCTAATGCCGTGATTGATCCGTCAGGAGGGCTGTTTGGTTCTTGCTTTTTCTTTCATCTGCCCACTGCTTCCTAGGAGTTGTTATTTGGGGGGAAAATTTCAGGAGTTCTTGACATTTCCTCTTTAGATTGCACATACAGAAATGGAGCGGTTGGATCAAATTATCAGACCAAAGAGTCAAATGCTTCTATTCATCTCAGTTCTCAACTACAGCTTCTGATCAAGAACGCAAACTTTCCCAATTATACACAGCACATCCCCACCCACACATACACAAACACACTAATTCTCTCACAAAATCTCGATCCCCTCTGAACAGATTACTAAGCTTGATTATTCCCTTCTCTACATGCTACATCCAATCCCCAACCCAAAAAAAAAGGAAAAGAAACTAGGCAAAAACTACAAGTGAAGGGGCAAATTGAGGAGGAAACAAGATGCAAGAGAGATTCCCAATCGCACAAGCTGATGACCTGCGGGCCGCGGGCGATTGTAGCCGACATACATGTATCCGATCAATAGGAAGAAGAGAGGTGTCACCGTGGTTGGTTGAGTTGACCGGGCGTCTAGCGGAGGGCGCGGGCGAGGCCGGAGAGGATGCGGGAGAGGCCGAGGCGGAAGCGGAAGATGGCGCCCTGGGAGTACGGCGCGCAGTCGCGGAAGACGGCCTCGATCGCCTCGACGAAGAGGCTGAGGCTCCGCACCGGCGGCACGTACAGCGTCAGCGGCGCCGCCGAGAAGGCCAGCGCCATCAGCAGCTGCAGCATCTCCACACCTCCAAGACCAAAATCAGCACCAGCTTAGCTCCTTCCGCACGACAAGATCCAGGGCGGCAGCCGGCCGGAGACACGGTGTGTCTAGCCAGATGGAGGAGTGGACGCCGCGCACGGTGCTTTGCCTAGTAGTAGCCGTGGTGATGGTGGTGGACTTGGTGGCGTGGTGGTGGGTTTTTTTTTCTTTTTTTGGTCTCGCGCGACGCGCAGTGCGGTGGTGCGTGTGGTTGGACTGGTTGGTTTTCGCCTGTGCGCGTCGGGGGCGGAAACGCGATACGGTGGCGAGAGCGAGGTGAGCGGCCGTGCGGCGCGTCGCGTATCGTTTTCGGCGAGCCCGGGTGGTGTTTGATGGGCTCCAGGCTTTATAACGTCGTGGTGTGTCCAAGTGGAGATAAGACCGGGGACAGGATAGGAGGCGGCAGCGTTTTCTGGAGGGAGCGACTGCGAGTTCGTACGTGATTCGTGATAGATACTAGTAGCTCAGTGGTTGACGTTACACGATCGGGCTCGGCACGGCGGCGGGGAATTACTAATCCGGTGTGCCGGGAGCCCGGGATATGTAAGTAATGTATGTCGTCGGCGTAGACCGCGTCCCGCTTCTCAAGGGAAAACAAGTGCAAGTTACGCGACGAAGTCGCTTAATTACAGTCTAAGACTGTTTGCAAGAGCAAGTTTCCAACACTCTCCCCTTATTTTCATTGCGCACGTTTTTCAAACAGCTAAACGGTGCGTTTTTTACAGAAAAAATTTTATACGAAATTTATGGAGGAGTGATCCTCTCTAGCGGGAGATCGTGGGATCCCCCTTTCATGAGTTCGGCCAGGGGCGGTGGGTGAGATCCGAGGTTTTTGAGACAAAAGAGACACAGGAGATTTATACAGGTTTGGGCCGCTAGAAAGCGTAATACTCTACTCCTGTGCTTGGTTGATTCAGTGTGAAACCCAGGTGCTTGAGGTTGTGAGACCTAAGCATGAGTTTTCTCCGGAGTTTCCTCCTCTCTCGTGGAGTTTTCTAGAGTTTAGGTCTACGGACCGTCCTCTTCTCCTTTCTCTAGTTTTTTCTCCCCCTTCCTCCCTAAGTAGGCCTGGACCTCCTTTTATAGCTCAAGGGGTTACCACATGGGCCCAACAACCTAACTTAGTGGAGAAGTATTACAATCTTTACATTAAATGCATGTCTTGTTGCTTGTCTTGGAAGTCTCTCGCACGCCTTGCTGTGACGTGGGGTCCACCGGGTCTTGTCCGGCTGACAGAAGGGACATGCCCGTCATTCGGCATTTAATGAGTGGAGACTTTTGGGTCCTCGCTTGCGCCGGGAAACGGGAGCTCTACCCTGACCGGGTTAGGCATGCCGTCTCCGGCTATGATGAGAGGCTAAGACCTCTCATCATCATGACTGATGGGACAGGGCAGGACGCACGCCGCCTGACACGCGCGGTAGTGCGCCTGGCACCCCGGGTCCCATCGGTCAATCGGCCGGTCACAGACCGGTTGAGTGCACTGCACGCCGCCTTAAATGCGGCGTGGCGCAACCGCTCAGATTGTCATAAATGCGGGTAGGTGGGCGCTTGGAGGCGGCCACCTAACCCATCGCATGTGGTGACCCGCGAGGGGGGTCGGGGGAGCCCGACCCCTAAGTGAGGAGGGGCAGCCGCCGCTCTGCCTCGGGCCCGATCCCCCCTCGGGGGAGGGCCACGCGGCACCTGGGACAGCCTCCTCCCTCTAGTTTCGGTCGGGACGGGCCCGACCTCCAAGCGAGGAGGGGGCAACCACCACTCTACCCCGGGCCCGACCCCCCTTCGGGGGAGTACCGCGCGGGTCTGGGGGCAACCTCCTACCTCCAAACTTGGTTCCCCTAATTTGAGAGGGAGCAGCCGCTGCTCCACCCGAGCGCCTCTCCCCTTAGGGGGCGCCGCTTGGGTTTGGGGGCAGCCTACTCCCTCTAAACTTGATATCCCCGGGCCCATATCACCGACAAAATTGTTTTAAAAAAATCATATTCATCTATTTTTAAAAAAACTAATATTTAATTAATCACGTGCTAATGGACTACTCTATTTTTGTACGCAGCAATTTTTCATCCTTCTAGCGAACACAGCCTAAGAACGCGAAGAAAACGATTAGGCGCATCACCACTTCACCAGCGACCGGTATTTCGTCAGTTGCCCTTCCATCTCTAGTTTCTATGGGCGATGTGTTTGATGCGACTCACCGTTTGTTTTCTTACCTTACATAAGAACGATTTCGGATTTTTCTAGTGCGCGAGAGCCTCGTGCCCTCGTGAGAGCGGAAGAGGGGAATCAATCATGTGGTTCATGTACCGGCCGGAGCTTAGACCTCCCTTTTCGTTCCTACGGAGACACGTAACGACGAGCGGTTGGTTTCCGTCTCTCTGCAAAAGGCGTTCCGATTTGGCGCAATCTGAGAATGCGAGGAAAAAGCAGGTACGGTGTAGATTAGTCGCTGCATGCTGGTACCTGAAAGTTGAGCTTCTTGTTTCTCTGTAGCATTGATCTCGATAGACGACGATACGATGGTTGGTTGACGCGCACACGCACATCACCACCAAACAGTTTTTTCCTCCTGGCCTACTCGACCGACGTCGCACACAATCGCCGAGCCCTGATCCGAAGCTTCTGGACGTCTCGCGTCGCGCGCTGCCAGTTCCCCGTTATCCCGGTTTGGGCTGCCCGCGGAAACGAGATCGCAAACCGGTGGGTGCCGGTCTTTTGCCGTGCCGTGCGGCGCGGAGCGTACCGTAAGTAGGGGTAAAAATGGTACGGAAATTTCCGAGAATTCCGGCTTCCGTTTCTGGTTTGCACCGACCATTTCAGTCGGTATCGGTAATTGTCGGTATCGGAAATGGAAACGGTAATCTCTTTCGGAAATGGTAGCGAAAATGATATGGGGTTTTTTCCGACCGTTTGGTCGGTAACCGTTTTTTATCGGTAATTTCCGTCAGATTTCCGACAAAATTTCGAAGAAGGAAGCCGGCTGGGCCTGGCTAGCAGGAGCAGGAGCAGCCCATTAGACATTAAGAGACTAAAGCAGTCGATGTCGCCGACGCCGACCGCAACCTCCTTCGCCCCGACAACCTCCATCGCAGCCGGCCCCCTTTCCCTTCCCCATCCTCCACCGCCGGGCTCCGTGCCGCCAAGCCAAGCGCCACCACGCCAAGCGCCGAGCACCGCCGTGCCGAGCGCCGCCGCACCGGGGCCTCCTCTTCCCCACTGGTGCCGCCCCTTTCTCCTCTCTCCTTCCCCCACCACCACCCTGTGCCAAGCCACCATCTCCGGCGCCTCTCTCCTCTCGGGCGCGCGTGAAGGAGCCGAAGGCAGAGAAGAGAACGAGAGAGAAAACAGAGAAGAAATCGAGAGAGCAGGAAAAGGAACCGAGAGAAGGGAAGGATAAGAGAGAGAAAGAAAGACAGTGGGACCCACCGGCGGGCCCCACCAACCTGACTCCACTCAGTGACCCCCTTGACCTGGAAACTACCAAAAAGTCTAGTTTAGCATGAAACTTAATTACAATGGTAGTTATACAGTGTCAACATAAAAGTTCTTATGCAATGTGCCACTGTAGTATGTATAGTATGTAGGACGACGATGTAGCTATGTCAATTGATGATGAAATGATGAATGATGTTTGACAAGGAGCTGATCAACTGAAGCCATGCCAGCTTGTGAGCTTGGTGTTCTCGAAGACTTCAAATCTATATCCTAAAAAACAGTCGGACAATATTAGTAATGATGTAATCCTATCATGTAAGCCACACTGTATGCTTTAGCCACATTGATGTTGAAGTATCATTGAACCTTATTTATATTGTTTATCGAACTTATAGTCAACTTATTAATCATCATATAACGGTGTTATGTGGCAGCGTGATGATGCAAGGATGAAATTATAAGGTCGTCTTCATACATAGTTAAATGTGGATTGATACCACAGTTCGCTGCTTCCGACATGAATTTTCAACTTCCGACCGATATCGGTAGATTCCTGTTCCGACGGTTCCGTTTCTGATATACCGACATTACCGATATTATTACCATTTCCGAGTATACCGTTCCGATTCTATTTTCAAGAAAATAAAATAAAAATAGAAATAGTAGACGGTTTTTTCCGACCGTTTCCGACCGTTTTCATCCCTAACAAGTAAGGATGGCGCGGTCACGCGAGGCGCTTGACGACTCACCGCTCACGGGTGAGCTGCTTCTGCCCATCAGCCTGCCGCAGCCAGGGAAGCCCGCCAGGCCGCCATGTGTGCACTGCGGTGGCAGCCGTCAGTGGAGGCCGTTTGGTGGTGTCGAGCCGCCTCGCGATGGCCCGCGGAGCACGGGTACTCAGGTAGGCCAGCCGTTTGGTCGCGTAGTGATGGGCCGCATTGCGCCGGCCGGCGGCCATGCTGCTGGACGTTTGACCAACGAAACGAAGCGGGCTACCGGCCTATATAGTGGAGGAAGAACGGGCAATATGGGCCGTATAGGGAGGTCCAGGGGTGAAACAAAAAAGAACTTTCTATGATTTGCTGCATTTTTCTCTAACATCTGAGACTTTTTTTTTTTTTGTTAACAAGCTAACAACAAGCCGAGCCAAGGTGAAACCAACCTTTGCTCAAAATTAAATAAGTTTATCGTGAAAGAACTAGATCGATGGAAGCAATTTTGAAGGTGCCACCCCCCTCCCGCTGACGTCGAGTGCTTGCTTACTGAATGACCACTAAATTCAGAAGCCAGGAAACATAACGGGGTGCTAGTTTTGTCCTTGTCACAAGTCTAGCATGATCAGATTACTGCTACCAGCTGCAGCTGCACCGTCTCCAAAGTCCAAACTAAGGAGGCAGAGGAATAACAGACACGGATGTCAAGCACCCTAGTTACAGTTGCACAAAACCCACCCATACCCATCAGTTTACACACAGGTTCAGTCAGATTTTTTTTTGCTGGGCACCACACATAAGCCAAGGATGATTTGCCATGACAGCAACGGCGAGGATCTCAAGCGCCCTCTTTCGCACGACGATGATGGAGATCACTGGACGACAAGCTGTGCTCGTGCTTTGAGAACACAACGCCGTTTGCAGAGACGAGCCTTGGGGTGCCACCATCTGAAGCTTCAGGCTGTTGCTTTGTGTTGAGGAATCTCCCCCCTGTTCCCCGAGCTCTCTTCATCGCGTGTTGATGCCGGGATTCATGGAGGTACGGCTGAACACAAATATAAACGTTATGCCGCTTTTAGTGAAACCGTGAGCTAGAATTCATGAAGGGAAAGTGAAAGGAAGAGAAGAAATTTTCCGCACATTCTGAGCAAAAAGGGCCAATGGCTAGTCTCTCAAGAATTTCTCCTAATAAAACTTCAGTCAGAAAGAGCGACGAAATACCTTGCGGTTTTTCACCAGCTTGTTTTCAGCCTCTAACTTTGCGCGGAGCTGTCTCCTTCGGAGAATCGCATGGTATTGCTTTGCATTTACATAAATAGGCTCTTCGGTGGCTGGTTCTATTGGTAGCGGGACTCGGGAGGATGACATCACGCCCACAATCTGGGGATGCATCTGTTTGAATTATTGACATTAGATGAGTTAGAGTTTGTGATATTGAATAGAAACATATTGGGCCGAGCATATGCAAGAAAATTAAACTATTCTCATCAGGAGGATGGTAATGAGAAAAGATCAATAATAACATGCTGCCTTTGCACAGTAAAAAAATGATTGGAGTTTTGCTTAGTTTGGTCAAAACAATCAGAGATTATCCCATCAAAACGAAATCCCATTCTTAACAACCCATGAATATACACAAGAACACAAGAACATTAGGATGGAAGTTTGGAACCAAAAAGGTAAATGAGAATGAGATAAAACGAAATCCCATTCTTAATTTGATTAGAATTTTGCCGAGTTTGGCTGAATTCCATTTATAACTGCCAGATCAGGAAAGTAAATGGAATTAATGAAGGAAACCTTGGATAGCACAAAGGTCACTTACAATAGCATGCGTGCCATAAGTCGCTACAGCACCACCATAGAACGAATCAGCATATGGATATGATATGCCCTGAAAAGGTAAAGCATCTTTCTTGACTCACAGACTTGTCAATCAAGAAATTCAAGTTACCAAGATTTATGACACGTAAAGACACTTACAAAGGGTTGGCTACGGTCAGGTTCCGAATGTGCATACACAGTTTCTGATTTGCCCAGAGATAAAGCTGACATCATCTTACCTTCATCACTCTTCGTGTAACCATCAAGATTACCTAGCATTAGTACAAGAAAAGAAATGTCACATAACTTCAGTAGTGTAGATGCAAACAAACTTTGCATCCATCAATATTCCTTTTACCCCGGAGGTGCTGTATTGCAATATTATTTACTGATACAAAAAATGCATATGGTGTGTCTAGTCCAAACCAGATTGATCATTCTGCTCATTGAGGCTTCCTTCGCTCATTCCAGACACTTCACGAGGAGATCCACTAGTTGATTGGGTAGCTGATGACTCGTAGTCAGGCATTTTATGACCAAACTGAATCATTACTGTGCCATTTTCTGCAAGAATAATGCAGTAGCTGTTTTAAATTTAGTTGCATGAAAGCTGAAGATGCAAGAAAATAGACGTCTAGTTAGGAGAGCGGTATTTGCAATATTAGGCCCTATTTAGAATGTAAGAATTTTACAAGCAGTACAGATCATACAAAAATTGGAAATTCACGTGTTCCAAATGGTGCCTTAGAATTGAACAATATTATGCATGTTTTCTCTTTTCCTAATGCCTCTTCTCATGGGCTTTCTCATCTCTTGCTTTTCAGTTCTACTGTCTGAGTTTATTAAGGAGAAGATCAGTCAATCACAAGGACAAATGAAATATTAATGAATAATATTATTTTTCCATATTCTGTTACTGAAAAGAACTTGTATATCTATCAATTGTGTAGACAGATTCACTCAAAACTGATCAATCTAGACATGTTGAATGTTGCCCTGATCCATGTATTTGCCAGAACATGACTAAAAATGTTCACAGAGCTGTTATAAATAAACTTTTTAACTCCTTTCAAAAACTCCGATCGTTCATGTCAGATGTAAAAGCAACTATCAAACTATGTGATGAGACAAATCCTTTCAATAATTCACTTCAGCACTAGCCAGTTCCAAATCGCTGTGACACAAAGCCAGCGGTTCTCCCCACTCCCAATATTCATACTACTCAATACTACTCATGTGGAAAATTAAATTTATTTGTAAAGAAAGCAATATTAATTCAGAAGCTCACAACTAACCCCTAAAATAAATTCACAGTTGACATGCCATCTGGATCCTACTACCTCTCCACCAAGCGAATTTGTGTGCAAACAAGTAATTAATACAGAAAAGGTTTAAACTAATTAAGTTCTACTCGGATCCAATATTCCAATCATCCAATACCGTTCCAATCATCCAATTCCCCTCACTTGCCCCCTTGTCACGGACCTAAACAAACCGAACTAACAAAAGTGATGAATTCATAGGAACTAAGCAGCCCACCCAACCATGGTCAATTAGAAACAGATAGTTGAACTATCAAACTGAACAACAGAACAAGTTACAAGCATCGTCTTATGGTCTTAGGTTGCTACCACGGAGAGTCAGAGACAACGCAGTTGCAACCACCCTCACCTCCATCCAAGAATGCATCTACAAATCACGGCGCCTCATCAACTAAAAACCAAGCCAACAACGAAGAAACCGGCCAGATCCACCAAGAAATCAAAACCACCACAAACCCAGTCGGGTCCAAGATACGGTCAGCAATGGCAAGAATCGGCTTGCGTTGGAACAGAGTCCACAAAGTGGAGGAGAAAGAAACAAGCCACAGATTACAAGTCTACGGAGAAGCGAGTCAGAGAAGCGGATGAGGAGGAGGAGGAGAGAGGGGATACCTGTGAGATGAGGAGGGAGCATGTCCCCTCTCCGGCAAACCTCCTCCCTTGCTGCCTCCTCACTTCTCACCTTGCTTCTCTCCTCTGCAAGTGCAAAGCCCCTCTCCTCTCTCTCCACTGCCTGGTATTCTGTTGGCTTTATCTAACACACCCTCTCTCCGTCTACTGCTCACCAACTAGACTAAAGTACTAAATAAAGCAGATAATTAGTAATCACTCCGTTCTAAAATATAAGTATTTTTAATCCTAACACGATCTACGAGATACTATTTTAACTAACAATATCTATAAAAATAAGATGTTTTAAATAAAAAGAGTTGCATATTATGATAGTTTGTTTAATGATAAATCTAGTAACATCAATTTTACATGATTGATCTTCTTTATTTTTTTGATATTATTGGTCAAATATAAAAATGTTTGATCTGTCACTATACTAAAAATGTTTATATTTTGAAACGGAGGGAGTAACTCCCAAGAGGTCACCGGTGACAGGAAAAGTAGAAAAAAAAAAGAACATAAATATTGAACAGGGTGCAAATTTGCTAGTACTAGTATTAGTAGGACTGCAATTTACTGAATTTACAAAACGAGCTGCCAATACAAATTGTACTTCTTTAGCTATAAAAGAGCTGCAATTTGTTCTGCTTGATGTACTAAATTGCATTGTTATTTAACTTGATTGGTTGTGTACTCCAGAGTCAGTGAGGCAATTAACGACTTTAACGTGGCACTTCTGGAGTTACCGTTAAGATTAAGAAATGTTGTGAAGCTGAATGAAGGATGATTATAATCAGCTCAGATAAGAAAGTAAATGAAGAAGTACTACTCCTAGCTAACTCTATATTTTAGAGAGAGGACATTGCAAATTTGCACCCTCTGTCAAATATAGCAGTCATCGTGCGCCCATTTATTCCAAAATCACTATCCCGTATTCTCTAATTAAAAGTGGAAGGTGAACTAGGAGTACGAACTGCAGTGACGCCGATTTGACAAAAAACAAATGAAGTCGATTCGAAGACTTTAAGGCTTTTAAAATACATCCCCAAGAACACAAATGGCACAAGTTGAGTAGACTTGGATGCTCGCCTTTGCCATATTTTTACAGAGATCTTTTTCTCGCAAAACCCATCGTATCACGCACTGAAGATGAACTGGTCATCCTTGTCGTGATCCCGCGCTTTAATTTATGCTCGTGTTGCTTTCAGTTCACAGCCATCGCGGCGTGTCGCTTGCCGCGCGCGGGACGCCACTTGTGACGGACCCCGGTGACTCATCTCATCGCCTTGCTGAAAAAATAATAATAATAACTTTTTTTCGCTCGTTTTCATTCCGTGGTGGATGATCCATGCATCTCTCTTTACTTCCCCATTTATTCATTTTAGTATATATATATATATATTTTGTCTCTAGCGAAGGCGTTAGTTCTTCACATGACAAACGTTGATAAGAGTGTTTCTGAGCTTGTTTTCTGTAGTAATCTTTAATGATTTTGCGTCCTGGAGATAACAAAGCACACATCGCCTAGCAAAACTTTGAACAAGATTCCCCTAAAACATCTTTTGCAATAGACTGCATAAAAATAAACACTCGGAGAGCAACAGGTTTCTAGAACCTTCTTGTGCACCATTTAAGGGTTCATCATTTGTTCCTGAAGTAAAACAAGGGGTTATTCAGATTATAGCTAAAATAAATATTACTAAATTCTGGCAATACCAAAATTTTAGTAAATTAGCAATGTTATTAAGTTTTTGCGGGATTTTTTATATATTTACCAAAGCTTGGTAAAAAAACTAAATGTATGCACATCTTTAATATTTTTTTAAGAAAATAATATGGTTTAAAATAACATCAATCTGAACAATGCTCAAGGTAAGCTGATCTATCAATCCACTTGCAATGTACTGTGGCGTACACACGCTTACACAGTTTCTCACATCCTAGATACCCTGCTACTTGTAAGAAAGACCTACATAAGGAGTCAAGAGCACAAGCGATTGCGATAAGCACATCACTAATTATATACTGATTTAAGTCGTAATCGCGCATTACAATAAGTTAACTACGATCTCAAACCATGGTACACGTGATGCCACGACGATAGAGGGAAAAAAGCAAACTGGTTTGAACTTTCAAAAGCTAGTGCTCAGTTAGAATATTCTAGAAGGCAGACACCTTTGCCAGCTTCTTCAAGTGCTTTTGGGATTCTTATCCATTGTAACAACAAAGCCAAGGAGCATTACATTGTACTAGAGGATTAGGTATTTTATTGGTACATCTAAAAAAGTTATTTTTTATTGGTACGACAAAATATCATGTCGCCACCTTCAAACTGGACGGTGGACACCACTGCTGCCAAAGATTAATCTTATCCAAGTTCTCAACTGACAATCCCACCAATATACTACACTAAAATTTGTCCTGATGTCAAGTGAATAAATTAGCTGAAAAATGGTATGAAGAAAGCTAAATGCATAATGTAAGATGATGCAAATAGGATGAGAATATCTGGGGGAGGCAAGGGCCAAGGAGGAATCAGATTAAGCAGGAATCAAAGTCAAAGAAATGCAACTCCTTGCTTAGATTGAAAGCAGATCAAATAATCTTTAATACATTACACATGTGCTGGCCAACCGACATTAAAAAAACTCCAGTTGACAATAGGATGTATGTGATACCATAATGATACACTTGCATGGCAAAAGCCTGAGATGCTTAAAATGCTGGGGAAACGTGGGAACAGTCATCTTCTTATTGCAAGAAGAGCCTAGACATTATTAGCCTGATCGTGGAACGAAAACATTATATAGCTTTTTGTTTAATGTATCTATACCATTCAAGACTAGTATTATGGTCATCAGTTATGTGGTGCCTGCCAATTTTCATGAGATGAAGAAGAACAAAGGTGATAGATAGTACAAATACTAGTAGCATGGTAATCATGGGCTATGCCTGCATTTTTTTCATGAGATGAAGAACAAGGTGGTTGATAGAAGACCAAATGCTCAAAACCAGCACCAATAACGGTGCTAGGTGACAGAACCTGGGGACTATATGGAAGTTCTTTTCATTCTTTTGCTTCTCGTCCTTGTTGGCGCAACGGTGTTCACTCCTTGGTGTTCAGAGAAAAAAAGTTCTGAGATGAAGTTATATATCTAAGAGTACTCTTAGTTGGGAACATAGGGCCACTTTGTCCAACCTGCTCGATATTTTTGTAGTACATGTTTGGCATAAAGTATTCGCCCAGTTTTGCAAGTTTGTAAAGCTTTGTAGAGTACTTGACACCGTGTTTAGTTGTAAACTTTTTTTTCAAACTTCCAACTTTTCCATTACATCAAAACTTTCCTACACACATAAATTTTCAACTTTTTCGTCACATCGTTCCAATTTCAACCAAACTTCTAATTTTAGCGTGAACTAAACACACCCTGAGATTAGTTCCAATGAGTTGAATTCCCTCACGTTATGTAGATCCCTGCGTCTTCGTCTTCAGAACAGATTCAATTGCATTTGCCTTGTCTCTGCTTTGTAGTTTTCAGAAACACACATCCCTTCAACACGGTCTTATCAGACTCGATTTTCAATTGTTCTTTTTCTGAATATTCATGAACTATCTTCTGGATAGGTTTAGTCATTTCAACTCCTCCCACACCTATGATTGGCAATGAAACTGAAACTTCCCTTGCAAATCATCCCTCCCTTTTACCACCTTGACTATATGGCAAGTATTTTATGGATGTTCCAAAACTTATTCATCAAACGGTGATCTATTGAGACTTCATCGGTTAATTTCCTCAGTCAACAAATAGGGCTATTTAAGTATATACACTCAGATCAACAAAAACTTTTACTAGTTACCTAGAGATAGAGCGTAGCTTCAAGTTGTTCTATTTAATTCTAATGTCAACCTCGTGTGCAAAATAGATTTACTGAATCAAGTGAAACAAAGAGCAGATAAAGCCAGGAAGGCAGCAAGAGGAGACATGGAAGCAACACCGGAACAGTATAGTGTTTCTGTGCCTTTAGTCCAAGTCCCACTCTTGTTGATTGTGCAGTATGTCATCTATAATTAAGATGGTACATGACATTCCTGGTATGGACACTTGATTACTGATGCTTTTAATCGACTATCGAACAATTGGAAGGACATGTTTGAAAGAAGAGACATATCACGGCAGGAAACCGTCGAATGTAGAGGGGTGAAAATACGTCATATATAGTGAAATTCAGACAGGTCCTTCTCACAAAGAAAAGGTAAAAGTTCAGAAAAGTCAGTGAGCGCGTGAACAATTTTATTCGATAATTGACTTCAGTGAGATTTTGTTCTTTTTAACGATTGTTCTAGGTCTATGACAAAATCGAATATGTACTCCAACCTATAACTTCGGCCTAAGTTCCATTGACATTGGAGGAATGTTGGAGAAGCAAGCACCATTTTGTCATGGGAGAACTAAAGCTATGATGTCAAGAGGCTAGGCAAATACCAATCGGGAATCAGGAATGGATACTGAACTTCAAAGCACGAACACAGCAAGCAAGATCTAAGGATTGACTGCGGAGCATGACGCGTCATGGAAACATGTTTTTTTTTTTTTACTGGAAAACAACATGTTGGGCTAAATTAAGTCGACTTCTTCATATAGAAGGACATCACTAAGATAGTAAGATCCAGATTCAATTCCCCAGTCTATATATAAGTTATAAGTTGTGTACATGCAAATATATTAATAAATCTGCATATTCCTTGCAAAAAACAAACAAGGATAAGTCCAGATGAATGCAAAGGAAATAAAATAGTTTCATAACACTACATATAACTTTTCCTGGTAACTCCTCTTCAAGTTGAAGCACTCGTAACAAAGGGACTTCACTGATAATTACCGTATGAACAGTTTGATAATCAGAGCAGGGTTACCTCCGGTCGCGATGGGCGCTCAACTGCTGCACGCGGCGGCGCGGCCGCAGGCCGCAGCTCACCCCTCCTCGCTGCGCCCACCCACCCACCCCACCCCCCCCCCCCCCGGTCAGTGCTGGATCCTGATCAAAATTCCAGCACGGGCCGCGCAACGCGAAGTCAACGAAACAGCCGTTCTGGCGTTCTTTCCTGGGCCTTGACCTCTCCTTCTGTTTCGGCCCAACTCTAGTAGACAGGCCACCGAAAAGGCCCATCAGCCCAGTTCACGAAGGAAAATCAGCCCAGTTCAATGCCGAATCGGTGGTCGCGACTCGTACGAGAAGCAAACGTCGTTCGTATCCTCGTCGTCGACGTCGTCTCCAATGTTCCTCTCCATATACTACTACTGTTACTACTCGCTCCTTTGTGTATGGCCGTACATGCTACTCAATATACGCGTCACGTGTACGTTTTCGCGGCTCCACGGTTTGAGGAAGGTCAAAAACCCAATCACATTTACTCGTACTCGTGTAGTCGCGTGCACGGAGCCGAGGTAGGAGACGAGCAGCCTTTCGATTGGAACAGGGTGGTATCAATTAAGTCCGGCCCTTTGGTCAGGGAAAGAGCTGGATTAGCGAGCAGCCTCTCGCAACTATCATCTCTTCATGACTTCATCCACATTTTTTTGTGCTCGTGCTTTTTTCATGAAATCGAACAGTAGAACGTATTGTGCGAAACTAGCATCTCTTCATGACTTCATCCACATTTTTTTGTGCTCGTGCTTTTTTCATGAAATCGAACAGTAGAACGTATTGTGCGATCATTAATTAGTAACCACTACTGTCCGTTCGATCTCCCGGTTAGATCTTCCCGTCCGTGGACGACGACGGCCGGTGTTCGTGTGCTAGCTGACGCAAACGGGGTCTCTCTCTCTCTAACCCTTGACTACGTACACAGACTGAATTTTCGAGCTGTAGTACCGTTTTCTTCAGATTCTGGCTGTTGCCTATTTGCCCCTGTTTCACTGCTGACCACTCACTTCTTCCAAAGCTCCAACTGGTGGCACCACACCTATAGGTAGCCAATTTTAGGAATCTTCGGCAACGGCTCAACGGCTTTACTACCTCCCATTGTCTTCGTTTTGGTCCATAGCATTGGACCGCACGCCAAATCAAATAATCTATGTGCTTTGGCGATTTGTTTTTCTGCGTACATTTTTCCAGCATTGTACCACCTCATGCTGCAATATTAAAAAAAGCAACACACGCAGATAGGCAATCTCCACTATGTATCAGTACAAACAGACTACCGGGCAATGGCTGATTTGTGCCTTAGCTTGACCATCAGGTGCAAATTACTCAGACCGATTGAGACTTGAGGCCGACTTGGGCATCAACGTCACTCAATTCAAGATCCAACGAAC
The DNA here is from genome assembly GCA_000338895.3 of Oryza meridionalis. Taxonomy (NCBI): domain Eukaryota; kingdom Viridiplantae; phylum Streptophyta; class Magnoliopsida; order Poales; family Poaceae; genus Oryza; species Oryza meridionalis. The sequence continues at coordinate 4,077,181 of CM002526.2, forward strand.
CACTTCATCCGTACTCGTAAAGAAAGTCGTTTTGGACAGCGACACGGTCTCTAAAACATAACTTTGACTTTTTATCTATAAAATATTTATTGAACAGTGATATATGTATACTTTTATGAAATATTTTTCAAGACAAATCTATTCATATAATTTTTACATTTTTAAACTCAACAATTTAAGAGTTATTCATGATTTATATTCCCAAGGTTTGATTTAAATATTGTTCTAAACGATTTTCTTTACGAGAATAAAGCGAGTATTCCGAGTCTGTCCTCAAAAATATACTTGGGCTCATACAGTAGTACTCCTAGATTTGAGTTGATCCAATGACGTAATCAACAATGATAGAATAGTAAACTCATCACCTACTATATCCAGCAAGCTATAGCCCACAATTTGATAAAGCCGTGATAAACTGCCATAGTAATCTTCAGGAGGATCACCAATTCGCCATGTGAGGCCTAGTTTACGGTCAGGAGACTCAGGATAGAACAGAGAGGCGAGCATGTGTCTCCATCTGGGCAACAGAAGTACTAGCCGATTATGGCTCCGTTTAGATCCCATCCTAAAATTTTTTATCTCATCACATCGAATATTTACACACTTATATAAAGTATTAAATATAGGCTAAAAAATAACTAATTATACATATTGCTACTAATTTACGAGACGAATCATTTAAACCTAATTGCTTCATAATTTGATAAGTGTTAATGATGGATTAATTAGGCTTACTAAATTTGTCTCCCGGTTTAATGATGGATTATGTAATTAGTTTTTTAATTAGTGTCCAAATACCTCATACGACACCTTATATAATACCTGATACGACACGCCAAAAATTTACACCCCAACTATAAACATCACCTATACATTGGAAACTGTACACGAACGCGAGCGTAGAGCGAGCCTAGCCTCGCGGCGCACCGGCCGCCTCAAGTTTCGTCTCGGCCTCCGGCCGGCCGTGCAGCGCGCGTGCAGGCGTCCCCTCGAGAATCCAACGGCCACGTTTGTCGCATCCCGCCCACTAGATTCGGCCCACCATAGCCCACCGATCCTCCCAACTCTACGGGCGCCCAACAACCCGCATCGTCGCCGCCTCGCCGGCCACACGTACGCCGCCGCGCACCCACGCGACTAAACAAAGCCGGCAGCGAAGGGGGTGGGCCCACCTGTCGGTGAATGTGATTCGGGGTGCGTGTAGTATCATGATGCATCAGGCATGGGGGACCTGTGTGCAAAAACCACGCGGGATTGGTAGTTGCATGCTTTTGGATGATCCTCGTTCCTTTCGAATTGACATGGAGTGCAACCACCACGTCCACTGTCCACACGTCTTACTTTTACTTACCTAGAAATTTCACTTCAAAATAAAAAGTTATATGTATGCATCGTATAATATTAGCAAGTGTTCTTGGTAAGTACAGTGGGAGATTGAAGCATTGACCATTGTTGATCTGGGCGTTTGGGTTTTTTTTTTGAGTTATGGGTCAGTGTTTTCGTAGAAAAATATTTACAAGTGCCATATATGTAATGAAGTGATTATCTTAATAAAATAAAAATGTTTATTAGCTAGTCGGCTAGACTTATAGAGAAAAAGCATAATGTGCACAATATAAATTAATTGTGCAGTATAGCTATTGGTGCCTGTGGATAAATATAGCCGTCACACTTTATGCGTGACACTCTTGATACTCTGGTTTGCCAAGGTTGTGTTCACCACAAGATGTTCCCAACCAGAACAGTATTCGCGGAAAACGGAGCTGTCTATTAGCGCGTGATTAATTAAGTTTTTACTATTTTTTTTTCTAAAAATGGATTAATTTGATTTTTTTAAGCAACTTTCGTATAGAAACTTTTTTAAAAAAACATACCATTTAGCAGTTTGAAAAGCATGCGCGTGGAAAACGAGGGGGAGAGGTTGGGAAAAGGAAGTGCCGAACACACCTAATATTATGATAACATGTATCCTTTCACAAGGGACACAACAATATGTATGGACCGATCATTCTAACATACTAACTTGTAAGATTTTCATGTTCGAATTGTTTGGTTGGGTTAGCTCAAATGCCTTACTAAATAAATTTTGTCCATATCATATTATCACGGGACACGCCTTTTAGATAAATAGATAAGGAAGACCCACAGATATATCATAAACAACTCACGAAAGCTTATCTATGTTGTTCTGTACCTGACAATCTTCTTAATTATTTCTTTCACACAAACAATAATAGACGTGCTTACCAAACATTTCACTCTTTCACCACAAGTATCATCATCATCATGGATGCTTATAAAGATCAATTATACTTATATCTCATCAATCCAATATTGTAACATCCGAGAGTGTACACGTAAGAACCATCAAAGTTTCAAGTAAAAAACTGACGAATGGATTGACTCTCTTAACTCTCTGTGTAAACCCAGGTAGAAATCATGATCTGGCCACGTAATGCACAGCACACAGAAAACCCATGGGCCCACACGTCGGCGACTCAGCTCGCCATTTATTGCGATTATTATCGTGGGCGCGCGCAAGGTGTCTCTGTGTGCGCAACACTCCGACTCGCGCCCATTATAAAAAGTGCGCCTCTGAAACGGTGGCCTGCTTTCCCGCGATCCAGCCAATGGGCGAGCACCCACCGTCTCACCGGTGATCCCCGGTCACCGTGCCCAACAGTGACCGATAAGACGAGCTCCCCGACAAGCACCACCACCGTCACGTGGCAGTGGCCGTCCGGACATCTCGCTCCAGGGCTCGGGATAAGGCACAGCTCGGCCACGCCACCAGCATTTCGTATAAATATTCGCTTACCCCCTCGGGATCCCGAGAAATCGCTCGCTCTTCGCAGCTTCTCACTTTCCCCGTTTCAGGAATCCCTAGCGTTGATCTCCCTTTTTCTTTTTATTTTTTTTTCTTGCGATCGCCGGAGTTGGTGCCGTCGGTGACCGGGGTTTTTTTGGTTGTTCGCCGGAGATGGTTCATCTGGTCGTGGCTTGAGTTGTTTGGATCTGGATTTGGTAGGTGAGTAGTAGTACTAAGGTGTTTGGAAGGCAAGGGTGGAAGGATGAGCTTTGGTGTTGTGGATATGGATGAGGAGGGCGGGGCGGCGGCGGCGGCCGATGAGATCCGGCGGCTGCCGGCGGAGGTGAACTGGGAGATGCTGGACAAGTCGCGGTTCTTCGTCCTCGGCGCCGCGCTCTTCTCGGGCGTCTCCGCGGCGCTGTACCCGGCCGTCGTGGTCAAGACGCACCTGCAGGTGGCGCCGCCGCCACAGGCGGCCACCGCGACCGCCGCCGCCATCCTCCGGCGGGACGGTCTCCGGGGGTTCTACCGCGGGTTCGGCGCGTCGCTGGCCGGCACGGTGCCGGCGCGCGCTCTGTACATGGCGGCGCTCGAGGCAACCAAGAGCTCGGTCGGATCCGCCGCCGTCCGGCTCGGCGTCTCGGAGCCCGCGGCAACGGCCGCCGCCTCCGCCGCGGGGGGCGTCTCCGCCGCCATCGCCGCGCAGGTCGTGTGGACACCCGTCGACGTCATCAGCCAGCGGCTCATGGTCCAGACCTCCTCCACCTGCCGCTACCGCGGCGGCGTGGACGCCTTCAAGAAGATCCTCCTCGCCGACGGCGTCCGTGGCCTGTACCGCGGCTTCGGCCTCTCCATCGTGACCTACGCTCCATCCAACGCCGTGTGGTGGGCGTCCTACGCCATGGCGCAGCGCTTCATCTGGCGCGTCGTCGGCGCCGAGCGCTCGGAGAGCTACCCGTCGCTGATGGCCGTGCAGGGCGCGAGCGCCGCCTTGGCCGGGGGCGCGTCGGCGCTCGTGACCATGCCGCTGGACACCGTCAAGACGCGCATCCAGGTAATGGAAACCGACGGCGCGGCGGCGGCGCGGCCGACGCTCAAGAGCACGGTGCGCGGCCTGCTCAAGGAAGGCGGGTGGGCGGCGTGCTACCGAGGGCTCGGGCCGAGGTGGGGATCCATGTCGCTCTCGGCGGCCACCATGGTCACCACCTACGAGTTCTTGAAGCGGCTCTCGGCCAAGGAAGGGTCTCTCGATTAGAGGTGTCCTTGATCTAGTGATCATCAAGTGACCCAACCAAATTAGCCTCGAATCGATCGAACCTCGAAGGGTGGTTAATTAGGATTCGTGTATATAGGCCTAAGATCTTTGATTTAATTTCTTTTTTTTTTTCTCTCATTTGGTTTCTCGATCTGCCGCTATAGAGGAAGGGCAAGGAGAAGCGCTAGAAGGGGTTTTAGGATGCAAAATTTTGCTGGTTTTGCTGTCATGTTAGTGATGATGATGATGATGAAAAATCTCGGTGGTTTTTGCTGTGCCGATGAGCCGGCAGCGATGATGATGATGATGAAGAAAAAATTGGTTAACTGAAGAATTTCCAGTCAAAAACTTCTTGCTTGTGATGTTCTGGGTTATCATTGTCTTGCTAGATCTTCTTCATCTTGTGCGCCTAACTTGCCAGTGTTAAGTCTCTGCTTAGCTACATCACTGTCATGGCTTTGCTTCTTGGAACGGGAGGCTGTGGGTGCTCATCTGTGGTCGCATCTTGTCACTAGTTTCTTCGATTTGTTCTCTACTGGAATAGGGAGCTGGAGCTCGAGACAACGAGTGGACAGCACTACCAATTGATCAAGAACATGTTCCTGATTCCCACAGCTTGGAGACGAGGAAGAAGGAACAGTCTCATCCAGTTACAGTTAACCTCTGCTCCAAGATGGTCTCTGAACAAACATTGAGATTGGAGCTTGGCAACAGTTGCACGCTTGGAAAAATTGGTCATGACGGCGATGGAAATATAGAATTTAACACCTGTAAAAATCATATGGGTGGTGCTGATGTCCGCTAAGATACATGTTAGTATAACTTATAAGCAGGTAAACTAAAAGAATTGTGCTCCCGTAACCCCTGTCATGAAACACCAAATTCTTTGACTCGTCAAGCTGAAGAATTATCACGAAACTACTCCAACACCAGAACATAAACGGAAGGAAACGACTCAAGGGAGCAAGCAGGTGCACATCAATGTGTCGTTGGCGCATTATTAATTTCTTTGAGCTCTAATAATTCGCATGTCAGATCAGAGCATGAAGACGATAGGCGAGTCGCTTTATATCGCCGTGGGCCGTGGCCCTGGCCCCGTGTGGGCATGGGCCAGGGCTGCTGCTGTCCGCGTCGTGACGTGCAACCATCCGTTCCGGATCGGGTTTGGTGGTGGTGGTGGTGGTGGTGAGAGGGACCCGGCGAGCAGCGAGTGGCACCCGCTCCGCTCCACGACGACGCTGTGGCTCGGTTGTTTTGGCGTCGCCTCTGACCTGATCCGGCTCCGACACCTGCCGCTGCCTGCCTCGCCATGCGCTCGGTCACTTGTACCGTTCTGAAGTGAGTGAATAGGTGGCAGTGATTGATTGATTCGCATTGACTCTGCCCCCCTCGCCGTAGGATCGGATGCCCTGTCCTTCCGATTCTATCTGCTGCTTACAATCAGAGCTAGTAGTGGAGTAATTAAGTGTACAGTATTAGAGCAAATTTAACAGTATAGCACACTAATAACTCCAAATCATTTATACTCGATATAATAGCCAATTTATACAATAATTGCTTACTATACTATTAATATCTGGTCCCACCTGTCATACACACGTTACGTCTTAAAATCCATGCTGCAGCTGACTACATATATGTAGTTCGCTGCTCTTCTCTCTCTTTATTTATCTCTTTAAAATATATTTATAACTGATTTATAGCCTGCTATTGTACCTGATCTTACTGCTCCTGGAGTATAAACTAGGTTTGGCATTTGTTTCACCGTGTCCCAACTCCCAAGTGTCCAGAGAGCGGAATGTGAGAATATCTCACGCTCTTTGGCCATTCATGGCACATGTGCGTGTCGTCTACATATATCTTTTCGTCCGTTCCATTGAGAAAAACAAATACATATATCTTTTCAAATAGCTAAATATTGGATAGTTCGGATACTATTATAAATACATGTATTTTCTTCCGAATATGAATACGAATATGATATCGAGGTTCCCGATAGATAATAATACGGATATCCATTAAACAGTTCTATTCGGATATTCGCTGAACCCATGAGACATCTCATTTCTTTATAACTCTACGATCTTCAATATACCCTTTTAGGTTATAATCATAGCACATCTCTTTGCACTAATCCATACTATTAGTATTATGTAAACTTTAAACATTTTTATAAGTTATACTATATGTCGACGGGGATACCGTAGACCGGATATAGAGGGTATTGGGGTACGTTGGTACGAGGATCTACGTAATACGACATGAAGCAAACAAAAGACAAGGATTATACTGGTTCAGGCCCTTGGTAGGTAATAGCCCTAATCCAGTTGGTATGGGATTATATGATGGAAACCACATATTACAAAGGGAATAGCGAAACTCGATGATACCGACGAGACCGTAGTCGAGTTGGTTCGACTAGATCACCCGGCGACTTGGCTCCTGTAGAATCCGACTTCGTATGCTGTGGTGGATGTGTTGGCGGTGAGATTCGATGCCTTAGGTCCTGCCCAGGGGGTCCCTTATATACCACGGGTCAGTTGATCTCCAAGTAGGACTCGGAGATATCGGATCCCTCATGATATGTTAAAGACCCAGTCTCGTTCGAGTAGGACTCCTTCCATCCATAGATTCTGTCTCTATCACATGATAGATTTCCTTACCGTATACGGAAACTATCCGTATACGCGCGAGTATGCCGTATCGGTACCCATTGTACATCCAAGGATAGAGGGTATACCTTATCCGTAACTCTGACACTATATTTTACATAAAATGAGCTAATTATATATGATGATGATTGTTTCTTTCTAGTAGAAGTTGAGATGGTTTCCGTGTTCCGAGAAAAAATGTTTTCGTATTCGTGTCCGATCATATTCGATCATTATTTGTATCCGAGATAATTCGTATTTGTTTTTGTATCCAAGTTATTTGTATTAGTTTTCACATCCAGTAAAAAATATGATAACGAATATAATATCTACTTTGTTTTCATCCCTAAACTTAAGTTACCACATTGGAGATTTTCCTTCACATAATCTTTGGCCATGCCCTTGCGGAGGAACTTGTCTCACGGCAAGGACAATTGTGCCCTGAGCAACGCGGTGCTCGTAGTCCCTTCGCCCTCCCCACAACCCGACCACTTTCGGCACGGAGCCCTGAGTGGCGGTGAAAAGGATTTGTTGACGAAAAAATCGAACACACCGGCCTGGGAGATCTACTTAACTCCTGTGCAGGTCCAAAGATTGATGAGATACGGGCGTGCCAGTCAGTTTGATCCTGCAACTGACAAGATATGCAAACAGCAGATTAAACAGCCGATCGGCTGACAAGCCGATGGAGTAATTCCAGCCGATACCCGATAATAGCCGATGCCGATACCAGCCGATAGCGATAAGGTGTAAGCAATCGGCTATATGTCCAATGTAGATTCTGACACTTGATGAAAATAAAAATATAAAGGCGATCGGCTGACAATAATATAATATAGCAATAATATAGTCCAATAGAAACCAATCGGCTAGCAATGATATGATAGAATAAAAGCATCGGTCCGAAGGTTAAAGCACACATCGGCTAGAGGTCCGATGTCATGAAATCCACAAGATTAGATTAAACAGTGAAACCTTTGTTGTCATCGGCTAAATCCAACTTATATGTATATGCAATCCTTATGAGCTGATGCAACGTCCAGATAACTCACCGGCTGAAACCCCGATGAAACCCTTATTGGCAATCAAGAAGCAGGCTAGAGATTATGATTCTAAGCATGACTTAGTAGATCAAACTTAACTGATGCAGCACTAAGTATGAAAAGAAACATAATATCTAGACAATCAAGCCGTTGACTGAGTTTTCAGGGTGGTAGATGTCTAAGCTAATCTAATCTAGCAACGCGATTTAGCCGATATCGGCAGAAACCCTAAAACGAGAAGCGGCCGATAGAGCTAAATTGATATGCTAAGACTAGATTAACAAAGACATATGATAAATAGGTAGGCAAATATATCATCCAAATCAGAGCAATCCAAGTGGTCGAATGTACTGGTGCAGCCTTGAACGACGCCGACGTAAACGATACAATTGCCTAAATCGGCGGAACATTGGACTTATCCCTTCGCCGGAGATCGAAGACGATGCAGCCCCACGTCGGGTGCCAAGTTCCGCCGGAACGTAAAAACAAAAGAAGAAGTAAAAAGGGTGGCGATGCGCCGAATTGTATTGATCGTGAAAATAGATTACAATGACCCCGGGTGTACATATTTATACCCATGGGTTGATACAAGACCTTGTCGGACAAGAAAGAAACTTTCCTAAAGATAAAAGAAAAACATAAAGTCCTTATCGGACACTAAACACACTTTCCTAAAGATAAAAGGAAACTAACAAGCTATTCCTAATTAATAGATAAACTGCCATGTCGCATCCTTCTTGAACTCGGAATCTTCTAGATAAGCTTCCTTTGATTGATCCGACTCCACCAAGAACACGACATCGTGGTGACTTGACTCCCATCGGCTGATTCTAGAACTTTGAAGCCGATACTGACTCTAAGCCGATGGTAACTTTAGGCTTACCAAATTTCACTGTTAACAGGATTGCAAAGGGAGAACGAGCGTTGCGGGAGGAAAAGAAGAGCCTATCGATGACGATGCCCTTAACCATGGATACACTCTAGGGCACTCCCGTTACTTGCTGTGCCATCGAGCTTGATCCACTGTTGTCAAGCTCAATTCCCGCTGTCGGACGGAGGGGTAGATGGAGGTGAGGAGATGACGAGGAGAGGCTGACTCCAGCAAAAAGGGTGATGGGAGAGGCTTCACCGGTGGGAAACATGGTTTCAAGAGGGGAGTGCATACATTGCTGTGGAGATGGAGAGAGAAGAGGCAGGCAGGTGAAACTGTTGCGGTTGAGATGAAGAGGCGTATTCGCTGGGGTGTACAGAGAGGGGGGCAGGGGGGAGGGAGAGGCTAACAGGTGGGTATGTGGTATGTGAGGTAGATTGTGGTACATGCGTCGTTTTTTCTTAAAAAATGATGTAAGGGCTGCCACGACAATAAATAAATACTGAAATGCAAAAGGCAGTATAGAATGGCTTGCATTGCCCCCATCCTTTTTCTCTATACATCACTAGTCATTAAAAAAAATGAATTTTAAAAATTAATTTGGATGTTGATTTCAAAGTTTATTTTTCATATTAGCATTTAAGTTGCTAATAACACACATATAAAAATTTTACTCCTAATTTATTATTTTTTCTAATACGCCGACCAAATGGGAGCCGTAGAGATAATATCTCTAGAGTGCCTCATCTCACACGGCACACAACCTTTTGGTACGAAGGAGTAATCTCATTGCGCGTGCCCTAATTAACTCCCTTGTTGAATTATCTTTCCTTGGTTAATTAGTAGGAGTATACAGTTCATACAGTTGATTATTTTTCTGACGGTAAGAGCTCCCAATCCTAGAAGCTTCACCACAAACATGGTACGGTGTTGGCGTGTTGCATTAGGAAAGAAACATGCAAAATGAGTTACAGGAGCCATGGCATCTGGCTTCCACAATCCACACAGTTGTCCATGCAGCGGCGTCAAGAAAGTATATGATGGTTTTAACAAGAGTGGTCTAAAGAGGTGAAAAGCGAAGCCAAGGGCATATAGAAAGGGGACGAAAATGTGAGCGAGGGCATGTAGAAAGGGGACGAAAATGTGAGCGAGAGCGAGTCAGCCATCACCATTGGTGGCCAGCTTGGACATGATGTTGAGCCTTTGGGGAGCCATTACTTCGGTGCCATTATCTTGGAGCCAAGGGCAAGACCATAATAAAAAGCAAACCAGAAATAACATGTACGCATTGACACATGTCGCTGTTCCGCCCCGCCATTACATTACATGCTCCGTGCTGATCGTGTCAACAGTCTAAACAATATCATATCGCCTTTAAGTTCCACGGTGCACTTTTGAACTTTTTGATCTGGTCTTAATGAGTTAATGCCTTAGCCATCACTAACTGACTAATAACTCCGTTTATTTGGTTTGATGGATCTTACCGTCCAATCCAACAAACCGAGCTAAACCTCTCGTTTGGTTTGGGTCGCAGGACCGAGGTCGCCACCGACCCGTCCTTCGTGGCCATCCTCACAAGGTCACAAGTCATACGCGCGGACCCGTGATCAAGTCGTTTTCGTACGAAGGACTATTAGTACTCCTCAACCAAACACGTAATAACCGCATGGTTTAAGTGCCGGAGATTTGCTGACTGTTTTCTTCTGCTTTATCCACACGGAAGTTGACTTGAGGTGGTTTTGGCTGCCTTGCAGGGCATAATTTGCGTGAAACTTTTTCTCTGCTTCCGAATCGTCGACGTGTGAAATGAGCTGAAATTTCCCGTGTGACCCTGACTTGAGTTAATTCGCTAAATACATTTTCAGAAACTCGATGCATAATCATGATGTCAAAAGGCAGTCCGCGTGTCAGCTCTCCGTAACACATGGACAGGTGCCTGTAACAATTTAAGGGTCTTTGATTTGGAAGAAAAACATAGAAATCTAGAGAATTTTAATTCTATAGTAAAGTTTCTTATAAAGCCCTTTAGAATAATGGATTGAATCCTATCTAATTCTTTGAAATTCATATAGAATGGACAATCCTATAGAGATTTTAGAGGAAATTTAGCAAGAGCTTTAACCTCTTGGTAACTTTCCTTTAAGTCTATCTCTCTCATCCAATTCCTGTGTTTTTTTTCCTACGGTTCAATCAAACGGTCATTACTATATTTTTCCTGTATTTTGCAATCCTTTGTTTTACACTTGTATTCCTATCAAAATCCTACTTTTTTTCTATTTCTACATTTTTCTCAGTCCTGCGATTCAAAGGGGACCTTAGATTTTAGGGTTATAATTAGGAATAAGGCTGTGTTCTTTTGGTTGCTTTCTCATCATCCTCTTTTTTACACTCGCACGCTTACCAAAATGTTATACGATACGTCTTATACAAAACTTTTCTATACGGAAGTTGCTTTAAAAAATTATATTAATCTATTTTTTAAAAGCTAATACTTTATTAATTAAGCGTTAATAAGTCGTTCCATTTTGCGTGACGGAGAGACCGGTTCTCAAAGCAGACGAACGAGCACGGCTAAGGAGCATTGCCACCAGATACGGTCAAGGAGGCAACCAATCTAGATGTTGCCAGTTGCAGTCGTCGGCTTGCCCTGCAGCATGACGCCTTAGTCGCTGTCATCACCATATTTTTTGGAGGACGAAAGGGTTGGCGCTGCCACCGTCCTCCTTGCCACTCCTGGTCATCATGTCGTTGACAAGACGCCGACAAAGGTGGGGGAAACTAGAAAGAAAAAGAGACCTGAGTGGAGGTCCGCTAGGGAGAGGGGCCGCCGCTGGTGGCGGCAGCGTGGTGGTCGTCCATGAGCCCAATGTGGCTGATAGAACTAGAAGAGAAGAGGGACTAACTAACGCCGCAGCAAAGGAGATGTGAGAAAGAAAGAGAAAAGACGGGAAGAAGAATGGACACTGTCATGTGGGCCTCCCACATGCTGACTCAGTCCATTGAGCTAGTGAAACGAGCCACGTCAGCGAAAACCGCTTTTAAAACCACCAAGAGAGTGAAATTATACCAGTTTTAATAGTTAGGGGGTTCAAGATATGTGGTATTATGGTTGAGAGATATGAATTAGATTAAACGTATATTCTGAGGGAGTGAAAGTGGGCTTTCCTTATAAGAAAAATAATCCCAGTATACGTTGGCCCAAATTTCTTTTCGTACTGATCAGCCCATATATACCAAGCAGACAATAAATTTGTACTCCCAAATTTATTGCGGTATTGATCAGTCCAGTATTACGGTGGATTTGTGGCTAACCGGGCCTATGGAGGATGGAACATCGAAGCGGCAAGCACTGGGCCTCGCACTAGGCAAAGTATTGCAGCCCATTCACAACTGCGCTGACGGTGGGCCCCACTGGAAAGCCCAAGACCCCTCCCATCTCCAACCACCCCTCCGGTCGCCGTCAATCCTCCAGGCTTTCATCCACGCCCCACGCCGCCTTCCTCTCCTCGGCTCCTCCCCAATGAGAGCCACAGCCGCCTTCTCACTCCTCACCTGCTCCCGTCTCCGGAGCGCCAGCCCGACCAGGCTTCCCTCCTCCTCCTCCTCCTCGCTCCGCCGCGGCCCGCTCGCCGCGATGGCCACGGCCGCCTCCTTCCGCCCGGAGGCCGCGCGCTCGCCTCCCGCCGTCCAGCCACCGGCGCCGCCGCTCTCCAAGGTCGTACCCCGCTTTCCCTGGTTTTCGAGTGGAGTCCGGGTGATTCTGAGTTGGGTTCGTTCGTTTTGATGATCTGAGTTGTGTGGGGTTCGATCTTCTGTGGGCGCGCAGTTCAAGGTGGCGCTGTGCCAGCTGTCGGTCACGGCGGACAAGGCTCGCAACATCGCGCGGGCGCGCGAGGCCATCGAGGCTGCCGCGGCGGGCGGCGCCAAGCTCGTGCTTCTCCCGGTGAGCGCTCGGTTGATCATAACGACCTCTCGTTTTGTCTGCTCGTCCGATTTAAATGGGAGGCGGAGAGGTGTGGAGGATTGAGCGTGATGGAGTCATAGCTCTGCAAGGGTTCGCGGATAGGATCATAGGACCACACGATCTTAGCTGTTATGTACATTGAACTGTGAATAGCACCAGCACGTTATGCACAGAAGACACATCTCACTTCACATCTTAGAACCATGAATGTGCCTCTTGGATTGTGTTTCCGCATGATTTGGTGACCAGATGGAATAGTTTGTACTGTTGCTTGATCGGGTTATCTCCTAGCTGTGACAATTTGGTCTTGCTCTTATGGGTGGACTCTGTATATTTCCAAGATAAGTGCACCATAAGCTGAATGCAGAGAATTCAGCCCCTCGAAGCTGAATCGGGAGCAGATTAAAATTAGAACCAAAAACATTGTCAGAACGAGTGCAACACTAACATACAGTAAACTGTAGTGTGCATACATATAGTACAGCACTTTTGGTTTCTCTTTTTTCTGAAAATCTTTTGACTTGGACATAATATACTTTTACACTACCTATACTACATGACTCAACATGTATCCACTTGTTCAAATCTATGATCTGAGTTGATAATGACTTGGCAAGGTCATGTTGAGGAATGCTATTTGTACAATTGTACTTGTGCTTCTTGATTACTTTTCATCTGTAGCAGTTCTTGTGTTTACTCTTTTAGGAGATATGGAATGGTCCATATTCAAATGACAGCTTTCCAGAATATGCCGAAGACATCGAAGCCGGTGGTGATGCAGCTCCTTCATTTTCAATGATGTCAGAGGTTGCTCGCAGCTTACAAATTACTCTTGTTGGTGGATCCATATCAGAACGTTCTGGTAACAAGTTGTACAATACATGCTGTGTCTTTGGTTCAGATGGCGAGCTTAAGGGCAAGCATAGAAAGGTACAGATAGAAGTCCATGTTCATATATTGTATTAATATATTTATATAGAGCACTTGACATAGTTTATCCAGGACATATAATTCTATCTTACTATTGTTGTGTCATGATTCTTGCGAGCTACATCATCATTTCCATATAGTTAGGCACATTTAGAAGATGTCATTCACTTATTTGAATGTTAAAATCAAAACCATTATCATTTCATACAGTAAGACCAGATTTAAATATGAATTCAGATAGAGAAGATAGTGTTATCCGAATGGCAAAAAACAAAACCAATTTGGATCCAATAATGAGACCAACTTGCATCCCTAACCATCAGTAGCTCAATCATGCAAACTTCAGGTGTTACCATCATGATCTTCTGACCACTATAACATGGTCAGTTTAAAATATTTGCAGGTTGATCACTTCATCTTACTGTCACATTCTGATTTACTTCATTTTGCTTTATTTGTGGCGTCCCGTTTTTTCTCATTCTCCATAATGTGCATGCTATAATACTGAAATCACATTAGTGCAGATCCATCTTTTTGACATTGACATTCCTGGAAAGATTACATTCAAGGAATCAAAGACTCTTACTGCTGGGCAGGATCTTACTGTTGTAGACACAGGTTTGTCTTATTAGTCTGGAGCAATGAAGAATGCTAGGATTAAGATGGTTCCTGAACCATAGGGTGACTCTGTGCATCTCCAAATTTTGGTTTGGACAATCTTAGTCAATTTGAAGCTGTACCTTTAAATGCATTCTTCTAGTGTAGCTTGGTGTTAAGAATCTCTTTTGGATGTGTTGTTTAAGATTTTGCTTCTGATTGTTCACCCCTTTGCTGTAGTGAAGCATATATTGTTACACATACTTCTCACGGCCATGTAGTGCTATTATCTAAGCTTTATTTGCATGTTTCTTCTAATCAGCCAGTTATCTCTGTTTTGTGTTTTCTCAGTACAACACTACCATTTCGCTTATGCTCTTATTCATTGTTGATTGTTTTCAGATGTAGGCCGGATTGGTATAGGTATTTGTTATGACATTCGTTTCCAGGAATTGGCAATGTTGTATGCTGCAAGAGGTAAAAAATCGCCATTCCTTTTCTGTACAGTTTCCATGTGAATCATTTATCTGTTGGAGTATTATTCTGTTTAGTGGTGTCATCTTCATCTGTATAACATTTCACTGTATTAGAATCATGGCAACTAGTCAAGTACTGAACTATCGTGTACATGTATTCATATCCAGGTTTCTAAAACTGCTAGTACAATATAATTGATTCTGTTATGCTTTCATACATTTTCCAGCTCCTAGTTACTATTGGCATGTGTGAATGCATAAAAGAAAGAGCTTTGCTGTTGTTTGTTGTTCTTGTGAAAAAGGATGGAAGTGTAAAAATATACTAAAGCTCTTCTGATCATTGCAGGTGCTCATTTGTTATGCTACCCCGGTGCATTTAACATGACTACAGGGCCATTGCACTGGGAGTTGCTGCAAAGGGCAAGGTATTGCATTTTCTAAATCATTTGCACCTAAAAATATTACGATCATTCAACGAATAAATATAAGCTTAAGGGACAAAACAAGAAACAATGAATTGGACTGGTAATGAATTTCTAAAATAAACTCAAATGCAGTTGACAACTTAAGCTCTTCACCATATTTTCTCTATAACAATAATGGCGATAGGCATGAGTAGTAATCTTTCCTTCTTGTTTCACTGTACTTCATTCCTATTTTTTGCATCTGTACTGATGATAGTATCTTCTCCTTGCCAGGGCTGCAGACAATCAGGTATTCCGCACACTAGTCTGTTGGATTTTATGTTTTACAGAAACTCATTATCCGTGTTGCCAATTTAGTGGTTTCAAATAGTAACCGGACATTTTGTTATCAGCTGTTTGTGGCAACCTGTGCACCAGCTCGAGACACCAGTGCAGGTTATATTGCTTGGGGACATTCCACTCTTGTTGGACCTGTAAGTTGATTTGAGACTTTAGGATGCAATACCTTCTGGAACTTGTAGCTCTATCTGGGACCTCCATCATGCTCCAGACTTAAAATTCAGCTCTAACACAAGGAATATTTTATCTTACTGCTGTAGAAATCCTTTTAACGCGGCCTTTTGCCGGTTGATTTTATATGCTTAATCTGAAAAAGGTTCACATTGGCAAATATATGGTCATCTCATATGGAACTTTTGAATTTTATTGCTAGTTTGGGGAAGTGATTGCTACCGCTGAGCACGAGGAGACCACTATAATGGCAGAAATTGATTATTCATTGATTGATCAGAGGAGGTAAACAGAGCGAATATTTGCTTTAGCCGGGTTACAGTTAATATTTTGCCTGTCCATATCACTGCATTTTCTTCTTGCTCTAACATCCTGGCCAAAATTACCTGCAGGCAATTTCTTCCTCTGCAATATCAACGCCGGGGCGATCTCTATCAGTTGGTAGATGTCCAGAGATCCGGCTCTGATGAGTAGCCAGCCTGGATGCATTGCGCCACTAGGCGTGATCCGTGAAAATATTATTCGTCCGCGAGATGCATGTGCCCACCCTTATCCGCAGCAGTTCACCAAGGAACATTGACTTCGTGTGTGAAGAGGTGACCTGTAACTCGTACCTTGCCAAATTGATTTACTATAAACATTATCATGGTAATAATAAAAAGTCGAAATTAAATGCTCTTTTCTCTGCTGTCAAAATTATCTAATGTTCTGCTGCCATGGTTCATGTGGACAGACATGGCAGCTATACTCGCTAGAGTATGACAGGTTCCAACTTTTTTCTTCAAACTTCTAATTTTTCCGTCACATCGAATTTTTCTACACACATAAACTTCTAACTTTTCCGTTATATTGTTTTAATTTCTTCAAACTTTCAATTTTAGCGTGTAACTAAACACAGCCTATGTAGAATTTTTCTTCTTATCTGTTTTCAGCTTACACCCGAGATAGAGGGCGAGAAACAATAAGCAGCCAAAAAAAAAAAACCGTAGTGTGGCATTATAACACCTCCATAAATGAGTATCCTGTGTAGTGCAACCTGCGAACTGTGAGAACCATAAATGGCGGGGCAGCTGCCCTGGCCTGGCCACGACGCTGCAGCCTCCACTGGTGCTGCACAGCAGCAGGAGCAGGGTTTCTGGAGGCAGCACTGGTCGTGCAGGTGCTAGCTACACGCAGAGCTCACGAGCCAAGAGCCAGCCTTTCTTCTGCCCTGAGCTGTGAGCTCATTTACACCTATAGTGAGGCGGGTTCGGGGGTTCAAATCAGTTCTCTTCAATGCGGCCGTGGAGAACACTTTTAAGCCCGAACGATCAATAACGTTTTTCAATAACTGACCATTCTTTTTTTTTTTTAAAACACAGTACAAACGCAGGCGCTCACAACGTGCGCACACTCACCCCTATGAACGCACACACGCACACCCTACCCCTATAAGCACCTCCGGAAGATTGGGCCAGCATGTCTTTAGATTGACGAAATCACCATAGACGCCTCGCTATCAATAACGTTTTTCAATAACCGACCATTCTTTTAGATGTCTGTAATGGTCAATGGCCTACTCCCTCCGTTTAAAAAAACAAATCTAGAACATGATGAGATACATTCTAGTACAACGAATCTAGGGCTGTGTTTAGTTCACACCAAAATTAGAAGTTTGGTTGAAATTGAAACGATGTAACGGAAAAGTGGGAAGTTTGTGTGTATAGGAAAGTTTTGATGTGATGGAAAAGTTAGAAGTTTGAAGAAAAACTTTGAAACTAAACACGGCCTAGACAGAGATATATCCATATTCATAGTATTAGATGTGTCACGTCCAGTAATATTTTGATTTTTTATGGGACGACCATCTTAAGTACTTATGAATCAGAATAAGTACTGTACTTAAGTAGCACTTCACACAAGGTTGTTAAAATTGTAATTATGAACTGGAATAAGAAGTTATAAGTAGAACTAGCTGGGTGGCCCGCGCAATTGCGCGGCTAGCACCCATATAAAATTATATATTTTGAATATGATTTTACTTCAAATTTATTAAATAGTTATCTCGTTGTCTTAAGATTTTTAAAGACTAAACCTTATTATCCTCGTATTTCTAATTTCTTTAGTTTCTAAAGTCACAACAGTTGCTGCCCCTTACTTCTGTCATATTATTCTTTATTTGCTTGCTCGATCTACCACTGTTTTCTATTCATTCTCCTTGTAATCTTTAAAAATTGGATCTAAAAACTTATAGGTTTTAGAGTTTATTGTCCTGTTGGGCATCTTTTTTATAATTTCTAGAAGTCCCGTCAAACACTGCCATTATACTCATCTATGATCGTCCACTGCATCTTCTTTTTATTGTCATTGCTATTTTAAAAATCGAACATAATTATCGTTTAGGTTTTTTTTTTCTTTCTAGAAGTTCCACCAAAACGTCAGTGACTTTGTCACTGTACTCCTCTACGGCTCACCCGTTGCCGCCCTTCTTTATTGTCATTGAGATTTTAAAATCAAACAGGATTATCATTGGGTTTTTTTTTTTACTTTTTAGAAGCCCGAACCTTTAAAAATTGGAGTTTATTATCTTGTTGGGTTTCATTTTTCTTTTATAATTTTTAGAAATCCCATCAAACGCTGCCACTATACTCCTATATGACCCATCCGCCGCATACTCTTTATTAGGATTGTAAAAATCAAACATAACTATCATTGGAATTCATTTTTTTTACTTTATAGAAGACCCACCAACCATCGACGGCTTTGCAATTGTACTCCTATACGACCCGGCCGCTGCCTCTCATTTTTATTATTATTGAGATTTTAAAAATCAAATATGATTATCATTGGGTTTATTTTTTTACTTTCTAGAAGACCTGCCACCTACCTCGACCGATTGCTTCACAACCTGCCCGTTGTACTTCTTTTTAGTCGTCATTAGGATTGTATTTGGTGTTTTATTAATAGCTTTTAGATGCCCCATCAACCGCCACTACTCTGCTCCTCTATAGTCATGTTACTTAATTAATCTTTTCGTGTGTTTCAGATGGTTTTTTCTTTTAGTAATCTTTATTTTTTTGTCACCAATTTTAGTTATTTATAAATTGTATTACTATCTAATATCTTATTTTTCTTTTTCTAATTTCAGATTTATTTTATTTTCCGTATTGTGTTCTTTTGATATTTTTTTTATTTTTAATTTCAGTTGTTTTAAAATTGTATTTCTACTTTAACTTTTTTTTTAATTTGCCTAATTTCAGATTATATTTTATTTTTTATTCCAAATTATAGTTAATCTACTATTGGGTTCTTATATGTATTCTTATTTTAATATTGCTTATATTTAATTCCGAATTTTAGTTAATTTTAAATTATATTCCTACTTAAACTCTTCTTTTCTTTTCTTTTTTCTAATTTCGATTTTTTTATTCCAAAATTTATTATTTTAATATTGCTTATATTTAATTCCGAATTTTAGTTAATTTTAAATTATATTCCTACTTGAACTCTTCTTTTCTTTTCTTTTTTCTAATTTCGATTTTTTTTATTCTGAAATTTAATTAATCTCGTATTGGATTCTTATATGGACTCTTTTTTAAATATTCCTTATTTTTAATTCCTAATTTCTGCTATTTTTAGATTGTAATCCTACTTGGACTCTTTTTTTTTTCTAATTTCAGATTTATTTTATTTTTATTCCGAATTTTGATTAATCTCGTATTAGGTTCCTATATGGACTCTTCTTTCAATATTCCTTATTTTTAATTCCGAATTTCAGCTATTTTTAGGTTATATTCCTACTTAGACTTTTTTTTGCTAATTTCGGATTTTATTTTATTTTTATTCCGAATTTTGATTAATCTCGTATTGCGTTCCTATATGGACTATTCGTTCAATATTGCTTACTTTTAATTCCGAATTTCAGCTATTTTTAGATTGTCTTTCTATTTGGACTCTTCTTTTCTTTTTCTCCGATTAATGTGGAAATTTCTAGCCCCCACAGCGAACGTAAAAATCAAATATGATTATCATTGGGTTTTTTTTTTACTTTCTAGAAGTCCCGCCAAACGTCTTGACCTATTGCTTCACGACCTGCCCGTTGTATTTCTTTTTAGTCATTATTAGGATTCTATTTGGTGTTTTATTAATAGTTTTTAGATGTCCCATCAACCGCCACCACTATTCTCCTCTATAGACATGTTACTTAATTAATCTCGTCAAGTGTTTCAGATGGTCTTTTCTTTCAGTAATCTTTATTTTTTTTATCACCAATTTTAGTTATTTATAAATTGTATTCCTAGCTGATATCTTATTTTTCTTTTTCTAATTTCAGAATTTATTTTATTTTTCGTATTGTGTTCTTTAAGATTTTTTTTATTTTTATTTTGAATTTCAGTTGTTTTAAAAATTGTATTTCTACTTTAACTCTCTTTTTAATTTGCCTAATTTCAGATTATATTTTATTTTTTATTCCGAATTTTAGTTAATCTACTATTGGGTTCTTATATGTACTCTTATTTTAATATTGCTTATATCTAATTCCGAATTTTAGTTAATTTTAAATTATATTCTTACTTGAACTCTCCTTTTCTTTTCCTTTTTCTAATTTCGATTTTTTTTATTTTTTTATTCCGAATTTTAATTAATCTCGTATTGGGTTATTGTATGGCCTCTTGTTTTAATATTCCTTATTTTAATTCCGAATTTCAGCTATTTTGAAATTGTATTCCTACTTAGACTCTTCTTTTTTTTTTGCTAATTTCGGATTTTATTTTATTTTTATTTCGAACTTTGATTAATCTCGTATTGGGTTCTTATATGGAAACTTCTTTCAATATTGCTTACTTTTAATTCCGAATTTCAGCTATTTTTAAATTGTATTTCTACTTGTATTCTCCTTTTCTTTTTTTTTCTTTTTCTCCTATTAATGTGGGAATTTCTAGCCCCCACAGTGAACGTGGTGCCTCCTTTCAAAGCTGTTTTAATAATATAATAGATCGCAATCATAGAATCATATAACGTAAAATCGTATATTTTACCTATATAGAATCGTAGAATCGGACACGTAAAGTTGACAGTCAAAATTTTGACAACCTTGACTACATAACATGGCAATGGCGAGGGCCCAAATGGATAGACAATTCCATGAATGATTCTACCCGATATGGTGAGTGACCTCACCGTGTCTTATTGTCTTACCTCTCCATGTTAGAGTTGTTGCTCAAGCTTGGGCATTCAAGTGGCCACATAGCAATACCATTTTGGGCACGACACCATAGTTTTACGCGGTGTGCTGGGCGAGGCCATCGTCCTGTGTGCTCTCCTTCCTCATCTAAGCGGTAGCCGTGATATCCGGAAAAAAGGTGATAGTAGTGGTCGAATAGGGAAGAAGGACCTGCGATGCTGGGCTGAGTGGGAGCTCGAGCAAATACAACGAGCTTGTCCCTAACTCGCATTGCCACAAACCTCGTCAACCCGAGCTATCGTTGCTTGATCTACTTCGGGCTTCGGAGGCGATAACAACAAAGTTGACAAACTGAGCACATATCCTCCTCAGCATTATCCTGCTCGACCACCCCACTGCTCTTATCGTGCACGCCGCTATGACTCGGGACTTCTACCTCCTCCTTTACTGCAACGGGAGCACCTCAGGGCCTGTTCACTTTGATGTTATTTTCAACCTTACCATTTATTAGCAAAGTTGGCAAAAAAATATCTACGTTTATTTTGTTGCTAAATTTGGTCAATACATAAGAAATTCTGCTAAAATTGCTATCTTGTCAAAATTTTGGCATTGCTAAAACTTGGTAAGTTTTTTTTAAGCTACAATCTGAAAGGCTCTTAATTATCACCTTTCTTTGCTAAGCTGTCAGTTCGACACCCTCATCGTCTGTCTCGA
Organism: Oryza meridionalis; assembly: GCA_000338895.3. Classification (NCBI taxonomy): domain Eukaryota; kingdom Viridiplantae; phylum Streptophyta; class Magnoliopsida; order Poales; family Poaceae; genus Oryza; species Oryza meridionalis. The sequence goes on from CM002526.2 coordinate 4,098,590, forward strand.
GACAGATTAGTTGTTGGTACTGGGTGGTGAGGAGAAGATGGAGGAGAGGAGTTGTGACTTAGTGAGCACTAGGTGGTAGTAAAGCTGTGTTGATATACTTCTTGGGAAGATGGAAAAGATGAGTGAATTTATATTTTTGTTTATTTATAAGGTCTTTGTTGAAGCTACCACTCGAAGCAATTTGAATTTGTGGGAGACGAAGTTTTGAACATGTGGCATCAGTCTATTTGACACCTCAAGGACACTCTTATGCGAATGCCCTATTACCCTTTGAATCGCTCATGTTTTAACACGTCTGGGTCGGCCAGCTTGGCTCCTTGTTTGGCCTTTTCCATCAATGAATGCTCAAACATTCATTCCTCCCTCGTGAATCAATGTTATAACACAATCCCCGCAGATCTCACGCAGCATCCGTTGGGTTGCCCTACTCCTACTTCTGCCAGCCGGGCTCTCTGCCACTTTGTCCTGCCCTGCTCCCGGCGATGAGGCAACGTATCTCTCGCCGAATGTAGCAGCAATAGCAGTGTACTGTAGGTCACATTATGTACTCCCTATTCCCTCCCGTAGAAAAAAAAACCTAAAAAGAGATATGGGGATATAGTTTCTTTTAGTGGAACGAATCTGAATAGACCTAGATTGTTTTTTGTTTTGAACGAAGGGAGAAGTGTGCAGAACAGCACATGCTCTCCATCATAGGATCGGCACGTCGTACGGTTCGGCAAGAGCAAAATCGTGTGATCCACCACAGGGCCCCCTCTCCGCGTGCAGCGTTGCTGCTGCTCATCTAGCGTGGGAGCACTCCTACTCCGCTGCTGCTGTGACGTCGCCCAAGATTGTCAGAAACTTCGGCTGGCCAGTGGCCACCACCACCACCCGCACCGCAGGAAGGGAGTACGTGCACATTGTCAGCAGCGGCTGGATTTTTCCCGGTGCACGCACGCGGTTAAAAAGCGAGAGGGGCCCAACGGCGGGGCACACAGCGCGTCAGCCGTTTTCCTCTGGCGCGCTCTCGCCGGCTCGCACCTTCCAAGAAGAATAAAGCGGGAGGGGCGATGGGGGAATCGAACCGGATCCGATCCGATCGGCCCGATCCCACCACGAGCCAGCTGAGCCGCGAGCCGCGAGACGAGTCGCGCGTGCGTGCGTGCAAGGGGGGGCGCCGCTTTTGATCAAAGCGAAAGTTGCCGAGAGGAGAGGAGAGTCACGCCTCGTTTGGCTTCTCCCTGGGATCGGTGCCACTTTGATCGTCCGTGGGCGTGGGGGACCTGACCGCCCTGTGGCTTGATGTTCTTTTGCCACTGCACCTTTTGACCTCCTCTGCTTCTTAAGATTTGGTGGTTTGTTGTATATCCCAGCATTGCGAGCTGTGTTCACAAATCACAACGGAATTGACGTTCTCTCACCAATTGCTCCATGACTATTTCAAATCACGTTTCCGTTCTCTCTTTTCAACGTTGCTGCTACTCCCTCTGTTACATAATAATATAATATAGCAATCTATAACTGGATTGGATATATCATAATATTACGAATCTGAACATACTAGGAAACGTCTTATCCGATGCTAGGTTACTTATATTTTCAGACGGAGGAAATACTTGCCTGGTATTGGTACAGATGTTAGCACAGTAGCACATGCTGGTATTATTTGGTGCTGATACTCCATATTAATTGAAAATTGTCCAGATCCTGCTACCAATATTTTGACAAGAATGTGGCAGGCGCGCAATTGTCAAACGGTCCATGTGCATACAGCATACGTGACGTCAAAACTTGCACCCATGTAAGCTGTGTGTATGCACATGCACCCGGGATTCTCATGTAATTTAATTTTTACACGGGTGCATAGATTTGCTTGGAAATTAGTTTTGAAACTGTTGATGCGACAGTCGGATTATGATCTTGTTGTTTGTATTTGTTTGATTTTTTAGAAGGGAAATTAGTTTTGAAATTGTTGATGCGACAGTTGGATTATGATTTTGTTGGTTGTATTTGATTTTTGAGAAAGAAAAGCATGTGGGGGTGAGTGAGTTGGTGCCAAAATGCATGCCCACGTAAAGGCTACTCTATAATGTTTATATTGCATATAGTAACATTAATCTCATATTTAGGCTTCTTAGGTCTGTAGCCTTGTAGCTCTATATGCTGTCTAGATGCTACCTACCTCACACGCACGTACAACCACACTAGCAATTACTCTACTAGAAAACAGAAATTATACTCCAATACCATTTTATAATTGAGGATTAAGGATAGGGCAAACAGTAGCCAAGTATGTCAGCCTTCCACTTTTGAACAAACCACCCTTTCGCATCAATAACATGGCTACTGAAAAGTTATCATAGGAATGATTAATTATGCTTAATCAGTGGTTGAGAAACTAACTGTAAGGGTCAACTGCTAATGGCAAGTAAAACCTCTCTTTTAGTTAATTAATTAATGGATCACGCAATAACTTTTAAGGGTTCTATAACTTGTCTTAAACACTATATGTTCTCCACCAAGTGGCTGAATTTTGTTACCACTAAAACCATGGTACACCAGACTTGCCTGAAGACACAAAACAAAAGACACGCCTTCAGAATTTCATAAGCGAACATACAGCAGCGCAACATGTTCTAAAATTTTCTTACAAAATTCATACTGACAAAGTTTTCAACCGTTTGATTTGAATTAGCTCGAAGTTGTAGAAAATCAAGATTCGATCATAATTTGGCACATTAAATGACGGTACTCATGTTCTACAAAATAATGCACCCCTGAATCAAAGCCTAAACTTCTTTTGAGATATAGCCTATGATTAGTAGCACACTATTATCTCAGGTAAGGCTAATATTTCTGCCTTCCTTTTCTTTCATGTGCAAGGGGACCCAAGTTGCTTTTGTCCACAGCCTTGAAGATCTTTGTCCCTCTACTCCATATTCATAGCCTGACAATCCTGCATACTCCATTTTGAGAGAGACTAGCTAGAGAGTAGAGCCTACAATATGGCTACAGTACAGAATTGCAAGCCAATGTGCGCTGGAATTTCCTCATCTTTTGTTGGTGCTTATCAGCCTAGCTATTGGCTATTGTTTGGTTCAGTGGTCCACAGGCCAATCTAGGCCACTGGTTGGTTTAGTTAAGTCCTAATCAACTTGGCAGCAGTTATGATCTATGCATATGCATTGCCAAAGGCCAAATCCCCAACTGCTCTGTCTAGGGATCACAACATCAACTGCTTTGTGTCGTCGTGTGCCCATGCTTGATTTTATGTCGTTTGTGTGCCCTCAATTATCAGATGATTTAGACACGTCCATGTCATGTCCAGTGGCATCATCTGAAGGACCAATTAAGTTGGCAAGATGAACAATTAGGATGCCATTTTGCTCTCTGGGTTTGTAACGATCTACTACTAGCAAACAACCAAGACGACTCTTCTTCATCTGATCATTAGATAGCTTCTTGATGCTGCTGTTGCGTGGTGGCCCTTTCTTCAAGTGATGGTTCATTGCATATGTGTCTTCTACTACTAACGATTTTTAAGTGCGTCCTCATCTTATTGATGAAGTACATTTCTTCAGAGAGAGGGAGGGGTCCGGACTTGATTAAGATTTGTGGTCCAAAAATGTGTTTCGTTTTGATTTATCCATCTGAAATGATTTTGTCCGAGACGCATCTGGTGCAATTTTGTCATTCTTTGCCTCGCGCAAGTTGGTTCTCCTGACAAGTGACAATTTTACTTTTTGAAAATTAAAGGAGCAAAGTTTCTGAAGATTACAGGTATACCCCCTCCACATGCAGCAATCTACACGTCAGATTCTCTCTTCTGCCTCGATGAGAGAAAAGAAACGGAGCATGAAAAGCATAAACAGAGTAATATATGAGCAATGGTAGTACTGATGTACTGGTATTTTTCATTTCCTAATGTCAAGCCATGCTCCAAAAGTATTGGAATCGATTGATGGAACGATATGATCGAGACTTAAAAAACAAAACTGATTCTAATGAGATGGCTTACGATTGACACCGTCGCAAGAGGCTTTAACTCTCCTCTTTTGGACTGATGACGGCTCGCTAATAAAGCTCTGGGAAAAAAGTGAAAGAAATTTGCAGAGAAAAATATTGCAGGAATGAAGCACACATTTTGCTTTCCACTATCCAGATTAGTTCATAGAAAAGCCCAGGATAAAAAGTAAGATTTCGTGCATAATTTTAAAGGATACACATGATCCATGGCTGCGACATCACACCACGCTTCTTGGTGAGGGACCCAAAAGAAGGCAAGAGATTTTGATTGCATTTTAAGTTATTGCATGAATCACATCAATCTACTCGAGCAATAACCATATCTTTTAAACTCATTTATGCAGTACTTTTTTCTGCATTTGCTACATAATTAAGATCACGCAGCAGTGGCCAGTAATGGTGAAAAAAAAATCAATGTACGTGCCAGTTAACAGTACAAAAATGAATGATGGTACGAACGGTACAAACATAGGAAGGACAGTGATGCTACCTGATTGAGAAGCAACACTACCAATAAGGTGGCATGGATCTATCGAAGGAACACGGATAGTATAGTGAAGACATGAACATATAAATGGTTCCGGGCAAAACATTGAACTACACAAAAGAACCTGCAGAAATGAGCAGTCAAAGAAGAAAGGTGCATATGATCTTCCCCTGTAGCCGAAATAATTGACTCTCATGTTGATTATGATCAACCGGCCGATGAATTTGGGGGTTTTCTAGCTGCCAAAATGTTCTCCATGAATAATTTAAGTGCCAGAATGATCTAAACCTGATCTCTGTATCAGGCAAGTGCCACCTCACTGAACAAGTTCAGTACTCGCTTCCATGCCAAGTCATGGACTTGCCAAATTAGCACATTTCTGGGGGGAATGTCGTACGGTTTAACCGGGATAGAGGCCTTGTTTCCTGGATTAATTCGCATGTGAAACTTACTGCCCAAAAAGATTATCACAAGCTAGATATAGTATAGATGAGCTGATTGATCTGACTCACCAATGGAACAAATAATCAATCCCTAATCCCTTGTTAGATACTAATCAATCCCAAACCCCTTGTTAGCACCACACAGCTCATGCTGACAGTTTTTCTTTTTAGGTGCCATTCACAAGCTGCAGCCTGCGGCAACCGGCAATAGAAATATGTGAAGTGAACCCTGAAAATGATCGCGGTAATGATTAGTGGTTCGCATGTTCCAGCAGCAGACAGAGCGTGTGCATCCCGTCAAATCTCTCACCCTCTAGCCCATCACTCTCCTACCGTCCAATCTGCCTTTGATCTGTTAATTTGCCTATGGATCATATTCATGTTGCCATTATTTTTACCGTGATATCTGCTGGTACTAGTAGAAATGCTACTACTCAGCATAGTAGATTGTACTAGCACACATGCTTGAGTAGAAGTATGTGGTTTAAAACTTTATGTTTGAAACGATGACATACCAGATGATGTACAAATGTGTAATTATTCTGAAACTTTTTGTATCCTTATGTAACAAGGCGAAGAGGTTAAAATTGTCATATTACTAATAGGTTGCACGATGTGTTTCTTTGTAAGCACACTTTGTAGCACTTGGCAGTGCGCTTGCCATCGATGAGATGGCAACGTCGTCAAGTCTTCAAATATCCAACTGATCCTTTCAATATCCATATCAATTGATTCCACGGTCGGATCGCTTTTTAATACTTCACGATAAAAGCGGTTTCGATAACTATGACTCTCCTGACTCTCTGGGTACACTGGTTCTCCCAGAGAAGAAAAACTACTGTTGAACAGCTGCGACGTACTAGCAACAAAGCCTTTAAAATTGATTTGCAGGTAAGCGATGGAAAAAAGTGAGCACACACATGTTTCCATTAGGTTTAGAAAGCTTTTAACACCCTGTTTAGATGGGAATAAAACTTTTAAATTCCCTGTAATATCGGATGTTTGACACTAATTATAAATATTAAACATAGACTATTAATAAAACCCATCTATAATCTTAGACTAATTCGTGAGACAAATCTATTGAGCCTAATTAATCCATGATTATCCTATATGATGCTACAGTAAATATTCTTTAATTATAGATTAATTAAGCTTAAAAAATTTATCTCGCAAATTAGCTTTCATTTATTTAGTTAGTTTTGTAAATAGTCTATATTTAATACTCTAAATTAATATCTAAATACAGTTAAGTCCCTAAATCCAAACACCAACATATATCCATCATGTTAATCCATTAGTCGAGGATAAGCACAGTAGTATCTTGACAATTTTTGCCAGTTTAACTGAGCACTTGCTTCATCACCCATAAAAAAAAGAAGGCACAGCATAAAGACCTAACCACGTTACTACTGAATTACCACGGTTAAAAACTACTGCTACTCCACATCTAAGAACACATATATCACCTCCAAAGAGACAGGAAATCTCTAAGAAAACACCAGAGATCAAAAAAAGAAAGGGAAGAACACTTATTCCAAACTAATTGCATTTTACAGTTACTACACCGCCATTTTACAGTTACCCCTCTCGGCCGGTTGAATCCAACCAAAATATTCAGACAACTCTGGCGCTCCGTCCATGGCCATACCCATGGCCAATGGCGCGGTTCAGCGCCACTCTGGTCGTCTCGTACACCGGCAGCTCGTCCCGGTAAGCGGCGCCGGCGGGAGCAATGGCGGCGAAGTTCTCGAGCTCGAACAGGTCGGAGCTCGCGTCGCTGCTCTCGTCGTCGTCGTCGTCGTCCTCGTCGCTCTCCATCTCCATCCGCTGGAGCAGCATCTGCTGCACCGCCTCCACGGGCACCCTGCGGCGGTCGACCACCGTCGACGACGCCAGGGACTCGGTGTCGCTGTCCAAGAACCGCACGGTCCGCTTCGCCTGCCCGCGCGTCGACGGCGTCTTGCTCAGGCAGGAGCGGGAGTAGGACGACGCCGTCGAGCACGCGGACTCCGCCCCGGCCGTCGCCGAGGGCGGCGTGGCCGGCGCGCGCTTGCCGGCGAAGATGGAGTTGAGGAAGCCCGCGAGGCGCGCGCCGGGGGAAGCCGGCTTGCGGAGGTCCCTGAGCTTGGCGCGTATGGAGGCCCCGGGCTTCTTGGCCTTCTTCTCCGGCGCGGGCGCCGGCGCACCACCGGGGACAGTCGTGCGGATGGGGCGGAGGCGTCGGTGGTGCGACGACTCCGCCTCGGACGACGAGAACCCGCCGTAGCTAGAACACTCCGACGAGCTCGACGTCGTGGCGTGCGGACCCGGCGCGCGCGCCCGGTAGCTCCCCGCCAGCGACGGCTTGTAGTAGTACCCATAGTGCAGGGCCGCCTCGTGCTGCTTCTTGGCCGCCGCAGCCACCGCCTCCACCCCGGTGGCGCCGCCGCCGTGACCCGGCTGCTCGTCCATCGACTTGTATATCGCGTCGAGCAGCGTGGACGAGAAGGACGGCTGGTCGGCGACGTACCGCCTCGCCGAACCAGCCGTCACCTTGGGCGCCGCCCACCTCTCCATAGGAAACAAACGCCAAGAAGAGAGAGCAGCAACCAATGCCTCTGTGAAATGGCAGCCGCTGCTGCTGAGCCGGAGGCCGTGGAGCAGTGGCTTGGTACGCGGTGAGTTGGTGGTACGTGTTGGGGAAAGGTGGAGGAGAGAAGGGTGAGAGGGGAAGGGATCGGGCGGAAGATATAGCGGTGGAAGGGGAAGCTTGGATGGTGGAAACGGGGGTGTGGCGCCCGGCTAATTCGGTTTGGGCGTGCGGGTGACGGTGATGGGGGTCATGGGGCCATCCCGTCTCTCCTTCTTTCTCGTCCCCTCACCGCCGGTGAACTTATCCATCTCCTCACAATTGACACTGCCACGACTTCGCTGCTAATCAGTCCATATGCCTGAGTGAATTTCAGCTTCTTCTTTTTTCAGACTGAGGTGAATGGGAATGTGTCGTCCTATACCATACATTACGTTACGAGGGTGCGGACGTTCCTCTATTCCGCCCATCGAGATCGAAGGGTACGCAAACGCAAGCTATACTACCGCGCGCTGCTGCTGCTGCTGCTCCTCCCTGTAGAGTACGACGTCGCAAGATTTAACTCTGGCGATCGAGACGCATGTAGTACTGTCGCCTCTGCCTCTGTCCCTCACCCACCCAAAACGTGAGCACGCATGCATTGCAGCAGCGGCAATAACTTCTGGGAGTAGTAGTACTAGTGCTAATTATAGCGCAGTAATCTAGTGCGAGTATTCCGTTTCGTTTAGTACCATTTTGTGCTTCATTCTGCATACACACACCGTATTGCGTCGTTTTGCAGCAGTGACGGTGACGGGAGTTCACCGCTCTGATCCACAGACACCGACCTGCTGCTATGGGCCTGCCTATGGCACAGAAAACGGATGGACGTGGCGAACGGTGCAGTGAGCCGATCTCGAGCCATTTCGTGCTCCATCGACCAATTAAAAAAGGGAAAAGAAAAACACTAATCTCCATTGCTAGTTGCTACTACTGGTAATGAAGAGATAAACAAACATAAACAGTGGGAGAATGTAGCCGCCTGCAGGGGCCTCAGCCAGCCGGTGCGGCGTTTCGCTGCGAAAAGCTGCTTGCTTGCTAATACTAGTTGCTGCTAGTACTGCACTGCATATATATGTATCTATCTGCTTAATCTAATCGCCTCCAAATGCACTGCACCGTACGTACTCGCTCGCTACTAATTAAAAGGGAGTGCATGCAAGCTGCAAAGCATGAGATTCCCATACTTCCTATAATCAATTTTAATCTTTACCACGGATTATACATATCTTTGTGCTTGGTAGGACACACATTGCTGGCCCCCGTAGTATAACGCACACTGAGCTGAGCTGTGTTATACTGTTATCCTATCTCGCCAGCTTGTCACTATTACTTCCTCTCCCATTTAACCAGTTCATAGCGTGTGGCCGCCTAGGCGGGCGCCTAGCTAGATCAACGAAAGGGATTTTGATTGCACGTCACCGGGAGAATGTTTTCTGGCATGTTCTCGCTGTTCATCTACATGTGTGTTGTTTTCATATTTAGTGATTGATTGCCAGTTCTTGTTGGTGTGTTTCGTGTGGGGTTACGTACTGTTAATTTGGACGCACGACTCACTTGTCGCGTGATTAGCGGGCACAGCCGCATCGGCGATAGCAACCCGGCCCTGAAACAAAATTAACACGTTCACGCGGGGGTTGAGTGCGATGGCAGCGTGCGTGTGTGCTACGGTGGATCGAAGCACGCACGACAACGCCGCCGCCGTAACGATATTGTAAGACCGAGACACTACTCTAGTTTGTCAAAAAAAAGTGCGGAATTTTTTTCCAAGCGTCGACTTGGGCCATCTGACTATAATATCTCACAGTGCGTGCACGCGTAAACTTGTGCCTATATGACAATGTGAGCATGGCCACCGGTCGCCGGGGACAGCGACGAGAATAGACCAGACGGCGAGGCTGCCTCCGCGGCACAGCCGCCGTCCTTTTCAGGCACAGGGCGCCCGGGCTCCTAACGCGGCGGCAGCACAGCATGTACAACAATGACAAGCACACCGAGCTGTGGTTTGCCCCGGACGTGTCGCGCGACAAGCTAGACCCGTTCCATCATCCGTCGCCATGGCAGGATGTTGGTTGGGCTGACAAAATCCGGGCGATTGATAGGGATACTGCTCATCCCCTGCTTCTCGCCTTCCCTAGAGGAGGTGATGGCCAACGGTGGCGAGGCCACCACCACCGGCCGGGTTCGGTTGGGCTATCTACCCATCACCTTTGTTGATGAGTTGATGTGTTCCGGCTTGGCACTTTGGCAATGTAAGTGGTCTACCTCGCCACACGTAGGAGTATGGTGCTCTGAGATGTACCGCTGGTTCAGGTTCAGTGTAGTGGGAAATGCTGGGAATGTTGGTGTGTGCTGGGGGGTGATTGGACGTGATGGTCCGACTCGAGGGAGGGGGCGCTATGATGTTCTCGTAGGATTTTGGTCTTATGGGGTTGTTATGTTGAATGTGATGCATGCATGGTGCTTGTAGAGCAGGTACAATAGCGAGTTATAAGCCAGCTGTAAACATATTTAAGGAAAGAGAAGAGCAGCGGTCTACAGATTTGTAGTCAGCTGTAGTACGGATTCCAAGACGTAATGTGCGTATGACAGGTGAGACTAGTTATTAATAATGTAGTATGTAACTATTGTATGAATAAGCTATTAGATTGGCCAGATGAATTGGAGCTATTAGTTAGCTGTACTATTAAACTTGCTCTAATAACGGGTGCGCGTGTGTCGACTCTTTATTGGCGATCGTCTGGGCCAGAGCTCACAAAATGGATGCTCTGCTATGGAGTACTCCTACAGCTCTACTCCTGGCTCGCTGTTCTTTTGCTCGATTTGCAGTGTCGCACCAGCGCACGGCTTTTCATGCTGCGACTTCCCTCTTTTTGTTCTTTCATGAAAAAAAACAGAGAGAGAGAGAGAGAGAGAAACTCACGTTTTGTTCGTATGCTGTTTCTGTTTGGTTCTTGATGGCTAGTATTACTCCTACCACCAAACCAATGCGATGGCAACAGTTTGGGCAGATGCTAGAGCAGACAGAACACACAGTACAAAACCACTCCCGTAGATTCTTAAAGGTCGAGAGGGGAGTGGATTCTAATCCTCGATAAGATATCCCATCGTATATCTTTTTCTTCTAAATTTGATGCAAATAATTGTGAAAAAATCTAAAAAAAATAATAATGTAGAGTATAATGATACCTACTAGTCCAACAAAATTCATGTCCAAATTCAATCTACACATCTAGAAACAAAAAAAAAGACAAATTTAGATATAAACAGTATGCTACTATTTATATACTGAATTTGTCTTTTTTATATCTCGACGTGTGAGTTAAGTTTGGACTTAAGATTTTGTGGAGTTGTATATATGTGTTGTATGAATGTTTTTAAATTTTTCCAGAATTTTTTATAACCGTTTAGATGGTTTTTAAATAAACGAGAGAATATCCCCTCGAGAGGGATTAGAATAGTTTCCCGGTCGAGAGGCCTGAACAGTGGAAAACCCTGTGATGAGTAACCAACCTATCTACGAGCAACCTTAATAAAGTGGGACATGCTGATTAAGCGAGATGTTAGTGGCATGCAGGAGTACAAGCCTACAGGGTTGTGGGGGGTCCGTCCGTCTCTCGGCCAAAGCTAAAGCGGCTGCTGCGACGTCACGTTCTGCCGCCTCTCGCGGCAACCGCATATTGCCGCAAGGCCCCAAGGGATCGATCTCCCTCGTTCGCTCCATGCCTAGCTCCATCCACTGATTCCCCCATCGATCCATCGACCGATCGCGCGCGCGAGACCGGCCGCGCGCCCTGCCGAGGCAGCCTTTGCCTCCACCCGCGGTCGGCCGCGGCGCGGACACGTTACAAGCGCAGCAGCGCGCACACGACCGGGCAGCGGTGCAGGCGGCATATCCGTGTGCCTCTGCCTCCTCCTCCTACCGCTGGCAACCTGGCATCGCACGTACGGGTGCGTGCAGGATCGCGCGGGTCGTACCACGTACCACGTTGTCTCCGCTTTTTTCCCTATCCGATCTCTCGTCTGCACGAGACTCCCACGTACGGGTGCTTGCTTGTTAGCCTCGCTGGCTCGTAACAGATTAATTAACCAAGGCGTTGGGGATCGGAGGACGCACGCACGCACGCATGTGGCTGTAGGAGTAATCTGCTAGCTCTGGGAGAATATGAGCACGTCCTTGTCGCCAGATTGATCCATCCACAGCTGATTAATATTCATATGACCTCGAGGCTTAATTCGCTTTTGTTTTTAGGGCTCTCTTTCGAGACCTTATAGGGTGGTCCGCCCTATCGGTGCAGTGGCTCCCTTTGGGTCGGTTGTTCGGGCACGTACTAAATATTTTCGGTTGCTTTTGTCCAAAGTTGTTCGAACTTACATGGTGGTTGGAACTTGGAAATCTTTGATCTGTGAAAATTATCAGTAGGATTCTAATTTCTATCCTGGAGTTGTTGCTCAGTTTCAAACAACGAGTTGTTACACATAGGCGGGTGCTTGAAAACTTACCCAGATTAATCTCTTCAAATAGCACGACAAGCAAGAACGCGTGCGTTGCGCATTGCAGTTTTCACTTTACAGTGCCGATTCGCCTGAATGATCGATTTGTCATGTCTGCAGATACGATCAGATATTCCAATGCATCGGCACGTCAAGCAGATGGCCAGGTAGTAGTGCAGGTACTAGTGTGGCCGATAGCAACAAGCTAGTTCAATTCGATCGTGCAGTGGGGCGGCTAGGGCGGCTAGAGAAGATTGCTCGATACATCCATCGATCTCGTCGCGATCGCTTTGCTCCCTAGTGGACACTAAGTTTGGCTATTTTCTTGTCGCCGATCAGCTCAGGATGGACGACATGCAGACATGCAGTACGTACTCCACTCTCGTTTTCTCTTGATTCGATGGATCATCGCAATTCGCAAGGATATATTCGATACATAGTTAGGATGCAACATATATATTTAGTATCTGGAATTATATTGCGGCTGTGATGATTTTTGTCAAGAAAATGCCGTAGTTTAAGATACTAGTAAGATCTTCCATTAGTTACCAAGTTGTTATCAGCAAACTTGCAAAAACTATAGTGGTATGCAATAATGCAATGTCCGATTTTAAGAAAAAAAAAGGTGCCATGGAGTCATTGACTACCTTGCAGGCTAGTAGTCTTGTGGAGTAGTACTGTAGATGCTGGACCATCCTTGGAATGATTCTCCTTCATGCGTTTTGTCTACTGCTCACGAACAAGCTATGGTGAAAAAAGCAGGGGCCAACTAATAATCTAACAAATCCCTTGCTTGCGTGCTAATCTGAACCCTGTTATTTTAGTAGAGACTAAGAGACACAAGTGCAAAAAAGGGGCCATGATTAAATCTATATGACCATCATATGGTCCCTGAAACCATGTACCGAACACGATCAAACAGACAGGACAGTTTCAGTTAGCTGTAAAACATGGGCATGAGCTTTAAGGTTAACAGGCAACGTGAAGGGAGAATTGCAAAGCAACTGAAAGCCACCTGGCTCTGAGACGAATGCATGGCCTGCATCCTGGTTCCTGCTTGCATGTGACTTGCGTGTAAATCTTTGATGCAAAAGGGAAATTTTCCGTGAAGTACATCATACGCATCGATGAAAAAAGAGAAGGATTATGTGCACTATGGCATGGCATTGTGCGGTTTCTGTCATCATTCCGCAGTCATTTACATCGACGACTAAATATGGTAGAGCACATCGGCGATGTCGAAAAACCACTAGGATTTGACACCCCTGCAATGCAGAGAGATCCGTTTACTGCACGAAATTTCTCAGAAGCATGGCTGTCCTCGCACGCACTCAACGTAACAAACACAGATTTGCACTAGCTGCACAGGTTTCTTCAGAAGTTCAGAGTTCAGCCACTCTTGCATGCATTGCTGCTGCATGTTATGTGTTGGTCCCATGTGACTTGCCAATTGCCATAGGACAGAGCCAGCCAAGACTTGAGGTTAGATGATTGATTCCACCCGTTCCATAAACTAGGAGGAGCATGTACACGGTTTCGAGATCAGAGAAAGCGAAAAGATGAGCAAAGCTAAAGAAAGAACGAAGTCCTAGAGAGAGAGGCAAGCAAGCAGGATACAGACAGCGGCAGAGACATGGGAGCAGAACAGAGCAGACAGCTGGTACAGCCGATCGAGCCGAGGCCTGTGTGGCCGTGTGTGGTTGGATCGGATAGGATAGCCAAGACGACGAGCGGTTGCGAGGCCGCGGCGGTGGTGATCCCGAGAGAAGAACACGATCCATCATGAGAAAACACGAGACATGAGAGCGCGCAAAGCGAGCATCCCGCGCGCGCGGTTGCACGCCGCCCGCGGACGGACACGGCCTCTCACCCTTTCGCTTCTTTCGATCGATCTCTCTTTTGCTTTTCGGTGGGCAGCCACGCACGCATCATCCGCGTTCTGACGCTAAGCCATGCTCCCACCTCACCTGCTACTGTAGTACACGTAGTAGTAGGAGTGACTGAATGACAGAATGAGAGATGCTCCTTCAGGTGTCTGTCCGTCTTTGGCTGCTTGCCTTTGCTTGCCTGACCATCTACAGTGTCTGATCTCTTGATGAACCAAGCACAACCGGCTCCACGGATGGCCAATTGGCCATTATTCTGAAGATCCAGACATCACCATGCTAGTGTGTTTATTAGCTTCGAGAACTGATCAAAGGTGACCAAAAGCAAAACAAAAACAATACTAATGTTTAGCTTGAAACTGTGTAATAGTACTATGTATGGCTGCTGCCTGATTATACGTGACTGAACATTTTAGTGTGAATCTTGCATTCAAAGTCAGACATGCTCATCTTTACAGATCTCTGTCGATGATCGTGGCATGTTCATCTGTTGCCAATGTTGGCCCCTTGGGTTGATCGTACGAATCCCAAGAAACGAAAAGAAGCTTAGGAAGCAACAGATCCAAGAAAACCAGAGCAGGGCAGCATCATTCGCATCAAAATACGTGCGATGCGTGGTAGATTTCATGTAGTATGCACTATTTGACTATTTCCACTTTCTCTTTTCTTCACTCCTTTTACTGCAGTTGGACGGCGCGCGGTTGGATTTGTTCAGAACAGACCATGTATAGTTTCAGCTCTCTGAAGCATACTACTCGGTTGATTGATCAGTATCAAAATCAAACACGATTACAACTAGGCAATTTGTTACTGACTGTATTACTTGTTGCACACTGCACATCCGCTGCATATTGAGCAAACTAAAAGGCATTACATCATGTGCCATCGTAATAATTTCAGATGTTTAGCTGTAACAAAGCAGGCCATCATGCGTTTTGTTGCAGCGTTGGCCCGCGCGTTTCGTCTGACACTGTCGCCCACGCTCGCATCAACAACCACTCCCACGTGCGGCACTTCCTTTTCCTATTATCCTCGGCTCCTCATTATCTTCTTGCCTTTCGGTTAAACCTTACACAAACTTAGATATATATGAACAATCTCTGGTCTACTTTTATTGTATGGTTCGACAGAGTATACTAATAGGTACTCTCCGTCTCAGAAAACTCAATCTAGAAGAGATCATCTCTCCTAGTACAACGAATCTAGATATCCTCCTAGTACAACGAATCTAGACATTCTTTTGTCCAAATTCGTTTTACTAGGAAGGGTCATATTAGTAGGTTTTTTTTTGGGACGGAGGGATTAGTTATGTACGTTTATAGAGGATTCAATAGCATTACGAAGAGCTAGATTCTACAAAATGGGATGCGCTCAACATGACAGCGCAAAATTTGACAGCAGTGGCCATTTCCATCAAGGCCCATTCTAAACTGGAGTAGGAATTTTCCGTCCAGTAATAGACGAGGCCCAAACAAACAGCCATCAAGGCCCAAAGGCCCAGAAATATCACCGACATAGCATCGAGTTCCAAAGCCCACTCCGACTTGGGTTGCCTCTCCAAAGGCCGAACCGACTCGGATTGCTCTCCGAGTCACGCTGCCTATATAGCTTGAACCCGGGCGTGAGAGGAGAACAAAATATTTTGGCGAGGGCGAATCGTACGTCGGTTTCGCCCCCCACCGCTCGCCGATCAAACCCTAGGCTTGCGTGAGCATCGCCGCCGGCGAGGCCTCCGCGGCCGGGAGGAGAGGCCCCACCCTTCCGCTCCGCCGCCGGCATCTTGCCGAAGGAAGTGTCCGTGCAGCCGGGTCTGCTCCGCCGTCGCGGATACAGTAGGGGCTCTCTCCTCTCATTGACTGATTTGACCTGAATTGGTTAATTTCTTTCAATGGAATTGGGTCGCCTAGAACTGATCTGCGATTGGTACGGTGAAATTTTTGGTGGGTTTTGATTTGATCAAATATGGTCGAATCTTATTCGAACGAGGGGATCGCTCAGATTTGTTTGGGCATGGGCGATTTTGCTCTTTTACCTCGTTGGTTATGGAGGTGGGTTAGGGGGATGATGATGCACATACCTAGTTAAAAAATTTAACTCGTTTATCAAGGTAAATGTTGAAGATCAAATGCCAACCTTTGAATTGCCGCTTCTGAATTCCTGAATCTGAAACCCTTTTGAGGGATATCTGATTAATCCCTCCCTGAATCTCCCAAAATTTTGTGTATCTACTGAATCTGAAATCCTCTTGGGTTTGATGTTTGATGCTTTGTACAGGATGATTCACCATCCGTCATCGGTTCTTGATCTTTTAATTGACTCTGTAAAACACAAATTTGACTACAATGTGCCTTGGAACACAGAATGTGGCTTCATTAAGGACATACATTGCACCAAATGTATTTTATAATGGTTATCAGGAAACCGTCGGGATAATGATTTCTTTGCACCAACTGGAACTTATTTTTGCCAGTCAAATGGATACTGGGTTTGGATATACATTGAAACAAATGTTATATTGTGATATGTCTACTTGCTGCTTCAACATGCTTGTGTGCGTGTTACTTTTCGCTAGTGTCTGCAGATGTACAATATTCAGTGCTTGTAATCTTGGTTTTATTCAGATAATGCGGGCATTTCTGTTTTATATTTCATGCTTATATATGTTTGGTTGCAATGTTCTAAACTAAATCGTGCTGAATTTCTTTATAGATGGCTCTTCATGAGCGTCTGAACAAATTTAGACAGCAGCAGGAGAGGTGCCAGACAACTCTATCCAGTATTGCTGCAAACCAAGCTTCAACTCCAAGATCAAATATCACTCGATGGGTTCAACCAACAAATGGTCCATCCACTCCAGCAAAACCACCACAGCGTAAATTCTCAGATGATACAGAGAGGTTGCAGCGCATCAATTTAGTTAGGAAGTCTCCTGCTGCAGCACAGATCAAAATAGTAATTGAATTGCTTGACAAGGTAATTTAACAAAAAGTTGATCGTGAGAGTTGAACTTTTGGCCTTATGACATTTTACCTGAACTGATTTCCTTATTTTTCTTAAACCTGCAGACAAGACAGGCTTTAACTGCAGATCAAATAAATGAAGCAACTTATGTTCATATTCATGGCAACAAGGAGGTCTTTGACAGGTTGAAGAATAATCCGAAAGTACACTTTGACGGCAACCTTTTCTCTTACAAGGTTAGTGCATCATTTTGTTAGCCATGTCAATGAATCCAACACATTTCATGAATCAACCTCATGTTAACCTACTGTTGGCATCTTTGCAGTCCAAGTATGGTGTGAACGGAAAAGATCAACTACTATCGTTGATTAGAAAGTTTCCCGACGGTCTTGCTGTCGTGGAGATCAAGGATGCTAATCTAGCTGTATTGGAAGATCTTAAGGTGAGTAATGTGTTGTTATTTAATCTTCGAAACCTGATATGTTCAAAGCTCTGTCTACTAGTATTTTAGTTCAACTATTTTTGCATGCTGTGATGATGTCTGAACTCAAAGTAGTAGTAGTTGGAAATCCAGCAGACCTAGTGTAGCAAAGACTCGAGATTTTCAAACAAAGTTATAAATTGAAACTATCCTTCCTTATGTGCGCATTCAAGTGCTATTACCCTGTTCTATATTAATCCCTGTACTCATTCCCCTGACGTTGATTTTAATGATTTATATGGATAGAAGATTATTTTCATACTGTTTGCATGTGATCAACTGATCATCTGTAGTGAATTCAACAAATGTGCGCTCCCTATGATATTAACTTGTTTTTTGTTCTTTTTCAGGCTCTCAAAGCCTCAGGCGACGTCTGGTTGGTGGCGTCCACCACAAAATCCGACGAAGGCGTCGTGTACCCCGAAATTGATCCAATGTCGAAAATCAAGTTCGACGATGACTTGAAGGAGCTGGCCCGTTCGATATTGCTGCCACGGGACATGAGCTCCAGAAGAATGGCCAACCAACAAGGACTAACGCAGCCAAGAGGCGAGCAGATGCCCAGATCCTTTTATATCCACCAAAGCCCAACAAGTCCAAGAAAAAGCCGCGTGGGCTCACGAGCAGGACGAAGCTCACTAACGCACATCTGCCTGAGCTGTTCATGGACCTGAAAACTTGAAGCTTGCAGATTCTAATCGAGAGTTTTGGAGGGATTCTAATCGAGCTTGCAAAATTCCTACTCCAATACGAACTCCTCTTTTTTTTGTGTAGCGAATCCTGAATGGGAAATGACCATTCAAGATAGTTGGCCGCTTCTTAGAATCCCATGTAGTAACATTGAGAAGTAAAATTGCTTCTGGCGATTAATCTCCTTCCAAAACTCAACCGGAAAAAAGTGTCAGCTAAACCAAACAGATGTGTGATTCTTATTCGTTTTGGCGTTTTGCCACTGTTGCCACGGTATCACATCATCTGTTTTATCGTATATCATGAACTAAAAAGAATCACCCATGGCAAGCCAAAAACTGAAAGAATTTTACGTTACATCTCTCGGATACAGATGAAGCCTGATTCGGTATTCGGTGGTTCGCGTGATGCGTTGGAAAAGGCTAGAGATAACTCTGCTGGTGTACTTACTGATCCAATCAGAGGACCAGGAGAGAATCTTGTCCTGGAGATTTCTTGTCTGCAACGGACACGATTGAAAGTTGACGCTGCAGCAATGCGTGGGACTTTTGATCTGCACCGTCCCCTCTCGATTAGATCTCCCCCGGTCAATTCCTTGCAGACAAAAGAAGAAAAAAACACACAGGATCGCCTTTTCTTTTTGGCATCTTTCAGGTGCAAAGGAGGATGGATTCTAATATCTCGGGTAGATGTACACCCGTTTTTTATATGTCATCTAAATGATTATGAAAAAATTCGAAAAAAATTTACAAGATAGGTTAATATGTAATATATCACTTCACAAACATGAGTTCAAATTCGACTTTTACAAGTTGTAACAAAAATAACAAATTAAACTCTAACTAGTATATGTATATTCACAGTCAAATTTGTTATTTTTGTTAAAATTTGTAGAAGTCGAATTTGAACTTGCATGTTTATGAAGTGATATATTACATATTAACATATCTTGTCAATTTTTTTAAAAAGTTTTCATAACTATTTAGATGACATAAAAAAACGGGTGGACGTATATCCGAGTGTTTAAAACAGTTTTCCGGTGCTAAGGCCCAAGTCTCCTGCAGGCAGGCAGGTACTCCAGCAGCATCGGCTGCAGCGACGACACGGCAGTGCCCGGGCCGGACCGGCCGCAGGCGCTAGCTGCTGCTGTGCAGCTGCACTGTGCGACAACAGTGAACTTATTTTTGTGGATTGGACGAGGTGCTGCGTGCTGCCACTTTTGGCACGCACATTTAAAACCCGATTCCCGCATACTAGTCCCTCTCTTTACCTGCTGCGTTTTGTTGGGGTTCTTCAGGGTCTCCCTCTGGGTACGTTACGAGTAGTAGTACGACACTGCATGCCAACACACGTAGTACGAGCTACAGTGCTGCTTGAACGACTGTGTAGATGCTCGTACGTACGAAACGTACTCTCAAACTGGTCACCGTTACTCGATGGCACGACGTGGTCTCGCCGTTTGCCAACATATTCTGAAGTACTAGTAACGAGCTACTACTAGTAGTATGTCAAATTGCAGGTGTTTTACTTGGAGGAAATGATCGAGACAAGATTTTACTACTACTACTACTACTCAGTTTCGCCATCATAAAATACAGTAAAAATCCGGAGAAATCGTATGCTTCCGGTGGAGCTAGCTAGCATATATAGAGCATGCATGTTCAAACCGTTACAAAATGCGGCAAAATTGTCGCCACCTTCGGGGGAGAAGATGCCAACCGTGAGACACGCATGCATCACGCCCTGCACAGCTTTGGGCTCACATCAATATATATGCGCGCACCGCACGCGCCCCCGGGTCCGGTGGTCACATGCGTAGCAGTCTCCCGCCGCTAGTGCACAAAAGCACTAGTACCATGCATGGCAGTATGGCGCTAACCACGTACTACTACGTGCGACGACGACGCGCGTGCGGCACAGTAGAAAAATATTGTACTAGCAGAGATCGCGGGAATTAAAAATCAGTCGTTCCACAGCGCGAACACCGGGAGCTGGTGGTGCACGGTGGTCGGGATGCCGGCGACCGGGCGCGCCGCGGCGGCGGCGGCGGCCATCCAGTTGGTGGTGGTGCCGTCTCCGCCGCCGCTGCTCTCGCCGGCCTCGAACTTCATGGCGTGCGCGTACTGCAGGCCGTGCAGCAGGTGCGCGCCGCGGTGGCTGTCGGAGGCGTTGTCCGAGTTGTCGGACGCGCCGCCGCCACCGGCGCTGATCTGCTGGTGGTCGCCCGGCGCGACGACGACGTCGACGCCGGCGGCGCCGGCCGGCGCGTCCGGTGGTAGCATGCGCGTCGGGGAGCGGCGGCACGCGAGGTCGCCGCCGATGAGGTGGGTGCTGGAGCAGATGCGCTTCACGTCGTACTTGCTGATGTCGAAGTTGGTCACGGCGTTCAGGCCGCGGAACTTGATCGCCGCTATGTCGTACGCCTCCGCCGCTTCCTCCTGCGTGCCTGCGCGTTGTCACCGCGTTTTCAATTCACCAAACCATATCCAGAAAACGATAGGCAAAAATATCCAAGTAATTTGGTCCGACACAATATATTCACTTTCGCGTTTTGAACGTCAAGAAGCATTGCTTCCTTCCCATTTTAAGTGCCATGATTTTCTACTTTCAATTTTGACCGTCCATCATATTTGAAATTTTTTTAAAAGAAATTAAAAACATAAGTCACGAGTAAAGTACTATTCAAATATATTCACTTTCCCGTTTTGAACATCAAGAATATATAGTACTCCTTCCGTTCCATTTTAAGTGCAGCCATGGTTTTCCACGTTCAACTTTAATCGTCCGTGTTGTTTGAAATTTTTTTTAAAAAAATTAAAAACAGAAGTCATAAGTAAAGTACTATTCATGTTTTATCATTTCATAACAACAAAAATACTCCAAAGTTAAACGCGGAAACTCATGGTTACTCATGGTTGCATTTAAAATGGGACTGAGAAAGTACTACAAATACTGACGTGATCACATGATTACAGTTAGATTAGCAATAGTGGCATGAGTATATGCATGTGAACAAAAGTATACTGAAACAAAACTTACTGAAGGTGCCAAGATACAGGTCCTTGTTCCCTGCGACCCTCCCAATCCTTGCCTGCCATCTCCCGTGCTGGTGATGCCTGCATGCATGGGGAAAGCAAGCGCAACAGGAGAGATTACAAAACATGCAATTGCAAGCAGATCGATCGATGCGATGCAGCGATGCGTGTGTGCGCGTGTGTTTGTGAGATCAGAGCTTCAGAACTCCCAGAGGAGGTAGAAGTGGCTCAGAAGTTCTTGGTTGATGAAAAAGTCGGCAGATATGGGGTAGCGGCACGGCACCTCGTCACCCCTCTGTACATGGATGCTCCCCTCGAGAAGCCACTGCTGTTCCTGCAAGAATAAATTTGGCAGAGAAAACTTGTGTAAGTTATCGCAGCGTTGGCAAGTGTGCACGGATGTTTGATAATTTTGGATGCATTTGTGAGTGAAATCATGCTGTCAGATTAGGTGGTACTACAAATTTTGTTTCTGTACTAGTAGCAGTGAACTTCAGGTTCAGATTACTTCAAACAAAAAATATCAAGTTCAGGATTCTGAAAATAATTCAGAGTAACAAATCATGGATTATTGTAGTAGGATCTTGATTATTAAGGCCTGTTTAATTCATACCAAACTTCCTCCAAACTCCCAACTTTCCATCACATCACATCACATCCAAAACTTTCCTACTCACATAAACTCCCAATTTTTTTTTTCCAAACTACCAACTTTCCCTAATTTCAAAAACTAAACACAGCCTAAATATTGTAACGACTCACAAATTTGTTGCACTCTTGTATCTCTGTCATTCGGTGGTGCTATTGATATGAAGAGAAGGGTAGAAAGACCTACAGTACCTTCTTAAGTGGGCAATGAACTCCTGCCTTGTCATGTGCTTCATCTCCTCCAGCTCCTTCTCATAAGTGCTCAACTGAATGCCACACAGCCCAGTGTTTCAGAGAACAGAGAAAAAGCATGAAACATCTACTGGACACTTGTACTAACATTTCATCAGAATCAAATTAAAGAACGCAGGAACGAAACGAACCGGCCCCTACTGGATCCTTTATTTCCATTGTCTTGAATTGAAAAGAGGAATGGAGTGAATGCAATGTGTTATCCAACTGTACTTACTGGAAAATTTATGTGAGTTGTTGGACCCCAGTACTTGAGTGCTGCCAAATCATAAGCCCTTGCAGCCTTCTCCTCCTTGTCATAGCCACCTTCAAACAGCCATGGCACAACCAGGAAGCAGTAAGCACGAAAGAACAATGTTCACAATTCTACTAGTGGAAACTCCTAAGTTGCATGCGAACTTTTAGAACCAATGAGAGTGGTGATATCTTACCTAAGTAAACTGCTCGTTGGTGAGTTGCAAAATCAATAGCATGCATGCAAAGGTTGATGTCAGTAACATGTCCAAGTAGTAGAAGTTGCAATCATTCAGTTTATCATTGTGGATAGTAATAGTAGCAAAGGTGGCAAATTTGCTCATGATATGGCTCACCTTGCCTTCCTTTCCTGGTCTGGCCTTCCTTCCTGCAAGTGTTGTCCCACAAGTGAGCCTCGTATCTTCCAGTCCATCTATGTCTGAAAAACAAAGATGAGCACGTAGACATGGATCAACGGACGGCCGGTGAGACATGCCGGAAGCAATGGAGAAGCAGCAATGTCGTCACCAACCTGGTGACGCCACGGAACTGTGACGTCCTCTGCCCGAACGTCTGAGCGGGCTTCCGGACCACCGGCATCGCCGCCGGCGGCAGCGGCGCCTCGCTCGGCGGAGCGGCCGGCACGGAGAGCGACAGCGCCGCCGCTGACCGTTCCGGCACGTACATTGCCTGCCGGAGCCACGACTTGATGCCAGAGATCGACATGGATCCGTCGACGACACCGCCGCCGGCGTTGTACATCGGCGCCGGCGCCATTGGGTTCGGTGGGCCCAGGAAGTACTGGCCATGGGGAGGCAGGAAGATATGGTCTTGCTGCGGCGGAGGTGGTCGGTGGTCCGGCAGGACGCCTGTGCAGCCTGCCGGTGGCGCATTCATGTTGATGTCGATGCCAACGCCGCTGCCGCCATGTCCGTGGAAGTACGGCGTCGAGAAGGCTTGGACGTCATGGACATTATGGTATTTGATCTGGTCGGCGTGGCCGCAGCAGCTGCTGCTGTTTTTGTTGCTGTAGCTGACGCTCATGAAGTCCTCAAGCTTGGGGTCTTTGGCCTCTGCATGCCTCCAATCTGCACAGTGCCGGTACAAACAAGAGACAAAAAGAAACGGAAATCATTCTGCATGCATGCTGCCCTTTCTTTAGCAAATACTGTACAGATCAAAGGGCTGGTGATTTGAAGACATAAAATGCGATGGACCAGGAGGTCTTGCATGCAGACCTACATTCGATACCACTTTCAGGACCAGTTGAGAAGTACAGTGCAAAATAAAGTGAACAAAGTGAAGTGCCTTTGGAAGAGCAAGTTCTAGTAGGTACAGGACATATCTGAAGATTCTGAACTTTTAATTAGAGATCATCCGTATCTCTCCAAATGACATAGATGAACTCTCATTTGCGGCATTTCATCTACCAGTACTAGTTTAACTAAGAAAGATATATATGCACCACAACACCAGCGAGTCAGCAAGCTGGAGGAGGACAAGATGAACATGCAAACTTTCTTTCTACAACAACAAATTCACAATATGACATAGGAGTACTTATCTTTAAAAAAAACAATATGACATACTTACAAAAAAAGGGGAAAGGAGCATTGAACACAAACTCATCTTTGCTGAAAACATGATTGAAAAAAGCCTAGGTTTTCCTCGAGGTAAAATCATAAGGAACAAATCACAAAATTTCCTGAACTTTTATCAAACACACTTGTATACACCTACTCAACTATCATACTCGATCATACCTGGAGCATCATAGTGCACAGATCCATCAGAGTGCAACGGCATAGCCACGAGAGGTGAAGCTGCAACAGGCGACGAGCACGAGCCATCTCCATCTCCACCTCCATTTCCCTCACCACAGCCGTCTCCATAACCCCTCGCCGAGGAAGAAGACAAGGAGAAGCCAAGCCAACCATTGTTCATGTCCATCTCGATCTCTCTCCCCAAGACACCGAAAGCAAGATGAAGCTCAGAGACACACACCAAAAGGAAAGGTTCTTTGATCTTTCCCGGAGTCTGTAGTTTGCAAGCAAGAAAGCAGAGCTCTAGCTATAGCTAGGAGATTGGTGCTCGAACTACGAAAAGAGCCACCCTTTTTGACGTTATACGTGCGAGCTATATATGGCTATATGCGTGTGTGTGTGTTTTGGTTGGAATGGTATGAATGCAAAGAGAGAGCTACGAGTAGTGTAGGTGGTGAGAGAGGGATAGAGATGGAACGAGAGAGGCCATACAAAACAAAGTTTTGGTGTGCGACTATGCAATGCATTTGCATGGACGCATATGCGAGAGTGTGTGGTCCAGCGTTTTCTTTTTGTGTTGGGGTCTGTGCCACCATAGATACGTCTTGCAGTGTGGCAGCTGGGGTCTGGCATGGCGAGACGCCTGACGTCTATCTCTGGACATCTTTGGGCTCAGCCATCAGCTATAGCTTGGGCTTTTTTGGGTCCTTGTGTTTTGCGAGTCTCCCTCTCTCTCTCTCTCACGTGCCAAACTCAGGGATCCGGGATCACATGCATGCAAAGAGAAATGCGTCGAATCTTCTCAGGTGATTTGGTGATCCAAAGGCAAGGAGACAGTTAAATTAGAGGCCTCGTTTTCTTCGAGTGTGTTTAGGTAGCTGTTGGTCACATATCCGTGGGGTTAACGCGTCGCCCGTGCATGTTCCATTGGAAATCGATGTTTGGCAGATCGTTTTCTTCAATACTAGTGATTTCGTATCCCGAGAAAGAAAAAAAACGAGTGCTATACTCGTATACCTTTAAAAATTGTCATGTGCCTTGAGTTTTTGAGTTGACATCTTCTTCAAGCCAAATAACGACGGATAGTTTCACTTGAATCGAGCCAGAAAGTGCGTGATTTCCCGTGGCACGTATGCTCTTGCCCACGTGAAGAACTCACGTAGAGACACGATCGGAGTAATGCTTATCTTTTGACTCGGAGTCGAAATGCATAGCCGACGGCGAGTAAGGAGAGACAACTCTCAACTTGCCTTGTTTGGTGTTGAAAAATTTTTAAGGTTGGTTATCATATCGGATGTACGAATATATATTTGAAGTATTAAACGTAGTCTAATAACAAAATAAATTACAGATTCTGTCAAGAAATTGCGAGATGAATTTATTAAGCCTAATTAATTTGTCATTAGCAAATATTTATTGTAGCACCACATCGTTAAATCATAGCGCAATTAGGTTTAAAAGATTCGTCTCGAAGTTTACACGTAATCTGTGTAATTTATTTTTTTCCTACATATCGTACTCTATACATATGTCCAAACATTCGATATAACAGCATGAAAATTTTTACTTTGGAAACTAAACAGGGCCTTAGTCCTTGTTCTTTTCTAGGTCATGTTTTAGATTTTCATTTGTATGTTTTTTAGGTTTCGAAAAATGACGTGTTTCGTACAAAAGCATTTTATATAAAATAATCCAAATAACCTTTACACGAGTCACGAGTGCCACCATAAAGCTAGCAGCAAGACCAACAGTGAAGGAGGCTCGGAAGGGGCTGGTTTGTTTGTGCACGGTTGCAAGCGGGGGGAGGGGGGGGGGATTTCCGTACATCTCAAAATACAGCCAACGCGCACGCATAGGTGCGTTTTGTTCATCACAACCCCCCGTTCGTTCGTTCTCTTGCGCAAAAACTCTCCGCGCGCGACATGCCGCAGTTGAACTCACAAAAGAGGCGACACATCGATGGCCGTGATAGGCCCGGACGACGCGCGCCCCCCCGTTTGGCATCTGTACCGCGAGGACACGCACGGCAGCCGACGCGGTGGCCGTATGGAATTTCCCTCTCCGCTCGGCGCGCACAGTGGCGCGCACCTGGATTTCCCACCTTTCGCGGCTCCCGACGACGCGACGCCGCTCGCAAGCGGCACGGTTTTCTTTCTTTCACGCCGCGCCGCGCGGAAAACCACGGCGGTGCGAGGCGAGCGGCAGGGGAGGCGCAACTGTTAGCCAGTGCAGTGCAAACGTGCAGTGCTCAGGACGAATTCTCCTCTTCCCCGGGCATACACGCCGCGTTTCTGCTAGTACGAGAATTGTAGTGTTACCACTTACCACTTGTAGTAGTTGTCGGAGGAGTAAAATAGAGGGAGTGCGGAAAACTCTTGGCTTGAGTCGAGTCCTCTCTGTACTCCATTGCCTCTATATTGTACGCTAGTACACTACCCGTACGCAACTACTACTCGTTATGCATTGCTAGATATGGGACGAGAAGAGGGAGGGAGGGGAGGTGAAATTGCTAATGAGCCATCGGTCGTTGGAATTTTGGCGTCGTGATCGGTTTCCTTTCCCTTTTTACTGGGCTCGTGCGCCGGAGATCAACTCCTCTTTCTTTTCTTTCTTTTCACCACTTTTTGTGGTTGTTTATCTTTTTTTTTACGGTTTTTGGTGGTACCAATAAGATATGCATATGTTCATATCAAAATCTATATACAGTATCTACATGGATTGCTTTTCTGCCAATAGAAAAGCTTATAGCATAGCGGGCATGATAGTATAATTAATCCTGTCACGCTAGTAAAAGTGATGTGACCAAATATAACGTTGTCACACCAGCGAGACCAGTATGGCAGTCAGGGGCGAAGTTACATAGGGTATGAGGGGTGCACATGAACCCCTGCATTTCTGTTTACAGTGCTTAATATCCTGTTTTTGCCACATGTGCAGTTGTGCACCCCCGCTCAGCTCCCTTACGTGCACCCCCCCGACGGCTAGCCAAAGCGTGGCGGCACGGGCGCACAGCCGCAAGGTCACTTGGTCGCACGCGTTCAGTTGGTGCCCAATTTGCTGCATGAGCGTACTGATTTGTTCTTTTGTTTTTTCGTTTTACTGATCATGTGTATCTCCCATATGTGCTTATGTTGATGGCATAGATCTTCCTCATCGTATCTCCTCAATCTGTCTTACGTCGTATTTCCTCCCGCTATGCTATGTGCATAAGAGTTAAAGTTTAAATATATAGTTCAATGTCAGTTATTATTTTAATGTTTCTACATAGTAGTTTAGGATTTAAATAATTATACTTTTACATTGTGATTTAGGAAAGTGGAGTAATTGTATATTGATTCTAATTACTAATATTTCAATTTGAGAAGTTATGGCACTAGCTCTCTGATTTTTGAATTTCATCACATTCTAGTACTTCTACTTCACCAGTTTTAGGGTGTGTTGGTTTGAAGCATGGAGAAAAATCTCTCTTTTTCGCACACATACTTCCCGAACCATCGTGTATTTTTGCAAAGATCTTCTATAGAAAAGTTCCTTTAAAAAATCATATTAATTCATTTTCTAAGTTTAAAATAATTAATATTTAATTAATCATATGCTTTCTTCTACTTTCCTCTCCTCACAAAAATACATCCTTATTCAATGGTTCGATGTGTCTTACAATTCTGAGTATTTTTTTATTATGGCTCCCTTGATTTTATATTTTTAAGTAGGAATTTTTAATCACATCTCCATCGTACACTTAGCCATCATCCTATAATGTTCACCGATCGATTGCCTATCATTAGGTTGTATGCCATGGCTTCATCTATGTGCCACTACACGTACGGTTGAGTGGTGCATCTCTTTCAATTTGTTCTAGCTTCATCACTAGTAGCAGTATTATTTTGCCACGTCAGTTTGACAGACGTAGTCAAAATATTCAGATCTAGAAAATAAGTTTTAAAAAAGTTTATTTTAAAATTAAAAATTGTAAAGGTTTTAGAAAAATCGAGCGTATCAGGGGTACCCGAGGGGAGGCAGCCGTTTATCTCCCTCGGGAGACGTGCCACGTCGCTGTGTCTATCACCCGGCGACGACTGTACGTAGTACTTCACCTCGTTTGTCCTCTTGCATAGCGATTTCTTTGGAGCCAGCCACCTCGATCGCATGCGTCGTACTAGTGTACTACTACTCTCCTTTCTTTACGTGGTAGCTGGGCTGGGCTTGCTGCGTCTGCCTCTGCCGGCCGCAGCGTGGTTGCGCATCCCGCAGCAGGTAGCTACTATCTCTCGAAGAGTCTCTCTGTTCCACTCTCCGAACCATATTTTAACCATTCCAGCTAAAAAAATCCTTCAACAGTCTTTCCAACCGGATGGCTAAACCATCTCACTAGCCAAATTTTGCCAGCCAAAAATCACTAGCCAACTGTGGGCCCCACACACATTCCTCCTCCCATCTCCTCTCTAGCTCCTCGCATCGGCTCGCTTGCTACGTCCTGGTGTCGACGACGGCACAGAGGAGAGAGGCGCCGGAGCTGCGACCGCCGCCGTCCTCCGCGCCGTCACCCGCCGCCGTCGCTTGCGTTGTCCTCCGCGACCGCCACCGCCAATGAGAAGCAGAAATGCAACATAAGGGAGGGGAGTGTGGAGTGGACGAGGCCAACAAGGAGTGAATCCGGCGTCGCTGTTGCTTGAGCAGGAGCCCGTTTGCGCGTCGCTGTCATCCCTGCGTCACCGTCGCAGCACTAATCCTGCACCCACACAGAGGAGCGCCATCACCACTGTTGTCGTTAAGGTCGCCATCGCCATCCACCGCTGCTGCCGAGGTCTCCGTCGCCAGCCGTCACTGCCGTCGTTTGCGCCGTCGCCATTCGCTGCCATCGTCACCGAGGTTGCCATGTCTAGAGGTCTCTAGCCAAGCACGACGTCCACCCCCGCCGGATTCGCCCGGCTCCGCCCCCGCTGGATTCGGGGTGGGGGACGCGACCGCTGCCGCCTCCGGCCCCGCGTAGCCTCCGCATCGGCTCCATGGGTCATCGTCGAGGTCGTCGTTACCAAGGTTGCTGTCGCGAGCCGCCGCCACCGTTACCAGCCTCTGCACGGTCGCCGTCACGCACTTGCATGGGAAGAGGGCCGAGAGAAGAGGAAGAGGAAGAGAAAGGGGAGAAGGAAGGGGTAGTGGAGGCGACGTGTGGGTCCCAGTGCATAGGCTCATAATGGTGAGTATTGATGGAGAGGCTGTTGGAGTGAAAAATGAGTTTGGCTTGTCAAATCAATTGAAGAGCTAGCTATATAAGTATTTGGAGAGTCCAATTTAAAGAGACTGTTAGAGATACTCTCACTCATACTCCTTATTTTTACGCTTTACTTCCTCCGTCATATAAAAGTAAAATAGGATATAATATTTTTTATATTATAAATCTAAATATATCTCTAATTATATTAAAAGTATCACGTGACATTATAAGTTATCTTTTCATGGGAGAAAGGAAATATGTCGCGCCGTGACAAACTAGGGGGTGTTTAGATTTAGGGGTGTAAAGTTTTGCCGTGTCATATCAGGTATTATATAGGGTGTCGCATGGGATGTTCGGACACTATAAAAAAAACTAATTACAGAATCCATCGGTAAACAACGAGACGAATTTATCAATACTAATTAATCCATCATTAGCAAATGTTTACTGTAGTGCCATATTGTCAAATTATGGAGCAATTAAGTTTAAAAGATTTATCTCGTAAATTAGTTGCAATCTAGCCTATATTTAAAACGTTTGATGTGATAGGGTGAGGGTGTAAAATTTTTGTGTGGGATAAGGTGGGCCGAAAAGGGTGCGGGCGCGGCCGATTGTTTTTGGAGATGGGTTCACGATCGACTGCTCGCCTTGATGGATTTGATTGATGGATAGATGGATTGATATAGATATCTCTGCAGCTTGGGGTTTTGGTTCCCGAGGCTGCAGCTCGCTAGGAGTGAAGTATAGCGAGGCAATTGAAGCAACTTTCGTTTGTTCATGAAATTGCCTCTGTTCCCTCAAGGCAATTGAGGCCCTTGACGTTAGGTTAGGGTCTGTTTGGTTGAAGGACAAGGTTAGATGGGATATGTCTATTCATGTTTTTAAGGATGAGGATATACAAGTTCTGAGCCAACTTTTTGTTTGGTTGATAGAATGAGGATGCATCGGATGAGATTAATTAACTAATTATAATATCTTAATTGGCATAATATTACTTAGTTATACACTTACCGGTTGGAATTAACACTTGTTGACACTAATCTTGCCATGCTAACTACTAATTAATAGCAAAACATGCTAATACTGTTAATCATACTCCAATCAACTCACTAATCATGTACTAATCAGCGTCCTTAAAAAAGGTGGATGGCTTTATCCGGCCAAAAGAACCGGATCCTTCATCCAGCATATTGAGAGAATATTACTTATTCTGGGCCGCCATATCCACCCTGTCCTCTAACCAAACAACCTAAAAAATCAGGCGGCCATCTCCCATCAAGTTCCATCCACCCAACCAAACACACCCTTAGCTGGGCTCCAAGACTGCCTCCCATGCTGATGCCTGCCATTGATCAGAATACAACGTATACTACCCATTGATCAAGATACAACGTACGGACTACTCGTATACTCCAATACTGCTAGTACTATTATTCAAGGGAGGGCCTAGCTTGGTGGTGGCTTGGTTGGTGTTCAGCGCGCGTTTGACCAGTTGGGCTGGTACTGGTAGTACTTCTCGAGGAGAGGCTGACGTTAGTGACGTGAACTCGTAGCGATAGGATTAGGAGCTAATATGGCTATGCAAGAGTAGCTGGTCGATGGGAGTATAGGCGTACGTATAGCTGAGCAGAATTGATGTACTCGCATTCATGTGAGCAAGCAAATGTGGCAGATGTTTCAAGACCACACCGCAATACATGTATGGACTGATATGCATACGTCACTTGATCTCGTGTGGAGATAGTAGTACTACCTCCGTATTTTAATCGGTAAATTTAATTAGAGAGGGCTCTCCATACTTTAGGAGTTTTGGTTGCCATTAATTCATTAAATAAGTAGAAAAAATATTCCTATCATCTATGCTTCAAATAAAATTTTCTCTTAAATTATTCATCCGATTTACAATCCGATTACACCGTTGTGTTCATAATAATTAAATCTTTACAACAAGATCTCACATGATTATATTTTGATGAAAAATCATAAATTACTTTTATGATATGTCTAAATTACTTTTAGATTTCACTAAGTTACTTCTTAGACATATAAAAGTAAATTCAGTAAAGTTTAAAAGTAATTTACATATATTATATAAGTAACTTATAACAAAAAGGATATAAAAGAAAGTAACTTTAATTAATGCCTTTTTTCATCGAACAAATTATCTCCCTCTCTCTCACACACACACACACACATATATATATATATATATATATATATATATATATATATATATAAGTTACTTTTACATTTGATTAAAATATTTCCTATACATTCATAATGCTCTGAGGTGATTACTTTTATTAATTTTTTAGTTAATTTCATAATTTGCGTTGATTAATTTAATTTCTAGATAGAGTCATGTTTTTATCTCTACAACGGATTTACTTCAAATGACATGCTAAAGTTACCTTCGTTTTGTTCTAAGTTACTTCTATAATATATGTAAATTACTTTTAGGTTTTACTGAATTTACTTTTATATATCTAAGAAGTAACTTAGTGAAATCTAAAAGTAATTTAGACATATCATAAAAGTAATTTGTGATTTTTCATCAAAATATAATCATGTGAGATCTTATTGTAAAGATTTAATTGTTACGAACACAACAGTGTAATCGGATCGTAAATCGGATGAGTAGTTTAAGAGAAAATTATATTTGAAGTATAGGTGGATGGTGTCTCTTATAGACGGAAGTGGAGACAAACCAGCTACCACTAGCTGTGTAGTTACGTCCTTTTTTAATGTATGACGTCATTGACTTTTTAACCAACGTTTGACCAGTCGTCTTATTCAAAAATTTTATGTAAATATAAAAGTACTTATATCATACTTAAAGAACATTCGATGATAAATCAAGTCACAATAAAATAAATTATAATTACATAAATTTTTTTGAATAAAATAAAATGTCAAAAGTTTATTAAAAAGTCAACAGCGTCATACATTAAAATACGGAGGGAGTAGTACACTACTCCATCTGGTAGTCCTATCTTGGGCACACTACTCCTGAGATGAATTTTACAGAGATCAATTTGATTCCGGCAAGACGGAAATAACTATATCGTCTATGTTCAGTATCCGGATTTGTATCTAAAGACGGAAACAATTGTTTGTATACGATCGAGCTCTCGCGCTGAGCCTCGCGATATGGTCTTTCTACGTCGGAGCCTTGTCACTAACAGTTACAGAATTGCGACAGAAAATATTTCAGATTTTACAGATGATCCCCTGTTGCTTCGACGGCGTTCTCAGCAACAAAATCTTGAAGGTAATTGAACCCTTGCAAGCGAGAAGGTGATCAAGAAATATTTTGTGTATGGATGTTTCAGGATTGAGTTCGGTAGATTAGTGGGCCGGTAATCTTGAAGGATTAGGCCTTTTCTCGATCACTCAGCCCACGTAGAAGAGTAACGAGGCCTAACCGCTAACAAACGCAGAGCCCAAAACAAAGGCGAGACCCTGATTTGTTAGCGGTTAGCTAGGCACGATTTGTCAGTATGTGTTAACAAATACTACCTCCGTTTCAGGTTATAAGACTTTTTAGCATTGGCCACATTCATATATATCTAGATTCATTAACATCTATATGAATGTGGGCAATGTTAGAAAGTCTTATAATATGAAACGGAGGAAGTACCTGATTTATTAGCGGTTAGGCACGATTTGCAAGAAGTACAAACTATATTTCACTTCACATATAGTAGTATAGTACAGGGTGTGTTTAGTTCCTGAAAAAAGTTGAAAGTTGGAAGAAAGTTGGGAGTTTGGAAAAAAAGTTGGAAGTTTATGTGTGTAGAAAAGTTTTTGATGTGATGGAAAGTTGGGAATAGGGGGGATAAACACAGCCACAGTCACATTGACAAAACTTTCTGTATGTGTTAACAAATTCAGCATCAAAGAATATCCTGTAGTTGTTTCAATCTTGGATCTAACTCTGGCCTGGTTTAGTTCTCAACTTTTTCTTCACTCTTTCAACTTTTTCATCACATCAAAACTTTCCTGCACACATAAACTTCCAACTTTTCCGTCACATCGTTCCAATTTCAATCAAACTTTCAATTTTGACGTGAACTAAACACACCCTTGCATCGCCCATTTCATAATCATCCGCAGGAGTCCGGTATGCATCGGCAATGGCAAGAAGTACAAACTATATTTCACTTCACATATAGTACAGTCACATTGACAAAACTTTCAGTATGTGTTAACAAATTCAGCATCAAAGAATATCCTGTAGTTGTTTCAATCTTGGATCCAACTCTGTTGCATCGCCCATTTCATAATCATCCGTAGGAGTCCGGTATGCATCGGCAATGGCCTTCCCTTTGTCCAGCACTGCTGATGGCACGGTCTGAAGGAGGCTGAAAAGACAAAATAACGCAGATTTCAGCTATGATTATGTTCGAATTGAAGAAAGAGAAAGGATGTCAATTGATATGGACACTGATTTTACCTGTCTAAAGCTCCAAGGGCTACACTGATTTTGCTCCTCATGACATCGACAGACGCTGATGGGTTGTTCCGTGATGCTTGTAGTAGCAGTGAGTCAAGATCTTCCAATGCTCTAGGATAAAATGAATTTGCTGTCACTTATCAGTACTTACAAGATACTAGTACGATAGTACTACATATCATTTTCATTCAGCAAGCAAGTACGATAGTATATTTTGAAATAAATCAATCATTTTTGTTTACCGTAAGCATTCGTCCACCGCATCAGAGGCAGCTTTGCCTTGACCGCTGCTAGAAGCATACTGCGCCACCTGCATTTTGTTTTCTTCTTCGGGTGAATTCAATGCATATCTAGTGGGCTTAGTTTGTTTTAAGCACACATAATCTGACATCATTAGATCGAATACACATTCTCTTGATGTTTGAACCAGTTATGGCAATGGGCATAATCTGAACAAGTAAAATATCTTGATGTTTAAGGAATAAAAAGGGCAGTTGAAACTTGCTGATTAATCTCAACTCCTGAATGTTTAAAACAGACAGTCTATAGGAATATTAATGCCATATCTAAAGTAGTGAAAACAAAATGTCTTCAAAGCACCTCATTGGACCACGTATGCAACAAAACAAACTAGAGAAGGGCAAAATAAGGAGAACAAATGTGAACCATATGATCAAACATTAGTCAGGAGATAAAGTACAGGTAGCAGATGTGCCTACAGTTTACCCCATACCAACATTATCGTTTGGACTGGAATTTAATTTCATGCACAAATGAACCTCTATTGTTTAGGCTACAGTTTTATTCAGGACTCTCATTTATAATGTGTTCTTTGTTACATATGGACCAGCTAAAACTTGACATAAATTTATTTTAGTTGTGCGATTAGTGTATAATGTAAATGGGCTCATATACTACTGGTTCTGGCATACAGGTAATGGTTGCGCGAATGCGCGACTCCACTAGCTAGTTTCAATTGAGAGTATCAAAGTGGGCCACACCACCAATATAATGGAGCCAAAGGCCCATATTTATTGCCTTGGTATTTCGTTAACTTGAGAACCAGAATCACATTCACCATACGATCAGTATCTTACAGCTCGAATATTGATACGCAGAGAAGATGCTGGACCAGAACGAAGTAATGATCTGCTCTCATCATATCTTGGCTTCTCAAATTCTAATGACTTCTCTGCAATTGAACATACATATACATGAATCTCCTAGGTACAGGTTGTATCACACATCACATATAGCATTGCATCATAGCTCTAAAACATTTAATCGGAAATCTGACCAAGGTTGGATTAAACATATTTAGTCAAGATATATTGGTGCCTCTATAAAAATCAAGATGCGTGATAGCACTTTTCTAGCATTAAATTAGAACGGCTTTGCTTATTTCAACACATCATTTGCTCTATGATAAGAAGGCAACGAAATCGGAGGGGAAGACTGCAGAAATATACTAAGGACAGTACACTTCACGGTATGAAATATGGCCGACCCCAATCAGCTTGACAGCTTTCTGTCGTTGTAAGCTCTTATTGTAATGAACTATCCCCTTTCTTAATGAAATTGGTCGACCGAATCCTTCCGCCGACCTGGCAAAATATACACACACACACACACACACACACACACACACACACACACACACACACACACACACACACGAAAAGAAGATACATTGTGTCTCTTTATGTTTAAGGTCCTGTAAACAATGAAATGTCTAAGGTTCCTGTAAACAACGACCTGATTCAGGCTTATATTTGTACACTAGCAATCAAAATTGCCAAAGGGAAATACAAAAGGAAAAAAAACAAGAATACAGCAGTATATGTTTTAGGTGGCAAGCTTATGGATTAATCTTACCTAGATCCCTGAATTGGTCCTGAGTCAACAGTACCGCCGGAACGTAGGTCTCCAATGGCTCCAGCTTCTTCCTAAGCATTACAAATTTAAGAAGCAACAAGGCTTTCAGTGGAAATCAAAAGCTGCAACCTGAGGCAATCCAATGTACTAGTAGGAGTACTAAATTTATGAAGGGAGAGCAAGGTACGGATTAGTACTTCTTGACGTATTTGTCAAACGGGCTCGCGTCTGCCCCTGCAACATCCAAAGTTGGGAAGCAAATCAGAAACGAATCGCTCGCACACCCGAAACACTGAGCTCCGATCCCGACACGAACACGCGCGCGAGAGAGACGAACAGCATGCTGCATGCGGCTGGACTTACGGCTGGCAGCAGTGGCGGTGAGCCAGGAGGCGACGCCGGCGAGGGAGACGGCGCGGCGGCCGATTCCACCCGCCGCAGCGGCGGCGACCTGGCAGCATCGGCGGCGGCGAGACGGAGGCGGTGAGGGGCAGAGGTGCGCGCCGCCGGAGGTGGTGGGGAGGAGCGAGGTGGGCATTCTGGCTGCCTGCTGGGACGCGACGGCGGGCGAGGCGGCCTCCGGCTACGGGCTACGGTTAGTTGAGTGTAGAGGGCTGGGCCCCTTTTGCACGACAGCCACTCGTGTCCAAGTTGTTTTTTTTCCTCGCAACACGGGGAAAGCTATGCGCGCGCTCGGTGCATATGCACGGCAGTACGGCACGCTACGTGGGCTCGGGGTTGCCAGAAGGAACACTCTACGGAGTACGGAGTACGTGGGAGAGGATAGCAAACGTAGCATCTCGGTTTCCGGTGCAACCGTGCAACGGTGCAAGGCATGTGTTTGAGCGCGTCACAACTCACAAGGGCTGTTGCTTCCCAAACTTTTACAGTAGGATTGTTCGCCTAGACAAAATGAATTGGTTTTTCGATTGGAGAGCTATTAGCGTGTAATTAATTAAGTACTAATTATAAATTTAAAAACATGATTTATTTAATTTTCTGAAAAAAAATTACATAAAAAGTTCATTTTAAAAATTGAACATTTAGTATTTTTGGTAAATATGTTTACGGAAAACGAAGTAATAACCAACTCATGAAGCTGATTCAAACTCAGACAAATTTTATTTTTTAGTGTGAGGGTTTGGTTGAAGAAGATATGATATATGACACACTTTCCTACTTTTATGGTTCATATTTCCTACTTTTATGGTTCATATGTTATGCACTCACTCGTTAGTAAAAACTTGTCACAAGTATGGATGTATGGCTCTCTTTTTTGGTTGCCAAGAAACTATGGTGTACCACATGCAAATAAGTTTGGCAAAGTGAGTAAGCTACCCAAATAGCCCCATACTTACGTGAGGCCTATGTAGTGTGTTCGTGAGAGTTGTTTTTCTCTTCTTGCAGTACTAATCCATCCACTGATAGTTTTTCTTCGCTGTAAACCTTCGAAACGCCGTGGGAATCAGCAACCGTCGTCATTCTTGGTTGCACTGGCACAGTTTGCACGAGGCTGAAAAGATGAAAGAAAACAAAATACCCAAATAATCAGTAATGTTTTCATTGCAAATAAAGTAGAGTTTTCTTTTTCTAATACCTGTCTATGGCTCTAAGGACAACATTGATTTTGCTCCTGATGGCTTCAGCATGTGTTGACGGATAACTGGTCTTGTTGACTCTTGTAATACCTGATTCAGGTCTTCCGAAGTTCTAAGAGGTAGAAAGACATTGCCACTCACAAGCTGAGCTAAGTTCTTTAAAGGAAAAAGACAAAAATATGTGCATTTGGAATATTTTTCATGTATATACCGCAAGCAAATATTCACAGCTTTGGAGGCCACTTTTTTAGGTGTACTAGTAGCAACTAGGTATGAGATTGAGGTAGATGGCTGACAATCCAGCGCACGGTCTTGTTGTAGACACATCCTTATAATTTTTTTATGTAACTTTCAAAAATCTTGTGATAACATGTTGTTTTCATGAAGCGGAGGTTAAGAGACCAAATTGGCAAATCTCCTCAATTGTGTGCACTGCGTTTATTTTTTCCCCGATTATACGAATCTTAAAGCAACAATAAAAGAAATATGACCTTTTGTGACGAATTCCTTGTGACATCAGAGCTATTCGTCATTAGCCCATTCCATTTTATGACAAAAAAATATGTTCGTCGTTAATACCAACTAGAAATCATCATAAAGTATTTCAATGGGTGTTAACGACCAAATTTGGTAATCCAAGGATCGGATATGAAGGAGGAATCGAGACGGAGTTTGAGAAAGAGATTGTCCCGGAAATAGAGTGAGGATCGGCTGAAGTCTGAATCGGCTACGACTAAGATCGGCAGAGTTCGAGTTGGACAGGGTTAGCGGATTGAGCTGAATCCAACAATATGACACGGTATATGTTGTCGGGTTAGGTTGACATGCTTCATGGTGATCGCATGGATAGAGTCCTGAGAAGGCAATTGTATCTATTAATTAGGATATTTTATGTAATTTCTTTAGAGATATGTTTGGGCAAAAGTCTGCCGCAAAGACTTATGGTATCTTAGAGTTTGTTAGAGATAAGAATCATGTCTGATATGGACATATTTTGTAATTCTCGGGTATAAATAGACCTGAGCCCCATGTAATCAAACTAACACACGTTCAATACAATCTCGACGCATCGCCACCCTTTTTACTTTCGTTTTGTTTCGACGAGTTCTTGCTTTCGGGTTGAGATGCATCGGTTTCGATCTTCAACAAGAGGTAAAACTTGTTATGGCGGCTTGCGTTTTCGGGATTAGTGCTTCCATCTTTATGATACTCTAATCTTATTTATGTAATTCGTCGAGTTATCATATATCTTATATAATCTCCAGCAATATCGCTATTTAACCTCCAATCGGCTAACGTCTGCTATTAGAAGGCAGCCGATTAGGTTAAATACCGACGTTGACTTAGATTATATAAGATATCTACCACCCTATGAAACATCCGACGACTTGATTGTCTAGATATTGTCTTTCTTTTCATACTTATAACTGCATCAGTTGAGTTTGATTTTATGAGTCGTGATTAGAACCTCAATTTCTAACCTGCCTTTGGTTACCGATTAGGGTAGTATCGGGGTTTCAGCCGATCTTATCTAATTTAACCACCTTTTTCCTATATGTTTGATTGACATGTTAAATCCGCCCTTTATATTAAGATCTTGTTGCATTTAAGTATTTTAGGCTTTCTGTTTGGTGTATTTTACTTGCTTTAATATCTTAATATAGAGTGGTATCGGAGTATTAGCCGATACATGCTAGATCTATCTGATCGGCTATGCTATGAACATATGTAGTCTTGTTGTTAATATATATTTCGATCTAAGTGATTTATACTGTCTCGGTATGGCGACCGATCTATCCCAATCACTTGATTTAAGTATATATCGACATAAGAATTATATATTGTTAATATCTACAGCCGATCGAGTAGATTTAGTTTTCTCTTACTTATTCATAACCGCCGATCGATCTACATATGACATCGGTTCAAAGATAAATGATATGTCATCGGAAACTAAGCCGATCGGCTATCGTTTATGGATTTAATCGCGGTTTCTTTGTCTTTGTTTCTTGTTGATTGCAGGATCAAATCAACTGGCACGCTCACACACCTAAAGGCAAGTTTTGGACCTGCACTGGAGTTAAGCAGATCTCCCAGGCCTCGTGTTTTTACATCAACAATGGGACATCGTGACGAATATTAATTTATCATAAGGGGTACAAAGCAAACATTATAAATTTATATAATGCATTTCTAGAAAAATATATTAAAAGTTAAATCAATTTAATCAAGTGAATTAATGAGGAAACTAAAATTTTCCTTCAAAAATCATGGCCGGAAAATATATTTTTTAATATTCTACGTGGTCTAAATTATTCTCTAAAATTTTCAGAGCTCGATAACTAATTTTAATACCACAAAGCTTATTTAACCTATTAAAATAAATGGAAAACAAATTAAAATCCCTCTATCTGTCCTTGGGCCTTTTTCAGCCCAAGTGTTACTCTATCCCTCCCTCAGCCCACACCCACTCTCTCCCTTCTTCTCCTTGGGCCGGCTTCCCCTTCCCCTCCTCCCTTTTCTGGCCGTCGGCCTTGGCCTTTTGCTCCTCCCTCCCCGAGAAGTCTATTTTGCCTTCCCTTTCAATTAATTTCAAAATATTAAAACTTATTGAGATCTACCAATTTTATTTTGGTTATTTCTCCATCTCAGTTTGATTGACCTATATAAAATTTGAATATCAAATTATAACAACTTCAAACAATATTTTTAAATACTAAATGATTTCAACTGAAAAGGTCATCAAAACAAAGTTGTATAACTCATCAACATCTACAATTTCTGTTTTGGTCATTTTGCTATATGACTTTGTTTCTATAATTTGAATTTGAATTTCAAATTATAACAACTTCAAACAACATTTTTAAATACTAAATGATTTCAACTGAAAAAGTTATTAACAACAAAGTTGTATAACTCATCGATATCTATAACTTTTATTTTGTTAATTTCTTCACCCGACAAAGTGATAGTAACATTGTTCACAAAATTTACATATCTCTTATACATATAAGAGATATGTAAATTTTGTGAACAATGTTACTATCACTTTGTCGGGTGAAGAAATGACCAAAATAAAAGTTATATATATTGATGAGTTATGCACCTTTGTTGTTGATGGCTTTTTCATCTACTCAAGGAGAGGAGAGGAGAATGGATGGGGATCAGGATCATCTGCCTTCACGGTGTGACTGCACAAGCGTGCAGTCAGCACACATCCACCGTACAAAGCCATCCAACGGCTATCGCGTGATGCGCACCATTAACGGCTGATAGAACCAGAGCCCACCGAAGCCCAAGCTCACAAGTGATAGCGTACGCACCTCCGAAATCCGATAACATGTGCTCTCGCTGTCGCTGCCGCCATCCGCGGCGGAGAGTGATGCGGAACTCGTCCGCCGGGATGCACCGCCAAGAGTCGTAGCTTCCTTGCTGTCCTCTTGAACGTCGTGCTCGAGCTCTAGCGGTTCATCTTCCTATTAGAATTGGGTGTAGCAATCAGAAGCAATTAAGCATGCTTGCTGCGTGTGAAACTTAGAAAATATGGATGCAACAAGACCAAGTAGTAGCATAACACGACTACAATTACAATGAGCACCAAGCCAAGCACGCGCTTCAATTCGACCATTCAGTAATCAACGTGTCATGCATGCCTCCAACTGCTGGAGGAGCGTCGCCGCTATAGTCTTGTCCTCAGTGGAAGATGGAGCGGAAGGCGACGACCAGTGAAGCCCGGCTCTCGGAGCGGCTAGTGGCGGCGTGTGCCGACAGAAAAGCTCCGGGCTGCATTTGGCTGACGACAGTGCATACCGGCGGACGAGCTCCAAGCCCTCCCCGACGGAGGCTCCAAGCTCCAAGCGGCGGGCACGCCATTGCTGCCACTTGCTGATTTTTTTTCATTTTTAAATTTATTTCTTTTAATATTTACAAAAATAATCTATCGCCGGAAAAATTTACAGAAATAGACCTTGCCGCTCCAGTGGAGGGCGGCAAGCTGACGTGGCAGACGGCGGCTTGACCGCGCCGTCTGCCGCCGTCTGGGAAAATTGCATTTAGCCCCTTGCCGCCCCTCTAAATGCAATTTTCCCAGCCCTCTAGAGCATTTGGCTGGTGCATTTTGTATCTGGGTCTCTTGCCGCCCTCAAGGGTCCCAGATGCAAAACAGCCACATGCTTCTTTCCAGATATGTTGATAATAATTAAAGAATTATTTATTTAAATCTAAATCAACCATGGAAAAAATAAACTCAAATAAACGAAATATGTGACTTGTAAAATTTTCTAAATCTCTACCGAAAATAGACGTCATTCGGATGTCATTTATTAAAACAGGCGTAACTTTATCTTACGGACTCGGAATCAGGCAAATAATATATCCACGGACATCTACAGAAAAAGTTACATCCGATTCTTCCCAACTTCGCCGGGTTCGGCGATATTAAAACCTCCAAATTCCGCTTGCAAAGATTGTGTTTTTGAGGAGAGAAGTTTTTCGGTAGAGCTTTGGAAAATTCTACAGGCCACATATTTTCTCCGTTTGAGTTTATTTTTTCTATGGTTGGTTCTTGTGTTCTCCTAAGTGTGAAAAAAATATCAAAAAAATAAAATAAAAATAAAAAAGTTGCACATCTCTCTCCTCTACACCAGAGGGGAGAGGGGTTAGAAAATTCCACATGTCACATATTTCGTCCATTTGAGTTTAGTTTTTCTATGGTTGGTTCTTGTGTGCTCCTAATCGTGAAAAAAATATCAAAAAATAAAATAAAAATAAAAAGGTTGCAACTCCGCGGAGAGAT
Source organism: Oryza meridionalis (assembly GCA_000338895.3). Lineage (NCBI taxonomy): Eukaryota > Viridiplantae > Streptophyta > Magnoliopsida > Poales > Poaceae > Oryza > Oryza meridionalis. Next base: position 4,140,522 of record CM002526.2, read on the forward strand.
ACAAAATTGGATGCGAGGGGTGTGGAGGGGGGCTGGCTTTTTTGCATTGAGGTCCCTTGCCGCCCTCTGCTAGAGCGGCAAGGGACCCAGATGCTAAATTTACCAGCCAAATGATTTTTCTATGTTACGTTAATAATAATTAAAGAAGTATTTATTGGTAAAACTTGTTAATAATGTTATAAAAATGTATTGAAGTTGGTTGTTTCGCAATTTCATATGTTAAGTGAAATATTATTTTGTAACTTATTCGACGTATTAGTGTGCGAAATTGATATAAGCCTATCGCAGTCTCGGTCGTAGAAACATTATATGCACTTAAACAAGGAGAATTATGTAACATGAAGAAATAGTAGTCGAATTTGAACATGATACATCTATTTCCATTGCGGTTACATAGATGATATTAGATTCGAACTAGGAGGGAGGTAGTGCAAGAGTTGAACACAACGACGATGTAGTAATGGGATAAGGAGGTATGACAGTAGAAATTTCAATATGCCAAGTTGTCCGATAATAGCTAACCCCTACGTGAGGATTCCTCTCCTCTCTCAAACCGCGCTTTAGTAACCCTGTATTGCTCTAGTAGTTCAAGCTGCACAACACGGCTAGGTGGAGTTAGAACCCTTCTGGTGTCTATCCATTCTCTGTATTGACATCTCCTTGGTGGTTCCTGGGGGAAAGAATAGATGTGAAGCGAGCGAAGTTAGTAAATGTTGTGAGAAAATAAGGATTCATGATAATCAAAATATTCTTACCATGAAATCGTCGTCAAGAATATTTGGACAAACAAAGAACCTTCGACCCAATGTCGTAGGCTTTATGGAACGAAGAACCTGACAATGATCACCACACCTGCATCTTGGACGGGCTTCCCATGGAGGGAGTGCCATAGTTAGCACCCGCCAGTCGCACTGTTGTTCACGACATTGTCGTTCGTAAGCCGCTTTTCTCTGCAAGTATTGCTCAGTACTTTCGGATGCAAAATACCAGCGTCCTTCTTGTAAACAAGTGGTTAGGTCGAGAACGGGATTTTCTGTATCGACCCACTCGATGTATGCGCAAGCCGTAGTGCGGGTCTGACGAATAGAGTAGTAATACGAGGAATAAAACAATTGCCCATACGGAATGAATAATCATATGCAGATAATAAAATACCTCACGGTCATAGTTAGGGCACCTAAAAAGAGTAGTGAAAGATCTTACCGGTGAACAGCAGCTGGGACAGTCGTTGGAAACGGTATTAGAAAGGGCTGACGGAAGCCGAACTGCCGCATCACGCGGAAAGGGGCGTGAGGCTCAATGCAGATGTCGAAGACCATCGGAACCGTAGTCATCCAGTATGCCTGGTCCCTTATGCAGAGTGTGGACAGGCCCAACGGCGCACGACTCTGGGTAGCCGCGGCACTATAGGGCTCCCACACTCCATAACAAACTCAGGATACGACCGCCTAACCTGAACGTGAGCCCATCGGCGCTGCAATACGAGACGATCGATATGACATACAATGAACTTAACAGTTAGAAGATCGACGCAACGTACCTGACAACGGCACCACAGAGTACCCATCGTAGGGTAGTCGACCTCCGGTCGCTCCTCGTACAGTGACTCCTCGTACGCGTGGTGGTCCACCTCAGGGCGGCCGATCGCAATCCTCAGCTGCCCAGATAGAAAGAAAGAGAGGGCACCCACCGAAGGTCGCGCTGGGATCCGTCTTCGTGCAAGCCTCACAAAGGCCACGGTACTGAGCCGCCAACAACGCGGAACCCCAGCTCCACTGAGGCACCTCGCCTACTGCGGCGTCGGCGATGCTCCTGGTGTAGTGCACGAGACCCTTATCGACCGCGTGCCCGTGACCGCCACAGAACATCACCCAGCCAAAAAGCCAGAGCAAGTACGCCTCCAAACAGCGGCTATAGGAGTACTCGTCGCCTCATCCTGTAGCTGCTCGACCTGCAAGCGTTCGATAAAATGTTAGGCACGTTACGTTAGGACTAAGATATGTAGTACGCTTGTCATTTCGGTACAAAAAAAACTCAAAGTGAACTGAAGCAGCCACCTCTTCGTAGGTCCGGTGTTGCGGTGGTGTGCCAACGGCTGGAGCGGGAGATGTGGTGCGCGCTGTACTGGTGCGAACCGTGCCGTCAGATCGTCCTTCCAGTCCACAACCGTGTGAACTGGCCCGACAGCGTCTCCCGCGAGCGGTAGCCCCAACAAGTACGATACGTCCTGTAGGGTAGGGGCTACCTCACCGCACGGCAAGTGAAAAGTGTGCGTCTCTGGCCTCCATCGGTCGACCAAAGCTGCTAGAAGGGACCGGTCCGCATCCCAGCGTCTGACCGGGTCCGCGTGGCCGGCGGCTGCTTCCACCAGCCGACACAAAGGTAGGAGGCCGGCCTCACGCAACCTGCAAGAACAAATTAATATGTTATTACAAATATTATTACGGCGCAACTAACTTATAGTAATACACTGTTCGTACCTCTCGATGAAGGAGTCGTGAACCGTAAGTAGCTCACCGCACGTCCGTGCCCGGAACGTGCCAAGCTGAGCCCCCTGCACTGCAGTAAGGTGAGACCGGTGTCGGTGATTTATCGCCAGGTCCAACAACTCAGGGGTGTCCTGACGTGCCATCTCTGAAAAATATCGTGTTTCATATTAGAACAATTCAAAATGTAGTAATGTAGAACAAAAGATAACTTGTAAAATTTTGAAAAGTAATAAAATCATACAAATTATTATGTAGAACAAAAGTATAGGTTATTTAGAACATAGCAAACATTACTAAGCGTACATAACAATGACGTGCGATTTAACATATATGTAGAATTCGATAATATAACATAACATAACATCACATGCCGAAGTCTGATATTACATCACGAAACTTAAAGACATTAGGTGCTGAAGTCTGACGTGACATCACGAGACCTTTAGACATTACATGCCAAAGTCTGACATTACACGACGAAACATAAACACATCAATAAGTGCGAACCAAATTACAAGCAAAGCCACATGCCAACATAGAACACAAGAACTACACCATGTAATTAGACGTGGCACGACGACGTCTAGGACGGGATCGAGTTGAGGTAGTGCCTTCACCCGTAGGGCGAGCTCCATCTGCTGCTGATCCTGATAGTCCTGCCTCCGTCGCACTTGGTTTCTCCTTGTCTTTAGGACAATGCTTGTAGGTGTGCCCACGTTCATCACATTTGCTGCAACGCTTCACCCTGCCCGCCTCCGACTCGTCCATATCGTTGCGGATGCGACGAGTCTTCCTCCTTCTAGCCTTGCCTCGGAGCTTCGATGGGTCAGGAATATTGAGTACTTCATCGTTAGTCTCTGTGAACTCCCCAGCTATGCCGAACCCATAAATCTCGCTGCTCCATGTATGATATATTGCTAGCTTACTGAAGTACTGTGATATATATACTGCATCTGGTATGCCACACTCCGATGCGGCAGCAATGACATGGGTGCATGGCCTGTGGAGCAGCTTCGGCTTTGCACAAGAGCAATGACATGTGCCGTCGGCTTTGAGAACACATTCCTGCTTCACTCTCTTGCGATAGATACCCCTGCCTGCCTTATCTTGACATAGTATCTCAAACCTGTGCTGTTGGGTACCTTGCACTAGAGCTCGATGTTTCATGGCCTTTTTACGCCACTCCTCTAGCTTTTTCTGCATGAAAGTTCCGAATAAAATGCTGTTGTTCGGCTTAGAGGGAAGAACTGCCTGGAACCGATCCCTAAACTACCCGCATGTCCCATGTAAAATGAACTCCACTATGCCAACTAGTGGGAGTCCACGGACATCGTGCATCACCCAGTTGTAAACTTCTGCCAAATTTGTTGTCATTATCCCATATCTAGCACCACCTGTGTCATAAGCCTTGGCCCATTTCTCTTTTGGTTCATGGAGAATCCACTGAGAAAAATTCCGAATGTCCACTCCAGTTCTTCTAACCAATGTTGGACTATCCGTTGGGAGAGGTCCAAGAGCTTGAGGAGGGTCATCAACGGCGGTCGACGGACCCGCTGCACGCTGATCACTGCATTTGGCTGTCAACTCATCTAATCTCTTCCAAAGTTCATTGAATTTTTTCTCCTGGTTCTGATTGCATAGCCTCTTGAACATGTTCATGAGCTCCTTGTTCTTGAATTGCTTGAAGAAATTAGCTCCCATATGACGCATGCACCACCTACACTGTACATCTTCCCACTCACCAGGGTATCCTCGTTCCATACTCCTAAACTGCAACTCTTCTATCGCTCGCAGAATGCCGGCGTGCCTGTCATGTATCAGGCACACATTGGGCCTCATACCAACAACTTTTGTTTTAACCAGTTTCAGGAACCAGTACCAGCTGTCGGTATTCTCACTCTCAACAAAAGCAAATGCCAAGGGCAATACCTGATTATTCCCATCTACCCCTATTGCTGTTAGTATCTGGTCCTGATACTTTCCAGTCAAGAATGTGCCATCAATGCAGAGAACAGGACGACAGTGCACGAATGCCATCTTGCATGCATGTAGAGCTAAGAACGCCCTTTGCAGCACACTCTTGCCAGGATGTTCAATTGAGGGGAATTTCTTCACTGCGTAAGAGCTCCCAGGGTTTCTTTCTTCGATAACACCAAGCAGGCGTGGCAAATTGTCATACGAGGCTTCGTAAGTTCCAAATCTCATCTCTATTATTTTCTGTTTGGCCCTCCACGCCTTGGCATAGCTAATAGTATACTTGTATGTCTCTTCGATGTGTCGGATTATTGACCTTGGTTCATATGTCAGATTATCGATGACATGCGCATACATCTCAGATGCAACAAATATAGATGTAATGTTCCTGTGGTATTTCTGAACACCATGTAGAAAACATGTATGCTTGGTAACAACTGACACTGTCCAGTAATCCTTCCATTTTCCCTTATAAACGTGCACTCTCCAGGGACAACCATCTTTTTCCTTAACACACCGAACTTCATATTGCGATCGGTTCGACTTGGCAACCCAAAACTCTCTATGAAGTGACACTGCAAAATGTTTTACCGCCTCCTTCATATCTTCTGCTCTATTATAAATCGCTCCCTGAATAACCTCATTTTCTTTGTACTCCCATCTCACACTATCCTCTTCAGATACGACCAGACCAGAAAAATCCTGACTAGCCCATTCGGCTGGATTAATATCCGTCTCATCATCTGACGAATCACCTTCCTCCACACGCTCGTTGTCAGAATCCTCTCTCTCCATTTCATCCACAATGGCACCGATAGTCTCCCCCTCATCGGCCACTCCATCACCGGGTTGAATGCCCACTGGAGCTACTACGCCCCCTTCCTCTCGTGCGTTGTCCTCTTCCACATAACTCTCATTTACTTCAGCACTTGGTCCCTCGCCATCATCCATGTTCATCTGCACACCTGGATCCTTCGGGTGAACAAACGGAACCATAGCTAGAGGCCACCCGCGTTGCAATGCATTCTCCACATACCATCTCCACATTCGAGAGTTTTGAACTGGCATTAGTTCCCAATAAAAACCCTCAGTTGCCCGACTTACTATAACATGATTGTTATGTCACAAGTCTGTGGATCAACTCTCAAGCCCCTCATCAACCATCCTTTTATAGAAGGTACACTCCTCTCTGCCGGTCTATCAATTCCCTTTTCTGATACAATAAATTCTGACAGATCTACCCTAGTTGGCCCGTAACGGACGTTTCCTAGGCCATGGTAAACTTGAAATATTTGTTTGTTCGACATATCTGTCAACGAAATAACTAGATCATATTATTTTTTCATGCAATAAACACCTACAACGTAATATCTTCTCGTGTACGCCAATGTAATGGTAAAGTATTGATTTCAAACTAGCAGATCTACGTATTTACCGATATCTACAATACGCAGTTCTAGATTAGTACAACTAAAACCCTAAAAATATAATGCATTTATTCAAACAAAGTTTTAAAAAATACACAGTAGTAAACTTAATAGTCACATATAGGATCTATGAATATTACCTGAAATCGGTATCTGAATCCGGCAGGGCTTCGCCCCTTCTTTTCTTCTCCTCCTCCTTCTGTTTTTTTTTAACTGGAGTTGTGAGGGGAGGAATGAGGGCTGGGGGCAGGGGCGGCAGGCCTTTTATAGGCAGCGAGGCTTGCCGCCCCAACAGAGGGCGGCAAGGGGCCGCCTGCAAAATGGCCAGCCCCGGCTGGCTTTTTTGCATTGGGACCCAGAGGGCGGCATGGGTTTTCCTGCAAAAAACTCTCCCTCCGTCACCGCCCGTCCCTCCCCCGTCTGCCACGTCAGTTTGCCGCTCTCTGTAGGGCGGCAAGGTCTATTCTTGTAATTTTTTTCGCCGACAGATTATTTCTGTAAATATTAAAAAAAAATAAAAAATGAAAAAAATTCGCCACCTGGTAGCCTTCCGTGGGCTTCGATGGGCCGGTTCCATTAGCTACGGCGTGCCCCATGTGAGCCGTTAGAGGAGTGAGGAGCAGCAGTACTTGGTTTGCGCTGGGTTGAGAACAGATATTGGAATTGCATGATTTGTAGAGGGATTGGGGAACAACATACTGCCTGGCCAACATACTCTTAGCAATAAATACATGAGCGCTGTTGAAGATAAACAAACCATGCGGGGGAGAAAAAACAATGGCCCTGTTTAGAGAACTAGCTAAGAGTTATTTTGAGAGCTATTTTTTAACATAATAAAATAGCCCTAAAAAATAGCCCTAAATTGTTTGGATCCAAGAGTTATTTTGAGAGCTATTTGGCCTTTATGTATCTTCCTATAGAGAGAGATAGAGAGAAAATACACTTTTTAGTGGGCAGCACCCGAAATAGCCCCAATTAGCACCCCTTGGGTGAGATATTTTTTTGGGTGGGTTATTTCCAAATAGCTCTCAAATAGCTCACCCTTTTGGATCTTTTTGAGCTATTTGGGCTATTTGAGGGAGGGCTAAAAAATATCCCTTGGATCTAAACAGTACCAATGAAGAACGCTATGCAGCAAGATCAGCAGGTCTGCTAGCAGTGTACTTTTCTGATAACTAGAGCGACCATGGTTGATATTCTAGTTATCTAATAATTTTAAGCAGTTTATGAGAACAATATGTTCCTGCAATTCACAAATTTAATCTGACCTTGTGCCACTAACTTGATGCATTATCTTAAAAAAAAATAACTTGATGCATGCATAACAACATGAAAGCTTGATTTCTCTCCTGATTGATATGCATAATTTGATTTCTCTCAACCTGCAAGTGAGTATACTTCACTAGTTCAGTTCATCACAGCATAAAGAATCTGACATAAAAGATGACAATGAAAGCTTGCATGAGCTACTTAATTAGAAAAGTGTCCTATGCAATTCAATAGGTGCAGTATATAGGCTTAAATAAAATTGTGGGGGTTTTTTATCGTCCAACACCTCCACGCGGTACCAAATCGTGGCCATTCATTAAGCCAGATCAAACGGCCAGGAAAGCTTGGTACCGTGAGATACTGTTCAGTCCTTAGGGTGGTACCAATGTACTAAGGATTGGTGGAAGGGTAAAAATGTCTTTTCGCGTTGTATGGATGGATGAGGCATCGAGTGCGCTCGATCTGGCAGAGAGGCTCCAGGGGCCAGGGCGACGGTGACCTCGGGGCAGTGGGCACCGGCTCAACGACCACCTGACCTCCTCCTCTTCCTCCCCGATTTTTTTATTTGTAAATTAATAACTCTAAAATTAAATAAGTAGTCAACATAGTTTCAAAATTATAGAAATAGGAAGGACGCTCTTCCGCACAGCGTCTAGATGCGGACTTTGTTGAGGACCGCGTCCATGTGCACTAACCTGGGCAATAACTAGAGCGACCATGGCTAATCCCATATTGTAGAAAAACAACATTCTCTTCAGGCTGCTAGGCAATTGTATTCTTTTTCATTAAACTTCTTCCAGGAATTTGTCAGTTCCAATAGAGCATGATTGATAATCCACTCAGAAAATAATGTAAAATATCTATGTAATATCAGAGTAGACAAGTATCTATCTAGTGGGAAGTAGAAAGGTAAATTCACATGGCACAAGTAAAACTTTCATTTGGTGGTTTGTACAGTATCGATGACACAAAATTTGTATAATTTTCTCAATGAAATACATAGCCAATAGCCACCTTTATGTGGAATAGAAAACTCATGTGCTATTGGAGTAGATTAAATGGACGAACAAGTGGCAAAGGTGAAAACATCACAACTGTAATAGCAACAAAGGTCCACATGTTCCAAATTGGAGCTCAATGCCCATGCTCAATTATGTATAGAACTTATGCACAGCTGCTCCCTCCATAAACAACAATATCTAACTGAAACAGTTTTTGAGAAATAGAAACGCAATATCATCATGAACCATCTCTCTATCTCCCCCCTCACTTTTCTCCTGTAATCTCTTTTTCTCCCCGAACTGTCCTAGGTCAGCTCGTGATTAAAATTCAGATATGGACATCCTCAACCTTCCCTACTTCGATTTGACGGCTATCAATCGTTCAATTTCTAAGTGGCAGCCAATTAAACCAATATATCCTTGAGTTTTTATTTCCAATTCAACGATTCTAAGGTAACAAATAGTAATTTAAAATCGACATCCAATATATTACAGTATAAATCAAGACTTACATAACTGAATGTAAGGTGAGTGTTTGTACCAGAGGATCAAAGGACATGGCCACACGCGGGACTAGCAAAGACCTAGAACCCAGGACCATGCAGGGTACGGTATCAACGGAAGCCCGGGGAAGACGAGTGAACCGCGGCGGCGGCCTTCCAGGATGGAGGTAGACGGCGGCTGTAGCCTCCAAAGATTCGCGATGGACGCCTCCCACATATGGAGGAGAAGGGCAGCGGTGGCCGACGGTGCCTTCTCGCGCTCGGAGTCGGAGGAAGAATGGAAGAGGATTGCGGCAGATGGGTAGGTTTTGTGCATTTTTCTTTTTCCAATGGATGAGGAGATGAATCATGAATGGGCCACAAATACGATGGGCTGTAGTAGCCCGGACGCTGTGCACCACCACATCCCTAGGTGGACGCTACTGACGAGAGCGACCATGCCTGGACGCTAAGGTGGATAGCGTCCTTCCTATTTTTACAAATCTTGCCCAGGATTTACTAGATATTTAATTCGTGGATTATTAATTATTATATAAGAAAGATTCGGCCCTCCTCCTCCTCCTCCCTCCTCCCCGGCGCTTGTACAGCAGAGGCGGCGACCGTGGGAGCGGGGACGACGGCTGAGACCCCTCGTACTACACTGGTGACGAACTCCGGAGTAACCTCTTGACCGACCTCATAGTCCCCTACTCTCGGCGCCACAGCTTCCTTGTGATTAGCAGAGCAAGGATGCAAATTAGCTCGAGCAACGACCCAATGGTCTCAGATCTGCACCTCTGCCACAACGACAGTTAGCAGTCTGCGGCCGACGAACTTGATCGTATTTCCGTGCAGTTCTATAGATCAAGTGATATATCAACCTTTCTTGATTACCTTATCGTTCAATCATTGGAGCAGCACGTCAGAAAATATTCGCTCAAGTACTCTACGATATTGCATTTTAGTAAAGGATCTAATGTAATATAAAAAACAGATTAGTTCCTCGAAGAAAATATGAGTATGCGATTGATTTAGGAGCTTAGGAGCACTTGCATGACATTTTCTTTCTATATTCATACAATCACTTTGATCTCCATCTTTGATTATCCTAATACAGATATGCAATTTAACTTTCCCCGCAAAAAAAAAATAGATAGGCAATTTAACTTCCTGCTCGCGGATATCACGGATGGGAGCAGCCTGCAGCCCAGCAAGAGCAGGCAAGCCGCCGGAATCGGATCGAGATTTTTGCGGCGGCCAGCGATGGCAGAGATTGCGGCGGATGAGGGCTTGGAGATTATGGTATCGGCGTGGGTGCTTGAGGACGAGGAGATTACGGCGTCGATGCTCAACCGCTCTCGTTGCAGGTATCTCCCACCCGCTTCAGCTCGTTTCCAAACATATCCCTTTTAATTCAACGGTTGGATTTTATTTGGTAACTGGTGGTACCAGTATCTAGAGGTATCATTTGTTGAACCGTAACAAATCTCTAAAATTGTAAGTAATTTTGCTTCTACGAATGATCATATTCTTCAAATCCCATTATATTTGAGAATCTTGATCCTGATTTGCTCATGGATGCATGTCTGTCAGTATGCTACAAGTATATTTTTGGCCTGCAGGCTGCAGGGCCATGGATATCAGGCCTCCAGGACCTGGTGTACAAAGAGATTGACTACAGGAGCAAAAAGGCCTGCAAATACTTAGTCTCCCTCTCCCACCGTACAAGCTGAAAGGTCACTATTCTATATTGTCTATCCATAGCAATACTGTACTGAACCATAATGGATCTTTTTGTGTGGCACAAATTTTTCTTACATTGAACTTTTGGTGCCTTCGCACTTGTTACTGATTTGCTGGTTTTCATCTTGCTTACAGAAGGTAAGCTATAGGTAGCAGCAAGACAGTTTCCATTTTATATAGTCTTATCTCAGTAACTCGTGACATCGACCTGTCCTTGGGTATAGATAACTGAGCTTCTAATTGTGAACTTAAGTCAGAGAATATGGCAACCTTGCTGAACTATTTATTTTTAAGAAATAGCTGGCTACCTGACCATTGATAATTAATGAGCTTATGTGATCATCTATGCAGGTCTGTTTCTTGGCAAAAGATATGCATGAAGTAAATGAGAAGAACGGGCAATGACCTTGTCCTCCCACTAGTAGATGAATTTGGCTGGATTTGGAATATGGCTGGATTTGGGTGTTAACTAGATTATAAATTTTGTGTTATATTGGATGTTTGTCGGGTTGTGTTGGATGCTAATTGGGCTGTAACCTTTGTGCTATATGGGTTGTTATTGTGTTTGATTGTTGGGCCTATATGGGCTTAGCCCACTTGTTATTTGATACTAATATATAAATGAATAGGAATAAGTTCACTTTAGGTCTCTCGATTTGTCGCCCAGTCTGATTTTCATCCTGAGTCCAAAAAAACTAGATACAACGCATCCCTTAACTTACAAAACCGTGCAGAAAAGGTCCCTCGGCAGTATTGTGCTCGGTTTTGGATGACGTGGCGCCTATGTGGCTCCCTTTGACTAGGTCCTCGTCCCATGTGGCATTGACGTGGCGCTTATGTAGCAATTTGATCCCCGAAAAATAATAAAAAACCATGGGACCCACATGTCAGCCACACAAAAATAATAAGAAAAGGATGTCAGCCTCTTCTTCTCTCTATCCCCCCTCTCTCCCCTACACTGCAAGGAGAAAGGCGAGAGGGGGTGATGGGCGGAGCGACAGTGGGCGGCGGGGGGAAGCGAAGCGGTAGCGAGCGGTGGGGGGAGTTGTCACGCCCGGAATTTCTATCCAAAATTCCAAACGCTTACATGTGTGTAAACCCTCGTCCAGGAATCAGCCGAGGCACACAATAACAAATTGATAATAGAGTACAATTACTACTCTAATTAATAGGCGAATAAAATTGTCATTACAGAGGTGGATAGTTCCTCTCAAACAATAAAGATCTAAGCAGCGGAAAATAAAGAAATAAATAGCGCGGACGACTCCACTCCACATGCAGCTTGACAAGGACTACGCCAAACCTTCACCACCATCAGCCTCATTGTAGAACTCCTCCTCTGATGAATGATTGCAAGGTGAGTATATGACATACTCAGCAAGCCACGCAGCAAATATGCAAGTGCACAGGATAACCAAGGATGGCATAATATAGGCTTCTTTGCATAAACAACATTTAAAGAATATTTCAGAATTTAATAAAACAGTAGAGTATTAATTAAACAGTATTAATCCAACACTATACAACATACCCTGTTGTATAGGCCCAACCATTTAGTACAACCAATCCCGGCTGCACAGTTCTAATCTCCAAACCAGGAATATACCATTCCAAACCAGGAGCTAATCAATTATATCCAGTTATAGCATCTTTCATTATAGTGGGAAGGGTGAGACTAATCACGAAAGACATTGTTAGACCCGCCCATAACCGCGGGCACGGCTATTCGAATAGTTTTACTCTGATCAGAGGTGTACCACTGTACCCACAAGACACAGCCCCACATCATGTCACCATGTGCCTTAGTACCACCACGGTACCTCGGAAAGGAGCTGTGACATTACCCCTCACACAACACAATTCACTACAGTGCACCATTCCCGGATCATAGTCACCCCCTTATAAACAAGGCATGGACTCCCCAGCGACCCCCGTGGGCTTATCTCCGCCACTTCTCAGTCTGGTGCTCCATAATGAACTATGCTATATAAAAGGTAAAGCCGTTGCCCACGCTGGCTTGTGGTTGGCACGGTTAATGTTTCACAACCGAAGTTCGTGAACCGGTCCTTAACTGTCATGAGCACGACCATCAAAACCATGTACTCACAACCCACCATTATCAAGTTTTAGTTGTCAAATTAATTAATTAACCAATCACGATTGACCATCGTGAACTAGCATTAAGCCATCATTAAATAATAGTGAATCATAAGTTATCCCATTAGTGTGCTAAAGTTTCTAAGCATGGCTAAGCAATTACATCTAATCATCTAGTTGAACCAATATAAAGCTCAGCTAGTCAAGTTATAATAACCCAAGGTATCAAGGAATAAGATAATCAAGAACAAAAGGGCTATAACAAACAATAGGTTAATTCCACCCAATGACATTCGAAAATAAATGCAATAGTTGAATAGAAACAATAGCTTTAAACGGGATCAACATGCTCAAAGGATTGATTAGGATCTGTGTGACTTGCCTTGCTGGCCTTGGAACTCTTCTAAATCTTCTCCTGCAAAAGCGGACTCTCCGGAAACGTCGGATTCTAAACGGAAAAGAACAAAAACACCAAAACAGCACATAAGCAAGCATGAACAGTACATGTGGATATTTTTAACATGTAGATCTCAATTTTAGAAAAATTTAGAGACTTGAACCAACTAAATCCGAGCTAAGATGAATTAGTTATGAATTTTTAAAGATTTAATCGGATTAAATCATTTATATAAATTTTAATTGAATTATGACGCAATAATGAATTATTTTTGAAAAGAAAAAGGGCTTTATTGCGTCAGCGGGCTCGGGGTCTACGGTGGACCGGGTCCACGGCTACGGTCTACGGGAACGGACGGCCGAGATCGATCGGACCGAACGGACGGCCGAGATTAAACGGCTCACGGCCGGCTCACGGGCGACGGCACTGATGACGTCAGCGATGACGTCATCCCGACCGACGGCGACGACGGCGGCTCGGACTCACGTGCTCGCCGGCGAACTACGGCGCGGCAGCGCGAACGGAAAGCGGCAACACGGAGCGGAGAGCACGGCGAACTTACCGGCGACCAAAGCAACGGCGGAGAGGCAACGGACGACGCCGGCGACGAGGACGAACGGCGGAGAGGTTCGGGTCGACGGCGACGACGGCGCACCGGCGGAGAACAGCGGCGGCGAAGGGTCGGACGAGGACGGCGACGCGACGGCGACCACGATGGCGAGCTCCCCGAACGACGGCGATGACCGGAGCGACGGCGGCACACGGCTGGAGCGGCGGCGGCGACGGCGGCGCACGGGTGCACGGCGCTAGGGCGACTCGGGCGACGAGAGGCGAAGGCGAGGACGGCGGCGGGTAGAGGAGAGCTCGGGGATCCTTTTAAAGGGGTCGGGAGGCGGCGGCGAAGCCCACGGCGGCCCGGCGACGGCGAAGGAAAGCTAGGGTTCGGCCGACTCCGAATCGAGCTCGATTTCCCGACCTTCCAAAGCGAGATAGCCGAAGCTTCCAAAAGGGAAAAGGCGGAGGAGATCACGGGACACCTTTCCCCTCAATCAAATTGCATCGGATCGGGAAAGGGGCGGCCGAATTGGAAAGGGCGGCGGCGGCGGTGCTCGGCTAGGGTTCCGGCCCGGGGAAGACGACGGGCCTGACAGGTGGGCCCCACCTGTCAGCGGCAAGAGAGAGAGAGGAGAGCGGCGGCTCGCGCGCGCGGCTCGGCTTGCTGGGCCGGCTTGGGCCGGGGAGGAGAGAGAAAGGTTTTGGGCCGACTTTCGGCCCAAAGCCAAAAGAGACTTTTTAAAACCTTTTTCAATTTAAATAATTCATAAAATGCAATTCCATTTATTAAAAATACTTCCTTAGCTCAAATAATTCCCAGAAAAATCTAGAAATTATAGAATTAAGCAAAGTATTTAATAAAATTTTATCTGGCCCAATTTTATATTGGAATTTATTATTTAGAATTAAATCTTTTCTTCTAGACTTTTAAAAATTATTTCTAAAATTCCATTTACACAATAATTTATACTTTTGGGATTTTTTAGGGTGTGACAGGAGTGACGGCGGGCGGCTGGTGGTGGGCGGTGCAACGGCGGCTTCCCTCTCTTCATCTCAATCCCTGCGGTAATGGCCGGCGTCCTACGGCTCGCCAGCGTCGCGCGGTTGTTGGTATTTCTTAACGTCACAGATAGAATCTGCAAGCGCACGGATATACCGAAGTAGCACTTCCCCTACGGAGTATTCCAAGGATATCGAATTCAAGGGAACATGTGTGATTATCTCCTCGTCCGGTTCATCCAAGGACACAAAGCTAATATGGGTAGAGGGCAGAGATGATTTCCTAATGAGAAACAGTGTCTACGGAAAGCTTAACTTTAATCCTAATGCAATACTTTAGGCACTGGCAACCTGCTATTCCCAGATGTCGCTCTACTACGTACTCGGACAGAGAGGACTTAAGTGCTCTTGAGGGCTGTCACCACCTCTACACCCACCTCAAACGTACTGTGGGATACGCAACAACCACTGGAAATTAATTACCCAGATACCACGTCTACGCAATTAATAACTACTCTAGTGCCGATCAAACACTAAAGCAATCACTATAAATAAATGGACTATAGTAAACAATGATCCCATATGCTAATTAGGAACTAACCAAGAAGTAATTCTCACTAAGCAAATCTTAAATACTCAGAATGATATTTCTATTAAAGCAGAGTAATTAACAAGATACAAAAGTAGGAGGAGATTACCGACAACTCCGGGATTCTTCCGATTCCTTCTACCTTACTCTCTCCCTATTCTAATATACAATAAAGTAGACTAGAGCCTCTTGTAATTCAGCTCATGCTTTGGTGTGTGTTTACAAGTGAGGATGAGAGGGGTATTTATAGGTGGAGAAGTGCCTTGAGAGTGTGGAGATGCTCCAAGCATCCAAAGAGCATCTTCTCTCTTGTCATGCCAAGTGTCCAATTTCTGACGGGTTCCACCGGTGAAAACGGTCATAACCGTCAGTGGGGAGCGGTTAGCAACCGAACTGGACTTGGGCTGGGGCGAACGGCCTTTGCCAGGGTTCGGCCGAACTCAGGGGTTCGGCCGAACCAGGGACGGTTCCGATCGCTCCGGTTTTCGTCCTAGACACTCATTTTGGGCCCCTCAATTCATTGGTATGAATGTTTGGCCCATTTGGAGGTGTTTAATTGGGTTTATGGGTCCGAAACTCCTTAAGCTCGGATACGAGTTTGATTCTCATTCTCCTTCATGTATATTTCCTCTCAAGTTTGGTAGTTTGTCACCTGCATACGAATATACACCAACACTCGTGGAAATTGTTAGAAATAAGCTCTACTACTATGTTGGATGTTTTATATATATATGGTCTTATGCTGGTATTGAAGGCGTTGATTTTGTACTTAATAGCCGTCAACAGCGGTCCCCCCTAACCCGCACGCTGGCCCCCACCGCACGGAGGATGGGGGCGTTGGTGGCGGCGGTGATGGAGGATGACGCGTATTGGACTGAGTGGGAGGAGGAGGAGGAGAAGGTTGGCGCCCATCACGGAGATGTGCCCCACCGGTGGCAGTGGCCCGCAGTAGGTGGTGATGGGGAGGCCTAGCCCGTAGAAGCATGCCACCACCGCCGCCCGACTTCTTCCCACTGCCGCCGACGCCCTTGAACCGCAGCTGCATATCGGCGTAGATGCGGAGGAAGAGCTCGAAGTCGACGCCCTGGTGTGGCCTTTTGTCGGTGCGGGCGACGACCTTGAGCACGGACGCCTGCTCCTCCTTGGTGAGCTACGCCACCTCCCTCCTCGCTCAGCCGCCGCGCGTCGCCTCCCTCATCTTGAGTATGTTTAGTCATCTATTTTAGTCTAAGTTTTTGACTTAGTAATAAATGTGAATGCAAGTATGCCATGTTTGATACCTACCAAGCTCCACATATCAAACCTTAGAGTAGGAACCAAAAAGGCAAATTTGGTGAGAAATTCATTTTGATACACTTGGAGAGACTGAGTGAATCATTTGAGGAACTTGGATTTCTTTTGCAAAATCATTTGAAAACTTCTGGAATAAAATTTGAATAAAGATTGGGTGATTAGTGCTCTAATTGCTGTTCTATCTTTCAACTGCCCAAGACAAGGAGAAGTAGTGTCTCGTGGGAATCAGGGGTAAGGGTAAGCCACTGTGCCAAAGATTATTTAATTTGAGAGAGAGTACATATAACTTGCACCTGTACCTTTGAGATATACAACATAGTAGCAACTCCTGCTCAACAACCTTGTTTCCTTTCATCCTTTACTCGGGACGAGCAAAGGTTCAAGCTTGGGGGGTTTTGTTGATGGTTGTTAGCGATCAGTTTCGACCGTCAATATTACCAAAATAGAGGAGAACTAGTTATGCTTGTAATGCATATTCATGTTAGAATAGTAATATTCCACTAGTATTAGGTCTATTAACCTTTTGTAGAGAATAACCATAAAGTGGAGGAGAATCGACATCAAATCAGACGATAAATCAATCGGACGATGTCGAGAATCAGACTTATGTATGAATGGGCCAAGAACTCAGAAATGACACGACCAATTGGGCCAAAATTCACAAGTCTACAGGGAGAAGCAGTGGAGGAGGCCGCCAGCCGAGGATGGGCTGGTTTGGCCCAGCCCATGGTTCGGCCAAACCAGTGGGTTCGGCCGAACCCCCATCAGTGCCGTCCATCCCGTGGTTTTGCGTGGACGTCCAGGATTCATCCTCAATGACGGTTGCAGGGCAGTTAGGACATTTCCAACTGCCACACCCGTCATTAGCAGCTATAAAAGGACTTCACCACCTCACTCTCTTCACACACCTCAAGCAAAGCTCTCTCATATTCTCTCAAGTTTAGTTTAGTGTTCTCAAGCTAGTGGAGTAGGAATAGAGTAGAAATTGGAGTCCGGAAGCATAGTTCGGGTATGGCTCTAGTAGCTCTTCTCTTTTCTTTTGTAAGCTTTGTACTTATATTAGAATACTCTTCTTTATACATTTATGGTATTGAAATACTTTCCAAGTATATGAGTGCTAACTTTACATTATGTTCATGTTATACTGATTATACTGCTAGCTTATCTGGGACATGCATCGGTATGGGTATAGTGTTTGCTTATGCAATTACTCTATGTCATGACGATGATATTAGAGTATTATCTGGTAGTTTAGGTGCGGTGTATAGATTACGGGATATCATTATTTGGGGCTATATGCTGCGGATGAGAGGTGGCCCGCTGATGGTGACAGCTCAGTACGGGTATTCCTCTACGCATGTATAAGTCCTAAGTTAATTTTCTAGGGAGGGTACTCCTCCGTATTTAGCCCCGGTTGTATAGTCATGATGGGCTGTCGTAAGGAACTCGACAGTCAGGGGTGACTTCTCGAAGTACCAGGAGGGCATCGGATAGAGGGTATTAGCTAGTATATCAGATAACTAGAATGTATGTATACTATGTATTCTAGAAGTATAGGAATAGATTCTCTTTCTATTTTCTTTCCACTTAGCTTAGATATTTTAGTATGAGAATGAGTAGCTCCCTGCTTGTGTGTTACTCTACCTTTTGATTTATCTTAACCCCTGCTTAAACTCCGATTATTACAAGTAACATATAAATTATTAGTCGGTTCTCTCTACTATGATCTTTCCACGGGATTAAATAAATACAATACCCTTGGAATACTCTTGGGTGAAATGCTACAATGGTATATCCGTGCGCTTGCGGATGAACTTTGTAACCATAATATACCAGGAGTATTTCTGCGCCATTGCTGAGAATTATATTTATAGTAATGTCGTTAAGAAATACCAACAGTGAGCATGACAGGTGGGGTCTACGTGGGCCCCACCATATTATTATTATTGTGTGTGTGAAACTGACATGTGGGTCCCATATTATTATGACGTTTTTTAGGCTAGATAATGTCACGCCCGGAATTTCTATCCAAAACTCCAAACGCTTACATGTGTGTAAACCCTCGTCCAGAAATCAGCTGAGGCATACAATAACAAATTGATAATAGAGTGTAATTATTACTTTAATTAATAAGCGAATATAAAGTCATTACAGAGGTAGATAGTTCCTCTCAAACAATAAAGATCTAAGCAGCGGAAAATAAAATAAATAGCGCAGGCGACTCCATCTCACAAGCAGCTTGACCAGGGCTACGCCTAATCCTCCACACCTTCAGCATCACTGTAGAACTCCTCCTCTGATGAATGATTGCAAGGTGAGTATATGACAAACTCAACAAACCAAGCAACAAATATGCAAATGCAGGGGATAAAAAAGGATGGCCTAATATAGTCTCATTTGCATAAATAGCATTTAATAAATACTTCAGAATTTAGAAAAACAATAAAGTATCTAATTAAACAATATTAATCCAACACTATACAACATACCCGTTGCATAGGCCCAACCCTTCTGAACAACCATTCCCGGCTGCACAGTTCTATCTCGAAACCAGGAATATACCATTCCAAACCAGGAGCTAATCAAGTTATTACCAATTACAGCATCATTTAACATGGTGAGAGGTGTGAGACTAATCACGAAAGACATTGTTAGACCCGCCCATAACCGCGGGCATGGCTATTCGAATAGTTTTACTCTGGCCAGAGGTGTACCACTGTACCCACAAGACACAACCTCAACATCATGTCAACCATGCGTCACGATACTTAACAAGTACCCGAATAGAGATTGTGACAATACCCTTCGCATAACACAATTCAAAACAGTGCACCATTCCTGGAGCATGGACTCCCCAGCGACCCCCGTGGGCTTATCTCCGCCACTTCTCAGTCTGGTGCCCCACAATGAACCATACTATATAAAAGGTAAAGCCATTGTCCACGCTGGCTTGTGGTTGGCACGGTTAATGTTTCACAACCGAAAATCGTGAACCGGTCCTTAATTGTCATGAGCACGACCATCAAAACCATGTGCTCACAACCCACCATTATCAAGTTTTAATTGATATCTTAATTAATCATCCTATCATGATTAACCATCATGTGCTACCATTAAGCCATCATTAAATAATAGTGAATCATTAATTATCCCATTCATATGAGCTAGTGTCTCTAAGCATGGCTAAGCATCCTAATCACTTTAGCTTAAACCATATAATATTCTAGCTAATCCAATTATTAACCAAGTGACAAAGTATAGGTAATCAATAACAAAGGGCTATAACAAAGACAATAGGTTATTCCCACCCAGTGACATTCAAAAATAAATACAATAGTTGAATAGAAACAATAGCTTTAAACAGGATCAACATGCTCAAAGGGTTGTTTGGGATCTGGGTGACTTGCCTTGCTGGCCTTAGAACTCTTCAAAATCTTCTCCTGCAAACTCGGACTCTCCGGGAACGTCGGAATCTAAGTATAAAAGAGCAAAATCACCAAAACAGTACATAAACAATCATAAACAACACATGTGGATATTTTTAACATGTAGATCTCAATTTTAGAAAAAATTAGAGACTTGAACCAACTAAATCCGAGCTAAGATGAATTAGTTATGAATTTTTAAAGATTAAATCGAATTAAAGCATTTATATAGATTTTAATTGGATTATGACGCAATAAAGAATTATTTTTGAAAAGGAAAAAAGGATTTATTGCGTTAGCGGGCTCGGGTTCATGGTGGACCGGGTGCACGGAAATGGTCTACGAAACGAACGGCCGAGATCTAATCTAACCAAAACGAACGGCCGAGATCTAACCGATCTATCGTGGGTCTACGGCTGACGTGGCGCTGACGTCGACGATGACGTCATCGCCGGCGGCGGCTCGGCACCTCGTGCTCGCTGGTGAACGACGGCGCGCCGGCGCAAACGGAGGGCACCAACGGGTAGAGGGCGACGCGGTGAACTCACCGAGGGCTCGGACGACGACGGACGGCAACCGACGGCGACGGCGGCGAGGTCGAAGCGGCGAAGACGTTCGGGGCGACGGTGACGGCGATGCTCTGGCGATCTTCGGTGGAAACGGAGGACGGGACGAGGACGACGACGACTTGGCGAACCCGACGGCGGCCTTCCTGAGCGACGACGACGACCGAAGCGATGGCGGCGCACGGCTGGACTCGCGGCGGCGACGGCGACACACGGGCTAACGCGGAGGCGGCGCTGCAAGCGGCGGCGGGCTAAGGCGAAGGTGGCGGTGGACGGAGGAGGTCTCGGGGGTCCTTTTAAAGGGGCTAGGTGGCGGCGGCTAGGCCCACGGCGGCCAGCAGCGGCGACGGAATGTTTAGGGTTAGGAGAGAGAACCGAATCCGAATCGAGCTCGAATCCAACGATTTCCAAACGAAATTAGCCGAAGTTTCTATAAAGGAAAAGGTAGAGGAGATCAAAGGGATCATTTCCCCTCTATCAATTTAATCGGAAAAGGAAAGGGGCGACGGAATTTTGGAAGGGGCGGCGACGACTTGCGCGCGGCTAGGGCGCAGCTGCGGCGGGAGGAAGACGACGACCCTGACAGGTGGGCCCCACCTATCAGCGGGAGAGAGGAGAGAGGGTGGGCGGCTCGGCTTGCTGGCTGGCTTGGGCCGGGCGCAAGCAGACCGAAGGAGAGAGAGAGACTTGGGCCGACTTTCGGCCCAAAGCCAAAAGAGGACTTTTAAAACCTTTTTCCTTTTAAATTATTCATGAAATGCAATTCCATTTATTAAAAATACTTTCTTGGCTCAAATAAATCCCAGAAAAATCTAGGAACTATAGAATGAGAAGTATGTAATAAAATTTTATCTAGCCCACTTTTATATTGGAATTTATCATTTAAAATTAGATCTTTTCTTCTAGGATTTTAAAATCATTTCTAATAATTCCAATTAAACAACAATTTATAAATTCGAGATTTTTAGGGTGTGACAAACCTACCCCCCTTAAACAGAATCTCGTCCTCGAGATTCGGAAGAGCTGGCGAAAAGATGCGGATGAGCTGACTTTAATTCATCTTCTCGCTCCAAGGTAGCTTCTTCTTCCGAGTGATTACTCCATTGGACCTTGCAGAAACGGATAACTCGATTCCTGGTTCTTCTCTCATCTGTCTCCAAGATACGGATTGGTTTCTCAACATAAGTCAGATTCTCTTGAATTTCTATCTGCTCAGGATTAGCTTCTTCAATGGGTACCCTTAAACACTTTTTCAACTGTGACACATGGAACACGTTATGAACACCTGCCAAGAATTGTGGTAATTCCAACTGATAGGCGACCTCCCCTCTTCTACTGACAATCTTATATGGTCCCACAAAACGCGGTGCCAATTTCCCTTTGGTGTGAAAACGATGAACTCCCCGAAGAGGCGTGACACGAAGGTAAACATGATCTCCTTCCTCAAAACTTAGATCCCTGCGGCGATTGTCAGCATAGCTCTTGTGACGAGACTGAGCTATACGCAATCTTTCTTGAATGATCTTCACCTTCTCTTCTGCTTTCCTCAGAATATCAGTCCCAAAAACCTGACGTTCTCCCGTTTGATCCCACAAAAGTGGAGTACAGCACTTCCGACCATACAGTGCTTCATAAGGAGCCATTTGTAGACTAGCTTGATAACTGTTGTTGTACGAGAATTCTGCGTAAGGCAGATTCTTATCCCAACTTCCACCGAAATCTAAAACACAAGCTCTCAACATGTCTTCCAAAATCTGATTTACCCTTTCAGTTTGTCCGTCTGTTTGTGGATGATATGCGGTATTGAAATTCAACTTAGAACCCATCTCTTCCTGAAGCTTCTTCCAAAACTTTGAAGTAAACTGGCTACCTCGATTGGATACTATTTTCTTAGGAACACCATGCAAACACACAATCCTTGCCATATACAATTCCGCCAAACGACTTCCGGAATATGTTGTCCTCACAGGGATGAAATGAGCCACTTTGGTAAGCCTGTCGACTATCACCCAAATAGAATCATGGCCCGATGACATTCTGGGTAGACCAGTGATGAAATCCATCCCAATTTCCTCCCACTTCCATTCTGGTATATTTAAAGGTTGCAGCAAACCTGCGGGTTTCTGATGTTCTGCCTTGACTCGCTGACAAACATCACACACAGCTACATACTTTGCTATCTCACGCTTCATACTTGCCCACCAAAATTTTTCCTTGAGATCTTGGTACATCTTGGTACTACCAGGGTGGATGGAGTATAAAGTGTCATGAGCTTCCTTCAGGATTGTATCTTTCAACTCCTTGTTGTCTGGGACACAAATTCTCTCACCCAACCATACAGTTCCTTGCTCATCTTCCAAATAACCGATAGCCTTTCCTCTTCTCATATTCTTCTTAATCTCTTGGATATCAAGATCATTGACTTGAGCTTCTCTAACTTGATCAATGAGAGTGGGCTTCGCTTCTAAAGCTGCAACAAAACCTCTACTAACAATTCCCAAATTCAGTCTTTCAAATTCCTTGCATAACTCCCACGGCAACTGTCGTCCTTCCACCGTATTGCAATAACCTTTCCTGCTGAGAGCATCTGCTACAACATTAGCTTTTCCTGGGTGATAATGAATTCCCATGTCATAATCCTTAATTAATTCCAACCATCTCCGCTGTCTCATGTTCAGATCTGGCTGAGTGAAGATATACTTCAAACTCTTGTGATCCGTGTACACCTCCGTACGAGTACCAAAGAGGTAGTGACGCCAAATCTTCAAGGCATGAACCACTGCAGCTAACTCAAGATCATGGGTGGGGTAATTCTTCTCATGGGGACGTAACTGACGAGATGCATAGGCAACCACCTTCCCATCTTGCATCAAAACACAACCTAACCCAAGCTTAGATGCATCGCAATACACTTGGAAACCCTTCTTTGGATCAGGCAAAATCAGAATGGGGGCTGATATTAAGCGACTCTTCAACTCCTGAAAACTCTACTCACAATCTTCTGACCACTTGTACTTCACGTCTTTCTGAAGCAGGCGTGTCATGGGCTTTGCAATCTTAGAAAATTCTCTATGAACCTCCGGTAATAGCCTGCAAGACCCAGGAAACTACGAATATTTGAAACTGTCTTCGGTTGTTTCCAATTAGTTACGGATTCCACATTACTAGGATCAACGGCAACTCCTCCGGCTGAGATGACGTGTCCAAGGAACTTTACTTCAGACAACCAAAATTCACACTTGCTAAACTTGGCATATAGTTGATGTTCTCGTAGCTTCTCTAGTGCAAGACGAAGATGTTCTTCATGCTCTTCTTTGGTTCGGGAGTAGATAAGGATGTCATCAATAAAGACCACCACGAACTTGTCCAAGTACTCCATAAATACCTTATTCATCAAGTTCATGAAGAAAGCGGGGGCATTGATAAGTCCGAAAGACATAACAGTACATTCAAACAACCCATACCGAGTGGTGAAAGCTGTCTTAGGTATATCTTCCTCTTTGATCCTCAACTGATGATACCCTGATCGAAAATTGATCTTGGAGAAAACGGTGGCACCTTTAAGCTGATCAAACAAGTAATCAATTTTAGGCAGCGGGTACTTATTCTTGACGGTCACATCATTCAGTGCACGATAATCCACACACATCCTCTGGGTATGATCTTTCTTTTCCACAAAAATGACTGGAGCTCCCCATGGAGATGAACTTGGTCTAATGTATCCTTTCTGAAGCAAATCATCTACTTGCCTCTTGACCTCTGCTAATTCCTTGGTTGCCATTCTATAGGGTCTCTTATGGATCGGAGTTGTCCCTGGTACCAGATCTATTCTGAATTCTATACCTCTTTTTGGTGGCATACCAGGTAAATCATCTGGGAACACATCTGGGTAGTCCCGTACTATGGGAATCTCTTCCAAAGTTATTTGGTTCAAACTCGACCTTAAGGGTTCAGAAGGCAAAGCATGAACAGTTACAACTTGACCATCATTGCTGGTGAGAGTTACTTTTCTATTAGCACAGTCTATCACACCTTTATATCTGGCTAACCAGTCCATCCCTAGGATGACATCAAGGTCTTTGGATTCTAACAAAATGAGGTTGGCCAGTAATGGGATACCTTGAATCTCTATTATGACAGAAGGGCTACGTTGTGATGAGAGTGCTTGATTACTCGGGGTACTAACCATCAAAAGCCGTCTAAGATCTTCTACCTCCATCCCATGATTTCCCGCAAAACTCATAGATAAAAAGGAATGTGTAGCACCAGAATCGAAAAGCACTGTTGCAGGAACTGAGTTAATAGGGAACGTACCCAAAATCACATTTGGAGCACCTTGGGCTTCTGCAGCAGCAACATGGTTGACACGAGCCTTTGACGCTGGTGCGGTGGAGTTATTCTGTGCAGAAACAACTTTCACACGTCGAGGCTTCGGACACTTGTCAGAGTAATGACCTGGTTCCCCACAGTTGAAGCACACCCCTGGCTTGTTCCCTTGCTCCCTCTTGACAGGCTGGTGCTGGACTAGAGTTGCAATAGGACGTGGAGCTTGGTTGTGGTTGTTATTGCCAGCATTGTTGTTGTAGAACTGGCGCTGTGGACGAACTGCTGAAGAAGATCCTCCCTGTGACACTGCCTGAGGTCCCATAGTGAGACGTGGCCTCTGACTATTCCCTTGCTAAGCCTTGAAGTGAACAATCCTGCGTTTCTTCTGTTCCATTCGGTTGTACTTATCCTCCTGACGAATGGCCTTATCCACCAACTTCTGGAAATCAGAATAATCCCCAGTCATCAGTGGGTAAGAAAGCTCATCATTCAGTCCTTCCAAGAACTTTTCCTGACGCTCTTCATCTGTGCGCACATCCTCTGGAGCATAACGGGCCAGGCGATTGAATTCGTGCAGGTATTTAGTGATAGAACGAGATCCCTGAGTGAGCGCCCTGAACTCCTTCTTCCTGAGAGACACCACTCCCGATGGTATATGAGTCTTCCTGAAAGCAGCAGTGAACTCAAGCCAAGTGATTGGTTCAGCAGTAGCCCTGGTGAGACGGAAGTGATCCCACCACTCAGAGGCGGGGCCATGAAGCTGATGTGAAGCAAAGGAGACTTTTTCTTGGTCAGTGCACTGAAGCAGGTCCAACTTCTTTTCTATGGCGTGTAGCCAATCACTAGCCTCAACCGGATTGGTAGTGCTGGAAAAAGTGGGCGGCCTCACACGAAGAAATTCTGCTAACTTGTTCTGGGGAGGAGCATGATTGTTCCCCTGGTTCTGTTGGTTCTGGAGTTGTTGCATCATCATGTTCATGAGTTGAGCCTGTTGAGCTAGGACTTGGGCAAGCGTGGGATTATCTCCATTGTTGTTGTTGTTGAAGTTGTTGTTGGGCTCATTTCCATTGCTGCGGGTGTTCACCATCTGACAGAGGAAAGAGCACAAGAAGAGAAACAAGGGGAGAACCACTTAGGACATGGAATTAATTTTTACTAACTTGACTTTTATTAATCTTAACTGAGTTTCATTATTACATAATACTGAAGACTCTCACACCACTTAACTCACCAACTTCCTAACTCTCGAAAGCAAACAAACGCATGCACTTACATCCCACCAATGATGTAAACCACATGAAAGACCCACACACACAAACAGACTTAAACAAGCAAACTAACACAACGAACTAAGGCAACGACTCAACAAGGCGTCTAGGTCTTCCTGGCATCGGAGTTGATTGAAGGCTCGTTCGGCTCGTCCTCATCATCTTGAGTAGCACCCCACTCAACCCTTGAATGGGCGCGCTTTGAATCTTCTCCATCATCATCACTTATATTAACGACCAGAGGATCCGCTGGGACTGGGGCAGCTTCTTTTTCCACCACACGAACCTTAGGTGCCAACTGGTAGCGAGGGACAAAAAGAGCTCTCTTCCTTGCGGTAAGATGAACCCTGGCCTTCTGTGGTGGTGCTTCTCCCTTCAATTCGGCCAGTTCCTTCTCTAGACGATCAACCTTGTCCTCCAGCTTGTAGATCTTACCATGGTTCCGGTCTTCACGAGCTTGAGCAGCTGACACGACTTCAGCGCGGGACTCATCCATGGCCCACAGCATCTCGACCAAATGTCTTGTGGTAGCATCATTCTCAATTCCTTCAGGATCAACATAGCGGGCACGGTCACTTCCCTGGGGCTGACGAGGATGGTAGCTGTCACGCCCAGAAATTCCCGAATAGAATTCCAAGCAGAATGTGCATTAAAATCCCCGTCCAGGACCGGCCGGGGTACACAAACGACAATGTTGACATTCAGATCCACGTCTTACAAACATCATAAAAGTCTTACATAAATGCAGCGGAAAAACGAGAGATAACAGGAGCTAAGCCTTGACTTGAACTGCAGCGGGAACACCACTCCACAGGCATCCTCGACGGCACGGACGAAGCCTACTCCTCGGAGAAACCACCATTTGACACATACTCGCACTCTGGGGTTGGGGAAAATAGAGCAAGACTGAGTTCTACCCACTGTACTCAGCAAGTCATACCGGAATAGGGGTATGATGCAGGGAATTATCAACGGAGAGCTAGACTGGTTCATTTGCATAAAGCGAGCATTTATAAATAGGAGTTGAAAGAAGTAAACAGTTGTAATAATTACTCAATATTAATCATCCACTGTCCAACGCTATCCCATGTTGCAACAGGCCCAACTATCCACCTAAACCATCCAATTTCATTAGACTAAACTAGGGTGAAACTAATCACAGTGAATCTGGTTGACCGCCCATAACCGCGGGCACGGCGATTCGAATAGTTTTACTCTGATCAGAGATGTACAACTGTACCCACAAGACACAGCCCCACGACACGTTTCCGTGCGCCGACATGCCACCACGACATACCGGAAAGAGGCCGTGACAGGACCCTTCGCATAACCCCCTCTAACCAAGCACACCACACCTCAAGTTTCACCCCCACTCCTCGCAAGGCAGCGGGCAGTCCCCTCTCGTGCCTAGGTGAATCCGGAAGTGACAGAGGCCGTCGCAGGGCCCGCCCCGCTCCATCACACCCACCCTTGCCTGGATGCGTCAGCTAGAGGAAAGCTACACTACAAGCCCAGCCGTTGCCCACGCTGGCTTGTGGTAAGCACGATAAATTCTTCCAGGGTTTCCCGCGAACCGGTCCTTAATTGCCATGGGTGCGACTAGCAAAACCATGCACCCACAGCCCACCATGTGATTCATTTTAATTAATCAATACCAAAACGGTGGCACTAATCCAACATTACCATTAGGACCTACAGTCTAAACATTAATAGGATTTCCCTCATTGTGTGCTAGTTGAACTAAGCATGGCTAAGCAATCCCTAGTCCAATCTCTAGTCATGTTATATCCCAAGCTAACAAAGGAACATGTTACCAAAATAGTACGGCTATGACAGTAGGTAAACATCCCATAGTGATATTATAAAACAATGCAACATTTAAGAGAAAACGAGAGAGCATTTGCAATATAGGTTCAATATGTTCAAGTGACAAGCATGACTTGCCTTGCTCTGCTGCTGGAGGAACCTCGGCGACTATCTCAAAGTACACCGGAGCGTCGGAAGAACCGGAATCTAAGCGACATACAAGGCAAACAATGCAAACAGGCTATAAGACTACTGAAACAGGGAACAAAACCATTTTTAACGGATTCTACACATTTTTCTTGATTTACTGAGACTTGAATGGGCTTAAACGGAGCACGGATGAATTAGTTATGAATTTTAGAAGATCCACTGTGTTTTTACTGTAAACAGAAAAATCCTTAATTGAATTATTGCGCAATAAATAAATCCCGGGAGAGAGAGGGGGCGGCGCCGACAAGCGGGCCCCACATGGCAGTGACTCGGGGAGGGCGGTTCACGGTGGACCGAGTCCACGGACCGGGGAAGGGGCGGCGCACCACGTGGCGCTGACATGGCGCCGACGCGGCGGCCACGCGGCAGCCACGCGGGCGGCGACGGTGACGGGGGCGCGCGGCCGGCGCGCGCGGGCGGCTCAAGTGACGGAGGGCACCAACGGGTAGAGGGCGACGCGGTGAACTCACCGAGGGCTCGGACGACGACGGACGGCAACCGACGGCGACGGCGGCGAGGTCGAAGCGGCGAAGACGTTCGGGGCGACGGCGACGGCGATGCTCTGGCGATCTTCGGCGGAAACGGAGGACGGGACGAGGACGACGACGACTTGGCGAACCCGACGGCGGCCTTCCTGAGCGACGACGACGACCGAAGCGATGGCGGCGCACGGCTGGACTCGCGGCGGCGACGGCGACACACGGGCTAACGCGGAGGCGGCGCTGCAAGCGGCGGCGGGCTAAGGCGAAGGTGGCGGCGGACGGAGGAGGTCTCGGGGGTCCTTTTAAAGGGGCTAGGTGGCGGCGGCTAGGCCCACGGCGGCCAGTAGCGGCGACGGAATGTTTAGGGTTAGGAGAGAGAACCGAATCCGAATCGAGCTAGAATCCAACGATTTCCAAACGAAATTAGCCGAAGTTTCTATAAAGGAAAAGGTAGAGGAGATCAAAGGGATCATTTCCCCTCTATCAATTTAATCGGAAAAGGAAAGGGGCGACGGAATTTTGGAAGGGGCGGCGACGACTTGCGCGCGGCTAGGGCGCAGCTGCGGCGGGAGGAAGACGACGACCCTGACAGGTGGGCCCCACCTATCAGCGGGAGAGAGGAGAGAGGGTGGGTGGCTCGGCTTGCTGGCTGGCTTGGGCCGGGCGCAAGCAGACCGAAGGAGAGAGAGAGACTTGGGCCGACTTTCGGCCCAAAGCCAAAAGAGGACTTTTAAAACCTTTTTCCTTTTAAATTATTCATGAAATGCAATTCCATTTATTAAAAATACTTTCTTGGCTCAAATAAATCCCAGAAAAATCTAGGAACTATAGAATGAGAAGTATGTAATAAAATTTTATCTAGCCCACTTTTATATTGGAATTTATCATTTAAAATTAGATCTTTTCTTCTAGGATTTTAAAATCATTTCTAATAATTCCAATTAAACAACAATTTATAAATTCGAGATTTTTAGGGTGTGACAAACCTACCCCTTTTTAGGGCGCGGGAAGGGGAGAGGGAGAGGAGGAGATGCCTCACCGACGACGATCGACGACGGCGAGCGACGGAAGGAGATGACGGCGGCAGGACGAGCTCTGGAACCACCTAACGAACACGAGGAGAGGGCTTAGAGGGAGAGAGGAAAATGCGAGAGGGCGAGGACGCCGGCCGAAGGCGGTGGCCATGGTGGTGCTCACCGGCAAACGGCGCGGAGTAGGTTCCGGCGGCGGATTTCGACGGGGAAGAGGTGGACGGGGTGGCCCGCACGACGGCGAATGTGACGACGTTGACGGCGCGGCTCGGCATGGCGGCTAGCGGCGACCGGAGCGGCGGCGACAGCGGCGGAGAGAAGGGCGACGATGCTAGGGTGGTAGAGGGCACGGGAGAGCTCGGTGAAATGGGGAAAAAGAGAGAAGGGGTGGCGGTGGTGCTTAAATAGGGAGAGAGAGGGCCGGACGTGGCCGGGAGAGGCGGGAATCGCCGGCCAACGTGGGGGAGCGGGGAGGAGAGAGAGGCGGGATTCGAATTTCGAATCCCGGCCGTCTCGGGCGCGCGGGCGAGCGGGAGAGAGGGGGAAGTGGGCGCGGCAGGCGCGGGCGCGAGGGCGACGTGGGCGGCGTGGCCCGGGAGACGCGGGAGCGGGGCGCGGCGGCGGCGCGGGCGCGAGGTGGGAGACGGGCCCGACAGGTGGGCCCCACCTGTCGGCGACCCCGGGAGAGAGGAAGGGGCGCGGGCTGAGCTGGGCTGGGCCTCGGCCTTCGGCCGGCCCAGCGGGAGGAGGGGAAGAAAAAGAAGAATGGGCCGGCGGCCCATTCAAAGGAAAAAAAAGAAAAAGAAAAAGAAAGAAAAAGGAAAAAGAAGGAAAAAGGATTTTCCTAGGATTAAATATTGCTTGTGCTCATTTTTAAATGGTTAAAATTATTTCTAGAGCTCTGAAAATTCCACTAAAAATTTTGTTAGCGAATTTCGACATGTAGAACTCAAGAAAAATTCCACATGCCAATTCCAATTGTTATTTGCATTAATTTATTAGGGTTTTCTCTTGCTTTTACACCGGTGTCGCGTCCCAAAACGACTCTAAAATGCATCCTCTAAATTATGCCTAGAATAATTAAAATCCATGTGAAAGCCTCCAACAATTAAGATGTGCAAAGTTAAAAGTCAAATAAGGCTTGGAGGATTTTTGTATATTTCCTAAAAGCCTAAAATGCGTAAATAAATTTTAGTGGAATTTTCAGAGCACAAATAATAATTATTAAGAAATAAACAAAGTTAAAATGATTTTATAAAAAGAAAAACTCTAAAAAGTCCCCTTTCCCTCCCTCTCCCTCTTGGGCCGGCCCGGCCCATCTCCTTCCCCCCCTCTCTCTCTCTCCTCTCCCCCGCGGCCCATTCGGCCTCCCTCCCTGCGCGCGCGCCGCTGACGGGCGGGCCCGCCCGCCACCCTCGCTGACGGGTGGGGCCCACCCGTCATCCCCTTCCTCTCGTCGCTCCCGCCGCCTCGCCCGCGCCCTAGCGCCGCCGCCGCCGCGAATCCCGCCGCCCCCGTCCTCCCCGCGTGCAATCAATAGGGGGGAATTATTCCCCGTGATTCCCTCTCCCTTTCCCCCCATTTTTCCCTCTCTCTCCCGCATTCAAACGGGCGGATTTGCCCCCGCAAATCTCGCCGGCGCCATTGATGGCGGCCGGACCTCCCGCGCCTATTCTTTCCCCACCGGCCGCCCTCTCCCCCTTCCAACCCCTTATAAACCCTCCCCGCGCTTCCTCCGTTCGTTTCCGCCTCTCGCCGCCCTTCCTCCTCGCCGGAATCGAGCTCGCGTCGTCGCTCTCTCTCTCCGCCGTCGCCGCCGAGCTCCGGTCCGCCGCCGCCGTCGCCCCGGACCACCTCCCACCTCGGCGCCGCCTCCTTCGGCTTCGCCGCATCCTCGCCGACCTCGTCCACCCCTCCGTTTCGCTCGTCGATCGCCGGAACGCCGTCGACCCCGTCGACCCGAACCGCGCCGCCGCCTCCCTCCGCTCCGGCCGCCTCCTCCATCGCCGCCGTCGTCTCGGGGTGAGCCGTGGACCGCCGCCTCCTTTCCCCCTTCCCTTCCCCTCTCTCCGCCGCCGCTCCGCCGTGCCTATGGCCGCCGCCGGCGACCATAGGGGCGCGGGCGCTGCCTCCCGCCGGCCGCGCCGGCTTGGCCGCCCTCGGGCGCACCGAGTGGCTGCCGCGTGGGGCCCGGCCGTCAGCCGCCTGCGCCCTCGGGTGCGGCTGACGCGTGGGGCCCACAGCGCCGACCGGTGTGAGCCCGGGTCCCGTGAGGCTGCCGCGTGGGCCCCACTCCCGTGGACCCGGTCCGCGCGCCCCCTCCCCTCGGCTGACGCAATAAATCGCTTTTAAATTAAAATTTAAATGAAGAAATTCGCAAATATTCATTTAAAGAGCATATAAACTTCAAATGGCCATAACTTGGCCATTTGAACTCGGGATTGGACCGTTCAAGTCTCTAATTTTTCCTTAAGAAGTCAAGAACCCATTTTTGTGCTTTGTTCCTGCTTGTTATATGGAGTTTATTAGAGTATAAGCCTTTTCTTTTCCGTTGGTCGTGTAGACGCTGCAGCTTCGGAAGATCCGCTCTTCGTGGAGGTTGAAGCCGACGTTTGGGAAAGCGAGCAAGGCAAGTCACATCATCCTTGAACATATTGAATCCCAGTTTATAAAATTATGTTGATTTAAATTATTGCATTATCGCTTTATTTAAATTCCCGCGTTATCACTGTTTTATCTAGCCATGCCTATTTACCTTTGTTATGACCTTATTATTGTTATTGTTATTATTTCCTTGTTCACCCTAGAATAAACAAAACCCCAACTGGTGGACACTCTACTCATGGTACCACTAGTATGATTTTAGGTAGATGCTTCGCCGCTTAATTAGGCAACATTAGGTGGTTTTATAACTCTAGACTTTGGGAATATTCTTATCATCTGGACACTATGGAATGGTTGGATTATTGTGGAATTTGACTCACACCTCCCCCTCTATTCAAAATCCTCAAAATGGTTTTAGGCTGGGCTCGGGGTGCATGGTTTTGATAGTAGCACCTCGGCCATATAAGGACCAGTCTTCGGGCCTCTGTTGCAAAGCACTACCGTACTTCCACATGTCTAGTGGGTAAGGCTTAGTTTGTGGCTCAGTCTGGTTATAAACAAAAGTACACGGATGGAGATGGACGAAGTCGGGGGTCGATGGACATCTCCAGGGCAAATGAAGGCTACACGAGCTGCGGCCGGTAGTCGAGATGTCACGGCACAGGGCCGGTGTCCTGCTGCTAGGGGCTCAGTCCTGCCTACCTGTCCCGGAGGTTCCGGCCGTAGGTGGGATTGGGTCGGTACTCTTGTCTATGGCTAGGATGGGTTGGAAACTATGTCACGTCCTCCGTCCGTATACCGTGGTGGTATGTGGCACGTGGTTACACGTGAGGAAGATGTGTCTTGTGGGTAAAGCTGTACACCTCTGATCAGAGTATAATCTATTCGAATAGCCGCGCCCTCGGTTATGGGCAAGCCGAGCAATGTACCCAAGTTAGTGTTTTAAATTCTTAAAACCTGCTTAACAACTAAAATGTGGAATGGTTGGCCTGGGTTGGCTTGGGACGAGCTGGGATCCAGGGTCGGGTTGCCAGTTCGGTCTGAATCATCATAGGCCTTGGGTTAAGGCAGGTTCGTGTGGGTTCACGGCCTTGTTTAATAATATGGTATAGCTCTGGAATCGTGTTTACAAAATAGCTTTGAGCAACTAAGTGTCTTTTAATGCTGTTTACTGCAAACCCTAACTCTTTATATTATAACCCCCTTGTACTCCCTGGCATTTATCCTGCATTTGAGGGTGCGTCTTGTTGAGTACGGTGGTTGTACTCAGTCTTGCTCAATTTTTCCCAAATCCAGAAGAGGAGCCCCTGGAAGATGAAGGCTTTGGTGTTTAGCTCGTGCCTTCCGTCAAGCGCCTGTGGTCGTCGCCCTAGTCTTCCGCTGTTTCTCGTTTGTCTTTGTGTGTGCTGGGCCTTCGCCGCCCATGTAATAAATTAGCTATTTACGCTTCCGCTTGATAAACTCTGAAATGTATCAACTTTTGGTGTACCTTGCCTCCTGGGACAAGGAATAATACACGCACGTAAGGAACGCCCGTTGGGTTAATTCCGGTCGTGACAACCGGTAATTTCTTGAGACCATTTATAACTCTAATTTAGGCTTGGGAAAGAACTTCAGGGTGTGACAAACCTACCCCCCTTAAACGGAATCTCGACCCCGAGATTCGGAAGAGCTGGCGAAGAGGTGCGGATGGGCGGCCTTCAACTCATCTTCCCTTTCCCAAGTTGCTTCCTCCTCAGAATGGTGGCTCCACTGAATCTGGCAAAACCTGGTGACCTTGTTTCTAGTCCTCCTTTCGCTGGTCTCAAGGATGCGAACTGGCTTCTCCACGTAGGTCAGATCCTCCTAGAGATCGATGTGCTCCGAATCGGCCTGTTCTTCGGGTACCCTCAAGCACTTCTTTAATTGGGATACGTGGAACACGTCATGGATGCCGATCATGTTGGGAGGAAGCTCTAGCTGATAAGCAACTTCTCCCCTTCGTTCCAAGATTTTGTATGGTCCCACGAAGCGTGGTGCCAACTTGCCTTTGGTCTGGAAACGGTGCACTCCCCGGAGCGGAGTAACACGAAGGTACACGTAGTCCCCTGCTTCAAATATGAGCTCTCGTCGGCGGTTGTCCGCGTAGCTTTTCTGTCGAGACTGGGCAATCCTCAGCCTCTCTCTGACAGTCCTGACTTTCTCTTCTGCTTCCGTTAACACTTCTGTTCCGAACAGTTGACGTTCGCCTGTCTGATCCCAGAAGAGAGGGGTGCGACACTTCCGGCCGTATAAAGCTTCGAATGGTGCCATTTGGAGACTAGCTTGGTAGCTGTTGTTGTAAGAGAATTCCGCATAAGGCAAGGTTTTATCCCAAGCTCCACCAAAATCAAGTGCACAAGCCCTTAACATATCCTCCAATATTTGATTAACTCGCTCGGTTTGACCATCGGTCTGCGGATGGTAGGCTGTGCTGAAATTCAACCGGGTTCCCAATTTTTCCTGCAGCTTCTGCCAAAACTTTGAGGTGAACTGACTCCCTCGATCAGATACAATCTTCTTGGGTACCCCATGCAGACACATGATCCTTGCTAAGTACAGCTCTGCCAATTTCTTTCCCGTATACGTGGTATGTACTGGAATGAAATGTGCAACTTTAGTGAGTCGATCCACGACTACCCAGATTGAATCGTGACCCGATGATGTCCGGGGCAGTCCTGTTATAAAGTCCATTCCAATCTACTCCCATTTCCATTCCGGGATTTGAAGAGGTTGGAGTAAACCTGCTGGCCTTTGGTGCTCTGCCTTCACCCGTTGGCAAACGTCGCAAAGTGCGACGAATTCAGCTATTTCCCTTCTCATGCTGACCCACCAAAACTTTTCTTTAAGGTCTTGATACATTTTGGTGCTGCCTGGATGAATGGAGTACTGAGTCTGATGAGCCTCGGTGAGTATCAAATCCTTCAGTTCCTTGTCGTCAGGTACACAGAATCTCTCTCCCAACCAGATTGTGCCATGTTCATCTTCATAGAAATCCCGGGCTTTTCCGACCCTCATATTCTTCTTCAGCTTGGCTATTTCAGGATCGCTTACTTGAGCTGCTCTGACTAGATCTACGAGCGTAGGCCGTGCCTCTAGGGCAGACACGTACCCGTGTTCCACAAACCCCAAGTTGAGATGTTCGAGCTCCTGCTGCAATTCCTTACACACGCCTTCGGTGCACAAAGCATTGCAGTAGCTTTTCCTGCTCAAAGCATCTGCCACCACGTTGGCTTTACCTGGATGGTAGTGGATGCTCATGTCATAATCTTTGATTAACTCCAACCATCTTCGCTGTCGGAGATTCAGATCAGGTTGGGTGAAGATATATTTCAAACTCTTGTGATCCGTATAGACTTCGCAGCGGTTGCCAATAAGATAGTGCCGCCAGATTTTCAGAGCATGAACCACTGCTGCCAATTCCAGGTCATGCGTTGGGTAGTTTCCTTCATGTGGACGCAACTGCCGCGAGGCATAAGCGACCACTCTGCCCTGCCTCTTGCATTAGGACACATCCAAGCCCATGGCGGGACGCGTCGCAGTAAACTTGGAAGTCTTTTGTCTAGTCGGGCAGAATCAGGACTGGAACAGACACTAATTTCTTCTTGAGTTCCTCAAAACTCTTGTCACACTCGGCTGTCCATTTGAATTTCTCATCTTTCTTAAGCAACTGAGTCATGGGTCGGGCGATCCTAGAGAAATTTTCAATGAACCGACGGTAATAACCCGCAAGTCCAAGAAAACTCCGAATCTGTGACACTGTCTTAGGTGGGGTCCACTTGGTAACTGACTTCACATTCGACGGATCAACGGCCACTCCCTGAGCTGTAATGACGTGGCCCAAGAATTTGACCTCTGATAACCAAAAGTCACACTTGCTGAACTTGGCATATAACTGGTGCTCCTTCAACTTCTCGAGTACCAGACGGAGATGTTACTCATGTTCTTCTTCGGACTTTGAATAGATAAGTATGTCATCAATGAATACCACAACAAACTTATCCAGAAATTCCATGAACACTTTGTTCATCAGGTTCATGAAGAATGCAGGTGCATTGGTGAGTCCAAAAGACATAACCGTGCACTCATACAACCCATACCGAGTGGTGAAGGCTGTCTTGGGAATATCCTCTTCCCGAATTCTCAACTGGTGATAGCCTGATCGCAGGTCTATCTTGGAAAACACCTTGGCTCCTTTCAGCTGATCAAACAAATCATCAATCCGCGGCAAAGGATATTTGTTCTTGATGGTGACCTCATTGAGTGCGCGATAATCGACACACATTCTTTTCGTCTTATCCTTCTTTTCCACAAAAATGACCGGAGCACCCCAAGGGGAAGTACTCGGTCGAATGTACCCTTTCTGCAGCTGCTCATCAACCTGCTTCTTGACCTCTGCTAGCTCGTTGGCTGCCATTCTGTACGGTCTCTTATAAATTGGAGCGGTTCCCGGTGCCAAATCAATCCGGAATTCAATCTCTCTCTTGGGTGGCATGGTAGTGAGGTCTTCGGGAAATACTTCTGGGTATTCGCAGACTATGGGAATCTCTTCCAATTTCCTCGAATTCTTCTCCTTGGTGACCACTGGGATTTCCACCTCAATCTGATTCAAAGAGACCCCTTGCTTTGGTGAGACTAGTGATTTGTACACTACCGTTTCTCCCTTCTCGTTGGTCAAGGTGACTGTGCGATTCGCACAATCAATGACTCCCTTGAACTTGGTCAGCCAATCCATCCCAAGAATGACATCTAGGTCCTTGGATTCCAGAAGAATGAGGTTGGCTAGAAATGGGGATCTTTGGATTTCTATTGTTATAGAAGGGCTGAATTGTACCGAAGTGGAGCTATTCCCTGGGGTATGAACCCGCATGGGTGTGCTAAGTTCCTCTCTTATTAACCCATGCATCCCAACAAACTTCTTTGAAATGAATGAATGCGTTGCACCAGAATCAAAAAGTACTGTTGCAGGGATTGAGTTAACAGGAAACGTACCCAGTACGACCTCTGGTGCTGCTTGTGCCTCCTCCGCAGACGCGTGGTTGACACGGGCCTGGACAAACCTTGGCCCGGCACGCCTAGGCTTCGGGCATTTGTCAGCGAAGTGGCCAAGCTCGCCACAGTTGAAGCAGGACCCTGGCTTTGTCCCAGCCTCCTTTTTGGCTTGCGCGGATGGAGCTGACTGTGCTGGTGCCATTGGTGGGCGTGGAGCTGCACTGCGGTTGGGCTGACCGCCATGGTAGTTCTGGCTGCCACTGGCGCCCTGATGGAAATTGCTGGCATTGAAAGGGCGGTGCTGGTGGACGATCAGGGTGGTAGGTCCACCCTGCTGTCCGGGAGTGAAGCGCGGTCGCTGGTGGCTCCCTTGGTTGGACCAGAACTGCGCCGCCTTCCTCTTCCTATCCATTTTGTTGCGCTGATCCTCCTGACGGATTGCCTTGTCAACCAGCCTCTCAAAGTCGGCGTAATCTCCAGATATCAACTGGTTGGTTAGTGTCACGACCGGAAATAACCCAACGGGCGTTCCTTACGTGCGTGTATTATTCCTTGTCCCAGGAGGCAAGGTACACCAAAAGTTGATACATTTCAGAGTTTATCAAGCGGAAGCGTACATAATTAATTTATTACATGGGCAGCGAAGGCCCAGCACACACAAAGCCAAACGGGAAACAGCGGAAGACTAGGGCGACGACCACAGGCGCTTGACGGCAGGCACGAGCTAGAGACCAAAGCCTTCATCTTCCAGGAGCTCCTCTTCTGGGTTTGGGAAAAAATTGAGCAAGACTGAGTACAACCACCGTACTCAACAAGACACACCCTCAAGTGCAGAATAAATGCAAGGGAGTACAAGGGAGCCATAATATAGGGGGTTAGGGTTTGCAGTAAACAGCGTTAAAAGTCACTTAGTTGCTCAAAGCTGTTTTGTAAACACGATTCTAGAGCTATATAATTTTATTAATCAAGGCCGTGAACCCACACGAACCTGCCTTAACCCAAGGCCTATGATGATTCAGACCGAACTGGCAACCCGACCCTAGGTCCCAGCTCGTCCCAAGCCAACCCAGGCCAACCATTCCACATTTTAGTTGTTAAGCAGGTTTTAAGAATTTAAAACACTAACTTGGGTACATTGCTCGGCTTGCCCATGACCGAGGGCGTGGCTATTCGAATAGGTTATACTCTGATCAGAGGCGTACATCTTTACCCACAAGACACATCTTCCTCACGTGTAACCACGTGCCACATACCACCACGGTATACGGACGGAAGACGTGACATAGTTTCCAACCCATCCTAGCCATAGACAAGAGTACCGACCCAACCTCACCTACGGCCGGAACCTCCGGGACAGGTAGGCAGGACTGAGCCCCTAGCAGCAGGACACCGGCCCTGTGCCGTGACATCTCGACTACCGGCCGCAGCTCGTGTAGCCTTCATTTGCCCTGGAGATGTCCATCGACCCCCGACTTCGTCCATCTCCATCCGTGTACTTTTGTTTATAACCAGACTGAGCCACAAACTAAGCCTTACCCACTAGACATGTGGAAGTACGGTAGTGCTTTGCAACAGAGGCCCGAAGACCGGTCCTTATATGGCCGAGGTGCTACTATCAAAACTGTGCACCCCGAGCCCAGCCTAAAACCATTTTGAGGGTTTTGAATAGAGGGGGAGGTGTGAATCCAGTTCCACAATAATCCAATCATTCCATAATGTCCAGGTGATGAGAATATTCCCAAAGTCTAGAGTTGTAAAACCACCTAATGTTGCCTAATTAATCAGCGAAGCATCTACCTAAATCCATACTAATGGTACCCTGAGTAGAGTGTCCACTAGTTGGGGTTTTGTTTAATCTAGGGTGAACAAGGTAATAATATCAACAACAAGAATAATAAGGTCATAACAAAGGTAAATAGGCATAGCTAAATAAAACAGTGAATACGCGGGAATTTAAATAAAGCGATAATGCAATAATTTAAATCAAAGTAATTTTATAAACTGGGATTCAATATGTTCAAGGATGATGTGACTTGCCTTGCTCGCTTTCCCAAACGTCGGCTTCAACCTCCACGAAGAGCGGATCTTCCGAAGCTGCAGCGTCTACACGACCAACAGAAAAGAAAAGGCTTTACTCTAATAAACTCCATAAAACAAGCAGGAACAAAGCACAAAAATGGGTTCTTGACTTCTTAAGGGAAAATTAGAGACTTGAACGGTCCAATTCCGAGTTCAAATGGCCAAGTTATGGCCATTTGAAGTTTATATGCTCTTTAAATGAATATTTGCGAATTTCTTTATTTAAATTTTAATTTAAAAACGATTTATTGCGTCAGCCGAGGGGGAGGGGCGCGCGGACCGGGTCCACGGGAATGGGGCCCACGCGGCAGCCTCACGGTCCACAGTGGACCGGGTGCACCCGGGCTCACACCGGCCGGTGCCGTGGGCCCCGCGCGTCAGCCGCACCCGAGGGCACGGGTGGCTGACGGCCGGGCCCCACACGGCAGCCGCTCGGCGCGCCCGAAGGCGGCCACGTCGGCGGAGCCGGCGGGAGGCGGCGCGCCCGCGCCCCGATGGTCGCCGCCGGCGACCACCAGCGCGGCGGAGCGGCGGCCGAGAGAGGGGAGGGAAGGGGGAAAGGAGGCGGCGGTCCACGGCTCACCCCGAGGCGACGGCGGCGACGGAGGAGGCGGCCGGAGCGGAGGGAGGTGGCGGCGCGGTTTGGGTCGACGGGGATGGCGGCGCTCCGGCGGTCGGCGACCGAAGCGGAGGGGTGGACGAGGTCGGCGAGGATGCGGCGAAGCCGAAGGAGGCGGCGCCGAGGCGGGAGACGGTCTGGGGCGACCATGGCGGCGGACCGGAGCTCGGCGGCGACGGCGGAGAGAGAGGGTGACGGTGCGAGCTCGAATCCGGCGAGGAGGAAGGGCGGCGAGAGGCGGAACCGGACGGAGGAGGTGCGGGGAGGGTTTAAAAAGGGTTGGAAGGGGGAGAGAGCGGCCGGGGAGGGAGGAATCCGGCGCGGGAGGTCTGGCCGCCATCAATGGCGCCGGCGAGATTTGCGGGGGCAAATCCGCCCGTTTGAACGCGAGAGAGAGAGAGGGAAAGATGGGGGGAAAGGGAGAGGGAATCACGGGGAGTGATTCCCCCCTATTAATTTCACGCAGGGACGACGGGAGGCGGCGGGATTCGCGGTGGCGGCGGCGCTAGGGCGCGGGGGAGGTGGCGGGAGCGGCGGGAGGAAGGGGATGACGGGTGGGCCCCACCCGTCAGCGAGGGTGGCGGGCGGGCCCGCCCGTCAACGGCGCGCGCGCGGGGAGAGGCCGAGTGTGCCGCGGGGGAGAGGAGAGAGAGAGAGAGAGGGGGGGGGGAAAGGAGAGATGGGCCGGGCCGGCCCAAGGGAGGGGGACTTTTAGGGTTTTCTTTATTTATAAAACCTTTTTAACTTTGTTTATTTCTTAATAATTATTATTTGTGCTCTGTAAATTCCACTAAAATTTATTTACACATTTTAGGCTTTTAGGAAATATACAAAAATCCTCCAGGCCTTATTTGACTTTTACTTTGCACATTTTAATTTTTTTGGAGGCTTTCACACGGATTTTAATTATTCTAGGCATAAATTAAAGGGTATATTTTAGAGTCGTTTTGGGACGCGACAGTTAGTTCATCATCTAGACCTGCTAGGAATTTCTCCTGCTTCTCGGCGTCAGTACGGACATCCTCCGGTGCATATCGCGCGAGGCGATTGAACTCATGGAGACACTCCGTCACTGTCCTGTTGCCCTGGTGGAGTGCTCGGAATTCCCTCTTCTTTTGTGCCACGACCCCATCTGGCACTTGCGCCTTCCTGAAGCTTCGGCAGAACTCCGCCCAAGTGAGTTCCGTGCCTGGCGGGTGGGTAGCCATGTGATTGTCCCACCAAGCTGACGCGGGACCTTGGAGCTGGTGTGTGGCGAAGGCGACCTTCTCCTGATCATTGCACTGCAGGAGATTTAGCTTCTTCTCTATGGCATGGAGCCAGTCATTTGCCTCCATAGTGTTAGTGGTGCTAGAAAAGGTGGGTGGTCTGACGCGTAGAAACTTCGGCAGTTTGGACTGAGGGGGAGGGGGACCAAATTGCTGCTGCTGTTGCTCGGCTTGCTGCTGCATCCTCTGGTACATCTGCTGGTGCTGCTGCTGCATCTGCTGCATCATGGCTGTCATCATCTGCGTCTGATGAGCCATTACTTGGGCAAGGGTCGGATTCTCGGGGAGTGGTGGAGGACCATTGCCGGAATCGCTGTTGGGATGCACCCCGTCAGTGCGCTCTTCGCCGTTGCTGCCCTCGCCTGTTGCGCGGCTACCATTCCTGGTGTAGACCATCTGGAGGGAAAGCAGACGGGGGGAGGGGGAAGAAGAAAAACAGACGCTCAAGAACTAAGCTTTATTATATAGGACTTTAAACTGCGATTGTTCTGATCTGAATTAAAACACTGAAAACAATAAGCAAAAATCCTTATTAAGATAGCCATATCATAGGCACATGATATCGACCGTCAACTGACCCACAAGCGAGCAGACCTAAACACACAAACTAACAGGCAAAAGCTAAACAGTCGATAAACTAATGGAAAGCGAGCCTAATGATCGGAACGGCTCCTGCGGTCGGTGGAGTCGAAGGTGTCCTCCTGCTCATCACCAGGTCTCTCTGAGCGGCTCCTGGAGTCTGGTAGATACGCCTCGCCACTGCCCGGCTCTGTGCCACTGGAACTGCTGCTGCTGTGGTCGCGGCTCCCACTAGGAGTAGCAGGCAACCAACCCCCATTGCCACTGGCTGGACCCCTGGCGGCTGACGCTGGAGCGAAGGAGAGAGCGGACGCGGGGGCTGCGGGAGGAACTGGACGAGCTGTGGGAGGAGGTGGGTTCCTGGGCGCAAGCTAAATGCGCACGGGTGCAGTCGTCGTCTTGCGGGGCGTGGTGCGGATCCGGACTCCTCCTGGCGCTGGGAGACCCTTCAACTGAGCATTCTCCTTCTTCAGGCGTGCTATCTCATCCTTCAGAGCTATAATCCTCACGAGCTTCCCATCGTTCAAGGCCTTGGACGCCTTGTGCAGATCCGAGTGCATTCTGTCCATCCCCTTCATCACGGCGCACATGTGACCAAAGGTGGTGTCGTTCTCGCCGGCTGTCGGACGGAAAGTACTGACATCATCACTGCTGGCTCGACGAGGGTGCAAGCGGTATGCCGTGTCGTGGAAGATGTAGTTGTGGCGCTCCCGTAGTCTGGCCATCATCAGGTATGCCGCCTCCTGACAGGCGTGATCTACTGTGCCTCCGGACGCCTCAACCACCATATTAGCGAGGCAGGTGCCCACATAGCCATGGACCTCCAGGCGGACACGGGGAGGAAGCTCGCCACTGAGCGGTGGAACAGTCGTGTACTCCGGCGCATTGGTGTAGCCCACCACCAGTGTCATGCGAGCCAATTCTGCCACAAAGTCATCCATGCCTTCTCCGCGGTGGTTGGGTGGGTGGTCAGCCATCTAGAGAAGACAAAGGGGTAGGATCAATGCATG
Organism: Oryza meridionalis; assembly: GCA_000338895.3. NCBI lineage: Eukaryota > Viridiplantae > Streptophyta > Magnoliopsida > Poales > Poaceae > Oryza > Oryza meridionalis. The sequence goes on from CM002526.2 coordinate 4,183,120, forward strand.
CTCAAATGCAAGTTTAAATAAAACAGAAAAGGACTCAAATAAGAGAAACGAATAAAAGCAGAATTTTATGCATAGATCATTTTGCATGAGAGCGAATAAATAAGACGGACTTACATAGCGATAAAATAATGGGGAAATTAGATACATCCTAGTGATAACAATAAGAGCAAAAATACCTTACAACCCATATGCTTGAGCTAGGACCTAATGCATTTCACCCATCAAATCCCAACTGACTGACGAATAAATCTCAAATAATTTTATTAAAACCCTAGACCGACTTGTTTCGACAAATCTCACTTAATCGAGCGACCAAGATTTTTCCCCTGAACCACAAGAACAGATCCCAATTTTCCCGGAACAAATCCAATTGCAAAGAACATATGCAACGAAAAGGATTCAGAGGGCTCTTAGGTTTTTCCATTTGGCTTGTCCTACGGTCAAGGTCGGCTCTGATACCAACTTGTCACGCCCAGAAATTCCTGAATAGAATTCCAAGCAGAATGTGTATTAAAATCCCCGTCCAGGACCGGCTGGGGTACACAAACGACAATGTTGACATTCAGATCCACGTCTTACAAACATCATAAAAGTCTTACATAAATGCAGCGGAAAAACGAGAGATAACAGGAGCTAAGCCTTGACTTGAACTGCAGCGGGAACACCACTCCACAGGCATCCTCGACGGCACGGACGAAGCCTACTCCTCGGAGAAACCACCATCTGACACATACTCGCACTCTGGGGTTGGGGAAAATAGAGCAAGACTGAGTACTACCCACTGTACTCAGCAAGTCATACCGGAATAGGGGTATGATGCAGGGAATTATCAACGGAGAGCTAGACTGGTTCATTTGCATAAAGCGAGCATTTATAAACAGGAGTTGAAAGAAGTAAACAGTTGTAATAATTACTCAATATTAATCATCCAATGTCCAACGCTATCCCACGTTGCAACAGGCCCAACCATCCACCTAAACCATCCAATTTCATTAGACTAAACTAGGGTGAAACTAATCACGGTGAATCTGGTTGACCGCCCATAACCGCGGGCACGGCTATTCGAATAGTTTTACTCTGATCAGAGGTGTACAACTGTACCCACAAGACACAGCCCCACGACACGTTTCCGTGCGCCGACCTGCCACCACGACATACCGGAAAGAGGCCGTGACAGGACCCTTCGCATAACCCCCTCTAACCAAGCACACCACACCTCAGGTTTCACCCCCACTCCTCGCAAGGCAGCGGGCAGTCCCCTCTCGTGCCTAGGTGAATCCGGAAGCGACAGAGGCCGCCGCAGGGCCCGCCCCGCTCCATCACACCCACCCTTGCCTGGATGCGTCAGCTAGAGGAAAGCTACACTACAAGCCCAGCCGTTGCCCACGCTGGCTTGTGGTAAGCACGATAAATTCTTCTAGGGTTTTCCGTGAACCGGTCCTTAATTGCCATGGGTGCGACTAGCAAAACCATGCACCCACAGCCCACCATGTGATTCATTTTAATTAATCAACACCAAAACGGTGGCACTAATCCAACATTACCATTAGGACCTACAGTCTAAACATTAATAGGATTTCCCTCATTGTGTGCTAGTTGAACTAAGCATGGCTAATCAATCCCTAGTCCAATCTCTAGTCATGTTATATCCCAAGCTAACAAAGGAACATGTTACCAAAATAGTACGGCTATGACAGTAGGTAAACATCCCATAGTGATATTATAAAACAATGCAACATTTAAGAGAAAACGAGAGAGCATTTGCAATATAGGTTCAATATGTTCAAGTGACAAGCATGACTTGCCTTGCTCTGCTGCTGGAGGAACCTCGACGACTATCTCAAAGTACACCGGAGCATCGGAAGAACCGGAATCTAAGCGACATACAAGGCAAACAATGCAAACAGGCTATAAGACTACTGAAACAGGGAACAAAACCATTTTTAACGGATTCTACACATTTTTCTTGATTTACTGAGACTTGAATGGGCTTAAACGGAGCACGGATGAATTAGTTATGAATTTTAGAAGATTCACTGTGTTTTTACTATAAACAGAAAAATCCTTAATTAAATTATTGCGCAATAAATAAATCCCGGGAGAGAGAGGGGGCGGCGCCGACAAGCGGGCCCCACATGGTAGTGCCTCGGGGAGGGTGGTTCACGGTGGACCGAGTCCACGGACCGGGGAAGGGGCGGCGCACCACGTGGCGCTGACATGGCGCCGACGCGGCAGCCACGCGGCAGCCACGCGGGCGGCCGAACTGACGGCCCTGATCTACCCGAGGGTAGATCGGACGGCGATGGGGGCGCGCGGCCGGCGCGCGCAGGCGGCTCAAGCCAGCCCGGCGGCCATGGCGTGCGGCGGCGCGAGACGGCGACCGGCGACGACCGGCGGGCGGCGGCGTCGCGGCGGCGTGGGCGGCGGCGTCGCGGCGGCACGGGCAGCGCTAGCGGCGGCGCGGCGGCTAAGCAGCGCGGGAAGGAGAGAGGGAGAGGAGGAGATGCCTCACCGACGACGATCGACGACGGCGAGCGACGGAAGGAGATGACGGCGGCAGGACGAGCTCCGGAACCACCTAGCGAACACGAGGAGAGGGGTTAGAGGGAGAGAGGAAAATGCGAGAGGGCGAGGACGCCGGCCGAAGGCGGCGGCCATGGCGGTGCTCACCGGCAAACGGCGCGGAGTGGGTTCCGGCGGCGGATTTCGACGGGGAAGAGGTGGACGGGGCGGCTCGCACGACGGCGAACGCGACGACATCGACGGCGCGGCTCGGCACGGCGGCTAGCGGCGACCAGAGCGGCGGCGACGGCGGCGGAGAGGAGGGCGACGATGCTAGGGCGGTAGAGGGCACGGGAGAGCTTGGCGAAATGGGGAAAAAGAGAGAAGGGGTGGCGGTGGTACTTAAATAGGGAAAGAGAGGGCCGGACGTGGCCGGGAGAGGCGGGAATCGCCGGCCGACGTGGGGGAGCGGGGAGGAGAGAGAGGCGGGATTCGAATTTCGAATCCAGGCCGTCTTGGGCGCGCGGGCGAGCGGGAGAGAGGGGGAAGTGGGTGCGGGAGGCGCGGGCGCGAGGGCGACGTGGGCGGCGTGGCCCGGGAGACGCGGGAGCGGGGCGTGGCGGCGGTTGCGGGCGTGGCGGCGGCGCGGGCGCGAGGTGGGAGACGGGCCCGACAGGTGGGCCCCACCTGTCGGCGACCCCGGGAGAGAGGAGGGGGCGCGGGCTGAGCTGGGCTGGGCCTCGGCCTTCGGCCGGCCCAGCGGGAGGAGGGGAAGAAAAAGAAGAATGGGCCGGCGGCCCATTCAAAGGAAAAAAAAGAAAAAGAAAAAGAAAGAAAATGGAAAAAGAAGGAAAATGGATTTTCCTAGGATTAAATATTGCTTGTGCTCATTTTTAAATGGTTAAAATTATTTCTAGAGCTCTGAAAATTCCACTAAAAATCTTGTTAGCGAATTTCGACATGTAGAACTCAAGAAAAATTCCACATGCCAATTCCGATTGTTATTTGCATTAATTTATTAGGGTTTTCTCTTGTTTTTACACCGGTAATTTCTTTAGACCATTTATAACACCAATTTAGGCTTGGGAAAGAACTTCAGGGTGTGATAGTAGCGATACTCAGTGTCGGCCAACAGATCATTGTAACGGTCGCGGAGCTCTCCTATGGCGATCCTTGCCGCGTCCTGACAAGCATGAGGATAGCTTCCCCCTCTAGCCTCGAACATCACCGATGGGATATCTTCACGATCACTGTTCAAGGTGATCTTGACAAGGCACTTCTCTTCATCACGATCATGAGGAATCTGGGCATACAAAGGGGCAGTCCCGAATCCTACGGTAAAGGACATCGTACGCAGCTCCCGGACAAATCCCTTAATACCGAACAAGTACTCAGGCTTGAAGCGCAGCATCTAAAGACAAATGTGAGGGAGTTAAGACATTTATCCAATTAATAGCACAAGTTTTGGATTAAATTGAATAAAGTTAAAAAATCAAAGTGAAAGGTAAATAAATAAAGTAACCTAATCTCGCAAGATAAGTTGAAACAATTGGAAATAGGATCACAAATTTTTGCACTTTTGAACAACAAGTTTCAAAAGAAATAAAATAAAAGAGAGTTATAGAATCAACATGCTAAGTTTATTAACATGATTGAATAAAAATAATGTCAGCGGGAGAGAGGAGAGAGGGCGGGCGGCTGTCGCGTCCCAAATCGACTCTAAAATACATCCTCAAAATTGTGCTTAGAATAATTAAAATTCATGTGAAAGCCTCCAACAATTAAAATGTGCAAAGATAAAAGTCAAATGAGGCTTGGAGGATTTTTGTATATTTCCTAAAAGCCTAAAATGTGTAAATAAATTTTATGGAATTTTCAGAGCACAAATAATAATTGAGAAGAAATAAACAAAGTTAAAAAGGTTTTATAAAAAGAAAAATCCTAAAAAGTCTTCTTTCCCTCCCCTTCCCTTCTTGGGCCGGCTCGGCCCAACTCCCTCCCCCTCTCTCCTCTCCCCCGCGGCCCATCGGCTCCCTCCCCGCGCGCGCGCCGCTGACGGGCGGGCCCGCCCGCCACCCTCGCTGACGGGTGGGGCCCACCCGTCATCCCCTACCTCGCGCCGCGCCCGCCGCCCGCCCGTGCCCTAGCGCCGCCGCCGCCGCCGAATCCGCCGCATCCCGCCGTCCCCGCGCGCAATAAAGAGGGGGAAATCACTCCCCGTGATTCCCTCCCTCTTTTCCCCCGCTTTCCCCTCTTTCTCTCCCTCGGATTCGCCCGGATTTATTCCCGTAATGCTCGCCGGCGCATCAATGGCGGCCGGATCTTCCGCGGCCGATTCCCTCTCCTCCGGCCGCCTTCCCTCTCTCCCAACCCTATTTAAACCATCCCCGTGCCTCTCTCCTCCGTTTCCGCCGCTCGCCGCTCTCTCTCCCCGTCGGATTCGAGCCCGCGCCGTCGTCCTCTCTCTCCGCCGTCGCCGCCGAGCTCCGGTTCGCCGCCGTCGTCGCCCCGGACCTCCTCCCGCTTCGGCATCGCCTCCATCGGCTTCGCCGCGTCCTCGTCGACCTCGTCCGCGCCTCCGTTTCGCCCGCCGACCGCCGGAGCACCGCCGTCCTCGTCGACCCGAACCGCGCCGCCGCCTTCCTCCGCTTCGGTCGCCGTCTCCGTCGCCGCCGTCGACCCGGGGTGAGCCGAAGACCGCCGCTTCGCTTCCCTCTTCTCTCCTCTCTCTCGGGCGCCGCTCCGCCGCGCCGGTGGTCGCCGGCGGTGACCATCGGGGCGCGGGTGCGCCGCCTCCCGTCGGCCGTGCCGGCGAGGCCGCCTTCGGGCGCGCCCCGCGGCTGCCAGGTGGGGCCCGGCTGTCAGCCGCCCGCGCCCGCGGGTGCGGCTGACGCGTGGGACCCACGGCGCCGGCCGCCGCCAGCCGCGTGCTCCCGGTCCACCGTGGACCGAGAGGCTGCCGCGTGGGCCCCACTCCCGTGGACCCGGTCCGCGCGCCCTCTCTCCCGGCTGACGCAATAAATCCGATTTTTAATTAAAATTTAAATGAAGAAATTCGCAAATATCCATTTAAAGAGCATATAAACTTCAAATGGCCATAACTTGGTCATTTGAACTCGGAATTGGACCGTTCAAGTCTCTAATTTTTCCTTAAGAAGTCAAGAACCCATTTTTGTGCTTTGTTTCTGCTGTTATGTGGAATTTATTAGAGTTTAAGCCTTTTCTTTTCCGTTGGTCGTGTAGACGCTGCAGCTTCGGAAGATCCGCTCTTCGTGGAAGTTGAAGCCGTCGGTTGGGAAAGCGAGCAAGGCAAGACACATCATCTTGATCATATTGAATCCCAGTTTATAAAATTATGTTGATTTAAATTATTGCATTATCGCTTTATTTAAATTCCCGCGTTATCACTGTTTTATTTAGCCATGCCTATTTACCTTTGTTATGACCTTATTATTATTGTTATTGTTATTATTACCTTGTTCACCCTAGAATAAACAAAACCCCAACTAGTGGACACTCTACCCATGGTACCACTAGTATGATTTTAGGTAGATGCTTCGCTGTTTAATTAGGTAACATTAGGTGGTTTTACAACTCTAGACTTTGGGAATATTCATATCACCTGGACACTTTGGAATTGTTGGTTTGTTGTGGAATTGGAATCACACCTCCCTCTTTATTCAAAATCCCCAAAATGGTTTTAGGCTGGGCTCGGGGTGCATGGTTTTGATAGTAGCACCTCGGCCGTATAAGGACCGGTCTTCGGGCCTCTGTTGCAAAGCACTACCGTACTTCCACATGTCTAGTGGGTAAGGCTTAGTTTGTGGCTCAGTCTGGTTATAAACAAAAGTACACGGATGGAGATGGATGAAGTCGGGGGTCGATGGACATTCTCCAGGGCAAATGAAGGCTACACGAGCTGCGGCCCGGTAGTCGAGATGTCATGGCACAGGGTTGGTGCTCTGCTGCTAGGGGCTCAGTCCTGCCTGCCTGTCCCGGGGGTTCCGGCCGTAGGTGGGATTGGGTCGGTACTCTTGTCTATGGCTAGGATGGGTCGGAAACTATGTCACGTCTTCCGTCTGTGTACCGTGGTGGTATGTGGCACGTGGTTGCACATGAGGAAGACGTGTCTTGTGGGTAAAGATGTACACCTCTGATCAGAGTATAATCTATTCGAATAGCCGCGCCCTCGGTTATGGGCAAGCCGAGCAATGTACCCAAGTTAGTGTTTTAATTCTTAAAACCTGCTTAACAACTAAAATGTGGAATGGTTGGCCTGGGTTGGCTTGGGACGAGCTGGGACCCAGGGTCGGGTTGCCAGTTCGGTCTGAATCATCGTAGGCCTTGGGTTAAGGCAGGTTCGTGTGGGATCACGGCCTTGTTTAATAATACTGTTTAGCTCTAGAACCGCGTTTATAAAATGGCTTTGAGCAACTAAACATCTTTAAATGCTGTTTACTGCAACCCTAACCCTTTATGTTATAACTCCCTTGTACTCCCTTGCATTTATTACGCATTCGTGGGTGTGTCTTGTTGAGTACGGTGGTTGTACTCAGTCTTGCTCAATTTTTCCCAACCCCAGAAGAGGAGTTCCTGGAAGAAGAAGGCTTTGGTGTCTAGCTCGTGCCTGCCGTCAAGCGCCTGTGGTCGTCGCCCTAGTCTTCCGCTGTTTCTCGTTTGTCTTTGTGTGTTGGGCCTTCGCTGCCCGTGTAATAATTCTATTTACGCTTCCGCTTGTTAAACTCTGAATTGTATCAACTTTTGGTGTACCTTGCCTCCTGGGACAAGGATTAATGCACGCACGTCAGGAACGCCCGTTGGGTTATTTCCGGTCGTGACAAGTTGGTATCAGAGCCCCCTTGACCCTAGGACGAGCCTTAGATCCCAAGCCTTAGCGATATTTTCAAAATAAAAATCTTCTCTTATTTGTGAAAATCCTTTAGTCTCTCTCTGTCTTGCTGCTTCATTTATCATCAAAAGCTAATCTCTAAAATATTTTTTTTATCTCTTTTGTCCTAGCTTGTAGATGGCCGGCAGCATCAACCGTCGTGGTCTGGACCTGACCGGCTTTGTTCTGGAGCTGCGGGGCATGTGCGTTGTCCTAGGGTATCCGCATGGAGTGGACTACCAGGGCAAGCAGCTCCCGGAGCAGGAGGGTGACGATGCAGAGCCGCACGCTGCTTGGGAGGTCACTGCAGTGATCCTCTCTGGCTCTCCCGAGCGGACTTCGCTGGCAGTCACCGCGGGTGGAGATTCCTTCCCCGCCGCTTGCCAGAACGCCGCTCTCCTCGCCATCGGCACTCTGCACCAGCGCTACCCGGACGAGTTGCAGCACTCGCGCTACCGCTACCACCCTCGTCGCGGAGGAGCCCGCGACTACGCCACCTTCCGAGATGCTAGCTCGGAGGATGACGCTACCATCGTGCACCTGGCGCGCATGGTGGAGGCGTACGACGCGGCTCGTATCGACTTCCATCATATGGTGCGCCGTGGGATGGTCGAGAACAACTTGAAGCTCCTGGAGCTGCGTCAGGAGAACCTGCAGCTCAAGAAGGACATCGACGCGGTGGAGGCGCAGCTGCATCAGCTCAAGATCGCCCAGGGAGAGGTCTGCCGCCCCAAGCGTCACCGCGTCTGCCGCAGCCAGAAGATCACCGCCCGCAAGAGCACCTCCAGGCCCGAGCTTGTTCGTCAGTCCCTGGCGTGGACTTGCTTCGTCGAGACCCCTCGTGCCGAGCCCGCGCCCGTGGTTCCCCAGGAGGGGGAAGCCTCCGGCGTTGGTAGCACGGAGGATGCGCTGTTGCTCACCTTCCGCCCTGGCCCGTCGCAGCGGTAGACGAGCAGTTAGTAGGCTTGCGCGTGTGTTTTTCCTCGTTTGTCTTCTTGAGTTGTGTGGGGCATGGTTATGCCGGTGTGTGGCATAACTGTGTCGGAGCCTGTCTTATTTTATTTGCTTAAGCAACTTGAACCTTAATGAACCAATTTAATAGCAGTAATAAATTCAAGAATTATGGTAGTCGTGGGTGGTTAGTTTTAATGGTCAGTTCTCTCTGTTTGCTGGTTCTGTGTGGGGTTTCAGATGGTGACGACCAGGAGAACCGCTGTCACCGGTGAAGGCAATCAACCCGAAGGCAGCAACCACAACCACCAAGGCAATCCACCTCCACCTCCTCCTCCTCCTCCTCCACCACCACTGCCAGACACCAACGCCATTCTCACCCAAATCCTCGCCCAGCAGGCCAACATGATGACTGCTTTCCTCCACCACCTCCAAAATCCGCCACAACACAATGCCCCACCACCACCTCCCCAACACTCTAAACTCGCCGAGTTCCTCCGCATCCGCCCACCCACCTTTTCTAGCTCCAATAACCCCGTGGATGCGTTGGATTGGTTGCATGCCGTGGGGAAGAAGCTAGACACTGTGCAGTGCAGTGATGAAGAGAAAGTCATCTTCGCCGCCCACCAGCTGCAGGGGCCCGCATCTCTATGGTGGGACCATTTCCAGGCTACGCAGCCAGAGGGACAGCCGATTACTTGGGCTCGCTTCACCGCCGCTTTCCGGAGAACCCATGTGCCCGCCGGAGTCATGGCCCTTAAGAAAAGGGAATTCCGGGAGTTGAAGCAAGGCAACCGCTCTGTGATGGAGTATTTGCATGAGTTTAGCAACCTGGCCCGGTACGCCCCGGAGGATGTGCGGGAAGATGAGGAGAAGCAAGAGAAGTTCTTGGCGGGAATGGACCCTGAGCTATCTGTGCGTCTGGTCTCCGGGGATTATCCGGACTTCCAACGTCTGGTGGACAAGAGCATCCGCTTGGAAGCCAAGCACAAGGAGCTGGAGTCGCACAAGCGCCGCTTGGCGAATTTCCGCAATCAACAGGGTGCTAACCAGAGGGTCCGCTACACCAATCCCTACCCAGGGAGATCCTCCTCGCAGCAGCAGCAGCAGCAGCAGCAACAGCCTCGCTCCGCGCCTCGACCTCAATTCGTGGTGCGCGTCCCACAGCCGCAGCAGCAGCAGAATCAACAAGGGACTCGTGCGCCCCGTCCTCCTACGCCAACTGTGCAGCCTGGTCAAGGCCACAGGGACGTTCAAGGTCCGCAGCGTCTGTGCTTCAACTGCTTCGAGCCCGGGCACTTTGCGGATAAATGTCCGAAGCCAAGGCGTCAGCAAGGCCAAGCGCCTCCCCGCCCCAACAACGGTGGTAAGGACGTCATTCGGGGTCGTGTGAACCACGTGACGGCCGAGGACGTGCTGACAACTCCGGACGTCATCATTGGTACGTTCCTCATTCATTCCATCCCAGCTACCATTTTGTTCGACTCTGGAGCTTCCCACTCGTTTATATCTGTGCCATTCGTGGGGAGAAATCAGTTGGGGGTAGAAAGGCTTAGGAACCCTCTGCTCATCACCACCCCTGGAGGGGTTATGACAGCCAAGTATTATAGCCCTGCCGTCCCTATCGAAATTCAGGGGATTCCTTTCCCCTCGGATCTGATTTTGCTAGACACCAAGAATTTGGATGTGATTCTTGGGATGAATTGGTTGGCTCAATTCCAAGGAGTAGTGGATTGCGCGAGGCGCACGGTCACTCTGTACCGAGGGCCAGAACAACCGGTTGTTTTCTTTGCACCCCCAACCTCTGTCGGAAGCTCAGAACTTCATCAGATAGGACTGTCAGAAATCCCCGTCGTCAAAGAGTTCGGAGATGTGTTCCCGGAAGAGTTACCCGGTATGCCGCCCAAGCGAGAGATTGAGTTCCGAATAGATCTTGCCCCAGGAACCACTCCTCTGTACAAGCGACCCTACCGTATGGCAGCAAATGAACTGGCCGAGGTTAAGAAACAGTTGGAAGAGTTGAAAGAAAAGGGGTACATACGTCCGAGTACTTCCCCCTGGGGTGCTCCTGTGATTTTTGTGGAGAAGAAAGACAAGACGAAGAGGATGTGCGTTGACTACAGAGCTCTCAATGAAGTCACCATCAAGAACAAGTACCCTCTTCCTCGGATCGATGATCTGTTCGATCAGCTTAAAGGTGCCACTGTATTCTCCAAGATTGATCTTCGTTCCGGATATCACCAACTACGTATTCGTGAAGAAGATATTCCGAAGACCGCATTCACCACGCGATACGGACTGTATGAATTCACGGTGATGTCGTTCGGCTTAACCAATGCTCCTGCCTTCTTCATGAACTTAATGAACAAAGTGTTCATGGAATACTTGGATAAGTTCGTTGTGGTTTTCATTGATGACATTCTGATATACTCACAATCAGAGGAAGACCATCAGCACCATCTCCGTCTGGTGTTGGGAAAGTTGCGGGAACATCAATTGTATGCCAAACTTAGCAAGTGTGAGTTCTGGTTGTCCGAAGTCAAATTCTTAGGGCACGTGATATCCGCTAAAGGAGTTGCTGTGGATCCCGAAACAGTGACCGCCGTCACCGATTGGAAGCAACCCAAGACAGTCACTCAAATTCGCAGTTTCTTAGGTTTGGCAGGATACTACCGGAGGTTCATCGAGAACTTCTCCAAAATCGCTCGACCCATGACACAGTTGTTAAAGAAAGAGGAGAAATTTGTGTGGAGCCCGCAATGCGAGAAGGCGTTCCAAACTCTCAAAGAAAAGCTGGTTTCCTCGCCAGTGTTGGTCTTGCCAGATACTCGCAAGGACTTCATGGTGTATTGTGACGCTTCGCGCCAAGGATTGGGGTGCGTGCTCATGCAGGATGGCCATGTGGTGGCCTATGCCTCACGCCAGCTACGGCCTCATGAAGGCAACTATCCTACCCATGATTTGGAGTTAGCAGCGGTGGTTCATGCTCTAAAGATCTGGCGGCACTATCTCATTGGGAATCGCTGTGAAATATATACCGATCATAAGAGTTTGAAATACATCTTCACCCAGTCGGACCTGAATCTTCGGCAAAGGAGATGGTTAGAACTCATCAAGGATTATGATGTGGGAATTCACTATCATCCCGGTAAGGCCAACGTGGTTGCCGACGCTCTAAGTCGAAAAAGTCATTGCAACACTCTCAACGTCCGTGGCATTCCACCCGAACTCAATCAACAGATGGAAGCCCTGAACCTAAGCATAGTTAGTCGCGGATTTTTGGCTGCGTTGGAAGCCAAGCCCACCTTGCTCGATCAAATCCGCGAGGCTCAGAAGAATGATCCGGACATGCATGGACTCCTCAAGAATATGAAACAGGGTAAAGCCGCTGGTTTCACAGAGGATGAACACGGAACCCTATGGAACGGAAATCGGGTATGCGTCCCAGATAGCAGAGAGCTTAAACAGTTGATACTTCAGGAAGCTCACGAAAGTCCTTATTCAATCCACCCTGGCAGTACGAAGATGTACTTAGATTTGAAGGAGAAATACTGGTGGGTTAGCATGAAGCGGGAAATTGCAGAGTTCGTGGCTCTTTGTGATGTGTGCCAGCGTGTCAAGGCAGAGCACCAACGACCGGCCGGACTCCTCCAACCTCTCCAAGTACCAGATTGGAAATGGGATGAAATTGGGATGGATTTCATCACCGGACTTCCAAAGACCCAAGGTGGATATGATTCTATATGGGTAGTTGTGGATCGATTAACCAAGGTAGCTCGATTCATTCCTGTGAAGACCACCTATGGAGGGAACAAACTAGCCGAGCTCTACTTCGCTAGGATCGTGAGTCTCCATGGCGTTCCCAAGAAAATCGTATCTGATAGGGGAAGCCAATTCACCTCTCACTTTTGGAAGAAGCTCCAAGAAGAGCTGGGTACCCGATTAAATTTCAGCACCGCATACCACCCGCAGACAGATGGACAGACCGAGCGTCTAAATCAGATCCTAGAAGATATGCTTCGCGCATGTGTCCTAGATTTCGGGAAGACCTGGGATAAGAGTCTCCCCTATGCCGAGTTCTCCTACAATAATAGCTACCAAGCCAGCATACAAATGGCACCTTATGAAGCGTTGTATGGGCGCAAATGCCGGACACCGCTATTGTGGGACCAAGTTGGAGAAAGCCAAGTGTTTGGGACTGATATCCTGAGAGAAGCTGAAGCTAAAGTCAGAATCATTCGGGATAATCTAAAGGTGGCACAGTCTCGGCAGAAAAGTTATGCAGATAACCGTCGCCGTGACCTGGAATTCGCAGTGGACGATTTTGTGTACCTTCGAGTCACGCCATTGCGAGGTGTACACAGGTTTCAGACAAAAGGGAAGCTCGCACCTCGGTATGTGGGTCCTTTCCGTATCATTGCTCGGCGCGGAGAAGTCGCCTACCAGTTGGAGCTGCCCGCCTCCTTGGGCAACGTGCATGATGTGTTCCATGTGTCGCAACTCAAGAAATGTCTTCGAGTGCCATCCGAGCAGGCTGACTCAGAGCAAATTGAAGTCCGCGAAGACTTGACCTACGTGGAGAGGCCAGTGAAAATCCTGGACACCATGGAGCGCAGGACCAGGAACCGGGTAATCCGTTTTTGCAAGGTCCAGTGGAGCAACCACGCCGAAGAAGAAGCTACCTGGGAGCGCGAAGACGAGCTGAAGGCAGCCCATCCCGATCTCTTCGCCAGTTCTTCCGAATCTCGGGGTCGAGATTCCGTTTAAGGGGGGTAGGTTTGTCGCGTCCCAAATCGACTCTAAAATACATCCTCAAAATTGTGCTTAGAATAATTAAAATTCATGTGAAAGCCTCCAACAATTAAAATGTGCAAAGATAAAAGTCAAATGAGGCTTGGAGGATTTTTGTATATTTCCTAAAAGCCTAAAATGTGTAAATAAATTTTAGTGGAATTTTCAGAGCACAAATAATAATTGAGAAGAAATAAACAAAGTTAAAAAGGTTTTATAAAAAGAAAAATCCTAAAAAGTCTTCTTTCCCTCCCCTTCCCTTCTTGGGCCGGCTCGGCCCAACTCCCTCCCCCTCTCTCCTCTCCCCCGCGGCCCATCGGCTCCCTCCCCGCGCGCGCGCCGCTGACGGGCGGGCCCGCCCGCCACCCTCGCTGACGGGTGGGGCCCACCCGTCATCCCCTACCTCGCGCCACGCCCGCCGCCCGCCCGTGCCCTAGCGCCGCCGCCGCCGCCGAATCCGCCGCATCCCGCCGTCCCCGCGCGCAATAAAGAGGGGGAAATCACTCCCCGTGATTCCCTCCCTCTTTTCCCCCGCTTTCCCCTCTTTCTCTCCCTCGGATTCGCCCGGATTTATTCCCGTAATGCTCGCCGGCGCATCAATGGCGGCCGGATCTTCCGCGGCCGATTCCCTCTCCTCCGGCCGCCTTCCCTCTCTCCCAACCCTATTTAAACCATCCCCGTGCCTCTCTCCTCCGTTTCCGCCGCTCGCCGCTCTCTCTCCCCGTCGGATTCGAGCCCGCGCCGTCGTCCTCTCTCTCCGCCGTCGCCGCCGAGCTCCGGTTCGCCGCCGTCGTCGCCCCGGACCTCCTCCCGCTTCGGCATCGCCTCCATCGGCTTCGCCGCGTCCTCGTCGACCTCGTCCGCGCCTCCGTTTCGCTCGCCGACCGCCGGAGCACCGCCGTCCTCGTCGACCCGAACCGCGCCGCCGCCTTCCTCCGCTTCGGTCGCCGTCTCCGTCGCCGCCGTCGACCCGGGGTGAGCCGAAGACCGCCGCTTCGCTTCCCTCTTCTCTCCTCTCTCTCGGGCGCCGCTCCGCCGCGCCGGTGGTCGCCGGCGGTGACCATCGGGGCGCGGGTGCGCCGCCTCCCGTCGGCCGTGCCGGCGAGGCCGCCTTCGGGCGCGCCCCGCGGCTGCCAGGTGGGGCCCGGCTGTCAGCCGCCCGCGCCCGCGGGTGCGGCTGACGCGTGGGACCCACGGCGCCGGCCGCCGCCAGCCGCGTGCTCCCGGTCCACCGTGGACCGAGAGGCTGCCGCGTGGGCCCCACTCCCGTGGACCCGGTCCGCGCGCCCTCTCTCCCGGCTGACGCAATAAATCCGATTTTTAATTAAAATTTAAATGAAGAAATTCGCAAATATCCATTTAAAGAGCATATAAACTTCAAATGGCCATAACTTGGTCATTTGAACTCGGAATTGGACCGTTCAAGTCTCTAATTTTTCCTTAAGAAGTCAAGAACCCATTTTTGTGCTTTGTTTCTGCTGTTATGTGGAATTTATTAGAGTTTAAGCCTTTTCTTTTCCGTTGGTCGTGTAGACGCTGCAGCTTCGGAAGATCCGCTCTTCGTGGAAGTTGAAGCCGTCGGTTGGGAAAGCGAGCAAGGCAAGACACATCATCTTGATCATATTGAATCCCAGTTTATAAAATTATGTTGATTTAAATTATTGCATTATCGCTTTATTTAAATTCCCGCGTTATCACTGTTTTATTTAGCCATGCCTATTTACCTTTGTTATGACCTTATTATTATTGTTATTGTTATTATTACCTTGTTCACCCTAGAATAAACAAAACCCCAACTAGTGGACACTCTACCCATGGTACCACTAGTATGATTTTAGGTAGATGCTTCGCTGTTTAATTAGGTAACATTAGGTGGTTTTACAACTCTAGACTTTGGGAATATTCATATCACCTGGACACTTTGGAATTGTTGGTTTGTTGTGGAATTGGAATCACACCTCCCCCTTTATTCAAAATCCCCAAAATGGTTTTAGGCTGGGCTCGGGGTGCATGGTTTTGATAGTAGCACCTCGGCCATATAAGGACCGGTCTTCGGGCCTCTGTTGCAAAGCACTACCGTACTTCCACATGTCTAGTGGGTAAGGCTTAGTTTGTGGCTCAGTCTGGTTATAAACAAAAGTACATGGATGGAGATGGATGAAGTCGGGGGTCGATGGACATTCTCCAGGGCAAATGAAGGCTACACGAGCTGCGGCCCGGTAGTCGAGATGTCATGGCACAGGGTTGGTGCTCTGCTGCTAGGGGCTCAGTCCTGCCTGCCTGTCCCGGGGGTTCCGGCCGTAGGTGGGATTGGGTCGGTACTCTTGTCTATGGCTAGGATGGGTCGGAAACTATGTCACGTCTTCCGTCTGTGTACCGTGGTGGTATGTGGCACGTGGTTGCACGTGAGGAAGACGTGTCTTGTGGGTAAAGATGTACACCTCTGATCAGAGTATAATCTATTCGAATAGCCGCGCCCTCGGTTATGGGCAAGCCGAGCAATGTACCCAAGTTAGTGTTTTAATTCTTAAAACCTGCTTAACAACTAAAATGTGGAATGGTTGGCCTGGGTTGGCTTGGGACGAGCTGGGACCCAGGGTCGGGTTGCCAGTTCGGTCTGAATCATCGTAGGCCTTGGGTTAAGGCAGGTTCGTGTGGGATCACGGCCTTGTTTAATAATACTGTTTAGCTCTAGAACCGCG
Organism: Oryza meridionalis; assembly: GCA_000338895.3. Classification (NCBI taxonomy): domain Eukaryota; kingdom Viridiplantae; phylum Streptophyta; class Magnoliopsida; order Poales; family Poaceae; genus Oryza; species Oryza meridionalis. The sequence continues at coordinate 4,198,954 of CM002526.2, forward strand.
TTTATAAAATGGCTTTGAGCAACTAAACATCTTTAAATGCTGTTTACTGCAACCCTAACCCTTTATGTTATAACTCCCTTGTACTCCCTTGCATTTATTACGCATTCGTGGGTGTGTCTTGTTGAGTACGGTGGTTGTACTCAGTCTTGCTCAATTTTTCCCAACCCCAGAAGAGGAGTTCCTGGAAGAAGAAGGCTTTGGTGTCTAGCTCGTGCCTGCCGTCAAGCGCCTGTGGTCGTCGCCCTAGTCTTCCGCTGTTTCTCGTTTGTCTTTGTGTGTTGGGCCTTCGCTGCCCGTGTAATAATTCTATTTACGCTTCCGCTTGTTAAACTCTGAATTGTATCAACTTTTGGTGTACCTTGCCTCCTGGGACAAGGATTAATGCACGCACGTCAGGAACGCCCGTTGGGTTATTTCCGGTCGTGACAGCGGCTCGGCTTGCGGGCTGGCTTGGGCCGGGTGCAAGCAGACCGAAGGAGAGAGAGAGACTTGGGCCGACTTTCGGCCCAAAGCCAAAAGAGGACTTTTAAAACCTTTTTCCTTTTAAATTATTCATGAAATGCAATTCCATTTATTAAAAATACTTTCTTGGCTCAAATAAATCCCAGAAAAATTTAGGAACTATAGAATCAAGAGAAGTATTTAATAAAATTTTATCTAGCCCACTTTTATATTGGAATTTATCATTTAAAATTAGATCTTTTCTTCTAGGTTTTTAAAATCATTTCTAATAATTCCAATTAAACAACAATTTATAAATTCGAGATTTTTAGGGTGTGACAGATAATGACGAATATGAGCATCACATAGTTATGACGACAGAAGGATCGTCACTATATTAATGACAAAAAAAAAGGTTTCATCATAGAACGCTATTAGAGACACATGATAGGTGATGAATGAATTTTCGTCACGTGAGCGTCACAGATTACGAAACGTGACTAAAAATTCAATGTTTGTGACGTAAATGAAGCGTCATTTATCATAAGATTTCTTGTAGTGCAAATATAACAGTTTCAAAAATACATAAAAGTTACATACCGTGTTGACGACCAAATTTGGTAAGATGTGACCCAGGTTCGACATTGGGATCGATGCAGATTCGATAAAGAGATCGATCCGAAGAACAGAGTGTGCAGCGGCTGCGAAGGCATCGGCTGGAGTTTGCATCGGGTGAGATGGATCGGATAGAGGACAGCCGATACAGCCGATAGAGGTGATGCAGCCGATTCCGATGAAGATGGTTTTAAAGCTGTTTCCAGAATCGTTCAAAGTGCTTCATGAGGATTGCCACGATGGAGATAAAGCTCTCGGATAAGGCAATTGTATCTATTAATTAGGTTATTTCATGTAATTTCCTTAGAGATATGTTTAGGCAAAAGTTTGCCGCAAAGACTTATGGTATCTTAGAGTTTGTTAGAGATAAGTGTCGTGTCCGGCAAGGACATATTTTGTATCTCGGGTATAAATATGACCCGAACCCATGTAATCAATTAACAATCGTTCAATATAATCTCGGCGCATCGCCACCCTTTTTACTTTCGTTTATTTCGACGAGTTCTTGCTTTTGGGTTGAGCTGCATCGATTCGATCTTCAACTAGAGGTAAAGCTTGTTATGACGGCTTGCGTTATCGGGGTTAATGCTTCCATCTTTATGATACTTTAACCCTGTTTATGTAATCCGTCGAGTTATCATATACATCTTGCAATCTATGCTAGTTACGCTATATAGCTTGTTATCGGCTGGTTCTTATTGTTAGAGAACAATCGATAGAGTTATATTTTGCTATTAATCTAGATTATATCGTGTATCTACCATCTCTTGTAGCTTTTCATCGTCCTGTCTAGATCTCATACTTATCCTTTTACTTAATGCTGCATCGGTTAGGTTCGATCTATTAAGTAATATCTATAATTGTGATATCTAGTTTGTTTTATGATTATCAAGAGAGATAGTATCGGGGTTTCAGCCGATCTTACCTGGTTTAGCCTTATATTTCATATGCTTAATTGATATTTTAAATCTGCCCTTTATATTAAGATTTTATCGCAATAAAGTATTTTAAGCTTCTGTTTGATATGTTCTATTTGTTTTAATATCTTAACATAGAGTGGTATCGGAGTACTAGCCGATACATGCTAGATCTATCTGATCGGCTATGCTATAAGCGCTTATAATCTTTATGTTAATGTATATTTAGATCTAAGTGATTTATACTGTCTCGGCATGACGACCGATCTATCCCAATCACTTGGTTTAAATATACATTGACAGAATGATTACATAACGTTAATATCTACAGCCGATTGAGTAGATTTAGTCTTATCTTGCTTATTTATAACTGCCGATCGATTCACATTTGACATCAGCTTGAAAATAAATGATATGTCATCGGCGGCTGGCCGATCGGCTATCGTTTATGGATTTAACCGTGGTTTCTTTTGTCTTTGTTTCTTGTTGATTGTAGGATCAAATCAACTGGCACGCTCACGAACCTAAAGGCAGGATTTTGGACCTGCATTGAAGTTAAGCAGATCTTCCAGGCCAGTGTGTGTTTTTCGCATCAACACATACCAGTTACATTTTACATGTAATTTATAATGTAATTACATTCGGTAAATCTAAATCGAGAGCATCTCGATTTAGTCCTAACCAGCGACAGGATAGTGACCGGAAGAATTTGCTTACCTATAGTACTAGTCCAACAAGCAAGTAGGTAAATATATTTCTATCACCTATGCTTCAAATAAAGTTTTCTCTTAAATTACTCATCGGATTTATGATCCGATTACACCATTGTGTTCATAACAATTAAATCTTTATAACAACATCTCACATGATTATATTTTTGATAAAAATACAAATTAGTTTTATAAGATATCGAAATTACTTTTAGATTTCATTAAATTACTTCTTAGACATATTAAAGTAAATTCAATAAAACCTTAATGTACATATATTATAGAAGTAACTTAAAACAAAAAGAAAGTAACTTATCACGACATTAGAAGTAAATCCGTTGTGGAGGTAAAAACATGAGTCTATCTAAAAGTTAAATTTAGTTAGTACAAATTATGGAATTGACTTAAAAATGATAATAAAATAAACAACTCACAACATTATTAATGTATAAGAAGATGTCGGAGGGTGATCTCCTCCACCAGGGAACCGTGAGGCCCCCCTTTTTTGGTTCGGCGGGGGGGGCAGCGGGTGAGATCCGAGGTTTTCAAGACAAAAGAGAAACAAGGGATTTATACAGGTTCGGGCCGCTATGAAGCGTAATACCCTACTCCTGTGTGTATGATGATTCTTTTGTGCTTGTAAAGCCTCTGTATCTCCGATGTACAAGCTAGGGTTAGAGAAGCTTTGGCTCGGGGATCCAGAGTTCGATCCCCCTTCCCGCTAGGTCTGGTCCTCCTTTTATACTCTAAGGGGATACCACATGTGCTGCGAGTGCTACTTAGGGAGAAGGGAAAATATTCTCTATATTAATTACATGTCTTGTGCCTTAGCCTAGAAGCTATCTGCACGTCGGCTGCTGCGCGGGGCCGTCAAATCATGCAGGGCGCCCTTGTCATTCGCCATTCAATGGATGAGGACTTCCGAGTTCCTGTTCGCACCAGGAAACGGAAACCCGGGTCAGTTCAGAGTAGTTGGACCAGCTCTGACCGGTGTAAGAGGCTGTGAAGCCCCTTATTATTATGATGGGATGGGACGGAGCATGCCGCACGCCGCCTGGCATACTGACAGGACGGGGGTACACAGCCGCCATCCGATCGGTCATTCGACCGGTCACGGACCTGTCATAGATCGGTCACAGATCGGTTGAGTGCACTGCACGCCAAATTAAATGCGGCGTGGTGCAACCGCTCAGGTCACCATAAAAGCAGGTAGGTGGGCGCCTGGAGACGGCCATCTAACCCATCGCACGTGGCGACCTAGAGAGGGGGTCCAGGGAGCCCGACCCCTAATCACAGGAGGGGACGGCCGCCGCCCTACCTCGGGCCCAATCCCCCCTCGGGGGAAGGCCACGTGGCGCCTGGGGCAGCCTCCTCCCTCTAGTCTTGATCGGGACAGGCTCGCCTAGAGGCGGCCACCTAACCTATCGCACGTGGCGACCTAGAGAGGGGGTCGGGGGAGCCCGACCCCTAGTCACAGGAGGGGGTGGCCGCTGCCCTACCTCGGGCCCGATCCCCCCTCGGGGGAGGGCCACGTGGCGCCTGGGGCAGCCTCCTCCCTCTAGTCTTGATCGGGACGGGCCCGACCCCCAAGCAAGGAGGGGTCAACCGCCACTCCACCCCGGGCGCCACCTCCTCAGGGGAGTGCTACATGGGTTAGGGGGCAGCCTCCTCGCTCCAAATTCGGTACCCTAAGCTGTGGGGGCGGCCGCCGCTCCTCCCGGGCGCCACCCTCCTCTGGGGACGCCACGTGGGTTTGGGGGCGGCCTCCTCACTCTAAACATGATACCCTCGGGCCCATATCACTGACATAAGTAATTTAATCAAAACTAAAAGTAATTTATATATATGGTAAAAGTAACTTACATATTAATAAAAGTAATTTGCAACATAGGTATTTTTTGATAAAAAATATTATTGTGTAATATCTTGTTGTAAAGATATAATTGAAATGAACACAATCGTGTAATCGGATAATAGATCGGATTAGTAATTTAAGAGAAAAATCTATAAAAAGAAAATAAAGACATGCATTGTTAGGTATGGTAGGAAATGTAACCGGATCTGAGAGTAAGATCTCTCATTAAAACAATGTAGCGCACGGTCTCCATGTAGCCATGTCCAATTACATTACGTGCCAACTATATGTTGGGCCATGTGGAGAAATCAGGAGAGGCGGCACATCAGCACATGCAAGTCAAGCCCAATTCCGTCGTGAAACTCAGAAGTACAGAATTCACGCCAAAAAAGTTCACTTTGTGACCCTCAAAAGAGATCGAAATCTAATCCATGACCCTAACCACAAAATTAGATATCTTGACCCCCAAACACCTAAAACCGGTGCAATTTAACTCCCTCGGCAGTTTTGGAGGGCGGTTTCACTGACGTGGCGATATTGACCGAGTCTTTGTTCTACGTGGCGTTGACGTGGCATTTACATGGCATTAGAATTAAAAAATATGTGTGGGACCCATTAGTCATTCACACAAAAAGAAATGTGGGCCCACTGACATGTGGGGCCCACATGTCAGTCCTCTTCCTTCTTCCTGCTCCATCTCTCCCTTCTCTCTCTTTCTCTCCCCTTCTTCGCCTTCGGCGGGCGGCGGGCGACAAGAACGAGCGACGGAGGCATGCAAGTGAGGGCTGGAGCGGCGAGCCGTGCAGCCACCGCCGCCACTGCCGTACTCCTCCTTCTGAGGCGTCGTAGCCGCCGCCACCCTAACACCTCTCCCCGTTGTTGTGCCGCCGGCGCTCGCGGCGCCCATCCACCGTTCACCTGCTGCCGCCACATGCGCCAGAGGGAGGCCTAGCGCGCTCGCGGATACCTCCTCCTCCTACTCGCCTCGCCCGACGATGACGTGGCTTTCAGCGATGCATCACGCGATGCGGCTGCGCTGCCTCTTGCGCACGCCTGTGGCCGGTGGCACGCTTGTCGTGGGGCTCGGAGTGGCTGGCGGGAGCATGGTGGCGTGGAGGCCGCCTCCTCTGCCGTTCGGCGACGAGCGGCGATGGCCGTTGTCCTGATTCTACTACTCCAAGGGCGGCTGTAGGATCAAGATGTCGACTAGAGGAAGGGTGAATAGGCAATTTAAAATTAAATGACACCTAATCAAAACTAACCTAAGTTGCTAGGCTCGGTAAGGGACAAGTCTAACTAAGCAACTAAGTTATGTTTTGCAATCCTAGGGTGAAACTGGCTCAAGTATATCACTAGGAAAGTAAATCACACTTTGTTGATGAAAAACACGAGGCCTGGGAGATCTGCTTAACTCCAGTGCAGGTCCAAAACTCTGCCTTCGGGTATGCTAGCATGCCAGTTGATTTGATCCTGCAATCAACAAGAAATAGAGGCAAAGAAACCGTGGTTAAACCCATAAATGATAGCCGATCGGCTAAGTGCCGATGACATATCATTTATCTTTGAGCCAATGTCATATAAGAATCGATCGGCAGTTATTAATAAGTAAGAAAGAACTAAATCTACCCGATCGGCTGTAGATATTAACGATATATAATCTTTATGTCGGTATATACTTAAATCAAGTGATTGGGATAGATCGGTCGCCATGCCGAGACAGTACAAATCACTTAGATAAGATTATATATGTTCATAGCGTAGCCGGTCAGATAGATCTAGCATGTATCGGCTAATACTCCGATACCACTCTATGTTAATATATTAAAGCAAATAAAATATACCAAATGAAAGCCTAATATACTTAGATGCAATAAGATCTTAACATAAATGGCAGATTTAACATGTCAATCAAGCATATAAGATAAATGTAGTTAAATCAGGTAAGATCGGCTGAAACTCCGATACTACCCTAATCGACAACCAAGAAGCAGGCTAGAGATTGAGATTCTAATCACGACTCATAAGATCAAACTCAACTGATGCAGCTATAAGTATGAAAAGAAGGACAATATCTAGACAATCAAGCCATTGAGAGTGTCATAGAATGGTAGATACCTTATATAATCTAAGCCAACATCGGTACTTAACCTAATCGGCTGCTCTCTACTGGCAAATGTTAGCCGATTGTAGGTTAGATAACGATATTGCCGGAGATTATGTAATATATATGATAACTTGACGAATTACATAAACGAAATTAGAGTATTATAAAGATGGAAGCACTAATCCTGAGAACGCAAGCCGTCATAACAAGTTTTACCTCTTGTTGAAGATCGAAACCGATGTAGCTCAACCCGAAAGCAAGAACTCGTCGAAATAAAACGAAAGCAAAAAAGGGGTGGCGATGCGCCGAGATTGTATCGAACGTGTGTTCGTCTGATTACATGGGGTTCGGGTCTATTTACACCCGAGAATTACAAAATATATCCATACCGGATGCAACTCTTGTCTCTAACAACTCTAAGATACCATAAGTCTTTACGGCAGACTTTTGCCCAAACATATCTCTAAGGAAATTACATAAAATGCCCTAATTAATAGATATAATTGCCTTCTCAGGACTCTATCCATGCGTGGCAATCATCTTGAAGCATATCAACCCAACCCGATGTTGTACACCAAGTCGTATTGTCGGAATCGGCTGCATCACCTAACCAAGTCTGACTCAAACTTAGCCGATCCGATCGTAGCCGATCCGGACTCCAGCCGATTCTTACTCAGTTTCCACGACAATCCTCATCTTTGATTCCGCTTCAATCTAATCTCCCTTTCCGACGCTGATATTACCAAATTTGGTCGTTAACACATGCCCCCCAAGTCCAGAATATTGAATAATGTTTCGGATTTGCCATATGCCGATTCCGAGAGAAATCCGCTCTTGCCGTTTCCCGACCGTTATTCCAGCGCTTTAAATACTAACCGTTACCCTCGAGAAATCTCACACCGTCTTCTCCCGTTTTCACCTCCGAAGCCAACTCTGCCCTTTCTCTCTCCGGCGATTTCTTCGACACACAAGGTGATTCCCAGGCGACTTCATCTCCGGCCAAATCTCCACTTGCAGCGATGCCTTCCTCCGCCAGCCCGTCTATCGCGCCGTCAGCCGAGTACGCTGAGGTAAGTTCTCATCGGCTAGTTCTCTTTTCTTCGCAATAGATCGAGTTTCCTACTCCTCATCTTGTTTTCCCCTTCTCGGTTCTTTTGGATTTGTAGCATCTCTCCAATCTAGTTGCAATTCCCAGCCTGTCGCATGAAAATCACTATTTCCTTGGTCCAGTCGGCAACCCTGACCCTACCGAATTCATCATTGGTGAAACCAATAGGATTCCTTTCAGATTGGCTAACCCAGATCTAGGTCACTGGAAAAATACCTTCAAATCTTGGCCATCTCTCGAGAAAACTCCACCCGAGAAAAGTTGGATTACATGGTACAAACGCGTATCAACTAGCAAAAGAGTTCATTGGGACGAAATTGGAATTGGCCAAGCACTCGACCTTACCATAGCCAACTCAGCCAAAGACGAACCATTAATGGCAGCTGCTTCCTATTTCTGGTCCAACACTATCAACGCCTTCTTGTTCAACTAAGGGCCGATGACCCCAACTCTAGTAGATATCATCATGATCACCGATCTGGATGTCACTTCATCGGCTAACCCCATGAGTTTGAATACGAAAAATCAATTTGACTTCAAGACCAAGAGCATAGGCGGCTGGTCAGGTTATGTGGCAGCATATATGGGCTAAGGTTCTGTCACTCCTCGAGAACATGTAGCTTGTCTGCTAATGTGGCTAGAGAAATTCCTCTTTTGTGGATCAAGCTGTGGCCCTACAACCAACTGGCAGTTCGTAGTCGAAGCCTTGAAAACAAAGAGACAATTTCCTTTAGGCAAAATCCTCCTCGGCTACTTGTACTAAATGCTAAACAACGCATCGGCTAAGATAGCCGTCGGCTCAGTAGTCGAGGCAGGTGGACCATGGTGGCTGTTGCAAACTTGGCTAAATCTAATAGTCGCGAAAGTTGTCAATCGGCCATCTGTGACAGAAGCCGAATTCCCAAGACTAGAGCCGATTGTAGAAGATGATGGAGAAGAGCGCACTCATCGCAGATGCACATCATACGGAGAATATGCATCCACACCAGCCGATGCTGGGGCAAAGTTATCAGCCGAACTGCTCAAGGACTGGTTCTGCAGCTTCTACGAGGGCTTTCAAAAAGATGCTCGAGTTTGGTTTCATTATGAAGATTCAGCAGACCTTGAGCTCCCATCGGACTTTAGATTTGAGTACATCAATCATGAAAGATACCAAAAGTCCAGGGAAGTCTTCTCAGCTGCAATCAGCCCATTCATCCTCCCTGTCGGCATCCATCAGGGAAGAAATATCCAAGTCTCTTATAAGTTCTATCATCCAATGAGCTCAGCTAGGCAATTTGGAATGGGCCAACTCCCAATCGGCTTATTCTTTACCGATAAGATCCAGTGCCGAGGAGAAATTTCATCAACTTTGATGATGGATCGGCTGCTCAATCTCCAAGGGCCTCCTCTGGGCAGTATTGAAAACATAGAGCTGGCGAAGTTTAGAAGCAAAAACTTTGACAGATGGTGGGGTGAATGGAAACTGCATCTATTCCATCAATCGACTTCCATGTACATGACAGATCTCTTTCCATATGTTATCCCTCAGGTATGCCTTGATTTAACTTCGTCTAAATAATTGCTTAGCCGATTCATAATTTGACTAATTTCTTTTGACTTACAGACAACAGAGTCCTCTCCTCCTCGCCAGAGCAATAGTGGCAAAGATATTGAATATGCCCCGGGACTGATTCCAAATGGAGGTGGACCATCTCCTCATGTCATTGGTTATAATGCCCCCAAGACTTCAACTCTTCTTCAAGGGCTCATCAGAGAACCAGCCGATGCCGGCAAGAAGAGAAAAACTAGGTCATCGGCGATAGATCCATCGGCTCAGGCACTAAAGAAGAAAACCAAGCCAAAGAAAACCAAACCAACCGATGATCTGCCTGCCCTAGATCCATCCATCGAACAAGCTCTGGATGAAGAAGAGATCGAAGAGGACGTTGATCAAGCTGCAGCCGAAGTGAGTGATACAGAGAGAACACCATCGGCCTCACCCAAGCAGACCTCTCCAACTCCTTCTGCTCCAGTTCATTTTTCAAGAGTAAACAGTTCTCTTTGATTCCTTTTGTAATTACTTCACTTATAGCCGATTACTCATAGATTTTATAGCTGCAGAAGAAGAAAATTGCTGTGAAGAAGAAATCGACAGCACCAATACTCAAACCAGCTCCACCAGTAAGATTTCCTTATACAAATTCTTTCATAAATCTGGTCATAGCTGATATTTATTCAATACTTTGTCTTTTTGCAGCCTCCTCCTCCTCCTCCTTCACCTCCTGTGCAGCAACTGTCAAGCGATCGAACTCCATCGGCCGCAGGAAGCCACAATGTCGAGAAAGAAGACCAACCAGCCGCTCCTGCTATTCCAGTAAGTCTTTCGTCGACACAAATCTGAGATCGGCAGTTGTGTTTTGATCCTTAACCATCCACAATGTTATCTCTTGTAGATCTTAGCCGATCTGTTTTCCTTCGACATCAAGGATTATTTTGATGAAACAGAAGAAGACACCACAAGTAAAGCCATAGCTCCTCTGTCCGATGATGTGAAAAAAACGCTTGAGGATATCTCCCATCAGCTAGAGGCATCATTAGACAACTTGGTGACTGACTGTGGTTCGATCCGGGCAAGGTTCGCAGATATTCAAGCTCTACTCCCAGATGAGCTAGCCGATGCCATCACTCCAGCCGTCTACCTTGAGCAGCACCAATTAAAGCTGGAGAAGGCCAAGCAGAGATTAGCCGATCGCCGGGAGCGCAAAGATATTGAAGCTACAATCCAGCACAATCGGCGGCTTGTGCACGAAGAGAAGTCCAAGCTCGATCAGCTGTCCGAAGGTCCGATTAAGTCCAATATTGATCGGCTTGAAGCTCGTAAGATTGAACTCTTGGCACAACTTCAAGAATGTAACGCCGAGTTAGATTTGAAAAACAAGAAGCTAGCCGATCTCCCACAAGCTATCGAAGAACAAAAGGCAAGGCTGAAATCGGCTATCAAGAATGTCGCTGATATGACCAAGTCCTTGAAAGTCATCCCTGGAACCGATGCTCAAGATGCCCAAGCTATTGACGAAGTAGAACGAATTAGGCAAAGGGTCATATCGGCTATCCAGCGACATTTGTCTCAGTGAACACTTATGTAATAGGATTTAGGAAAAATTTTGTAATCGACTAAGATACTCTGACACTTTGCTTAACTTGTCTTGATAATCCTTTGTGCCGATTAATATAACTTCTGAATTTGCTCGAAAATTCTCAAAATATTTGCAACTATTGTATGCATGTGCCCCCCTAATTTTGCAATGACGAAGGCATTGATAAAATTACAATCTGGACTAAGGGCGATATAACCATATCGGCCATTGTACATCGGCAAAACACAACCGATTACAATATAAAAACAACTAAGGGCGATATAACAATATCGGCCATTGTATATCGGCAAAACACAACCAATTACAATATAAAAACAGCTAAGGGCGATACAACTATATCGGCCATCTCAAGACGATGTGAATACATCGGCTATCATGCATCGGCAACACTAGCCGATCATGCATTAACCCAAACGCTTGGGTAATATTTCTTCAAGTACTTGCCATTTAGCGCTCGTCCATAAACTTCTCCATCAAGTCCTTGCAGCATATAAGCTCCCTTAGACACAACCTTATAGATTTGGAACGGTACTTCCCAATTCGGTGACCACTTGCCGAATTTGCTATCTCGAGTTCCTATCGGCAAAGTCAATTTCCAAACAAGTTCACCTTCAGAAAAAGACTTAGGCACCACTTTCTTGTTATAATGTCGAGCAACACGTTCCTTATCCTTGGTAACCTTTGCAAGGGCTCGCAATCTTGATTGAACCAAGTCCTCCCTTTCATCGGCCATAGGATTATAATACTCATCCGCTGTCAAATCATTTTGCAACTCCGTTTTTCTTGAGCCGATTCTAACCTCCCATGGTAAAACAGCCTCGTGCCCATAAACAAGCTTATAAGGAGGGACTTGGATTGAACCATGACAAGCCATCCGATAGGACCACAATGCTTCGGCCAATCGAGTATGCCACGGCCGAGGATAATCGGAAATCTTTCTCTTAATCAATTTGATCAAACTCTTGTTAGATGCCTCGGCTTGCCCATTAGCTTGTGCATAATATGGTGAAGAATTCAACAATTTGATACCCATGCTATCGGCAAACTGAACAAACTCATCGGACACAAAGATCGATCCTTGATCGGTTGTAATGGTTTGAGGAATACCAAATCGATAGATTATATGCTCTTGAACAAATTGTATAGCACCCCCAGAATCAACCTTCTTCAAAGGAATCGCCTCTACCCACTTGGTAAAATAATCGGTCGCCACCAATATAAACTTATGTCCTTTGCTCGATGGTGGATTAATCATGCCGATCATATCAATTCCCCAACCTCTAAATGGCCATGGCTTAATGATAGGATTCATAGCCGTCGCCGGTGCCCTTTGAATTGCTCCAAATTTTTGACAATCTTGACACCCTTTGTAATATCTGAAACAATCTTCCAGCATTGTCGGCCAAAAATATCCCGCTCGCTGAAGCGACCACTTCATCTTATGAGCCGATTGATGAGTGCCACAAATTCATTCATGCACCTCACCGATTGCAACCTAGCTTGATCGGCACTCAAACATTTAAGCAACACCCCATCAATCGTCCGGTAATATAGCTCATCATCCAATAAAGTGTATTTCAACGCTTTATACCTTAATTTCCGAGAAGCCGATTGAGATGGATTCTGTAAATATTGATGCACATCATATCTCCAATCATCGGCTGTTATTGCAGCGACTTCAACCTTAACATCTTTGATCATCGGCTTATACCTCGACGCCCCTTGGGCTAAATCATTAGCTTCAACATTCTGCTCTCGAGATACATGCCTCAATGTAACCAGCCGAAACTCCTTCATTAGTTCTCGGCACTTCTCGTTATAAATCATCAATGTATCATTCTTGCACTCATATTCTCCTGCAAATTGACTGATTACTAGCAAAGAATTCCCCATAATTTCAATAGCGTCGGCTTCAACTTTCTTGAGTAACTGCAACCCTTTAAGAACTGCCTCATACTCAGCTTGATTATTGGTCGCATAAGGTTTAATAGTATAAGCAAACTCAAAACTTGCCCCCCGAGGTGAAATAATAACCAAGCCGATGCCACAACCATGAGTGCACACTGACCCATCAAAAAATAAAGTCCATGGCACAATCTCAACCGAGCTGATTGAATCATCACGATGATCAACAATGAAATCGGCTATAGCTTGCCCCTTGACAGCCTTCGGCGACTCATACCGAAGATCGAACTCAATTAAGGAAAATATCCACTTTCCAACCCTTCCTATCAAAATTGGAGCCGACAACATGTATTTAACAACATCGGCCTTGCATATGACAGTGCATTCGTTGGACAATAGATAATGCCTCAACGTTGTACATGAAAAATATAAGCACAAGCACAATTTCTCTACAGGGGAATATCTAGTCTCTGCATCCAAGAACCGACGACTTAGATAAAACACAACTCTTTCTTTCCCTTCAAGCTCCTAAATAAAGACCGAGCTGATTGACTTCTCACCGGCCGACAAATATAACCTAAAAGGTATCCCCTTCTGTGGGGGAATCAAAACAGGAGGAGAGCTAAGATATTCCTTAATACTATCCAAAGCTTTTTGTTGCTCTGCTCCCCAAGTAAACTGTTGATCGGCTTTCAATCTTAATAATAATGTAAAAGGCTCTAACCTTCCGGACAAATTAGAAATAAACCTTCTAACAAAATTTATCTTGCCGATTATCTCCTGCAACTCTGTCTTGTTCCCTGGAGGCTGAATTTTCTTGATCGCATTAACATTCCTCTGGGTTATCTCAATCCCCCTCTCATGAACAAGAAACCCCAAAAACTGGCCAGCCGATACGCCAAAAGCACACTTAGTTGGGTTCATCTTCAGGCCATATTTCCTGGTTCTCTCAAAAACCTTCCTCAGATCGGCTATGTGGTCATCTATCTCTTTGGACTTGACAACCACATCATCAATGTAAACCTCCACCAACCAGCCGATCAGGTCAAGATATATATAATTCATGGCTCTTTGATATGTAGCTCCAGCACTTTTCAAGCCAAAAGTCATTACAACCCACTCAAATAAGCCGATTGCACTAGGACATCTAAAAGCTGTCTTATGGATATCTTCTTCAGCCATAAAAATCTGATTATATCCTACATTTCCATCCATGAAACTCAATATCTTGTGCCCCGAAGCAGCATCAACTAACTGATCGGCTACTGGCATCGGATACTCGTCTTTTGGGGGTGGCTTTATTCAAATCCCTGAAATCAATGCATACCCTGATCTTGCCGTTCTTCTTGATAACAGGAACTATACTAGAAACCCACTCAGCATATCGGCAAGGACGAATGAAACCAACATCATATAAACGTTTGATCTCAGCCTTCACAGGTTCGAGCATATCGGCTTTGCATCTTCTCGGAGGTTGCTGGTGCGGTCGAACTCTTGGTTTGATAGGTAGCCGATGTTCAACAATCGATCGACTGAGCCCCGGCATCTCATAATACTCCCAAGCAAAGCAATCTCTGTATTCTTTTAAGAGCTCTATCAGCTTGGTTCTAAATTCTAGAGATAAGTTCTTATTGATATATGTCGGCCTTGGCCGATCGCCTGGTTCTATGTCAATTTCTTCCAAATCATCGGCCGACATGAAATCCTGTCCTTGCTTGTCATCGAGATCATCTACTGTATCCTTGGCATAAACTCCTGAACCCTCCACGACGCCCTCAAAATAACAACTTGGGCTCTCCATCTTCAATTGGCTGTATATCACAATCGGACACTTTTAGAAAATCTCCATCCCAAACTTTTCCAGATAAGCAATCAAGACCATCCATCTCCCAAAGAGCTAAATCAGCACTAGCAACGTTGACTGACCTATCGGCTGGCACGATCTTAATCTTATCGCCTTGCCATTGAATCAAGCATTAATGCATGGTCGAAGGAATACAACAATTGGCATGAATCCAATCCCTTCCAAGCAACAAGCTGTAGGAACCCTTCCCATCGATGACAAAGAATGTTGTAGGGATAGTTTTGCTGCCGACAGTCAACTCTAGTTCAAAACTCCTTTGGTTTCCAATGGATTGCCACCAAAGTCTTTGAGCACCATGTTTGTCTTGATGAGATCTTCAGCATTCCTGCCCAGTTTCCTAAATGTAGCGTAAGGCATCAAATTCACTGCAGCCCCACCATCGACCCTCATCTTAGGCATCGGTTTCCCATTGACATAACCATTTACATACAATGGCTTAAGATGCCGATTCTCCGTACCCTCTGTCTTCTTGAAGACTGCTTGTTCTAGTGACAAAATTAATTTAGCCGAATCTTCTTCAACTTCACCAACATCGGCTTGTTTAACCCCAAATTCAGCAGGCAATGTGAAGACCATGTTAACTGATGCAGTCACAACGCTTTTTCCTTTGGCCAATCTTTTTACTTCATCGGCTGTGGCTTCATCGGCTGCAGGAACCTGATTCTTAACACGCCACTCCTGCTTCAGCTTTGTTTTCTTTAGCCGATGACTGATTTCTTGTTCGACCTCCTGAAAACGTTCCCGGCTCCTCAATCTCTGAACCCTTCTCTTCTGATTTTTCGTAAAGATGCCAGAAAGACACCATTGAGTCTTCCTGTCTTTATTGTCCCCTTGGTTACAATCTTGATTTACTGGGCCCAATCTTTGATGAATGGGAACTCTTACTTGCCTTAGCCGATTGCCTCTATTATACGATCGACTTGAACTTTCTGCAACATTACCGCACCCAGGACAGTCTTCAATAGACGGCAGCCTCATTCCCTCATTCCAACAAAATCTAAAGAACTCACAACCCCAATGAGGATCAAAGCCATCATTATCCTCTTCATAATGCTTCCCCTGCTGTTTGTTATATTTCTTCTGATACTTATTGATAATCCTAGCTGAATTCACCTGAAAACCCCTTGCACGTCCTCCATCGGCCGTTCGGCCAGCTGTATGCACCATATTGACAGGAAAAGGATTACCATCAACCTTCATCGGCCTCTTAGAATCATCAAACTTGATTTTGCCTCCCTCAATAGCTGCTTGGATCTGCTGTCTAAAGACTTTGCAATCATTAGTAGTATGAGACCCAGAATTATGCTACTTGCAATACCTTTTCTTGCCTAATTCTTCAGCCGATGGAATTATATGACCAGCAGGAAGTTGAATCTGCTTCTCTCAGAGTAACAAATCGAAAATCTTGTCAGCGTTGGTAATATCAAAGTCATACCTCTCCTCCTTTCCAGAACTTTTTACCCATTGGCACGGTATAACTTTCTTGCTTCTAACCCATTCGGCTGTTGCTATCTCGGAATCATCTTCATCTTCATCATCCGATCCATATATGTAAGAACAAACATGATTAACCTTTCTAGAGTTCTTCCTAGCCTCTGCGAACCTCTGTTCATGCAAGGTTACCTTCTGTGTAAGATGCGATAAGCTATCAAAGTCCTCATACGAGAATTTCTCCCTGATCGGAGCAATCATACACTGAAAAGCCAAATCGGCTAACTGGGCATCAGTCAAACTCAAGCTGTAGCACTTATTCCTCATCTCTCGGAATCTCTAAATATACTCATGCACAGGTTCATCATGTCTTTGCTTGATTGCCATTAAATCGGACAGTTTCATCTCATGCATGTCACATCCTGATTTTCGTTTCAGGATTTATAAATTATTTAATAAATTATTATTATAATTTATATTAAATGTTCATTAATTTACAAGTGAAGTTAAATATGGGGAAATAAAATTTCCTAAGTATAAAGCATGGGTGGATTTAATTTTTATTAAATTCTCCATGGTTAATTATACTCTCTGGAATTTTCTCGGATTTTTCGGAGCTCAATTCCTAATTTTAATCATACAAAGAACATTTCAGTAATTACCTACATATTAAATTAATCATTAAATGGTCTGATTATAATCTTGTTAAGTACTTTGAGTGTCGAAGTATTTTCAGGATTTTTCTTGAAATTATTTGAGCATTGGAAGTATTTTTAACAATTCAAAGGTCATTTTAGTGAATAATTTAATTGGAAAAGTTTTTAAAACCCTCTCCTAGGCTGTTGGGCCGTTTCCGGCCCAACTCTTCTCTTCGCGCGCACGGCCGTGCGGCCCAAGCCGGCCCAATCCAAGCCGAGCTGCCCCTCCTCTCCTCTAGCCGCCGACATGTGGGGCCCACATGTCGGGGTCATCCCCTACCTTCAGCCGGCCGGCCAGCCGAGCCGCCGAGCCGCCGCCTTCCCCCGCCGAATTCGCCCCAACCGGCCATCTCCGAGTCCGATTGGTAGAGGGGTTTTTATCCCTTTGTCGCCCTCTATCTTTTCCCCCGAAAATCGGAGCTAATTGCTTCGTATTTTATCCGAATCAAACTCGCTTTCGAGTTTATCTCTCCACCTAACCCTAGTTTTTCCCGGCTTGATTTCTCGCGGTTGGAGTCCGATCTCTTCAATCCAAGCCTATAAATAGCATCCCCTAGTCGTCCTCTTCCGTTTGCCCCAAGTCCCGAGCTCCCTCGTCGCCCGTAGCGCCGCCGCCGCGTTGCCCTAGCCGTCGCCGTCGCCGGCGCCGTTCCAGCCGCGCCGCGCCGCCGCCAGCGCCGTCGCCGCCGCTTCCCATCGCCGCCGTTGGGTGCGCACGGAGGAGAGGAACCCCAGCCGCCCCTTTGCAGCTGCCGAAGACCGCCGGAGCGCCGCCGTCGACGTTGAGCCGAGCCGTGCCGCCTTGGGACCTCGTCGCCGGTCGCCGTTCATCATCGTCCGTCGTTAGTTTCTTGCACCGGTGAGTTCGCGTCGTCGCCCTCTTCGTGTAGATGTCCTTCGTTTGCCCGGCCGACCTCTCTACCGCCGGCGAGGCCATCGCCCGCGTCATGCCGGCTGTGATGACGTCATCATGACGTCATATTTCCTTTTTTCTAGGTTTTCTTTATTAGATGCAAATCGATTAAACTTCGGAAATTCATAACTAAATCATCGTAACTCGGATTCGAGTGATTACTTTATTCCTTGATACCTTGGGTAATAAATTGATTAGCTTGGACCTTATATATTGGTTTGGTTCAGCTAAATGCTATATATATATATATATATATGATTGCTTAGCCATGCTTAGAAACATTAGCTCATTAATGGGATGAATCATACTACATTATTATTTATGATTATATTTAATGGTAGCTCACGATGGTTAATCGTGTTATGATAATTAATTGATAATTAAAACTTGACAATGGTGGGTTGTGAGCACATGGTTTTGATGGTCGTGCTCATGACAATTAAGGACCGGTTCGCGAGCTACTGTTGTGAAACATTTACCGTGCCAACCATAACCTAGCGTGGGCAACGGCTTTACCTTTTGTATAGCATGATTCATTACGGGGTGCCAGACTGAGAAGCGGTGAGAAGTCCGTGGGGGTCGCTGGGGAGTCCATACCTCTGGTTATATTTATAGAGGTGGTGATTATGATCCAGGAACGGTGCACTGTGGTGAGTTGTGTTGTGCAGAGGGTATTGTCACAGCCTCTATTCGGGTACTTTCCGGTATCGCGACGCATGGTAGACATGATGTTGAGGCTGTGTCTTGTGGGTACAGTGGTACACCTCTAGCCAGAGTAAAACTATTCGAATAGCCGTGCCCGCGGTCATGTGCGAGTTGAGCAATGTTTTTCGTGATTAGTCCCGCACTACTCATTAATGATAATAATGTGATAATAAATTTGACTCCTGGTTTGGAATGGTAAATTCCTGGTTGGAGGTTTGATCTGTACGACCGGGGTTGGTTGTTTAGGTTTGGTTGGGCCTGAGCAGCATGGGTGTGCTATTCAGTGTTAATTAAAATTTCTGATTAATTACTCTACTGTTTCACTACTCTTAAATCTTTGCTAAATGCTGCTTTCGCAAATGAGACTATATTATGCCATCCTTTGGTATCCTTGTGCACTTGCATATTTGCTGTGTGGCTTGTTGAGTATGTCATATGCTCATTCTTGCAATAACCAATCAACCTCAGTTGAAGTAAAATGATTCAGAAGGAGAAGACGTTTGGCTTATACCCCAGTTGAGCTGCCTGTGGGAGTGGAGCTGAAGCCATCGCTAGATCGTTAATTCCGCTGCTGTTTTCTTTTCTTTTGTAAGTATGTAACGTTATTATTATGATGGATTTGTATATTAAATTGTCAGTTTGTGTACCTCGGCTGATTCCTGGACGAGGGTTTTATGCACAAATAAGTTCGGAAATTACCAGTGAATTTCCGGGCGTGACAATGCACCCCACTGTAGAAATAGCTATGAAAATGCTTCTCCAAATCGGCCCAACTGTTGATTGATCCATATGGTAAAGAAGAAAACCAAGTAAAGGCCGATCCAGACAAAGTCAATCGGAACAACCTAACCCTTAAGGCGTCCACAGCCGATGCTTCACCGCATTGGGCCAAAAATCGGATGATGTGTTCATAAGTCGATGTACTATCCTGCTCTGAGAATTTTGAAAAGTCTGTAACCTTAAACCGGTTAGGCAAAGGAACTCTCTCAAACCATTCAGGATAAGGCTGTCGGTACAAATTTGCAGCGTCTTTTGGCCTAAGCCCAAACTGCTCCTTCATCACATTCGCGATCATATCGGCCCATGGTCGTTGCTGAGGTGCTCCTTGAGGTTGTTGTGGCATGGGCTCAAATTGATTGTATTGAGGAACAAACTGAGGTTGAGCCGATCCTCCCTGCTGATATTGAACTTGCGGTGACGGAGGCTGATACTGATAATTCAAATTGCCCCCCTGGTAATTCTGGAAATTCGGCTGAATATTGCGCACCAAATGCTCGGGAACAACTTGAGGTATCACCGTTTGATCTGGTTGTACATGATGAACCAAGTGCTCTGGGACACCTTGACTCGCAGCATGCTGCCCAGGCTGACCGCCAGGTGTTGCAAACCCAGCCGATGCATTCATCAAACCTTGCTGTTGAATCGGCTGAATGACCTGTTGCCTTAGTGGCGTCTGCTGAATCGATTGCAAAACCTGACGTCTTGGTGGCGTCTGCGGAATTAGCTGCACAACCTACTACCTCGGTGGTGTTTGCTGAATCGGCTGCTGTTGGGTTGGATAACCAGTATGTTGAGGCGGTAAGAACATAGCTGCGACCTGATCTTGCGTTAGCCGATTCACATTCTGTCCACTATGCTGTGGTTGTTCTCTAACCAGCAACCGAGGACTAACTAACTGGCCCGGTGCCGATGGTGATGCAGCAGGTGCAGGAGCCGATACTGGTGCCGTCGGCTGAGCCGATGGTGCATTAAGAGGAATCGACTGAGTAGCTGGCTGATTATCAGTGATTAATGGCCGATAATTTGGGAACACTCCTCCTGGTAGATAAACCGGTCCTGAACACTCCTCCTGGTAGATAAACCGGTCCTGTAGCTTGATACTCAGCCATCGAACCATCAATCATTGTCTTCACCAGGTTTGACAAAGTGTTAACTAATATTCCAGATTGATTGATCAAAGCATGGTGCACAGCATAGTCAACCTGATCTTGGAAGTTGTTAAACTGCAACTGTGCCGCATTGCCATCTTGATTAACACCATCACCTTTAACTCCTTGAGAGCCGACACCCTGTACTCCTTGAGAGCCATCACCTTTATCTTCTTGGAGACCATCTGCAGCACCTTTATCACTCGGTTGAGCCGCACCATCTGAAGCTTGTTTCACTTCTCCGTCCTTAGAAGAACTGGTCCCAGGAACATCGGCAACCACCTTCACCTTATACTATTGCACCACTGTCCCCTTGCAGGTCTGCATGAATGAGTTTAAGAACTGGTTCCGTGCTTGCTGCATCATTACGTCAAAATCCTTCTGTTGATCAGGCGACAACTTGTCTGGACTGATGGTCACGACGTTGCCTTCATTGACCTCGAATAAGCCCAGCTTCTGGATCTTTTCCTTAACAGAACCTGGACCAGCCGAGGACGGCGATGCTGGCGGCTTCTCGTCCATGGAGAAAAACTGCTATTGTGATTCTGACTTCTTACTAGGTCCCACTGGGCGTGCCAAAAGCGTGTTGATGAAAAACACGAGGCCTGGGAGATCTGCTTAACTCCAGTGCAGGTCCAAAACTCGCCTTCAGGTATGCTAGCATGCCAGTTGATTTGATCCTGCAATCAACAAGAAATAAAGACAAAGAAACTGTGGTTAATCCCATAAATGATAACCGATCGGCTAAGTGCCGATGACATATCATTTATCTTTAAACCGATGTCATATAAGAATCGATCGGCAGTCATTAATGAGTAAGAAAGAACCAAATCTACTCGATCGGCTGTAGATATTAACGATATACAATCTTTATGTCGATATATACTTGAATCAAGTGATTGGGATAGACCGGTCGTCATGCCGAGACAGTATAAATCACTTAGATCGAAATATATACTAACAAGAAGATTATATATGTTCATAGCGTAGCCGATCAGATAGATCTAGCATGTATCGGCTAATACTCCGATACCACTCTATGTTAATATATTAAAGCAAATAAAATATACCAAACGAAAGCCTAATATACTTAGATGCAATAAGATCTTGACATAAAGGGCAGATTTAACATGTCAATTGAGCATATAAGATAAATGTAGTTAAATCAAGTAAGATCGGCTGAAACTCCGATACTACCCTAATCGACAACCAAGAAGCAGGCTAGAGATTGAGATTCTAATCACGACTCATAAGATCAAACTCAACTGATACAGCTATAAGTATGAAAAGAAGAACAATATCTAGACAATCAAGCCATTGAGAGTGTCATAGAGTGGTAGATACTTTATATAATCTAAGCCAACATCGGTACTTAACCTAATCGGCTGCCCTCTACTGGCAGATGTTAGCCGATTGTAGGTTAGATAACGATATTGCCGGAGATTATGTAAGATATATGATAACTTGACAAATTACATAAACGAAATTAGAGTATCATAAATATGGAAGCACTAATCCCGAGAACGCAAGCCGTCATAACAAGTTTTACCTCTTGTTGAAGATCGAAACCGATGCAACTCAACCCGAAAGCAAGAACTCGTCGAAATAAAACGAAAGCAAAAAAAGGGTGGCGATGCGCCGAGATTGTATTGAACGTGTGTTCGTCTGATTACATGGGGTTCGGGTCTATTTATACCAGAGAATTACAAAATATGTCCATACCGGACACAACTCTTATCTCTAACAAACTCTAAGATACCATAAGTCTTTACGGTAGACTTTTGCCCAAACATATCTCTAAGGAAATTACATAAAATGCTCTAATTAATAGATACAATTGCCTTCTCAGGACTCTATCCATGCGTGGCAATCATCTTGAAGCATATCAACCCAACCCGATGTTGTACACCAAGTCGTATTGTCGGAATCGGTTGCATCACCTAACCAAGTCTGACTCAAACTCAGCCGATCCAATCGTAGCCGATCCGGACTCCAGCCGATTCTTACTCTGTTTCCGTGACAATCCTCATCTTTGATTCCGCTTCAATCTAATCTCCCTTTCTGACGCTGATATTACCAAATTTGGTCGTTAACAAAGATATAATTCCAAACGTGTAAGTTATCTATGGGCATAATAGTAAACATGAACATCACTAGAAAAATTACCTACTTGCTGGTCAATACAATCACCACCACCAAGTCCATTTGAATGATCGGGTTAATTGGATCCATGCCACTGCAATTTTGCCAAATTTAAA
Organism: Oryza meridionalis; assembly: GCA_000338895.3. Classification (NCBI taxonomy): domain Eukaryota; kingdom Viridiplantae; phylum Streptophyta; class Magnoliopsida; order Poales; family Poaceae; genus Oryza; species Oryza meridionalis. Next base: position 4,221,546 of record CM002526.2, read on the forward strand.
AAAATACCACTACTATTTAACATATCGGCTACATGCCACTAAAATTTTAGGAAATTGGATCCATGCTACTCCGTGCGTTTTACCATCCACTCACCGTTGACACCGTCTCTCCGCGTCGCCCACTGGCCGTCCCGAGGGCTCGTGCACGCTGGCTGCGACCCGTCTACTCCGAGCACCGGCTGCAACGCGGCCTCGTCGGCCGCCGCCACCGACCATCTGCTGCTCCACCACCACGAGCTCGACGGTGGGGAGCTCAGCGGCGGCGAAGGAGCTCGGTGGCGAAGGAGCTCGGCGGCGGCAAGGGCGCTCGGTGGCGGCGAGCTTGGCGGCGGTGAGGGAGGGAGCTTGGCGACGGTGAAGGAGCTCGATGGGCGCTGGGTCTGGTGCTGGGCCGACCGGATCTGGCGACCCCAGCTCCATCCTCCAGGACGAGTAGAGGCTCACTTTGAGCTATTGTTGCTACTGGAATTTTCTGTTGTTGTTTCTTCAAGACGAACTTGCTGGTGTTGTTGAAGACGAACCAGAGGACTCATCGAGCTTGTTGTTGCTTCTATGCTGCTGTTGCTTTGTGTTGATGGTGTTGTTGGCCCCGGCCACCTCGCCGTTGCTCCCCGTTGCCGGCACCAGGTAGAAGCAATTGTCGTAGAACCCCGTCGCCGCCGCTCCTGCTTGGCGTCGCCGGCGGCGACGAGTGCACGAGTGCGGGCCTGCCATGTCTTGGCGACTCAGACGTCGAAGGCAGAGCAGCAGTGGCTGGTGGACTCGAAGAAGGTGGACTTGACCTCGGTGATGTGGTCCGGGCTGAGATCGACGATGAAGTAGCGGAGGTCGAGCAGCTCAAGCCGCGGCAGGGAGCTCGGCGGCTGCGAAGGAGCTCGGTGGCAGCGAGGGAGCTTGGCGGTAGCGAAAGAGCTCGACGGCGGGGATGGATGGATTGATGATGGAACGGAGGAGGATGAGGACAGCGTGAGAGGATGACGGAAAAGGTGACGGGAGTGGCATGGTTTCAATTTTAGAAATTTTCAGTGGCATGTAACCGATATGATAAATAGTAGTGGTATTTTTTTAATTTGACAAAGTTGCAGTGGCATGGATCCAATTAACCATGATCTTTGTACTGTATGAATAAACTCTGCATACACTATCATGACACGCTGAAGGCGAACATGAAAAGGAAGAGAGGAAATTCATTGTACCGCAGGGGGTGGAACAGAGGATGGAGGGTTGAGATTTGAGAAGCACAAATCCCTCGCAATATACATTTTAAAATCAATTTTCTATTCAAATGAAACTGATGGTTGAACTTGGACTTGAACTTTGCATCACAAATATACAACAGAATTCAGAAATATATAATCTTACCGAGCTATGAACTTGGAGTTGAAACAAATGGTTGTGGTGGTGGTGGGGATCATGCGACTTGGAATTCAAATTGCAATCGTTTTCCTTAAAATAAATGTGATAAAAAAAATTTACACTGCGACAATTGCTTACAGATTTTCCTGCAAAATTGTAGAAGGATATGCAATCAGGAAAAGTTAAAGAGACCTACAAAGCTAACCTAAAGTAATGCAAATCTTCGTTGGTCATGAGGGAGGCATCATATTTCAAAGAGCAAAACCATGCTCAACGCCGCTGTGCAAAAATTGAAAAAAAAACAGCAGTATTTCATGCAGCACACTAATTTCAGGAGGGTTTACCTCAGCAAAATTAGACGAAACAACTTCAGCCTTCATTCTTCAGGAAATTATACTTAGATACATTATAACTAACATTACTCTAGCAGAAAATGCAAGTTAACCGTACTTTTTGTAAATCTCCTCTGAGGAAGAAAATACTTGAGCTATTATTTTCCTTCGGAAAACTAATCGCATATAACTTGACATATAAGCATCATATACATTAATGGCTACATATGTATTTCTCATTTCTGTGTAAATCTAAAATGACAGATAGTCAAATATTCAAGCTAGATCTATCCACTGATTCCTAAGTGTGATTTAGCTTGCACAGAAACATGCATCTTCAATGCCACAGTTACTATCTTTAGGGGTAGGAATGAAATGAAAAATTGAACACCGCTTAGGTCCTACTGTAAATCAGTAAGATATAGTACAAACATAGGCACCAAATGCGACGAGAGTTACAGAATAGAGAACCTGAAATACAAGAAAAGAGGATATCGAAATACAGCATTATTCCTTTTTGTTGAAAAATAATGTTCTGTAAAGGTCAAAGCAATCCGACACAATCATGGTACCCCTATAGTTACAAGCCCTTCCAGTCTATCTCCTATACATGCAAGCCATCGAGATGACACCACGAAAAGTTATTGGAAATGCCCTACATGATATTGACATATGGAATCTGTGTGTAGGGACTGAATGAAACCCTGCGTGACATTGACATATAGTAATATCATCTACAATTTTTCTTCATCTGATAAAAATACTCTCACTAACAATGATTTATTTTGATTATTCAGTCACTCGAAATATCAATATAGTTTGTATATCGGATTTGCATATAAACGACATGATAATAACACATGTTGTTTGCACGGCAGATGGTTTTCACATACAGAGAGATCAAACTCACCTGTTGTCTGCACGTCAGATATGGTCTTTCACATACAGGGAAAATATGTGCAATGAGGTGTTGTTTTTGGATTAGAGCTGACAAACCTTTGATAGCCTCCTGCTTGCTTGCTGTGCCCAGACTTCTCGTACCGCCGTGCTGGTGAGGAGATGATTGACTGGGCTCTGTACTTACAATTTCACACGTCATTCTGAAACAAAGTGTTGGGAATCAAACAATGCACCAAGTTCATAGGAGCAATGGGACAAATCAATCGATGTCGTGATTGTCCGGGAGAGAGGGAGGAAGTAGTCCGTACCTGTAGGCTAGAATTGGCTCGCACATTACCAGTAAGCAAAAGGAGATCGATTCTGGAGCTTGGTTCTAGGGTTTAGGGTCTTCCAACCGTCGATGTCACTGCCACCGGTGCTTGCTACTTCCTTCTTCCTTTCAACACCAGGGTGGTGAGGCACAAGGGGGCAGAGCAGCGAGGAGCCACGGCGGTCTGGCACCGCCGCCGCGTCGCCATCTGTCGGGTCCCAAAACTAATGATTCGGTAACCGACATATTAAAACTGTATCAAGCCCTAGATCAGTAAATTGATACAAGTTCAATGATCTGGATCGTCTTTGCATATGTTTAGACATAGCTTTGAAGGAGATATTATTACATAAAGTAATAGGGAATTTATAAGATTGTGGCTAACTATTACAGTAGAAGCTTTAGAATGACTTAACTCTGTTGTTTTGCTATAGACTTAAACCATTTAAATTACCTAGACTTGAAGACTAAGTTAAAAGGGAATTAACTTATGTGATTGAATTCCTGACTTCGGCAAGAACTCCAAATAGACTTTGAAAAAGGTGGTTGAAGCAAGGGTGAGTACAACGTACTCAGCAAGCTATTATATTAATCAACAATGAATGCATGAAAGGTAATATCTGTGTAGAGCTAGATTTACTTGCAAAAAGCTGAGAATAAAGAGGAAGAAAGCCTGGGATGTCTTTATGCAACAGTATTTAGTAAAATCTTGAGTTAAGTTTCTAACCAAATACCATATGAGTCCCGATACTCAATTCCGTGAGTACGGCTATTCGAATAGATTCATTTATACTTTACTACAGTAAATGTACGCTTTACCCACAATCCATGACTTGCCAATATTCATCAGCTTAGTCGTAGCCCAGCCTTAGGTTATTAACAATAGTGGCACCTGTTCCATGAACTGGCGTCCCCATGCGCTCTGAACGTAACGTTATCAGCAGTGAGAGGAGTTCTGGCATTCCCGGGGTTTTTAGAGAGAACTGGTTGAGAGACCCCACGTCATCTCAACCAGGTTTCCATAAAATCACACACACAGCGATCGCAATATAATCAAGATATTTACCTGCGCCTCGGTAAATATCACATTTGCCCTTCGCGGCATAAGTTTGCCTCCTTCGCGAGGACTTACATAAGAACCACTGTATAGAGGTACCACATTGTTAATTAACCTAATAACTAGGTCTGTCCCATTCTAGAAGCTGCAGTCGTACTCGTTCGTTTGACATAAGTATTTGGTGGCAATTATATCGATCGAGGCAGTACTAGCCACCCGGAAATCAACCAAATCTTACGTACTGCCCCAATCTAAGTTCATTAAATTTTATGCATATTCTAACTAAGCATGGCTAAGCAAAATCTAGCATATATCTGGTTTGCTATATGTTCAAGTTATGCATTCAAAATCATGAATGGCTAATGCATAGAATAAAGCTATAGAGCATAGGATAATTATGCTCAAAGGAGAGGAATAATAACTTGCCTTGCTCCAACGCAAATAAATCCGAGATAGGCAACCTGATTATCCGATGCTCGAAATACCACAGGTTGCCATCCAGAATAAAATAGACTCTATTAAATAAAAGGAAGAACCAAATTCAATAAAAGCCATAAAATAGCAAGAAAACGATGAAGAGCGAGAAAGGCTAGGTTTGGGGTATAACTATCTCCTTAGTATTTTATGCATAGGCTCTAATGGGTTGGAGGCTAGGTTGGAGAGGGAATCAAGATTAGGCTTTGGTGGAATAGTGGCTAGGGTTTAGTTGTTCTCGAGTCGATGCTGAAATAGGATAGCATATCGGCTCGTATTTCATGTTTAAGCTATGGGTAGTTGGAGGGTAAATGGTTGGTATGGAGTTTGGATGGCAGACTGGCTAGGGTTTCATTTGATTAAGCCGATATCGAGGTAGGATGACTATCGGCTGGGATTTGGGTGTTTGCTAGTCGTCATTAGAATTGGGTAGTATGACGACTAGGTTTGGTGTCTAGCCGATGTCAACAGACAATATAACGGCTAGAGGGATAGGAAGTTTGTGTAGGTTTAACGGGGTGGAAGTGTTACTCCGACAACCGTGAGTGGCGACAGAGCGGCTAGGATCACACAGAGCTTGAGAGCAAACTATGTGGCGTGCAGTGGAGGTCGAGGGAAATAGTGAAGCTTTGATCGTTATACGCATTGAGGCGTAAGGTGTCAGGAGCAGGTTTGGGTTTTGTCGGACTTTACAACCAACGGTTCGACGTCTGGGTCAGTAGACCGTACGAACGTCCCCATGAAAGGTGTAAAGTTCCAAACGGTGGTTGTTTAGTGGCAAAGGGTATTTTTGGGTAAAAAGGAAATATTTGAAAGGCAAATATAAATTCAAATGGCATTAAGGAATTTCAAATAGTAAAATAGCAAATTTGATATCAAAATATAGCTTTTGAATTTAGATGAATTTAGGTCTAAGTTTCATCGGAATCGGATCTACGGTTTAGGAGATATGGGCTTCTAAAGATTGGGATTTGAATTAAATCTAGAAAATATAAAAGTTACTGTGCAGGGGCCCACCTGTCAGTATCTTCTCTTCTTTTTCTTTTTCTCTTCTTCTTCTTCCTCCCGTGTTCTCTTCTTTTCTCCTCCTTCCAGCCAAGCAACAGAGGAGAAGGAGAGGAGGGGCGCCGGTGCCCTGGTGGCCGGGAGACGACGACGTTGGCGGCCACGCGTGTTCCCGAGCAACACGCATCCAGGGAAGCGGTCGGCCTGCGAAGGAAAGAAGGGAGGAGGCCGGAACGGCTAGGGGAAAAGCTTATCTCCGGCGGCAAGGAGAGGTGGCGGTGGTGGCTTATTTCAAACGGGGAAAGGAAGGGGAAGTGAGGAAATGGGTTTGCCTCGTCGAGGCGAAGTTGGTGGCGCGGGGGTTTGGCCAGTGGGGCACCGGTGAGGGAGATCGACCGGTGGCGGCAATGGCCGCAGAGGAGAAAGGTGAGGAGGATACGGCGCCGGTGGAGTGGAGGAGAAGGCACGGCGCCGACTTCTGTTCGGGATTGGGCGACGATGGCGGCGCGTGCACGTGGCAGCTGCTGTAGGGCTGGGCGGCGGTACTGGAGAGGCACGGCACGGCGACGGCTTGGCGTGGTCGGCAAGTTGACGGCGGCGACGTGGGAAAGAGGACGACGGCGCCGGCTTTTGCTTTCTTAGCGGCGACGGAAGGGAGTTGGCGGCGGCGTGTGCGTGTACAACACGCGCGCTTGCGGGAGGAGGAAGGGCGGCTCGGCTGGAAGCTGGGCCGTCCTAGGCCGAAGAGGGAGATAGGCCAAAAGGAAGAAGGAAAGGAGTTTCGGCCCAATGACAAAAAGGAAGAATTCTAATTTGGATGGCTAGGTTTTGCAAAGAATTTGAATTCAGAGAGAATTCACAAAAGAGATTTCTTAATTTATTTGAGTGCAATATTTAGAGGTGGAGTTTGAGGGAATTTATTTGGAAGCACTCAAATAGGAAGGGAAATTAATAATATTCCTCAAAATATTTTTGGGAATATACAAAGGAATTAGTTGAAGGGAATAGATAGGATTTGAATTCTAAAATTGGTATTACGTATATTTGTGGCTAAAAGGGAAAGTTGAGTTGGAATTTTCTTAGCACAAGAGTAATTATTCACAATATTTGCAATAATACTATTCTTGTGCCAAAGAGGAAATCAAGCCACAGAGATTAAATTGGTGGCTAGATCAAAAGGAGGAATTTGGATATTTGGATCGAGAATCAAAGGGTGGGTTTAAGATCAAAGGATGGGCTAACAATTAATTCTAATAAAATTGGAATTGCTTTGGGTTAGGTTCTAGCACAATATAGGAAAGTTTCTTGGACCCTAATTCATAATAGTTAAAAGGGTTTTTCAAACTAAATTTAAATAAAGAAAATTTTAGGCGAAAGAAGGTTTTAGATTAAAACCAAATCAAGGAATATTTTGAGATAAATTTTAAATGCAAATCACAAAGGCTTTTGAATATCAAAGAGGGATTTTATTTTATGCAGGTTAGCTTTAGGAGGTCTCGCTAATTTTATTTTCCTAAGTTTAAAGATGTTATTAAGAACGTAAAACCCGGCATGATGCAAGATTAGAAAATAGCTAATTTTTGGTATATTACACCATCGCCCGCGGTGCCTCCGGGGTGGAGAGTGAACCGGTGGTGGCGCAAGAGGGGCAAGGGGGTGGCGCTTGAGAGTTGAGATAGCAGGGGAGAGAGGAGTAGGTGGCGGTGGCGATTAGGGTTTTCCCGGGGGAGTGGAGCGGCGCTAGTGGTGGCAGGGGAGGCGATGGCGCGCTGTTAGGTTGGGCGAGGGGAGGCTGAGCGATCTGGGGCTGCACCGCGGGTTGCGGGAAGGTGAGCGCGTGGGGGAGGAGGAGCGGCGTGATTTTCGGCGAGAGGGGAGTGGGGGATACGTGCAGAGGTTGAGGCTGTTACGTGGGACGATCTGAGATGTTGGATTGGATGATTTTCGTCCGTTGGATTTGATGAATGAAGTATGAAGGATATAAGAGCTAGTTGGTGAATTATAGGGCAGAAGAAACTGTTAGAAAGAAATGCGCCATTTCTGAAAAATGGTTTGAGAAAATCGCACAAGAAAAAATACACCGTTTATAAAAAAACAAGCCGCTTATTAAAATACAAACATTCTCATTGACATGATTATTCATAAAAAACGTATATTATTATTAGAATTTATTCACCCGTTGCAACGCACGGGCATTTTTGCTAGTAATAAGATTAAAATAGACTTCACTAGTTGCAACGCAAGGTTATTTTTTCTAGTGTGTGTATATATATATATATATATATATATATATATATATATATATATATATATATATATATGGTATATTTAAAAAATTCTTTAAAAAAATCAAATGTAGTAGCGCACTGATGCGGCTCCAAGTCGGAGTACCCAAAAACTCTACTGGGCCGGATCCAATCTCCTGTTGTTTGGCATTTGGCAGGCTTCCGGGCTCCACCTGACGTCCACCGGATCGAAGTCGGCCTCCCCCTCTCCTCTAAATGTATCGAATCGCTGCTTCTATCTGTCGTCTCTGAAGGGTAAACCCTAGATGTGTTTGGTTGGGAGGTTTTGGATGGATGGGAGATGGCGGCTCATTTTTTGTGTCTGTTTGGTTGGTGGACGGAAGTGGAATAGGGCGGCCCGAAGAGGAATATACCTCGTAGATGCCGGATGGGGGGATCCGGGTGATTTGCCCAGATGCAACCGCCCGAGTGGCCGGGCGAGCAGGGCGAGCGCCCGAGGTCGGGTCGCTTCACCCCCTCACCGCGCGTCAGCCATAGCCACGGGTCAAGAGGCGAGAGTGCGGCGAAAGGCGAGGTCGGCGGCGGCGGCGGCGGCGGCGGGGAGCGGCGCGGTTGGCGGCGGCTGCGGCGGCGGAAGGCGAGGTCAGCGGCAGCGGCGGGGAGGGGCGAGGTCTGCGGCGGCGGATGCGAGGCCTTCTTCTTTTTTTTCTTTTTTCTCATTTTCTTTTTTTTTCTCTATGTGGATTTGTAGTATATATATAATTTGTGATTTGTTTGGAAATTTGTGATTTGTAGTATATATGAATTTGATGGGGGTATACTCACCCTCTCTAAGTGAGAGGTGACCACACCTGTTCATCCACCCTACTCCCTCCAACCAAACAAAAAATTGGATCACCAAATCAACCTTCATCCCTACAACCAAACAAAAAACTATATCATTATATTGATCCAACCAAACAGAAGACTCGATCGCCATATCCAGCAAAATATAGACTGCCATATCCCATCTAGCCTTTACCGTAAACCAATCACAACCTAAATCATCCCGATGAGCAAGGCCAGCCTCGGCGCTGCCTTGCGGCCTCCCCCAGCCCTAACGACCCTCGTCGCTCACCCTCCCACCTGGATGCTCCTCGAGTCTCAGGTGTACCTCGCGCAGTGCAAAAATGCCACTTGGGCTAGATCCACGACGAGCCGAGGTGACACCGTCGAGGTTTCCTTCTGCGTCGACAAGCCGCCGGCCGTCTCCTACATGTGCGTGCACAGCCCCACCCTGACGCCGGCCGATTTCACCGGCGTACCCTCCGTCGTCTGCTCGGAGGAGGACCTACTCCTCCTGCTCATGCCGATGGCCTTCTCGGGGAAGTTCTCCGGGAAGGTTGACAAGGAGTACTTCATGTACAAGGCCGGATCCGGCTCCGTGCACCCATCTCTTCGCCGGATCCCAACCCACCATCAACGTTACCATCGCAGCGAGGACATTGGCATGATCCGTGACGGGGGAGAATACTACCTGGCTGCTCTCCTGTTCACCTCTCATATTGGTGAGTTTATATGACTTCCACTGTCAAATTGGACCATGGAAGATCAGTGATGATGACTCTTAACCTTCAAAAGAAGACAGTGGAAGAGCTTGTACTATATAGTCATGAAAGAGAGATCCACCACCCACTCAGACCTTGTGTGCTGTCAAATCATTTGAAGACAAGTCAAGGTAATTAATTATTGAGCTTTTAAAGGAAGGAGTACTGCTTGGATTGCCTTGCTCGCTGTTTAGTCCCTGCCGCTGCTTTGATGTGCTGATTGCAGAGTGCTTTTATCGTTAATTTAATATGCTGCTACTCTGTTCCTACTAATTTTACTATTATAGTTGCAGGTTCTTCTCGTATTCATCCCCTTGCAAGACGTGATCATTATATTAAAGTTTGCAGATCGGTCCAGGAACGGCCTTCACCTTACTAGCTGAGTGCATCACAAGTACTGCTGTTTTGACTTGCTTGCCCTGCTCTTCATTTACAACCTTGATCACTCATTTTAGATATGCGAGATGATGTTCTAGATTGTACTAGATGAGTAATGATATTATTTGCATAAGGATAATATGTTTGTGTAAATGAATTAAAGATCCTATTGAACTAATTCATGAAGTTTATTATTGGATTAATTCATGGTCCATTTTGCAGAATTTGGAGATGCTCGAAGAAGACTGCAGCTGGGAGTGGTGCTGCTAAGGAAGGTGGCCGCTAAATTATACAACTCAAGACATAGTTGGAGACTACAGATGTTGCGCCTGGAGTGTTGCAAGTCTTGATGTGTCCATAGCCTGTCTCTGATTGTACTCAGTTGTGGTTTGTTGGTCTTTTGCTCATAGCCCAGGATGAGTTGTCTGCAGGATCTTACTAAATGTTGCTTTGGTCGTTGCTTTCTGTTTCTGGAAGTATGAGTAGGGGAGTTATGTGTGAGTGGCGGATTCTACCGCCCGGGCTCTGCCTGTGCGAGTGTGCGATCCATTGAGGTCTAATGATTTCTGTGTTAAATTCCATATATTTGCTGACGTCCTGAACAAGGTTAGTAGCAGGCTAGACTTTTAATTAGATTAGAAGCAGCTAGCTTTGCAGCACTGTAGCATGCAATTAGACCGTAGCTACCTGTTGCTGACTTGCCCGCAGCCCGCTTCCCCATGGTTGATGTGATCCACTCATGCTGAATGTTCCTTGCAAAAAAAAAGTTGGAAGTTTATGTGTAGAAAAATTTTAGATGTAATGTGATGTTATAGAAAGTTGAAAGTTTGGGGTAGTTGGGATGCACTAAACACGGCCTCAATTAGCAGCCTAACGAATCATCAGTTTTTATACTCCTAAAATTGTCTTTTCTTTCAGCACGTGAAAATTTACATGCATATTGAACTATGCTTTTATTAGAGTATTGTTCCGTGTTAAATTTAATAGTAAAATTAGCATATAAACATCACATAAGTGGTAGCGTGTCGGGATCGCATCTGCAGATGACGACGAAGAGAGAGAGAGAGGAGGCTTCGATGGGCGACGGCTGCTCGCATGGCTGCGTCTCGATCAGGTTGGCTCCAGTTTAGGCGGGAAAGGAGTATGCCTCTACTCTCCAGATGATTAGGTCGAGATATCAGTAGCTGTTACTACCTGTGTATGGCCCTGCATAGTTCCCACGCAAAAACATTTCAAGCTCTCAGATCAAATGCTTGGCACATGTATAAAGTATTAGATGTAAAAAAAAACCAATTATATATATTGCATGTAAATAACGAGACAAATCTTTTAAGCCTAATTATGTCATAATTTGACAATGTGGTGCTACAATAAACATTTGCTAATGACGGATTAATTAGACTTAATAAATTTGTCTCGCAGTTTACAAACGGAATCTATAATTTGTTTTGTTATTAGACTACGTTTAATATTTTAAATGTGTATCCATATATATTCAATGTGACACAGAAACTTTTTACCCCTTAAACTAAACAAAGGCCTATGTATGTCTAGAATGTTGTTGCTGCTTTCAAGTTACTGTGAGTATGAGTAGCGGAAAGTTAAGGGCTAGCTTGCCTTGAGTATGAGTTACGTGCTTTCTGGCTTTTGACCAAACCAAAACCCAAGCCCTGCGGCCCCTGCCCCCTGCAGGAGTATTTCTCAAGCTCATTCAATCTGATCCAAAGCATGGTACAGGCAGGAGGCAGCATCACACCCCCTTTGTACTGAGCAAATTTGATACAGGCAGGAATATGTCATTGATGGCATATAAAGCGACAGGGTCACAACTCACAAGTGTGTGTATTGTGTTGAACTTCGGTGTTACAGCAACCTTGTTGTGGTGATTACAGCAGCGATACATCTTTAAGCTCGTCCAGGAAGAGGCAGCCGAACCCTGTGTTGAAAAATTTACTCCCCTTGATGACACCCTGGCTTCCCACGAGAGCTTGAGTGTCATATTTGCATGACCTCGTGCAGTCCGGATGGGACAATATGTCACCTGCATTTCATTTTATAAATTTTCGGAACATGTGAGAGGAATTTTTTTTGCCGGGTCAGCAGAAGGAACTGGCGACCAAATTTCATTAAGCAGATTGGGAGAAATAAAATTGCATAAAGTTTTGGCTTACAACGACAGTAGGCTGTCACATTTTCGGAACATGTGAGAGGAATTACCAGGCAGCAGGTTTCAATGCTAATATAGTAGCAGCAACATAGTTGGACATCTAAAATTCCAAATGCATAGTCATAATTCACTCGGAAGCTTATGCTTGGGTGGCAAACAGAGGTTAACTGAGTGTTACTACCTGACTTCTATACCAAATCTTGCCTGACACACTAGATACATGAGGCAATCTACAGCAAGAATATCTGAATCAACATACTGGCATGTCTTCTGAAATTAATTCCGAGCTGGGCATTCAGTGAAGCATGTAGGCAATGGTTTTCATACGTTCAGTACTATATAACTATAACCATGTGCTGCGGCACTACAATTGTTGTGTAGATATACAGGTTTCAGCATGTTATGTCAACAATAGGGGGAGGCAACGAGGTTTCGGCGGTTGCAGGATAGGAAAGTACGCAAGGCATACCTCCAAAATCTTCGGATTGAATTTATTATCAAGCATGACATCAACCCCCTAGATAGCCCTAGAGAATGGGTTCTGCATCTCAGGATGAACAGCTGTGGCTGACTCAAAGACACATCGCATCATATCCCGTATGCGTCCATGGATCTCCAGCCATTTAACTAAAATTTTAGTCAGAAGTCAGTAACTAGACATGCATGATACAGAGATAAATGCAAGCTGACCTTGGTGCTCCTTCTCAAACTCCTTGACAAACTCTGGTGTGTTCATTGGTTCATCCTTCAAATATAATTCTGGAAGGGAAATATAATTAGGCATCCTAATCACATTTTCATTATTAGAAAAAGGAACTATACCATATTTCTAGAATCTAGGTTTTCACATTATATATGATGACAACATCCTTTTCAATATAATTCTGGAAGGGAATTATAGTTAGGCATCTAAACCACATTTTCATTCTTAGGGAAACAAACTATAAGCATAAACATAAGCATAAAGCCAGAACATAAAATCACTTAAAGAATAGGCAAGAACATCTGAAGACACACTATTTATACACTCCTGACAGCAACTAACATTCATGGTCCCACAAATAATATGTATAGTTACAATCAAATTTGAACATACCATCACGGTGAAATGGGTTTCATATTCAAAAAAGCTTGTTTTCTCCAGAGTGTACTGATTGTTTGCTAACCTAACCAGCGAATAATAAGTTATATGCACCAGAGTCACAAAATAATTAGTTAGTATCACAATGAACAATGAAATCAATCAAAAGTATCATTCGAATTAAAGGTCATACCCAGAACACATCAGAAAGAAATATCTCTAAAGGGCATATACTGCGGGCGAAAACAATAGTCGCAGATCAAACTTCCTTCCTTGGAAAAGTGCAGGGGATTCGATATATTTTTGGCATATTTTGGGACCTGTCTCCATGAGTCTAATGATGGCAGATAAATAACCAGTAACAGTAGTATCAATTGTTCTTGCCATATTTCAAGGCTTCATAATCCATAAGTTATCCATGCCATCTCTCTTTCTCACGCAGTAATCTCCAATGAGTGGAGATAAATGTCTCCAGGTTATACGTAGGTTGAAGCCATTCAGGTGAACCCCATGCCTGTAGGAGTTGAAGCTAATTTTCAGATGCCATTGAAAGAATATGGTGTTTATTTTATGGTTTTTTGACATAAGCTACACACAATTATTTTCCCTGAAAAACATATCTAAGCTGAACAACTCAGTAGCTCACCTTGTGGATAGTCTCTGCCAAGTGATGTTTCATGACCAGGCAAGCTTCGAAAGGAAATGTTCTTTTCCGGGTCGGCCGAAAGGTTCGGTCGACCAATTTCATTAAGATTGGGAGAAAAATACAAAGTGAAAAAACAGTGCTTACGACGACAGCATGCTGTCGCAGCGCAGTGAGGCAAAGCCTTACTCCCAATAAGCAACAAAGGGAAAAAAAACACACATTACAGCATTACAGCAGAATTGATTTAACTCTCGCCGCTGTTACATTCAGTGAAAACTCCAGCTGCCTTCCAAATCATCAGCTCATCCTTCACATCATCAACAAAATGTTCTGGTGTTCTTGATTTGTGCTCGAATATCCTCCCATTTCGTTCTTTCCAAATGAACCAGCAAGCCAGCATAAAGACAGTGTCGAATAGCTCCCTGTAGCCCGCCCGAAAATGCTGCCTAGCGTCCATCCACCAGTCCGAGAGACTGGCGCTGCTTCTCCCAGGCAATGGGAAGTCGATGGCGATCCAGTTTTTCATCAGACTCCACACTCGCCCTGTGAACTCGCAAGTGACGAATAGATGTTTGCAATCTTCTTGTTCTCGCAAGCACAGAGCGCAGTTGTCTTCATGTGGCCACCCCCTTTTCTCCAAATTATCTGCTGTTAAGCATCGCCCCCTTGCCGCAATCCAGAGGAAGAAGCGGACTCGTGCAGGAGCTTTCGTTTGCCATATGAGCTCCCCATGTGGACAGATTTCTCTCGCCGTGAAGAAGAGATCGTATGCAGATGATACTGAAAAAAGTCCATTCTGGGATGGTTTCCATCTGATTTCGTCGTCATCTTGATTGAGGCTGATCTGTTGCAGAGTATCCCATAGCTGGAAATATTGCCCAATTGCTTCATTTGAAAGTGAGCCTCTTACCCATCTGTTGCCGGGCAAGGCCTGGGCCACCATCAACTTCGATCGCCCAACATAAGATGACAGGATTGGCCATTGCCAAGAGATGCTACCGCCGTCGAGCCAGTTATCTGTCCAGAACTTCGTATCTCTGCCATTTCCCACACTAAAATGAGCAGCAGCATGAAAGACTTGATCAATGTCAGCTCCCAATTGGAAATCAATCAGTGTCCATGGCCTGTCTTTTTGCTAAATTCTATTTGCGTGCCATTTGAGTCTGAGTGCCTTCCCAAAAACCTCCAGATTTCTAACTCCCAGTCCTCCATTTCTGATTGGGGTGCATATGTCTTTCCAAGCTACAAGACAGTGCCCACCACTCATATCCTCTTGTCCCTTCCAAAGGAATCCTCTGCATTTTCGTTCAATGTCTCGGATTGCCCATTTTGGCAGTTGAAGTGCTGTCATAAAGTGAACTGGTAGTGCCATCAACACTGTCTTGATTAAGCAGAGGAGACCATCAGGCAACAGCAACTTTGGCTTCCACCCAGCAACCTTGTTTGCTAGCTTATGGAGGAAAGGTTGAATCTTAGCCTTGGTTGGTTTCCTTCGTGACAGAGGCAAACCCAGGTAGGTTATAGGGAATTGCACCACCTTGCATTGCAGGACTTCAGCGATTACCTCAAGCTGAAGCGAATTGCAAAAGTTTGGGGTTATTGCACTTTTGTTGAAATTGGTTTTTAGTCCTGAGGCTGCTCCAAAAATATCGAGAATCGCTTTGATTACTTCTGCTTCTTGTCTTTCTGGCTTGAAGAATAGGACTGCATCATCTGTGTAAACTGAAATGTTTGGCACTTGTCGTCGAGCAAATAAGTTTGAAAGCAACCCTGCTGCTCTGGCCTGAAGCATTGCTGCCTGCAGAGTGTCCATGACAAGTACGAATAGTAGAGGAGACAGGGGGTCACCCTGCTGCATGCCTTGTGCTGGTTTAAATTTGTTTGACTCGATCCCATTTATTAGAATACTTGTTTCGGCTGTTAGGAAGAGGGCTGCCATCCGTGCTCTCCATTTTGGACCAAAGCCTCTGTAATTTAGCATATCAAGTAGAAAGCTCCAGGACACTGTCAAATGCTTGCTTCGAAAGGAAATTGATTTGTATATTGTTGGTCCGTAAGTCCTAGTGCATTCTTTAATTCTGAATCCACTTGCATGCTTACCCAAATGATGTCAGCTTCCTTTGGATCAGATGCTGCAGGCATACAAAATAGATACAAATGAGGAACATTTGGTGACTATATATAAGTAAACCATACGATGGCAGAGCCCTATCAATATTTTTTTGGGACTGGTCGGAGAAAACATAATACTTAGCTGATATCTTACGTAAACTAGTGCTAGCAAACACAAAAAGCTTTTAATCTCAAATGAACATCTACGATTGGGTTCAAACTACCCAGATAAATGAATGCAGTATAATCTGCATTGCCGGCAAGCTACAGCAATGCTTTCTACGTAAACAAAGTTCCAAGGAAAAGGAAGACAAATTAAAAAAATTTAAAAAATGAGGGAAGTTGATTACAAGCTTAAAGTTAATGTTTACATAAACAGTAGTTAAGAGTTCATTTCTATCTAAAGACAGTTGACCCTTACAAAAAAG
Organism: Oryza meridionalis; assembly: GCA_000338895.3. Classification (NCBI taxonomy): domain Eukaryota; kingdom Viridiplantae; phylum Streptophyta; class Magnoliopsida; order Poales; family Poaceae; genus Oryza; species Oryza meridionalis. Next base: position 4,237,624 of record CM002526.2, read on the forward strand.
GATAAAACGATAAGGTAGGGTGGAATTTTCCTTACTGAGAACAAACTCTGGACGCATTAAAAACTCCTCTACTTGGGGTATGTCGGTAAATACTCGAAGTGCATGGCCATCACTTGGACGGATACTTTTGGTCACCGGTGTCGCATTTCTTGAAGGACAGATACTGCTTGATTGAAGTTGTTCCTTGTACTTCCTGAATTCCTAAAATGTTGAAAAAGAAGAGGAAGAATAAACATATGACCAAAAGATAAGACCGTTTACCCCCAGCACTACAAGTTTACAGACTAGAGTTTCTTGCCTGGATAAAATAATTCTCTGGTGTGCGGAACCACGCCGTAAGCCTAGCCGAGCGTTGTTTGTCCTCCCCAACACCAAACAAGAAATCACGAGTGCACTCTTCTCCAGTATGAACATCATGAATAGGCCACAAAATTGTGTAACTGAAAATGTTGGGTATTAGCAAACTACATATTGTTAACATGTTGCTGCAGTTCCAAGGACAAATACCTTATGGCAGAAGCTAGTTTACCATCGGGTATGAACAAGAAAGGTGCTATTCTGAAGTTTGCATCATCACAATGGCGCATAGCTGAACCCAGCTCATCCATGACATACCTACATGAGTAACCAGACACAAACCCACAAAACAGTAGCCACTGTTAATCAGATACAAAATTTCCTTTTCATGCCATTCGATTCAATATTTATCACTGCAGAAAAGTGAAAACTAGCAATGTTCTAGATGGTCTAAAGGTGAATATCTACACTAAGTAAACTTCTAACCTATAGCTAGGGGCTAGTTGACATAATCATAATTATTTATGTTCAAACTTTTAGCAGAACTACACCTCGAAATTATTAAAATTACACACTACTCCATAAAGGGATGAGAAAAGGTTGTAAGTAGTCATACCAAACAGGTGTTTCATCAACCTTTTCTTCATCAGCAAGCCGGTATGTTATAAGATATAACCACATTGCACCAATTACTCTTTCAGCAAGGGATTCTTCCGGTGACCATTCAGGCAGACGTGGTTTAAGCGCAGAATCAATTATATGCTTACCACTCTCTATTATACTTGACACATTAATACCATTTAGCAAGGATAGATTAGGAAGACACTCAAGAATGGAAATAGCACTGTTTCCAAGAGGGACAGGAATATCAACCTGTGGAAAGAAATTTGCCATGAAAACCTTGGTTGCAATGATCTTATTAATCTAGAAAGAAGGTGATCTTATTTATGAGACAGATATGCAGTTAGGCTGATAATACCTCCAGCTATTGTAACTGGGTAAATCCACTAATTAGCTTCAAGAGATCGTCACTGGACATTTGGTCCAAAGGATTACCACGGATGTTCAAGTTCGACAGGGAGGAAAGTTTTCTAGGATAGAACGCCTGTTGAATTGTATATGCAGAGAAGGCAATTATCAGCAAAGAGTTCCACATTTCATGATTGTACAGTTCTGAAAATAACATCTTAAAGTTAAAATGTGCCAAAGGATATAGTGAATAATTTCGGTCAAGAAAATGAATTAGTGAATAATGTCAACAAAAGATCAGTTATAGCTATTACCTCTGGTAGTTTGTGAATACACCTATCTAAGAGATCGAGAGTCACAATATTTTCCAATGGTATGCTTTCTGCTGTGGAACAGGGATTATCTGCTCCAATAATATCCCCACAGAAACCTAAAGCCCATTCTCCAGCTTTCCTCGTAAAATGTGAATTGTATATTTCCAATTCAGGTAGACCATCAAGAATAACTTTGTCAACGCTATCAACATTAAGAAAAAAAAAAACATTAGAGTGCCACATGACAAAAGAAGAGATGGAGAATGGCCCAACCAAAACTTGTCACTAGTTTGGTTTGAGGATCCATTTACCTCAGCGTTCAGAAGTAGATGTTTATTAGTACGATGAAGAAGGAAGTCATCCCACCAAAACCATGGGAAGACCTCATTGGTAGCTCATCCTATGATGGTTTTGTTGCTCAAATTAAAGAGAACATTTACTAGAATTAAGCTAAAGAATATCTCAATTATCTTAAAATGTTGCTCAGTTGCTTTCTGTTCAAGCACAGAAGTTACTTTTCTCCCATCAATCATGTTAAAATAACTACATGATTCCACAATAACTAGCTGTCGGTCAACTTCCATCAGGTGCCCTGAGTTATTTTCCTACTTGGACCTATCAGGCTATGACAGTGAAAAACTTGAAATGAAAAATATGCACAATAGAATTAACAAAATTAAAAATTCAACAAAAAAAATAAAGCTTGATTCTGACCCTTCCTTCAGTGCAGGGTTGTCATTCAACCAAAGTGCCTTTAGCCTTCTACATTCCCCAATTCCTTTCATAATTTTCTCTGGATATTGAAGTTTCCCCATAGGTTGAGGGATATCATATTCTAATGGCATACAAAGAAAATAAAATGAAAACTTCAGAACATACACAAAATTCAAAGAAACATGAAGTTATGGTAAAAATACACATCTCAAAGTCATATAATGTTTTTCGGAGAGCTAAACCAGCACTAAACATTCCTTTTTTTTTTTACTGAAACGATCTTTAGCACTTCCTGAAGAATAATTCAAACCATACTATTGGATTGGATCATCTACAAAGATATGTACAGCAGGATATATTTTTTTATCAGATCAGGCAGATAAACAACTTTTTGGTGTATGTTGCAGACAATGGCAACTAAAATGTAAAAACATGAGCAAATCTATATCTATATCTATACCTACTTAAAAAATACATAAGGTTTCCGGTAGTTTTTTTTTTCGTCCGTAGTTTTTTTTTCGCACGCGGTTTTTTTTCTTACGCCCGGTTTTTTCGTCCGATTCCTTTTTTTTTCTACGCACGGTTTTTTTGCTCGGTTTTTTTGTCCGATTGTTTTTCTGTTGGGCCTGGTTTTTTCCCAATCGCTCTTTCTGATCGGGAGTCGCAATTTTTTTTTGGTGGGCCCAGTTTTTTCGTACCGCTGTTTTTTTTTTGGGAAGGATTGAATACCAAATAGAGTCATATACAATTACATGGCTAAGAATTACAACCCAGGAATTACATACAGAATCCAACAATAAGAATTACATTGCAAGTAGGATACAAACATCTTCTCAACTTATATAAAGAAACTGAAAACACAAACAAGACTCATATACACCTAATATTTGGTGTGGATATTGAGCAATCTCTTGCTTGATGCTACTCATATGCGCCCAATTTTTTTTTTAAATAAACGAGCAATTTCCTGTTAGACGTGATACATCTTGTTTTCCAGCTGCCATGTAGAGAGACAATGCTATCTGCCTATATGATACTCTTATACATTGAACATGTTGAAAAGTTATAATGTATAAGAGTATCAGCATGTTCTATGTATACTAAGTAGATTACTTTTTTGTTTTATTTTACCTATATTATATAAAACCAAGTGGCATCTTAGATAAATGGTAAATGTAGCTATTACCACTGTTCTTATTCTAATTTCTTGTGCAATTTAATCAAAATTAAAATTTCTGAACACCCATAACTTGCTAAGTGTGCTTTGGAAGACTAAAAGCATTGTAACAGATTATTCTGCAATGATCTTTAATTGAATTTAAACCAATAGAAAAAACAACAGTCAACCATAATAGCCATAGCAAATCTGAAAAATTGAACCGTACTTCCAATATTTTTCCCTTTTTTGTTTTTTTATTTTTCCCTTTTTTGTTTTCATCACCTTTTCAGTCTATTAAAATAAATGTTCAGTGTATAACAGAAGCTGAAAGATGACTCCAAATTAGAAGCACCAGAGTGATTGAGTGATTTTTATAATACCACTATTACTTCATTATATTTTATTTGCTGCACTTCTATAATTTCTAAAATGATCAGTATACTAATAAATAAAGATCAAGATCCTAATTCAAACAAGGAAAACCGGCAGTAAAATCCATCTGATGTACAAGTGTGGCAGTGTTTGTTCCTGATGAACTATTAATTAACCCCCAAAATGTTCAGACATGGACTTACTGAGCAAACCCAATCGAGGCATCCTAGGATGACAGCATCAGCTTGCAAAATTTAAAACTGTAGGATATTTTAAAAAAGATAGTCACACAATGCAGGTCGACTCATTTGATTGTGCAACATACCAATGCAATTATTAAAATAAAAACCAGAGCAAAATATTTTTATTACTTGCCCATAATTCACCCATGTTGTCTATTTTAGTTAGCAGGTTCAGTCCTAATCAGTTTTAAGGTGCTGATTCATATTGAAGTATATGCAAGCAAACTCCAAATGAACTCACTTTGAAGCAGCCCGATAAACTAATTACAGCTAGCCGTAAGAATTAAACTAGAAACAAGGACTTGATATATGTGAAATATGGACAAGCCCTCTGTTATATGAGATAATAGTACTATTATAAACCAATTAAATAGGTTCACTCCAAGAATAGGTTGTCCTGGAACCGCTGAAGGAATTACTGTGATTTGAAGAATGAAAACTGTGTACAGGTGGGAGAAATTGCCAAATTTACCTGCACAGTTGAGCCCTTTTCAGCAGTTGGACCCTTCCGTTCAATAAGATCATAGTTCTTCGGGCCATCAGCTGTGGCCAAACATTTTGAAATCAATCAAACCACTCAGAAAAAACTAAATTCAGATGAATTGATGTTTACAGTGAGAATTCAGGAATGCCATTAATCAGAAAGCATGTCATATTATCTAGAAAATGAAAAATGCACAAGAGCTAGGCAATGAGGTCCATGTACAAGTACTCAATGAATACCTAGCAATTATTGGTACTATCAAGTTAGTAACTCAACCTTACCATTAATACACCATGGAGTCCAGCTCCTGCAGCAGAGCCACGTAGGTGCCCACCATGCTCCTCGCCCGGAGCAGCTCGATAACTCCACCGCCGCAGACGCCGGGAGCTGGGTCAGCCCATGTCCACCATCACCGTCGTCATCATAGGGGAGGCCGCCAGATCCGCCCCTCCTGCATCCAGTATTCAGATACACCCATTATGTCAATTTAATGTTTTTGTGCTGATCTGTAGTATATTATGGTGAATGAAGATTGAAGAATAGCTGATCATTTTGTTTGCCCCTTTGTACAACTGAAAGTCTCTGCTCCCAACTGCTATCCCCACACTGCCAGGATGATGAGCCAATGCCTTCAGTAGGCTTATATATTCAGCAATTTTCCAACCCAAATAAACCTGTTTTTAAGTGGAGCAAATCATCATGAAATTTTAGTAGTCTGACATTCAAAAAGATTAAAACTTTTATGTATCAGTGAATACTTCGAAAAGGCCATGATTAAAGCATGCCCTCGATCGAGATGGAATGAAGATATCAATCTATGGCGTCAAATAATCCGCCCAAACATTCTGGATCGCAACAGGTAAAATATTTATTGATTATTCTTTAATTATTAATCAGAATACAAGTTTGTTTTCTTAATCATATTTCTACAAGGAGTCCTCTATTTATTTTTTAATTTCGAATTTCAAATACATTTAGTACTACTATTTTTTATATTTTTATTAACAATTTAATCCTACCAGGGAACTATCTGGCTATTATGTTTCACTCTTCATGCACACATGGAAATATAATGAACTATTATTTCCATATTTTCACGTCAGTATCAAGACTATTAACATTATTTATTTACACATACAATGCTAACCTTAACCATTTACATACAGGATGGCAACAAACTAAGGAAGTATTTTTTGGCACAATTATTGGCGTTCCAAGACAACGAATGTGAAGGGAATATGCCTGACGGTGTACGAGATTTGTTAAAATGTATCGCTCATAATTTAAGTTAGAATTAGTTGTTATATTTTAAGTATACTAAATAAAAACATGATTTATGATTTAATAAGTGTCTGCTGGGATACTTATATATCTACCACTAATGTTATACAGCTATGTATTTCTCTCTATGTGCTGAAATGCTATTGTTTCCTATTTAAATGCTATTATTTCCTATTTCAACAAACAATATCACCCCGAAGAATCTGCATTCGACCAATATGGAGTTATTCCACTCAAGCCAATGAAATCAAATTAGTTAAACTCCGATCTAATTAAACTGAAAAAGATAGTTACACTTCTTCACCTAGACATGTGCTCTATCCACTCAAACCAATGAAATCAAATTAATTAAACTGTACTCCGATCTAATTAAAATGAAAAAGATGGCCAAAACTCATAATAGATTAAAACCTTGACTGTGGCTTCCGAGACAACTTCGGCTGACATCTCCCCACCATATTGGCCACCATCTCTGACTGACTCACTCCAATCCGATCAACAACCAGCTCCAACCACAGTGACAACCACCCAACCTCGCAAGCACAAGTAACATGCTATGTGCAAAACTACGTTATAAGAACAGCACAAATACATTTTAGTGTATATTCCAGATCCCTTGAAATAAAAAACCTCGTATAGTGGCATACTAACCCGGAGAAGAAGGAGACGGCAGGGGTGCGGTGTACGCGCGTGCACAATCGGCGGTGGCAGGGAGGCCACGACCACGATGGACACCACCGGATCTGGACAATCCCGTCGTCGCCGGCGGCGGATCCGCGTGAGCAAGGCGCAGAGAGACGACGGGATCCGAGCGGGAGAGGAGGTCGCTGAATCCAACCCCTCCCGTCGCAGCCGACGGCGGATCCGCGCAAGAGGGAACGGAGAGACTATGGGATCCGTGCGGGAGGGGAATATATCGCCGGATCGGCCGCTCTCATCACCGTCGACGGCGGATCAGCTCCTAAACCTTGACGCCATAGCCCAACAAGGCGGCGGCCGGCGACATGGCGATAGCCCCCGGCGAGCGGCGGCGGCGGCGGCGAACGGGGTGAGCAGGGGAGAAGAAGAGTTTAGGCCGGTCACAGTGGAAGCTGTGGGCCCACCTCTTTGGCCAAAAAGTTGGCACAAAGCCAAGCCTCCCACAGTGCAAACGCCTCTGATTTGTCGCGTCTCTGTTTCTCGCCTCACGAGAGAAAGTTCCGTGCGGCTCAGGACGGGAGCGAGTCGCTCTCCACATGGGCGCGCCCTTCCTCCACGCAAGCAAGCATCCCACGTGGCGCCTCATAGCACCGAGCCAACTGTATGCACTGTGAAGGGTCTTAGAGCTAGCGAACGGTGAACAGCTAGCTACGTTACATGGATACGGCTTCCAGGCCATGTATGTCCGAAATTTTGTCAAATTGACCCTTTCCGAAAACTTATTTTAGAAATAAACCATGCCAAAAGTAGGCCATCGACTCAGCACCGTCCATATTGGCGCTGAGGTATAACTCTTTAGCGCCGTACATATTAGCGCTGACGTTCCATCCGAGATGGCGGCAAAAAATTGCTAGGTCAGAAGGGGTCTGCGCTTTCATGGCGCTGAGGTATTGACTATCTAGAATAGTCACATGTGCTCACTTGGTGTGGTGGCTAGAAGCCTACCCTCTCATCTGATGGACACACAGTTCGAGCCACAGGTTCTGCAATCTTTGATGATTTTGTTTACTACCATCAATCCTATATATTACACAATATTAACTTGTATCTTTTAAAAAATTATTATATTTTAATAAAAAAGAAATACAAATATCTAATATGTTTTAATCTTTAATTACAATACTACGTATACTATATTATTAGTTTCTAATTAGTTTCTAATTGATAAAATATTATATCCTATATATTATAGAATATTAACTTATATTTTTTTTAAATTATTATATTTTAATAAAAAGGAAATACAAATATCTAATATGTTTTAATCTTTAATTACAATATTGCGTATACTATATTATTAGTTTCTAATTGATAAAATATTATATTAGTCTTACAAAACCATAATAAAAATATGAGAGCATGTAGTATATAGCATTTAATATTTAAAATATATTAAAAGTGTCAGGTTACAGATAAAGTATACCCTCTACCCTTGGATGTATGTTGTATACTGATACGGTATACCTGCGCGTATACGGATGTTTCCTTGTACACGTTAAGAAAATCCATCACGTAATAGAAACAGAATCCACACATGAGAGAAGTCATACTCAGACAAGACTGGGTCGTCACTGTATCATGAGGGGTCCGATATCTCCGAGTTCTACTTGAAGATCAGCTGACCCGCGATATAAAAGGGACCCCACGGGAGGACCTAAGGCATCGAACCTCACCGCCAACACAACCATCACAACCTACGAAGTCGGAGCCTGCAGGAGCCAAGTCGTCGGGTGATCTAGTCGAACCAACTCGACTATGGTCTCGTCGGTATCATCGAGTTCCGTTATTCCCTTTGTAATATGTGACTTCCACCATATAATCCCATACCAACTGGATTAGGGCTATTACCTATCAAGGGGCCTGAACTAGTATAATCCTTGTTTTTTATTTGCTTGATGTCGTACTACGTAGATCCTCGTACCAGCGTACCCCAATACCCTTTATATTCGGTCTACGGGTATCTCCCGTCGACAATGGCGCGCCAGGTAGGGGGACTTGGTGCTCAAGATTCTACTCCTATGCCATCAAGTCTCATCGACGACAACGTCAACCCCGGCATTAACCAAGGAGTTTCAACTTCAACAATGCTGGTGTGGACTCAAGTCGGCGAAATCGTCTTCCCGGTCTACACCACGGTGCCGATTTCGACTGGTCCATCAATGACCGGAAGCGAGAACGTCGTGGTTACGACCCCGGACGGCTCCATGTCGAAGGATCCTCCCGCAGAAGTGGAGAGTGGAACATCGACGACGTCTGAGCCCGAGAAGGATCCTAATGCGACCAAATCTTATCCTTCCGACGAGAATCACGAGCCGACAAGGACAACTTCCGAGGCAACAAGGTCCTGGTGTCCTATCCACAAAACCAGGAAACACACCTTGCAAGCTTGCTGGGTTTTCTCGACGTACAAGCTGAGATCCGTGCCTACAAGGAGCGTGGAATTCATCGTACTTCTCCAACACGTGATGTCTATTGTCCTATCCATAAGATAAGGAATCACAACCTTTCAAGTTGCAAGGTTCTTCTCAGCGCCATGAGGACGCCATCTCCTAGGGTCCAGCAGTCACAAATCTCTTCTAGAGATGCGGACAGGGAACGAGGAGCGACAGCTATCTCAGATCGATTTGTTGGGGTAATCGACATCGATCCCCACGAGCCGTCTATTCTACACTTGCTCGAAGACCAGGCCTCATCGTCAACGAGTACACCACACGATGTATTCGCTATCGATGGGACCAGCACGTGTACGCGCGCTAACGCAGAAGCGGAGGATCAAGTGGTTACACCAGCCCAGCACATCAGGGCCATCAACGCAATATTGAGGGAAACCCCTTATGATCCCGTTCTGAACGATGATCTCGCACAGTGGACAGAACGACTACGGGAATCAGCTGGCGGTGCAGTGCGACAAGCGGAGCCTCGACATGGTCGAGCACACACCCAACCCATCCGCCACGGCTGAGCCACCCAAGAAAGTGAGCAAAACAAACAAGACGCCGAAGCCGGACGGCGCGATCAAGATCATTCCACTCTCCAGTGCCAACCCCGACAAAACCATCAAGATCGGGGCGTCACTGGACGAAAAATAGGAACTCGCGCTCAACACCTTCCTCCGCGACAATGCAGACGTGTTCGCTTGGCAGCCGTCCGACATGCCGGGGGTCCCCAGGGAGGTGATTGAGCACAAACTCATGGTGCGACCCGATGCCAAGCCAGTAAAACAAAAACTGTGGAGATTTGCACCAGATCGAAAACAAGCCATACGAGAGGAGCTCGACAAGCATCTCAAAGCTGGTTTCATCAGAGAGGTTCTCCATCCAGAGTGGCTAGACAATCCAGTCATGACATCAAAAACTACTTTATGCAGTAATCATGACATCAAGAAAGCTACGCCATTACTTCCAAGCCCAAAGAGTCACGGTTGTTTCCTCCTTCCCCCTCGGAGAAGTCGTGAGAAACAAAGACGTTGTCGGCCGCATTGCGAAATGGGTAGTCGAGCTAAGCCAATTTGATGTTCATTTTGTGCCATGAACGGCCATCAAGTCCCAGGTCCTCGCCGATTTCGTAGCTGACTGGACTATGCCCGACAACAGGGCAGACAGTCAGACCGACAACGAGATATGGACAATGGCGTTTGACGGCGCACTCAATAGCCAAGGAGCAGGGGGCAGGGTTCATCTTGACATCACCTTCGGGAGATCAGTTCAAGCATGCAATTCACCTCAACTTTAGGGCAACCAACAACACAGCCGAGTACGAAGGACTACTCGCTGGGATAAGAGCAGCAGCCGCACTGTCGCGCCCGGAAAAATACCTTTTCCAGAACGCTAGTGTATTAATCCCTGTCCCAGGAAAAGCCGGGGTACACCACACAAACATGATATAGAAGACACATCTTTATTATATCGACAATATTTACATTATTACAAAGGCACTTCAGGCCTGACAAACAAAAATAAACATCAGCGGACTAGCGGGCCTACAGCTCCATCTTCACAGGCGCTCAACTGGGGTATAAGCCAGGACTCCACCTAGGATTTCTTCTCCAAAGTTTCTCTTATTGAAAGGGGGAGAGATAGAGCAAGAATGAGTACAACCACAGTACTCAGCAAGCCACACCGGGAGATGCATAATTAATGCAAGGGGGTACAAGGGGATAATAATAGGGGTTAGGTTTTGCAGTAAACAGCATTTAAAAGACACTTAGTTGCTCAAAGCTATTTTGTAAATACGATCCTAGAGCTACACAATATTATTAATCAAGGCCGTGAACCCACGCGAACCTGCCTTAACACAAGGCCTATGATGATTCAGACCGAACTGGCAACTCGACCTGGGTCCCAGCTCGTTCCAAGCCAACCTAGGCCAACCATTCCACATTTTAGTTGTTAAGCAAGTTTTAAGAATTAAACCACTAACTTGGGTACATTGCTAGGCTTGCCCATATCCGAGGGCGCGGCTATTCGAATAGATTTACTCTGATCAGAGGTGTACATCTTTACCCACAAGACACATCTTTACTCTGCATTCCATGGCCTTGGAACCCGTCGTAAACATGTGACATAACCCTTCACCCATCCTAGCCGTGAACAAAAGTACCGACCCAACCCTGCCTACGGCCGGTATTCCGGACAGGCAGGCCAGGATTGAGCCCCTAGCAACAGGATCTAGACCGGGTGCGCTACACACATAGGGGTGAGACCACCCGCGTACTAGTCCAGTGCCATGGCATCTCGACTAACGGGCACCGACCCGTGTAGCCTTCATTTGCCTAGACATCTCGATTACCGAGCCACAGCTCGTGTAGCCTTCATTTGCCTCAGAGATATCCATCGTCGCAACGACTTCATCCATCTCTATCCGTATCCTTTTGTTCAGGACTAGACTGAGCACCGAGTTAAACCTTACTCATTAGACATGTGGTTAGTACGGTAGTGCTTTGCAACAGAGGCCCGAAGACCGGTCCTTATGATAGCCGAGGTGCTCCTAGCAAAACCATGCACCTCGAGCCCAGCCTAAAACCATTTTGGAAGTTTTGAATAGAGGGGGGAGGTGTGTGTTCAATTCCATCACAAGTCAACCATTTCACAATGTCCAAATGATATGAGAACTCCCAAAGTCTAAAGTTTGATCTAGTGTTGCCTAATTAATCAGCGAAGCATCTACCTAAATTCATACTAGTGGAACCATTAATAGAGTACCCACTAGTGGGGGTTTTGTTTTCGTAGGGGAAGCAAGGTGATAATAAACAATAGCAATGATAAGGCTATAACAAACATTAATAGGTGTTGCTAAATAAAACCATGATAACACGGGAATTTAAATAAAGCGGTAATGCAATAATTTAGATCCAAATAATTTTATAAACTGGGATTTAATATGCTCAAGGATGATGTGGCTTGCCTTGCTCAGAAATAATGGCCTTTCGAACCTTCGGCGACGACCGCGAACCACACTTCGGGAACCTCCGAAACGACAGAAGCTACGCGAAGCACACAAGCAAAGCAACAAGCCTATAAAGAAGCAATAACAATACATAAAAAGAAAGCACATGGTTCTTTAGGTTATAACAAACATTAGGAGACTTGAACAGGTCGATTCGGAGCTCGTATGACCAGGATATGATCATCCGAAGTTTAATGATGTTACATGGAGATTTATGAATTATTGTAATTAGGTTTTACAACTATAAAACATGTGTAAGTGCTAGCCTGGAAAAGACAGGAAGGCTGCGCTGTTGACATGCGGACCCCACATGTCAACCTAAAGGACCGCGATAGACCGAGTACACAGAGACGGTCCACGGGTCGACAGAAGCGGACCCCGTGTGTCAACCGAGGCGAGTGGCCGACAAACGGACTCCACTAGACACCACGTGGGCTGCACACGTGGAAACCACACGGCTACCGGGCAAGCACACTAACACGGTCACCACACGCACACACAAACGACTACCGACACCAGTACACAGGTACCGGGGTCGACAGCCACGCAACAGGCACGGGACGACACCGAAAGGACGAGGATAGGGCAGCGAGAGGAGGGGCCCTTACCACCACGCGACGAGGCGCGGAACGACGACAACGACGAACGGGCGCGGCGGAGACGGCTCGGGGACGACGGAGGCGAACGGCGAGGGAACGACTTCGGTGGTGATCCTTGGACGAAGGGGAGATGAGGCCGGCACAAGGCTTGACGACACGGAGCCGAGGACGAAGACGACGACGGGGTTGCAGCGGCTCACTTGACAGACACGGACGACGAACGCGATCGGCTTGGTGGAGGGACGAACACCACGACGACCGGGAACGACGAGAGGACGACGATGGGAACCGGCAAGGAGGCGACGACGAACGCCGGCGGGTTCGGCCGAAGGGGAGGCGAGGTCGAGGACGACCTTGCCGCTGCGATGCCGAAGGTGATGGCGACGACGTCGGCCGGCGCACTGACGAGGAACAGAAGCCGGCCGGAGGATGGGAGGTACTGCCCGCCGGCGAGGACATCACTCCAGCGAGCTTCGGGCGAGGATATGGTGAGGCCGGGGAGGAGGACGACACCGCGGAGCTGAGGGAGGCGACGGCACGGCCAACCGACGCTCAGGCGCGGCAGCAGAGGCGGCTGGAGGCAGTGCAGTGGCGGCAACGCCACTGGATGACGGCGGGAACGCGCCTCCGGCGGTCACCGCGCGAGACGGAGGGCAGGCCGGGGGAGAGGAGGCGGCTTCGACGCCGAGGATGGCGACGGCACGGCCTACCGGTGCACGAGCGAGGAGGGGGAGGCGGCTGGAGGTGGACGGCGGCACGGGAGAGATAGGAGGGCGGCAGGGAGAGGCGGTGCAGCCACGGGGAGCTCGGGAAGAGGCTAAAACGAGATAACGGAAGGAGGGGGTTCCATTTTATAGGCGAGGGGAGGGAGCCGGGCATGGGAGAGGGCGGAACGGTGACGGGAAACACGGCCGGCGGTCATGGAAGGTGGCCAGGAATGGCGCGTCCGTTCCAGGTGAATAAGAGCACGAATCAAGGGAGAATTAAGGGGGGAATTGAAGAGGAAGGAAAAGGGATTAATTCCCCCCCAATTATTTTGGAATCCCATGCTTGAATCACGCGGATTTGAGGGAGGAAAGGAACTAAGGTTCACGGGAGAGAGAGAGGAGCTGGGCGGGAGAAGGACGACGACCGGGTGGGTGGGACCCACCGATACGCGCGGTCAGCGCGCGTGCAACGTGCGTGAGGGGCGCGGGAGGGACGCGGCCACTAGGCTTGGGCCAGGGCAGGCCCAGGCGGGAGGAGGAGAGGAGGGAGTGGGCCGGGGAGGAGAGGAGGGAGGGGCGGCCCGAGAGAGAAAGAGAAGGAAAAGAGAGGGAGGGAGGAGAGACTTCGGCCGCAGGCCGAGGGAGGGGAGGGGGACTTTGGGCTAGACAGAGCCCAAAGGAGGAAGGAGGATTATTTTTAGCTTTTCTTTTTGATAAACTTTCTTAATTGTTGTTGTTGCTTAATAATTATTTCCGGTGCTCTAAAAATTCAAGTAAAATTTGAGGGCTCCTTTTAGACGAAGGAGAATTTAACAAAAATCTTCCGGACCACATTCGAATTTATCTTGTACGCATTTTAAGGTTTGCCAATTTCTTTTCGAATTTTAATTAATTCTATTATTCCTTTTAGAGAATGATTTTTATTTCGGGATGAATTTATCAGGACGTGACACGCACTAGGAGTCAAACGACTAATCGTGAAAGGGGATTCCGAACTAGTCGCAAACCAGTGCACAAAGACTACAAGTACTCCAGCCCCGAGTTATCCATGTACCTCGCAGAAGTCAGGAAGCTGGAGAAAAGGTTTGATGGGATCGAGGTCCGACAGGATATCGCATGGACAACATCGAACCAGACGACCTAGCACGGCGTGCGTTCAGACGAGAGCCACTCGAACCTGGCACCTTCCTGTACGTCCTGACAAAGCCATCAGTGAAAGAGGCAAACGATGAAGATAGCACAGTCGTTCCCGACATCGGCTCGGGGGCTACAGAGGCAGAACACGTCGTTGTCGACATCGAGACCACAGACGACTGGCGAACCCCACTCATCAAATTCGTGAATAGCGACGAGTTGCCTGAGGATGATGCAAAAGCCGAGAAAATAACCCGACAAGCCAAGATCTAATGTATGATCGGCAACGATCTATACAAAAAGGCGCCAAACGGGGTACTTCTCAAATGCATTTCGTTCGACATATCAGCTCGACCGACGACACTCCTGCTTCAGGGCCTCGTCGATACGCTTGCCGATGCCTTCAAGCTGAGCGCAGGCCCCATTCAACTACAAGATATATCCGACCGCCGACTCCTCGGGATTCCCGCGAGGTACTCGGAGTTCCTTGCAGACACCGGCCATTGCCGTACAACAGCTCCTGAGGTACGAGTTGAACCACACCTCGCGACCTCAGAGTGCTTCCACGGCTTGGTCTTTTTCACTTCCACCATGGTCCTCTTGAGTTCGGCCACCTCGAACTTTGTCCTCCAGTATTGGATTTGACGATCTCGGTCGGCCAACACGCTCTCGAGGTCTGCACAATACGGAAATGACTAAGTCAAGATGTTCGTCTCTCTCAAGAACGCAGCAAATTAAGTCAATCCGAACAAAAGAGTAAAATAAGTGAATACCAAAGTACCAACCTAAGGAAGTCATCACCATGTCCGCCCCCACGGACAAGCTTTGATCGACATCGTCCTGCGGCACGTATGGCTCAAGCGCAAGTGCCGAAACGACTACCGGCATCTCAGGCTACCCGCGCTGCTGGACATCCTCAACATCGACATCTCTACAGTGACAACAAAGTACTCGAAATCAACATGCTAAGAAAACAAGGGGAACTACTGCATACACAAGGGCAGTTTGAACCTACGAAAGTTTTACAGCATAATTGGTTAAGGGGTACAAGTGAAACAGAACCCTACTCTTCAAAAAGGGGGAGCACGGACTCCCCCAGGTCACCGACCTCCTCCATCACGCCCCGATGCGTGTCGTCGGCAGCCCCCTGATCCAAAACCTTCTTAAGGTTGACATCAGGGGGCGCCAACCTCACGAACGCAAGGACGTGGCACGCCCCGGTGTAGATCCCGTTAGACTTCTCCGCCCTAATCCTAGTCACATGCTTGGAGGGGATCTCCTCCATCGCTGTGGCCAGTTCCGCGAGTGAAGACGTCAGCGAGAACTCGTCCGGGTTCGCCGGAATAGTGGTCGTAACGCCACACTCCCCGGCGAGCTGGTGCAGGCCAGTGTAAGTCACCCGCAGCGAGCCGCGGATCTCCGACAAGTTGTTCTCAAGCTCTGACATCCGGTGCTCGAGTCCTTCTCGCTGCCTTTCGTTGCCGGCCACCAGCACCCTCATCTTCAGGAGGTCCTCTCGGACCTCCACCAGGTCACGCGCTAGTTTGTTGGCGCGTTCGTTCATCGCCGACGCCCCTGCCCTGGCCTCCTCGATTTCGCGGCCTACGCCGCGAGCACCTGCCTGGAGGATACGCTCCATCTCGGTTTGGAGCTCCCCCCAGGTGAGGACATCAGCAGGCGGGCCCCGAGCGGGCACAAGGCCACAGGCGGGGCTGCTTGGCGTCACCTCCCGCTCCCTGGCCACGACCACGACATTCGTCGAGGCCGCTGCAGAGGATGCACTGGAGGCCGCACCGGACCCGTCTTGTGCAGCCTTCGCCCGCGCCGCCCTGCGAAAAATTCCCGCGATTTCATGAAGTCAGGGAATCAAGACTTTGTGAATAAGATGACTTCTAAAGCATCTACTTACTTTTCGCCGAGCGTCACCAGCTTTTGCCTTCACTAGGGCGGGGGAGACGCATCTGAGGCCTAAGCGAGATAGCACGATATGAGGCCAAAATATTCCGACTACATGATTAAGAAACAAGAGAGGCTTACCGACTGAGTAGGCGCTTTCCGACGGTTTCCGAGAACAGAGGAGAACTTCCTCCCTTTCTTCGGAACGTTGCTGCCACTGGTCGTGGCAGTAGCAGCAGCAATGTCGGACACCTCCTTGGCAACGCCCTCCTTTAACGCCGCCGCCACCTGGTGGTCCGCGAGCGGCCCGATGACATCCGTCAGAGGGAGAGCCTGCGTAAATGAAGTCACAATGTGATCCCAGGAAAGCAGAAGTAAAGGAGTCATCAAATACACTCACGTTGATCGCAGCCTCGCGATCGGCCATCCCCTTCTCGCAAAGGGAGACGGGGATGTTGCTCGCCGTCGTAGGGCCGCTGATCATCACTTGACCGACGCGGCGCTCCACGGTTTCGCTGTTCAAACCTGTAAGATCGAGAACCGGAACTCAATAAGTCAAGAGGAACACGCACGTAAGGAATGAAATCTGAAATACAAGAAAAATACCCCGAGGAGAAACCCGGGTCGCGTCCTCCGGCCTAGAATAATCAAAGGCCGGGTGTGCTCGAGCCTGGAGCGGTTGGATCCGCCTACCGATGAAGTCGGCAGCAACTTCATACCCCGACAACCCTCGTACTCGGAGGTCATCGATAATGTCGATGAAAGACTGAAGGGAAGGAGTTAGGGCGGGTTTGGCGGTCCACTCCGGAATCTTGTCTGGTTGCTCCTCAGGGACAACAAAGATTGGATCCGAGTTTTCTATCTGAAGATAGAACCACCTCGCCCGCCATTTGCTACGAGAAGACGGGCACTGGAAAGGGATGTATCGCGACTTCAGGCTATCCCGAAGTCGAAAACCGACACATCCGGATACCTTTTTCGGTTCCATCCAGCGCAACTCGTAGTAAAAGCGAAAGAGATCAAGAAATGGCTCTACCTCAATGTAGGCCTCACAAAGATAAGAGAAGATACTGAGGAATGCGATGGAATTGGGGTTCAGATGGAGCAAGGAAAGGCCATAAAAATTTAAGATGAGAAGAAG
The DNA here is from genome assembly GCA_000338895.3 of Oryza meridionalis. Classification (NCBI taxonomy): domain Eukaryota; kingdom Viridiplantae; phylum Streptophyta; class Magnoliopsida; order Poales; family Poaceae; genus Oryza; species Oryza meridionalis. Next base: position 4,255,077 of record CM002526.2, read on the forward strand.
AAATTCGGAGGGCGGAGGAAGAAAACCACAAGAAATATAATCCTCAACCGCAACCATGCGGCCCAGGAGGGGTTCGGGTTCAATACCTCCTGCTTTCCTCTCCATGGTCCTGCGACCAGGGAGGGCGCCGTCGTCCTACAGCTTCTTCAGGGACGCGGTAGTGGAGGTGGACTTATCGAGATCCATCACCGCTGGAGATCGCCAGAGAACAAACCGAGATGAGCAAACTAAGGTTTTTTCTGCGGGAGCGGAGAAGACGAGGAGCGCTTGAAGGCTGGAGAGTGCTGCGGCAAACGGACTTCAAAATGGATCCCCAAAACTCCTTTAAATAAGCGCACTACCGGCAGTGTGTATTCCAAGGAAAGGAGAGAGATGGCCTTCGGAAATTTCTGAGTTCGTTACGCACAGTAGTTTTCGAACTTCAATTTAAATTCATTCATAACTGTTGAACTTCGTACAATGTTATCGATAACTCTATGTCTCTACGGTTCTCATACCGAGATCGACCAGTTGAGAACGATAACGATTCCGACATCAGAAGTCGCGATCGGTCACATGAGTTCATTTAAGCAGAAGTTGAGGGCTACTGTCAGGGTTACGGATAAGGTATACCCTCTACCCTTGGATGTATGGTGTATACCGATACGGTATACCTGCGCTTATACGGATGTTTCCTATACACGTTAAGGAAATCCATCACGTAATATAAACAGAATCCACACATGAGAGAAGTCCTACTCGGACAAGACTGGGTCATCACTGTATCATGAGGGGTCTGATATCTCCGAGTCCTACTTGGAGATCAGCTGACCCGCGATATAAAAGGGACCCCCGGGAGGACCTAAGGCATCGAATCTCACCGGCAACACAACCACCACAACGTACGAAGTCGAAGCCTGCAGGAGCCAAGTCATCGGGTGATCTAGTCGAACCAACTCGACTACGGTCTCGTCGGTATCATCGAGTTCCGTTATTCTCTTTGTAATCTGTGACTTCCACCATATAATCCCATACCAACTAGATTATGGCTATTACCTATCAAGGGGCCTAAACCAGTATAATCCTTGTCTTTTATTTGCTTTATGTCATACTACGTAGATCCTCTTACCAGCGTACCTCCATACCCTCTATATCCGGTCTACGGGTGTCCCCCGTCGACAAAAAGAGTGCCAGGGAAAATGTGTATTTCAAAAGAAAACAGTCCTATATATTACAGAATATTAACTTATATTTTTAAAATTATTATATTTTAATAAAAAAGAAATACAAATATATAATATGTTTTAATCTTTAATTTCAATACTACGTATACTATATTATTAGTTTCTAATTTATAAAATATTATATTAGTCTTACAAAACCATAATAAAAATATGAGAGCATGTAGTATATAGCATTTAATACTTCAAATATATTAAAAGAGTGCCAGGGAAAATGTGCATTTCAAAAGAAAACAGGAGTTAGTAGCGAGTAGGATTTGATGAAAAGAATGAAAGAAGAAAAAACATTGAAAAAAGTGCAACAAACAGACTCGAACCGTGGTCTGTGCAGTAAAAGAAATGCCATCTAACCACGCCACCAGCAAAGTGCACGCAGCATGTTGTTCTGTAGATGTTTTTTATTTTTTGCCACTTCGATAAAGCGTTATACCTCTGCGCCAATCTCTATGGCGCTGAGTCGATGGCCTGCTTTTGCAATAAGTTTTTGGCATAGTCTATTTCTAAAATAAACTTTTTAAAAGGGTCAGTTTGTCAAAATTTCGGCCATGTATCCGTATCAGATACAGTATCGGATACGTCCGGATAAGAATCCCGTACGTATCGAACAATTTCCTCATTTTCAGATAATTAAAGCAATTCCCGATATGCGCATGATACTCCTACGTTTTAAGCCTAACTCCTTCGATCAAATCCACTCAGTACCGAGCCAAATCCACGCTCCCACAATGCCGCCTCCCCCAACTTATGTTCGGCTGCTCGCTACCTCATCCTATATGCCGTCCGCCGTCGCTGCACAGAGCCGCCGTTCGCCGGGCAGCGCTGCATCACGCGCCCTAGCGTCGCCGCCACATGACGGGTGCGGGCGTGAAGCTATCATCGCCACTGCGCCCGGTGGCACAGCGCCTCCTCTGTGAGACGGCCGGCCCGAGTCCCCACAGATGTGCGCACAGCCGTGCAAGCGCAACACCTCCGTTGCCAGTCATAATGTAAGGCTTGTTTCGTTCAATACCCTACCAAAATGTTGGTACTATCAAAACACATATAAGTTTTTTTAAAAATCTAAAAACCTAGGTAAGTTTTGGCACTACTAATTTTTTAGTAGGGTACAGTTGTATTTGGTTGGAGGCCAATTTAGAACAAGCTTTGAGTAAAATATAGAAAATATCAAATTAGACATTGGCAATGCCAATGATTTGGCTTCAAACCAAAACCACCATAATCACGGCTCAAAGTACCAAAATATTGGTATGGCACATTTTGGCACTAATCCAAAACGGCTCGTAGTCTAAAAGTGGTCCATAACTAATACTGTCGACGTTTGATGTCGCGATTCCGGTATTTACATAGTATGGGGATCGTTGGTACTAGGATATACGCGAGATTGAGGTAAAAGAGACGGTGACGAGGATTTTTATACAGGTTCGGGCCTCTGAATTGTCAGGTAATAACCCTACATCCTATTGGCCGAAGCCGGTTGTTGCTCTTATTCATCATAATCACACCAGTACAATATTTGGGGTAACCTATCTAACTGTTGTCGACGTGGCGGTCTGAAGTTCTGACTCGTAGCCGACAACATGGTAGTCTTCCTCCTCGAGTCCGTGCCCGGCGAGATTAGAGATAGCGCTCTCGTCTCTACTGACAGTATCCGGAGACACCGTAGGGGACTAGCCGTGCTTATCCCTGAAGTCGATATCCGGCGTCTTATTTTGGCGTATGTTGTCTTGTATGTTGTGCCTTCTGTTGTTCCGTGTATTCTATGGTGGGTGTTGATTGTGTCCGCTCTCCTCTTAGGGGGTCTTGTATTTATACCCATAGGTATCCCCTTGTCCAAGTAGAACTAGGGAAACCAATATGGATACAATCCGAGTAGTCCTTATCGTTTCCATGAAGAACTCTGATTGTCTTTCCTTATCCGGAACTCCATCCATATTCGAAGGTTGTTTCCGTATAAGACATGGTATGTGGTGGGTTCTGCCGAGATTTAGTCAACTACTATTAGGTATGTGGTATCCATAACCCTGACAGTAGCCCCCGACTTCAATGCAAATGAACAAATTCATATTCTCAACCGCGGACATTGGAGTCACTGTTATCGAGCTCACGTGACTGTTCTCGGTGAGTTCAGAGATAACGTTAGACTTCCTTTATCAGCCTCGTGCGGGCACCTAAAGGGTTTGTCTAAGTCAATCTCCAACATCAACCAACAAAGTACAGAACATACGACTAAGTCTCCCATCTTGCTGTAATCGAGAATTTGGATTGAAGTCAAGAATATTTATCTCGGCGGGTACACCATTTCTTCATTCCGTATTCCTTGTCGAGATCCACCAACCGTTCTTGAGCGATCGAGAAGGCGTAGAATCTGCGACGAACCCTTGTCAACATTTGTCGTACTCGCCTTAGTCGATCTTGGTGTAGAATCATAGAGACATGGAATCTTCAACAACGTCAAATAGAATTTTCCTGAAATCAACACTCAGAAAAGAATATTAGATAGAAATAGCCCCCGAGTGAACGCTCAAAGGGTGACATGTTATAATATGTATATAAAACTGAAAATGAATTAAATTTACAAACCAATGTTTTGTATATGAGCATCTTCTCTCTTACCGACTTCGATCAGTCAGTTTGTTGAGTCATACACTCCTTAGCCCCCAGCCTTGTCGTCGGAGAATCGTTCTCGGAGGAGAAGCCTCTTGGACCCTTGACCTGCCTTGGTCGAACAAGCACTGATCCTAGCCCCCAGCCGTGAAGTTGGAAAACCTAATTTCCGATCACACGGCTTGGTTAATACGTGTCACATCCTGATTTTCGTTTTAGGATTCATAAATTATTTAATAAATTATTATTAGAATTTATATTAAATGTTCATTAACTTATAAGTGAAGTTAAATGTGGGGAAATAAAATTTCCTAAGTATAAAGCATGGATGGATTTAATTTTTATTAAATTCTCCATGGTTAATAATACTCTCTGGATTTTCTCGGATTTTTTCGGAGCTCAACTCTTAATTTTAATAATACAAAGAGCAGTTCAGCAATTATTTAAATATTAAATTAATCATTAAATGATCTGATTTTAATTTTGTTAAATACTTTGAGTGTCCAAGTATTTTCAGGATTTTTCTTGACATTATTTGAGAATTGGAAGTATTTTTAACAATTCAAAGATCATCTCATTGATTAATTTATTAAATTGGAAGTCCTTTGTTGCTCCCTTCCGGCCCAGCCCAAAAAGTATAGTTTCCCTCCCTGCCGCTACAGTGTCGTCTTCTAGCTCCAGACAGAGCCGAGCCAACCTGTGCAGTCGCCTCCTCCTCCATCAAATCCGGTGCATCCGTTGCTTCCCTTCCAAAATTGGTTACAAAAACGGATTCCTCTCTATCTCCTCTACCTAATCCCGAAGAAACCCCCATCAAATTCGTTATATATCTCACGAATTTTGGCCGTTTTTATTCGGGTGAACTTGGGATAAGCCCGAATCTTCCTTCACCAAATCCATCCGTTCCTGAGCCGATCTCCTCCACCCATGCCTATAAATAGCATCCCCTAGTCGTCCTCTTCCGTTTGCCCCAAGTCCCGAGCTCCCTCGTCGCCCGTAGCGCCGCCGCCGCGTTGCCCTAGCCATCGCCGTCGCCGGCGCCGTTCCAGCCGCGCCGCGCCGCCGCCAGCGCAGTCGCCGCCGCTTCCCGTCGCCGCCGTTGGGTGCGCATGGAGGAGAGGAACCCCGGCCACCCCTTCGCAGCCGCCGAAGACCGCCGGAGCGCCGCCGTCGACGTTGAGCCGAGCCGTGCCGCCTTGGGACCTCGTCGCCGGTCGCCGTTCATCGTCGTCCGTCGTAGTTTCTTGCACCGGTGAGTTCGCGTCGTCGTCCTCTACACGTAGGTGTCCTCGGATAGCCCAACCGAGCTCTCTAGCACCGGTGGTCGCGTCGTCCAGTGCCATGGCCGGCGATGATGTCAGCGATGACGTCATAATTCCCTTTTCTAGGTTTTCTTTATTAGATGCAACTCGATTAAACTTCGGAAATTCATAACTAAATCATCGTTACTCGGATTCGAGTGGTTCAAGTTGCTAAATTTATCTAAAATCAAGATCTACATGTTAAAAATATCCACATGTACTGTTTATGTTTGTTTTTGTACTGTTTTGTTGATTTTGTTCATTTGCTTTAGTTTCCGATGTTCCGGAGGAGATCGTTTTCGTTGAGGAAGGTTCGGAAGCGTTTGCGGAAGCTCAGGCAAGTCACACAGATCCTAAACACAATCCTTTGAGCATGTTGATCCTATATTTAAATTCTCTATTTATTTCAACTGTGCATTTATTTTCAAATGTCACTGGGTGGTGTGCACTTATACCTTTGTTATGGCCCGTTTGCATTGATTACACTATTCCTTGATACCTTGGGTTATTATAATTTGACTAGTTGAGCTTTATATATTGGTTCAGCTAGATGTTAGATATAATTGCTTAGCCATGCTTAGAAACATTAGCACATGATTGGGATAACTTATGTTACACTGTCATTTATGATTATATTTAATGGTAGCTCACGATGGTTAATCGTGATTGGTTAATTAATTATTGCCAGCTAAAACTTGACAAGGGTGGGTTGTGAGTACATGGTTTTGAAGGTCGTGCTCATGACAATTAAGGACCGGTTCGCGAGCTACTATTGTGAGACATTAACCGTGCCAACCACAAGCCAGCGTGGGCAACGGCTTTACCTTTTGTATAGCATGATTCATTACGGGGTGCCAGACTGAGAAGCGGCGAGAAGTCCGTGGGGGTCGCTGGAGAGTCCATGCCTCTGGTTTTTGAGGGGGTGATTATGATCCAGGAATAGTGCACTGTGGTGAGTTGTGTTGTGCGAAGGGTATTGTCACGATTTCCCCCTTTGCAGTGCCGTGGTGACACTTCGGGGCATGGCAACATGTGTGGAATCGTGTCTTGTGGGTACAGTGGTACATCTCTGGCCAAAGTAAAACTATTCGAATAGCCGTGCCCGCGGTTATGGGCGGGTTTAGTAATGTTTTTCGTGATTAGTCCCACGCTACTCATTAATGATAATAATGTGATAATAAATTTGACTCCTGGTTTGGAATGGTAAATTCCTGGTTGGAGGTTTGATCTGGACGACCGGGGTTGGTTGTTCAGGTTTGGTTGGGCCTGAGCAGCATGGGTGTGCTATTCAGTGTTGATTAAAATTTCTGATTAATTACTCTACTATTTCACTACTCTTAAATCTTTGCTAAATGCTGCTTTCGCAAATGAGGCTATATTATGCCATCATTTGGTATCCTTGTGCACTTGCATATTTGCTGTGTGGCTTGTTGAGTATGTCATATGCTCATTCTTGCAATAATCAATCAACCTCAGTTGAAGTAAAAGGATCCAGAAGTAGAAGACGTTTGGCTTATACCCCAGTTGAGCTGCCTGTGAGAGTGGAGCTGAAGCCATCGCTAGACCGTTATTCCGCTACTGTTTTCTTTTCTTTTGTAAGTATGTAACGTTATTATTATGATGGATTTGTATATTAAATTGTCAGTTTGTGTACCTCGGCTGATTCCTGGACAAGGATTTTATGCACAAATAAGTTCAGAAATCACTAGTGAATTTCCGGGCGTGACAATACACACGGCAAGAACTCTTACACGACCAGATCTTACATGGTCTTTTGTCTCTACAGGATCCGACAAGGCCTTATCGGCTCTGGGCGTCCCCAGCCGAAGTTCCCTTAGGTTCCTCGGAGGCCTTGATTCCTCGGAGGCCTTGCCAAGACGGTGTAAAGAGACGGTAGGATAGGTTTCAACTCTAGGTGTCGTCGTGGTAAGGGATCTCTGGGTAAAACACTTGGCGATATTATGTACCTGATATCAACTTTGTTGGAGTAGAGGTAATGGGAGGATCGCTACGCCGCTGGTCGAGGACCAGGTAATAGTCGTAACTCGACCACTTGAAGTGGAAATAGTGGGAGAATCGCTACACCGCTAGTCGAGAACCAGGTAGTAGTCGTAACTCGACCACTAGAAGTGGAAATAGTGGGAGAATCGCTACACCACTGGTTGAGGACCAGGTAGTAGTCTAAACTCAACCACTTAAAGTGGAAATAGTGAGAGAATCGCTACACCGCTGGTCGAGGACCAGGTAGTAGTCGTAACTCGACCATTAGAAGTAAGATAAGAGAGATCACTACATTCTACTGATTTGAGAACCAGGAGTAGGAGTCTCTTAATCACCTATAGGGGCGCTCTAGTTGGTTTATTACATGTGCTTCTCATGTGGCCAGCATGACTCACATACCCAACTTATAGCATATCCAGATGTCCGTTTGCAACCATGTCGGGTGATCAAGCCGACGACATTCGCGAGGAATTATCCGTTAACAACCTTTTCTCGAGTAGTCCAGCCATGACCGGCGCTATGAGATAGGTCGTCGGTCTTCGTTGGCAGGTTAGGTGCGATAACTCCGCATTTGCTGAGAATGTTCTCGATAATGGGGTGTACTCGACCACGGCCTACTCGAGTGCTCAATTGTTCCTGAAAAATATTTTCTAGAAGGCAAGATATATAGCAGATAATATCGAGTATGTACTCAAAAAACTGCATGGATCTTCTAGTATTATCAGGATATAACGAGCATATTAAATATCAGGCATTATGTAAAACGTAAGCAAGCATGATTTATACTAAGGAAAATAAAGCGAGCCCCCAGCATTAAACCGTAGTTGGCCTAGCACCAGAAACGCTCATACAATAGATATTGTATAGAAAACATGCTCTAGGTAAACATAATAAATTATTGATCTGACAATATCGTATGATCTAAATAGGTACGATAAATTGCATATAAAATATCGCGTACCTTTGTACATACATGCCGGATGTATCTACGAAATTAGTAGATTATTTAAAAAACCAATCTACCAATTATCTTATCGCGTACTTGTTCGACATCATATGATCTGACGTCTTTTGGTACGCCGCGTATCTTGAGGCTTGGTCGATCTCAAGAGATCGAGTTGTTGATGACGATGGTTCCGATCTCGTCGGGAGACATACTCCGGTCGGGTTGGATCTCCCCACAGCGAAGTCGTCGAGTAGTTTGTTGTCGAAGAATCCATCTCTTAAACCCATCTCGTCGAAATCCTGAAGCACCAAAATACCCCTACCTAGTGCGCCACTGTCGACGTTTGATGTCGCGATTCCGGTATTTGCATAGTATGGGGATCGTTGGTACTAGGATATATGCGAGATTGAGGTAAAAGAGACGGAGATGAGGATTTTTATACAGGTTCGGGCCCCTGAATTGTCAGGTAATAACCCTACATCCTGTTGGCCGAAGCCGGTTGTTGCTCTTATTCATCATAATCACACCAGTATAATATTTGGGGTAGCCTATCTAACTGTTATCGACGTGGCAGTCTGAAGTTCTGACTCGTAGCCGACAACAGGGTAGTCTTCCTCCTCGAGTCCGTGCCCGGCGAGATCAGAGATAGCGCTCTCGTCTCTACTGACAATATCCGGAGACATCGTAGGGGACTAGCCGTGCTTATCCTTGAAGTCGATATCCGGCATCTTATCTTGGCTGTATGTTGTGGTTTCTGTTGTTCCGTGTATTCTATGGTGGGTGTTGATTGTGTCCCCTCTCCTCCTGGGAGGCCTCGTATTTATACCCATAGGTGTCCTCTTGTCCAAGTAAAACTAGAGAAACCAATATAGACACAATCCGAGTAGTCCTTATCGTTTTCATGTAGAACTCTGGTTGTCTTTCCTTATCCGGAACTCTATCCATATTTGAAGGTTGTTTCCGTATAAGACATGGTATGTGGTGGGTCCTGCCGAGATTTAGTCAACTACTATTAGGTATGTGGTATCCATAACCCTGATAAATACAATATTTGTTTCAGCCACCTAGCAACATTGTGGAACTAGTCTATAGAAAAAAAAATACTCTCTCCGTTCTATAATATAGCAATCTAGGACCGAACAAAATATTTTATAGGACAATGAATCTGGAGGATTGCTATGTTATAGAACGGAGGGAGTAACAAAAGAAGGGAGGGGAAGGAGGAGGGCCTGTTACGGTAACTGGGCTCTTCCTTTCTACTGTGTGACTGCAAGCCCGCGACGCTTGTCTACGCGATTGAGGTTATTGGGATTTGGGGCACGGGCCTTGACCAATAATGGACCTGTATGAGCGCTTATATAAGCACCAGGCGAGAGATTCATGGTGTATTTCTCCTCTATCGCTTTCTCAGTGTCAAGATATAATCATTTTTAGAATAGTACCAAGTCAAATATTTTTAACTTTAACTATTATTTAAAAAAATAAAAAAAAATCAATCATGTAAAATTGACGTAACTAGATTTATTATTAAACAAATTATCATAATATGCAACTATTTTTATTTAAAATATTATATTTTTATATATATTATTGGTCAAAGTAGCATCTTCGAAGTATAAAAACACTTATATTTTAGGGACGGAGGGAGTATCTTAAAAGTCAAATTGTCCTCCTTTCATCTTCTCCTCCCATTGTACGTAGCGTCCGTACACAAAAAGTAATCACCACATTTAATATTTTATTCTCGATCACCGTCATAACTTCTCTTTACATGGACCTGGAGCTGTTTGATTGCTTCATGTAATCACCTCGTTTCTTCAATAGAAACAGGAGAGGATTTTTTTTGGGGGGGGATACGCCAGAGGCGAACTTTTTCCATTAAGAGAAATAAAAGCTATTTACAATCGAAGAAAGAGCAGCATGAGACAGAGACTAGAGAGCGTTACAAAATTCAAAGGCCTGATTCTCACAATACATTTTGGCTACCATGATTCTCTTAGAAGAGTAGGGCGGGGATTGCCGAGTTCGCTTGACGCCAAAGCGTCGCCTCTTGAGCCATTCCCCTCACCACGTCTGTCCATGCCATGTAACTTTGGTTGAAGACTCTGGCATTTCGCTCCTTCCAGATCGTCCAAGCCACAAGTGTCACCACCGTATCAAAATCCCGATGTTGCGGTTCTCAGACCTTCAACCGACTGCTACAGAGCCAAAGGTTGAATGAAGCTTCGTTCATTGGTAGGCACTCCGGATGACCTATTGCACTCAACGTCCACCACCACAATTGCCTTGATTCCGAGCAACCGACTAAAATGTGATCGATACTTTTCTCTTGTTGATTACAAAGAACGCAGCTGTCTGGATGTGCCATGCCACGGCTACGCAAACGATCAGCAGTGCAGCATCTGTTGAGCGCGACCAACCACAAAAAAACGGCAGCGCACAGGTGCAAGGGATTTCCAAATTGGTTCTAATTGGAAGGAGATTCGGCCAAAGGGATCTTACCTCTCTTTCTTAAAAAAAAGGCTATTTATATGAGTTTAGCCCGTTATAAAGTACAAGTATGTTAATATGTTATTGATGGAAGAAATTAAGAACAAAACCCAAATCGAATCCTGCTCCTCTGCTTTTCTTCCTGCTGTTTTTCCCCAGCTCGGCAAGCAAAATCTACCCAAACTCCTCCGTTTTTGCGAGACGCCAACGAGGAGTTGTCACCAATCGTGACAGAGAACAGCACAAGCCAACATACAAAATGGCAACGGTAGCACAAAGAGCTCAGTTGTGCAGATTACGGGAAGAAAGCTTGAACTGGACCTAAAAAAATTATAGGCATAGCTTATTATAAGTTTTAACAGGTGATCGACAGCCCAGACTGCCAGTATGTATATCAAGGTAAACTAGTCAGAGATCAGAGACAATAGCTGCTTCCACATTTCCACATGAGATCCTCACTTCCCAGCACATAGGAGGTAGCCATAGCTCTAGCTCTAGAGAGACGCCTTACACTTGAGCACGAAGCCGAGCAGCAGCAGCGTGGCCATGAGGCCGCAGGATGAGCCCCCGACGCGGTGTATCCAGTAGGGGTCGAACCTGACCACCCTCCGGTCCACGAAGCACGTCACGTTGATGGCCAGGATCAGCACGATAAGCAGCGCCGGCAGCAGCAGCGCCGACACGCCGCCGCCCTCCTCCTCCTCGTCGCTGTCCCACGCCGCCGGCCGCCGCCGGTCGATGTACAGCGGCGAGAGCACGGCGAGCACCGCCAGGACGACGCACACCAGCCTCTCCGTCGACGACGGCCTCCCCATGCCGGCAGCTCTCCTCTCTACGCTCTCTGAAAGTCTGAAGAGGCTAGCTATGGCGAAAATGCTGCCTTGGCTGTTCAGAATATAACTTGTTTATGCTGTCTCAACCAATCTTCAGAAACTAGGAGAGAACCTAACGACATTTTCTTATCGCCAAGGCTTTTGACTATTGATGATTGATTCCTATCATGCAAAAGGAACATATTCAGACTGTCCATGATTATCCACGGATGTGGCGAGAATTGGACTGCGATGTAAAGGCGAGATTCTTCTTAGCTAGTGAGCTCGGAATCGGATTCCGGGACAGGCAGCTCAAGATTTGGGGTATCCTAGAACAGCGTGGCTGATGGACGTAGGATCAAATTTGACGGTTCTGGTCGTTTTGCTGGGAGGAAGAGTAAAGCTGAGCTCTTTCCCCTGATCATACTGAACTTTGTTCGTGAAGCACCAGCCTGATGTCATTGCCTGTTCGATACTAGTACGAATGATTTTAGAATCGGTACGGCACGATTACTCTGCTTACAGCTGTTCTTGGAACGAGAAAAATAGCACGAATCCTGCACTTTATTTGCATGTGTATTGGACGTGGTTCAGTTGTATTGTGAGACAGCATCTTTTTATCTGTTTATTATTAGCTGTTAGGCAAGTAAGCAGAAGTGTGAGCATCAAGGCTGGCATCAGGGTTGAAGCGGTTTGGTCTGAAACGGTAGGCCAAAGCAGATGAGAAAAAGTGAGATGAATGTATCCAAACAAGGTCCTTCAAGCTAGAGTTTCCGTCTTCCAAAGAGAAAGGCTAAGCGCATTTCGTAGAATGCCATTGGAAGGTCCATGATATGAAAACAAAGTGATTTGAAGGAATGTTGGGCTGGTGGATTTCCCAAGTCTCCACAACTCATAAATACTCCCTATATCTGAACAAATTATTTCCGAATAACTAAGTTAAAGTTCTCCGGGAAGCAAGTAAATTATGAATAAAAAATGCACACACTAAACTATCCTTCACGATACTATTAGTCCCCGCCATTATCTATATAGCCCATGCGAATCTTGCTTATCTTCTCTTAAACAGGTACACCCACTGTTTTGAGTTTTTGGCTTAACCTCAAACCAATGTGCCATCAGTCTTGTTTAGATGTAGTAGTGACAATTCAATAGCCTATGCATCCAAAAAAAATAAACAGATTCGGGAATGCCCATCAACCAATCATAGATTGATATCCATCCATAAACAACAACATTGTTGACGAAAAAATCGAACACACCGGTCTGGGAGATCTGTTTAACTCCAGTGCAGGTCCAAATATGATGAGATGCAGGCGTGCCAGTCAGTTTAATCCTGCAACTGACAAGATATGCAAATAGTAGATCAAAATAGCCGATCGGTTGACAAGCCGATGGAGTAGTTCCAGCCGATAGCCGATAATAGCCGATGCTTATACTAGCCGATAGCGATAGGGTTTAAGCAATCGGCTATATGTCCAATGTAGATAATGATATAAAGGCAATCGGCTGTAAATGATGTAATAACAATATAATCCAGTATAAACCAACCGGCAAATAATGATATGATAGAATAAACACTGATCCGAAGGTTCAAGCATACATCGGCTGGAGGACCGATGTCAATAAATTCACAGATTAGATTAAATGATGAAATCTTTGTTGTCATCGGCTAAATCCAACTTATATGTATATGCAATTCTTATAAGCCGATGCAACGTCCAGATAACTTATCGGCTAGCACCCCGATAAAACATCAGCATGAACCTATCGGCTTAACAAGACTTATATTATCAACAACAATCTAGTAGGTCGAACCTAACCGATGCAGCACGAGATTGTATATGATAATCTAATACTCGATGAGCCAATGGATTTGTCTAATGTGATGGATATAACAAATCTATTTAGAACAGCATTATGATTGTAGAGATATATCGGCTAAGACAGGAGATCAGACCTAACCGAGACAGTCCCAGCTAAACCGATGCGTCTCTAAACACAATGCGATTAGAGATATAATTGAGATATCAGGTAGGCAAATATGTCAACCAAACCAGAGCGATCCAAGAGATCGAATCGATACAGCCTTGAACGACGCCGATGTAGATGACAGATTCACCAGGGCCCGATGGAACGTAGGACTTACCCCTTCGCTGGAGATCGAAAGCCGATGCAGCCCCGCGTCAAGTGCCCAAATTTCGCCGGAAGATAAGTAAAAACCTCAGGGAAGAGGGTGGCGATGCGCCGAGAGTAGTTGTATTGATCGATAGATTGATAGATTACAATGACCCCAGGTGTACATATTTATACCCATAGGGAGATACTAGTCCTTGTTGGACAAGAAAGAAACTAAAAAGGAAAAGATAAAGTCCTTATCGGACACTAAACACACTTTCCTAAAGATAAAAGGAAACTAACAAACTATGCCTAATTAATAGATAAACTGTCATGTCGCATCCTTCTTGAACTCAGACTCTTCTAGATAAGCTTCCTTTGATTGATCCGACTCCACAAAGAATACGACATCGTGGCGACTTGACTCCTATCGGCTGATTCTAGAATTTTGAAGCCGATACTGACTCTAAACCGATGGTAACTTTAGGCTTACCAAATTTCACAGTTAACAAACATATAGAGCCTCATCGATTGGTCAAATAAGCCAAAGCAAAAGACAAAATTTAAATTTTTGAACTTGATAAGATATTTTCAACGTAATTTTTGTAGTGTTGACTTTTAAATCGTTACGAATAAATATATAAAAATTTTACATATAAATTATTTTTTATTATTTTAATAAACCGTTTTGATTTTTTAGGAAATATAATCGACCAACGAAGCTGTTATACTACTCCTATCACCACCCTGGAGCTTTCCTGAAACCCATGTGTACAGCCATCAGGATAGCAGAGCACCATGAACACGAACGCAACGCTTCTTCTGTCACGTACGCCCGTCCCTCATATGGCCAATCGCGTCGTCAAATGGTCCAGACCAGCCTTGGCCCCTTGGCCCATGGAACCATCAACCATGGAAAAGAAGCCGACCGGACCACCTCACCACCGCGTGACTGGACGCGGCTGTAAAGTGGGTCCCACCCCACCCACCCGGACCCACTCTCCAGGCCCACAGAAACAAGCGAAACGGATAGCGGAAAAAGAGAAGAAGAAAAGAGAAGGGAGGGGAAGGCAAGGCAAGGCACAGGTATAGACCACGCCGGACGCCGACGCGGAGGAGCTCATCATTGGCCAGCTGCCGCCGCCGCCGCCGCCGCTGCTCCGCCTCCGGTTGCGCTGCCGTCTCGCCTCGCCTCGCGGGGTGGGGGCTTGGGGGGAGGGGGGTATGGCGACCGGCTCCGTCGTGGCGCCGCCGCCGTCGCTGGCCGGCGGGGGGCGAGGGCTCCGTGGGCGGGGAGTCCTCCACCGGCGTCTCGCGGCCTCGCCTATGTGAGCGCTCTGGTTCGATTTTTTTGCCTTTGTTTTGCGTCGGGTTCGTCTGGTGCTATGGCCCCCCGGTCCCGGGTCCTAGTTTTTTGCAAAGAATTGCGTTCATTTCTTGCTGATTGTGAACTAGGGGAAACTGGGGAAGGGAGGAAATTACTTGAGTGGTGAAAAAAGAAATTAAGGAGGTTTAGGGGTGTTATTGATTAGTGACTTGTTGGATTTCCTTTTGCAAGTTATATTGATGGCAAGAAAGGCTGATCAATTAGTTCAATGTAGGATCACGCTCTTGGTATGTCGGATAGGTGGGGGTATTTATATGGTTACTGATTGTATTACAGTTTTACACCACACAAATATTTTTTTTGTGCTACAAATTTAGACATGAACTGCAATAAACTCCTCTCTTTGTAAGACGTAGCAGCGAGCAGTGATGTCTCCTAGTACTTTGTATTTTGTGATAGCTATGAGTTGCTGTGTGGAAATTTGGAAAGTTTGTTCCAAGTAGACACCTTCATAGATGCACAATTTGGAGCTAGTACTTTGTATTTTGTGATGGTTATGACTTGCTCTGTGGAAATTTGGAAAGTTTGGTCCAAGTAGACACCTTCATTGATGCACAATTTGGAGCATTTGGTTTGATAGGCAAGAATTGAGATAGCATTGGGCAATCAGAAAAGTGCGGACTCTGGAGTAACTCTTACATAGCATTTATGCACTGTCGATGCATCTTGCCGTCTTCCTCATTATTTTCATACAAAATCAGCAATTTTTCCCAGGAAAGATGAACCTGTGGCTTCGACGAATGGCGGCAAAGATGAAATGGTCACCGACGGCCTCAGTGTTGCTAGAAGAGCCTCTCACCCTGGGCTTTCATCAAGCTTATCTAATCCAATGTCAGAAGTCACCACACCTTTCCATCCAGCTGCGCCATCTGATCTTCGTTTCAATCGTCTTCGACCCTCAGTCGAGGAAAGTGATTGCAAATACAAAAGATTTTTTGGCTGCTATGTTGCTCGGGAGGCTATAATTGATGAGGAATACTGGGTATATTTCTTGTCACCTGTAGAAAACATTAGATTGTTAACTCTGGGAAATACACTACTACAATTTTCGCTGACATAGCCTGTACAGGTATTTTGGAGTATTCTGATGTTTACTGTTATATGCTAGTAATACCGTTGTCCTCAACACGCCTTTCGTTTTGCATGCTAATATTGCTCCTAAGATGAGACCACTAGCTAACACTTATGTTCCTAGTCTTTTAAGCTCAACTTTTAGTTTGTATTATGAAATTGTAATATTCACTTTAACATAAATGTGTAACTTTCCTTTGTACCATCATCTTGATAGATTGCTGCATGGTTGAGAGCAGAGAATCGATATGAAGATCAGTCAAGCGATCGGTTAGTGTTTGATTTGCAAGCAAATTTTATGCAGCCTCCTCTGTTGTTTGTACTGCTTTTAACATATGATCAGTGCTATCCTCATGGTTGACATTTATTTACCATCATTTTTACTGCAGCTATGTTGAAAGCTTCAAAAGGAAGTTTGCATCACAGGTACACGGGCAATCAATTGGTTACTAGTTTATGTCTGTTTGAAGGCAATTGGGATGTCTCCTGCTCAAATAGCTCTGCTTAAATTGACAATGTGTCAAAACGTTCCATTAATTTGCCGCCTAATGTCATTCAATACTTCATGTTGCGGTTTGTGTGTATCATTGTTGGCTATCTTTCTGCAGGAATTTCATGCATTAAAGAGGCGATGTAGCAAGCTGCAAGGAGAGAAGTATATCTGTTTTGTTGCGGTATGAGACAAAAGCTCCACGTATTTGGTCTATCAAATTTGGTATTAAATCTTGGATCCAGCATGTTAGTTCATAGGAAATACTTGCAATGGATGAACATATGGCAAAATGACTACCACAAATCACCGTGGGGGCTTCCTCCACTGTTTCCCGGTCAAAAAAGAAAAAGGGCTACCACAACCAACAAGTGAAAAGTTGACAGTTTTTTGTCTAATACTACAATACTTGCTCAATATTCTGGTTTATAGAGTTGAACTGACTTGCAGTTGCTTTACCGACATTTTGCTTATATTTCACAATTGAAAAATGTCTGTCTCTGGTGTAATATTGCAGGTAAAAAATGATGATCTCAAGCGAACTGTTTTGAATAGCGTCGTTGGCACCCTGGATGTTTGTATAAGGCATCCTCTGCATGGGGAGACATTTCCTGCGGTATGGAAAAATAGCAGTATAGCACCCATGTTTTTTATATAACTTCTACAATTTTTTTATGGTGGAAAATTACATCTCAAAGTAATTCCCAGGAACCTGGAAAGTCATCATTTCATTGTAGAATATACCAGCCAGATCAGCCAAAGTTTGGGTATCTGACAAATGTTTGTGTTGCTAAATATGCACGGCGTCAAGGGATCGCCAGCAATATGTTGTTACTGGCCATAGATGCCGCAAGACTCAATGGTAAAGCAAGAAGTTGTTTTTAATTAAAAAATGTAGCAATGTTATTGTGTACTAGTACATATACCAGATAATACTGATCCGTCTACTGTTATCTTCAACCCTGCTTTAGGTGCTGAAGAAGTTTATATTCATGTGCATAAGGATAATCTACCAGCTCGGAGGCTCTATGATCAGATAGGATTCAGGGTATATATACTATCTTGTTTTGCTATAGTTCTAAAAAAAACATTTGGTTATATAGGCCTAAATATAAATTACACTTCTTCTATGCGTTTGTAGATGGTTGACTTCGATGGTGCTCGTCAGTCGTCAGATCTATGCTTACTCTCCTTCAGTTCCTAGGACTTGGATTTTTAATACGATGGAGTTTTGATCCCATCTCCCTGTGCAGATGAAATGCCACTGGTCCTTGTGATTTGGAAAGCAGGACGGTGTCACGAGTACATTTACAATCTTGTACATCAGGATAGTGTGAAATGTTTGTAACTTTGGAACTGACGATGGGTTAACCTATCTTGTTCTGATGCCCTGGAATGCTGTGGCATCTGAATGCTTACCAGGTTTCTTTTACAGTTTTATTGTACAGTTTGTGAAGACTGCTAAAAATTGTTGTTCCGTTCTGCCGTTCTGTAAGGAAATAAACATATACTGCATCTTGGCACCGAATGCAAAACACCAAAGCTTGTGTTGCGTTCTCGTGTGAAGTTTACCACAGCCGTACTCACACTGCCACACAAAAAATGTGCAAATACCTTTCATAATTGACTACCACGATTCACGAACTCGTTCCGAACAACTTAAGTTCATCACCAGCTAACCACTCCACAGTTTCAGCTTCAGTGCTAACAGCACCATTGTTTGGCATATTTTTATTATATGCCGTATCAGCGATAAAATACAATTTATGAGTAAACCTATCCTTAACAATTTATGAGTAAACTACGATGAAGAAAAACCCAAAATCAACATTCAACAGCCATCTGCAATCAATAACAACAGGTGAAAATTGAAAAACAGCCCTATTATACAGGGGTCTCCGAAAATTGGGAAACAATCACACGGTCTGCGCTTGGACCCTCCTCCAAGCATGACACTTGTAGAGTGACCTTTGGGTCCAATCAGAGACATGATCTAATAAGGTTATTTTTCATGATAAATATATTTACTATAGCACAATAAAACTTAGAGCCTATTTAGATCATCTAAGAAGTTTTTTCATCACATCGAATGTTTGGACACATATATAAAGTATTAATATATAGAAAAAAACTAATTACACGAATTACGTATAAATTATGAGACGAACCTTTTAAGCATAATTACTCCATTATTTGACAATGTGGTACTACAATAAATATTTGCAAAATGACGGATTAATCAGGCTTAATAAATTCGTCTCGCGGTTTACAGGCGAAATCTATAATTCATTTTATTATTAAATTATGTTTAATACTTTAAATATATATCTGTATATCCGATGTAAGATGACAAAAATTTATTTTTAGCCCCTGATCTAATCACAACCTTATAAACCGCTTGGTATTCTGTCTACATTTATCGGACGGCTCACGGCTGGGAGGAGTAGCGCAACCAATCTCGAAGGTTCATATAGGTCCACGAGGGCGGGACCAGCTGTAACCGTGAAATACCCAGGCTGTCCACGGCTCGGCCCCAAATCGGCAAAATCGCCACCGCACACAGGAGAGGACACAGCGACGAAAGCAGCGAAGCCGGCGGCGCGTCGCGCCCCCACCGCATCGATCGCCTCGCCCCGGTGAGCCATGTCGGCGCGCGACAGGGAGACGGCCGTGGCGCTGGCCCGCCTCGCCGCCGCGCTGGACGGGGCGGTGCTCGGCCTCGGCACGGCGGCGCTCGCCGTCGCCTCGTGGGTCAAGTACCTCGCCGCGTCCGGGCAGCTGCGGCGCATCGCCTCCGCGCCGGCGGCCGCCATACCCGACCTCCGCTCGCTCCTCGCGGAGTACGGCGGCGGCGGCGGCGGCGGCGACCAGCCGATCCTCGCGGCGGTGCGGGGCCACGTCCGCGCCTCCCCCCGAGGCAAGTACCTCGTCCCCCCAGGCTCCGGCGAGCACTGCGTCGTCGCAAAGCATACCCAGCTGGTGAGTCGCTCGCTGAGAAGTATCTTGCGCCCGGCGCTTAGAGCTAGGGTTTACGCTTAGGTGGTACGGATGCTTAGCAAGGGTGTGGTTTCCAATCAGAAATTCTGAAGGGTTCTGTGCGTGCTTAATGACTGTTCTCGTGATGATGAGATTATATGGGAACGCTGAAGATTCCGATTAAACTGTAGAGATAAGCATGTTTAGGCATTGGAGTTCGAAGTAGTCGTGGAGCTTTTGTTTGGTTTCATGTGCTGTATTGCAAATCTAGATAGAGGCCTTAAATTGTAGAAATCTTCGAGAATTTCAGTGCATAAGGCTATAATGTCTGTTAGTTTTCATTACTCTCTCTGTGTGTAGCTTCTAGGAGTAGTCGAGTAGGAAGGTACGTGGTTGGTATTCCCTTGTGCATAATTAGATAGTTTGAGGAAAGGGTAGATGCTTGTGGTTTCCTTGTCAGGCTATTCTTGTGCTCAATTCTGAGGTTTGACAACTAATTCGAAAAGTTTGGCAATATTGATTATTAATATGCAAAATAGCATTTGGCTTCTGTTGCATTGGGAATCAGATGGTTAGTACCGTATATGAGTTATCTGGTTGCAAGATGCCTACTGGCTGCAAAATCAATCTCCTGTAACCCTGGATTTGGGTCTTAGGAGAGTGTTGTTGTTAAAGCCCAGAAGTAATGGTAAAATGCAGCAGCTTTGACTTTTGATGTTATCAGTTAATTCAAATTCTAGTGTGATGTTGTAATCATAGTAGATGGTTTTAGAATGAAAAAGGACTAGGAATAAATTGAAGAAAAGTTTATGATTTTGTTTTTTGTTGCTACAGTGGCATAGAAGACTTGGGTTAATGTTCTGGATTGCTTCTGGATTTCTGTGGAAACAGTATCCTGAAGCAAAGTTCCAGTTATTGATTTAGTTGTAAACTTCAGAAAAAGCAAAGGTTTATATGCTGTGGTAATGTCGTGCAAACTGCTAAGCTACTTCTGAACACATTATGGGTATGTTCAGCTGCCGGGGCTGCGGCTGCTCTGCAGTCTGCAGCCAACCGGAACATTCCGGCAAGCACAAACACAGCAGCCGCCGCAGCTGCAGTCCTGGCCTGCCAAGTTAAGGATCCTCATGGATTAAAATATACATTGACTTGCAATTAATTTGCCATTTCCCTTCTTTTGTTACCAAAGTAGTATATATGAGTACAAATATACAATGGCATTTACTTTATTGCTATATGCCTAAACTTTGCCTTTATTTTTTCCTTTCTGCTTTTACAGTTGTTTACCTGTTATTCTTTCCCTGTATGGATTTCTCTAACTAGTGTTATGTGATGATGTACTTATGCAGTGCTTGTTCAATGAATGGAGAGGCATCTTTGGGTGGACCTTTGATCTGCATGCTCTCTTTTTCAAATCAATTAAGGAGCAGATTATAACATCATTTAGATGGGTATACCATCTATACTTTGTAAGCTGGTTATTGTTTGAATAATCTTGGCCTCAAATGTTAACCATACCTTTCCTTTTGCAAGGTCCCATTTGTTCTTGTAGATCCTGAAAACATGACTGGAATGGTCCATGTGAAGTTAGACAGGGCAATGCAACCATTACCTCTTACAACTGTGTATCATAAACTTACCCCAGTCGACTCAACTCCTTACACATTGTTTCAGACCATTATTGGCAATGGTTACCCAGTAAGTTCTTGGCTGTATATTGCACTTTTTTTTGTATGCAATATCAGCACAGGGATATATATCTTGAGCTATGCAATTGTTCATTCCATAGATTGCGTTGTTGGATGAGGAGAAGATACTTCCTGTTGGAAAGGAGATTACAGCAATAGGCTATATTCGACCTCATAAAGCAAGTGTTGAGATCAGCTCATGCCCAGAAATACCTTTTTTCTTGTAAGGGTTCTTTTGTTTGGCATGTGTTTTCATATCTTATCTTTCTTTTATTGATACTCCAGGATTCCCAGAACATTGGTAGTTTATAATTTATATGGCTAAGATATCTCTTGTGGTTAACCAAAGTAGGACATGCATATGAAGATATTCTTTCAGTTGAGTTTAATTGCTTTTGTTAACACTTTACCTTCAGGTCTGACCTTACCAAGGATGAGATGGAAGCCGAGTTGTCTTCTCGTGCTAAAACGCTCTTTTGGGCTAGTGTTGTTCTTGGAACAATGTCAGTTTGCTTGCTGGGCTTTGCGACTTACAGGTATCAAACTGTGACATTTTTGCAATTGTTAATGAAATTGGTTAGTATTCAATTAGTGATTTAGTTCTGAGGATAATCTACAACTTGATACTTCGATCTTACTTTCTTTTTTAGTTATTTCGTGCATCTTGTGAGTTACAGATGACTTGATACTGTACTGATGCAGGAGCTGGAAGAAGATCAAAGAGCGGAGGGAGGCAAGGCAAGCCCAAGAGGTATTTCGACAAACTACTGATGAAGTTACAGACGATCAGTCTAGCGATGAAGAGGCTGGTGAAATGGGAGACGGGCAACTATGTGTTATATGCTTAAGGAAAAGAAGGAAGGCAGCTTTTATTCCTTGTGGTCACCTTGTCTGCTGCTGCAAATGTGCACTGATTGTGGAGCGTCAGTTCGACCCATTGTGCCCTATGTGTCGGCAAGACATCCGATACATGATAAGGATCTACGACAATTAGGTACATGACAAGTTTTCTTTTAACCTTTTGGAGAGGGACTACTCATGATGTTTGACTCACTTAAATTGCAACATACTATTAGGGTTACACCAAAGAAAATCTACAAGTGTATCCTTTTTTGGCTATTCTGTCAGAAGGAAATGAAATTCTTGCCAATATGAAAATTATTTTTTTGGCAGACAACTCCTGGTTAAGCTTTAAGCTAAACAGTAGTAGATGAACAGCACTGTAGATACATGTTTAAGTGAATTTAGTTTCCTGCAATAGGCATAAAATGTTAGCAACTCTTCTATGGAGGAACATTAACTGTTAGCCGCATTAGCCTGACTTATTTGATTTTTAGCATCTGAAATAGTGGAATTTGGAGATGACTTATTTGATATTTGTTGCAGGCTTCTTGATGTTTCGCTGATAACCCCTCGGCACTGTATGGTCACCCTGATTGTCTGCGAGCCTGAAGACCTCAACTGATCATCATGCGTGCACTAGTCTAAGCTACTTGGCTAACAAAACTATGTTACCCTGAATTTTGTGTATATATACGACGTGTTAGTCACTCCCAGGAGAACTCATATGGGCAGAGATCACCGGATACTTTTCATAGTCGCATAGAATCCTGTAGCTAGCCAAACTGCCAGAGTCATGAGCTGACGCCTATAGTTGCAATTACAAAGTTTTTGTTGGCTCTCCCTTCTCATGTCTGTGCATTCTGTAAAGATGGTTTTGCCGCTAGCAAAAGTATGATGGTTCGGATTTTGTTCTTGTTCTGCTGATCCATGAATTTCCAGTTCCAGGTACGAGTTTCAGGTTGTCGTGTTTGCAAATTTGTTTCAGGAGTATGCAGGAGATTACCGAGTGAGAGAATTTCGCCACTTAAAAGAGAAAGACAGCTGTGCTGGGAATCTGGGACATGTATAAAATGAAATTGCAAATAAAGTTGAATCATGAGAGCTTAATCATATGTGTTTATATAGTTGAGTGCACACGTACATTTGAGAGTTTATGTGCTTATACAGATGAGTGCACATGTTATTTGAGAGTTTGCGTTTGTAGTGTATTTCGATTTTTTTTTTAAAGAAATCAATAAGGGCCGAGTCTACCGGTAGAGAGGCGAAAACATTGATTTTTCACCAGCGAGGAGATAAACCTTGTAAACCTTTTTCTCTAATCCAAAAACAAACTTGAATTATGTGTACTTGCGCCCTGCGAAACCTCCAGAGGCTTAAACGTAACGCAAACGTTTGAACAGGCTGACCGCAGGATTAACATCGAACGATAAATACTGCAACGCAACAACAACCATCAGACAAAGATCGGACGGCTAGGAAGGAACCCTAGCACCCGTGAGCGCCTATATAAGAGACAATCCTCTCGCCCTAACCCCTCCCCTCTTCCATCTCACCCCAGCCGCCGCCGCCGCAGCCTCCTCTCGGCTGCTCCCATCCTCTCCTTCGAGGTCAGCTTCAGATCTTCTATCTTCTCCTTGTTTGCGCCGGCTCATGGTAGTTTGTAGTTGTAGATCTGATTCGATGCAGCGGGGTTTGGGTGATTTGATGCCTGGGCATGTTGTTTTTGTCCATTATTAGTAACTTTTTGTGTGTATTCGTCTCACTGCTATGATCTTAGTTTGCTGTTCGTTGACGCGATGATTTATTGACTTATCGATGAATCACCTATTTACGTTGAAAATTATCGGTAGAATCGGACTATTCACTTGATTTGCTGCAGAATCATCTACATAAGTTGAAAATCATCGGTAGAATCAGTAGAAGTATTTCTATCTAGAATCCCTTCGAATAGATATGTTTTTATGTTCGAATAGATGGTGTTATCGTCTATGCCTGGTTCGGTTTGGTCGATTACTGCGCGTTAGCACTTATAAATGTTTTGCCTGTAATATTATTTGGAGTTAGAAATTATGCACACCTGTTGTTTCTAATCTTTGTTTCGTTCTGTGCTGCAGTTAGCTTCCTCTTTATTCAACCATGGGTAAGGAGAAGACGCACATCAACATTGTGGTCATTGGCCACGTCGACTCCGGCAAGTCGACCACCACGGGCCATCTGATCTACAAGCTTGGAGGTATCGACAAGCGTGTGATCGAGAGGTTCGAGAAGGAAGCCGCTGAGATGAACAAGAGGTCCTTCAAGTACGCGTGGGTGCTTGACAAGCTCAAGGCTGAGCGTGAGAGAGGTATCACCATCGATATCGCCCTGTGGAAGTTCGAGACCACCAAGTACTACTGCACGGTCATTGATGCCCCTGGTCACCGTGACTTCATCAAGAACATGATCACGGGTACCTCCCAGGCTGACTGTGCTGTGCTCATCATTGACTCCACCACTGGTGGTTTTGAGGCCGGTATCTCCAAGGATGGCCAGACACGTGAGCACGCTCTTCTTGCTTTCACTCTTGGAGTGAAGCAGATGATCTGCTGCTGCAACAAGGTATATCTCTAGTGTTTGGTTTTTTGTTATGATTGATGAACCTAGCACTTGTTTGTACATATTCGTGATGCTATTCCAGATATTCTGTTTGTTTTCTGTTATGATTGATGAACAACTAAAGTGAATATGCATGATGCTAGTCCAGAATACTGTTGATTCCATCAATGTAGTAGCATTATCGTTTATTGATTTATCCCTCTGTGCTAGTTTTTCTGACTGTCTACCTTATATGCATGGAAGACTGCAATTTACCACGCATCTAAGACTGTTATTGTTGATTGTTGCTTTTGTTACGACTGTCTGTCTTCATGATGCATCTAAGATTGCAATTGCTGTTGGTTGCTTTCCTGGTATTTCTAGCTTTAGTAATTTACTGCTGCAATAAACTATACATATCTTCTGTTAGATTTGGTTAAGTTCATTTAGATATCGTGCTGTATGTTACTTTATACTAGACTTGTATTGATGTTGCTGTCCACCTGTATTTCATTACATATTGGTCACTATTCTTTCTTTTTTTTTGTATCTTATATGGTGTTTATAATATGCTTCATACCATTTGTAGTTAGTAATGTGTTTGTATGCTGGTATCTGCTCCTGATTTGTTCACCTATTTTCTGTTACAGATGGATGCCACCACTCCCAAGTACTCCAAGGCCCGTTACGATGAAATCGTGAAGGAAGTCTCATCCTACCTGAAGAAGGTCGGCTACAACCCTGACAAGATTCCCTTCGTTCCCATCTCTGGGTTTGAGGGCGACAACATGATTGAGAGGTCCACCAACCTTGACTGGTACAAGGGCCCCACCTTGCTTGAGGCTCTTGACCAGATCAACGAGCCCAAGAGGCCATCAGACAAGCCCCTGCGTCTTCCCCTTCAGGACGTGTACAAGATCGGTGGTATTGGCACCGTGCCTGTGGGTCGTGTTGAGACTGGTGTCCTCAAGCCTGGTATGGTGGTGACCTTTGGTCCCAGCGGCCTGACCACTGAGGTCAAGTCGGTTGAGATGCACCACGAGGCTCTCCAGGAGGCTCTTCCTGGTGACAACGTGGGGTTCAACGTGAAGAACGTTGCCGTGAAGGATCTGAAGCGTGGGTATGTGGCCTCCAACTCCAAGGATGACCCTGCCAAGGAGGCTGCCAGCTTCACCTCCCAGGTGATCATCATGAACCACCCTGGGCAGATCGGCAACGGCTACGCCCCAGTGCTGGACTGCCACACCTCCCACATTGCTGTCAAGTTTGCTGAGCTGGTTACCAAGATTGACAGACGATCTGGTAAGGAGCTGGAGAAGGAGCCCAAGTTCCTCAAGAACGGTGATGCTGGTATGGTTAAGATGATTCCCACCAAGCCCATGGTTGTGGAGACCTTCTCTGAGTACCCTCCTCTTGGCCGTTTTGCCGTGCGTGACATGAGGCAAACGGTGGCTGTTGGCGTCATCAAGAATGTCGAGAAGAAGGACCCAACCGGTGCCAAGGTGACCAAGGCTGCCGCCAAGAAGAAATGATCCTCGTTCAAGTGGTGCTTTCCATATCTGCATTTGAGATATCTAGCTATTTTAGCACTCGTTAAGTTTTGTCGACGGTCATTTCAGTTGTTGCATTGACCGTTAATATCTGCTCGCTTGGTGCACTATGTCAGTCGTTTAAAACTCTATTTTCTGTTCGGTTTAAACTTGGATGTTAAGACTTATTATTGCTCTTCGACTGTTGTGGAATGCGAGTATACATTGCTAATTCCTTATTTATTTTCGATTGTGCTATTCGCTGTTTCTGCTGCTATTGGAGTATTGGATACTGGATGTCTGGATCGTCTTCCTATTAATGAAAAGTGAACTTTTTGAAAGGTATTGAAAACTGAAAACCGAGTGGGTGTCGGTTTAGCATATTGTTTTGTTTAGTTCTTTCTGTCCATAATTGTTTGGGTTGAATTATGAATTGATTGGGATTTAAATTTTTGAGATTTTGTTTACCTGCCAAGCTACCGAAGGACTACAGGATGAGGAGACACGTCTGACTGTTTACCGCTCAAATTAGTCTCATGGCTGCAAGCCTGCAATTACGATGATAACCATTCATGAAAAAATAGTTCCCCCTCTGTATTATGTTTGGGTCGTGTGATTTCTCCCGGATGCCTATATAGGAAATTGAGTTCAATAAAAAACGAGATTTTATCATTAGCGTATGGCTAATTAATTTTTATATAATAATTGTGACTTAAAATATAAATTGGAGTATGATTTAAAATAATTTTCTTTAAAAAAAAAAAACGAGCGAAAGGTTGCCTGCAAACCTGTATGTATGAACGCTTGCGTTCGGTAGGGCCAGCATAGGCCGGCTGGGCCACGCGAGGGAAATGGAAGGTGTGCTAAGTTCGGCCAGGCTAAGAGAAGGAAAAGGTATACTTTGACTCCCTCCACTATTGCCCGAGTATGATTCATGTTCACCAAGGCTCCAACTACAAAACCGGATATATCGACTCCTCCAACTATTAAAATCGGTGCAAACAATATCCCTTGGAGGTTTTAGAGGTGGTTCTGACGTGGTGCCTACGTGGCGGTCTTAACTAAGTTTTTATCCTATGTGGCGCTTACATGGTATTAGAATAAAAACCAAGTCTTCTCAATCTCTCCGCCTTATCCCTTTCTCACCACGCGCGTGCGCGCTTGAGCGGGAGGCGATCGGCGCGCAACAGCGCGGTGAGTTGGAAGAGGTCGGCCGGTGCGGTGGATACAGAGTGTCCTGCCGGACAGAGGACAGGCGGCGCAAGGAGGTTGCCACGGTGATGCAGACGGTGGTGGGGAGCAAGGGGAAAAACGGCGACACAGTAAGGAGGCCACTGTGGGGCGTTGCTGACGGCAGGGAGGAGCAGAGAAGGAGTAACGGCACAGGGAGGAGGTTGGTGGCGTCGTAGTGGTGATGGGAGGTGTTGCAGCATCAGGGAAGGATGACGCAATGAGGAGTTCTCCGCGGTTGCGACGGTCGGCGGCCAGCGGCCGAGAGGAGGCGGCCTCGTGGCGAGCGTCGCTCGTCCCGACGCGACGGTGGCCCGGATCGAGGCAATGATGGCGACAGCGATGGCACTGGTGCTTCGGCCGCTCCCCCACCGCCACCGCCGCTCCCCACTGCCAAAGCCGCTGCTGCTCCCGACCGCTGCCGCCGCTCCCCACTGCCACAGCCGTCGCCGCTCCCCGCAGCCGTCGTCCCCACTGACGCCGGGGCCGCCGCCTCTCCTCACCGCCGTCGTCCCAATAAGAGAAAGGCCGGGGGGAGAGAGAGATAAGGGAGAGAGAGAGGGGGGAGGAAGAAGGGAAGGAGAGGGAGGATGACATGTGGGTCTCAAAAAAACTTTTTTTTGTGTGAATGACATATGGGTCCCATATATCTGTTTTATTTTTGTTTTTATTCTAGTGCCATGTAAGCGCCACATAGGACAAAGACTTGGTCAAGACCACCACGTAGGCGCCACGTTAGGCAAAACCACCTCTAAAACCACTGAGGGATATTGTTTGCACCGGTTTTGATAGTTGGAGGAGTCGATATACCTAGTTTTGTGGTTAGAGGACATGAATCATACCCGGGCAATAGTTGAGGGAGTCAAAGTATACTTTTTCCCCGAGAGAATGTGCCGCGGGAATGGTGTGGCCTGGAGAAGGGGAAGGGAAGCCGTGGGCCAGTGGGGGAGGAAGGAGAGGCTCGCATCGACTTTTGGCCCAAATGAGAGGGGAAGATTATTTTTAATGTTTCATTTATAAACTCTCAAAAAGGTTATTGTTGCTTTAAATTTACTTAGAGTGCTCTGAAAATTCATGTGAATTTTATTAATACTTTGAGGCATGGGAAATTTAACAAAAGAACCCCACAACCCAATTTGAGTTCAAAGTTGGTGTTTTCTAAATGTTGGAGACTCTTTTTAGCTTTTAAAATTTCTAGAAATGCAATAAAAAAGCGATTTAAATTAGGGTAATTTTAGGGCGTTACATTGGTTTGGCTCAACTAGCGTTGTTCCTCCTCCTCTTCCTCCTTTGTACTGGGCTATACAGGCATGGGAGAGGAACTATGGACGAGGGCATGACTCTGGTTGTGTGCGACCTCGGTCTCAGCAACACGAGGAGTGGGTGGAGGCCGGCAGTGGTTCGAGCAAGGAAGGCCGGCGACGGGGCGACGGTGGAGAGGATTTGAAAAGAAAGAAAACTTGGGAGTTTGATGGAGAAAGGAGGCGGAGCTCGTCATCTTTATAGGCTGAGGAGGTCGGTTACTGGGAATGGATAGAGGAAGAGGACGACTATGCCGCGATGGGTCTAGTAAGGATGAACCGATGGCAACACCGGACATCGGCCTTCAATTGGCCAACGACATTTGTTTGTGCGGCGGCAATGGCTTGCAGGTAACGCGCAACTAGTGAGGTGTAGAAGGGAGTTGGATTGGTGGAGGGAAGGAAAAAAGAATGCATGGGCCAAATATAAGGGATTTCTGTCCATATTAATAGGGACTTTGTAATTTTTGAAGGGATGGTTTGAATATGATTTAAAAGAAATGGGATTTGGGATAAATTGTTTAGGGACTATATGAGTTTGGAGGATGAATTTAAATAAGGTTTCATGGGCTCTAGGGGTGTTTATATTATTTTTGGAATAGGGATTCAAAGGAATTTAACTTTATGGCAATGATTGGAGGACTAGGACAATAGGATTAAAAATAAACTAAGGGTTTTATAAAAAATTGAAAGAAATTTAGATGAGAGGCTTTAAATATTGAAATAAAACATTGAAGATTTAGGTCAAAGATAATAAAAGAAGATAAAAAGAAAACAAGATGGCTCCAATTTAAATGAAAATCAAGAAGGGCGAAATAAAAACTTTTTCGCGTAAATTTTTCTTAAAAATTTGAGTACGTTACAGAGTAGGCCCCCACATCCAGCTAGGTGTGGTAAAACTGAACCAAGGCCCTATTTAGTTCCAAAGTTTTTTTCCAAACTTCCAACTTTCCATCACATCAAACCTTTCATACACACATAACTTTTCAATCACATCGTACCAATTTCAACCAAACTTCCAAACTTCAGTGTGAACTAAACACAACCCAATTCACTATGTGCATGATTGGGTTGAGCGGCGTGTGTGGCAAGCTACTTTATGCCTCATTCTTGATGGGTCCTCACTTATGCTTGCCCCCATAGCCTTAAGCGGTTTTGGAGGCTTAGCATGGAAAGCTCTCAACATACTCAGCTCATGGCGGGCCTTGCTAAGGGTCGGCGAAACTAGCAGGTAAAGGAGTTGCTAACAAAATTTATACTATCTAATAGAGACACAAATCGAATCTTTCCTTGGGCTTGGGTCATCTGGTGTCTCATGGAGCAAGTATAATAGGTAATAGGAGAACCGAGACTAAGGAAGGGGGATTAGATCATTGGTGTTTTTTTAATAATAGAATAGATAACATCTCGGCCTTTGCTCAATAGAGCTACAGCTAATTATTACAATCTAACACTCGAACAAAAAGTATAGTTCAAATAGAATTAAACACACCTAAACATTATAAAAGTGACCAGACCAAGATAAGAAACACACAATTATTCAAGTCTATTTGTGAATCTCCATCTATGGTTGGCAAAAATTTGCATAACCGTCATCTCAAGCTTACGACATGCAACCTTCAAGAGCTTTCCATCTTCATCACACTTTTGCAGCTGTGCCCAACATCGGAGCCAATAAGTTGCCCTGAAAATTGCCTGCATATATAAAGTAGATGGTGATTTGTCAAAAAACATATCATTCCTACTCAACCACAGAGCCCAACATATAGCAGAAGCTCCTACAAGAATTAGTTTTCTCTTTTTCTTGTCAACCCACCAAAACCAACCATAAAATATATGAGGTATGGAAGAAGGGAGGTATAAACCAAAAGAAAATTGTATCGCTCTCCAAACAAATTTTGTAAAATGACAATCCATAAAAAGATGTTGAATAATCTCATTTTTCGTGCAGAAACAACATCTTAAGCTGCCATTCCAATTTCGTTTTGCTAAATTGTCTTTGGTTAACACAACCCCTTTAAACAAGTACCACATAAAGATCTTAATCTTAAGCGGCATATTAAGCTTCCAAATAAACTTATTTATATCAATATAACCATTATTAATTAAGACTAGATACATCAACCTCACTGAAAACAAACCATTTTGATGATAATTCCATCTAAAAATGTCATGAGCTTGATTCAACTGAATATGTACAATAGAAGTGCACAACTCATGCCAATAAACAAGATTCTGACCAACTAAAGCTCTTCTAAAAGAAACATTAAGCGGAACAGATCTCGTGACATTAGCAATTGAAGAACTTTTCCTTCGAACTATAGAAAATAAAGATGTATATATTTCTTTTAGAGCTACGTTTCCTAGCCATTTATCTTCCCCAAATCTTATTTGTTCCCCATTATTCACAATCCAAGAACCCATATTTAAAAAAGCGCTTTTAACTTTCAAAAGGTCTGACCAAAAATGGGAATCACCATGTTTTCTATCAACTTGGGTTATAGACAGATTATAGAGATACTTTCTCTTCAATAAAGTTTGCCATACACCTTCCTCATTTATCAACTTAAATAACTATTTACTCCAAAGACACTTATTTTGTATTTCCAAATTATGAATCCCAGACCACCCTGATCTTTGGGCTGACAAACGATATCCCATCTAGTAAGCATGTACTTCTTTTTATTATCATTCCCTTGCCAAAAGAAACATGATTAGATCATGGGTGTTACACATCCGGATAACCATAAAGCTTTATAGTCCCATGCGTTCACCTGATATAGCGATTTAGGTCTCTAACCTCATACTTACTAGAGAATGCTCCACGCGTTGCTGCGGGACTTGGTTAACATCAATTTGTTAAATAAGAGGTATAATCTCAAGAAGAAACAGAAGAAACAAATAGCTTTCTTGGAGAAATTCTTTTTAGCAGCTCTATCAAAAATTTGTAGATAATTTAGGTAGCACATGTCAACTGAAGGAGCGTTCAGCCATAAAGCTCTTTTATACGGATTGACGGGCTGGATACATGTAGATGTGTGTGGAGATGGACCAATGTGTTCATGTGGGCTACATTTGGCACTGAGGAGGCGAAGAGACTCACCCGGTGACTGATGGGTTGGGTTCTATGCTGCAGTCCATCCAACATCTTAGAAGCAATCTAATATATTCATCCAACGGTTCACAATTTGATGATGACATGGAAGCACGAGATTTAAGCTTTTGATCTTAACTTTAACTTTATAGAAAGAAGGGATTCCTAACAAATAACTGTCTGCTTAAACTCACTACACGGGGCCTTGGATCCTCCACTATCCAGAACATTTTGCCGGATACCTTGGTCTCAAAACAACAATATAGACCGGTGCAAAGTGACTATTTGCAACTAAACACCCATCTACTTGTTGCAAATCTACTTCTCCCAAATATCCTCCTCTAAATAAATAAATAAATATACTTATCACTTGAACGCTGCGAAACCTACAGACTTGAACGTAACGCAAACGTTTGAACATGTCGACCGCAGGATTAAAATCGAACGGTCAATACTGCCACGCAACAATAACCACCAGACAAAGATCGGACGGCCAGGAAGGAACCCTAGCACCCGTGGCTGCCTATATAAGAGGCAATCCTCTCGCCCTAACCCTCTCCTCTCTCCCATCTCATCCCAGCCGCCGCAGCCGCAGCCTCCTCCTCTCGCCATCTCCCGTCCTCTCCTTCGAGGTCAGCTTCAGATCTTCTCACTTATCCTTGTTTGCGCCTGTTCATGATCGTTCGTAGCTGCAGATCTGGTTTGGTATCGCGAGGTTTGGGTGATTTTGTGCTTGGGCATGTTGTTTTCGTTCATTTTTTGTTGTGTATTCGTCTCACTGCTGTGATCTTAGTTTGATGTCCGTTGACGCGAAGATAAAGTTGATTTGTCCGCGAATCATGTGCGTATGTTGGAAATTATCGGTAGAATCGAATGATAAACTTGAGTTACTGCATAATCATCTACATAAGTTGAAAACTACTGGTAGAATCGGTAGAAAATCTGTATCTAAAATCCATAATTTGTTATTATACTACTGCTGAGTAGATGTTATTGTCTGTACCCTGTTCGGTTGGGTACTGAAATTCTGTATCTAAAATCCAATCTGTTCGCATAGATATCTTTTTTTTTCTGTAAATTTGTTATTCTGCTACTGCTGAGTAGATGGTGTTTTTGTCTGTACCATGTTCGGTTGTGTCGATTACTGCGCGTCTGTGTAAATATCATGCTGATTTTGATGGCTATTAGCTGTGTTAGCACTTCTGTGGATGTCCAAGTGATCTGATCTGTGAGCTTGCCTGTGATATTTATTTGGAGTTAAAAATTATACAGATAATTGTTTCTAATCATTGTTTTGTTACGTGCTACAGTCAGCTACCTCCTTAATCAACCATGGGTAAGGAGAAGACGCACATCAACATTGTGGTCATTGGCCACGTCGACTCCGGCAAGTCGACCACCACGGGCCATCTGATCTACAAGCTTGGAGGTATCGACAAGCGTGTGATCGAGAGGTTCGAGAAGGAAGCCGCTGAGATGAACAAGAGGTCCTTCAAGTACGCGTGGGTGCTTGACAAGCTCAAGGCTGAGCGTGAGAGAGGTATCACCATCGATATCGCCCTGTGGAAGTTCGAGACCACCAAGTACTACTGCACGGTCATCGATGCCCCTGGTCACCGGGACTTCATCAAGAACATGATCACGGGTACCTCCCAGGCTGACTGTGCCGTGCTCATCATTGACTCCACCACTGGTGGTTTTGAGGCTGGTATCTCCAAGGATGGCCAGACCCGTGAGCACGCTCTTCTTGCTTTCACTCTTGGTGTGAAGCAGATGATCTGCTGCTGCAACAAGGTATATCTCTAGTGATTTCTCTTTCTTTTATGATTGATGAGTCTAGCACTTGTTTGTTCACATTCCTGATGCTAATCCAGATACTGTTGGTTTCATCAATGAAGTAGCATGATCTGTGTTCTTCACTATGCATCTAATACTTCAATTGTTGATACTTGCTTTTCTTCTAACATCCTTAGTGATTTACAGATGCATGAAACTGAACTTTTCTGTTAAATTCGTTCTAGGTAGTTCACTTGAAGGTTTAGTTGTTTTGTTACTTATGTTATATTTAAAATATCTAGTTGTGTTGGTTGTACATTGTCATTTTTATACTTCTGTAATTTATAGCCCCTATCCTTAATCTGGTCACCGCTGCTTCGAGCATTAGTGATTTACCCCTGCCTAGAACAAATCTCTTCTGATAAATTGCTTAGTTTGCCTGTTCACTTGAATCTGTGGTTGTCTGTTAGTACCCTCTATGTCCTTTGTTTGATGTCTTATATCTGGTCACTATTCTTGTCTATCTTTGTATGCTGTTAAGAATCTTTGCTTTGTAGTATCATATATAGTTAGGTACAAACCTACCCCCTGCTGAGAAAAGTAATTGATTTGTTCACCTATTTTCTGTTACAGATGGATGCCACCACTCCCAAGTACTCCAAGGCCCGTTACGATGAAATCGTGAAGGAAGTCTCATCCTACCTGAAGAAGGTCGGCTACAACCCTGACAAGATTCCCTTCGTTCCCATCTCTGGGTTTGAGGGCGACAACATGATTGAGAGGTCCACCAACCTTGACTGGTACAAGGGCCCCACCTTGCTTGAGGCTCTTGACCAGATCAACGAGCCCAAGAGGCCATCAGACAAGCCCCTGCGTCTTCCCCTTCAGGACGTGTACAAGATCGGTGGTATTGGCACCGTGCCTGTGGGTCGTGTTGAGACTGGTGTCCTCAAGCCTGGTATGGTGGTGACCTTTGGTCCCAGCGGCCTGACCACTGAGGTCAAGTCGGTTGAGATGCACCACGAGGCTCTCCAGGAGGCTCTTCCTGGTGACAACGTGGGGTTCAACGTGAAGAACGTTGCCGTGAAGGATCTGAAGCGTGGGTATGTGGCCTCCAACTCCAAGGATGACCCTGCCAAGGAGGCTGCCAGCTTCACCTCCCAGGTGATCATCATGAACCACCCTGGGCAGATCGGCAACGGCTACGCCCCAGTGCTGGACTGCCACACCTCCCACATTGCTGTCAAGTTTGCTGAGCTGGTTACCAAGATTGACAGACGATCTGGTAAGGAGCTGGAGAAGGAGCCCAAGTTCCTCAAGAACGGTGATGCTGGTATGGTTAAGATGATTCCCACCAAGCCCATGGTTGTGGAGACCTTCTCTGAGTACCCTCCTCTTGGCCGTTTTGCCGTGCGTGACATGAGGCAAACGGTGGCTGTTGGCGTCATCAAGAATGTCGAGAAGAAGGACCCAACCGGTGCCAAGGTGACCAAGGCTGCCGCCAAGAAGAAATGATCCTCGTTCAAGTGGTGGTTTGCGTGTCTGCATTTAAGATATCTAGCTTTTACTAATTCGTTAAGTTTTGTGCACGGCCATGGCACTCGTTGCATTGACCGTTATTATCAGATGCTCGCTGTGTGCACTGTGTCGTTTAAAACTCTCTATTCTCTGTTCGGTTTAAACTTGTTCTGAGCCTGATTATTGCCCTTCGGCTGTTGTGGAATGCGAGTATTTACATTGCTAATTCCTATGTCTTTACTTTAGCTTGTGGCATTCGCATGTTCTGCTGCTATTGAAAACTGGAAACTGTTTCTGTTATTAAAAACTGAACCTTTTCTTCTGCTATTTGAAACTTAAGCGAGTGGGTTTCAATTTGCTGAAATCCTGCTACTTCCTATTTAAATTATTTATGTTCAGCTTCGTTCAGTCCCATATTTGTTGGATTGAGGGAAAAACTAAAGTACTCTGGTTTCGCTTGAATTATGGAACTGATAGGATAGCACACCGTTTCCAATTCTCCGGTTAAGTTCTTTCATTAACTGTTTAACTCTGAAATTAGTTCCGTTGTTATTACAATGATAACTTTTGATGAAAACAAACTTTTGCTCCGTTCTTGGTAATGTTTCGGGACCGTGAGAATCCACTCAATGCAACAAACTTTTGTTAAAAAAAATGGTGGATTCGACTGATTTAATTTCAGCTCTAAAATGGATGAATTCTTCAAGATAGGTTTGGAGTAGTTGGTACTGACCTTTGATGAATTTAGGTCAAGGAATTTCTATTTTTATCACTCTGTATTTGCGAGATATAAATTTACAAGATCTATATGAATGTCACACTATTTAAGCTCTATTTAAATTTAGATATGGTTTATGTCCAAGTTCTGTTGAATTTCAACGATAACTGCATAGAATATGATTCCCTAAGGTGCCTAATTTTGTGATTCTAACAAGTTCTATTTCAGCTCATTTTGGAGCTGGCATCTATTTACTTTTAATTTTACAAGTTTTAGATAAAATTTAGGATATTTATATGCTACATAGTTTTTAGAGGTATCCTATGTAGCATAAGTGCCAGATTCTAATCTACAGTGATAAAGAGTGGCCGTAACAAAATTTGGTTGAGCTTAATTAGAACTTAGGATGAATTCCTTGCGAGTATTACAAGGCTTGTTCGCAAGAAAAGGTTCCCAACTCAACCCGCACGAAAAACGGAACAGTCTATTAGCACATGATTAATTAAGTATTTACTTTTTTTAAAAAAATAGTTCAATATGATTTTTTAAGCAACTTTTATATAGATATTTTTTTTTACAAAAAAACGTACCACTTTAACAGTTTGAAAAACGTGTGCGCAGAAAATGAGAGTATGGAGTTGGGAACCAGCTCTTGCAAATAGAGCCTTAAGTCTCGGTACATATTATAGTAATTATTTACTACACGGTACTTAGAGGGATTTCCCATACCGAAAGTGCATAATTTTAGTTTACAATATTAGCAGGCACAATTTGTTTAATCTACTGAAATTTGATTCATCCTATTTGGAGCTAAAATGAAATTTCTATCAATTTATAGGCTGAACATATTTTTCGATTGAACAATTAAAGCTTTAGCTACTTTCATTATATTTTCCAGATTTTAAAAACATCGGTCCACCTGTAAGTGAGAGCCAATATGCAAAAATGCCCCTGGTTTTCACGAGGAGTCAACTTTGCACTCCCTCACGTAGTCACGTATCTATACCAGGTTTTAAAAGGAGTCCCTGTCTTCTTTTATATTTAGGGGGTGTTTAGATCAGGGGTATAAAGTTTTGGTGTGTCATATCGGTATTATATAGGGTGTCGCATGGGGTATTCGAGCACTAATAAGAAAAACTAATTACATAATCCGTCAATAAACAACGAGACGAATTTATTAAGCATAATTAATCCGCCATTAACAATGTTTACTGTAGCACCACATTGTCAAATCATGGAGCAATTAGGCTTAAATGATTTGTTTCGCAATTTAGTCGCAATCTGTGCAATTAGTTGTTTTGTTAGCCTATATTTAATACTTCATGCAGGTGTTCAAATGTTCAATTTGACATGGTGTAAAATTTTGAGTTAATTGGATCCATACCATTACAAATTTATCTATTAAAAAAATACCACTACAATTCGTATATTTGTAGCGGTGACACCGAAATTTTATAAAATTAGAACCGTGCTACTACCGTAACGTTTTCCTTCCATCTTCCTTGTTTTCCGTCTTTCTTCCTTCTTATTCTCAACGACCTCTGCTGTTCTTGTGCTCATCATCCCAACCATTCTTCCTTCTCCAAAATTGTGAGCCCAAATCCGACATGAAGACAAAGGCAAGGCCGCCATCCTCTGTCGGCATGACACGAAACCAACACACCTCAAAGGGGCGGAGGCGAAGCCGAGGCGACACGGCGCGGCGGCGATGACGTTGGGGAGAGGGCTCCGGTGAGCTCGGTGCCTCGGTGGAGACCGAGATCTCTCTTCGCAACGGGGAGATGCTGAGGACGAAGACCCCACGGCCGCGCGGTGGCAAGTCCCATCGCGCCATGGCAGCGGCAGGGGTGCACGGGGAAGGAGAGGTAGAGGGAGGGCAGGTCGTCGTCAAGGAAGCAGTCGCTGCAGCATGAGCATGTCTCACTCTTCTTCTTCCTCGTCAATTCCCTCGCGAAGGCGCCGCCGCGGTGGGCGGCGCGCCCGCCGGCAGACTACCACGCACTCCGCACCTGCTTGTCATCATCTCGTCGGCGTCCCATAAGGCGGAGCAGCGACGGTGGCACGACAAAGAAGAACGTGAGTTAGTCAGTGGCGTGCGAGTGTGATAGGGGAGCACCTGCATTGTGGTGCTGCCATGCCGCTGCAGGGGGGAGGTGCAGGTCCACGGGGGCCGCTGCTGTGCCGAGGACGAAGCCCTGCCCACCACGCGGACACCGTTGAGGAAGAAGAGCTCGTCCTCACCGGCCATCTACATGTCCTCCACGAGCAGCTCATCGTCCTTCAAGGAGCTGCAACCGCCTTCGCCTCTACTTATGTTGCAGCCGCTGGCCACGCCAATGGACGCTGACAAGGTCGTGGAGGAGAAGGATTGTGGCATCCCTGGTGTTCTTGGTGTTGTGGAGTTCGATCTGAACGAGCAGAGGCTAGTTGTGATTAATGTGCCCATGGCTGTAAGTGATGCCGAAGAGGTGCGCATCACGGCGGTGGCGGGCGCAAAAGCGACGGAGGAAGGCGCGGTCGGCGGTGACGAGGCGGCGCTAACGCGTGCAAACAGCCGCGGCAGGAGGCGGGGGAGTATCTCAGGAGAAGAAGACAGGAGAAAGAAGGAAGAAACGGAAAAGGAAGGGGACACATGGAGAACGTGACAACGGTGGCACGGTTTTAATTTTGTAAAATTGGAGTGACATGGCTACAAATAAATAAATTGTATTGATATTTTTCTAAATAAGTAAATTTACAATAGTATGGATCCAATTAAACTAATTTTTTTGTGTGGAAACTAAACAGGGCTTTACTACCCAAGTCCATGTCCCTTATTTTGTAACTCCAAGATGGCCACGGGCCCGCGGCACTGGAACAGCTTGGTGGTGGCGAACTTCAGCAAACGGTGACGACGGTGTTCGGCCCACGAGCTACGAGCTAGCAAACCAATACACGTGCAAGTGCTCCGTGGGATCCCAGAATTTTTTTCATTTTTAATTTTTTTTCTTTTAATATTTACAGAAATAATCCAGCGGCGTAAAAAATTACAAAAATAGACCAGGCCGCCCTAGTGGAGGGCGGCAAGCTGACGGAAAATTGCATTTAGCCCTTTGCCGCCCGGAGCTAAATGCAACTTTCGCAGCCCTAAAGAGCATTTGGCTCGTACTTTTTGCATCTGGGAGGGCGGCAAGAGACCCAGATGCAAAAAGTACCAGCCAAAAAATACCAGGCCCAGGCTGGTTTTTTTGCATGGGGCCCCTTGCCGCCCTAACAAAGGGCGGCAAGGGTTTTCGTGCAAAAAGCCCTCCCTCTCCCGTCTGCTGTCATCACCCGTCCCTCCCCCGTTTGCCACGTCAGCTTGCCGCTTTAGTGGAGGGCGGCAGGGTCTATTTTTGTAACTTTTTGCGGCGATGGATTATTTCTGTAAATATTAAAAGAAAAAAATTTAAAAATGAAAAAAATTCTGGGATCCCATGGACGCTCACTGTTTGTATAGGCTGTGTTTAGTTCCTGAAAAAGTTGGAAGTTTATGTGTGTAGGAAAGTTTTGAATGTTACGTAATGTGATGGAGAGTTGGAAGTTGGGGGTAGTTGGGGGTGAACTAAACACAGCCATAGTGATTGACGCCTTGACTGCGACGTTTGACGACTGGAGCAGAGGATAGACATACAAATGTGACATATCCTTGTTGTAGTAGAATATATCATCTTCAATAGGAAAAAGTACGAATTACCCCCCTGAACTATCGTGGTCGGCCGACAAATCATCCCCTGAGCACTTTCAAAGCGGTTTTTAATCCTATGTGGCATACACGTGGCACCGACGTGGAAATCCAATCAGCCAAGAAAAATTAAAAAATATGGGGCCCACATGTCATATTAAATCACGTCATCCTCTTTCTCTGGTGGGCGAGCGAGCGACAGTGGGCGTGGCTAGGGTGCTCCGACCGACGGCGAGACAGCGGCAGGACGTGGAGCGAGGCGACGGCAGCGATGGCGGCAGGACGTGGAGCGAGGCGGCGGCAGCGATGGCGGCGGGACGTGGAGCAAGGCGGCGGCGGCGACGGCAGCGGGATCCTCCTTCCCCACCGTCGCGGCGCCATCCGCCGCCCGAGCGAGCCCCGCCTCCCCTGTCGCGCTCGTCTGGGCAGGGCGAGGCTGCGGCGGCGGAGGCGGCGGGGCTGCGGTACAACGCCACGGTGGCCGGGGTCATCAGCTACCGCCGGATCACATCGCTGCCGGGCGTCTCCGTGCAGGACCTCTTCCTCTGGTTCCCCGTCCGTGGCATCCGCGTGCGCCGCCGCAGTGCCGGTGTGTCCGAGCTCCGCGCCGCCGCGACGGTGGGGAAGGAGGTCGCCGCCGCCGCCTTGCTCCACGTCCCGCCGCCCTCGCCGCTGCCACCGAAGCCGGCCGAGCTCGTCGACCCGCCGGCTCACGAAATACCAAGATCTGGCAGGCCTCTGCTGGGGCTGTTCCTGTTGGTGGGAAGCATCTGGAGCAGCAGTAGCAGCAGCAACACACCAAATCCCCTCACAGAGAGAATCAAAATTCCTCAGAGACAAGAACACCAGAGATGATTCCTCCTGCTCACCGCCGGCTATCTACAGCAGCATCGAGGAAGAAAGGTCGTCAGGACCAGCGAGAGGACAGCACACACGCGGCCACGGGTCGCAGGAGCAGCAGATCCAGCACACATGCACGCGACATGGATGGATGGATGGAGCGATGAAATTGCAGCGAACACGCGTCGCTCCACGTCCCGCCGCCGCCGCCTCGCTCAAAGTCCCGCCGCCCTCGCCGCCGCCGCCGCTGCCACCGGAGCCGGCCGAGCTCGTCAACCCGCCACCGCCGCCCACCACCCGCCCCCCGCGCGGCGCACCGCTCGACCTGCGCCCAATGGCCTGAGAAAGAGGGGGAGAGAGAGAGACAGGTGATAGAGTTTATATGACGAGTGGGCCCCACCATAAAAAAAGGATGCTGACTGGATTACCACGTGTACGCCACGTAGGACAAAACCGCCCTGCATTGGATCGAGGGGGGTAATTCGTCCGGTACTGAAAGTTCAAGGTAAACGATGTCTGGTTTTCGGGTTTAGGGGGTAATTCGGCCGACCGTGATAATTCAAGGGGTAATTTGTACTTTTTCCTCTTTAATACTAGTAGATTGGATTTTATGGGACGGGGGAGTATGTGGATTAAGAGATGAGTCAGTTTCAGGATTATAAGTATTTTTTGGTTCCAACATGTAAAAAAGATAAATAAGAGGCGGGTCAACTTCCAAGAGCTGAATGTGTAGTTTTTTCTTTTGAGTTACCAATTTGACACATTCGAAAATACGGAAACTAAGGTTAATGTTTGGAGTACAATCGATAGTACTTTATCTATCGAGTTTTAATATGGAAATCCAAATTGTCGTTAGGGTTGACCTAACCGTTATTTTTGAGTTTGCAAATATTGGGATACGGTGTAACTTGCTATAATGTCTTGCTGAGAATAAATCCAACAATCACTCACTCTCACGACCGAGGCTCTCGCTCTCTAGAAAGCTCAAGAGCGTCTTCTCAGGCGAAAAGAAAAAAAAACTTCCCCTTCCGCCCAGCCCCTTCCCTTCTATTCCCGACGGCTTTTCGGTCACCGGCGAGGGAGGGAGATGGTTAGCTCCTTTCTTCGCTAGTAGGCTTAGGTTTAGTCTTCTCTGATAGTCGGGTTAACCCCGTTTTGTACAGCTCGAGGGGGTCATCGGCGTCCGACTCCTTCGTTCTGGTTGGTTCTGCCATGGATGTCCTCGTCGGCTTCTTCTCCGGTGAAGGTTCCCTATCAATCGTTTTACAGGTTCACCATCAATGCCCGAAGCTAAGAGCGCAGTGGGTTTGCTCAAAAGAAGGTAGCACCGACCACTTGCTTTTTCTCGGGCGAGCTTTTCGCATCTGTGTTGTTCTTCTTCCTAGTCTCCAGCGTCAGCTTTAGAAGAGTGGCTGATGTGTTTCTCCGTTTGCCTTGGATGCTTCAACCTCCATAGAGAGGCCCCTTTTGGGTTTGCATCTAGGCATCATTATTTTTTTTCGAGAATTACACAGTACCAGACACTCATAACGCACGCACACTCACCCCTACAAACACATGCACGTAAACCTTATCTTTATAAGCATCTTCAAAAACTGAGCTAGCAAATACTTGAGATTGACGAAGTAACCAGCATCTAGGTATCATTATATGCAGCTAGCCAAGGATTATCAGCCCCTGTCGTCGTTCAGTGCATCGATCTGGTCATCGTTGTTGTGGACGTGGCAAAGAGAATAACCGGATTGCCTTTTCTGTTTCTTTCTAGGTCCTTTCTTGCATATTTCAGGGTTAAATTGTAATTTGCCCATCTGTCAGGGGCCTCTATGTAAGATTTGCTGTACTCTTAGCTTGCTTAATAAAATCCTGAAAGGATAAATTCAACAATGCCTTCGTCGTAAGACCATATTCAAGTAAGTTCCTATATGCACGGAGTTGGATAGAGTAATAGACAATGCTGACTTCTAATAACTATTGCGGGTGGAAGCTATCAATTTTAGTGTACTGAGTTTTGTTTCAAATTGTGTTCACGCAAGGAATTTTCATGGAGATTGATCATACTTGTTTTACCTGGCCTTAATCTTCATTTTAAAGTATTTTAATTTACCCCATTTTCTTTGAGTATGCACTAGCTAGTTGAAGCTTGTTTTGATTTTAGGGTTAATTGGATACATTCCATTGCAACTTTGACAAATTTAAAAAAGTATCACTACTATTCGTCATATCAGTTACATGCTACTGTAAATTTCTAAAATTGGAACCATGCAACTCTCGTCAATTTTTCTGCCCTCATCGACCCCCTCCTCCCTCCATGAAAGAAGTCACATCTGCCGCCTGCTGGGCACCTTCGCCACTTGCCGAGGTGGCCGCGCGCGTTGAACGTGTTGGCGAGGACGTATGTCGGGAGCTCGCCGCCGCCGCATTTGAGCGTGTCAATGAGTTACGTGAACTCGGAGAGCACAAAGGCGAAGGGGTCGTCATCGGAGGTGATGGCAAGGAAGGACGAGATGTCGCGGACGCGCAACGACGGGAGCCCTGGGAGGCTCACCTCGGCAACCCCCCCCCCCCCCCCCGATGCGGTTGCTGCCACGACAGCGTCGCGTCGGCCACGGAAGTAGTGGTAGTACGCGACCAGCGTAGTGGTTGACTGGATCTAGAACACGGCGATGGCAACCACTACATGGTTGTGTGCGGCGTCGGCTGCTGTGGTGCATGACGAGGCGGCCACCGCCACCGCCATCGCCGAGATCCGGCATCGTTGGCGCGCTAGGCGGTCGTTGCTCGTCGCGCTCGTCTCCCTCCTTAGGGCAGCACCTAACACCTGCGCCACCAAGGACATGCTCATCGACCTCTCCCGCTCCCAGGACGCTGGCGCCGGGGACGACACTACCACCATCATCGTCCTCACCGGATCCTTGCTCCGCCGGCGCCCACCCCACCACGGCAGCTGATGCCCTCCACCTGCTCGCCGTCGACGCCACCCTCGCCATCTTCAATCCGGCTAACCCGGACCTCCTCGATCTCTGCGGCAGGGACAGTGAGGCGCACCCGGCGCCGCCAAGCGCTTCGTGCCATTCCATTGCGAGGGGAGGGATGGCGACGGTTGCGGTGGCGCTCGGAGGGGATGGCAGCGGCTGCACTGTGCGGATGAAGGAGAAGAGGCGGTGCGGCTGGCTGGCGCACGGAGGAGAGGCGCGCTCGGAGTGGTCGGCGGCGGCTGCGCTACAACGCTGAAGTAGAAGCGGCGGCTACGGCGGGTGGATGAGCGGCGGTGCTGGCAGGCGAAAGGAGGAAGCGGCGGCAGTTGCTGCTCCATGTGCATCTTCATGATAGGACGAAGACGGTGATGCTATGGAGACGATAGAAAAACGTGACGGAGTGGCACGGTTCTAATTTTAGAAAATTGTAGTGATATATGTCCGATTTCGTGTATAATAGTGGAATTTTTCTAATATAGTATATTTGCAGTGGCATGGATCCAATTAACCCATTTTATGCAAAAAAAAAAGGACTGTGATATATTACTTTCTAAAAGCATTTTAAGTATTTTATTGCAAGCTAAATTTCAAAATTCTCAATTTGGATAATTGGGAAAAAAATGTTTGAATTAGGCCATAAGGGTACCTACTTGCGCTCTGCGAAACCTCCAGCGACGTAAACGTAACGCAAGCGTTTGAACATGCTGTTACCGCAGGATTAAAATCGAACGGTCGAAACTGCCACGCAAGAGCAACCATCAGACAAAGATCGGACGGCCAGGAAGGAGCCCTAGCACCCGTGTCTGCCTATATAAGAGGCAACACGGCCGAAACCCTCGTCTCTCCCGTCTCACCCTAGCCGCCGCCGCCGCCGCCGCCGCCTCCTCTCGCCTTCTCCCGTCTTCTCCTTCGAGGTCAGCTTCAGATCTTCTCCCTTCTCCATGTTTGCGCCTGTTCATGATCGTTCGTAGCTGCAGATCTGGCTTGGTACCGCGAGGTTTGGGTGATTTGGTGCTTGGGCATGTTGTTTTCGTTCATTTTTTGTATTTTTTTTGTGTATTCGTCTCACTGCTATGATCTTAGTTTGCTGTTCGTTGACGCGACGATAAACTTGATTTGTCCGCAAATCATCTGCATAGGTTGAAAATTATCGGTAGAATCGAACGATAAACTT
The DNA here is from genome assembly GCA_000338895.3 of Oryza meridionalis. Lineage (NCBI taxonomy): Eukaryota > Viridiplantae > Streptophyta > Magnoliopsida > Poales > Poaceae > Oryza > Oryza meridionalis. Next base: position 4,299,456 of record CM002526.2, read on the forward strand.
TATTCGATGTAGAATAATCTACATAAGTTGAAAATTGTCGGTAGAATCAGTAGAAGGATTTGTATCTACAATCCGTTTGCTTAGATCTCTTCCTATGTTTCTGTATTTTTTTTCTACTACTGCTGATTAGATGCTGTTATAGTCTGTAGCCTGTTCGGTTCGGTCGATTATTGCGCGTCTGTGTTATTCTCCTGCCGATTAACTGATTTAGCACTTGGATAGTTGTCGAAGTTTGAATTAGGTACCTACTTTGATAGATGCCCAACTTTTTTGTGTGTATTCGTCTCACTACTATGATATTCGTCTGCTGTTCGCTGACGCGAAGATAAACTTGATTTGTTGGTGAATCGGTAGAATTGGATGATGAACTTGATTTGTTGCATAATCTAGACAAGTTGAAAAATATCGGTTGAATTGTTGAAAGATTTGTGTCTACAATCGGTTCGCATAGATCTAGAGCTTTGTTTCTGTTCTGTTTTTTATTCTACCACTGCTGCTGAGTAGATGCTGTTATCGTCTCTACCTGTTTCAATTGGGTTTATTACTGTCCGTCTGTGTAATTTCTTTGCTGATTTTGATGCCCATTCTATGTTAGCACATCGTTAGATTAAGTAACCTGATCTGTGAGCTTACCTGTAATATTTATTTGTTTCTAATCTTTGTTTCATTCTATGCTGCAGTTAGCTACCTCCTTATTCAACCATGGGTAAGGAGAAGACGCACATCAACATTGTGGTCATTGGTCACGTCGACTCCGGCAAGTCGACCACCACGGGCCATCTGATCTACAAGCTTGGAGGTATCGACAAGCGTGTGATCGAGAGGTTCGAGAAGGAAGCCGCTGAGATGAACAAGAGGTCCTTCAAGTACGCGTGGGTGCTTGACAAGCTCAAGGCCGAGCGTGAGAGAGGTATCACCATCGATATCGCCCTGTGGAAGTTTGAGACCACCAAGTACTACTGCACGGTCATCGATGCCCCTGGTCACCGTGACTTCATCAAGAACATGATCACGGGTACCTCCCAGGCTGACTGTGCTGTGCTCATCATTGACTCCACCACTGGTGGTTTTGAGGCTGGTATCTCCAAGGATGGCCAGACCCGTGAGCACGCTCTTCTTGCTTTCACTCTTGGAGTGAAGCAGATGATCTGCTGCTGCAACAAGGTATATCTTTGGTGATTGGTCTTTTGTTATGATTGATTAGCCTAGCACAAGTAGCATAATCTGTTTTCTTCACTATGCATCTAATACTTCAATTGTTGATGCTTGCATCTCTCTACTGTTTGTCTTATTTTATGATTGATCTGCACAGCACTTCTGTTTATATTCATGATGCTGGTCCTGAGTACTGTTGATTACAACAATGAAGTGATGTTTGTATGGATTTATCCTTATATTTGCTATTTTTGTATCTTCACTACGCATTTGCGCATCTTCTAAGACTGCAATTATTGTTGTTTGCTTTTGTTATTACTGTCTGTCTTCACTAGCATCCAAGAGTGGAATTGTTGATGGTTGCTGTCCTGCTACTACTAGCATTAGTGATTTACTGCTGCATGAAACTAACTTTTGTTAAATCTAGTTAGGTTACCTATTCATTCAGATATTGAGTTGTTTATTACTTTATGCTAGACTTCTATTGAAGTTGCAGCTTGCCCCTTTTTCATTACATCTTATATCTGGTCACTACTTATTTATGTATCTTAGATGCTAGTATTAATTATCTTTGTTTCATATGATGTATAGTTAGTTATCTGTGTTTGTTTGCTAGTCCCTGCCCCTAATTCGTTTGCTTATTTCTGTTACAGATGGATGCCACCACTCCCAAGTACTCCAAGGCCCGTTACGATGAAATCGTGAAGGAAGTCTCATCCTACCTGAAGAAGGTCGGCTACAACCCTGACAAGATTCCCTTCGTTCCCATCTCTGGGTTTGAGGGCGACAACATGATTGAGAGGTCCACCAACCTTGACTGGTACAAGGGCCCCACCTTGCTTGAGGCTCTTGACCAGATCAACGAGCCCAAGAGGCCATCAGACAAGCCCCTGCGTCTTCCCCTTCAGGACGTGTACAAGATCGGCGGTATTGGTACCGTGCCTGTGGGTCGTGTCGAGACTGGTGTCCTCAAGCCTGGTATGGTGGTGACCTTTGGTCCCAGCGGCCTGACCACTGAGGTCAAGTCGGTTGAGATGCACCACGAGGCTCTCCAGGAGGCTCTTCCTGGTGACAACGTGGGGTTCAACGTGAAGAACGTTGCCGTGAAGGATCTGAAGCGTGGGTATGTGGCCTCCAACTCCAAGGATGACCCTGCCAAGGAGGCTGCCAGCTTCACCTCCCAGGTGATCATCATGAACCACCCTGGGCAGATCGGCAACGGCTACGCCCCAGTGCTGGACTGCCACACCTCCCACATTGCCGTCAAGTTTGCTGAGCTGGTGACCAAGATTGACAGACGATCTGGCAAGGAGCTGGAGAAGGAGCCCAAGTTCCTCAAAAACGGTGATGCTGGTATGGTTAAGATGATTCCTACCAAGCCCATGGTTGTGGAGACCTTCTCTGAGTACCCTCCTCTTGGTCGTTTTGCCGTGCGTGACATGAGGCAAACGGTGGCTGTTGGCGTCATCAAGAATGTGGAGAAGAAGGACCCAACCGGTGCCAAGGTGACCAAGGCTGCCGCCAAGAAGAAGTAAGCCTCGTTCAAATGGTGGTTTGCATGTCTGCAGTTGAGATATCTAGTTCTAGTATTGGTTAAGTTTTGCTCGCGGCCATGGCTCTCGTTTCATGGACCGTTAATATCTGCTCGCAATGTGCACTATGTCAGTCGTTTAATACTCTCGTTTATTTCTGTTCGGTTAAAACTGATGCTCTGAGTCCGATTATTGTCCATCGGCTGTTTTGGAATGCGAGTATTTACATTGCTACTTCCTGTGTCGTTATTTTCGCTTGTGCTATTCGCTGCTTTTGCTGCTATTGATGACTGGAAACTCTCTCTGTCATTGAATCTCAAACTGTCTCTCTGTCAATTATGATGACTGCTTTTTCCGCAACATGCCACCTAAATTGTTTATGTTGAAGTTCGTTCGGTCCCATATTTGTTGGGTTGAGTGGAACTTCATTCAGGTATAGAACAGGAGATTTACTCCCATCCAGCAGCTCTCCCGGTACCGAATCTTGGTTCATCCTGCCTGATCGAACGGTGGGAAAAACGCGGTACCTCCAGGTACAAATTTTCTCATTTGAGATGGTACCGGCTGTGTTGGATTGGTGGAAGGGTATTTTTGTCTTTTCGCGTAGATAAGTTTTCTCCAGATGAACACCCTAGTTCGATTCCCCTTGTGTGTGGTAGCGGCGGCTGCGAGGTAGCGAGGGCCCGTGGCCGCGACTTGGTGCCGGGCGCGGTGGTGGTGCTGTGGCGACAATGGTTGCGTCGGCGGCCGAAGCTGTGAAGTGGCGGGTGTTAATAGATCTCCTACCCGTCGGGCCCAACGGTACAACGGACCTTGACCGCGCCCTGATCAGAGGCGTCCAGCCTAATGGCTGGTGGGCCCCGTCACACTACGCCATATAAAAGAGGGGTGGAGGACGGCACGGCACAAGGGACGAGATTCACCGCCGCCGCCAACTCCACCCTACAAACCCTAATCCGATCGAGAGGGGGCGCAGCCAGTGACGGGAAACGCCACCGCCGCGCCACGACCTCGCCGGGATCGCCCACGACCACCGCTGTTGCAGCCATCATCACCGCCGACCTCACCGGCGCCGCATCCACGACAACTGAGTGCCAACGACGACGATGGCCGGCACTTCTTCATCTTCCAACACCTCAACCAGTCGGTCTATCTAAACCCTCCCCTGTTTTCAATCTCTATAGTTCAAACATCAATCCCAAATAGAACCACCCGACTAGATCTAACCTAGGTGATCCTAGAGCAAAGTCTAACAATGGTATCAGAGCGACCTAGCGCTTAGATCGGTTCGGGGAAAGAAACCCACAGAGGAAAAGAAAGAAAGAAATGCAAACGATCCAACGGATCGAAAAGAAAACCCTAACCCTAAATCTTACCTCCTCGTCGGCCGTCGTCGACGCCGGCAACGGAGGTGGGGAGGGGCAAAGAGGCGCCGCCTAGGAGCCACTCGATGGCCGCGCGTGCACGCGCACGCCGGCGAGGGGGCCCGCGGCGGCGCCGCCATCTCCGTCGTCGCCGTTCTCTCTCACTTCACGTGGGTGGAGGCCGAGAGACGGTGGGGGGAGAAGAGAAGAGAAAAGGCGCCAGCCATGGCGCGGCGGGCGCGAAGGTCGCCGGCGACGGCAACGCCGCTCCGTGCGGTCGCGCGAGAGAGAAGAGAAGATAGGTTAGGGTTTGGCCGGCCGGCGGCTGGGGTCGGGGTTTTGTCCCTCCGATCTCGGCGCCCGGCCGTCTGATCGAAACCCTAGCCGATCGGACGGACGGCGGCGGTCGGGCCGAAACCGGCCCGAAAGGGAGCGCGCGCGGCGGCTTTCCCGGCCCAGGCCCAGATTGCGGCCTGGGGAGGGGGAGGCGCGCCCGCGCGCGCCAAAAGGCCGTGGGCCGCCGGGAAAAAGTTTAAATTAGATCCCTCGGGGGGCCGAAAAGGAAAGGAAAGGAACAGTAGCATTTTTCCTTTTAAATTTTGTCAATTTTTCATGCAAATTTCAATAGAATTTTGAATAGATTTTTGCATATTTTACCTCTGTTTAAATTTGAACCAACGGGAGAATTTTTACAGAGAGTAAATTACAGAGTTTTGCTACTGTTCATATGATTTTTATATAGTTTTCCGCAGCAAATAGATTAAATTGATGAAAATTAGTGTTTCTAAAATTAAATTTCGAACCAACGGGAGAATTTAATTTTAGGAACATTAATTATGTGCTATGATGTTGTAATTTTCTGACCAATGTTGATAATTGCAATGTTATAGCTATGGCTATGTGTTATGTCTAATTCTGCCCAACGGTGATGTAGGCTTAATGCATACTATTTTAATGCTAATTTTGTTCTCACAGTACATGATTATTTCAGGTGGCTACTCCTTGATGGGTTGCATTAAAGATATTCCGACCCTGAAAGGAGATAACTACGCAGAATGGAAAAGAAAACTCAACCTTGCTTTTATCTTGGGAGAGGTGGACTGGGTGTTGACTACCCCATGTCCTATAGAACCTGCTGCACTTGTCAGAGGTGCAGATGAGTCAGATGCTGACTGGCAAAAGAGACAGAGGGACAATGCTCCTCTCGTCATGTCGTATAACATTGAACAAAAGAAATGGTCCTTAGTCAACAAGAAATGCTTGGCTGTAGTAAAGAACACGATTGAGCCTACCATATTGGGCTCAATCCCAGAGTGTGACGCTGTCTCAGAGTACCTTGAAAGAATAAAGAGTCAGTTTACTGGCTCTTCAAAGACTTATGTTACACAGCTGATCAAGCAGCTTGTGACAAAAAGGTACCATGGAGGTGGTGTTAGAGACCACATACTTAGAATGAGCAACATGGCTTCCAAGTTGAAGCCAATGGATTTGGGCATAACAGATGACTTTCTGGTCCATCTGGTTATGGCCTCATTGCCAAAGCAGTTTGACAATTTTATTGTCAACTACAACATAAGTCCAGAGAAATGGAACTTTGAAAAACTCATTGCTAATTTTGTGCAAGAGGAGGAGAGAATTAAAGAGTCAAATGGTGGTTCAATTAACTATGTTAAAGACAACAAGAAAAAGAACCACAAGTCTCCCACCTCAAAAGCTAAACAGTCTCAGCATCTGCCTCAGCAACAACAGTTCGTTGTTGACAAATATCAGTGTCTCCACTGCAAGAAGACGGGACATTACAAGAAAGACTGTCCTGACTTCTTGAAAATGATCATGGCAAGGAAAGGTGAGAACATTATTACATTTGTAAATGAATCTCATTATTTTGGTTACTCTAGATCCACATGGTGGATTGATTCTGGAGCAACTATTCATGCTTGTAATTGTTTAAAGGCATTCCGTTCGATGAGGACTACGCAAAGAAGAGAAAGCTCCATTAGAGTTGCCAATGGAGTTGAAGAAAAAGTTGAAGCTGTTGGAGATCTTCCTCTAGAGCTCGCGAATGGCTTCACACTTTTACTTCGAGATGTCTTTTATGTTCCTTCTTTACAAAGAAACTTAATAAGTGTATCAAAGTTGGATTTTGATGGATATGATTGCCGCTTTGGAAGTGGCAAATGTGAACTATGGTATACTAATGCATATATTGGTCTTACTGTGTTGCGAGACGAGCTTTATTTGTTATCTCTTTCTGAGAATGTGAATGTTGTGTCCTCGTTGACAAAAGAAAACAAGAAAAGAAAGCGAACTCCCGACGTCTCATCGAAATTATGGCACTGTTGTTTGGGCCATATTTCGAGGGGGAGAATTGAGAGACTAGTTAAGAATGAAATTCTTCCTCCATTGGAGTTCTCAGACTTAGAACAATGCATAGAATGCATTAAAGGAAAATTTGTAAAGAGCATTAAAAAGGGTGCAAAACGAAGCACATGAATTTTAGAGATCATTCATACAGATATTTGTGGTCCATTTCCTGTGAAAAGTGTGGATGGCTATGACTCGTTCATAACATTCACAGATGATTACTCCCGCTATGGTTATATTTATCCAATTAAAGAGCGATCAGAAGCATTGGATAAATTTAAGATATTCAAAGCTGAAGTTGAAAATCAGCATGATATAAAGATTAAAGTAGTAAGATCTGACCGTGGGGGGGAGTAGTATGGTCGACATACGCCTTATGGGCAAGTCCCTGGACCTTTTGCAAGGTTCTTGCTAGAGAATGGAATAGTAGCCCAGTATTCAACACCGGGCGAACCTCAACAGAATGGGGTAGCTGAAAGGCGCAACCGTACCCTTATGGATATGGTGCGCAGCATGATGAGCTATTCCACACTACCACTGGGTTTATGGATGGAGGCGTTAAAAACCGCCATTCATATTCTCAACAGAGTTCCAAGCAAATCGGTGCCCAAAACACCGTATGAGCTATGGACAGGAAGAGTACCCTTGCTAGCTCACCTCCGTGTGTGGGGGAGTCTTGCAGAGGCTAAAGTATTTAATCTAAATATTGGGAAGTTGGATCCCAAAACAGTCAGTTGCCATTTTATTGGCTATCCTGAAAGATCAAAAGGCTATCGTTTCTACTGTCCAAACAGTTATACAAAGTTTGTAGAAACGAGACATGCCGTCTTCTTGGAAGATGAGATGATTAGGGGGAGCTCGGTAGTTCGAGAAATTGATCTTGAGGAGAGGCGGGTGTCTGTACCCGCTCCGTCGACTCAGGAGCCTTTCTTCTCTCTACCTGCTGATGTTGTGCCTGCAATGCCTGTCGTTGTGGTACCAGCACCTGTTGTTACCCCTCCTATGGCAACAATGAATGAAAATGAGGAACCTGTTATACAGGATTCAACGGAAATGGTTGCCACACCAGAGGAGGAGCTGCAACAGCCTCAAACAAATAATGTGCCAGTACAGGAGACTCAACAAGAGTCCCAGGTACATGATGTGCCAAATGTGCAGGCCCCTAGAAGGTCTGAAAGAGTCAGAAGATCGGCTATCCGTGATGACTATAAAGTTTATAATATAGAAGAGTCGCATATGGAGGATGATCCCACCTCATATGAAGAGGCCATTAGAAGCGCTTGCTCATCTGAATGGTTGGTAGCCATGAAAGATGAAATGAAATCAATGAAACTAAACGATGTTTGGGATTTAGAAGAAATTCCTAAAGGAGCCAAAACAGTAGGCTGTAAGTGGGTTTACAAAACCAAATATGACTCCAAAGGGAATATAGAAAAGTTTAAAGCGCGAATTGTGGCAAAAAGCTTCACGCAACGAGAGGGGATTGATTACAATGAGACATTTTCTCCAGTCTATTGTAAAGATTCCTTCAGGATTATAATGGCACTGGTGGCACATTATGATTTGGAATTACATCAGATGGATGTAAAAACAACATTTCTAAATGGAGATTTGGAGGAAAAAGTATACATGGCACAACCGAAAGGTTTTGTCGTGAAAGAAAATGAAAATATGGGATGTCGTCTAAAGAGATCCATTTATGGATTAAAGCAAGCTTCGAGACAGTGGTACTTGAAGTTTGATGAGACAATAAAGAAATTTGGGTTTCAAGAGAATGTTGAGGACAACTGTATTTATACAAAGTTTAAGAATGGGAGATTTATTTTCCTAATTCTGTATGTGGATGACATTCTACTGGCTAGTAGTGATGTCAGTCTACTGCAGGAAACAAAGAAATTCTTGTCCTCAAACTTCGACATGAAAGACCTCGGTGAGGCTTCATATGTTTTGGGCATAGAGATTCACTGAGATAGAACAAAGCATGCATTGGGACTTTCTCAAAAGGCATATATAGAAAAGGTGTTGAAGAAATTCAATATGTATAGATGCAGTGCTACACCTGCTCCCATAGTGAAAGGCGAAAAGTATGGGGCATCGCAATATCCCAGAAATCAGTATGAGCTCAATGAAATGAAAACAAAGCCATATGCGCCAGCTGTAGAAAGCCTACAGTACGCGCAAGTGTGCACACGACCTGATTTGGCATTTGTTACCGGGTTACTTGGCAGATTTCAGAGTAATCCAGGCCTAGAGCACTGGAAATTAGTAAAGAAAGTCTTGCATTATTTGCAAGGAACAAAAGGCCTCATGCTGTCTTACATAAGATCAAAATCGCTCCAGATAATGGGGTATTCAGATTCTGATTTTGCAAAAGATAATACAAAGTCAACATCGGGATATGTGTTCACCCTGGCAGGAGGAGCTATTTCATGGAAAAGCTCAAAACAGACTATCACTGCAGGGTCTACTATGTATGCCAAGTTTATAGCATGCTATGAGGCAACGGGGCAGGTGAACTGGCTAAAGAAGTTCATACCCGGTTTAAAGATGGTTGACAGTATTGAGAAACCACTAAAATTATACTGCGACAACGAACCCGCAGTAATGTACGCTCACAACAATCAGTCAAGTGGTGCTGCCAAACACATTGACATAAAGTACTATGTTGTGAAGGACAAAGTCCGGGATCAAACCATCAGTCTCGAGCACATTAAAACAGAAAGGATGCTCGCGGATCCGCTCACGAAAGGCCTACCACCCAACGTGTTCAAGGAACATGTAGCCGGCATGGGTTTAAGGGAAGCCTTATGAATCTTGGACTACAGGGCCCAAAAGTAAAGTATCTGTTTCTGAATAGAGATGTGTATAGTGGCTGTCGAATCCATCGGCGATTGACCGTGACGATGAAACATGCTCTATTCACAAATCTGTGATGGAATAGAAAAAGCTAAAAGAAATAGTGAGATCAAGGGGGAGAATGTTAGATAGATCTCCCACCCGTCGGGCCCAACGGCACAACGGACCTTGACCGCGCCCTAATCGGGGGCGTCCAGCCCAATTGCTGGTGGGCCCCGTCACACTACGCCATATTAAAGAGGGGTGGAGGCCGACACGGCACAAGGGACGAGATTCACCGCCGCCGCCAACTCCACCCTACAAACCCTAATCCGATCGAGAGGGGGCGCAGCCAGTGACGGGAAACGCCACCGCCGCGCCACGACCTCGCTGGGATCGCCCACGACCACCGCTGTTGCAGCCGTCATCGCTGTCGACCTCACCGGCGCCGCATCCACGACAACCGAGTGCCAACGACGACGATGGCCGGCACTTCTTCATCCTCCAACACCTCAACCGGTCGGTCTATTTAAACCCTCTCCCGTTTTCAATCTCTATAGTTCAAACATCAATCCCAAATAGAACCACCCGACTAGATCTAACCTAGGTGATCCTAGAGCAAAGTCTAATAGCGGGGTGCGCGGTGGTGCCGGCCGCGGTGACGAGATGGTGGTGCTGTGGCGGCGGTGGCCAGTGGGTCGGCGACCTTGACTGCGAGGTGGCGGGGAGCGCGGTGGTGCTGGCTGCGGTGACGAGGTGGTGGCGGCGGTGGCCGGTACGTCGGCGACCTTGACTGCGAGGTGGTGGCGGGCGCGGCGGCGCGGCCGCGTTGACGAGTTGGTGGCGGCCACAGTGTCAAGGTGGTCGTCCGAGCCGGTGATGTGATGTGGCGATGGTGGCTGAGGCTTTTGCGGCTGCGGCGGCGAGGGCAGGCGATGTGGTCCTACCGCAGCCGCACGACGCCGTAAACCTGTTCTGTATGCATCGAATTATTTTCATCCGATCTGTTGGTTGCTGCAGTAGAAATTTTCATTTTTTGGGCTGCATGCGCTTCTAGGATTTGTGTTGTCTGATTTATTCATGAGCTCAACCATTGCTTGGTCTTGATCAAATGTTCAATACCGTCATTTACTGATTACTATAATTTGAGTGACTTCAAATGTTCAATACCCTCCCCTATTCTCTTTTCCGGTTCTCAATCGTACCCCCTAAAGATGGACGGCTAGATTTGATTTTGTACCTCCCGGTACAATCTGCCGGACGGGAGCAATCCTCGTAGAACAAGGGTTGGGCCCTTAGGGGTTTGCTTGAATTATGAACTGGTCGGAACTTGTAGGGAATCAATTGTTGAGATTTTATTTCCAACAGGATGTTTACAGCCTTTTTTAAATTAAGAACTTAGCCTCTCAAACAATCTAATATGAAAACAAACAATCTAATATGAAAATTTGATCGCATGTCCTTTCGTAAGACGTAGATTGAGCTTTCGTCCGATACAGGTTGAGGTCTGAAGTATCAGATAGCACAACGTAGATTGAACTCAAGTCCTTGATTTTAACTCTAAAGATCAATTAATTCAGTCCACTCAAAATGATGATAAAGGAATAACCCTCCTGGGAATAGATGTTTTGTTGATGCTTCTTGGAAAGATCAATTAGGATTTGGAATGTTTTTGCATGATCCACAGACTCATAAAGCGATTTGTGTCCAAGCTAGTTCAAGACTTTATACTAATGCTCTCCAAGCAGAACTTGCAAGTATATACTTTGCCATTGGCGTATGCAGAATGCTTAACATTGCAGGTATGGTTATGCTTTCTGATAATTTGCCTCTAGTGAATCTCCTTCGTCAAAGGAATTTTGCTTCCCAGCCACATCACTGGAGTCTTCATCCTCTGCTTCTGAAATTGCAAGATTTTACTCAAGGAGAATCAATTAGCATAATCTGGATATAAATAAATCTAAACAAGATGGCAGATTTTTAGAAAAAGGGCAAGACAAGCAAATGCTCGTCAATCTGTCCAACTAGTTTGTCAAAATGTAATACGGGCTGGTTTGGTTTGAGGCCTATATTGGACTTACCAATATTTAGCAATTTCAATAGTGTTTATTATCTATTTGGTTTGGAGCCAAATTTTGACATGCCTAAGAAAATAGGCCATTTCAACAGTTAATTTAGGCTATTTTGGCTTCAATACAAACATAATTTTACCTTTGCCAAAATTAGCCATGTCAAAAGTTGCCAAAATTTAACATTGACAAAAATTGTTAAGGCTAATTTAGGCCACAATCCAAACCAGCCCCACATGTCTCGCTTCAAAGTAGCTGTGCTACTACGGCAGCTCTTCAATCAGCTTTTATAGCTGACGATGTACAACTGATTCATGTACTGTGCTACTAAGCCATCACCAATGCGTGTCTTCGAGCCGTCCCCTCGAAGACGGACGTGAGCTTTTCCGTCCGCGCCGGCTCCTCACGATGGAACACGTCTCCCGCTTGAGGGACGCGTCTCCTCCTCCTTTTCGGCCAGGTGACGGGCTTGAGCAACGCGCTGCAGCAACGGGCTCCTCAGGCAACGGGTTCTCCACCTCCATATTCCCCTTCCACCCCTCTCCCCTCTCTCTCATCCGATCTCATCGATGTCGAGCCGGAGGAAGAGCAGGAGGCGGCGGCTGCCGCAGCGGCGGAGGCGCCGGAGGCGGGGAGGGATGGGGAGAGAGGATGGAGGTGGGGCGAAGAGGGAGAGAGAGGAGGCGCACCCGGGCTCGCTCGCCGACGCCGCCGGATCTGCCGCCACGCTCTCCGGCGCTCGCCGGTGCCGCCTAATCTGCCGCCACGCTCGCTGACACCGCCTGATCTGCCGCCGGATCGGGCCGCAACGCTCTCAGGGGGAGGAGACCTCCGCCTGGCCGGGCTCTCCGGTGATGGCAACGGCGCGAGGCGGGGAGGAGGCCGGGCTCTCCGGCGACGGCGACGGGGCGACAGCGCGAGGCGGCGAGCACGAGAAGCGGAGGGAAGGAGCCGAGAAGACGAGTGCGTGTCCCGTTCTCCCGTGTGGGGAGTAAATGAGGGGAGAGAGAGGGTAGTATAATAAAATACATATATGGGCTTTTTGGCTGGGGATACTCATTGGGCCACCAGAGGTATCCTCTATTGTAAGAGGAGTTGTCCAAAGAGTTGCTCAAAGAGTTTCCTCAGTTAGTGAGGGTGTCCATATAGTGTTTTTGATTGTAGACACCCTAAGTTATCCAATAAACTTTGTTTAAAAAAAACGTAGATTGAACTTTTGAGAGATACTCCATTGTTCTTAAAAGAAACTTTTGTCAGATATTGAGGACACACGTCTGAAGTAGTATCAGATAGCACACCGTTTCCACTTCTGTTAAGCTTACCCTTTCATTAGCTCTGAAATTAGTTCCATTGCTGCTATTACAATAATAACTTTTCATGAGAAAGTAATCAATCTATTTAACCTTAGCCCCCATCTTGATGATGTTTGGGGGCCGTGAGAATCCACTTTCCGGGTGATTTCAGCTGTATACGTCTGTTAGTATATATGAAATGTACAACGCAACAAATATTGTTAACAGAAAAAAAAAAGGGGGCCAACCTGCTTAAACCTATATACGGGTGGACGCTTGAGCCAGAGTTGTTGGTCCCTATATGATGATGTCCATACGTAGAGCAGTTCGCTAATTCCTATCTTGTGAAACGATCCGTGTAGCTGTCTTGTGAAACGATAGTTTTTTCGTCTTTGTGAAACGATCCATGTAGTACAGGTGGGGCGAGCTGTCTTGTGAAACGATCCGTGTAGCTGTGACCACCCCCCCCCCCCCCCCCCCCCCAAATAGTTTTTAGTGATTCGTGAAGTAATCAATCAAGGCGGTTGACGGAGACTTCTAGAAAAAAAAATAAACTTCGATGATAATTATATTTGATTTTTAAAATCTCAATTACAATAAAAATGAGAGGCAACAGACAGGTTGTATAGGAGTGCAATGGTAGAGGCTCCGATGGTTGGTGGGTCTTCTAGAGAGTAAAAAATGAATTCCAACGTTAGTTATGTTCGAGTTTTACAATCCCAATAACAATAGAGATTGATCAGAACTGACTTCAAGGCATTTTTTGCTGACAGGATCATAATAATTAAATGTAGCAACTTCATTATCCCCCCAAGGATATTTATCTCTAATGCCATCAACAAAATTCTTGAAATTAGCTCTGTCTCTGTCTAAGACCTCTGTGGTGTTAAAGGTATAGCCATCCCTACGTGCAGGCTAGCTGTGTCCTGTGTGCCCTGTTGCTAGTCTCCACGATACTTTTCCAGTCGCACGTCATACTAGTACATACGTATACATCGATTCTGGAAGTCAACACACACACAAATACTACTACTACCCATCGATCATGACGTACCCGTCGTATACGTACTATCCATTCATAACGTAGCACTTTTCTTTGTTTATAAAAAAGTTAACTTTTATACATTAATCGGTAGCCTATATCCAGATTAATATACTACTACCTTCATTTCAGGTTATAAGACTTTCTACCATTTTTCATATTCATATAGATATTAATAAATTTAGGCACATATATATGTCTAGATTCATTAACATATATATAAATGTGCGCAATGCTAGAAAATCTTATAACCTAAAACAGTTTAAAAAAAGGTAAAAAATCAGAGCGTACGAAAGATCCCTCAGAGCAATGACCCTCTTGGGTGTATCGGTCAGATTAGATGCCATTCTAACATACGCAAGCTTTGATACTCTAATGTCACACCCGGAGTTTACCCTTTTTCGTAGTTTCTAATTCACCAATAACAATAAAGATTATGCCCCGAAAAGGCATACCTTGCTTCAGTAAGATTCTAGTAACATCAATTGAGCCATTTAATCGAGTATAATAAGCAATTTTCTCAGCATTACTTTGGTTGTTCAAAGAAACATCAATGTGCTGCTCTTTTTTCAATAAAGCATCAAACAAAGGCTGCCCAAGTTCTCGAGCTTCTCGTGCCTCTTCGAGGAGTCGGGATGGCAACGAAAGCGCCTCTAACTTGAGATCGCAGATGTGATTTAGTAGCTGGTGCTAGGGTGGTGAAAAAACTGTAACTTATTTTGTCGATCGAGATCATGGTGATCGAAAACTTAATTGTAACTCCACCTCCCCCACACGAACAAAAAATATTGCCCATTAGAGCATGATTCATTAAATATTAGAAAAAACTTGAAAATTAATTAATATACTTTTTAAAAAATAACTTTCCTATAGATTTTTTTAAAAAAAATACAACGTTTAGCAGTTTTAACAAAAGTGCGTGCGGAAAACGAGTAGAAGTTAGGAAAGTGAGGGAAAAAACACAGTCATGCTATACAATGATATTTTTATGATTAATGGAATAATAACTCCTTGCTCTACATCGTGGGATGGACACGAACCGAACCATGAGAGAGAAAACATAACACTTACATTTCTCCCTACGCTTTCACTGTTTCTCTTCCTGTTTGATGAATCCTGATAGTATAAGTGTTTCTTTAGACTGGTCACGGGGGGAGGGGGGAGAGATTCCCCACCTGAATTTTTATTAATAAAGAGTGAAAGTACAAAGCATTAAGTTACAAGACATAGCAAGAAGAAAAACTTGAAGTGTTTAGCTTGGAGACGGCCACTCGGACGCAGGGCATGGAGGTCAGCCGCGTTGGAGATAGCCGGGAAGACTTCGATCCGTCTCTAGAAAGCAGTTGCAAATGGGCAGAGGAAGCAAAAGTGTGCCGTTGTTTCTTCCGATTGATAGAGCGGACATGACGCCAACTGGACAGCACCTTTTTTGAGCAAATTTACTTTTGTTGGCTGGCGTTCCTTTGAGAGAAGCCATGCGAAGAATTGAGCCTTAGGAGGCGCTATGTTCCGCCAAACAAAGAGCCAATTAGGGCAGATGTTGCTTTCACTGAGGGTTTGGTAAATGTCTTTTGTGCGCAAGACCCTCGTCGTGCCCCTGGCCACTCTAACATCAGCTTCAGAGCTTAAGGATGTGTTTTGCTGGATCGTGAGCAGTTCCTCCACCTGGGCTTGAGCAGCCGAAGAGAGTCGAGGCGCAAACTGTTCACTGAAATCTCCATTGCAAACCTGATAGTATAAGTGTAGCGATTTCTTTTTGGTGGATCCTGACAATTAACCAGAAAGGAAAAAGATTGTACAGATAGGCATACAACATAATCTAAAGTTGATATAGTCCTTTCCCGCAAAATAAAAGTTGATAATAGTCCTGCCCATACCGATATTCTTAGTCTTTTATACTTATTTCTCCTCGAATTGTTGGGCTAGTTCGAAAAAACTCCTCATATATATTCAAAACCTTTCATAGCACTCTTAGCACCTTATGTCTAGTTGTGTTTATTTTTCGAAAAGAACCTTATCTACAATGCGAAAAAGAGAAAATCCCGTTTCTAGTATAGAAACAGCGCAATAAACACAAAAAGTATAGAAAATTTCCCCCAAAACAACCATCCTGCTGCTTGCACGGTGGATGGAGGCAACATGGGCTGAGATGTATTTGTTAGCAATATAGGGTCTGTGGTTGCGTCGTAGATGACATCAATAGTGCCGCACACACGCAGCGGCGGTGTAGCCATAGCTGCCTACCTACCGATCAAGTCCATATTTGTGTTTCTGTTGAAAAGTTTGAGAAAATAAGGCTAAATAAGTTAGCACGGTCACGTTACCTTCATAAAATAGGTCCACCAACCAACTTTTTGTTTTTAAAAAGAGGAGCAAGTGAGCTACAACTCGAAGAAGCATGTCTAATTCAAAATAGGGTCGAAAGCGTAGTGCAAGAAAAAAAAGAGTTTGAATTAGGTACCTACTTGCGCCCTGCGAAACCTCCAGAGACGTAAAGTTAACGCAAACGTTTGAACAGGCTGACCACAGGATTAAAATCGAACGGTCAATACTGCCACGTAACAGCAACCATCAGACAAAGATCGGACGGCTAGGAAGGAACCCTAGCACCCGTGGCTGCCTATATAAGAGGCAATCCTCTCGCCCTAACCCCTCCCCTTTCCCATCTCGCCCCAGCCGCCGCCGCCGCCGCAGCCTCCTCCTCTCGTCTTCTCCTTCGAGGTCAGCTTCAGATCTTCTCTCTTCTCCTTGTCTGCGCTCGTTCATGTTCGTTCGTAGCTGCAGATCTGGTTTAGTAACGTGAGGTTTCGGTGATTTCGAGCTGGGGCATGTTGCGTTCGCCCATTTTTTGTGTGTATTCATCTCACTGCTATGATCTTCGTCTACTGTTCGTTGACGCGACGATAAACTTGTTTTTTCGGTGAATCATTTGCATAGGTTGATAATTATCGGTAGAATCGGACGATGAACTTGATTTGGTGCAGAATCATGTACATAAGTTGAAAATTATCGGCAGAATCACTAGAAAGGATTTTTATCTACCATCCGTTCGCATAGATCTCTTTCTGTGTTTCTGTAATTTTTTTTATTCTAATACTGCTGAGTAGATGGTGTTGTCGTCTGTACCGTGTTTGGTTGGGTCGATCACTGCGCGTCTCTGTAAATATTCTGCTGATTAGCTCCGTTAGCACTTTGATAGATGTCCAAGTTATTTATTTAGAGTTAGAAATTATACACTCATCTTTGTTTCTAATATTTGTTTCGTTCTGTGCCGCAGTTGTTAGCTACCTCCTTATTCAACCATGGGTAAGGAGAAGACGCACATCAACATTGTGGTCATTGGCCATGTCGACTCCGGCAAGTCGACCACCACGGGCCATCTGATCTACAAGCTTGGAGGCATCGACAAGCGTGTGATCGAGAGGTTCGAGAAGGAAGCTGCTGAGATGAACAAGAGGTCCTTCAAGTACGCGTGGGTGCTTGACAAGCTCAAGGCCGAGCGTGAGAGAGGTATCACCATCGATATCGCCCTGTGGAAGTTCGAGACCACCAAGTACTACTGCACGGTCATCGATGCCCCTGGTCACCGTGACTTCATCAAGAACATGATCACGGGTACCTCCCAGGCTGACTGTGCTGTGCTCATCATTGACTCCACCACTGGTGGTTTTGAGGCTGGTATCTCCAAGGATGGCCAGACCCGTGAGCACGCTCTTCTTGCTTTCACTCTTGGAGTGAAGCAGATGATCTGCTGCTGCAACAAGGTATATCTCTAGTGTTCGGTCTTTTGTTATGATTGTTGAGCCTAGCACTTGTTTGTACATATTCGTGATGATAATCTAGAAACAATGAAGTAGCATAATCTGTTTTATTCACTATGCATCTAATACTTCAATTTTTGATTCTTGCATATCTGTCTTCTTTTATGATTGATCTGCACAGCACTTCTGTACATATTCATGATGCTTGTCCTGAATACTCTTGATTACATCAATGAAGTAGCTTTCATTTAAACGTCTAGTTGTTTGTTAATTATACTAAGCATCTATTTGATTGGTTTAGGTTATATTTTAAATTATCTGGTTGTGGTGTTGTACTTCATTTTGTCATTTTTATCCTGCTGGAAGTTGCAGCCCCTGTCCTGTTTCATTACATCTTATCTGGTCACTGTGTATCTTATATGCTGTTAAGTACCTTTTGATATTCCTACATCTGGTCCCTACTCCTGTATATCTTATACGCTGTTTTAGGTATTGTTTCATATGATCATATCTTGTATGGTTATCTTTGTTTGGTTGCCAACCGACCCCCTGCTGAGGAAAGTTATTGATTTGTTTTCCTTTGTTCTGTTACAGATGGATGCCACCACTCCCAAGTACTCCAAGGCCCGTTACGATGAAATCGTGAAGGAAGTTTCATCCTACCTGAAGAAGGTCGGCTACAACCCTGACAAGATTCCCTTCGTTCCCATCTCTGGGTTTGAGGGCGACAACATGATTGAGAGGTCCACCAACCTTGACTGGTACAAGGGCCCCACCTTGCTTGAGGCTCTTGACCAGATCAACGAGCCCAAGAGGCCATCAGACAAGCCCCTGCGTCTTCCCCTTCAGGACGTGTACAAGATTGGCGGTATTGGTACCGTGCCTGTGGGTCGTGTTGAGACTGGTGTCCTCAAGCCCGGTATGGTGGTGACCTTTGGTCCCAGCGGCCTGACCACTGAGGTCAAGTCGGTTGAGATGCACCACGAGGCTCTCCAGGAGGCTCTTCCTGGTGACAACGTCGGGTTCAACGTGAAGAACGTTGCCGTGAAGGATCTGAAGCGTGGGTATGTGGCCTCCAACTCCAAGGATGACCCTGCCAAGGAGGCTGCCAGCTTCACCTCCCAGGTGATCATCATGAACCACCCTGGGCAGATCGGCAACGGCTACGCCCCAGTGCTGGACTGCCACACCTCCCACATTGCCGTCAAGTTTGCTGAGCTGGTGACCAAGATCGACAGACGATCTGGCAAGGAGCTGGAGAAGGAGCCCAAGTTCCTCAAGAACGGTGATGCTGGTATGGTTAAGATGATTCCCACCAAGCCCATGGTTGTGGAGACCTTCTCTGAGTACCCTCCTCTTGGTCGTTTTGCCGTGCGTGACATGAGGCAAACGGTGGCTGTTGGCGTCATCAAGAACGTCGAGAAGAAGGACCCAACCGGTGCCAAGGTGACCAAGGCTGCCGCCAAGAAGAAATGAGCATAGTTGAAGTGGTGGTTATGCTGGCTGCATTTGAGATATCTTAGCTTTCGTTAAGTTTTGCCCACGGCCATGGCACTCGTTGCATGGACCGGTAATATCTGCTCGCAATGTGCACTATGTCAGTCGTTTAAAACTCGTTTATTTCTATTCGGTTAAAAACTTGGATGTTCTGAGTCTTATTATTGCCCTTCTGCTGTTGTTGAATGCGAGTACACAGTGCTAAATCCTTTGCTCTTTATTTTCGATTGTGCATTTAGGTGCTTGTGAAAACTAAAAGCACTTTTGCTTCTTGGTGAAAACTGAAAACTCTTGGTACTTTTGAAATCTGGAACTTGGTATTTCAATTGTAGAGATCGAAATCTGATACGTAATGCTACCCAACGGAGTTTAGTTGAAACTCTTTTTGTCCCAAATTTTGTGTTGATTGGAACATTATTTAGGTATATGACTTGATTTCGCTTAAATATGAACTGACTGATAGTAGTCTTTATCTAGATACATCGAGTACACTCGTCGGATAGCAGCAATCTATACTTGTACCATCGTTGCTCTAATAACTTTTCAATGAAAAAAAATATATCAAGTTCTAATAACTTTTAGTCCCCCATGATGATGTTTTGGGGCCGTGGCAATACAACACTTTCGGGTGATTTCAGCTGTATGCTATATGAACAGTTGACACAAAAGTCTAACTTGCTTAAAACCTATGCGTATGGACGCTTGCGCCGGAGTTGATGGTCACTCTATGATCCTGTACATGTGTGCGATTTCAAAGCAGTTCGCCAATTCCATCCCACGGTTGCGGCGATATGCGAACTGGACCAAATTTGATGCGGTCTGCGAGCAAATTTAATTCAACCTGGAGTTCAGATCTTCCCGTTGTTTTTCCGTACTCTGAAATGATCCATGTAGTTGTAGAAGTAGAGAATTGCTGACAACAAAAATCGAGCTCAGGGCCATCAACCCCCCTACATGATACCATCAACAAAGACAATATTAAAGCTCATAATTTTAAGATAATGGTGGGATGCAAACAAACCATACGGATACTGAAATGGTGTAGATGCATACAATTGCGGTATATTGTACCTGATAGAGATGGTGTCATGGCGAAATCAAATTGAGGCAGTAACACCCCCGCGGCAATAGGGATAGCTACTATGTTATATGCGACAGCCCAGGCCAAATTTTGGTGAACTTTGGCCATAGTTGCTTTCGAAAGTGATAAAGCATCCATTACCTGCGCCGTAGAGTGGTTCTTGTTTATTAGCACGAATGCCACTTGAACTATGCAGTTACAATATCATAGAGAACAGAATCCTACCTGAGAAAGTCTGTTTCCTAATAGAACAACTGAAGCTGCGTCAGAGGCAGCACTCTCTTTTGAGTTTGTTCGCATAGCTACTCCCACATCAGCAGCTGCTAAAGATGGTGCATCATTTATTCCATCCCCAACCTATGCAACAGAAAATTCCATTAAGACAATAATACATAGTAGTTTCATCCAATCTAAAACTTTGAGTTAGTCAAGCTTTAATTTTTGTTTACTATGCTCAACATTTAAACACTTCCCGAAAGTCAGGACGTGGAATAATTTTAATGCAGGCAATTTCAGTATGCCATAGACTAGCAACAACTGTACGTGCTGTCAATAATAGATAAAAGCACATCACAGAACATTACCATTGCAACCCGACGTCCCTCTCCTTGCAAAGCAGTTATAATGCCTGCCTTTTCATGTGGAGTTAAGGATGACTTTATGTTTTCACTTCTGATCCCTATAGTTCTCCCAATGCTTTCAACTGCTTCTTTCCTGTCTCCTGATAGTAGAAATGTCGAGATTTCTTCCTGCTGGAGCCTGTTTTTAGTAATAGAAGAACATTTGCATAAAACTAGGAAAAAAAACATTTGCAACATGCGAGATTCTAGGATGCAACATTTTTTTTTGGGATCACTCAAAAGGGTTGCATGTCATATATATAGAGAGTAGATACAGCATTCATAGCAAATGTCCAAAAGTATAAGGGAAAACTATGAATTCTGAATATGTCCCGTTAGGAAGATATGTTTGACTGAATTATGATAAAGCAGGAGACACTCGATAAATATACAGACAGATGGTATCTCCAGTAAATACCTGTCCACGGTTGCTTTGGCATCATCACGCAGAACATCTGATACAGCGATAGCACCTATTATTCCTTCTCCCTCACGGCCAACATAAGCAATTGATTTTGAGTGATTAGATGATGCCTCACTGGAAGACACAAACTCTAGATGATTTCTGAGATCTGTCAGTTCAGTTGACGATGCCTTGGTCTCAAATCGATTGTGGACCCAGTCCAAAGTGCCTACTGCAACCAAACACCCATCTACTTCTGCCAAACAGCCAAAACCAGGCTCTGTAAGCTGACCACTTGTGGCTGGGATATCTAGTTTGAGAAGTTCGGCCTCCTCCATTATAGCATTTGCGATAGGATGCAATGCTGTTTTCTCCACTGCAGCGGCGAGACGAAGAATCTCCGCCTCCTCATATGCTAAAGAAGCTATAGAAGTAACTACTGGTCTTCCCTTTGTTAGCGTCCCTGTCTAAGAATCACAATACAAATACCAACTGTAACACAATACTTAATTTTGAGGAGACTAGTTTAGCATGAAAAATTAAATGATGTATGCAGTGTGTACCTTATCAAGTACAATGGCATCTATTCCAGCTAAACGCTCCAAAACATCACCCCCTCTAATAAGTAGTCCCCGTTTAGCACCTAGTTTAAGATAAAAGGTAGTTCCATGAGGGTTAGCAGCTCATAAAAAGCAAAGATCAGAGAAGGATCGCAACAAAGTAGCACAGTGAATATGCTGAATTGACTTTAGTAATGCAAGGGCCTCTTGATCGTATTTATGATGTATGAACATCTCCGACCCCATTGTATCAGCCAAATATCAGGAACAAACGAACCCAAACATTATGACATAGAAAGTTACCCAGTGAAGTTCCTATCAAAATAGCTGTAGGGGTAGCTAATCCAAGTGCACAAGGACAGGAAACAACCTGCAGGGTGAACATTATGAGATCAGCCCAAAAATCATAAATGCAGGCATATGCAAATAGTGCCCTTTGTAGCCCACAACTTTTCAACCACCACCGTCCATCGAACAGGTATCGTATTGAGAATTCAAGATGTTTGGCATGTACATCAATCATGTAGGATTTCAAGGATGATTAGTTAGTTTGTGCACTGTGACCTGACTTTGTAAAATTAGTCTATTTGATAACATTTTTTTAACAATAGTTTTCAGATCATTAGAGTGAAATGCTGAGCTTTCAGAAAACAGTACCAGGACTACTTACAAGTACATCCACAGCGAGCTTCAAGCTCAATAGTAATGAATCCCCGTCTGGACCAGAAATATCATTTAGAAGGACCTCTGGAAAGATGTGGGTGCCAATGTAATACCTAGGAATAGAGAAGGTTGCCGAAGCAACGTTAATGTAGCCCCAGTAAATTTCATGTGTATTCTTTTTGGAAGGGGAAAAAACAACAAAAAGGAGAATGGGAGCATACCAGAAAGAAAATGTTGCTGCAGACAATGTCATAACAGTATAAACAAATGGCCCTGCAATTGAATCTGCAAGCCTTTGAACGGGAGCTTCACGTGCTTGTGCATCCTCAACCTGTTCAAGAACAATAAAAGTATTATAAAAACTTCTTTTGGTCGAGAAAAAAAAAACTTCTTTTAGTTTCTTTGTTATCAAGAGAAAAGAGTATACCTACCATTCGGACAATCTTAGCAATTGTTGATGATGGTCCAGTAGTTGTCGCTTTGATCTTTAAAGGACCATCCTTCAACAAGTCAAATAATTAATTGTTAATAAGTCGAACAAAGAATTCTCATATGAGCCTGTGTACTTTATGAGAGAGAGGGGCAGGGAGTTAAAATTAAACAAGCGTAAAATGGACAATCTAATAATTTCACTGAAACATGTCTAGTTCTTTTGCTTTGTACTAAAAGCAGGGCCTTGTGCCTCTTATCTAACTGAAGCATGTTTAGTTAAAAATAGCTTCGTCAATCAATCAAAGCATGGAAAAGAGAGTGAATAGCCTATTATTTTTTCGGTCAACTCACAATAGCTTTTGCATTGGCAACATGACCATGGATGAAGAATATACATATGACAAAGAGATCAGCATTTTAACTAAGAATACAGTTTTTGAAATGAAAGTAAAGCTTAAGAGCTGACACAAGCTAATGGAATTATAGAATGTGGAGTAAGAATTCCTGGCAGAAAAGTATGCACATACCCAGTTTACAGTTCCAGCAAATACAGGAAACCCTTTTTCCTTGGGGACTGGCAACGATTCCCCAGTAAGCATTGATTCGTCAACAAAACTTGATCCTCCAAGGACATTTCCCTAACAGAAGATATGTCAAATAATTACGTGCAAGCACAAACTGATGTAGTAAGAAAATGCAACAGAAGAAAGACAAGTGTGTCCAACCATCAGTGAACAAGAGTAGCCTTCTAGCATTTTCACCTCTACAAATAAATCATGATATGAACCTTAAAGGGTATAGTACTATAAAAATACATGATCAAAACCATGAGTGGACATACAAATTTTACAAATAACAGAGGATATCCAAGTTTGAGAGAGAGGGAAAGAGAGAGTAAGCAATCTATGGTGCATTCATTGAAGACAGATAGGCATTGCTGATAAATTGTCTAAAAATAACTAATAAAGAAGAGGGAAAAGGAGATATCTTCAAATGATCTGAGCACACGCAATTCATTTGTAAGATTACTTCACTATATGAAATTAATACTCCCTCCATTTCAAAATGTTTGACACCGTTGACTTTTTAGTACGTGTTTGACCATTCGTCTTATTCAAAAAATTTAAGTAATTATTTATTCTTTTCATATCATTTGATTCATTGTTAAATATACTTTCATGTACACATATAGTTTAACATATTTCACATTTTTTTTAATAAGACGAACGGTCAAACATGTGCTAAAAAGTCAACGGTGTCAAACATTTTGAAACGGAGGGAATAGTAACAAAAAAGGGGTCAGTCAAACTTAGGATTTATGCATATTCAAAGAAAGTACTATAACATAAAAGTGGCTCCTTACATCTACAGGGATTGTTTCTCCTGGAAGGACCAATATGAAGTCTCCAACACGAACATCATCAACAGGAACCTCAACAGTGATTGCATCTGAATTCAAAACACCATCTGAGGATGGATCGTCACTTGAGGAAGTAACGACCAACCTTGACTGAGGTGATAAGAGTGACTGCAACAGAATAAGGCATAAGTAGTTGCCACTTGCCAACAAATTCAGTCTTATAATGAAGAACATGCAGAACTGCAGATAAATTACTTCACTACCATCAACTAACACATATTTGAGGGAATACATATTTACTTACTTTTATTCTACAAATGAAAAAAATAAGTGTTTCTCTGTAAAGGAATAAGGTGTATACTTACAACGATATTTACTTACTTTTATTCTACAAATGAAAAAAATAAGTGTTTCTCTGTAAAGGAATAAGGTGTATACTTACAATGATATTTACTTACTTTTATTCTACAAATGAAAAAAATAAGTGTTTCTCTGTAAAGGAATAAGGTGTATACTTACAACGAGCTCATTCATATCGCTAGAAGCCTTAAGCCTGGCACTTTCTTCAAGAGATCGTCCAAGAAGCACAAATCCGAGAAGCATGACCTGCATGCTACAAGAAAAGTTTCTTCAACATTATTATGCAAAACATATTCAACTGTTATTTCATCAATCACCAAATCAGTTCAAGTAATGCGGTAGGAAGTAATTAGGTTTATATTTGAACAATTCAACAACACAACGGGATGCCTTATTAACAATACACCACAACATAGACAAAAGGCAGACAACATTGACAAACGACAGGAGTGTCAACAAGAAGATGAAACGTGCGTGCATGGAAGATCACTCACCGGTTCATCAAAAAAGGTTGAATTCCACTCCAGTTCAGGGTTCAGCAAGGACACCTGCATAAAAGAAAAGCTGCATCAGTATTCTTGTATGACTGACAGACGATTTGGGCACTGCAAATGCACTTACTGAACTGATAGCAAATGCCGCTGCAGATCCAAACCCTACAAGAGAGTTCATGTTGGGGGATCCTTGCTTGAATGCTCGAAGACCATCAAAAAGTATATCTGGTGTTACATTCAACAGTCATGCTGAAAATGTTCCAGAGTAATGTACAACACATCTAGTTCTTCATATCATCAGCCATTCCGTTGTTTCTTAGGAGGCTTTAAGAATATGTCTCCTTTACTACCCACCCAGGCACCCACCAATTCAAACAAAAGCCCGTGAATCGAAGTGATGAAGTATTTTTCAGGGCAAACAATAAGGAAATCCTTGTTGTGTACATACATTAGAAATATATAAAAAAAACAAAGGAGTGTTTACCAGAGAAGGAATGTGCAATCTCCCCCATCAAGTAAGGCTACCAAATTTTATCTAGCCATGACTGCCATTTCAGAGAATTCAATGATCATATCAAGGATGACTACATGTAATAGTACAAGTTTTTAGCATCTCGTGTCAGACAACCTAGTGACCTGCTTGCTGCTATTGAGTTGTCTATCGTTCATTGTTTAGAGAATTCTATTGTTCTTAGGAACTCAGTTAATTTGACCAAGTTATTGCTAGTCCCTATCTGGTTTGATACCCAACAAACTGTGTAGAAGCCTATACAAAAATAACAGTACATTACTATACTATACCTCTTCCAGGCCCAAACAATGCCGCTATTGCAATGCCACATTTCACATACGAATCATGCAACAGATCCAAAAACGTTCCTGCACCATGCATAAACCGATCAGATAGCGATCCTAGTAAAAAACAATTCAATATAGCGTGTGCATCAGTGGCCAATTCAGACTTTCACTAAAAGGGTAGCCGATTTAAACTTCATTCATGTCCGTTCATCTATTGCAACGCCACAAAACCTGTGATCACGCTCTCGTGGTTTGAACTCACCATGGCCGACGTGGATGCCGAGCGAGTGTAGGAAATGGGTTGCGTGCGAGCCACAGCAGAGCGCAACGAGCGTCCACGCGAAGGCGACGCGCCCTCGGCTCCGCGTGAGGAGCTCCGCCTTCCTGGCCGCCATCTCCCTCCACTTCCGCGCGCTGTCGCTAGCCCCCGAGGCCGCGCCCCCTCGCCGCGCCACCGAGGGGAACCCGCACTCCGTCAGCCTCGCCGCCAGCTCCTGCCCGGCGGCTGGCTCCGGCGACCTCAGCCGCACGGCCGCCGACTCCGCGAGGAGGTTGACCGCCGCGGTCTCCACCCGCTCGTCCGCGGCCAGGATGGTCCGCACCCGCGCCGCGCAGCCGCCGCACATCATGCCGCTCACGTCGAGCAGCACGGTGGCAGCATCACTGGCCCCCTCTCCCTCTCCCGCCGCCGCGGCCGCGTCGACCGCGCTCGAGGCCGAGGCGGAGGGATCGGCCGTGGCGCGGGGGGTGGCCACCGCTGGGCCGCGGGGGAGGACGACGAGGCGGAATCGCTGCGCGGTCGAGGCCTTACCACAACCACCACCTCGACCCAACCGGAGACGCCGGAGCAACAGGGGGTTAACGCCGCGAACCGGAGCGGTGACATGGAGGGGGGAACGGCTAGCGGTGGCGGCCATGGAGGCGGTCGCCCGCGAGCGCGCGGGGGGAAGCAGCTAGCGGAGAAGGATTAAGCTTAGGTGCGGAAGAGGGAGGAGGCGGCCATGGAACGCGCCGAGACGAGGAGTGGTGGGTGGTGGACTGGTGGTGGTGGGAAATGCAGTGCAGGGGAGGAGAGGGGGAAATGTGGTGGTGGTGAAGAAGGAAAACGGGGGAGATGGCGACGTGTGCGAGGGATGAGGAGGAAAACGGGAGCTAGTAATCTTTGCGAGTCGGATGGATTTGGATTTCTGGGATAGCAATCCGTCGAGACGTTTGGAGGTTTTCGTGGTTGAAAACGTGGTGGGCGTGACGCACGACGCAGATCCACCAAGTTTCAAAACTCCCATGTGGCTTTGCACCGTATTGCTCGCACGGTGCCCGGTGCGTCCGCGCGTAGGAGCATCGTGCTTGTCATGTTGCTCGTTCGCGATATGCAACGGAAGCTGCATTCTCGGTGTAAGACCAAATGAATTCGGATAAGGTGCAATCACAATAGTGTGCTGCAAGTTAAGTCCATTGTTATGATCAACAATTTAGATCCAAAACTATAGCACCCATGTAAACGGTACTCCGTCCTACAATATTTTCTACTATGGTATTATAAACAGTATAATGCGTGATCTAGACCATCCGTTTTGTATCCAATAATACATATTGCTACTGTATAAGTTGCACTCAAAATTGTGAGTGCACCTGATCCAAATCCGAATTTGACTCCTTTTTTTCCGAACGTGCAACGGATTTGGCGGATTTGGCTCATCCACAGTATTGCAAAGAATTGTAGATATGGGATAAATAATTGCAATAGCATGATAATTTTCTGTATAAACATTCACTGCCGCAATAAATATTACAGTCTTCTGTAGGCTCGTAGCTACAGCATTTACTATTGGATTTTGAGGAAAATTTCACTTCATATTAATTGATATGATGCATCATCACAAATCCTAGGTGTATAGTGTTTCTAATGTTGTTACGCCAGAGGATCTCATTTCACTTCGATAGATCTCCAATCCCTATTAGTGTCGTCGCTAACGTAATGTGTTCTAAGTGGCTCTTTTGACGAGCAATGTAGTTTTTTTTTTGAAAGCGCAAAAATATTGTACGTCAATATATTAGAAAGAAAAGAGTTTTTTGTTTCACAACGCAATCAGCCAAATCGACTTATACCAGGGAAAGGGAAAAAAAGCAAAACAAAAGTTGCAGCTAGGAAAAACTACTACGGCGGCTAAATACAACTCCGATTAGCGGGAATAGGACGGAGCCACTCTACATTCCTAAAAAATTCCCAAAAGCAGCAACGCCAGCTAAAAACCACATATGGCCCTCCAAGAGGATGAACTCCAGAACCACTGAGACCGAAAAGAGCGCAGAGTCGAAAACCCTGGAGTTTCGTTCCTTCCACAGGTGCCAAGAGATCAGGAATACCATGGAGTCGAAGCCGGCACAAACCGCGAAAATGCTCAGGTAAGCATGTCCTTGAAGATACAAGCAATGGAGTATAAACTAACTCAAATTTAATCAAAATTTTACGGGAGAAATAAACAATTAGAAAGTCATTTGAGTTTGTCTTTAAATCAAACTTCACTAAGCTTGACTAAGTTTATAGAAGTAGCAGCTTATACAACACTAAAGTAGTTTCATCAAATCTACCATTAAATATACCTTCTACAATATATTTATTAAGTTTTTCAAAATATTATTAAGTTTTTCTATACATTTAATTAGAGTTAAAAATGACTTGGGACTGGAGTGACAAACATTAGCATTTCCAACACAAAAGTAGTACTAGTTCAGAAATACCAGAACGTACCAGGAGCAAACTCCAAAACCTCCCATCCGATCACCTCCGTCCCGAACGTTATCTCTAACCCCTTCGTTTCCCACCCACCACCTCTCTCCGGCGTGCCCGCTCGCACACAGTCCCCAATGGCCTCCCGGAACGCCGACCCGCCGCGTCACCACCCCTCGACGCCGCCTCTCCTCCTCGCCATGCGCCACCTCCCCTTCCCGGGCGTCCACCGGCCGCGCGCGCTCCCCGCCCCGGACCTCGCGCCCCTCGCCCGCCGCCTCGAAGAGCTCGCTGCCGCCGCGGCCGCGCACCCGCTCCTGAAGCCGCTCTTCGCCTTCCACTCCCACCTCGCCGCCTTCTCCCAGGTAGGTCGACGCCCGCAGCCTCCTTGAGCTCGATCACACGAACAAACGTGGTATCACATATGTGAGGGGTTGCTTATGAGCAGAGCAGGAGACGGGCGATGGCGACGATGCGCCGGCGGACGACGGGCGAGTGCCCGCTGTCCGGGGAGCACTGCTTCGCGGCGGTGCTGGGTGACTCCGTGGCCGGTGTGGTGGTGTCCAGCGGCATCAACAACTTCCTCAGCCTGTACAACACCGTCCTCGTCGTTAGGCTCGTGCTCACCTGGTTCCCCAACACGCCGCCCGCCATCGTCGCGCCCCTCAGGTACATTGAGAAATTTAACAATATACCACTCCATAGATATGGCTTTTTGTTGAACCGAAGTAAATCTCTATTATTTAACTTTTGAATTAAAGTCATATCACTTCAGTGACAGTGTTTATGGAGCCAACAATTAACCTGGACTAATTTAGAAAAAGGAACTCAAAAACATTCTCCCTCCGTGCAGAATATAGGGCATATATTTTCATAGTCTAATTTTAAGCTTTGACAAATCATCAATCCAATAAAAATGATAATTCTGAATTCAGGTACTTTCTTATTTTGTAACTGCCATCAAAATAGGGTAAGAAAATCATCGCAAAAAAAAGTGTAAGAAAAAAAAATGTGCATTGACACATGTCGGTGATCGGTTTGATTATGTGCAGCACGATATGTGATCCGTACCTGAACATTTTCCGGGGAATCATCCCGCCGCTGGGGGGAACGCTCGACCTGTCGCCCATCCTCGCGTTCCTGGTCCTCAACGCCTTGTCCAGCACCGCCGCCGCGCTCCCGGCGGAGCTCCCGGACCCAGCACCGCCGACGTCTCGCGGCGCAGCCTCGTCAAGCTCCGTGCTCACCGCAAACCGGAGGAAATGGATGCGGAGAATCCGCCCGGTAAAATCGCAGGAAGGAGAGGAGGAAATGTGATGCTCTCTCTCTAGGTGGGACTTCCTTTGAACCAGTTTGGATCAGATGGAATCACTGTCTCACTGACATGGTGGTCATCGTCCGGGCATGATCAGACGCGAACGATCATCAATTAAGCAGGCGGAATTGTTTTGGTTGTGTTGCTTCAGAAGATTTTTGCTTGTACGCTGTAGAATCCATCCCATTGAGGCTTCGTGTTTTCTGGATGTATGCAGAGGAACAACCTGCTTGACTAGTTTGACTGTAATGCCATGTTCCAGTCTCCTGGATGAGTTTTTTACTTTGTTGATGGATCGCCATGCTCACAGTTTATACATACATCACAACAGTACACCAAGCATTTCTATTCTGTATGCATCCAGTGAATTTGATTTTGGACTTGCAATTAGGCTATTAACATCGTACATCACACTTCAAGCGTCCCCCACCCCCCCCCCCCCCCCCAAAAAAAAAAAAAATAGAGGAAATTTCACAAAACTACAGGTATTTTGACCAAATTATCACAAAACTATAGATTTAAGGAGTTGTATCACAAAACTACACATTTAGTATCAAATTTATCACAAAACTACAGATTTTAGGTTAAGTATCACAAAAATGCATATTTAATATTGAACTTATCACAAAACTATAACTTTTAGAGTTTAAATCCCTAACACTATTGTTATGGTGGAGCTATAAACATTATTACTTTGTGATTAAATTGGTTCTAAACCTGTAGTTTTATTATAATTTAGTTACTAAACGTGTAGTTTTGTGACAATTCATCTTAAATGTGTAGTTTTGTGATAAATTTGGTGCTAAATGTGTAGTTTTGTGATACATCTCCTTAAATCTGTAGTTTTGTGATAGTTTGGTCATAGTATCTGTAGTTTTGTGAAATTTACTCAAAAAAATATTTTCTTGTATTTTTAAGGGTCATGGGTTTTCTGCAAAGCTGAATCAAACCAGTCGACCATATGTATCTAATGATTATGCTCGTTTGAAGGGGAACCTTGAGATCCAAGCAAGAAGTCCAACACGATCTTGTTGAATCGATCCGGGTCCTCCATTTGAGGCACATGGCCTGTCTTCTTGATGATCTCCAATCTAACATGATCTCCCAGGCAGCTGCAACCGTCATAAGCACAAGGAAAAAGGTTAATCTGCAGTTGCAAATTTTGTATTGCTAGTATATTGCTGTGAATTATTTTACCTCTTGACAGCAAATGCCTTATCCAAGGGGAATATCTGATCATGGTCTCCCCAGATAAGCAATACATCCTGAGCCAATGGTGTGAGCTGGAATGCATCCGTGCCTACAGTTGTAGCATTCATAAGCTCGATCTTCTCTTCCCTCTTGTCCGAAAAAAGTTTCTGCAAATTGCTGAAATGCAACATTAGTGTGTTTGCTAGCATAGCAGTGCACCCAAGCTATGAAATAAACCTGTGCTCTACTGCTCTGCACAATGTTCAAAATATAAACATGAGAGAACACGAGGATTTCGCTGGAATTTTGAGTGATTTATGGATCCTTCGTCACCTTCATGATGTCTCGGATCACGAAGTCCGGTAGCATGGCGCTGGCCTGCTTCCGATAGAAGGTCAGCTCCATGAGCCGGCGAGCTCCGCGCGCGTCCAGCGGCATGAGCACGTCGGCCGGGTGCGTCCACCCGCCGCCGGCGCGCTCGAGGAACGCGCCGTCGTCCTCCGCCGTCTTGAGCAAATCGGAGTTGGATATCACCACGGGGCCGACCCTCGCGGGCCCCGCCGCGCGCGCCATGGCGTAGGCCACGAACCCGCCGTAGCTGGTGCCGGCCACGGCGACGCGCGCCGCCATCCCCACGAGCGACGGGAGCGCGTCGAGCAGCGCGGCGGCCTGCGCCGACTCGGACGGCGGCGGGGAGGAGGAGGAGGCGCCGAAGCAGAGGAGGTCCGGGACGATGACGTGGAAGCGGCGGGAGAAGGGGCCCACCTGGCGGCGCCATTGCCACGTCGCCATGGGGCCGAAGCCGTGGATGAGGAGGAGCGGCGGGAGGCGCGGGTCCCCCGGCGGCGCCCAGTAGTGGATGGTCCGGGCCTCACCGTCGCCGGAGGTGGAGGGGAGCGTGACGGTGCTGGGGCGGAGGCCGGCGGCGAGGAAGGCGCGGCGGGCGATGTACTCCATCAGCGGGAGGACGCCGAAGCCCATGGTGGCTTACGTGGAAGTGATCAAGTGATCGAGACGGGGTAGTAGGCTAGTAGCAGGTAGTAGTAGCTTGGCAGACGCAACGCCCGCCACCGTGGGACAATTCAGATCCTGTGCAGCATACTTCAGACTGACATGTCAGTGAGAGAGGACCCTCACTCACGGTGGGATGCATACGGAGGAGAAGAGCGGTCGGATGTATTCATGTACTCCTCCGTCTTTGACTTTTTTGACTTTTTCTTACAGTGGACCATTCGTATTATTAAGAAAATTATGTAAATATAAAAAAAATTATATTTAAAATACTTTAGATAATAAAGTAAATCATAAATAAAATAAATAATAATTCAAAAAAAATTGAATAAGATGAGTGGTCAAACAATACACGCAAAAGGTCACTTAGTCTCTGTTCGGGAGTGAGGAGCGAGGGTTGGGAACTTACTCCCGGCACGCAAAACGAAGTAGCGTTTTAGCGCGTGATTAATTAAGTTTTAGCTATTTTTTTAAAGAAATGGATTAATATGATTTTTTTAAGTAACTTTCGTATAGAAACTTTTTGCAGAAAACGCACCGTTTAGCAGTTTGAAAAACGTGCGCGTGAAAAACGAGAAGAAGTAGTTGGGAACTCGTACTATCGAACGGAGCCTTAGGGAGTAATGACGTATACCACCCTAACCAGCTCTTTAGCTGTTTCCAAAGAAGGCTATATATGGAAAGTGCATCATAATCCCTCGATGGAATGTCGGCTCACGTACTTTTTTTTATCTAAATTTGATACAAATAGTTATGAAAAATTTTAAAAAAAAGTTGACAGTATAGAGTATAGTGATATATATAGGTCCACCAAAAATCAAGTTCAAATTCAACATACACATCAAGAAACTAAAAAGACAAATTCAGATGTGAGCAGTATATGCAACTATTCATACGTTGAATTTGTCTTTTTTATATCTCGACGTGTGAGTTGAGCTTGTGCTGTATAGACATGTTGTACAAGTGTTGTCAAGTTTTTCCAAAATTTTTTATGACCGTTTAATTTTTTTTAAGTAAACGAGGAATATATCCTCTCGATGGATCAATATAGTTCCTTATATATGCTTATTTGATTGATGTTCCCCAGAATTTTGGTAACGTGATAAATTTATCCCTTGTTTGGTTTGCTATTAAAATCTTGACGGTGCCAATCTATTTAATGATATGATTTGGTTAAGCATGTTGATATTTAAAATCTTCACATCAAATAATAGTCCTACCTACTCTTTCAATGCTTTGATTTTAATTCAGCAACAAATACAAACGAGATGCACCAACCTTACCAAAACTTCACAGAATTTAGCTTACTGATATTATGTTAAGCTAACCAAACATTTGCCCTGTCTCTCCATTGACTCCATTCAATTCTTTAGATGGCTAAGAAAACAAATCAACGATCCACCCTTTTTCTTTAATTATTTCTCAATGTGCGTTCTCAAATAATTCGTAGTACAAATTTTAGCTATGAATAGACGAAGGTGGCTAACCATCTTATTTCAATCAATCAAATATTCGAGTGGCCATCCGACTTATTGCGATGCGCCATTTGACGAAGGATCAGGCTTGCAATTGTGAGTAGCCAGCAAGAAGTCTAGCAGGATCTTGTTGAACCGGGTTGGATCCTCCAGCTGTGGAGCATGGCCTGTTTTGCTTATGATCTCCACTCTAGCTTTCCCATCCAAAGAACTGAATAGAGTGAATTTTGTGCAGGAAACGTCAATCCGTGTACTAGTATGTTAAATACTGAAATGGAAGCTTAGTACTAGTACGTTACTATCAATTACCTCTGAACTGCATAAGCCTTCTCAACCGGGAACAACTGATCTTGCTCTCCCCAGACAATCAACACTTCCTACAATGCCAATGAAACACGAAAGGTTTCAGCTACGGTAAGTGTTAGTGAGTTCACTGGTTGAAATACTGTAATAAGTCTGTAACTTACCTGAGATATTGGAGTTACTGGGAACTTGTCTGTGCCAACTGTGATCCCCTTGAAGAGTTGAATAAGTTGCTCTCTGTTCTCCGTGAAAAGTTTCTGATATAGTAGAAGATAACAAAACCATCTATTTCAGAGGACAGTGGCGTTTGGCTACTTCTGTGAGCAATCTGAAGTTCTGAATGATATACTACCAATCTCAACAAGCATGAGCTGTGTAAACTGTAGCACCCGCTAAAAGTAGTTGGGTATTATTGCAGTGTGCATGGCTTTGCCTCTTGCAAATGGATGCTAGATTCATTACTCCTACTTAGCTGTGAGTTGTCGTCATTTGTTTAGATGCCAGTGCAAGTTCAAAACCAACATTTTTTTTACGAGAACCGAATACTTCCTCCGTCCCATAATATAAAGTATTTTGAGTTTTGGTTTGCACTGTTTAACCACTCATCTTATTCAAAAAAAATTTGAAATTATTATTTATTTTTTTACTTACTTTATTATCCAAAGTACTTTAAACACAACTTTTCGTTTTTTATATTTGCACAAATTTTTTAAATAAGACAAGTGATATAGAGTGTAAACAAAAACTCAAAATCTCTTATATTATGGGACGGAGGGACTCTTATATTGTGGGACAGAAGGAGTATATTACTGTAAAGATCCAGCCAAATCGCTGGTCACCAGACGTTCCAGGCCCAGGCGGAATATCGGCCCAGCTGGAAATGTTTTGGAGATTACATCCCATGGCTGCCAATTCATGCGCCACCTTGTTACATTCCCGAGGACAGAAATTAACCGAAAAAGAGAGAAAACAACTGGAAATTACATTTTTGGCTTACTACTGGGAACAGAAAAAAAAAAGCAACTGCGTATGAGCCGTTGCATATTTGATTCGTGCATTTCAACCGTTAGATGGAAATGACAGGATATAAAATCTTCTACTAGTATCCTTATTTGGTACTACTAAATGGTAGGAGTAATTTACATGGTTGTTTTAAATATGATTTTAGTGAGATTATAGATATATTGTTGGTTTCTGTTTCTTTGAATATGTGTTGGACGCTGTGAGTATGATTTTGCGTGTGTAATGGTATACGTTCTTGTTCATCCGGCGTTTAATTAAAAAAAAACATGTTTGCTCTCCACTGTCAGTCCTCACAGTTCAGAGCGTATATAAAAATGCGAGCAGCAGTTCCACGGATCGAACAGGAACATGATGCCCTTCTTATACTTTTTTTTAAAAAAATCCAACTTTATGCTACTACGAAATTAATTAATTAGCTGAAAACACGTATACGAGCGATTCGAGACGGCCTAGTTTTTGAATTGTCAGCGCGAGAAGTAGTGGGAGCGGTTTCAGTTTTCACCTGGATGAAGTCGCGGAGGATGAAGTCCGGCATCAGCACCGGCGGCGGCGGCCGGTACGAGGCCATCTCAATCAGCTTCCGCATCGCGGCGGGCTCGGCCGGCAGGAGCACCTCCTCCACGCCGCTCCACCCGTCGCCAGCCCTCTTCAGGAACCCCCTGTCGTCCGCCGCCGTCTTGAGCAGGTCGGAGCTCGCGATCACCACGGGGCCAACCCTCCCGGCCCCCGCCGTGCGCGCCAGCCAGTACGCCACGAACCCGCCGTAGCTGGTCCCCGCCACCGCCACCCGCCTCCCCTTCATCCCCGGCAGCGCGTCCAGCAGCGCCGCCAGCGCCGCCGCCTGCGTGGCCTCCGACGGCGGCGAGGCGGCGGACTCGCCGCCGTACGAGCTGCCGCCGAAGCCGATGAGGTCGGGCACGATGAGGTGGAAATGCCGGGACAGTGGGCCCACCTGGCAGCGCCACTGCCAGGTGGCCCGTGGGCCGAACCCATGCACGAGCAGCAGCGGCGGCAGCCGCGGCTCCCCCGTGGAGGCCCAGTAGTGAACGGTGCAGGTCGCCTCGCCGCCGCCGCCCGGGTACGGCAGCGTGATGGCGCCGGGGCTGAGGCCGGCGGCGGCGAACTCCCGGCGCGCGAAGTAGTCGAGGAGCGGCACGAGGCTCAGGCTGGCGCCCATGGTGGTGATGGTCTTCCCTCCACTGAGCTCTCGCAGTCTCACTCACACAGCAGCAGCGCGCCTCGTGTGATAACGTCTGGTCGAGGAAAAAACGTAAGGCTCACACTTAACACTGGTGGTTGGGCGTGTACCAAACTTAATCGCGAGTTAAGGAAAGGAAAATTCCGGTTCGTTAGTTGGTGGTGGGCTTCTTTGAATGGGAGGCGATGTTATTGACGGGGTTAAGGAGAGCCGTCCGTTTGGTGAGGGCGGGCCTCCATGATGCTGACACGTGTATATCGCCAGTGGTGCATTGTACTCCACTAGTGGAGGTGAGAGGGTAGCGGCCAAGGGAAGAGATTGCCTGCCGCACTGGCCTTCTCAACAAAAGGAGAAAGATAGTCGTCAAAGTGAAGGACAGCATGAGATTGCCATCTGAACTGCACTGTGCTAAATAATACAAGTGGGCAGTAGTAGCAAGCAGCAACAATTTAATTACTTTATCGACCTGTCAAGAACAAATGCATCTGACAATCTCAGAATGATCACAGCGATAAATAAACCAGTTTAGTGGTACTGCCGTCTGCCTGCAGTTCCAAAGTCAAGAGGAAAAAACAGAGTCCGTGAGCATCTCGTTTTTCTTTATTGGGAGATTTCATATTTGACAATTAATCAAGAGTTCATAGTATATATTTTTTACATCCCAAATAGGGTCATTACACTATCAGCATCTGAGGATACAGGGCAAATCCGGGTTACCGTTGGATTGGTCTGAGTCTTTTGAGAGCCCCTGCTTCTACTTCTTTTAGCAGGGCTCTAGTGCTGGGCCACTCCCAACTTCCGGCCCATTCCACGAGTCCAGGAGGAATGACTTGATGAAGCGGTTCACTTGGTCGGCTCCCTCCAACTGCAACGCGTGCCCTGCGTCCTTGATGATCTCTAGCCTTGACACGTCTCCCAGATGCCTGCAGCCACAGCCATAGAAGGCATAGTGATCACTGCTTTTTTTTTTTTTTGCAGTCATGCATCCATCAATTCTGCACAAATGTGGAATACCGAAGTGGTGAAATTAGGTACCACTTGATGTCCAATTTTACCTTTGCAGTCTGTGGCCGAGATCCAACGGGAACACCTGGTCCTTGTCACCCCACAGAATCAACGTTTTCTGTGGTGCAAACCAAACTATTATTAGTTGCTTGCAAACAAGAAAATTAAAGAAAGGGTCCAAAGGAAGATATCGATCGGGCAATAGTACAGAAGGAGAGAGAGAGAGAGAGAGAGAGAGAGAGAGAGTTTAGAGTCTGTAGACACGCATATGACAGAATGAACAGCATTACAGCAACAGTACGGGATGATGACGCTTTCTGTGTGGACTTCGTTTGAGATTGATGACTAGACAAACGATCATGGGATATCGATCGATCAGATCACTTTTTTTTTGCCCGGCAATCAGATCATTTGCATTAGAGTATTTATTTTCTTTTGTTGAGTGCTGTGAAAGCATGGCATATGAGATGCACTTGATAGTACAGTGATAAGGTGTGTTTTTAACCCCGAAATCATGTGTTCAATTCCCAATGTGCTTATAATGTTTGGAGGGACGTCTCTTTCTTCAAATCTCGTTTTTAAAAACATGATATATGTATGCTATTTTTTGAAAAAAAATTTATAGAAATCCGGCCTGAGTGAATGTATACACAGCCCATACACTGGAAATGTGGATGTGGCATACCTGAGTGAGAACGGGGAGGGGATCGATGCCAGCTCCGTTCTTGAGAAGCTCGTGCAGCAGCTCGGCCCTCTCCTTCCTCTGAACCACGCACATCAACTGTGAAAAAAAGAAAAAGAAAAGAAAACAGAGTCAGTACAAAATTACATTCTGACATACTGAAATGCCATATATCTCCCCGTTCAGAATCGAGTCCAGTTCGAACTGCATATGTCCTGATCAAATGCTCATCCTAAGAGAGGGAAGCACGCGTGAGTCCCCCATACTTTTTTTTAATAGAATCAGCATGAGATTGTGCTATTTTATTAAATATAGCGGGAGAAAAATACAACCCCTAGAAGACGAAATAAAAAAGCTATACAACATGTGGAGAGAGAAACTCGCTAAATTTTTGCTCCGGCGAGAGCCCAAGTTCGTGCTTCTTCCTTCATTTTGGCCAACAGCCTAGGGATCACTCTTTATATTTGAAGATACGCTGATTTCTCATCTTACAGATCTCCCAAACATCCAGAAGGATTAGAGTACGCATTGATCTGCTGATTGGCGACCAACTCGGAAAGGTGCACACGGTTGATAGAGGTGGGTGCACATGCAATTCATTGCTCGATCCAAGCGGCGTATCCCATCTAGGAACGAGTTCATCGCGGAGATCGTATCCCTCCATACCGAGGGACATTCTATCGTCCATGCACCATGCTAGTTGCTGATATGTCCCCTGCATATGCTCTCTGCTCTTGGAGTTACTATGTGCTACTGTACTTTGCCGTTGTATACATTCAGTGCGTGCACCAGCTGGCGTACGCGCGCCGCATTGCGGCGTTCGGTCGAGGGCTGGTCGTTCTTCGCTTCCCCCATCCCCGACGTTATTACGCACGGCGGCGCACGGCATGGCGTCTTCATCTTATACCCTTTGACTTGGTCGGATCCACGTCAATGGTGTCCATATATGGGGTTTTGTTTGTTCTGTTTTTGCAAAGTTAAAATGAGGCAAAGCTTTTTCCCTCCATTAAAAAAATCAAAGAAAGTTACGGGAAATGTGATCTTGTGCTAAAAGTTCGTGTAGTGCAGATTGAAAAGGTTACGCTTTCACCGTTCCAGACCAGCTCGAATCACACGCCAAAGTTCGAGGCCATACTTTAATTGGAGTGCTTGATTGGTGTTACATCCACAAAAAAAATAACAAAATACGAGTAAGTGGCAGATAGTGGAGCAGCAACATTTTTTTGGGGCTGGCCCTCGCCTAATTTTCGAGTAGTATTCCTGAAGACGACACGTGGGCCACGTAAGGGCCCAGCGCCCATGACAGAATCCACGAGATTTGACGTAACGTACGGCATCACCGCCACGTCAGTCCAGATCTACCGGAGCACTTTACCTTTACGTGCCCGTGCCACTCTCCTCCAGCACTAGTACACGTGTAGGAGTACTGAATTGCCGATCTATATTTTACTCTAGTATTTTTCAAATTTGCTACTAAATGCAAATCCAAATTAATCTCTGGTGGTGCCGTATGGTGCTGTACGATCTGATTCTGGAATTGCTCACATGCAGAGGATAGCGTGTTCTACTCTGGCTTAATTTGGATGTGTCCACCTGACCATGCAATTTATATGGCACTGTTTATCAATTGTTCTCGCTTAATTCCTGCTACCATGTTTGGCCTAACTTTATAGTCAAACTCGTGGAAATCTCAATTAGGCTTATACTTAAAGTCAAACGCATGTGTGTATATATATACAGTACGATCTAAACGAACACTCCATCTAAGCTGGAGTTTCGTATATAAACTCTACTAACCTCGCTCGACCGGCAAGATTGCTCAAAAACCGATCAATGTACATGTTTTTCGTGAGAAAAAACTTGGGGGATTCTGCATCACAATCCGGCACGTGCACAACACATGCATAACGAGGTTCGCCGTACTGTTGTAGTACCGATTAATGACGATAACGAGGTTTTCCTTAAGCGGCTTGTAATTCCATTCTATCAATAAGTGGAGATGTTGCATGTGAATCTTGTAGGAACAATTAAATTGCTCCCCAATTTTAAATATACGTCACTGTTGATTTTTTTTAAAAACAAGATGTTTGGCTGTTATGACTAATGAAATTAGTAGAAATATAAAAATACAAGTTAGATTTTAAGTATCTTCACGACACTATGCTCATTACGTCCCATGAAAATTAAATCTATCGAATGTGACATATCATAATATTACGAATCTAAATATATGTATATTCATATCCAGATTTATAGTCCTAAAATATGTCACATCTGATACTAGATTGATTTTTTATAGATAGAGGAAGTAAATAATACTTATATAATTTTATTAAATAAGATAAATGATCGGAGACCATTTCTAAAAGTTAACTTATATATTTAAAACCCGATGACGATACTAGATAAAACATCTCGAAGCTAAATTTGTCCCACATGTTTTTTTTTTTTCATTTTTTTATATTGATGTTTAAGATAGATTAAGATAAAAAGATAAATTAGTGCATGCAAAAGAAGACCATGTAAGTTTTAATTATTATAAACATAAAAAATAACTTTTATTTGATAATATTTTAAAGTAACTTCAATATAAAAAGTTGTTTTAAGAAAATACCGTTTGTTAGTTTAGAAAACGTGCTAATTCTTTGACGCTATTTTTTAGCTAAAAACGTGCTAATGAAAACCTTTGGTAAATATACATATTAATAACAAAAAGAACGGGGCCTGTAAGACAAGGCTTTAGTAGTACGTGAAAGTAAATCGTGCCCGTTAATTATTTGAAAACAGCAAGATGTACTCTTGCCTTGCACAAGCTAGCTAGTCATTATTGGATAGATTAGTGAGAGTGGTAGTAGGTGCTGGAATGTGCTAAGCTGAAGCGAGCACGTGCATGCTGAGCTAGCGCGCATAGCACAGCATCTGCTCGATCCATGGGAGTAGCAAACAAAACTGCGCCTAAAAAACCAAGCAAACACAGAACACGACACGGGCCATCGATCGGACAGAGGCAAGACACTGACCTTGATGAAATCGTCGAGCACGAAGTCGGGCATCCATGGCGGCGGGCGGTGCATGGACCGGCGGACGAGGCGGCGCAGCCCGTCGGCGGTCTCCGGGAGCAGCGACTCCTCGACGGCCCTCTCCTCCCGCGCCGCCATCTCCCTCATCTCCCCCGGCGTCGCCGCCACGCCGCTGGTCATCACCACCACCCTCGGCACCCGGTCCCTGCCCTCCACGGCGGCCAGCCGGTACGCCACGAACCCGCCGTAGCTGATGCCGACCACGTCGTAGCGGTCGACGCCGAGGAGCCGCATGGCCTCGGCGGCGCACCGGGCCTGGAACGCGACGGTGCGGAGCGGCGAGGCGGAGCGGGAGTGCGCGCCGAAGAAGAGGAGGTCGGGCGCGTAGACGTGGAAGTGGCGCGACAGCGCCGGGAGGTTGCGCGCCCACGTCCACTTGGAGTCACCGCCGAAGCCGTGGAGGAGGAGCAGCGGCGGCTTGGCGGACGGCGCCGCGGGGCACCAGACGCGGACCGTGGTGGCGTCGGTGCCCGGGAGGCGGAGGTGGACGGGGCGGATGCGGAGGCGGGCGAGGAAGTGGAGCGACAGCGCGGCGTCGCGGAAGGCGGCGAGGCGGAGCCGCACGAGGAGGACGAGCAGCCGGAAGAGCAGCAGCGACAGCGGGAGCAGCGCGAAGAGAGCCGAGGCGGTGGCGGTGGCATGCCGCTGCTTCATGGCGCGGACACGCGTGCACTGGGCGTGCACACGACGAGCAGAGGCCACTGACCAGAGGGGTGTGGGTGTCGAGGGGCAGAGAGGATGATGGCCTGCCGTTGCTATTAATAGCGGGCTGCTTTGCTTCACAGAAAAATGGTTATGGGTCGATGGATCAATTAGCTCGTCCGCGGTTTCTCGTGTTTATATAGGACTATATGAGTATATACAATTAAAGAATAAAGAGTTGGCTTTGATTCTGTTGGAACTTGGACAGTTGGAGTGTTGGGATAAGTTCAAAACTCTCTTTTGCAGTAGTTTCCAGAAAATAAAACTCTCTGTTGCAGTAGTTCCATTAATCATGTACTCTCTCTGTCAGCTAATTACATCTGCAGGGCGATAACATATTAGCGTACATGGTTAATTTCATCGTGCGACATGCTTCGTGCGTGCCTTGAGCTGCTATGTCAATTACCTCTTCAAATCTGTGTGTACTCTGTACTGGCATCAGAGCCATCAAGTGCAAGGGAGAAGGCAAGGGACCATGCAGGTACAGCGGCGACACCCAGACAGGGACTCAACGAACGGTGAGGAGCACTAGATCATTCGTTTTTGATCCGATAATTGGCAGGAAACGGGTGACAGGCTGACACCGCTCTGCATTCTCAAAATAATGATGTCAAATTGGTCTCGATCGTTTTTTACTCCATCCGTCCCATAATATAAAAGATTTTGAGTATTGGTTTGCGCTGTTTGACTACTCATCTTATTTAAAAAAAATTAGAATTATTATTTATTTTTTTGACATACTTTATTATCCAAAGTACTTTAAACACAATTTTTCGTTTTTTATATTTGCACAAATTTTTTAAATAAGACGAGTGGTCAAACAGTTCAAGTAAAAAATTAAAATCTCTTGTATTATGGGAGGGAGGGAGTATTTGTTTACCCTGCTTGTCTTGTTAGCGATTCATCCAATGCTCTTGCCTCCGTCAGACAAAGACAGCATGGAACGGTATGGTCGTCTGTTCGTACGCCAAACAGAGTCACTGTCTAATGTCTATGATTCACGTTTTTTTTTAATATTGTCTAGTGTTTGGTTCTGACTTCTAAGAGGTGCTCATGAAAAGAATCAAGACTGTAAACGATTCTAGACTTGAGGTGTTTATAACAAAAAAAAGGTAATATTATATACCGAAGAAAATCAAGGCACTCGTTCAACAGAAAAAAGAAAACATCAAACATTGGTGGGAAGAAGACATGGAGATATAAAAAGGCTCAGGTTAGAGCTACGGCATGCTGTCCTTGCTGGTGGAAATGTGGCCGAGAGCCGCGCAGCCAAGGCCCATCTGTCCCGCGCGAATCCTAATGGACTTTTATTCGCACGAATCCTAAAGCCTCGTCGTTGGCAGAATACCGCACACCATTCGGCGGGAATCGCCATACAAGTCTTCTACTCCATGAAATTTGATCCTAAATTTCTAATCCATGAAATTGATCATATGGAGATTTAGAATTCAAGTTTCCTGTTTCAATGAACCATAGAAGGTTCCATTAACGATGAAATCACTCCACAATCCAAGCAGTACTCCTTCCTTTAAAAGCTCAAATAATTTGGTAGCACACAAGGTCTGAATAATGGGTCGTAGATACTTCCTCTGTTTTACAATGTAAGACTTTCTAGCATTGACTATATACATACATACATACATACATACATACATGCATGCATACATACATGTGTGTGCATACATGTATGTCTGTGGGCAATGCTAAAAAGTCTTACATTGTGAAACAGAGGAAGTATGGGGATGTTTGGTTGATGCTTAACCTTGCCATAACTAAGTTTAGGCTAGTTATGGCATGGTGGCATAAATGTGGCTTAGAAATAGTTGGCCACAAGTGTGGCATGCTTAGCTCTAAATTTAAGAGCATGACATGTGAGTCCCAAAGTTAAGAAAGTGTGGCATAACATAATTGTGGCAGCGAACCAAACACATGCCTAAAAAACTGTGGCATGGCTAAAGTGTGGCGTGGCAAAGTGTGACAACCAACCAAACAGCCCCTGTATCTTTCAGAACCATACAGTGCAACTGTGCAAGTGCTTCTAATGTCTTCTTTTGAAGGTTAAGAGTACATCACTGATCTTTCATGGTCCAATCTGGACTTCCTGTGAAGTTGTGAACCACATTGTCACCAGCAATACTTAGTGTGGGGCAAACAATACTTAAATTCATCAACACCAAGTTTCCAGCACTGCCATCACCCAGTTTACTCAACAAATCATAATGACTTGGATCATGAACCATGATTTCGTCAAAACTAGCCATGCACGCCTTGTTCCAAAAGT
Organism: Oryza meridionalis; assembly: GCA_000338895.3. NCBI lineage: Eukaryota > Viridiplantae > Streptophyta > Magnoliopsida > Poales > Poaceae > Oryza > Oryza meridionalis. The sequence goes on from CM002526.2 coordinate 4,343,135, forward strand.
ATCCGTAAACCATCCTATCCAATATCACGGCCCTCCAACCAACGAAGCTCTTTTTTTTTTTAACGACTCGCACAAGACGGTACGAAGTTCTATTGATAGAGCAGGAAAAAATTATAAGATTATAACCCTGGAAGGTCATAACCAGGAAAAAGAAAAAAATACCACCACCCACACACCGACATCGCCAACACACAAGCCCAGGAGAAGTTTAGCACCGGACCGGCCGCCACTAAGCGTGACAGGCCGCCACTAGACCAACAAAGGGACACAACCGAGATTGCCCCCTAGGGGATGCCAAAACGACGTCTTCAAGAAGAGAAGCGACGGAAAAACCGCCACCACCGTCCGTCGGGACTCAAAGGAGCCAAGACTGGGCTTTCGCCCGGCAATCACCCTTGAGGGGTGAGATCCACGGCTGACACACCGATGCTCCACCACCACACAAGCTCTGCCGACATGTGGGACCCCTGCACCGGCGTCCCCCGCCAGCCAGCCTTCGTGCGTCGAAGACCGTGCTACACCCACCGGCAGCTCCTCCTCACACCTAGGTCGCCTACTTCATCGCTGGCCGCGACTGTCGCGCCAAGCCGGCCTCCTCCACCGGACGTGCCTCTCGCGCCAATCCGGCCTCCCTCCATCGGCCGCTCCTCTCGCGCCAAGTCGGCCTCCAACTCCGCCGCCCGCGCCTCTCGCACCGAGCCGGCCTCCACTGCCATCGGCTGCGCCTCTCTGCGCCAAGCCGGTCTCCGACCTTTCCACCAGACGATGCTGCGCCGGCTAAATGCAGCCGTCTCCCACGCCCTCGGCTAGCCATCCAAGGCCGCCATGCCTCCGGTGACCGCTGTCGCGACCACCAGCCACCGTCTCCGCGAGCCGCCGCCACTGCTAGCGGCCGCTTCGCTGTCGTCCTCCGCCACGCCGCCGCCAAGTCCTCCGTCGGCGTCGTCGGACGACGTCGCCGCCGCCAACTGCCGCAACCACCCGTCGCCGCCGTTGCCAACTGCCGTCGCCAGCCGTCGTAAGTCGACCGCCGTCGCCGACCACCATAGCCAGCCACTCTCTAGATCCGGCCGAGAGGCGCGGATCTGGGGAGGCACCGCCGTCGTCGCCGCCGAGCATCGCGCCGTCGCCGCACAGGGACCAATGCCGCCGTCTTCGCGCCGTGCCGGCCTCAGGCCACGTCTCTCACGCGGGTCCCGCCGCCAACGCTGCGCTCACACAGCCGCCGGTCTCTTTCTTTCCCGCCTCCACACCCGGCTGCACACTGTCGTCGGCGTGCTGGCCGGCCGCCGCCTCGACGGAGGGGATCTGGCTTCCCACGCCGGAGAGGACAGATCCGGACTGGGGGCGCCGGATCCGGCGAGGAGGTTGCCAGATCCGGTGACACCGCGCGCTGCCGGACCCGCCCTGTCCCTGCTGCCAGCTCCACCCCCGTCCTGTCACCGCCGTCGCCAGCGCCTCTTCCGCCCCGTCGGCCGCTGCCAGCGCCGCCTCGTCCGCCCCGTCGCCGCCGCCACCTTCTCTGCCCCGCCGCCGTCGCCGCCCCAGCCCCGGATCTGGCCGCCGCCGCCACGGGCGCCGGGATGCCCCCCAGCCGCGGCGCCACTTCGAGGGAAGCACCGCCACCGCCGTCTTTGCGCCTGGCCGGCTTTTCGGCAGGCCATTTGGGCGGCGGCGAGGCGAAGGGGAGGGGGAAGGCGCGGCGGCGGCCGGCGCGTGTGGGGGCGCTCGCGTCGCCCCTGGGGCTGGAGCGACGCGAGCCTTAATCTTTTTTTTTTTCGCTGGACACCAACGAAGCTTTTAAGCCAGGTTTCAGGATCAGGAGCAGTGTCTTTGCAGGGTGGTTCTAAGTCTGAGTCCTAGAGTATGTTTGCTTCTTCCCCATGGCGTCTTCTACCTTGAGTAAGAGCCGACAACCGTAAATAGCACATGACAAGCAAGTCTAAGCTCCAAACAACACTACTAGTCGCACGCGCTCGGCTAGTAAGGTGCAGCCCGTCGTTGATGCCGGTTGCCACCAAGATCAGTGCGCCAGGGCCGCATGCTAATAGGTTGCGGAACAGGTTTAGAAATGGCCCGTGGAAGATCATTCACTTTCCAATCACGAAAAGAACCTGCAATTACAGTAGTACAATTAGTAGGAAACAAGAGGGATTTGATAATTTAACACTTCTTGACTTCGATTATTTGACATACTAGTCCACTTTTATTCACTCAGATGGACCAAGCAGTACTCCTTCCTTTAAAAGCTTAATGATTAATTACCTGGACTTATCTTCAAATACTTTGACAGCGTACAAGGTCTGTATGGGTGGCAGGTCTTTCTTTCAGGACCATATAGTGCAAGCGCTTCCACTGTCTTCCTTTGAAGGTTAAGAGCCATCATCACTGATCTTCCATGGTCCAATTTGACAGTGGAACTCATATGAACCACATTATCACCACCAATACTTAATGTGGGGGAATCAGTACTCAAATTCATCAATACCAGGTTTCCAGCACTGCCATCTCCTAATTCACTTAACATCTCATAGTGACTTGGATCAGGAACCATGATCTCATCATAACTAGCCTTGCAAACCTTATTCCAACAAATCCCATAAACCATCCTATCCCATATCACTGTCCTCCAACCAACAAAGCTTTTAAGCCAGATATCAGGATCAGGAGCATCTTCTTTGCAGGGTGGTTCTAAGTCCCAGTCATAGAGTATGTTTGCTTCTTCCCCAGGGCGTCTTCTACCTTGAGTAGGTTCTTGAGTGGGTACAACAGTAGGTATCAAAAATTGTTCCATCTCAATAAACTTGATCACTCCACCCGTACAATGAACATCTCGAATCATATGCGGAGACTCATGGTGATAATTACCCGGCATGAGCTCTGGCAGACGGACGAAACGTACCACAGGGTGATCAGCAAGCACGTCGCAGATCAAAATGCCCTTCCAAAGATCTACCCATCCTAGCAGGCTTCCTCCAAGCTGGATCGTTTTGTGGGGTAAGGCTGGTTGATACTCACTATCAACCCTATCAAGATTGCACGAAGGGTCCAATGGCACCGATTTCATAGTCCACTGATCCGATGCCGAGGAATAAAGGTGGAGAGTAAACTCATGAATATTGCAAGAGGTGAACAGGAGAGCAGCCAGGAAGAATTGTCCATGGTCACCACACCGGATGATACCAATGTCCTCGCCGCGATTGTATCGTGGATCGTGGGTTGGGATCCGGCGAAGAGACGGCGACTGGGTGCCGGATCCGGCCTTGTACATGAAGTACTCCTTGTCAACCCTCCCGGAGAACATCCCCGAGAAGGCCATCGGCATGAGCAGCAGGAGCAGGTCCTCCGACGAGCAGGCGACGGAGGGCGCGGCGGTGAAATCGGCCGCCGTCAGGGTGGGGCTGTGCACGCACAGGTAGGAGATGGCCGGCGGGTTGTCGACGCAGAAGGAGACCTCGAAGACGTCGCCGCGGCTCGTCGTGGCCGTCGCCGTGGTGGCATTTGTACACTGCGCGTGGTGCACCTTATCCTCGAGGAGCATCCACGCGGGAGCCCGGAAGGCGGTGGCGAGGCGGGTTTGAATCATCGTGTGATGATCTGGGAACTACTACTAGGGTTTTACTCTTTCTGGGGAAGAGATCGAAGCAGTGATTTGATTTATAAGGGAAAATTAATCGAGACTTCGATTTGGAACTCGATTGGGATTTGCTACGGATGGCGCCACCTTTTTCTCCCTGGACCTACACCTACTGTGGATTTTGGTTCAAAAAATCTCGGCCCATTCCTCGTGGATAAGGCCCATCCATCAGCATGTCTAGTACCACTCGGCCCAAAAGAGCCTGGTTGCTATTGGGCCCATGGGTCAGGGTGTGAGGCGGTTTTACCATTCGCTAGCTCAAGTCTCTAAACCCTTCTTCTCCCCAGCTCCCCCCGTTCGCCGCCGCCGCCGCTCGCCGGGGGCTATCGCCATGTCGCCGGCCGCCACCTCACCGGATGATCGCATCCGGAGCTACGAGGATTTCGCGAGGGTGCACGCGTACCTGCTGGCCGCCTCCGGGATCCCGCCGTCGCTGCACCAGCGGCTTTACCGCAAGCTCGCCGACGAGGTGTTCGACGGCGGGGAGTCCTTCTCGGTAGAGCCCTGCGAGGGAGGGAGGCAGCGGAGGCTCATTCTCGCCGCTGAGGGGACTCTCGGGAGGGAGTCCGACGTCTTCCTCGTCGACCACGCCTGGTCCTTCCGCCTCTCCGATGCGCTTAAGCAGGTACTAATACTATCCCTGGGACCGTGGTTTACTTCTGTGGAATCAGTTGCGCTAGTTTGTTGAGAAGTGATTAGTGCGATTTTGGTGGGTTTTGTGCTGTTTAGCTGTATCATGGCCCATAACATAGTGTATTACTGATAAATGAGAGCGCAATGACGGCATTATTTGCTCCTAATGGACTTGTTGATTTAATTTGGTTACTCTCGTGACTTCAAGTGGTGTTTATGCTGTACCATTATGCCATTTACTTTTATGTTGGATACATGGAACGACGATTTGCAGATTTGAAACAAACGGCTATACGAGTTTTAGCATGGTCCTTGCTGATTTTAGTATTACTGTGAATTGGAGTGTTGTCTAGTTAAGTGAGCGCAGCTACAGTTTGAACTAACTTAAGAGGATCCTAGTTTTTTTTTTTTTTTTTTTTTTTTTTTTTTTTTTTTTTGCTGTTAATGTCTTGTACTTATTAGCTTTCTTATGCTGGTTAATAAGTGGTCGACACTGCGAAATCAGGGTCCATTTTATTCTTTTCATGCTATCATCTGATAGCTATGTCGACTGACCAACAAATACGCATTATGTGAGTGTTCATTTACAGAGCTTTTTACTTCCATGAGTGCTCTTATGCTCTTATTTTGGTGATATGCAGTTGAGTGAAGTACCAGGACTGGCTGAAAGAATGGCAGCATTGATGTGTGTGGATCTGGACAAGAGAACTGAACTTGAAGAAGCAGATGAACAGGACAATGGGAATGGAGGGAGTTTGGAGAGTGCCTTGGAGGTAGTTGAGAAAGAAAGGACTAGAATCCAGGAGAAGGGAAGTGACTTTGCAGCATGGCTGGAACTTGAGGAGCTTGGAATTGATGATGACATGCTAATAGCTTTGGATCTATCTTCAAAATTTCCGGTCCGTTCCCTTTATATATTATTTACTCATGTTTTTACTTTTTAGTTGCCGTTGTCTGCAACATACACCAAAAAGTTGTTTATCTGCATTATCTGATAAAAAAATATCCTGCTGTGCATATCTTTGCAATCCAATAATTATGGTTTGAATTATTCTTCAGGAAAAGAAACTTTCCAGTGCTAAAGATCGTTTCAGTAAAAAAAAAAGCAGTAATGTTTAGTACTGGTCTTGCTCCCCAAAAACATTATATGACTTTGAGATGTGTATTTTTACCATAATTTCATGTTTCTTTGAATTTTGTGTATCTTCTGAAGTTTTCCTTTTATTTTCTTTGTATGCCATTAGAATATGGTAGCCCTCAACCTATGGGGTAACAAGCTTCAGGATCCAGAGAAAATAATGAAAGGAATAGGGGAATGTAGAAGGCTAAAGGCACTTTGGTTGAATGAGAACCCTGCACTGAAGGAAGGGTCAGAATCAAGCCTTATTTGTTTTTGTTGAAGTTTTAATTTTGTTAATTCTGTTGTGAATATTTTTCATTTCAAGTTTTTCACTGTTATAGCCTGATAAGTCCAAGTAGGAAAATAACTCTGGGGGTCCTGATGGAAGTTGACCAGCAACTAGTTATTGTGGAATCATGTAGTTATCTCAACATGATTGATAGGAGAAAATTGTAACTTCTGTGCTTGAACAGAAAGCAAGTGAACAACATCTTAAGATAATTGAGATATTATTTTGCTCAATTATAGTATATGTCCTCTTTAATTTGAGGAATAAAGCCATCTTAGGATGAGTTGGTTCATCATGAGGTCTTCCCATGGTTTTAGTGGGATGACTTCCTTCTTCATCATAGTAATAAACATGTACTAACAAACATAAACTTATAAAAATAATGCTGAGGTGATAAATGGATCCTCAAACCAAACAAGTGACCAGTTTTGGTTGGGCCATTCACCATCTCTTCTTTTGTCATGTGGCATTCTGATGTTTTTTTCCTTAATGTTGATAGTGTTGACAAAGTTATTCTTGACGGTCTACCTGAATTGGAAATATACAATTCACATTTTACGAGGAAAGCTGGAGAATGGGCTTTAGGTTTCTGTGGGGATATTATTGGAGCAGACAATCCCTGTTCCTCAGCGGAAAGCATACCATTGGAGAATATTGTGTCTCTCGATCTCTCAGATAGGTGTATCCACAAACTACCAGTGGTAATAGCTATAACTGGTCTTCTTTATTGACATTATTCACTACCTCATTTTCTTGATCAAAATTATTCACTAATCCATTTGGCACATTTTGACTTTAAGATGTTATTTTCCAAACTGTACAATCTTGAAATGTGGAACTCTTTTGCTGATAATTCCCTTCTCTGCATATACAATTCAACAGGTGTTCTCTCCTAGAAAACTTTCCTCCCTGTTGAGCTTGAACATCCGTGGTAATCCTTTGGATCAAATGTCCAGTGACGATCTCTTGAAGTTAATTAGTGGATTTACCCAGTTACAAGAGTTGGAGGTATTACCAGCCTAACTGCATGTCTGTCTCATAAATAAGATCACCTTCTTTCTAGATTAATAAGATCATTGGAATCAAGGTTTTCATGGCAAATTTCTTTCCACAGGTTGATATTCCTGGCCCTCTTGGAAACAGTGCTATTTCCATTCTTGAGTGTCTTCCTAATCTATCTTTGTTAAATGGTATTAATGTGGCAAGTATAATAGAGAGTGGTAAGCATATAATTGATTCTGCACTTAAACCACGTCTGCCTGAATGGTCACCACAAGAATCCCTTCCTGAAAGAGTTATTGGTGCAATGTGGTTATATCTTATGACATACCGGCTTGCTGATGAAGAAAAGATCGATGAAACACCTGTTTGGTATGACTACTTGCAAGTTGCAACCTTTTCTCATCCCTTTATGGAGCATTGTGCGTAATTTTAATAACTTCGAGGTGAAGTTCTGCTAAAAGTTTGAACATAAATAATTATGATTGTGTCAACTAGCCCCTAGCCATAGGTAGGTTTGCCTAGTGTAGATATTCACCTTTAGACGATCTAGAACATTGCTTGTTTTCACTTTTCTGCAGTCGTAAATATTGAATCGAATGGCATGAAAAGAAAATTTTGTATCTGATTAACACTGTGGCTACTATTTTGTGGGTTTGTGTCTGGTTATTCATGTAGGTATGTCATGGATGAGCTGGGTTCAGCTATGCGCCACAGTGACGATGCAAACTTCAGAATAGCACCTTTCCTGTTCATGCCCGATGGTAAACTAGCTTCTGCCATAAGGTATTGTCCTTCGAACTTCAGCAACATGTTAGTAATATGTAGCTTGCTAATACCCAACATTTTCAGTTACACAATTTTGTGGCCTGTTCATGATGTTCATACTGGAGAAGAGTGCACTCGTGATTTCTTGTTTGGTGTTGGCGAGGACAAACAACGCTCGGCTAGGCTTACAGCCTGGTTCCGCACACCAGAGAATTATTTTATCCAGGCAAGAAACTTAGTCTATAAACTTGTGGTGCTGGGATAAATGGTCTTATCTTTTGGCCATATGTTTATCTTCCTCTCCCTTTTCAACCTTTTAGGAATTCAGAAAGTACAAGGAACAACTTCAATCAAGCAGCATCTGTCCTTCAAGAAAAGTAACACCGGTGACCAAAAGTATCCGTCCAAGTGATGGCCAGGCACTTCGAGTATTTACCGATATACCCCAAGTAGAGGAGTTTCTAACACGTCCAGAATTTGTTCTCAGTAAGGAAAATTCCACCCTACCTTATCGTTTATCTGTTTTTTTTTTTTGGTAAGGGTCAACTGTCTTTAGATAGAAATAAACTCTTAACTTCTGTTTATGTAAAACATTAACTTTAAGCTTGTAATCAACTTGTCCTCCTTTCCCTTGGAACTTCGTTTATGTAGGAAGCATTGATGTAGCTTGCTGGCAATGCAAATTATAGAACATTCATTTATCTGGGTAGTTTGAACCCAATCGTAGATGTTCATTTGAGATTAAAAGCTTTTGTGTTTGCTAGCACTAGTTTACCTAAGGAATCAGCTAGGTATTATGTTTTCTCTGACCAGTCCCAAAAAAAATATTGATAGTGCTCTTCCATCGTATGGTTTACTTATATTGGTCACCAAATGCTCCTCATTTGTATCTATTTTGTATGCCTGCAGCATCTGATCCAAAGGAAGCTGACATCATTTGGGTAAGCATGCAAGTGGATTCGGAATTAAAGAATGCACTAGGACTTACAGACCAACAGTATACAAATCAATTTCCTTTCGAAGCTTGCCTGGTCATGAAACATCACTTGGCAGAGACTATCCACAAGGTGAGCTACTGAGCTGTTTAGCTTAGATCTGTTTTTCAGGGAAAACATTGCATGTAACTTATGTCAAAAAACCATACAATAAACACCATATTCTTTCAATGGCATCTGAAAATTAGCATCAACTTCTACAGGCATGGGGTTCACCTGAATGGCTTCAACCTACGTATAACCTGGAGACACATTTATCTCCACTCATTGGAGATTACTGTGTGAGAAAGAGAGATGGTATGGATAACTTATGGATTATGAAGCCTTGGAATATGGCAAGAACAATTGACACTACTGTTACTGGTGATTTATCTGCTATCATTAGATTCATGGAGACAGGTCCCAAAATATGCCAAAAATATATCGAATGCCCTGCACTTTTCCAAGGAAGGAAGTTTGATCTGCGATATATTGTTTTCGTCCGCAGTATATGCCCTTTAGAGATATTTCTTTCTGATGTGTTTTGGGTATGACCTTTAATTCGAATGATACTTTTGATCGATCTCATTGTTCACTGTGATACTTATTAATTATTTTGTGACTCTGGTGCATATAACTTATTATTCGCAGGTTAGGTTAGCAAACAATCAGTACACTCTGGAGAAAACAAGCTTTTTTGAATATGAAACCCATTTCACCGTGATGGTATGTTCAACTTTGATTGTAACTATACATATTATTTGTGGGACCATGAATGTTAGTTGCTGTCAGGAGTGTATAAGTAGTGTGTGTTCAGATGTTCTTTCATGTTCTTTAAGTGATTTTATGTTCTGGCTTTATGCTTATGTTATGTTTATAGTTTTTTTTCTAAGAATGAAAATGTGCTTTAGATGCCTAACTATATTTCCCTTCCAGAATTATATTGGAAGGGATTTTGGCATCAAATATCATGTGAAAGTCTAGATTCTAGAAATATGATATAGTTTTTTCTCAGAATTAAAATGTGATTAGGATGCTTAACTATATTTCCCTTCCAGAATTATATTGGAAGGATGAACCATATGAACACACCAGAGTTTGTCAAGGAGTTTGAGAAGGAGCACCAAGGTCAGCTTGCATTTATCTCTTTATATTATGTGTGTCTAGTTACTGACTTCTGACTAAAATTTTAGTTAAATGGCTGGAGATCCATGGACGCATACGGGATATGATACGATGTGTCTTTGAGTCAGCCACAGCTGTTCATCCTGAGATGCAGAACCCGTTCTCTAGGGCTATCTATGGGGTTGATGTCATGCTTGATAATAAATTCAATCCGAAGATTTTGGAGGTATGCCTTACCTACTTTCCTATCCTGCAACCGCTGAAACTTCGTTGCCTCCCCCTATTGTTGACATGACATGCTGAAACCTGTATATCTACACAACAATTGTAGTGCCGCAGCACATGGTTAAAGTTATATAGTACTGAACGTGTGAAAGCCATTGCCCACATGCTCACTGAACTAATGAAAGCCCTTGCGCATTCTCATTTTATGCCCAGCTCAGTATTAATTTCAGAAGATATGCCAGTATGTTGATTCAGATATTCACATACATAGTGTGTCAGGCAAGATGTGGTACAAAAGTCAGGAAGTAACACTCAGTTAATCTCTGTTTGCCACCCAAGCATAAGCTTCCAATTGAAATTTGACTATTACATTTGGAATTTTATAGATGTTCAGCTATTGTACTATATTAGCATTAAAACCTTCTTCCTAGTAATTCCTCTCACTGTGCCGAAAATTCATAAAATGAAATGCAGGTGACATATTGTCCAGACTGCACGAGGGCATGCAAATATGACAATCAAGCTCTCATGGGAAGCCAGGGTGTCATCAAGGGGAGTGAATTTTTCAACACAGTGTTTGGCTGCCTCTTTCTGGACGAGCTTAAAGATGTATCGCCGCTTTAATCACCTCAACAAGGTTGCTGTAACACCAAAGTTCAACACATTACACACCCTAGTGAGTTGTGACCCTGTCGTTTTATATGCCATCAATGACATATCAAATTTGCTCAGTACAATTATACAAAGGGGGTGTGATGCTGCCTCCTGCCTGTACCATGCTTCGGATCAGATTGAAATGAGCTTGACGAATCCTCGTCCTGCTGATCAAGGTTTTGGTTGGTCAAAAGCCAGAAAGCACGTACCTCATGCTCCAAGGCAAGCTAGCCCTTACCTTTCCGCTACTCATACCCACAGTAACTTGAAAGCATCATCACATGGCAACAACATTCTAGACATATATACACAGGTAGTAACAGCTACTGATATCTCGACCTAATCATCTAGAGAGTAGAGGCATATACTCCTTTCCCGCCTAAACTGGAGCCAACCTGATCGAGACGCCGCCATGCGAGCAGCCGTCGCCCATCGAATCCTCCTCTCTCTCGCCCTCTTCGCCGTCCTCTGCAGATGCGATCCCGATCTCCTCTTCGACTACTGCGTCGCCGACACGGCGGCGGCGGCCGCGGCCGGGGCGTTCCACCTGAACGGCCTCGCCTGCATCGACCCGGCGCTGGCACGCGCCGACCACTTCGCCACGTCCGCGCTCTCGCGCGCCACTAACCCGGCCGCCACGCTCTACGGCTTCAACGCGACGCTGACGAGCCCGGCCGCGTCGCTGCCCGGCGCCAACGCGCAGGGCCTCGCCATGGCGCGCGTCGACCTCGCGCCGGGCGGCATGGCGCCGCCGCACTCCCACCCGCGCGCGTCGGAGGCGGCGCTCGTCCTCAGCGGGAGCGTCCTGGTCGGGTTCGCCGACACGTCGTACCGGCTGTACACCCAGCTGCTGCGCGCCGGCGAGGCGTTCGTGTTCCCGAGGGCCATGGTGCACTTCCTGTACAACATGGACACGGCGGAGCCGGCCGTCGTGCTGTCGGGGCTCAACAGCCAGAGCCCCGGCGCGCAGCTCGTGCCCTTCTCGGCGTTCCGGACGGAGCCACGGCTGCCGGACGAGGTCCTCAAGAAGGCGTTCAAGATCACCGGCCAGGACGTGCGGAGGATCCAAAAACACCTCGGTGGACTATGATCGATTCGAGATTCTACCCATCAGATTTTAGGCACAAACATATGAGTTGGATCCAAGATTGAAGCCACTGGAGGATATTCTTTGATGCTGAATTTGTTAACACATGCTGAAAGTTTTGTCAACGTGATTCATGATTGTATAATATGTGAAGTGCAATATCAAAATTTGTACTCTGCGTTCGTTTATGCCGGTTGGGAGCCTATCCTTTCGACACGGAAAACGAAACAACTTATTATCGCATACTTAATTAAGTATTAGGAATTTAAAAACTTTCAACTAAAAATTCGAAGCTTTTAACTCAAATTTAAAAATTTTCATCTCAAAATTAAAATCATTCAACTTGAATTACAAAAACTTTCAAACTTAGAGTTTAAAACTTTTAATTAAAATTTTAAAAACTTTTGACTCAAAATATAGGAATCCTCTCTAGCCTGAACCTATCATTAGTTGTCATTGGTTGAATTATGTTCTTAAATTATACACACATGTTCTTTTTTGTGATTCGATACCTTTGAAATACCGTGATCGGATAAGGATGAATGGCGAGCCGACCACGTTAGCTTGTTAGAAGAGCACTGGGAACGAGTTGCCGTGCGAGCAGCCAGATACCAATAGGCCCTACGTCGATATCATGAGAAGCGCATTCATAATCAGACAAGATGCAATAAGCTCTCAGAATTGTTGAGATATTGATTAGCTACTTAAATTTTATGTATAAGATTGATATACTATTTGTAAGTTTTGCTCGTATATATCAATACAAATGAGTTCGTACAACTATTATGTTATCTCGGTGCACAATGTTTATCCATCGATCCCTTGTTTCCGTATCGCTATTGTATGAAGTCATTTCCTATCATCTTATTACGTTAGCATGACAAATCACCAGGTCTCAGAACCCCAATCAGGTCCAGGGACACCCGATCAAGGCTAACAAGTTCCTGTAAGGTCCCATTTTTTCTCCAACAAGAGTTGAATGACGATTAAGATTTTCGTGGCACGCTTTTCAAACTGCTAAACGGTGTGTTTCGTACGAAAACTTTCTATATAAAAGTTGCCCTAAAATATCATATTAATATATTTTTCAAATTTGTAATAATTAAAACTCAATCAATCATAAGTTAATACTATCTCGTTTTACGTAAAAAACTTAATCTTCATCTTCGGGAGAAAAAAATACCACCTAAGTATCCATGATTTTGACGATTTTCAAATAAACAAAACGAGTCCGTATATACTTCCTGATACGCCAACTCGCCAAGCGGACGGAGCCTCGGAGGGTCGGAGGTGTACATGGATTTCTAGCGAGTCGCAGCTAACCCCAAGCCCCCCTGGCGTCTCGCACCCCCTCCTTCTTCCTGTTGCAGCCGCCCCGATTCGACGCTTTCGACGACGCATCACCCGTCAGCCAAGCGCCGCCTCCGCCTCAAATCTGCGCCTCGTCTGCCCAGATCTGCCGCATACTCCTCGTCCATCGCCATCCGTCGCCGCCACCAGCCTCCCCCAAACCCTAATTGCCAAATCCTGTGACCTTACCGATCCATGGGGATTTCCTCCGCTTCCTATCATCCCCCAACCTTGCAGCTTCCGTCCTCCGCCGTCGGTGCCTCCCGACGCTGCGGCTCTCCCGACTGGGTCATGCTGGATGAAACAGCGTACATCTCCGACCGCCGGAACGCATCCACGGCTGAATCCCAGACGAGCGAGGGCCAGATCATCCAGGTGTCCTTCTGGCTCGTCGATCCGCCGGGTCTTTCCTACTTCACCGTCCATTGCCCGGGACTGGAGGAGGACGGCCTCGACTCCGTTCTCTCCGCGGAAGGATCCCTCGTTCTCTTCCGCGTCAAATTGTCCCCCCCGTCCCATGAGGTCTGGCACCTACATGAGCCCATGCGATTACTTCGTCTACAGGGCTGCCCCCTGGAGTCCATGGCTCGACCTGCTTCCTGACCCCAATGTCATGTCCTTCAACTCCGAGAAATTTGGCCTCTTCCCTTGTCGCAGCGGTGTCAGTGAGCACTATAATGTGGCCTTCCTCAATATTGAATGGGTGCCCTCTGATGTAGCTTGCCAGTTTGAGCTATACATCTTCTCATCCAAGAACAGAAAGTGGCACGTTAAACCAGTCTTGCAGGACTTGTCCCGTTCTGAGAATCACAAGGTAGCCCTCGAGCATGAGATCGACAAGCTGATCAATATAGGACACGATTCGTTGGGCTTGGTTGATCTCTGGCATGGTATTATTCTGCTCGAAAAGATGTTCGACGACTACCCAGTTGTGAGATATATGACATTCCCTAAGCCAGTGGTGTACACCACGGATGCCTATGGTGAAACTGTGTGCAGCGAAACAGCCCCAGAGTGTGTACGGGATGTCGCCTGCTGCAATGGTTTGATCAAGTTTGTGGACGTAGAATACTGCTACACTGACGAGACCAATGGTAATGGTTGGAAAGCCACAACATGGAATAGGTTGCCTTCTTGGAAAGATTGGCGCAAGCGTTTCACAGTTGACAAAACTGACATCTTGGTTGATCCCAGTTATGCCGCTGTTTTACCTGAGCTGTGGGACAATAATACCAAAAAGATGGAACTGAAGAGACTGATTTGTTCTATCCCCACTCTGAGTATGCTTGATGATGATTTTCTTTACATGATAACCAAGATGAACGAAGAAGACAAAAATGCCTGGATCATCTCTGTTGACATGAAACATAACACACTGCAAGATGTGGCCCCAATTTCTGCTGCAAGGTTCTCCATTCTCAGTTCAATTTGCCTTCCCTGTGCAATCTCTAAGTACCTCAAGATTACCTCAGGTGACTGCACTACTTTTTGTTTCCTGAAGCGAACTTTTCCCAGGAACTTAAATCTTTGTTGCGTAATGTGTTTGTCTGCTTTGGATAATGTCTCTGCACTTGCAGAATTGGCGTTGAGACTGTTCATTTCAGTAGTTTTAGTTGTTTCAGCAGCTTACCTTGCAATATACTATGTTACTCATGCACTGATCCAAACATTTTGATGTATTACAAACATGCATGAAGTTGTACCTCATGCTCAAAACAATGTGCAACCATAATGGACTTCCATATAAGGACATCATCCACGTAGGTATATGGAAAAAGCCAGTGGCCTATCCTTCATGTTGACTATTACCTTGCTAACTTTGCCTCCATGTTAAGAGTTAGGTGCAATGAAGGATGACCTCACTTCTGGTTTGCTGTTCTCATTGCGCTTGTATTACCTCCATGTCTAGTGGCAATGTCAATCCTCAGCAATCATATTACCACAATGGATTGGCTTGGCCGTTGGCCTGTTGTGCAATCTTCTTTTCCAGCAGGACCCTGTGGCTCACTGCTGTTAATGTTAATGGTGTGTTTGTGCGTACTGTTTATGGTATGATAATGAAATTCCTGGAAGAAAACTTGTTTACCCCTGACTGTGACTGTATGAACTAGCCCAAAACATTTTGTGAGTGACTTGGATCACAATCCTGCGCTTGTCAGGTGAGACCTCAGATTGGGGTCGAATATTGTTCTGCTGAGAAGTTACATGCTGTTCTTTTCCTATATGGTTTGTAACTGTTCTATTGTATCCAATTTTTGTAGGAGCTGCCATTCCAAATCCTGTGGGTAACTGCAACAAGAGGTAATCCAATATGTTGTGACAAGTATAGAACATTTGTTGTTGACACCAAACTTGCTGCAGGCTTTAGTTTTTAATTTTTCATGATGTCAAATTGATTTGTCCCTCTGCTGCTGCTGTTGAATGCATGTTTCAGGAATCATCTTCAGGACTGTGTTCTGGAAGCGCTGCGGACTCAAGACTGGTTGAATGAACTTGGTACATGAGAAGTCCTTTAACTAAAACACAATTTTTCCTTTGAATTTGATTTGATTGTTGTATAGCACACATGCAACCCCAGATGTCTTGATGTGCAGCCAACATACACCAATGATAGTCACATATCTACCTCCTATTTCCTTGCTGTATACAACAAATTTGCTTAATTGCTCTGCAGTACTAAATGCGCATTCAAGTAAACTGTAATACTCCCTCCAGTCACAAAATAATGTTGTTTTGGACTTGTCAAAGTCAATAAGGCATAACTTTGATCACCTAACTCTTTTCCATACATTGAAAATAGTTACACAAGTGTAATTCTATGAAAGCTTTTCTAGTATCAGGTTCTAAAAAACATTCTTTTGTGACTGGAGGGAGTATGTTCGGAAAGTTGCAGTCTCCCAACTTTTCATTTTTATGGTGTTTTTACCCTTTGATGAAAGTGTTCATTTTAAGTTAACTCACCCCTTCTTCCAAGTATTGGTTGCCTCTGCAAACCATATATACTGATCATCTCGAAATTATGGCCATATTTTGTATATAGTATAACCTACTTGAGGTTCCTATCTATATGGTTCAATGCAGACAATTGCTTGGAATTTAGGAGGTCAAATTCTGAGGAGTAGTACAGGTCGCTCCTTCAGTCCAGTCCAGTATTATCTCTACGCTCCAATATTCAGAATGTAAGTTCTGTTCTGGTGTTTTGGATTCAGATTTCCCCATTTATATGTCTTGTTATTTTTCTAATCTTCTAAGCTTTGTGTTCATATATGTTTTTTCAAGCCATGCAAGCGTATTTGTTTCCTCAAGCTTCAAGATCTTATTTGCCTTGTCAAACACTCAAGCTGTGTGCACACCAGTTGCTGGCATACTTCCATTCCATAATTGGACTGTTTGATATTGAATTATTCGGACCTGAACTTAACTGACCCTAGAAAATTTGTGACGCAGGTTACTGGATATGCTTCCAATGATCTTGAGAAAGCGGCCTCCAAAGCTGTGAATATCTGCTTACGGTATATACATGAAAAATATTCCAAATGCACTTAATCTTGTTTTTTTTAAAGAGCTTAGCTCAGCTTGTGAGTGGCAATGTTTTTCTATCTCTTAGAGCTTCCGATGACCTGAACCTGGTACTACAAGAGTCAGTCGGTTGTCCGTCAGCACATGCTGAAGCCATCAGGAGCAAAATCTGTGCTGTCCTTAGAGCCATAGACAGGTATTAGAAAAAGAAAACTCTACTTCATTTGCAATGAAAATCGTTACTAATTATTTAAGTAATTCTTTTTTTTCATCTTTGCAGTCTCGTGCAAACTGCGCAACCAAGAGTGAAGACGGTTGCTGATTCCTTCATTTTGAACGTTTACAGTGACGAAGAACGATTTGAGGATTCATCAGATTCCCAGTTAATACAGTTAGAGACCATTCGTATCTGCTGAATTTTGTTGGCTTTCTTCGGATACCTACACACTAATTATATAAACCCTGTTGGATCTAAAGGTTAAATGCATGAATTTGAACTACCACTGTCATTTACATGTTTAAATTTTGAGATGTATGATTGGCATGGCCATAAGTACATCGTATTGTGTAAACCCTGTTTGAAAGGTTGAATGCATAAAATCTGAGCTAGTACTACCTGTTTAATTTTGGGGACACGTATGATTTGCACGGTCATCAGTACACCATATGTCATTACATTTAGATTGCCAGGTTCCCCACTTACATTTATAAGTTGTTTGTTACCTTTTGATGAAAATGTGCAGTTTTATTCGGTACACCCTTTTTTTCAAGTATCGTTTGCAGTGTTTGCTTCTGCAAACGTATGTGTTTTTGCATATTTAAAATTTTCTATCATGGCCACGGTTTTAGTATATCCTTGCCCTGTTCGAATCTCCAACAAAAAGTTGAATAAACTTTTGGATAAAAGTGACGCTTTTTAAACTGTTAAACGATGCGTTTTGTGCGAAAACTTTTTATATGAAAATTATTCTAAAAAAATCAGATTAATCCATTTTTCAAGTTTATAATAATTAAAACTTAATTAATGACACGTTATTACCACCTCGTTTTACGTAAAACACTTAATCTTAATCTTCATCTTCAGGAGATTCAAACACCACCTTTGTGTGATACAACCTTCCCATCTACTATATACTTCACCGGGAAATCTGTTCCAAGAGTGCAGTTTTGTCTTCGTCTTATGGCGCAATGACTGCGAATGCATGTATACATTGAAAATTTATCTTCACGCTTTTGATCAAGTCAAATGTGAGTCTTCATAACATACTATGTAGTAGTAGTCTTTTTTTATGACATATATTTCAAACGATGTATATTATTTTAAAGATATGTTTTAACCTTTAAACTCCACTAAATATATGATAAAATAAGTATAATATTAAATATATTGAAATATTTAGAAGTAATTTAGTAAATGGTAGAACTTACTAAGCTCTACAGTAGAAGTATCTTTTTATAGCATTAGAAGTAATTGCATATATGTGTTAAAAGAAATATCTTCGTAGGTAAAGTGTAGATTTATAAGTAAATACATGTCTTTTTATTTGAGGTAAATCATACATATATTGTTGTTTTTTGATAAAAAATCAATTTATTCAATATAGGCAGTAACTTTTTAGAAAATAGAAGTAATTATTCACAGTAGTAAAAATAACTTTTTATAATATTAGAAGTGTAACATACCCGAATGAGGATTAAGGAATTCTTGTCAAAACTTGTTGAAAGGAAAGTTCTCCGATTTTGTGAACCAAAAATTTCCATTTTAAATCTAGGTGAAGTTAATCTAACTCTTGCATGAATAAAATTTGAGGGCAAATTAAAACTTTTTCAATTATAACCTAGGACAAAAATGCAAACACAAGTGTAAGCATGCATACTTGCATTAAACATGTTTTGACTTGAGTCTTCTTTGTGCTTTTGGTTGGCATTGCATATTAGGATTCACGAGCATAAATAAAAGATAAAGTTTTACTAAGCAAACCTATAACCACACTTGAGCAATAATTATAAAGACATGAAAATGAGGTTAAATAGTATCACCGTAGGTCAAAGAGAGTCCAAATATAATTTTTATAAATAGCTTGATGCATTTATGAGGAGGAAAACATATATATAAAGATAAGTCTTGCCAATTATCTAAAATAATTTGTGCAAGATAAACTCATGGGAAAATTAAAGTAGGCTCTATTTAACACATACAACTCACTATAATTTTGGTATAATTTAATAACTAAATTTGATACCTAAAGTAAATTAGTCAAACCAGTCAAATAGTAAGTTAATTATAATTCTTAATCGGCTAAACCTACCCTCACCAAATGTGCATTAAACAACATGAAAGTGTATAGGGAAAATAATTTATTCAAATACTAGGTTAATTATCATGAATAAATATAAATTTTTCCAAAATTTATCTTCTCTAGGTCCCCTAAAAATTCAAACTAGTTTCCAATGAGCCCATCTTCTTTTAATTTCTGTGAGCAATCTATTCATAATTCTTGAGTGCAACCAAAGAAAATGGAATCCACTTATCTTCATCTACCTACAGTAAAATCCACGTGAATTGATCTGTACCACAAATTAATGTATGAATTAACAAAGTTGGGGAATAGAAATAAATCCTGGAAATAATTGAAAATCGACTTTCACTCAATCTCTACCCATACCACTCTCACCCACCTAGCAACCATTGCCCTGGACCCACTAGACAGTGTCCTGAGCTCGCTCCACCTCTGTATCCTTACTCCAACTGACCAGAGCACGCAAGAGAGAGGGAGAGATCGGCTCTGGGCGCGGCCGACGCGTGTGCATGACGTGTCGACGCCCTCAAAGCGCTGAGCTCGCCTTCCACTCCTTCCAGGTGCATCGCCTCTTCCCCATTACCACTCCTGAGCTAATCGACTCGAGAGGGAGAGCTCAGTCTCTCCGCCACCCTCTTCCTTGTCGCCGGCCTTCATGCGTTCCCTTGTCTACTCAGGATGCCGGTTTCATTCCACCAAACCCCATCTCTTTTTGTCCAGCGGATCGTCCGGAACGCCGTCGCGCCACGGCGCTCCAGGGCGCGCTCTGGACTTCACCGCCGGTGGCATCGTCATCGCACGAGATGGATGGAACCACTGCAGTCCGAATCCTCTCACCATCAACCTCCTCTCGATCTCCTCTTCAAGACCCCTCAAGAATCCCAGCAATGGCGCACCATGGACGGAGATCGGCCTCCATCGTCTTCAACTCCGGTCATCGTTGCCGTTGCTGAATCCAACCCCTCCGGTGAGTCCCAATCCGATTCCATGCATCAGTAGCATCCTTGGGACCTCACTAACCTCATGGACACACATGCACGATTGTTCTTGGAGCCGATTGAGCCGTTGCCGTTCACCCCGGAGGTTCTTGCCGCCGCCGAGCCGTTACACGAGCCGCCGTCGTCAACCTAGCTTCGCCAGCCTTGTTTTACTGCTCGGTCAGCACCCTTTAACCTTTAGGACTCGCATGCATGCACGCATTTAGCTAGTACGTGGCCATAGACGCACATGCACCACCAACCGAAAGCATCCTCCGCACGGACTCGCCGTCAACGCTACTCTGATGTCCCCTAACCGTTTTACTTCAACCCCAACCAAGCCACCAATCGCGCCGCCGGCGAACACGCTCTGCTCTGTCTAGAGCACAAGGACGTCTCCCGTGAAATAGATTAAGTACAGTGGTCTGTATATAAATGTAGAAACACACTGACATATGGGCCTAGGACTGCGGGTTGGTTTCTAGAAGATTCAAGGGCCTTTTTGCATATTGTCTGTATGACTGACAGTGGACCCCTAGAAACAAAATCTGAGATTATATAAGAAGTACCTAAAACTTGTAAAATCCATATAAAATCAAATATAACTCTTTTGAGATGATTCGAATTTCTGTGAACTCACTAGATTATGAAATTTAATGTTATGGAATAAAAAATTGCACTCAGTACAAATTTAGCCTCTAAAATTCATCTAAGATAAAGTATACATAAAGTATACATAAATTAATAAAATGCAACCAAAATTCATCTCAACTTATTTTTGAACAAACTTAAGTTCTACAGATTCACCAACATACACACTCTAGATAGGGGAAATAAAAGTATATACTTACTTTAAGCCAAATGCGTCTAAAACTAATATCATCAAAATAATTAGTTTTGTGTGAGCTGAACTTTAAAAGTTTATATAAAATTCATTTCAACTCATTTTTGAGTAAACTCAAGTTCTGTAGGATCAGCAAGATATGTACTTCCAATTTGTAAAATTAAAATATAAGCTTACTGTATAATAATAGCTCCTAAATATTTATGTAAAGAATAACCAACCTAGGGCAACCTTTAATTTGTAAAATTTGTAGAAAATTCATCTTTAGTCCATTTGGAGTGAACTAAGTTTCTGTAGAACCAGCAAGTAATGAACTTCAAATAGGTAAAATAAAATCTGGAAACTCATATACTGAACGTGTCAATAAACTTTAAATAGATAACTTAGGTGCTAATCACAATAATAGTAGTTAAACACTATATTTGTATAAATGTATATATAAATGCACTCTAGCTCTAAGTAAATCAAAGTAAAACTTGTTGGACCAGAGAAACCATAAGTTCCATCCCTAACCACTAAAACTTGGCACACTTAGATCATACTAGAAATAACTGCGCGCTTCGCTGCGCCCGTCCAATATCAGAAGAGAAATAAATTTAACAGTATATTTTTTTATATAGCATGTATTTGGATCATTTGCATATTAGAAATGAGCAAGGAGAAACAGTAATTGATGAAATAGAATTGTCTTACAGATTTCACAAATCATTCAGTGCACATGATAAATATCACCAAATGTTAAAGTGTCAACAAATAGTGTTGGTCCTAATATGGGAGCCAAGAGAGCAGTGAGTAGTTGACAGCTAGTGTTGTGACCACACTATAGAATTGAGTATCACACAGCAGAGCATGTTAGTGGAGAACTCCTACAAAATGTGGACATTAAGAATAAAAACTAAGAAAAAAAAACATATCCTCCGGATTAGTCGTTATCTCACATATGAGGCTCCCCAACTGTTCATACTTGCATTTGTGTTCATGAGCTCGTCCATCTACAAATTGCAAAGGCTAAAGGCGGATAGTTGCAAAATAAGAAATAATAGATACATTAGGTGTGGTATGAAGTATTACTATTTATTTTACTGACATATACATATATGAAAAGGATGTGGATTATCACCTTCAGTACAATACATATATGACCAAATATTATCAGGCATTTGCACATTTCTAAGAATGTACCTTTACCATGCTAGACAACAATTTGGGCAAGCTATTGCCTATATATATGCATATGATACATTACATATATGATATATCCATCCTGTTATAGTTTATAAGGTAATGGACATGCTAAACCCAAATGTTATGGCCTGTAGCCAGCAGTCTGATAAAAGAAGAACTCATAGCAGTGTAGCACAGTAGGACTGAATGCCCTGATAACAGCATGAGTAAACTGTTGGCAAGACATTTATAGATTCATGTCCCCCATGACCTCAATTCAGAAAATGGAAAGAAAAGCCATCTATTGAAACAATGAAGTCACCTAACTAAGCTTAACTTTTTGTACATCTACAAATATCACCTTTTGCCAATATAATTATTACACATTGGGAACCAATACATATACGCAGCACCACGTGATATTCATAAAGAATGAAATTAACAGTGAATTTTAAATTAGAACAGAGTTGACTTCCATTTGGTAAGTAAACTATCCTATATCCAACAAAAAGAATAGTGTCCCACATTCCATAGATACATATTTCATAGGAGCATAGGATGATATATACTTGCATACATTCTAATATGTCTTTAAATATGATGGTCTGCAATGTTTTTTGTGAGATTCAGATATAATACAATCCGACTCAACACACCAGTAATAGCAGTGCCAAGGCTCCTTACATCCTGCTGAACCTCACATAGATGAAAATAGGCAAAACTGAAGGTAGAAACAATGGATTGTCACGTGTGACAGCAGTAATTGTAAATCATTAATGCTTTCTAAAAGTCTAGGCCTGTACATTGTACCGATCAGATGAGACTTTTTTTCATGAAGGCACCTAAATTGTAGTACTAAAAATGCTTTTTCTTTGGGAATGTATTTCAAACCACCCGCAGACCTAGGTGCTACCTAGCTGGCTATCCCAAAAGCTAAATGTAAAGGTTATTCTTCAATTTTAGAAGGCACACTAAATTATATGAACTCAAGCAGTTTGAATTATTTTTGGCATGCCAACCCGCTAGATGCCTCAGAGGAGATGATGATGCGAGCATAAACAACAGATGTACACACTACAGCTGACATGAAAAAAATGGGGAGGTACTATGAGATCATAAGAAAGCCTGGATAGTAGATGATTTACCCATATTTTTCATAGTGTTGCTTTTACAGTGTTAATTAATGATCACAAGTCGTGCCCCAAATTCCTCCAGGAGGGATGGTTTGATTCCTGGGATTCCTGTACACGAAGAAACCATGTAGATCAAATATGTAATGATGTCATGCTGTGATGATACGTTAAACCAAACAATGCAACATTTGGTCTTACTTGCTAACCTCGACGAAAGAAAAGAATGAGGAGCAATCAGTGAAAATTTTGCCCTGTCAGCTGTGACTCCTTTGTTCTTTATAAGCCAGATGCCTTCCATCAGGAAGTTGAATTGTTTTGGCACTTGGGGGACCTATGTAGAGTTTCTTTGGCAGATCTACTGGGGTATCATCAACACTCCCTACACCTAATACTGCATACAAAATATTCCTGTTAATCAAGCAATAAAAAATTGATCCCTACATTAAGAAATTGTTTACTTGGATTTCGCATTTTTCACAAATCAATTGAAGTCCATAGTGCATTGACAAAATGATTGTACAATGTGTAGCTTGTAAAAGAGGGTAAGGGAGCACTTCTGGGTAGAAATTCTACATGCTAGCATGCATCAAGTTCGCATATAAGCAACCAAGTGCCATAAAACTCAAAAATAAGAGGGCAAAAAGAATCCACTTGGCAAGCAATCTGTTGGCACCAAAATAGTAATATCAATACAACAAAAAAAAAAGCAGCTAGCTTGACTCAATAGTAAAACAATTGACTGACCAATGACCACAATATTAGACATTAGGTTGAGCTGTCATGAATTTCCAACTGCCCGTAGGCCACTATGCATTGTACCCCATGGCCATGAAGGCATAAACACAAGCGCACTAGGCATGGATCCCACAATCCAAAAAAAATCTCCTTGAAATAATTACATGCTTTAACCAATATAAATCTGGAGTAACGTTCACAATAGAAACGCCTCATAAAGAGACAGATTGATTCTAAATCCAAACAAAATTTCAGGGGAAAAAAAGTGCACCAAACAGTTAGTTAGATCCATCCCCTCTAATGACTGAACACTAAGCGTGCACGCCCATATCATACATCGTGATGCACGACGGCATAAACCAAACCTGCACGCTGAGGCGTAGTCAGAGCCTCACTCGCACGCAAGGCAGAGAAGATCCGGGGGGATGAGAGATCAGCGGGGGATTACCGATGAGCGTGACGAACGCGACGGCAGCGGCGACGACCCAGCACCTGACGGGGTCGCGGTCCTCGGCGAGGTACTCGTTCATGAAGCTGAGGCGCTTCCCCGCGGCCATGGCGGGGCCCCTGAGCCACCGCGCGAGCTCGCTGTCCTCGGCGCCGGCGAGGCTCTGAGCGGCCAGATCCACCGGGGGAGACGAAGCGCTGGATCGACGGCCTGCCAGCGGATCTGGCACTACACAAAACAGGGTGGAGAAGATGGTGGTGGTGGTGGCTCACGACCCTTTCGTCCGGGCGGCCGGAATCGCCTGCGGAGAGGAGGGGGTCACCGGATTCGACGCCCCTGGTCTCCTCGCTGGCAGATGAAGTGGCCTGACTGGGGAGAGAGGCGGGGGCGGTGCAGCGGCGGTGAGAGGAGGGTGAGGACGCGACGCGCGTGAGGAGAGGAGGGCGAGGTGGCGCGGGCGAGAAGAGAGCCGAGCGGCCGAGCCGCGCGAGGTCGAGGGCAGGAGACTGAGGTGGCTAGGGTTCTTGGCAAATCCAGGCCGTCCGTTCCTGATCCAACGATCTCACGATGGTGGAAGAGTAGCCACGCTGGGACACGTGGACGGCCGGATCTTCCTTCGCGCGTGATCGAACGGACCTCAATAGCCTGAACCGGAACACAATTAACCAAAGATGAGGGGTATTTCTGAAAATATTGATGAGTGGCAAGCTAATAACATAGAACACTCTCTAGCTTATAAAATATGTAGTAGAGTAATATAAACTCTAAAATTTTGAACTAAGATTAAATTGGTTAGCTAAATTATTCATTTTTATGCGTCTCTAACAAATAGAACATGTTCTGGATATAAAACTTCTAAAGCCATATGTACATAGAGACTATGTGTCTAGTACACGTTATAAATTGTAAAACATATAAGGAATTCATAGTAACTCCAAAAATTGTGAAACCAATTTTTTTGTACTCCTAAGAAAATCCCCTTCACTGCAGCAAGCCAACAATTCATAAAACATGGAACTAAAATGCACCTAAGGGATAATAGAGCTTAATTAATCTAGTGCTAGTATTAAACTTTGAAAATTAATAACTCTCAAATGCAAAATGATAAAATAAAAATTATTTCACCTAAATTCATCTTAGACCAGCAACTAACCACACTAGTAAACTCATGCATTTTAGATTTTTACATGTTTTGGCATTTATCATTACCGTTATTTCTTTTAGCGGACAATTTCATGCCGGTGAGGAGTTTGGTATTATGGCTGATCTCTGGGAGGTTATATATCAACCAAGGCAAGTGTTACCCTTCCTTTGAACACATAGATTCGGGCTAAATGTTTTGATTGTAAAGTTGCATGCGTATTTCTAACTATCGGTACTTTCAAAACTATACATTGTAGTTGTACTTTAAAAGATGCATGAAACCCCTTTTGAAAATCACCCCCTTTCTGTTTTGAACCTTAGGATTAATTAGAGTACTTTAATTGTGCTCATATGACTATACTATGCTTTTATAAAGTGCAAATGCTTAGCCTTGCTTAGTGATAAATAAAACATGCTTAGCCTAGCAGCACAACAATCCGCTTCCACTCGGGAAGCCTAGTCTATGATGCTCACGGACATCCTGAATCACACAAATTCGTTTCTGACCACTCAGGTCATCCATCTGCCACATAGGCTGATTCTGGTTATGATTCCCATTCCACAACAATTTTTCACAAAGCACAGGCAATCAAATCTACACAACGGGAACCACCTCACATCCGCCCATGACCGTGGGCACGGCTGATCGAACAGTTAGTTAACCTCTGCAGAGGGGTACACTTTACCTACAAGATACGAACTTATTCCGAACACCCGTCGGTATCGGAGGTTCGCAACAAAGCCTTTCCCAAGCCGACTCAGGGTTACCTCATGCCACATAGAAGGATCAAATCCTCACATAAATATAGGCCATTTTAGGCATTCACAAATCGACTCCAACCACCTCGATCGGTAAGTGAGCAAGCTTCTCTTCCTTGCCTTACCAGGAACCCGGTTTGTCCGACCCCGCCCCGGCGTTCCCAACTATTGGCATGCGAGGTTTCCTTGAACCGACTAGTTACTTAGCCAGGGTGTCCCATTCCACCTTGTGGTTGCACTTTGATTATGCTCGATGAGTTTCCCACAGGAATCGGTTCTTATATGCGAATACGGGACAGCGCCACGTAGGCACAGCATCCGCATCGCGAGTTTTCACAATTCATTTTATTTTCAAACATGCCGACACTACATATCGGGTTTTCAAGGCTTCTCAAACCCATTTCCCAAGTTTTCACAATCAACGGTGTATGTGGGATATTTGGTATACGCGCTTAGAGAGCACGGATACCGAAGTACCACAAGGGTGGAGCGACAAGGAAACAGGGTAGTACAACCTACAGGAATTAGTGCGACTACTGGGTAGGTTCGTCGGTTTGACATGCAAACCGAGGCCGAGCATGTTATAGGTGTGATTCTAATAATGCAAGTTGCAAACAAAATAGTAATGATTTTCCAATTATAGGAGCAATTGATCAAAGGGTGACTTGCCTTGCTCAAGGTCTCCAAGGAACTTCACGAATCTTCGAGAAAACCCGCGATCGACGAAAATCCGGTAACCGCAACTATACGCAAACAATCGAAAACCTAAACAAAAGACCAAAATAAAGATCCTATTTAGACTAAATAATAGTGCCATTAAATAGATCTCAATTTTACGGAATTACTGGAAGTTGAACGGAGGCAAATGGAGCTATGGATTGAGAGAGATGAATTTTGGAAGGTCGAATGGGATTCTCCGGACCAGGAAATGATTTATCGAGATTTTCTGGAATACGAGAAATGGTTTATGGAATTTGTAGAAATAATACTCAAGAATATTATTGACAGTCACTGACGTGCGGGACCAAAGGAAGGGATTTATGGAACAAGGGAAAAATGATTTAATAATTTATTAAACCCTTTTTGGAAAGAAATTGAAGTAGGGAGGGAAATCAGACTTTTGCCGAGGATACTGATTTGGAGAGAATTGGAATTTGGATTTGGAGACTTTAATTGATAGAGGAATTTCGATGAGGCGATTTTTGATGGCGACGAAAGGGATCAAGGACGGATTTGAATTGAGATCTTGGCACAACTTAGACTCTCACACAAAGAACAGATTTTTCGCGAATTGGGTTTTATTAAACTAGTTTTTAACGTCTCACGAAAAGCGGAGCATTACAACGTCTAAGTCAGTCCAATACAACGATATTGTGCCACGTGGTGGGTTCCCGTTGTGTCCGCCAGCACGGCGTTAAGTTTAAGGCGTGGGCCCACCACTTAACGGTTCTAGGTCATATATCGAGTATGGTCTAGGATGGAGGAACACGTATCGGCTCATGCAAGGTTAGACAATACTTAATGTAAAAGCCTCGTTGTGACCTCTAGACCGTACTCAATATGTAGAGTATGGTGGTAACGACGAGTACCGGACAAACTAGAGCGATTCACATCATGTGGGTAAAGCTGTACAAACTCTGCAGAATTCTAAAAACTAATCGATTAGCGGTGCTCACGGTCATGGGCGACATGATGATGTGCTATGGGTATAATTTTGTGCTTTCTAAATGCTTTAGAAACTAAATGTGTTGAGATGATGATGAGATTGGTATATGTGATATGATTGCCTTACTTCCCGTTGAGTTGTAAGGGAATGATGTCTATTTATTATGTTGATATCATGCCATGATTAATATGCTTTACATATTGCTAAAATGCTTTGCTTAAATTACGTTGTAAATGGTTTGTGAACTAAAATTTGCTTTATGCTGAAAATTGAGACTACAAATAGCCTTCCTTTGACTTAAAGCTTTTATGTATGTACTTTTGATAGTGCTCTTGCCAGTTCATTAATTATGTTTTGCAGGAATAGACTTAGTTTAATTTGAGTGGTGCGGGTTTCGACTGCTTTCTTCTAGGATTTGAACTTAATGGGGGTAAACCCCTAGTCGGTGTGCTTAGGATTGGGTAGTCAAGCTTCCGCTGTTCTCTGATATAGCTATATTCGGCCGGTCGGCCCACGTATCTATTAAGTAGTTTTAATCTGAATTTTAATTGCTTTAAATGTATTTTGCTATGTATAATCATGTTTAAGATGAAAGTGTGAATCTAGTGCACATCCTGAGAACTAAATTCACATGAGTATGAGTTGAGAACTAAATTCACATGAGTATGAGTTAAGAATATTTGAAATGCTGTAGATCTTTAGCCATTTTGTCAAGTCTCCTGAATGTGTACCACATCTGGTCGCCGCCTTCGAGTGGTTTGACGGGCACATTTCAGGCTGAAGTTGACTTACAGGCTAAAGGCCTAGCAATGTCTCAAATATTCTTCTCTCGAGACGTCGGATATTTCATTATGTTTGTTTGATGACTTGAATTATTCACTTCATCCTTCAAATATAATGGAAGGTCCGAAGAGCCTACGACGAGAAGTTACCACACTTCTAAAGAAAAGTAACTAAAAATATATAATTAACATTTTATGGTGTTAGACGTAATGTTTTGCTAGAGGAAAGTAACACTTCATGGTATTAAAAGTAACTATAATGCTACAGAGAAGTAATTTTTCATAGTATTGAAAGTAACAACACTGTTACATAAGTAAATAATCTGAATATAATATTGGACTCCTATTGCCATATATTTTCAGTATAGTACGATTGTTTAATCGGATCTTAAAAATAATATATGGTTTAAAAGATATAAGTCATCCAGTATTAAATACTATTGCAATGGTACTATGACTTTGTTAGCATGTGACTGCATGGTAATAAAAGTGTAAGTGTACTGTGACACGTTCTTTTTTTTTAAAAAAAAAAACAAGGCTACGCCAGGGGAAAGATACGATGTTTCTATTTTTAGCAAATACGTTTCGTCGTCACTGTCGATGTAGGATTAAAATTTAGTTTATGTCACATCGGATATTTGATACTAATTTGGAGTATTAAATATAAACTACTTAGAAAACTAATTGCATAAATGAGAGCTAATCTGCGAGACAATTTTTTTAAGCCCAATTAATCAATAATTAACACATATTTACTGTAGTATTACATAGGCTAATCATGGATTAATTAGGCTCAATAGATTCGTCCCACAAATTAGTTCAAGGTTATGGAATGGATTTTGTTATTAGTCTATATTTAATACTTTTTAATTTGTTATTAGTCTATATTTAATACTTTTAATTAGTATTCAAACATCCGATATGATAGGGACTGAAACTTTTTAGCCCCATCCAAACACCCCCTTCCCCCTAAAACGTTAGTATCATTCTTGCTGTGTTACGTATACTAAAAAAACAAATCATCCTTGCTGTGTTACGTATACTTAAAAAAACAAATCAGGACTGAATGTGTTACGTATACTAGTACAACAAATCTGGACATGTATGTCCAGATTTATAATATTAGGATATATCACATCCAATATAGATTGGATTTTTATAGGACGGGGGAGTACTGCACTGCAGACAAAAAGCTTGGAATTCGACAGTCAGATCATGAGGTGCACAGCTCACTTCTGTGCTGTTCAGGCTGTAAGTTCCATTCTAGTGACTTGGGTCCGGATTTCTCCATTATGAGTGGCTTGTATTTCGTACTTAATCTGCTCGTCGTCAAGCTTCATTTTCCTATATTTCCAAACCATATGCACATGTGTTTGTTTCCTCATGCTTTTCAAGCATTTGAGATCTTATTTGCCGTGTCAACCGTGCGCACAGCTCTAGCATACTTCCATTCCATAATTGGATTGCTTGATACCGAGTTATCTACACTGAACTTGTCTGATCCTGGAAAATTCGTGATGTAAGTGGGAAGATAATATGCTTCCAGTAATGGTCTCGGCAAGCTTGTCTCCAAAGCTGCGAATATTTGCTTACGGTATATACACGAGAAAATTTCAGATGCCCTTCTTTCTTTGCTGTGTCGAAGAACTGGAGTAGCTGTTAGCTCAGCTAGTGTGTGGCCATGTCTTCCATTAGAGCTTTGGAAGCACATGCTGAAGTCATCAGGAGCAAATTCGGTGTTGTCCTTGGAGACTTCGACAGGTACTAGAAAAAATAAGGCTCTCTCTACTTCGACCTGGTTTAATTCCCTAAAAAATTTTCTCAAAAAATCACATCGAGTCTTTGGACATATGCACGGAGCATTAAATATAGATAAAAACAAAAACTAATTGCACAGCTTGTATGGAAATCACGAGACGAATCTTTTGAGCCTAATTAATCCATTATTAGCCATAAGTGCTACAGTAACCTGAAGTTGCATTTATCCCCTAGTAGGTTTTGGTGATTAATGATGAATAAGGTTAAGGGATTAATGTGTTTATTGAGTTATTCAAGTAATTAGTCCCGAGGTGATCTTAGGTGATCAAGAGATGCTTGGAGACCCCTACAACATTCATTTATGCGAATTTGAAGCTCGAAGGTCAATATGATAGTTTAATTTTTTAAATCGAGTTTTAGAAAAAACCGTACTATTAAGAGGGGTTCCAAGTGTGGTTCTGAGATATAAAAAGTGCTCTTAGTGGGTTCCTAGTGATATAATATTTTTGGGAGCCATTTTTGCAAATGGGTCCAGACCGGACAGAGAAGGCTGGCCGGAAGTTCCGGTCCCTGGACCCGGAACTTCCGGTCCCTGCATTGGATGAAAATTTGCCTTAAGTGTTGGCCGGAAGTTCCGAAGGTCAGGAACTTTTGGACTTCCTCCAGTTCAAAAATGTGAGTAACGGCTAGATGACGTCATCTAGCCATTATATATATCCAGATCGCACGCAACTCACTTTTTGGCCATTTCACTTCAGTTCTTTCACACCCTAGGTTGTTCTAGCCTCTCCCAAGATCCCTTTGCTTCCCCCACTCAAATCTAGAGCCTTTCTTGTGAGATTGTGAGAGTAGTTGAGAGTGTAGGAGTGATTTGGAGAAGCTTTGAAGACTAGGTGTGGTTGAGCACTTTGGATATCTTGTGGGCTGTCACTTGGGGCTTATTACTCTTGGAGATCATCTCCTAGACGGTTAGGTGTCGCCCGCGAGCTTCCAAAGATCTTGTGGATGTCCCGGGAAAGTTTGTGAAGGTTTTCCTCACCTCCGCAAGGAAACGAGGTAAGTGAGTAAAGATTTTTGTGTTGAGATTTCAGAGGTTCTCCTTGGTAGAGCAACTTGCACTTGTGGTCTTTTCTAGAAGGATTTGTGAGTTGGATCTTGGTGGTCACTCAAATTCTAGAAAATGACTTAGGAGTGTTTTGTTGAAGGCCTTAGACTTCTTCTGGGTTCTTTGCATAGGTGAGGCAAGGGGTTAATCGAGACCCGGCTCTTTGGAGCACCTCAACGGAGAGTAGGATCGAAAGATCCGAACTTCGGGAAAAAATCCCCCTTGTCTTCTCTGTGATGATTCTGTGCATGTTGATGTGATTGTGTATCTGCTCCGTCTTCCTGTAGTTTAATTCGTGCAAATTAGTTTAAGTCTCTGCTAGATCTTCAGGTTTTTCTGTTGCCCGGAAGTTCCGGACAGTCTGAGTAGACTGGAAGTTCCGATGTTCCACACCCGGAAGTTCCGGTCCTGCTGAATTTTACCGCTGCGATTTGTTTGTGAATTTCAGGAAAGCCTATTCACCCCCCTCTAGGCTACATCTTTGTGCGTTCATAACCCACATATGCTAATGACAGCTTAATTAGGTTCAAAAGATTTATCTCGCGGTTCCCAGGCGAGTTATGAAATTAGTTTTTTCATTCGTGTCTGAAAACCCCTTCCGACATCCGATCAAACATTTGATGTGACACCCAGAAAGTTTCTTTTCGCGAACTAAACAGGCCCTTCATTTGTAGCGGAATCATACTGATTGCTGGGTATCCTTTCTTCCATCTTCTCAATCCCTTGCAAACTAGTACTTCCTCCGTTTCAGGTTATAATACGTTTTGACTTTGGTCAATGTTAAACTGTTTTAAGTTTGATCAAGTTTGTAGAAAAAAAATAGTAACATTTTTAACCCAAGACAAATTGATTATGAAAATATATTCAATTATTGATTTGATGAAACTAATTTAGTATTATAAATATTACTATATTTGTCTATAAACTTAGTCAAACTTAAAAAAGTTTGACTTTGACCAAAGTCAAAACGTCTTATAACCTAAAACGGAAGGAGTACTCCCTCCGTTAAAAAAAATAAATCTAGGACTAGATGTAACATATTCCAATATAACGAATCTGGACATATTGGTTTTTTAGGGAGGAGAGATAGCTAAAGTAAGGGCGCATGAAGAGGGGATTGCTAGATGGCGCGTGCCCCGGCAGCCGCTCCACTGCGCACGCAAAGCGCAAGTTATTAGCGCTAATGAGAATACTTAGCACCATTTTTATAAAAAAGCATTAATAATTTAGTTAAAATATTTTAGAAAAGCAGCTGAAAATCAAAAGTCGAGAGATTTCAAACTTTGAGGTGGATGTTTTTTGAATGTCGAATGAAATTTTGAAATTTGAGGTAAAAGTTTTGAATTTTAAGTTGAAAGTTTCAAAAAAAACAAATTGAAGGTTTTAAATTTTTGGTTGAAAGTTTTTATATTTGATTTGAAAGTTTTGAATTTTGAAATGAAAGTTTTTAAAATTTAAATTGAAAGTTTCCAAATTTGTAGTTAAAGGTTTTAAAATTTGAATTGAAAGTTTCAAATATCTAGTTGAAAGTTTACTTGATTTTTTTAAAAAAAAATTAAAAAACAATACATAAAAATAAAGTAAAGTTTTTTTTAAAAAAACATGGCATGTCTAGATGGAAGAGAAAAATAACCAATCACAAGCTTTATGTTCGGTGCAGTACTCTACTCATTCTAGAACTTACGAGCAAGAATTGATGTATCAATCACCATCTAATATAGACAATCTTTGTTCAATCTCTTTTCAAATCCAAAAGTCCAATATCTTCCTACAATATGTGAATCAGGAGGGGCTCTTTATGCAAAAAAGAAAGAGGGCAATATTTCAAACAAATAGGAGATGAGTGAGCCCTTGATTCTTTCTAAATAGAATATAAAGAGATTCTTGTTATGCCAATCTATCTAGAGAATGAAAAGAAACTAATGCCAATACCACTGATAGGACAAAATACATAGACCGTAGGCCTTTTCCCTCAATATTTTAGGAAGCGAAGAAGACATTAAAAAAAGAAGTCCGGTAATCTTCTTTCTTTGGTGGGCATTTACGCAAGGCACTGATATTTTAAGTCTCTCGATTATCCTTGAAATAGGGAGTAAAGGTCTTGTTCATCTTTCTTGGTCTATGTGAATATGAGCCAATTCCGGAAAGTGAATAATTCACTATTGAAAGTGCAAGTTGACGTTTCTGATATGAAAGTAGAGTGAAATCTGGATATAAAAGTGTTGTTCAATCTTCGAAAATGATCTCTCTTTTGTTGTTCTCTTTTAGTCCGTTTTTGGAGTCTTAAGACATGATTGGAATACGTATAAACTTTGTATTTTATAAGTACTATGTCCTCTTTTAATAGATAACGATGTTGATCTTTTATCATACGTTTAACCATTCGTCTTATTAAAAAAAAAGACGTAATCTCTTATAACGAATTCTGGGCATGTTCTCGTGCATTTAGCCCCTCCTCGTGGCGCACTCCGATAGCAGGATTTCTCAAAACAAACAACGCACCACGTCATCAACTAAATATGAACCGTTAGATTTCCCCATTGGATTGTTACAGCCCATCAGATCTTCTAACTGGCAAAATATCTTATTGATCCTTCTAGAAATTTATTTTTCAACAAGGTCCTCCCACATCCCTAAAGAGAAAAATCGTGATTCCCCTCGTCGTCGAGTCACGATGCCTCCGCTCCCGAGATCCAGACGCCGCGCCTCCTTCCGTCCTGGTTGCTGACGCCGCCTCACCGGCTCCCCGCCACCGCCACCTACCATTCACCGTCCGCAGCGTGCTCTGCCTCCGGCCTGCCTTTTCCCCACCCCAACTCTTCCTGTTCAGTTCTACCTCACAACCGCCGCCGCCTCTTCGTCTCCATCACCAGCGCTACGGCGCTACCTCCCCCCCCCCCCCCCCCCCCCCCACCGACGCCCCATCACCATCTCTGTCGCTTCCGTACACCTAACCTGCGTTGGCTCGCTGCTCTGAAAAAGAGAATAACGAACAACATACGCATAGCTACAGTAGGGGAGGGGATAGATCGGCATGGAGGGCCATGCCTGTTGGCCATCCATCACCGGAGCTGTCTCCAATCTCCATCGAGGGATACCCATTTCGAGAGCACAACACCCAAGGTGATTGATCTGCTTCTCTATCTTCCTTTCCTGTGTATTGATTTCGATTTAGCCTTTCAAATGTACTATTGATTTGTACTATTTATATACATATTATAAATTCTAATATTGATTAACTTGATTCGCCTTTATATTTCATAAGCCAAAAAAAAATCATAACTATTTAGTCTCCATTATTGGGTTGGAGACTTAGAGTTACACTAGAATGCAATTGACAAAATCAAACCAATCCAGCATGAGACAGATGAGTATAACTGTAATTATCAATAAATAAAGTATTTTTTAGAAAGTAGATCTGTTTACTTATAACTAAAATAAATTATTCTCTAAGGCAGCTCACGACCAATGATGTTTTGAAGTGTATCTAAATCTTTGTACTGTTTTTTACGTCATGAATACACCAAAGAATAATTCCAGCCATAACTTCAAGGGACCATAGTTTCAGAAATTGTAACAATCGTACTTTGCATGAGTGATCCTATAGGAGCAAAGCTGACTGGCAGATACATGTAAAGCTCAAGTCACCAATGCTAATTCAAGTTAAAGGGATAATACACTAAAAATCCGCTCATGGAGAGTAGATTACTATCTTCAATTATGACTAAATTGAAAATTGTTTGTTCATGGAGAAGATTTCAGAAGCCTACTACAGATATGGTTTTCTAGGGGCTATAATGATATACAAATTTTAGGTTGATCAAACGACAAATAAAGCTGAATTATTATTAATTTAACCATTTTGCATCATAGAGCATCAGTTACTCAACATCAGTTGCTTGCGGAGTCCAATTTCACTTTCCCTACGGGGGTAGTGTACTTCTATTTTATGGTTTGTATTGGGGAACTCTTATTGGCATGTTAATTGCTTTCGATGATTGATTAACTCTTATACTGGGACTTGTATTTTAACTTACGGTGCCCATTGGATTTTAGACAAACCAGCAACTTGATTTAACCTAATTTTTTTTAAGTTCTTTGCACTGCTCTTGCCATTCATTTGGGTAAAATGACTTGCATGGCCTATTTACAGAGATTATGAGCCAAATGTGGTTTGTTTTGTTGCAAATGAAAATAGTTCACAGGCTGCATTGTTGCACCATAACCTGACTAACCTGCGAAGGCTTTGATATGAGCCTAATTGCTTGGTAACGGATTTTCTACTCTAAGCTGAATTGCATTGGATTATTGTGACCTGTACGTATTGAAACAGGAAGTTAGGTACCATCTGCTGCTATTTTCCATTAGTACAGACGATTTACACTTGCCCGGTTAAAATCAAATGTTATAGCAATAAACAAACAAACTGCACAGTTAGCACGGATTTGTTAAGGCTAGAAATTTCTTGCATCAATAGGCACTCCACAGCTGCAGTATGATAAAATCACATGTTTGCAAGTGTGCCAACATGTGATTTTATCATTTCGGCTGAACGGAGACCTGGTGCATCCTCTGGTGGTGAGCCTGTCTTTAGTGGCATGGATCCAAAGCATTTTAAGGGGGATCACACCTATGTCCATGTTTCTCGCAAAGGCTACTGGCAATTTAACACGCGGGATCTCCTTACTGATGGCCACTCAACTGGCTTCTATGCAAAAGGCTGTGCTGCTACTGTGGACTCTAGAACTTCCTTGCTTGCTGATCCTACAGTATGTATTATTAATATCTTCAAATTAAAGATCCAGATCACCTCCATATTTGTTTGTTCATGGTTACTTAGCTCAAAGTTTCCATTCTGTGATAATGTAGTTGATTGGTGAAGGTAGCTAATTTCCAAGAAGTCAATAACTATACAAATATTTAGCTAGTCGCTAGGTACCGAGTGCAGCTGCAATTTTCAGCAATATGGTGTATGACTTCTTTGCACCTTCTGTTATTTCCAGGCTATAGGTGCTCAGGTGAACCATGCTATTGAGGCTGAATGAATTATCAGCACGGAATGATTGGTGGTGGGAACATGTGCTTGGGTATTTGGCAGATGAGGGAGAAATAAGTGATTGACTACTGACCCCGGATATATAAATATATATATTCATTTATATATAAGTGATTGCTCTTATATATAAGGGAGAAATAAGTGATTGCTCTTCTCACCCCGGATATATAAATATATGGCAGATGAGGGAGAAATAAGTGATTGACTACTTGATCAGAAATACTGATTAATGCAAACCATGGTTAAGTAAGATTTCAAGAGGCTTGACTACTTGATCATGCATAAAAATGAGCTTTAAGTGCAATAAGTCAATGACAATTTTTTTTAGAAATGCAAATGACACGTCGACAATAAGAATAAGAATGTGTTTTCATTTTAGAAATAGTTATAGTACATTAATTGCCAGCTTTGCAATTATGCACCTCTCATAAATCTTGCCTAGAAGTTTAATACCATTATGACAATCTCCATGAACCTGTAGGTTCTTTACTGTCTTAGCGATGCCGGGTGCAGTGCTTATCAATTCAAATGCAATATGATGGTCTTGAGAGGCCTTTGTGCAGACAGAACTACTTTAGCTTCTGGCCTCTCTAGAAAAGGATGAAATGCATCCAACATTTGGCAGAGTTCAAGATGTTGGGTGATCACCTTATACCAATCTTTGTAATATTGTACTGATTAATATTTGTACAATTTGAGAAGTAGATCTTCCTATCAATTTTTATATGGGTCTAATCTTTGTAATAGTGATATCGGTTGGTATGATGTTGTTTATATGCTATCAATTCTACAGTATATTTGCAATTTGTTATGTCATAGGAATGACTTCGTAGCTCTGTTGATTGGGATAATGTGGCATATAGGCTGTCAATTCTCCTAGGTTTCGTGTAGGTGCTGTGCGTGATGGTGGGTTTTTACTTTCCTGGCTACTGCCTTTCAAGGTGATAGCCTCATACTTTTTTTCTACTCTATTTAATGAATCGTCGCACCGTCTGGTGTTGGTCGTTCAAAAAAATTTGTTATGACATAGGAAGAAATTTGTAGTTCCTTGCAAAATAAAAATCTGGAACACTTATTAGAATGTACATTTTTTTCTAAAGAAATTCAACTAATTCCTATACACTTTTTTTTGCACAAGTTTCAAAGAAATTCAACTAATTTATAGCACAAAAAACATAGACAGACTATAAAGCAAAGCACGCCAACCGGTGTGCTCATTTTCTAGTCATAATTTATTTTGTTGTGAGTTGTTTATCACTCAAAGTAGTTTAAGCATGATTTATATCTTATACATTTTCATAAATTTTTTAAATAAGACGAATGGTCAAATATGTGTTCAAAAGTCAATTACGTTACCTATTAAAAAAGGAGGGAGTATATACAATACGTATATATACAAAGTAAGTACACACACTTTTTACGTATAAAAAATATATATATACATGTATATAAACTTTGTACACATATATATACACAAACTTTGTAACACGTACATATACAAACTTTATATATGTGTATATACACCTGGGCTGAATAGGAGGCCAGCTAAAAAGATTAAAAAAAAACCAATTTAGCTTGGGTGAATGAATTGGGCCGGCCTTGTATATAATAAAGCTCATAACAAAATTACCAAAATAGGAAAGAAATATAAGTGTATTGCCTCCCTCAACTATAGCGAGATCAGTCTGGATCCCTCGACCATAATTCGGATCAATTTATATGATTTTGAGGGTGGTTTTGTCCCACGTGATGCCATTACACAACAAGAAAAAATAAAAAATGTCTCAGTGGTACCCACATAGTACATAAACAGTGTGGATTTCATCCCGCGCCTCTCCCCTCTCCCGTCCCTGGCGGAAGAAAATTTGGTAGGACTTCCGTCCAACGCCGCTCAGTTCCCACCACTCCACCAGGAGAAGCCGTCCTTCCTTCCTGTTGCTCACCGGGGTGGAGAGATGGGTGCTGCCGTGGCACAGCCTGTCGCAGCTTCGAACCACGGGGGAGGATGGTGGGGACAGTCGAGCTTGCAGGTGGTGGCAGAGAGCAGTGGCGGGCGGGCAAAGGCCGTGAAGGCGGCCAAGGGTGCCGATTTCTTCCAGCCCTCCGACACCAGGCCTATCATGCTCGTCGACGATGCGTACTTAATCTCTCACCTTTCTTGCTTGCTTTCGTTTCTAGCTTACATCTCAAGCAATTTCTATTCATGGTTGTAGCATGTACTGATCTACTTGTCTCTCTTCGTTTGTGATGTAGGCGTGTGCAACCTCTACAACGGCGGCGTCCGGTTTGTGCAGGAGCATGACCCCAACATGTCCGGCCTTGTTTTGTGACTGTGCAACTGATCGGGAGCAATTTGCTAAGAGTGAAATACCAATACACGTAGTTGGTTAATTTCAGGTGAACATAAGCATCAGGTATATCCCGCTGTAGAGCGAATCCGGGATGAAACTCGTGGGGAGGTCAGTGAGAGCCCCTGATATTGCAACAAGGACAAAGGGCGCCCGCGCGTAGTCGTTCGTAATTGGGCTCTGGCGGCGCTCAATGTCACGGATGGCGGTGGGTCGATCATCGCTCGGGCCTCGGGGAGAAAAAGGGCGAGGAGCTTGGGCCATCTCGTCGACGGTGGAGCTCCACCACACGTGGGCTGCTGCTGACCACCAAGATTCCGCCGCCGCCGCCACCCACAGGACTAACTCGGCCATCTCGCGTCTCCCCACCTGACAAGAGAAAGAGGAAAGAAAAGGGAATGCTGAGCGTGAGTGGTGGTGGTGGTATTTTTCGCTCTTTCATGGGATTGACATGCGGGCTCTATAGTATTTTTACTAGAAGATGTGCGCGCCTGTTGGCGCGCCTAGCTTCTAGCCGCCCATAGCAGGAGTGCCTAGCTAGCCTGTGAAATCTTGGATACTATATAGAGTTAGCTCTAAATTTAACTATTTAGACCCTCTTTGATTTAGAGAAAAATCATAGGTATTTTAGAGGACTCCAATCTCATAGAAAAATTTTCTATGAAGCCTTTTAAAACAAAAGATTAAATCATATCCTATCATTTAAGATTCCTATAGAAGTGAATTTCAGTTTTGCTATAAATCTGTCGTTAATTTTTTTTTCCTCTCCGATTAGCACCTGATTAGGGCAAGACACATTCCACGGTTCGTGTGGAAGCGACAGCAGGGCGCACTGCTGACCAAGTGAGGTATTGTCAAAATTTAATACGGGTAAAAGCGATTGAACGATAAAACTACTTTAATACGGGTGAGAGATCTCCCGTGATGTCTGTTTCGTATGAGCAGTAGTGTTTTGAAAATTACATGCAAGTTATATTATAATTTCATTGTAGTAACATGCAAGTTACAATGTAATTCATTATGATTGTACTATATTTCTTTAAAATATAAAATTACAGTTCTATATAACTAAAATTACATTTATAAATTCAGTTGATACGTATGTAAGTGCACTGTAATTTTGGTAAAAATGTTGTGTAAGTAAATATGTATTTGTAATTTCCTTTAAAATGTAAAACTACAGTCTTATATAACTAAAATTACATTTGTAAGTTTAGTTGATATGACATATAAGTGTACAATAATTACACTATAGTTATAGTACAATTACAGTGTAACTATAATGAAATTACACTGTAATTTTTAGTAAATGAGTTGGTGATATTTTTTTTGCAATGTAAATATCTAACAAATAAAATATATGCAATATATTTATTTAATATATGTTGATACATGTATAGACTCTTCTAATCAAGTGGTCAAATGAGCCTAATCCAACTATCTAAAATCTGTGTGATTTGGACCCAAAAATCTGTCGTGTGATGGATAGCTAGTCCCATAGATTTTGGAGAAATTTTAGCAAGAGTTTCACCTCTTGGAAACTTTTCTTGGAGTCTTATCTCTTTTATTTGATTCCTGTGTTTTTCTTACGGTTCAACTAAATGGTCATTCCTGTGTTTTTTTTTTACGTTTTACAATCATCTGTTTTACACTTGCATTTCTATTAGAAACCTACGTTTTTCCTATTCCTCCGTTTTTTCATTCATACGATTCAAAGGGCCCTTAATTTATTTAAAAGTTATATCTCTTCTATGGGTAGAGTAGCAACTATAACTAATTTAAAGTAGGAAAGTAATAAACATCAACAGGTTTGTGAACAATCTCTTTTTTACGAATGGTTAAAGATGATACTATAAAATAACAATAGAATTTTTTTTAAAAAAAATGTGCATGACTTTTGTAAAAATAAAACGTTAGATGAGCAAAATTTGATAACCAGTGAATGTTTTTTTTTTTTTAGTTTTTGTATTTAGCAGATCTTTAAATATTAAGTTTTGATAGGGTAAAAATGAAAAAGGTGGCAGGAGCGTGGAGTTCGCATCGTGCGGCAGCTGGCCATGCGTCACGGCCTCACGGTCAGATGGGTGTCCTTCCAGCTCCTTCCATATCGTCTGCCTCATCTCACTCTGTTACTTCGTTTGCCCTCTGTCCTCGCCGACGCATCCTACGTCTCCTCCACCATTCCTGAGCAAACACCGTGAGTCCTTTATCTCAGATCTGCTAGCTAGCAAAGTGCATATTTTCGTGCTTATCTGATGAGGTCGGGAGCAACACTCGACCCCTCAATGACGGCAGCGGCAGCCCGAGGAGAGGGTGGAGGTGAAAGGGGAGGGAGGATTCCGCTGAATCAGTTCTTCGTGAAATTAGGGAGGTTGGGAGGGGGTTCTCAAGCTAGCTTAGGGATGCTAGAGGTGAGCTTCTTCCACTACTCATCTCATCCTCCCAAATCATGGCCTCGCCGAGGTTAGGGATCATCAAGTCCGCTTGCTTTCCGATCTTATTGAGATTGATTCTTGCTGTTGACCTATGGTGGAGGCCCTCTCGTGGGAAATTGGAGATGGCGATGGGTGGGGTGTCCGACGGTATTGTATCGATCCAAGCTTCAATGCTTCATGACCGCGCATGCGTACTGTCGACCATGCTCATCGGATAGCCGCGGCAGCAAAGGAGAGATAGTGGTGCATGCCGTGAAGGCGTGAAGAGGAGGGTGGAGCTAGGAAGTAGTGTCCAAGTGAAAAGCTTGTGACTTGTGTTACTGCCAGCCCTTAGCATGCTGTTTTCTCGTTAATTCTGGATTCTTTTTTCTTTTTTTAGCTTTATTTGCATCTAGCATTGTTGGCTTCGCCCTAGTCTAGCTCATCAATAGTCTAGACTCTAGAGAGTTCTTGTCGCTCTTCGCAATCGAATTTTTTTTACCGTTGTAATCTCCATATTTATCTCAAAGGTTAGCAACGCCACGTGGCCCAATCAGATGAAGAAACAAGCCGCCAGCTTGAGAAGTATTGATTTTGACCAAATTTCACAAAACTACACGTATTTTACACAATTTATCACAAAACTATAGATTTAAAAGTTTGTTTCATAAATCTACAGATTTAGTGTCTTCGTTTATCACAAAACTACAGGTACTTTGTACAATCTATCATAAAACTATAGATTTAAGAACTTGTTTCACAAAAAATAGATTTAGTGTATTCATTTATCACAGTATTAAATATTTAGTGTCTTTATTTCTCACAAAACTATAAATTTAGGCTGTGTTTGAGGAGAGATAGAGGAGATTGGGAAGATACGCAAAACGAGGTGAACCATTAGCACATGATTAATTGACTATTAACTATTTTAAACTTCAAAAATGGGTTAATATGATTTTTTAAAGCAACTTTCCTATAGAAATTTTTTTGCAAAAAACACACCGTTTAGTAGTTCGGGAAGCGTGCGCGCGGAAAACGAAACAAACTCACTCACAATCACCCAGGAAAGAACACAGTCTTAGTGTCTCCATTATCACAAAACTACAGGTTTTAGCATTGTTAAAACGTGTAGTTTTGTTAGAATGGAGACACTAAATCTGTAGTTTTGCGATAAATGAAGATATTAAATCTGTAGTTTTGTGAAACAAGTTCTTAAATCTGTAGTTTTGTGATATATTGTTCAAAGTACATGTAGTTTTATGATAAACAAAGACATTACATCTGTAGTTTTGTGAAACTAGCTCTAAAATCTGTAGTACTGTGATAGAGCAAAATATATATAGTTTTATGAAATTTACTCTTTTATTTTTTCTAGGTAGAATTACCACATAAGCGTCACATCAGTATGGTGGGCCAAGTCAACATGCCATGTCAAGCAAAACTGCTCTAAAAACCACCAGAGAGTATATTTGCACTGGTTTTGATAATCGTGGGATGTGTTATACATGCTTGAAGGTTGAGGGATGTGAATTGATCTCGACCTATAATTTAGGGACGCAAAGTACACTTATTCCAAACAGGGATGTCTTAAAATGTGTGGGCCAAATTTGGTAACGGGCTGAACTGATCGCGCAGGGTGGGCCGAAAATAGCATATGGGCTAAAAACGGAAAGTGGCGCGCGTAGTGGGCCGCGCGCCTGGTCGTCCATTAGGGAGAGAGCTCCCGAAGCCCGGAGGCGTGGGAGGTGTGGGCGACAGCCGCCGCCGCTCTCGTGGAGGCCGCCGCTCTCGAGCGCTCGGCCAGACCGAGAGGGAGAGGCATCGAGCTCTCGGAGGCGTGGGCGTCGGGCGGCCGCCGCCGCTGCCACCGCCTTCTCTCCGCGCCGCTGCGGTGGAGGCCTGCACCCTCGAGTACTCGGCCACCAGGTCGAGAGGCATCAAGCTCTCCGCGCCGCCGCCGCTCTCGTGGAGGCCGGCACTCTCGAGCGCTCGGCCAGACCGAGAGGGAGAGGCATCGAGCTCTCGGAGGCGTGGGCGTAGGGCGGCCAGCGCCGCCGCCTTCTCTCCGCGCCGCTGCGGTGGAGGCCTCCACCCTCGAGTACTCGGCCACCAGGTCGAGAGGCATTAAGCTCTCCGCGCCGCCGCTGCCGTGGAGAAACCGCTCTACATCAATACAGGTATCACCATCTATCCTCTTCCACGTCTCTCTCTATCTCTGTTTGAGAGATGCGCATGCCGTGTGTGAACTGAGGATTTCAAGTAGTTTTATCTCTGTTTGAGAGATGCGCATGCGGTGTGTGAACTGAGGATTTCAAGTAGTTTTATCTCTGTTTGAGAGATGCGCATGCGGTGTGTGAACTGAGGATTTCAAGTAGTTCCGCAAGTATATTGTAGCGGTGCTGCAGTGGATTGTGGCGACATGAATCCTCTGCTAGTTGTACTGATCTGGAATAGTTTGTTTCGTCCCTGATCCATTAGGGCAGTAATTTATGTCTGAAATGTTGATTGTGTGCGTGTTATCACGCTTTTTCTCTTGCTGGCTCACATTTGGTTCAGACATGCTATTGTGATTGTAATGCAAAAGCTGCATGATAATTTTTCCCTGTTAGATTAGTCTTTCAATTTTGTACCTAATTGAGATAGATCCTTGCTTGCTACTTGAACTATTCAGCCTTCTAAGGCTACTTTTATGTTTTTCTTGATGAGAAACAGAGTAGGGGTTTCCCCCTGGTTTTATAAAAGTTATTATTGTTCAAGTATTACTCATGCAACATTTGTACAGTGGCCAAACATTTCTGCACTGATCTCGATCGTCCCTGCCCGCCACCGCTGCCGTGGAGACCTGAATCTGCGTCACCAACATCTAGACCGCCTCAGCTTAATCGAGTTGAGTATCTCTCCCCTTTGTTGCTTTAGTTTTGATCATCAATTTTTCTGAGATCTGTATGATGGAAATTATGTGGATACTAGTTGAATGATGTGGATAATTTTGATGATGTGATTGAAATTCTGTATGATGTGTCATTGATCTTTAGTGCTGAAATTCTTTATCATATTATTCTGCTAGAGAGTATCAATTTTAGCAAGGTATTTTGATGATGTGGGTAGTAGTTGAAATTTTGTATGATGTGGGTTTGATCTTAGTGCT
Source organism: Oryza meridionalis (assembly GCA_000338895.3). NCBI lineage: Eukaryota > Viridiplantae > Streptophyta > Magnoliopsida > Poales > Poaceae > Oryza > Oryza meridionalis. Next base: position 4,387,295 of record CM002526.2, read on the forward strand.
AAAATTGCAGCTGCATTCTATCATAATTCAGATTGCAGCTGCACTCCAACTATATCCTCACTGAAATTTTGATCTGTTACTTTTTGAGATAAACTTGGGAACGAATGAGATAAACTTACCGAAGTAACTATTGATCAGAAATGCAACTATAGCCAATAGAAATATGATGGATGAGGCAAACGGCTAACTGATTTATATTAGCTGTGCAATGCCAAAAAAAAAAAAAAAGTCCGATTTAGTATTTTTTTATTTGATCGTTCTGCAGACATGGTCCGGAAAGAGAAGAAACAGAAGAAGGGACAGAAGAAGGAACAAAAGAAGGGGAGGAAGGGTGGTGACCGACAGGAGAATGGTTGGGGAGTCCTACGTACTATGATGATGTGCTTTATGGTGTTCTCTGCTGCATTGTGTTGTTACTGGGGCTGCTGGTGGTGGTGGTTCTTCTTGGTTGCTTCAACGATACCATTTGTTTTGCAGTTGAAGAGACGTCTCATGAAGTTTGCTAAACCGTGCGCAATTTTGCATTATCTTATTCATTTCATTGAGTCTCTCATTCATTGTTTGTTTCCTTATACTACTATTTTTCTTTTGGCAGTGAAATTGTAGAACAGCTGAAGATTATTGATCAAGGGACCGCATGTGATATCCCGGCTTATATACTACACAAGGTATCTGCGCTAGGACCCACTTCTCCACATTCCTTAAAAGTGAATAACAAAGTAGCTAGCATCCCATTCACCAAACAATTTCTCTAATACCCTTCTTTTCCCTTGAGAACCTTGTCATACCCCACTGTAATGTGCTATTTCTCCCTAGCCTTTTCTGCAACTCCTTTTGACCCCCAAGCCTGGCTTCTTTTTAAGCATCTCAATAATTGTCACTTGCACAACTGCTTGAAGCCATGCCTTCTCCTGACCTACTCTTCTTGACTAAGGTCAATAGATTACGAAGGAGTATTTATGTACTTACTGAGATCTCATAACAAACAAATAATTTACGATTTTTTTTCAAGCATAAGGTCTAACGGCCATTGATGGTAGTGGCAGTTTGGAGGAATACTTACCCGTTCCACTGGTGTTGAGCAGTTAAAATCTTTTTTGTTGGTATGTTGGCAAATCAAGTGTCGCGGAGTGGCATTCGCGCAATTGTTTCTTCTTATAATTATTTTTGTTAGTGAACAATGCCTTATATTGCTGGTGTTTGCAACAGACTAAATCATATGTCCTATGCAAATTCAGGTGCTCTTTCTTGGATACAAAGGGTTTATGCTGAGCTGGGGTAACTTGCAAGAAATGGCGAGAAGTCAGTAAGGATGAAAAATTTTGGAATTGTTTAAAGCTTCGGAGTTCCATTATATCTGTTGAACAATGTATGTCATCCTCTTATATTTCTCTATTTTTATTGCCTGCATGCTTCCTCCATATGTTTTTTACTTTTTATTTCTTATTTGTAGTTATTTCACTGTGTGAATCTAATTCAAATATTATGGAGATGGAAATCGGTGCTGTTGTGGATGCTGAACTTTTAGTGATTAGAGCAGCATCGATCTTGAGGTTCTTTCTTTTCCCAGCTATTTTTCTTCTGAATGCTTGTTGTTTGAATAATTTCCCCAGCTATTTGTAGTTATTTAGCTATTTTTCCCAGCTATTATCTCCTATTCATCTTTACTGTTTCTCTAGGTGTCTCAAAAGAGTGGAAGTGGTTAACGTCAAGCTGTCTGAGTGCTTTTTCCAGGCTTTGTCATCATGTGAAACACTTCAGGTGTAGTTCAATCTTTCTTGTCTTTCCTTCACTGAGGTTCTTAGCAGTTCAGCACAGCTCTGGTGCATGCTAACCATCTGTTTTCCGGTCTGTTTTAGACACTGGAACTTAATAGTTGCGATCTAGTGACATCCATTTCTTTGGATTCTTCTTCACTTGAGAATATAAGGCTGACACGCCTCTCCAAGTGAGTACTAACTGTTTTTTTTTTGTTCTGTTTATCCAAGTGAGTACTAATAGTTGCACGGATCTTTTCTTGCCATTCAGGTGCACTGATTTAAATTTGCGAAGTCCTAAACTTTCAAAAATTGAAGTGTACAAATGTTCTGCTCTTAAACATGTCAGCATAACATCAGATGTTCTTGAGGTTAGTTTTTTAGTTTAGCTGTAAAGAGATGTGTGTTTTTTTTCTGTTGATTAATTAGTTTCTTTCACCTGTATAATTCTTTTGTTTCACTGGGCAGAGACTAGTTCTGCGGAAACTTGAAGTGTTGGCTGATCTGTCATTGAAGTGTAAAACATTAGTCGAAGTTGATTTGACTGGATGCGAATCACTACAAAGGACAATATCTGAGGTTTTCAGTGATGGTGGTGGTTGCCCAATGCTTACGAGATTGGTTCTAGATAACTGTAAGGTAAGCGTGTAATCACTTTTAGATTGTAATTCTTGTTTGTAGCTGCACATTTATCCACCTGCATACACGTACTTCTGATTCATTTGGGACATCTTTAAGTTCTTGAAATATGTTGGTAGGAACTATGCAGGTTCATATCTCCATTTTGGGCAAACTGGAGGGTGCACTTAGGATGTTTTGTTTGTTTGACTTTCTTCAGAAACAAATCAAACCTGTCACAAAATGATTGCTTTTAAGTTTTAACAATGCATAAATTTTGCATTCATTATCTAGCAAGAAAGTTTAGTGTCTCATCTGATGATTCTTTCCTTTCTGCTTAAGTTTGTGCTGTGATTTTTTACTTGAATTATTGCTTTCCCAAGTAAGAGTTATGCATATGTCTATCAATAAAATCATGCATTCATATGACGTATTTTGCTCTGTTCTGCGTCTTTGTGCAAATAGGATTTACTGATTGAGTGCATACCAAGTATTAACTATTAAGGCTTAACTGTCTAGTCGAGTGTATCCCATTTTGGTTGATAGGGCACCACAATCTCTTTATGGTACACCTTTTTGTTTCATGACAAAAGATGATGTTAAGTACACCTGCTCCCAAATTTGTCTTTCGTGGAAAATATATGGCCTTTTGGTCTTGTAGGATTTATTCAATAACTGAGAGGAAGAGCAATTCAATATGGGTTCCCTACTTCCCTTTAACCCTAGGATGGCCTGCTTTTATGACAGGGGCTTTTGTTGGGTTTGATTTTGTCTATTATTTTGGTAAGACAGAAGCACCCTTGAATCTCATGTTTTACGGTTTAGTAACCTAGACTTTCATTTTAGAAAACAATGTGCAACCTAGCTATTTATCCACTGTTTTGACTCTTCAACCTATCTCTCTTCTCTATGTTGAGTAGCAAGTTCTGGTCATACAAGTAAGCATTATTAATGGCGCAAACTACATATATACAGAGGTTTAGTTGTATTGAATTTCTTTTGTTATCAGTTCTTGTGTATAGTTCTTGTTTGATAAGCAGTTATAACATGCCAATTTGGTGAAAATCCATTCACATTTGTATTTCCTTGTATCTCAGAGCTTGGACATGATAAAATTCAGAAATGCTCTATTGTCAAGTATATCTTTATCTGGCTGTTTAGCCATGAAGTCACTGCTGTTGTCCTGTCTGAATCTAACACAAGTTAACCTCAACAACTGTCCACGTCTCCAAACGATATCATTCACTCCAGTATTTGGTGACTGCGTGTTCTCTAATAGTGGAGATTGTCCAACTGCTGATAAGTCAGTAAAGGATTACATGGCTGAAAACCCTGCGGTTGCATCATATACTCTTTACAATGGGGTGGAGACCTGTGTCGGTACTTCTGAAGGTGTCAGCCTGTTGCAGGGTTTTCTGAATATTGTCTTGCTGATGTTCTATAGTGGCCATAGCTGGGGTGGGTCGTTTGAAGAAGACGACCTCGTCGTGAGGAATGGAAGTCAGTATGACATCAAACTGGCACCAACAGAGCCTGCCACATTCGCCAATTTGCTTTCTGATTTATCAAAACTAGCAAAACTATTGTCTGGGTACTATGAAAATGGGAAGAAGGAAATGGCTAATTATTTCAAACATCTTTCTGAGTCTATGCAAAGACCTCGCGTCAGCTCAAATTCAAGTGAAACAGAGAAAAGGAGATACCTCAAGTTTTTGAGGCACCATCCTGCTTTTGCATCTCCATCCCAGAGAATTGAGTTGATTAAAAGCATATGGCATGCGTTTAAGCGTATGGGAATCAGTGAAGCTTTTAGCTTCAGGGATGTCATGATCAAATTAAATTCTCTGTTTAAAGAGAAGTGGACTAAAATTGTTATCGCTAATGAGCTGCTACACAAGGTTTACCGAGACAAAAGAAAACAAAATCAGAGATCTCATTATAAAGATGTTGCTCAGGACCTATTGAGATTTATTCGGAATCTTTTTGTTCACGGAGCTGAGCATACAATTGTGAGTATATGTCTAGAAGCTTCTGTAAATATTTGTTCACACATTATTTTTCTTAATAGTTATTATGAAAATCTCATTTTCTTTTTAATATATATGTCCTAAATGTTATAGGAGAATGGACTACAGATGATGGAAAACATTGATGAACTTGATTACCTAGCTGGACATTATTTCTCTGTTTTTATTGGAGATCTCATGTACTATTTGGTGCTGCAGTTAGACATGACGGGAAAGTAAGTAAAAAAAATGAATTTTCTTTTGTTTTCGTAGTCTTCATTAGATTTAATTATGATTATGACTATTTTGTAGGCTTCGGAAGGTCTGGGATGATTATGCGCTGTGAGGTAGGACTGCCATACCCATATAGCAACACACATTTTCTTTAGGACTGCTATTCTTTGTTGAAAAGGAAAATGGACACCTTGCAAAATTGATATTGCATCTGTATATTTTTGTTAGTGAATATATATGTACATCCATTAGCTGGATAAGTGCTATTACTGTTGGTGATGCAAATGAGTATTATACAGAAACCATTATCATCAATACATCTATCATCTGTATGTGAAGTGAGAATAACAGATAATTAATAAGATCCCGTTAAAAAATGGCCGTAGATGTATGTACCAGTACTATATAAAGGAGAACTAAGGTTCAGCCTCTATGAATTTCACCACCTGCCTGAACATCTCTATAACATCTCTTATTTGCAGGAGCATCAGGGGGTAAACATATGTGAATAGGAAACTTGGAAGGCAAAGTTGGGTTGCTTTTGTAAACTGAAAAGAACTTTGAAGAAGAAGGGGTCGCTGAGTTTCAACCTGTGAAGAAGAATCAACTCAGGTTGATGGAAGAATCAACTTCGCTTACTGCGTACACCAGCACACTTTCTCACCTGGGTTGTTGACACTTGCATTGACAAGGCCACGCAAATATCTTCCCATTTTTCGGCTGTCATTTAACCACGACGACAATTTCAGATGTACATGTACAGTGTACACATCGTATAAGTCTACTCGTGACGTGAATCGGTGGCAGTTGGTACTTTGATAGGGTAGAATTCCTTCGCCCATCTCGATCTTGATTACATCAGAAAATTAGCAAAGCGTCTCTTCTTTTTCTATGCACCGGATGCTGCTACCTTTTCGATTTCGACTTTTGGGGAGCATCGACGAGTCTGAGTCCGTCACCTCTCTTTTGATCTCTGTTCACATGCGTATGAATTCATATGATCGTTTCGTTCTTGAGGCTACCAATCTACCATCAGTCTGTAATTCTGTGGGAACCGTCAAGGAAGGCAATCGAGACGGGACGTCTGCTAATCCATTTGCAGCCATCAATGAAGTCTGAAGAGTGTGGTTACTCTAAAATGGACATTTCTTTCAGTAGCTTTCCAAACATGTGTGAGCTCAAGAAATCGATGTTCCCTAACATGCGTGATATTCTGTTCCTCAGCCCAATCCGTGTTAAATCAGATGATCCATCAAAGATGATACTGAAACCGGGCAAGATTTGGGCCACATGAGAATCAATTAGTAGCTTAATCAGTTTGGCAGGCAAAGTCGAAGAGATATGTTGCTTAAATGTACAACCTGCATGATATTTTACAGCAGCAAGAAAGGTGAGAAAGTTAAAACTGTTGAATGATCTGATTTATGAAAACGTACTATATATGTCAGAGATCACCTGGCACAAGTTTTATACAACTGGAATCAAAAGGAGATAAGGATAGAAACCTTTTATTCATCAACAATTGCAGACTCAAGTTAGATAATTCTGACAAGACATATTTCAATTTTCCAAGTCAGATGAAGATAACTAGTAGTAGATGAGTACTCAGCTAGTAGCCCCTTGAGGCATATACCACACAATTCAATCTCTAATGCAAGTCAGTTCAAGGAGCTGTCGTTTTCTGTTGTTATAGGTAAGGACCAATTCCCCCAAGGCCTACCTCCCTGTAACTCCCAAATCTGTCTTCATATCAAGTCATATAGATTTGAAATGATTTTTCGTGGGTGATGTCCAGAGATATGATTTCTCCCAGAACTATTCAGCAAACGTAATGTAATTGGATAATATGAAAGTGTTCAATTCTGCACCTAATCCCTGAAATGGACGTTGCTTATAAACTGATAGGTGTTCTGATAGAGATAGAAATCAGACAAATCAGAGGGATCGAATAAGTTGCTATCTCTGAAGCGAAAATTTTCCCACAGAAATTTGGAAAGGTCATAGGCAATACTACAATTCTATGATCGATTCTAATCGCAGTGTGCTTTACCCTGCTTCTTCCGTTGACACACCTCGTTTCCTTTAGAGCCGCTTCAACTAAAATCATTATATCTGGGGGGGCTTCGGAAACATACCTATTTTTCCTTTATATGGTTGTTGACAAATATACGAAATCGTTACGTTTCTATTAGGTTGGACTCTACAACATTCATACTGGAAGAAATTTCATCATAAAAGGCAAGAATTTTAAAAAGTGCAGACATTATTCAATTTGAATTATGCAATGAAAACAGAAGTGCGAACTTGGAGAAAATAATGTCGACGCATTAATTCACAGGTCGGCATACTTGAGCTATGCTAATCAAGTTGGTCACAATTAAAGTCATGTCTGAAGATGGAGTAAACCTGAAGCATTTGCTGCCGTTGCATCCTACTTTGAGTTAACTGGCAAACTGCTCACAGCCACTCTGCATGGTGGCCTTGTCCATCTTGATCAAGATGTCCTTGTCTCTTCTGTGAGTTTTGTAAATTTCGTCTTGCTCGTTGACATAATTAATGCGTGAAAATGCTCCGATGCTTCCAAATGATCGGGGTATGATCCATGTTCTAGAAGCCTGGTGCTGATATTCTTGCGATTTCTGACACCGTTCGTTGATTGTTTTGTCTGCAGAATGTAAGCTGAGGATTGATGACACGTTGAAGCTGAATGCAGCGGCTTGAGTGAATTAGGATAGTCACCTGAATCCAAGTTACGGTGTTGCCATCATTAAAATGTTTAAGGGTTTGATCAGGACGTGTCCTTTTGTCTCTTGCATACATCACTGTTGAAATGCAATACTGATAGAATAGGGATTATCTGCCTGCACCTTTGCCCTAAGGTCAAACGCTCAAAGAGACACGAAAAGAAAATGTCTTGGGGCATTCCATGCATGGATAATATGGTAGCACCACAAAATTATTGTTTTGATGCCCGGAGCCCCGGACACTATAGGAGTTTCCATAACATGATCATATATGGAGATTAACGTAACTTGCTTATTAAAACGGCTGAGATGGTAGAATATAATCCCATATATGTAACTCGTGCAGTTATATATGTAGGCGATGATTTATACGGTGGTCTCTAATTTTGTGAGATGGAGAGTATCTAGCTCAACTTTTTTTTTAATTTGCAATAATGACACTGCAAACATTAACCTTTATTATAATGACATTGGACCTACATTTCAAAGACACAGATGAGCCTATTTATCATCCACTCGGAGTGTCAAAAGAGCGAAGACATAATGTTTGCAGTTATAATATTGCAATTTTCAAAACTGATTGGTAGCTGTTGTTTGGTGAAACAAGAGATAAAACGATCGGGGGGAAACGACGTGCGCCGTCCAAATGCATGGAATTGACGATTGGGTGAGTTGGCATTTGGCAGCCCAACCAACATTTTTCACATCACCTCCTACATCTAACCCCTCCCTTCCAAAGTCCCCGTAGCGCAAGTGCGCGACGGCTGCTTTCACAGTTCAAACCAATCCAACGTACTCTGCAGCTCCAGTACTGGAAGTCAAGTAATCAATGGATATATGACATCTGCTATACATCCAATCTGGAATAACACACACCGATTGATCGGGTTGCAAATGGTGATGTGTACTGAGGTTAGCTGGGAGTTAAAGTAGCTCGCATCGCATGCAGCCGTCGTACAGTATGTGCCTGAACAGACCTGACCCGACGAATCCTGCGGCAACGCACGCTGTTTTCCTCGTCATCTCGCCGCACCGCACGTAGCGCTTGGCTTCCGGATCGACCCGGTCGCGGGCGCGGACGAGGCGAGGGAAAAGCCGCGTGGGTTAATTGATCCGGACGTGCGTGCGTGCGTGTGTGCGAAGAGCCCAATCTGTGGCTACTGGTCCAACCGCGCGCGCGGAGCCGGCAGATCAGATCCATATCCAGCAGTTGACGCGCGCGGGCTAGCTACCTCGTCCGGCCTCCCGTTCTTCTCTCGCGTTGATCGAGCCGACCGACCGATTCGCCTGATCCAACAGTGCTAGGCCGCGGGGCGCGCGCGCGATTGCCTACGCACGTAGCAGCCTCGCGTACGAATCGCGTACGTGATCGAGGCGAGCCCAAACGTAGGTACGGTTTACGTTGTACTTCACCGCGGCGCTGAGGCAAAGGCATGAACCTGATTATCACCTGCATCTGCCTGCTTTTACATAGCAACATAACCAGTGACTGTGAATAGTATGCAATAGTGACATTCTTAACTTATATAAGTCGATCGAATTACGTGTTTGTGAAATGATACGTTAAATATTAATTATTATTATTATTATTTTGATAACTTTATAATCAACATTAAAAACGTAGAAGTTCTGAGGGACAATGAGACTTTCCCAATGCAATCACTTCCACTAAAGAAAACAGAGAGATCAATGTGCTATTCGCGTCCGTGCGGCGCTCATGGTTTCGATCGTCTCTCTCTCTCTCTCCTACCTACACCATATTGACCGTACGTCGTACAACTACAGCTGCAGGTCAGCCTTGGTCAGGTACGTACGTACGTTCCTGTTACCTTCTAGAAGCAAGCTAGCCACATCCATATCAAGTTGCACCCAACACCATAGGATTAAATCCATTACTACTACTATTTTTTTTTAATTTGTTTCTAGTGCTCGATCATCTTTAAGAACCATATCTCCTACTCGTTTTTATTTGGCGGCACCTAACACCCGGCAATTAAAATTAACCTGTAGCTGTCTATCTGAAGAGTTCCTTTCCCTGCTACTAGCAGCCAGGCTCGATCGATCGTCTCCATCAGCTTGTGTCCAGTGACATATATGATACGTGGACGCCCGGCCTGAAGAAGGTTCTGAAATTTGGTGCTCTGTCCAATCCTTGAGCTCGACAACGATCACTTGGCAAATATTCTAGTACCTCTAGCTAGATAATGCCATGTTGCGGAATAGTTAAACAAGCACGACATGTCACATGTGTGTGTATATCTTGTTGAACAAGGTTGAAGAATGGCATAAAACTCCAAAACGGTGGATTTAATTAGGACAAGATCATTTTCAGAAACTGAAGATCATCTATGTATGTGTGTGTAGAGAAGCTAATGCTTCCAAGTGATAGAAGAAGTTGAGGTAAAACAAAAGGGAGCTAGCACCTTTATGATCTTGTTGGGCCTACTGCTCCATTTTCTTAATACAGGAGGTTGCATGGGACTGTTCAATCATGTATAAACTACAATATGTAGTTTTGTACTCTGCACTTGGGTCATGTTTAGATCCCACCTCAAAATTTTTCACCATGTCACATCGAACGTTTGAATACTTGCATGAAGTATTAAATATAGGCTAAAAAAATAACCAAATTGTACAGATTGTGACTAATTTGCGAGATGAATCTTTTAAGCCTAATTGCTCCATGATTTGACATCAATGTGGTGCTATAGTAAATGTTTGCTAATGATGAATTAATTAGACTTAATACATTCGTCTCATGGTTTACTGACGGATTCTGTAATTAGTTTTTTTTATTAGTATCCAAACACCCTATATAATACCCGATGTGATACGCTAAAACTTTACACCCCTGAATCTAAACACCCCCTTAGAAGCAATTGCAAATTTATACTTCCTCCATTTCACAATGTCTAGATTCATCAACATCAATATGAATGTGGAAAATACTAAATGACTCATCAACATTAATATGAATGTGGAAAATATTAGAATGACTTATATTGTGAAACAGATAGAGTAGTTGGGACGATTCATGTCGGCACGAAAACAGAGTTCGGAGCCACGGCTCCGGTGGCTTGCATTGCAGATGGAGACACGACCTTTACCTGCTCTCAAGACTCAAGCTATAGCATCTTTTTTTTTTCAAAAAAAATTGCAAGGAGTATCAGCTTTTCCCTGCAGGGAGCATTGCTAGCGAAACAGAAGCAACGTTCCTTGCAAGTTTGATCAATGCAGTACAGCTTCTGGAAAGAGAGCTTTGATAATAGTACAGTTGTACATTAAGTACAAAAGGATGCGCCAATAGTCGACTGGAGAACGGAACAGAGGACACGTCATTCCAGATAGAGCCATCTATAGCTGCTCGTGTGTGTTTGTCAGCACATGATGCTAACTAGTACGAACTTCAAGCAATTAATACTTATCTTTTTCGCTTATACTTATACTACTTATTAACTAAAAGTTAAATTCTCAACGTTGTTTTGGGTTTTTTTTACCGAAGTTTATTTTTCAATCTTTAGTTTTAGATCGCTAAAAACACATATATAAAAATTTTATTTATAAATTATTTTTCGTTTATATATACTCCGTTTGGCTTATTCTGGTCCTGAATAAGACAAACGATAGTAAGTTATCAGACGAAATTGACGAGAGGTCCATCGTTTGATATTCAGCTTATCCATCCAAAATTTAAATTTAAAAACTCAATTTTAAATTTAGTTTTAGTGTTTTCATCTTAATTTATTTTTCGGCGTTGGTTTTAAGTCTCTACTAATTCATATGTAAAAGTTTTTTTTTAATAAGCGTTACAACTTATGATCGGCGGTAGGCGAAACGAAGGTACAGTTAATCGAGAGAAAATTAAGTAATTAATTAATTACTTTGGTAAAAACACATTGAGGAAAAGATAATTTAACCATGTGTGAAATACGCTTCGAGATAACGCGATCCACTTGTGCCTCTTGTCGGTCCAGTTTGAAACGGACACAAACTATGGAGTACTACTACTTTTTTTTTTTTTGACACGAACTATGGGGTACTGCTACTAGTACTAGTAAAGGGAAGCTTTCAGCATACCAAAACATTGAGCCATGCTTTTGCCTGCTTTTCCATCTGATCCGTCCAGTCCTCATCCGACGCACGCGAGAGGCACCCTCGCCGCGTACCTCCCGTTGCAACTGACGGCGCGGATCGGAGCGTTACCGAAACGCCGTTTCCGCCGCGGAATTTCACGCATATTTCCCCGTGTCAAAATGGTCCGCCAAGTCAAAAGCCCAAGCACGCCTACGCACGCCATCCAAACCAAAATTAACCAAACCCCCGCGCCGTTAACCCTCTGAGCTTGTGATTAATTAACGATCGTGACCGATCAAGTGAGCGATTAATAATAACCCAGCTGCACACAATTAAGCAATGCAAGAAGCCGTCGTCGTTAACACGGCGGCCGGTGGCACCAACCCGTATATATATACACTTCTATCCGGCCAAAGCAGCGGGCGCGGCCGGGTAACCCAACCACACACGCACGACACGAAGAACGCCATGGCGAAGCAGGCGTGGAGCTCGCTGTTCGGGTGCTTCACCTCGCACCACGACGGCGGCGGCAAGAGGAAGATCGGCGGCGGCGGCGGGAAGAAGGCGAAGAAGAAGGTGGCGGCGGCGGCGGCGGCGGCGGCGGCGAGCCAGAAGCAGCGGAAGCTGCAGAGCCGGCTGTCGTTCTCGGACCTGTCGTTCGGAGGGATGGTGTCGCCGGAGGACCTGTCGCTGTCGCTGGCCGGGTCGAACCTCCACGTCTTCACCATCGCCGAGCTCCGCGCCGTCACCAGGGACTTCTCCATGACCAACTTCATCGGCGAGGGCGGCTTCGGCCCCGTCTACAAGGGCTACGTCGACGACAAGCTCAAGCCCGGCCTCCGCGCGCAGCCCGTCGCCGTCAAGCTGCTCGACCTCGAGGGCACACAGGGACACAACGAGTGGCTGGTAAGTACGACACTTAATCACTAGTACTAGCTGCTTAATTACGCCTCGCTAAAATTTAATTACTAGTATAAACTACTCCGCTGCTTGCTAGCTCCAGCTAGCTCCATCGGCTCAGTTCATTACTTGCACGGTTGCACCTGTACGTGACCTCACATTATTACTAGCTGACATGCCTTGACACTCCAATTAGGCGGATATTGTTGGTAACTAAATTAATACAGAACACCACTTTGCATAAAGTACGATACTGATCATAATTATGATCAGTTTGATGAATAGTGTGGTTCTTTACCTGGTGATGCTATACGCATGACGGCATGAGATTTATTGCTACTATCTAGTACCTCTAGTTGATAAAACTTGCTTACTTGTTCAAAGTTAGTTGAGCTGTTCTAGTAATAAGGTTTGAGTTAATTAGCTGGGAATTTAAACCATGATAGGACTTCAGATAAAATTAATTAATTAACCTATATGTACATGTTACATAAGTTTAGGAAAGTATATAACCCAGTGTAATTAGCATTATTAACTTGGCCTTGCTACGGTGGGTACAAATTAAAGTATATATTCTGAAATGTCAGGGGAAAGAATTCAGAAAATGATTACATATTTTCTATAAGAAAAGAAAACTTGGTTTTCTGTTGAAATATAAAATAAATTGCTTGTATTTCCTCACTAGCTTAAGTTTCAACATGGAAATAGAGCCAAAGGTATCGAATTCAAATCTTGCCAGCTGGTGCGTAATTAAATTAAAATTGCATCCACTTTTATTCTATCCTATAGGCTTGATGAGGCCCGCATGAGAGGATATTAGAATATGTAATTACTTGTTTTTCTTCATTAGCTTAATTAAACTTTTGAGTTAAATTGATCGGTGTATGCAACCGAGCTGAACTTTATTTGCAGTATCTATTGCTTTTTTTGTTTAAAATTGTTAATTAGTATTCCTTTCAAAAAAAATGGTTAATTAGTATTGTGATACTGTATTAGTTTATGAGTACGTACCTGCTCTATTCTTTCTACTATATTTTTTTCTCGATATTCCAAACCACTAGCTAGTCTTTTCTTAGATTAAAATGGTTAATTGGTATTGTAATACTGTATTAGTTTATGAATACGTACCTGCTTGATTCTTTTTACTATTCTTTTTTCTCAATATTCCAAACCACTAGTCTTTTCTTAGAAGTAGAAGTTTCCTTGGTTGACGTGTTACACATACTGAACTCCATTCGAGAAAGTTTCAGAACTTTGCTGCTAGATAGTAGATACCATGGGACAATAATTCAATAGAACAGTGCTGCTTGCTTAGCTGAAATGCTTCCTTATTTTATTTTTCTCCCAGTTAAAAGCAATCAAATGAGAAGAAAAAATGTCTGAACTTGACTGACAAGTCTGCAAATGCATACATGGCCCGATGATTATGCAGACTGAAGTCATCTTTCTGGGGCAACTGAGGCATCCTCACCTCGTCAAACTGATCGGCTACTGCTACGAGGATGAACACAGACTTCTCGTTTACGAGTTCATGACGAGGGGCAGCTTGGAGAAGCATCTCTTCAAAAGTAAGCTTGAAAAAAAAATACTAATATTTTTTTATTGTTTCCTATATTATGCTAGCTTTCTGCTACCCTGAATATACAATAAATTTGGTGCAAGCCTCAGTTGTTTTCTGACAATTTAGCAGAAGTAATTAAGAATAAAAGCGTAACTGAGATTAGAGAGAATTGAAACGATTTACATATATATCAACGGTATAAGTATATATTATAGCAGAGTGACAATCTTGCAGGCAACAAGAAAGAGATATTCGTAAAACATTGCTATCACTTTGCTTTTTCCTCGCTGCATCATATCATTAAGCTAAAAAGGATTCGACAGAATCTCTAGGCTGCACATCGGTTGAAATGGACGGCGCGATTTTACCAACTCGCTGGCATAAACTTTTCTGCAAATTGGTGGCGCGGCTAAGCTCGATTGATCGAGTAGCTTTTCTTGCTCTACACCCTTCAATATGTTTCTCCAGTTTTTCCTGATGGTTCAAACTGCCTTTTTAGACCTTTGTCGTGACGTCCATTTTTGCGTTACATCATATCTCACTCTCTATATGGAGTCATTTTCTCTTAACCACTTTGATATAATTCACACCTGCAACTTGCTTTTGTTCTCCTCTTTGTCTGTCTCTTGTACAGTCCTACTGTCATGTCTTCATTGTCTATTTGCCTCTGCATAGTGAAGAGGAAACAGCGCAGATTTGATGTATAATCATGAGTATGGTAGGGGTAGGACACCTTCACCACTCGTTGTTACTATTTTTTTTTTCACATTAGTACTTACGTCAAAGTAGTAGACAACCCCTAATATGTGATTTGGATCAACCTCATAAGTCAAAATTCGAGGCTTGTGTTATCGGTAACCACATGATCTAGTCACCTCGATCTATCAATTACTACTTGTTTAAGAGACATAGTAGCACAATATGCTTCATGTTTTATTAATGAAGCAAGGTAGCTCTGAAAACTGAAAGAGCCGTGTATGGGAGTACAGTGATTAAACTGTTGCAAATTAATTAAGACATAGCAACGTTTCAGCAAAGTATTTTTTAAGTAAATCCGATGTCATTAGTTTCATGTAGTCAATCTACTGTCATCGACATGCAGATGCATGCTGACCAAAACACATTTCTTTTCTTAATTCAAGCTCCACATGTGCATATTATTAGTTCGACTTAATCATCTTATCTGATTACAAATCGTACTTACACACCAAATGTGCAGAGTACGCAGCGTCGTTGCCATGGTCAACACGGTTGAAGATCGCCATAGGTGCCGCAAAAGGGTTGGCCTTTCTCCATGAAGCCGAGAAGCCGGTCATCTACCGAGACTTCAAGACCTCCAACATCTTGCTAGACTCGGTACGTCCTTGACCTTAATTACGTTACCACCGTGGCATCGTATATGTGTTCTTCACCTACTTCCGCAAACGATTGACCTGGTTGTCATTTGATCTCTAATCAGGTTATTAGTAGTCAGAAAAGTTATATTCGCGTTCTTTTAGATAATAGACAGAATAGATGCATCATGCATGCATGGTTTGGTTGCTTGTACGTTCTTAATTAGTTTCCAGTATGAAACTGTCGTGATTCCAAATGCCAAGTACTAAACAACAAATCTTGACTACTAGATCGCCTATGTATACTGAACTAAGAACTGGTCAGGTTTCAGACTTTCAGTTTCAACTATAGCAGCGCTCCCGTTTTGTCATCAATGCGTTAACGTGACAAAGAAAGAGCAGGGTGGTATTACTCTTTCTCCGTGGAGAAAAAAAAACTGAAAAAAAAGGGTAAAACGTGGAGTGATTCATCAGTTTAAACTAAATTATTACGCGCGTGATAAACAGAGTTGTTGGGGGTGCAGTTGTTGGAGTTGGGTGCAGTGGTGATATTTCCCTCTGAACAATAATCCCTAGCAGGCTAGCACTACTGCTAGTGCATTTGCTTTGGTCATGCTATTATTTCTCCATGAAGAATCCTGCAATTGCAGCAAAAAGGTTTTCTTACACAAGTACAATTCTGTAGCAATCTAATTGTGTTTTCGTTGCTGAATTGTTCGTAGGACTTCAAAGCCAAGCTCTCAGACTTCGGGCTAGCCAAGGACGGGCCAGAGGATGACGAGACGCACGTCTCGACACGTGTCATGGGCACACAGGGATACGCTGCACCAGAGTACATTATGACAGGTTTGACAGCAGAAAAAACTGCAACCTTTTACCCACATCCTAAATAAACAATATAATATAAAATGTGATATACCATATTGGGATTTGTGATACTAAATGTGTCCCATTTCTCTTTTTCTAAAAAAAAATTGGAATATATGGAGTAAGTTTTACTCCGACAATCTGATCGATGGTTGGTCAGTAGATTAAAAGCAATATAATTATGGTCTTATTATCAAATTATTTTTAGGGCATCTGACGGCGAAGAGCGACGTGTACGGGTTTGGCGTGGTGCTGCTGGAGCTGCTGACGGGGCGGAAGTCGGTGGACAAGAGCCGGCCGGCGCGGGAGCAGAACCTGGTGGAGTGGGCCCGGCCGTACCTGACCGACGCGCGGCGGCTGGGCCGCGTCATGGACCGCAACCTCGCTGGGCAGTACCCGGCCAAGGCGGCCCAGAAGGCCGCCGCGCTGGCGCACCGCTGCGTCAACCTCAGCCCCAAGTCCCGCCCCCACATGTCCGCTGTCGTCGAGGCGCTCGAGCCGCTCCTCGCCCTCGACGACGACTGCCTCGTCGGCACCTTCGTCTACGTCGCGCCGCCCGACGTCGCCGCCGACGGAGACGGCAGCAGAAAGAGGCGAGCTGGCCGGAGGAGGTCGGAAGGCGCCGCCGCGGCGGCGGCGGCCGATGGTGTGCAGCGGGAATGACTCGGTTTTGTTCGGCGTTTTGCTTGCGTTTGTCTTGTACTCGTCGGGCTACGTGCTGATCAAGCGATGCCGGTAAATTGATCCGGATCGGTGAGTTGGCTCGTCGGTAAAAAATGATTGTGGATTTGAAGCAGGTTATTACTCACTCCATCCATAAATATAAGGAATTTTGGTTTGAGGATGTGTTACATTCAACCAAAATCTCTTATATTTATAGATGCAGGGAGTATTGTCTTAGGCTTGAATAGCAGAATAGGATTATATCGTGTAAATACGAGCATGTCAGACGTACATCAGCAAATTGAGCATGAAAACAGTTTGACAAAATATGGATAGTTCATCACTTCTCATGTTGGGAGGTTTCTCTAGTATCTTCCCAGCGCCGTGAAATATCTCTGTTGGTAGACACTGTATGCTGTACGCGAGTATGTTTTTACTGTTTGCTGAAAGACTGTAGGTTTTCTCAGTGTGCACTGTATTTAAATTTTGAGAAGCTGCAAGGATTTAGTAATGGTAATGTTGGTGGTGTACGGTGTGGGAATGCAATACAACTGTAACAATTGGACAGGGAGAACGGAATGATTCCGGATTCAGGATTTCTGATGTCAGGCAGCTGCCGTATGGGCCAAATATATGTTGGCCCAAGAGAGGAGATCACAAGAGAAAGGCCCAAAACCTCTTTGTAGCCCACAAGGACACAGTCCTGGCTAGTCCGCCGCGGACTCGGCTTCAGTGACATAGGGTATGTATGTCACACGATGATATACCGTGCATCTCGATCCTCCAAAACGGATCCAACGGCTGCAATACTTGGGCCCACCTGCAGCCCAAAATAATCCCCAATCCATCCATCCCGACGGAGACGGCGTCACGGCGCCCCAAATCCATCCATCCATCCAACGCGCGGAGCATCGTCCTCGTTAGGCCGCCGCCGCGAGCCAGCTGGGAGCCGCGCCGCCGTCGTGACCGGAGCGTCGGGCTCGCCGCGAGTAGGGAGGAAACCGGGCGACCGCCGCACGAGGCACCCGTGCTCGCCTCGCCCGCGTCCGGCCATCGCCGGGAGCCAGCCGGGGCCCTGCCGTGCCGCCGCGGCCGGAGAGGCGTCAGGATGAGGTTCAGATGTAGGAGTTGCTTTGAGTGGCGATGGACCGGCTTGCTAAACTGATGGCACCAAAGGCGATGGCCGGACGCGGGCAAGGCGAGCGCGGGCGCCTCGCGCGGCGGTCGCCCTGTCCCCTCCCCACTCGCAGCGAGCCCGACGCTCCGGTCACGACGGCGGCGCGGCTCCCAGCTGGCTCGCGGCGGCGGCCTAACGAGGACGATGCTCCGCGCGTTGGATGGATGGATGGATTGGGGGCGCCGTGACGCCGTCTCCGTCGGGATGGATGGATTGGGGATTATTTTGGACTGCAGGTGGGCCCAAGTATTGCGACCGTTAGGATTTGTTTTGGAGGATCGAGATGCACATACAAACCCTATGTCACTGAAGCCGAATCCGCTAGGCGCCGGCAATTGGACCAACCGCACCACGCTCCGATGTGCCGGTGTGACATGTACCGTGTACGTAACAACAGATGCTAAGCAGCAAAGGCGTAATCAAAGACCAGAGATTTCCCCTAATCTACCTTAGGTTCATCGCCTGTCATTCCAGAAGCACCATCCGAGCGCCGCCGCGGCGGCCACGTCCACCAGCCATATGCCCAACGCGGCGAACGCCACCTGACCGCGCCCCATCAGCTGTAAGTACGCCACCGCGGCGCCGTGCAGGAGCACGGGCGCGACCACCAGGCAAGCGAGCGTGCCCTGTGCATGTCCTCGACGAGGCACGGCCGCAGCATCAGACGCATGTACAGCGAGAACGGCGCGAGGAAGAAGAGCACCCCGACGCCGGCGCTGGACAGCGCCGTCGTCGTCGCCGGGACGCATATCGCCTGCGCCGCTGCCGCGCAGTGCCCGATTACCACGGAGACACACAGCAGGACGGTCACCGTGGTCCTCAGCTTCCGTATCTGTTCGTTGTTGGTGAGCTCCTCCTGGCGGAGCCAGATCGCCTCATCATCCCACCATGGCGACGGCTGCGGTGACGACCGTCTCGCCGCCGCCGTCGCCACCGTGAGGCCAGCTTCGATGTCGTCGTCGTTGTCATCTTTATTATTGCTTACCATCTTCTCGCCGTTTTTAGTTTCTCCCAACTGACTCCCGCGATTCGACGCGACGCCGCACGTCGCCGCGCGCGCGCGTATATATATCGCGCATCCGACTATGATCCGACTGCGGCTTTCCACTCCGTAACGTGTCACACCAGGATACGGACACACTTTCAACTTGTAGGCTTGTAGGGCACATAGCCACACAAGATAAGACGATATTCTACACGGCTACACTCCTATTCCGATCTCCGTCGCACTGCAGTCTTGGGTGCTAGTTGCGGGCGGCGTGGGCAGTGGGCTCGAACTATCCTGAGTAAACGGAAAACTCAATTCATTTTTTTAAGGGATATTCTCTTATTTTTGCATGTCACTTAAAAAGTTATTAAAAAATTAAAAAAAATTAGTAGGATAGAGCAATATGTGATATGTTACTTCACAAATATGCAAATTCAAATTCAACTTATACAAGTAGAAACAAAAATAACAAATTTGACTATCCAAATACGCAATTCACAGTCAAATTTGTTATTTTTATTTTTAACTATATAAGTCAAATTTTAACTCGCATATTTGCGAAATGATATATCATATATTTATCTATCTTGATAATTTTTTAAAAACTTTGTGAACGATATAAACAAAACGAGGATGTCCCCTCGATGGCCAAAAATACAGTTCGTGAGTAAACTGCTTCCGGCCCGGTCTGGTATCCCATTAAACTGCTTCCGACTCTGATTTAGAGTTGCTAGGACCCTCTATATAATGGAGTAGTATATTTGTAAACACGTATAAATATGTCATAGCCGAATAATCGACGCGAGGTTGACCCATACACCGTAAAAACAATGGAACAACGCTGGGACGAGCGCCCGCGGCGGACGTTGGCGGAGATAGTCCGCGGCCGCGCCGCGGGGCGCAGGTCGGCCATCCGCTTCGCCATGGCGGTCTCCGCGGCGTGCGCGGCCGTCGCCGGCGCGGCGGTGGCGTGCCTGCCCGGCGCGCCCACGGGCGCCGCGTTCGGGCTCGGCCTCGCGGGGCTCCTCTTCCTGCTGCCGTTCTCGTCGCTCTACGTCCCCATGCTGCGGCCGCCGGCGGACATGTCCAGGCCCTTCCTGAGCTGCACGATCGGCACCGCGCTCGCGCTCGCCGCGGCCTACCTCGCCCTGCTGCTTCTCGCCGCGACCGACAAGATGCTCGGCGCCGACGCCGTCACCGGCTTCTTGTGGGGGGCCGACCTCACCGGCGCGGCAAGCCTTGGCTGGTTTGTCTTCACCACGAAAGACACTACTAGGTCTTATATCACTCGTGAGGAAAGACTGGAGGTGGTCAAGATTGGTTAAAACCGTGCAACTGATCTATTGCATTTTTCACTACCTTGGACGTTGTTACTACTAGTTAAGCAAAAGCAAATTTGCCTTTCATGAAGATTTGTTTGATGAAGTATGTGTTATTACTACTTTTTCTGAATACATTGAATTATCATTTTTTTCCAATTACATTAAAATAGACGTGCACACACCTTACACGTGTATGCATCCACGAGTGTATGCAGCAGCAAAATTATGGGCCGGAATACTGGGCCTGAGCCTAAAAAAACTGTAAACCTGCTTGGAATAAATGAATTCTGCAAACTAGGGATGGTCTATTTCTAGCAGAGTTTGGAAAACTTTGTGTTTCCACATGGAGAATTCATACAGATATTTCTTTTACAAATAGAAGTTTTCATCTATCAGGAAGGTCTGCAAATTAAGTTACATAGATGTTATTTGTATTTAATTAAATAAACTTTTCACCAAACCAATTTACAACCTTTACAACATATTATGTGCTGCTAGTGTATCAACAAAAAGTTAAAAATAAGTTATCTAGCAGCATGATTAATAACGAACTAACGCAATTGAAACAAATTTGCTAGTTAATACATTCTTATCCAATGATTGCTATTAACACCTTGTCGATTCTCCATGGATGTTGTCAAGAATGGCAATCACACCAACCACAAACGCCTGGTCATAACCTGGCTGCACCACCACATGGTAGAAGTCCTTACCAGCCAGCATCCCTTTCACTCCAATCTAGTGAAATAAAATACAACAAATGCTTGTAAACATTTTTTACCATATGATATAATTCCATTCCTGATCAAGTTCATTTCAACTCCATTGCCATGCCTGAAGAGTTTCATTACCTGTGCTACGACATGGCCTGCTCGGCTCCTGACAGTGCAAGCTCTCTGAGAAAATGACCCGATCACCTCATAATCCCAGTGCCTCTTTCTTCCCTTTGGCTCAACAGTGACCCTGACATCGCCGTTCATGCAGAGCACCGGCTTAGGATCTTGCAAGCTGAAAACCAGCTTGCTGGGTTCACCATAGTCCATGAGATATCCCTTCCACCAATTGTTAATGCTCAACACTTGAACAACTCCTCCCTGAAAAATCAAAAGTTGATCAATCATGCAGTGTTCTGAACATCATGGCATCGACTCAGATTGAAAACATTTCAGGTGAAGTCTAATCTTGAGTTGGTTTCACCTTCTTGTGGATGAAGAGGATGGCAGTGCCATCACCGTCCCTGACGATCAGCTGGCCGCTAGCACCGATGATCCCGCAGCCGTCGACGCTGAAGACGACCCTCTGATCACGGTCGGTGACGACGAACCCGCCGCCGTTCACCGTGGGAGGACGGCGGCGCACCATCAGCACGGCTTGCGAGCTGCTGCAGAAGATCTTGCTAACAACCGGCGTCAGAGCTGCGTACGCACCCATCTGATACGATAGCTCTTTCAGTTCTTGGAGCTACGAATAGTACTAGTTGTGATCAACGATGACTTTGTTTTCACAATGTAGCTTCTGTTAATGCAGGAAAGGAATAAATAGGGTCATTTGAGTGTACGTGTGTCGCATGACTCATCTGTGCACGGACGATGCATCTGCCTAACCATGGTCTATTGTGAGTTTGTGAGCCAAGCAATTTGGATGAAGTTGCAGAGCTGAAGCAACGTATGGCAAAAGACCTGGTGATTTGGTCATGGAAAAGTATGGCAAATGTACAGGAGGAGCTCATAAAGAATCTTTGAATTCGATTGCTTTGGGCCACCGAACTGCTTTATCATCATCGGATTAAGTGTTTACATTCAATTCATGAAGGTTTATGCCTGATTAAGAGCACAATTATGCTCCAGTCAGGTCGCTTTAATTTTGATGAACGACAGAAGGCAACGCTAAGTAGGCAACTTGGCAGGTTTTGGAGATAATCAGATAAACCGACCTGAGCTTATCCTTGTCACAAGTGGTAGCTAATCATGTAATCGTGAGAATATCCAGCCAGCTTTTAATCCTGATTTCCTTTTTCCGGCTCTAAACTTGGTCATGAATCTTCAGCGCTAAGCAAAAACTCACATGTCACAGTCACCTAAGCAAACTCTCATAGTTTCATTCACATACTATGAATTTTTATTTATATATTTATTTTTATAAAAATACAAAAAATATATATTTGAAATTTGTTTTTAAAAATTATAAATACACTCCTAGTTCTCTTTGCGAGGGTGTCTTTTAAAAATCGTTGTTCTAGAGGATGAGAAGGGGCCTAAATGTATTTTTTTATTTGTATAGACACTTTCTGCTGGTTTTAATTACTATAAAAACTAGTAACGCTCTAAATAATTTTAAATGAAAAGGTGATAAAGACATGAAGTTTATCTCTATTGGAGATCGTTTGAAATGTAGATATGGGATTTTTTGAAAGTAGATTTTAGTTTTTTTTCTAACGGATGTTTGGATTCTTAAACAATCTTAAATGAAAAGGTTGTGAACTACAATCCTCGAGCTCTATAATTTGATTTCATCCAACTTCATATGACATAGTAAATTCCCTGTGTACCCTTGAAAACTCACTCAAGCTATGTTCGGAATCATATGTACCTAGCATGCATGGTGCGCATGGAAAACGGAGCAGTCCATTAGTGCGTGATTAATTAAGTATTAGCTATTTTTTCAAAGATGGATCAATATGATTTTTTAAGCAACTTTCGTATAGAAACTTTTTACAAAAAATGCATAGTTTAGCAATTTAAAAAACGTGCGCGCGGAATACGATGGAGAGGGGTTGGGAACCCATGGTTCCAAACACAACCTCAATCTCTTTCATATCCTTGAAATTTACTCGATCATTTCTATACCCCTGAAATTTCAACTTGATCTCATGCCCTTGCCGTTACATTTTTCTTCATTTCACTGTTATGTTTGGTTACAAATGTCTTTTATGCCCTTGATGATTTAGGTTTGAATATAAGCTTAAAAAACGATTGAAAATTTTGTTTGAGTGCACAATATGTGCATTTTATAAAACTAATGAGACTAAATAATTAGTGCAGAAAAATTTAACATAAATTTTGAAAATAAAACAAATGTAATAATTTAAAATCTTTAATTGAATTTTTAATAGGACAATGAATTTTTTTCTATCAAGAGCATTCATTAAAAAAATATCGTGAGCATATTGGTAGTTCTATCTTTTTATGAATGCTCTCATTTTTTAAATTTTTTTTAAAATAAAATAAATACATATTTTTTATTTCATTATCTAAAAGTAAATTATCATAAATAATGTATCGCACAACAAACTCATAACTATAATAGTCTCATGCGGTAAACTTTTACATTTTCAATAATGTAATTTATAAATTTCTATGTTCATCCAAAGGGTAAAATGGCCATTTTTATAGAAATTAGATGGTCAACTAACGGTCAATTAACGGGAGGGGCATGAAAGAGATCAAAATTAAATTTTGGGGTATACAAGGGAGTAAGAAAAATTCAGGGGCATAGAAGGGATCAGCTAAAATTTCAAGTGTATACGAGGGATTTTCTCTATGACATATTTGTAATTAAAAAAATACAAAGTTGACAAGTTATACGGGAAAATTTGCATTTAAGCCCCTTCTCATGCTCCTAGAGAGCGATTTTTTTTAAAAAAATAAATATCGTCTTCCCGGTATTTAAAAACAAATATATATTTCTGTAACTTATTTAATTAATAAATATATAAATAAAAAATTCCACATACTCTCATGTCACAAGTAGTACAAAAAGCAATCAAATTCTCAAGCCCATGAGTTATAGCTTCAACTCCAAAGGCCTCAAGACTGACGAGCTACTGCCATATGGGCTGGGCTTTTCAGGTGGCCGGCTCGCATTCGCGGCTGGAGAACAGTCAGGGTCAAACGAGCTTGGTGCAACACACAACATGTACTATACCAGATTTTTTTTTTACCATTTCAAAGTTTTGCAAAAATATACTCCTCCCGTCAGTATATTTCTATAAAAATTTAAAATAATAATTTATTAAATCTTATAAATAAATAAAATTCTACCACACCACTAGTCCACTACACCAGCTACAACTTTCTCCTATTACAAGTGCTGGTGTGGTGCCCAGGGACAAAGGGACATGGATTGGATTTTGATGCCTGTCCGAGATGACACCCGCTCCAATCAGTCCCCCCCTCTGATCACTTTCTCCCTTTTTTTTCAATCAACTCCATGATCGATCCGTCCATTTTGCCCACGTCGTGTTCGTGCATGCGATGGTGCGAATAATAGATCGCTCTCCTCCTTTGCTGGCTAATGAATGATTTGAGGTCACTGATAAATCACACATCACGTGTACAGTGGCTTAACCAAATGGTTCATCGCGCTGGCTGAACTGAGCCACACGAATTAACGGCAGGACGAGTTGAGTTTGGATTGTAATTGTTGTTGCAGCCGAATGGTTACAGTTGAGTAAGAGGCCAGCGTCATGGGGCTCTTGAAAGGTGATAGCGGATCAGTAGCTTACCAAAACGAAGAATCCTCGTGAACAATATGCAACACGCAGCAACGTTTCTTGCAAGGTGGCAAAGGTGTATGGGTGAATCGCATCGATTCTTCTCTCGTCATACCACTTACATCATAAAATAACATTTCCTTTTTGACAAAAAAAGTATTCATTTCATCTCAAAATAAATTTATTTTTCACCCATTTCACGCATACCAATACATTAAAAAATACTCTCACTTTATTAAACATCAGTGTAATTATTTCTTTTTTATATATACTCCGATGTAATAATTACTAAAAATATAATTTTAGACAAGCCGAAGAAGAAAAAAATAAATTTATTATGGGACAAATGAAGTAAAAACAATAAATTAGTGGAGTGATTATAGTATTATGCAAAGAGCAGAGCAGTGACAAACACTGCACTTCTGACAAATATACCCTTTTTCAAGCTTAACAGCAAACAATGAAAACAAAAGGGAACTTGCCGGAATATAAGTTCACCAACCCTTTTGCTCCACACTATAATTCGCCCCTTTTTTCTGACATTTCACACTAATAAATGATATAACTACCCTAAGACCAGATCTAAGAAAATACAATATCCTAAGACTTCTCTGAAACTTCGGCTAACAGAAACCATGGGCAGGTTCAAGTTCAACTATCATGGTCAGTCACAGGCACGTGGGTTATTGTCCATTTCGCCGTACATAATGCCAACTCATAACCACTTAGAAATCATCTCTCCTGAGATCTATCTAAAGAAGTTTCTACCAACTGTAGTTTCTCATAGAGAAACATCAAGAGGTCTTCCGGCCAGTTTTACAAGGTGGTGTGCTAGCTGGTCTGGATTTAAAACCGCTCCCCTTCTACTTACTTGATATTAGATCATTTCCTAATATTCACGTTATTTTAACTTTAGCTTCTCATATAATATCATGTTCCTCAAACAGTTTAGATTGTTATCTAAATTATAAAAATATTTATAGTTATAAAATATAGAAAAATGAACTTAAAACTGAAAGCTGAAAAATTCGGTTTCTCCGTATTCTTAAAAATTCACAACCAAGCAGCATATTCTTTTAACCTTTGAACTACCCAGACAGGGTCCTAGTCTCGTGCCGCTCTGCACAAAGACAAGCAAAAATTCTTGAGAAACCCAAGTGTTTCAGTCATCCGGTCAGCCAACGAAACCATCCAAAACTTCCTTGTAAAAACGCCCATGACTTCCACCCAAAGCACGAGCTGACTGCAAAATATAAAAATCCGGCAACACTGACACAGCCACAAGACGCGACACCTCCCCTGAATGAATGAATGAATCCTACTAGGCCACCACTGCTGCTGCCTGCTGCTCCCAACTCGACGACGCCAACCACCTCGCCTCGCTTAGCTCCCACCTAAACAGTAAGAGCACACAGCCCAAACCGGCGGGAGATCCGAAGCGCAGCCAAGAAACGCATCAGTGGTGTTCACTGTCCTCTTCGTCTTCGTGCATGGAGTTGACCGGCCTGACGCGGGCGGCGGCGGCCACCGTGACGCCGCCGGCGCCGCGCCGGGGATGGGGCGAGCTCCGGTTCGCGCCATCGCTGCTGCCTCAAGGGAGGAGGAGGAAGGTGGTGGTGGTGGCGGCCATCAGCGAGGAGGTGCCGCGGCTGGCGGCGTCGCCGTCGTCGGGGATCAAGGGCGGCGGGGCCGGGGAGAGGCGGCCGGCGCCGGAGAAGGTGGCGCTGCGGGCGGCGCTGACGGTGCGGCGGAAGCAGAAGGAGGACATCAAGGAGGCGGTGGCCGGACACCTCGACGCGCTCTGGGACATGGTCGGCCGGAATGTCGTGCTCGAGCTCATCAGCACCAAGATCCACCCAAGTAAGAAGAATCAAGCAAAGCACTCCATTTTCTTGGGAGTAAGCTTTTAAGCTAGCACCTCGCCGAGTTGACTTCAAGTCTAACCTTTATTTGAGCTGTTTATTTTAGTTCTTCTTTTTTTGGATAAAGTTTAAGCTTGTTTTGATCGTTTTTCTAGTTACTGGGAGCTGGAAATGCAAAGTTGCTAGTACCTTTTTTTGGCTTCAGCTCCGTTTGCTCCTCATGGTCCTGGGTAGGTAGCAGATGGCAGTCAGGGGATTCTGATTAGATGCAGATGATCATCAGATCTTTATAATTTATAATGGAGTTAGTATAATGAGAGCATGGAGATGGAGAGCATGTGTCCGTTGCATTAGGATATTCACACTGCATTTTTTCCAACGACCTTTTCATGCTTACAAAAGAGTATCCAAGCAATTGGAGCTACTCTATACTTTTTAAACACTGACATCTTTCAGAAAACTAGAAAAATCCCAAAGATTTGCAAGTTGGAGAAAGGAAATAAATGGAATGGTTATTTTAACAGAGCTTTCTTTCTACCTTTAAATCCAAAGCGCCCACCGGAATCTTCAGAGTACTTCAATGCAGAGCCTCCCTTTTTCATGATCACATCAGAATTTTTTTCCCCTTTAGAAAAAAAAAAGCATCAGAATATTTCGTGACTAAATGGATCATCACTGTGCACGCAAGTAAATATCTTTCCCTTGTCTCCATGATCCGCGAAAGTTCTTGTCCCTTTCTTGTCAATTTTTACATGTCTCCAAATTTGACTTGCCTTGCCGACTTTCCCAGCTCTGACTGAGTTGTTGCTGATGATGATGATGAACAATCTTTCCAGGGACCAAGAAGCCGATGCAGAGTGGCCGTGTGTCCATCAAGGACTGGTGCCAGAAGAGGGGAGCCAAGGGCGACCACGTCGTGTACACGGCCGAGTTCACGGTGGACGCCGACTTCGGCGAGCCGGGCGCCATCGCCGTGGCCAACCGGCACAACAGGGAGTTCTTCCTGGAAAGCATCGTCGTCGAGGGCGGCGGCTTGCCGTGCGGGCCTGTGCACTTCGCCTGCAACTCCTGGGTGCAGTCCACCAGAGAGCTGCCAACAAAGAGGGTGTTCTTCAGCAACAAGGTACACTGAACATTCCCTTTAATTTCTTTTTCTTTGGTTCAAGGGGAAAACAACGTGTTTTGAGGCTGTGATATTATCATGGCTAGGTGATCCTTACAATAGTCATGTTCCAGTTAATAGTGATATTAGTCACTAAGCTGGTTGTGCATCATTGTCTGTGATGGTGATAGGGGGAAAGAAGGCCATTAACTACAAAACGAGGTGGCTGGCCAGCCTAAAGGCATGATTTTTAGAGTTACTACTAGTGTGTCATTGTCGAAAACCCGATTATTTGGCATGATTTTTATCGAGTTATGTCATTGTCCAAATGTTGTTTAAGTTCTCAGCTTTTGGATAGGTCATAGGCCTGTCAGTAGAACGTATCGGTGGCCTGTCCGAGAACGATCTTTTGGCACTAGGTTAAATGAACTGAGTGGGGCACCAATGCCTTATGCATCTTAATGCGGTGTGGTTTTTCCAGCACTTTCAAACAGGACTGTCGATTCTTTAAATTTGGCTCCACAGGAAGTCAAGAACAACTATAAAGGGATTATGTAGTCTGATTTAGGTTAGGTTGTGATCCCACTTGGCTGTTTTTTGGCCTTCAAATGGTTTCCTGATTTCTTTGATGAGAAAGTGAGAACAATTCTAAAAAAATATATTCACTTGAAGATCGTAATTCAGATTTCTGATAATGTATGAATGGTCTCATGCAGCCATATTTACCTTCTGAAACACCTCCCGGGCTTAGAGAACTAAGGGAGAAGGAACTTAAAGACCTAAGAGGAGATGGCACAGGTGTTCGGAAATTATCTGACAGAATATATGATTATGCCACATACAATGATTTGGGAAATCCAGATAAGGGGAAGGAATTCATCAGGCCGATCCTTGGAGGAGAGAAGATACCTTACCCACGGCGTTGCCGGACTGGTCGCCCGCCAACGGATACCAGTAAGTTCTGTTTGCACACAATCCTTAGCGGATTATAGAGAAGGGAATTGGGTAAAAGGCAGAAAGGTGCGTGTTATTTTCCAACTATAACTAGCACGAAGCTTGTGCATGTCCAATTCCATTTTGATCAAAGACCAGGTCACTTTCAGATGTGATAGCTTGCCCCTTCAATAAACAATCCTTCACCACGTGGTTTGATTCCTTGATGGTGCCCGGATTTGACAAAAGAATATGTAACTTTTAACTTCTGAATAACGCTTGACTTTATGCAAGACCTAGAAGTCATATCTATCCATAAGCAGGCAAAAATCTATAGCGCACACTCCAATGGGGAAAAAATACCGAGAATTGCCTAATTGAAACAGAAAAGAGCAGCTCAAGAGTATCAGATTAGGGATCATGGCAATTTCTTCTGGGTGAAGAGTCTTGACAACTACTGAGTATTGCCAATAGTTAGGCTGAAAGTATATGACATATATGCCCATTAACAACCGGGACCAATAGAACTATAGACCTTATGGATGGCCTTTTCTATATTGTTTAGTCTTTGGAATGGTGTTCTTGGACTCTAGCCACAGTACCGAATACAAATTGGCCATGCAAGTCCTAGTGAATATTAAACTAATCAATATAATTTGACATCATCCCTAGCAATTGTTAGATTCTCAGGACCCCCTGTAGGATTGTTGCTGTAATGTGTTTCTGGATTACTCGGAACAAGTTGTTTTTTTTAGGAGGGTGCTAAGTGGTAAATTAGTACTTCTATTTCTGTCATCAACCATGCACTTCACTATAAAGTTTAAAGTGGTCCAACGAATGCTTCCAGATAAATTTTGGAATTTCACCTAATATAGAAACAGTTAAAATGTAGAATTAACTCTATGCTTTTACCTGTGGTGTAGACATGCTAGCAGAGAGCAGAGTAGAGAAGCCGCATCCAATATATGTTCCCCGCGATGAGGCATTTGAGGAGCTGAAGCAGGGTGCCTTCTCATCAGGGAGGCTCCGGGCAGTACTTCACACACTGATCCCATCGCTGATTGCATCCATCTCAGCTGAGACCCACAATTTCCAAGCCTTCCACCACATCGACAACCTCTATAAGGAGGGCCTCAGGCTGAAGCTGGGCCTGCAAGAACACCTGTTCCAGAAGATACCACTTGTTCAGAAGATTCAAGAGTCAAGCGAAGGGATGCTTCGTTACGACACTCCTAGTATTCTTTCTAGTAAGCAATGATCATTAATTCGTTTTTTACCTCAAGCTGATTTGCCAGCAGAAAAAGTTTCTTCGAATTCAAGAACCCTTAAGAATCACCACTAACAATGTCTCCCTCATTCTGCAGAGGACAAGTTTGCATGGCTCCGTGACGATGAGTTTGCTAGGCAGGCTGTTGCAGGAATAAACCCAGTTAACATTGAGCGGCTGCAGGTAATAAGATGAAATCATGATCCCCAGCTCAGTCACAGAAATTTGTTTTTAATGTTGATCAACATCTGTAATGTAATCCATAACCTGATTTTTGGTAAGAACTTAAGTACTTAACTGAGATAATTGCATGGAAATAGGTTTTCCCACCAGTGAGCAAGCTGGATCCTGCAATCTATGGACCACCAGAATCATCAATTACTGAAACACACATAGCTGGACACCTCAACGGACTCACAGTACAACAGGTACCATCATTTTGATGAGGTCTTAAATCATGTCCAGTAGTGTCCCCATGGTTATTCTTTCTGATCACATGTCACAATTGAAGGCAATGGACGAAGCAAAGCTGTTCATAGTGGACTACCATGACGCATACCTGCCATTCTTGGACCGGATCAATGCGATAGATGGACGGAAAGCATATGCGACCCGAACAATCTTCTTCCTGACAGAAGCTGGCACACTGAAACCGATCGCTATCGAGCTTAGTCTTCCTCCAGCCAAGCCAGGGGAGCCTCGGCCAAGCAAGGTCCTGACGCCTCCCTATGATGCTACCTCGAATTGGCTCTGGATGCTTGCCAAGGCTCATGTCAGCTCCAACGATGCTGGTGTCCATCAGCTGGTCAATCACTGGTAAAAATGAAGAACAAACATGCCATAATGCTGTCACTGCTGCCTTGACAAGAACATCAAATTGTCAGGTAATTTCTAAACTTGTGACTAACCAGGTCCTCTCTTTCAGGCTGAGAACACATGCAACAATGGAGCCATTCATCCTGGCGGCGCACCGGCATATGAGCGCAATGCACCCCATCTTCAAGCTCCTGCACCCGCACATGCGGTACACGCTCGAGATCAACGCGCTTGCACGGCAGAGCCTCATCAACGCCGACGGGGTGATCGAGTCCTGCTTCACCCCCGGCCCTGTCTCCGGCGAGATCAGCGCTGCTTACTACCGCAACCACTGGCGGTTCGACCTGGAGGGCCTCCCTTCCGACCTCATCCGCAGGCAATGTCCTCTCCGACATCACCATCCATCATTTGATTCTGAAAAAAAAAACGACGAAGCTTTTGTGCCTTCCATGGTCACTGACATTACCTGATTCGTCTGCAATTCTCAGGGGAGTTGCTGTGGAGGACGCGACGCAACCCCATGGCGTCAGGCTTCTCATCGAGGATTACCCTTACGCGAATGACGGGCTCCTGCTCTGGTCGGCAATTCGAAGCTGGGTGGAGTCCTACGTACAGCTCTACTACCCGGACGCGGGGACGGTGCAGTGCGACCTTGAGCTGCAGGGGTGGTACCACGAGTCGATCCATGTTGGGCACGGCGACCTCCGGCACGCGCCGTGGTGGCCGCCGCTCTCCACGCCGGCGGACCTGGCGTCCATCCTGACGACGCTGGTCTGGCTCGCGTCGGCGCAGCACGCGGCGCTCAACTTCGGGCAGTACCCGCTGGGCGGGTACGTCCCGAACCGGCCGCCGCTGATGCGGCGGCTGCTGCCGGACCTGGAGCGCGACGCGGCGGAGTACGCGGCGTTCCTCGCCGACCCGCACCGGTTCTTCCTGAACGCGATGCCCGGGGTGCTGGAGGCGACCAAGTTCATGGCGGTGGTGGACACGCTGTCGACGCACTCGCCCGACGAGGAGTACCTCGGCGAGGGGCGGGACGAGGGCGGCGTGCCGTGGACGGCGGACGAGGCGGCCGTGGCGGCGCACGGCATGTTCGCGGCCGACGTGCGACGCGCCGAGGAGACCATCGAGAGGCGCAACGCCGACCACGGCCGGAAGAACCGGTGCGGCGCCGGGGTGCTGCCGTACGAGCTGCTGGCGCCCAGCTCGCCGCCGGGGGTCACCTGCCGCGGCGTGCCCAACAGCATCTCCATCTGATCCGGCGACATTGCCGATCCATTCATTCCTCTCTCTGTGTTCTGGATCAATAATTTCAGTAAAATGAATATGAAATAGGAGTATTAATCAGGGCAAATGTAGTATCCGTACCCAAACGAAACCAAATCCTCGCTTCTCCACCTCTCCAGTGCCGCAACCCTCGCCGGAGTTCGGCGACTTGGTGCCTCCGAACTCCGGGACCTGCCTACGACGACATCCTACGCAGCCTTGTCCCCGCCTCTGCTCTGCTGCTCGCCGGCGACGATCACCTCACCACCATTCAGGGACCATGTTAGAAAACAAAAGGATCGCTACCAGTTGTGGTGACTTCTCCGATGATGATAGCAATTGTGAATGTTCTGTAAAAAAGGAAGAAGATTGTGAGAGTGTAAGAACGAGAGCAAAATGGGCTTTTCAGCATCTATTCAGTTTGCAATGTTGAGGTGAAGGCAATGCCTTACTGATCTTGCAATTATGCTCTGCGCCACTGAACTTTGCTTGCTCATAGTCATACCTCGTAGTTGCTGAACATCTCAAGGCGTCACGGCGTCGAAATCGTTTGCAACACCTGCAGGTTGTTTGGAGATCTTACCGCATTTGACGGCTCCATTGTTTGGCTTATAACGGCATATTTGTAAACGAGTAGTAGTTTGTGAATAAAATTTTTTATATATTTCTTAGCGACCTAAAAGCAAAGGCTGAAAAATAAACTTCGATTAAAAAACGTCAAAATCACCTTCAAATTTAAGGTTGAAAGTTCAAATTTTGACTGATAAGCATAAGCATAAGCAAAAAGATGAGGCCTTTATAGTGAAAATGTGAAACATGGCAAAGACCTGCTGATAAGAACAGAGTGAGCTTGCACGGGTACAAGTTCAGAAACGACCTGGAGATCAATATTTCCTTCAGAAAGGCCTTTCCCTTGTCAAGTAGGAACAGGTGCCGAGCCAGAAATGTCCTGCCTTTGAAGACTGAACTCTAGAAGCAGTTTCCACTAAATGATGTGTTGAGACACTGTCTGCCTTGAAGACTTGAACTCTTGATAACAGGTTGCTAATTTTCTTCACAAAGCCCATCAATGTACAAAGTAAAAGGACACAAAAGTAGGGCTTATAGCATGAGAAAACTAAAAATTTAGTACTACACAGAAGATAAGCTACCTGAACAAAGATTACACACTGGAGAAGTGTCATATCAGCACATTCACAACTTGTAACACCCAACAACAGATAAGAACACGTGTAATTCCATTTCATTTGTATAAAGACAGGCATGGACAGGCAATTTTATGCATATCAACATCTCTTCTTTTTTTACAACAGGATTATGCAACTAACTCAAGCCAGGCAATGGCAATATCCCCATTGCATTGCTTACCCTAATAAAAAGAAAAACTGAGTAAAGGGCAATGAGACCAACTCCAAGTATCTTGTTAGGCTGCATGCCACCCCGTGGCAGCATAACAAGAGCCCAGATCAATCCACCAACGAGGAAGCTCATTGTGTAAATGAGAGAGCTGTCTTGAGGAAGCACATAAGAGTTTGGTGCTGTTGACCAAGCTCCAAGCAGCATCGATATTCCCAATCCAGCAAGTGTATTGAACATAGGTCCTGCGTAGCATCCAGACATGGCGATCTGCACACCATCTCCTCCATTCATTGCCAAGGCAACATTTGACATTAAGTCACCCATCGAATTACCCCATGCTAACACAGTTAACCCAAGAATTGAAGGATTGATCCCCAATATCACTCCAAAAGCAACTAAAAGTGCAACCAGTTCATTGGCAATGATGTAGAACCAGATAATGCTCATCACAAACCCTCCCAACACCCATGGGAATAAAAATCTCCGTGGAGGTCGTTCATGGCCAGTGAACATGAAAGCGAGAGAAGCAAGTGCCATCCCAGAAATACCAGCTATCACATATGCTGCTATGTGAGCCTTAGTGGATACCCCATCTTGACTGCTCCAAAGAAATGCCAGCAGAACAGGCGCCAAGCCAGCACTAGCAACAGCATATTCTTTCGACCACCGGTCTTCCTCAACTATTGGAATTGTCAACCTTCTTGGTATCGTCAAGGGGAGCTCCAAAAACAAAAACAGCTTGGAGAAGCTAACTGTGGAATTATCCACCTCTTCATCACTCCAACCCCATAGCGGCCTGGAACTGTCAGGTGAACCACCTCTGATTCCATGATTTGAGTAAATGGCCACATGAGAAGCCCACATCCACTGAGGCAAGGATGTGTTTATTCGAGCCACGTCACCATCTGTTTCCTCCTCAAGAAGTGAACTGTACACAGACTCATCATCTTCTGTTCCTTGTGCAAAGATACTCCCTCTCACAGGCAGCAATGGTGTGACCACATCAAACTTAAGCCTCCGTGCATGCTTCCTCAATACCTCATTTGCAGCCACCACAAACGCATAAACCACATAAATCGACACAAACATCATTGCTCCCCAAACGGTCACCTTCCCAACAATCAAAATAATCGACAGTGCTACTAGAGTCATCAGAAAGAACCCAACATCCCTCACAAAGCATCTTCTATCAATCTGCACGTTCTTCTCCGCCACGCACAATGACACGGCTCCAACAACAACACAAGTCACAAAGACCGCTCCGCCCAACACACTGTTCAGCCCAACGTCACCAGCGCCGGTCCCCATAAATGCGGCAATACTCGCAAACACATCAGGCGCGCCATTTCCAAAGGGGAGCAATGTCACTCCGGCCACGGTCGGTGGGAGCCGTAGCAGCGCGGACATCTTCTCAAGGCTGCAGCAGAAGTAATCCGCGGCCGTGTTCCCAAGCATGTAGAACAGAGCCGCTAGGCACACGCCGAGCACCGCATAGCCGAGCACCCTGAACCTCTCGCACCGGCAGTAGAAGAAGCCCAAGTAGTCCACGAACCCGCCGGAGCTACACTGCGGGTGCGCCCGGAGGAACTCGCACTGGGACCCGAACCCCTCGTGCCGCGCTACCCCGGCGCACGCCACGGAGGGATCCACCGGCGGCTCGCCGTTCAGCTCCCCGATCTCCGACAGGTTGGACGCGGGGCTGATAGGATCGGCATCGGAGAGGAATCTACGGTGCCCCGGGTGCGAATCGAAGCTCAATACCCGTGGAGACCGCGCCAAGCTCCCGCCGGAGCGGCTGTAGAGCAGGAAGAGGAACAGCACGAGGGAGGCGGCGGCGAGGGGCCGAATCCGGCAAGGATGCGGTCCCGCCGACGAGATCATCTCCGGGCGAGGCTCAGTGCCTAGGGTTTCCGGGGACGGGCATGCCGAATTTGGGGGTGGGAGCGAGTGATTCGGGCGGCGGGAAGGGGTTTCGTGGGGCGCGCGGGTCGTCGGGGTTAGGGTTTGTTTGCCTGCTCGGAGGATTGGAAGGTGCGGTTTGGGAATTGCGAGACGGAGTTGACGACTCGAGGAGGAAGGAAGCGAACGCGGCTTCGGTTACCATTGCTTGCTGGGTTGGACACCGCGCGAGTTGCTCTAATGGGCCGTATGTAACCATGCTTGGATTGGGCTGATCATATGCTTGGGAATTAAGTTCACCTTAGGTCCCTTAATTAGTTGTTGAGTTTGAAATTCGTCCCTGAACCGCCCGTCTCTCAACTTACACAACTGGGTCACATTTGGTTCCAAGACAATATTCATCCTAGTTTTAGCTGATGTGGCGACTGAGAGCGTGAGACCTATATGTCAGATTATTTCAATCTTAAAAAAAAATGATGAACCTCACATGTCAATGATAAACTCCCTCCTTCGTTAGCTCAGCTTTGGAAATGAGGCCTTCTAGTGAAGCCTACTCAATGGGATGTGTTGTTCTTACTCTTACTAGTATGATGTAAATTCGAGTTAAGTTTGATTATTTCAACGAAATTATTTTTTTTAAAAAAAAAAACAAAACCATAGTAAATAAGAAGAACACAGGATTATGAAACAAGTAAAATGTAGAGGCTGTGAGGGCTACCTCAAATCCTACTAATTGAAGAAAAGCCACATGAGTGACTATTTGGATGGAGCATACGAAAATAGACACAAACTATAGGGAGATAGGTAGGGTTTTTTTTTTTCAAGACGTTAGGTATTATGTTAAAATTCTTCCCAAATACCTATGTATTTACTATTCCTTCGATCAAAGGGCCTTAGTGGAAAACTTTCCATATGATTGAATTTCTTCAAAATTTCTAAAACCCTTTGTTCCAAAGGAGCCCGAGGTGTCTTTATTTATTACTCCATCCGTTCCATAATATAAGGGATTTTGAGTTTTTGCTTGCATTGTTTGACCACTAGTCTTATTTAAAAAAAATTGAAATTATATTTATATTTTTGACTTACTTTATTATCCAAAGTACTTTAAGCACAACTTTTCGTTTTGTATATTTGCACAATTTTTTTAATAAGACGAGTGGTCAAACGATATAAAATAAAAACTCAAAATCTCTTATACTATGGGACGGAGGGAGTAGGAAAAGAAAAACACTGTAATGACAAACCAGTCTACCTAACCTACCCCCAGAAGGCCAGGAGAGTTGCAGCCTGCTGACAGCTCGCCAACAGGCTCTGCTCCGCCATCTAGGGCCTTCTGGAAGATTCTACGGTTCTGCCCATGGTGCCAAGGAAAGATATTTCTTTGGTTTCAAGGTCCTACTTAAATTTCAAGTGGCTGTCCATGTTCTCATAAATCTAATCAGACAAGTTGCAAGAGGGGCTCTATCAATGCAGCTCAACCTGATACATAAACACCAACGCAAGCTGCTTTCTTCTCCTGGCAAAGAAAAGAACACTTGTGATCACTGACCACTGCCTTCTCCTTCTTGCACATAATTAATCCTCTCATGTTTTTGGAACATTCCTCTCCAAAAAAAAAAGGGGTTAATGCCATGTCACAGCACATCCATATTATTAATACAGTTATTATCATAAATGGGTGTGTGATTTTAATTATGAGGTACCATATTCAATTCTCAACATGTTTATAATTTCTTTTTAAAAAATATTTGGAACAACTTCTCTCTCTTCAAATCTTGTTTTTTTTAATACAGTTATTATCAGGTAATTTTGCCAAAGTGTCCAACGCGGCCGACGCATTAGCTCACGCTCTGACGAATAATTTAGGTAACAAAGCCGTCAAAAGGTGAGGAGATCCATCATGAGGAGCACAACGCGAATATGCCAGGAACACTATGCAAGAGCAGGGAAGAATCTGGGCATGATAAGATCGATCGAAAGCTACACAAAAAATTGGTTTTTAATCCAGAGTGGTCCAGCTTCCTGATGGAACTGGCGCTATAAATTATTATCAGGTCAAGAACAAATACATGTACGGGAAAGGCATTGTAAATTCGGGATCGGATTAAAAAGTTCAGAAAAAAATTAGTGGGAAATTTCGGCCGGCCATATCATGAATGAACTCCACCAAGTAGTACACTTGTGTAGTGCTTGACAAAGAAGCGATGATGATTGGTACTGCAACGAGTCGATCTCATGTCAGTAATTCGTGCTAAATCACACTTGTAAGTTGTAACTGAACTAATTACAGTGGATTTGTGCAATTTACTTTAGTTGAAAGGTTTAAACTGTTTTCAGATTTTTTTGTAGACTTGATGAGCAGCAAATTGTAGAGCTACATATATGCCGACTAAACAGTGGCTTAGTACATCGTATTATTCATATCCGACAGTTTATCAACACTCAATTGCATGCATGTGCGTGTGATGGTGACTTCTTTGATTATGAGACCGAACCAAACCCCTCAGGCTGTGTTGATCCAAACTTTACATCCAAATTTCTAACTTTTTTTATCACATCAACATGTCATACACACGTAACTTTTCAATCACATCGTACTAATTTCAACCCAAACTTTCAACTTTAGAAGGAACTAAACACAGCCTCAAACACTCACTAAAATCACAGAATTTGATTCCTCGTGTCGGCTAAGTGACGATTTTTTAAAAACAAAATTATGGGGGGAGAAATCATGGAGCGTTGATTAGGGATGGTTTTGAGGTTCATTTTGGAGCATGTGAAGATCAGCATCACGACAGGGCTGATTATCGCTCCATCCAACCCCACCAAACGTTGGAAGATTTGGCATCTGTTCCAGCCAATCAGCGACCCTGGAATCAACATCAGACGCCCTTAAAAATTTTCAAGTTGCAATTAATGAACGGCGTTTCCAATCCATTGCAAGCTTGATCCTCATGTTTTTATAATAAAAAGGGTCATTCTTGAGTTCATTTTCATTTCAAGCAAAAGTTGACTTTGCTAGTTTAAACCTCTTTCTGTATTCAGGCTGAAGAAATGATAGAGGAACATGGCTGGTTTCCCCTGCAGGCCAACAGATAAGAACAAATCTTGCTTGAAATTGAATCACTAGTGTAGGATATATTTTTTGTATTCTGTAACTTGCCTCGGTTTTCAGCCTTTCAGGTTGGTTTTGGTATTGGTCTTTTGCTTTGCTTCACTGCTCAAACACCTGCAAGTTGAATTTTTTGCACTAATGATATTCTGTATGGTGAAAAACTTATTATATATGCAACCTGCACCTAACTGTATAATTGGGCAAAGGTTCTACTCGTGCGATGTGATGTGAAAAATGTGCAAAATACAGCGTAAAAGCTCGTAAAAGGTGAGAATATATAGCTAGTGTTAAGATGCTCCAGCTAGAGCAGCTTGCTTCTGAGTCACATTATGCTTGAATTTGACAGAGCTCCAACAATTATGTCTGAGAGTCCAACCAAAACCAAGAAACTGTTTAATAAAAAAAAAAAACCAAGAAACTGTACAATGTGCTCAGTTCTTTTATGCTTCCTATCTTAGCCGAAATGGACAGAATCTTTGATCTCCCAATGCTCTTGTCATGGCAAGCATAAGCATAACACAACGATGAAAAAAAAATGTCAAAATTGGATTGAGCAACATGAACAGAGAAAAATGGAATTCTTTTTCCACCTTAGCTCTCAATCTCTCATTGTCCTCCAGAATGTTGTTTCCCATTCCTTCACAGTTACACAAAGCTGGAGAACTTGCAGGATTTTGCGTACAAATTGAGCACGTAATTATTGCGAGCTAAATATAATCAAGCTAGGAAAATTAAGCAGCAATTAAGGTAGAGAGATTCAAATTAAAAGAGAAAGAGGCTAGGACTAGCTATAGCTAGCGCCATGGGAGAGCAACAGATCTTCGATCTGTCGTCTCAGGCGTCATGGAACTCCAGCACCACCACGGCCTTGGCCTTCTCCTTCCTGCCGCCCTCGCCGGCGCCGCGGAGCAGCCGCCGCACCGCCGCGATGAGCCGCTCCGCCGCGGCGGGAGACCTGCAGCCGAGCGCGCGGCAGAAGGCGGCGTGCCTCGCGATCGCCGCCTCCACCTCCACCACCACCGACCCGTCGTCCCCGGCGCCGCCCCCGGCGGCGGCGAGCTCCTCACCCACCGCCTCGCCGCACAGGCCGCACAGCCACCGCCCGCCGTACCGCGCGCGCACGCCCGCCGCGTACGTCGGCGTGCACTCCTCCCTCAGCCCGCAGCACGCGCACTCCGCCCATTCCACCTCCACCACCGCCGCCACCACAACGCCCGGATTAACCTCCTGCCCCGCCGCCGCCGCCATATCCCCAAAAAACTTCCGATCGATCCCTATATCCAGCCAAAGAAGCTGCAACCCTGTAGAACACACCACCAGATGATCGGATCGGATATGCCGCCGGTGCTATTCGCCGGCGGCGAGGAGGAGAGGTGGCTCGTCCATGGATGAGGAGGAGGTGGTGGTGGTGGTTCTTGGGCAAGCGAGGCCCGGTTGGTGCAGCGGCTGGTAGTGCGAGGCGCGCGCGTCTTTTGTATGCGAGGAGGAGGGGGAGGAGGAGGAGGAGCAATGCGTGCGAGTGTGGGCAACAATGGCGGGAGAGGAGGTGGTGGGTGGGGCCCACGAGCAAATTAATCATTGAGATTGGGATTTTCATTTTTGATTAATGGGTTGATGTGGTAAGCTTGACACTTTGGCTTTTGCTGAGCTGGCAGTGACTCAGTGACTCGCTCAGTGAGCTGCCAGTGACGTCGACGTTGCAGTGGTGGCACGATCTTGATCTTGCGAGCTTTGTGATTGTGTTTAGCTAAGCAAATCGGTTTGTGGTTTTAAAACAACCGCTAATTCCACGGGTTTAAGTGAGCTACTACTCGTACTATACTTGCTAGCTGGAAAAAGGCTCAATATTGTGGGCTGCAGCTGCAAGGATGTTACGAACAGCAGTATTACTGTTTGTAAGAGTACTGAAGTACTATGTTGTTTCGAACTGTTTATAACTGTTGTACTATCACCAATTTGCAGCATTATCATTCGCCATATGATATCGAAATTATGCGTTCTGGATTTTACGGTGTGTGGTGCCATGTCAGGGGATACAATCATACAAGCTGGCAACTGATGCCAGCAATGCGAACAGTGTACTCCAGTACAGAGTCATGCAGAGCTTTGGACAACTTTTGCTTAAACTTGCTCTTTTGGACAGCTCCCTTACCTATATAAAGTATTAAATATAGATTAAAAATAGTTAATTGCATAAATTGCGACTAATTTGCGAGACGAATTTTTTAAGCCTAATTGCTCCATGATTTAACAATATGGTGCTACAGTAAACATTTTCTAATGACAGATTAATTAGGTTTAATAAATTCATCTCGCTGTTTACTGATGGATTCTATAATAATTTTTTTAATTAGTGCCCAAACACTCTATATAACACTTTATATAATATTCGATGTGGCATAACAAAACTTTACATATAAACACCCCATCGTGCTCGTGATGCTTTCTACTCTACTAGCTTTTGGATGCCTTTGCTACGCTAAAAAATGCAGATTACGGCGCGTCCAATCGAAATTCGCCAGGTAATGTGAACCGCGCTATGGTCGCTTTTTTTGCGTGTGCGAGGTGTCCGAAGTACTACGAGCTGCAAAGTCAGTTTAACTGCTTCTGTACTAGCGGCAAATTTCCAATTTGCCAATTCGATTGTGTTTGTCCAGAATTGGTTGCTAACAATTTCCGGTGACTCTACCGGTCAGAAACAATTTACTGGTAATTCTCTGAAGTTTCTGAAGTCTGAACCATCTCTTTTCGGACGGGGACACTTTCTGTTCAGGAAAGCTCTGTCTCTTTTTTCCTGGCTTCAGGACATTTACATCAACAAAAACAACTTGATCCACAATCTCGATTTTTACCGAGTTTTCGCATCCCCTCCTGAATTGAATGGTTCTAGAACAAAATAATGTGATCCAATGGAGAACAGATGCGCCAGCAGTATCTTATGGTGATGTTTGGAAAGGAGGGACTAAACTTTAGTCCCTCTCACAAAAGTATAAGGGGACTTTAGCCCCTCTCTAAAAAACATACTCCCTCCGTCCCAGAATATAAGGGGTTTTGAGTTTTTGCTTGCAACGTTTGACCACTCGTCTTATTCAAATTTTTTTAAAATTATTATTTATTTTATTTGTGATTTACTTTATTATCCACAGTACTTTAAGCACAACTTTGCGTTTTTTATATTTGCAAAAAAAAATGAATAAGACGAGTGGTCAAACGTTGCAAGCAAAAACTCAAAATCCCTTATATTGTAGGACGGAGGGAGTAAGTCCCTAGACTTATGTTTTCGAGAGATGGGCTAAAGTCCCTAGGAGAGACTTATGTTTTTGAGAGAGGGGCTAAAGTTTAGCCCCTCTCTCCCAAACACATATGGACTACTCATCCATATGTGGACTACTCCCTCCATTCCAAACACATGTTTTTGAGAGAGGGGCTAAATCCCTCCTATATGGACTACTCCCTCTATTCTAAAATATAAGTTACAACCACTCTTAACCCAAAAACCAAGAAATAATTATTATCATCTTGTAGTTTGATCATCCTAATAAATATAATGCATGCATTCAATAGGATTAGATAATATGAGAGTGGTGGATTTAAAAAATTAATAATTTAATGAAGAATATGTCATAGTTAATTGCATGCTTGCATGTATGTCTTATATTATGAAACATTTAAGAAAAATGGTTGTGTCTTATATTATAGAATCGAGGGAGTAAAATTTTTATGAGTCCCTCCTTACCAAACACCAGCTATGCCTACCCTTTAAGACAGGCATGAACAGAAGGCCAGCCAATAGAAATCTGAGTTGCCAGTTGCCACACAGATGTTGGCAAGCCTCATACAGGTGGCTCATACAGGCTTCCCCTGGTTCAGAGTTCAGAGTTCATCAGAGCCTCAGAAATGGTAAACCTTCAGAGTTCAGATGGACCTCAACAAAACAAGTAGGTTGTTCTGTCGCCAAATTGTTCTGTAAATTCTACACATACTTGTCGTAAATTTGCGTGCTGATTGACCATGATGCTGCAGCAAATCTGCAAATGCAAGTGTAACCAAAGAGCGTATAGGTTGCTCTGTACTTTTCTGATAAGAAATCGCATCTGAAAGGAGAAGGAAATAATAAAAAAAAAACAGATTGGCTGTTTGTTTGTCCTCACCTAGAGAGACGCACCGAGGACCACAAAATCCCATGCAACCAAAGAATCATTCGCCACAAAGTATTCGCTCCTCCACCTCGCACCCTCGAACAGCGCGCGCGACGCTAACCCGAACCAAAAAAAAAAAAAATCACCAAAGTACAACAACTACCATGACATGTGGGCCCCACTACACGTGGGGCCCACGGATCAGTCGCACGGCTCACGTACAGGCCGGTACAGCGCCCCAAAGCGGGCCCCAGCGCATAGACAGGTGGGGCCCACGCTTCCCTCACGGGACAAACAAACACGCCACAGGAGTCGCCATTTCACGTGCGGGCCCCACATGTCAGCCGCCGCGGGGTTCGGTTTGGCTGGCTCCCGAGGTATACGCTTTAATCGGGGCGACCGACGGCCTGCGCGCGCGGGGGCCGATCGGACGGCCGGGAGGCGCCCGTGGGATCCTATCGCGTCCACGAATAATATAAGGCTACGAGTCAACACAGCGAACAAGAAGTGATAGAGAGAGCGAGCTAAAAAAAATCGCCGCAGAAAAGGAGAGAAGAAAAAAAAAACTTTGGGCGAGAGGAGAGGAGAGGAGGAGGAGGAAGAAGAAGAAGGCGCAGGTGAGATCTCCGATCCTTCTAGAAGCTTCTGGAATCGCGCGGTCCAGGTAGAATTATACACTTGAGGGGGCTGATGCGTGGTGGTGCGCCGCCGGAGTGGTAGGTGGCGGTCGGGGGGAGTGGGAGCTTCTAGAAGGGCCCGTCGTACGTGTGCGAGTGGGTTGGGATTTATCGGTTCGTCGATCTCGCGGGAGGTGAGAGCGCCGATGGTTCTAGATCGCTGTAGATGATTTGTCGATGCATTGAATTGGGCTTTGGTGCGCTTGGTATGCGCGCATGGGGGTTTTTGTGGATTGATTTTGATAAGAGTTGCTGAATTTAGCTAGTTTTTGCGGTTGATTTCGTTGGGCTCCAAGTTGCCAAATGCTGCTTACGCATCGCTCTAGGTGGTTTTTCGTTGGATCAAACTGGTATTTTGGTGGTTAGATTCGGGGCGTGTGCGTGGTCACCATTTTTGGACTAACGAGGTCTCCCCAATTCAGTAATTTATGTTCTTACTGCTTAGTGTTACTGTTACGTTCGATTGACTTCTTCATGGAAATGGCTTGAGTGTGAAAACTAATGCCTTTGGGTCTTTTTTAGCTTAGTTGTAGATGTTGCTGGATGCGTGCGTTGGTGGATAATAGTTTGATGGGGTCATCTCCGCGTTGGATAGCAATTAAGGTTACTTTTTTTTTTTTTTGCTATTCTTCTGTCAGTTCTGTTGATTACAACAGTTTCTAGCTATTTTGCTTGAGTCGTCGTCTGTTGACAGTGATGACAGTAATGTGGTTCTCTTGCAACGATGAGGAACTTATAATGGGCACTCTTTTTCTTTCTCAAGGATTGTTCCATGATAAAGGAAAGTACATACTTTTAACTATGCCATGCTTAAAGTCACCAGTATTTTTCCATTTATCGGATACCCCATGTAACAATGCTACAATTAGTTGTCATGGTCTATGTTTTTGGGCTGAAATGTAAGATGGAAACCCCAGTGTGACTCTTTAAAAACCTGCTTTCAGAAAAGCAGGGTCATCTGGCTTATCATCTAAAAGAAACAATGCTACAAT
Organism: Oryza meridionalis; assembly: GCA_000338895.3. Taxonomy (NCBI): domain Eukaryota; kingdom Viridiplantae; phylum Streptophyta; class Magnoliopsida; order Poales; family Poaceae; genus Oryza; species Oryza meridionalis. The sequence goes on from CM002526.2 coordinate 4,431,459, forward strand.
TAGTAGCTTTTGCTCATAGTTGGATCTCCCATAAGACAATGCTTTTTGCTCTGGTACTTTTTGCATTCAAAAGTATCAAATGCAGACATTCAGTTCATTTTCGTCTTGAATGCATCTTGACCAACAAGGGATGATCAGAGATGGCCAGCTTGGCGACTGTAGTTTCTGTCTGTAGGCAACTGATTTGTTTTTGCGTCTTCTCAAGTGCAATCCTGGTGTGTCAACTTATTTGTGTTCTGATGTGAACTTCTAAGATTAATTTGCAGGTTTCCGTCTCCATTTTTAGCTGGCAGAAAAATGGGAAAGAGTTTATTTCTGTGTGACTTGGGGCTTACTTTTACATGTCCAATTCTCTTTCTTGCATTCACTTTTGGTGTGTTTGACTTGCAGCTTATAGGATAGATATTTTCTTTAACTTGCAATAGACTGATAGTATGATTCTGATAATCATGTGCAGTCTCCATGGCCATATATAAATGTTCAATACCTTGATTCTTCCATACCATATAGGATTTCCAATTTGTCTGATGCATTCACCATTTATCAACTTGAACTATGTAATAAGAACTTTAGAGCATATATTTTGCACCGAATGCAATCCACCATTCATCTAGTTGGATAATTCAACAGGTTCTATTGTGGTCCTGTTTTTTCTTCAATATCATTGGGGATAAGTTGAGTTCCACATAAATGCAGTTGTTAGGCTTCTTTGTTTCTAGCAAAACCATCAGCTGTTTCTAGGAATCTAAGACTGCCTTGCACAATTCTATATGATAGGAATAGGAAGAATATCTCCAGCAAGACTTTCATCTGCTTATCATCAGTATGTCCATCGAAGAGAGAACATTAAGTTTGATAAACAAGACCACTGCGTTAAATCCAAATGCACAAGAATTTGTACCTTCATCCCTCAGATCTATCAATGATGTTTCAAATAGATCAGACACATCCAGGATTTCTGTATCAGGATCCTCCAAAGACACTATTGCAGATCAACAAGATCCTGTTATACCAAGTAACCCTGATGAAGAAGCACATCGGTACTGGCAAGAACAGCTTCCAGATGATATTACCCCTGATTTCAAAGTTCTGGGACAAGATGAGATGTCTGGACCTGATAATATTTCACTCACTGGCTTGTCAATAAATGATAGCATTGGTGCTTCACTTTTTTCTCCAAACCAGACGTCGAATTTGCAACACCGGGCTTCTCCTTTTATTAGGGACACTCTGAGCACACGATCAAAGATCGAGTTTCCTAGCCCAACTTATGTAGAAGAACAGTCAAGAGCTACTATTATGAGTCCAACTGCAAGCGCTATGAGTCCAACTGCTGCTCCGTGGGTAAAAACAGTAAGAAATGGTGTGCAATACAATGCAAACAGAAGGGATGCCAGCCATTACAATGGAGATTCTAGCATTGGTATAGTGTTGATTTCATGGGTGTAATTTTATTCACTGAAGGTAGTAGTATGAGCCCTAACCTTTACCCTTAAATTTTCAGGAGCTCCAGTGCAAAACCTTACTGATGCATACTTCGGAAGCAGGCGCAGCTTTAGCTCAACTATGGATATCATGAGTCAGCTGGAGGTCTGTTTTTCTTCTGATATTCATCTCAATTTTAAATCTACCAATTTTTTTTCTCTCCATTTGTGCCTTCGGGCTTGGACGGTTGAACTACATATGAATCATAACTGGCATGCTTATCATATATTACAGAAAATTTCATAACAAGCAAAATGCTTCATAGTTCTTTTGTTTTTTAAAAAAAGGCCATCAAACTACTTTCACTATATGGTTTTACATCAACTCCAGACAAGTTGTAACCTGCGCAAAGATGTCTGACAAAATAATACTTTGAACATTTGACAATAGTCCTTGTTTGAATGAATGCTAGACTATTGAGTGGATCTTGCTTCCTGTCACCCAATTCATACAAGTATACAGCATTATAACACTTTTAGTTCCAGATTATTAACATTGGCAGTACGATACTGATCTATAAATAATAAGACCCCATTTAATGATCCACTGATATGTTTTTGTTCAGTCAACTGAAGTTTGCACGTTCAATACTGAATATTCCATGTCATTTTTGGCATCTGGGCTGTATTATTGTTTTTTACTCTTTATAATCAGGAACATATGTTCAGTTTGATTTTTAAACTGGTGGCACTCTGTAATGACCTCATGTGTTTGTCCGAGACTTAATGAATGAAATAGATATTTGAAATTTGTGACTTTGAAGTATATTTGTTTGAGTCAATCTGATGTTAATATAAGGAAAAGCTTGGTGGACTTCTAGTGACTGAAAACTATTTGAACCCACTGATTCTCCTAGTCTACAACCTATTAATTATTTCTTCTCATAAAAGTCACTCAGGCAACTGATTTAGAACATTATATTGTTGTTGGACAGCTTAAACGAACATTATATTGTTGTCGGACAGCTTAAACTGTCCATGCTAATTATGATTCTACTAGGGCTGTTTACTTTCTTGCCAAAATTAACCCTACCAATTTTTGGCAAAGCAAGGTAACAATTCAACATTGACATAAATTGTCTCAACTACCAAAGTTGGTAATTCTAGAATCTTCCTCTCACAAAAACTTGGCAAAGGTAGCAAACGAAATACAACTTTTACACATCTCAACCAATTTGGTAAGGTTGATTTTGATATCAAAGTGAACAGCCCTGAAATGGCATTATGTTCTCAAAATTATCACTTGCATTCAACTTTGAATACGACTATAGTCTAGAAACTAGGTGGGATTCTATATGTAGATGAGTATGATAAGCGAGGATTATTTCTTGAGCCCATCCATTATAGAAACTGATATAACAACAATGTCACTGTCGGTTCTCTGTTTTAGATACCACATAGAAGTGGCTGAATCATCAACATAGTGTATACCCTAGGTACCACATAGAAGTGGTTGAATCATCAACATAGTGTCCGAGACTTGATCAATCCCATTCATTCTGGATCAAATTAGTCTCTTAGCGAAATTCCACTACTTTTTTACTATAAGTTCAAGAAATCTTTGCTTGGAAATACCATGTCGCAGCCATGTGTCTGTTAGACGATTTTCTTCCATTTGGCCATGCTTGATGGGAATGACTAGGATATGATTACATGCATGATGTCTGCTTCAAGCATTTATTTAATATTATCATATGTTCATTAGCAGAATAAAGTTGATGGACGACTCAATCAGAATCTGAGGTCACTGTCGTTTGGACATTCAAGTCCTCCATCACCAGCATCATATGGTCAAAATGGTCTTGCAAACTATAACAAAGAAGCTTTTGGTCTGGCAAACAATACATATAGATCCCACTCAGCTGTACTCGCAGATGATATACTTTCCCCTTCAGCTGGTCGGGAACATATTTCTCTGGATGCTCCTAGGGGGAGGTACAATACAACTAATTTGCCTGTTTCTGGTCTTGGTTCAAGCAGAGGCTCTCAGTTCATGGCAAGCTCATTCAATGGCAATCATGACATAGTCTCAAACAACACCCTGCAAAATATAGCTGGAGTTCAAACAGGACCTGCTTGGCTTGAAACTGATACTGCGGGTAGTGTTATTGAATTATAATGCATATTTTTTCATGGACCTATCACAGCATACATGCCTATTTGCCTTATGGTTGAACTTGTTTGTGATGACAGCAAACATGTTTTTGGAATCAAAGGATGAAGTTCATGATTTTGCAAGCCTACGGCATGCGCTTCTGGAACAGGTGCATATGCTCTACTTTTTGATGCTAAATTATTGGTACATATTTTAAAACCAAATTATTGTGCATGTCGTTCAATAAATATTGACAGTATTATTGATCTATGTTAATGGGACTAAGGGTTGTAAGTATCGACAATATTAGTAATCATCAAGCAAAAATTTTAATATTCATCACTATTTCTATTTTCAAGATAAGCGCTAAAAAGTTGTAATTGAGTTACATGGTTGGTAACATAAAAATGCTAGCAAGAAAACTACTTCATATCTTGTCAATGTGACAAAAAAGTGCTCTGTATCAAATATCTCACAGCATGAGTTCTTTTGGTGATGTGGTAGGCTTATGTTATATGACATAGTTTTTTTTATCCAATTTGGTATGACTTTTTTTTGAGTGATGGTGGCACAAGATTATTCATTGGATTTTATTGACAATACATCAATATTAGATATGGTTTTGGAATTGTTGTTTATAGTACTCGAATATTATGCCTCAGGAAAATACCTTGAATTACGTAAACAACTTTCTTTTCTTGATTTTTTAATGTATTCACTCACAGTCCGCTGCTATGCATTCAAAATTTTAACAGGATAGGCAGGTTCTTCTAACTGGTGCCAATCCTGTAGCGAAGGAACTTTACAATTTGCAAAGCAGACTAGCTCAGGAAAAGGCTAGAGATGTATATCGCCAAAGGTTAGACGCTAATCTCATTGACATCATCACCTATTAATAGAATTATCGTTCATATAAATTTTTATGTTTTTTTAGAACATAAATTCTTATGTTGATGTAATATCATGAGACATGAACACACCTGCTCATAAAAATGATTCTGATTGCATTTGTCAATCTTTTTCAATGAGAGAATTCAAAACAATGCATATACTTGCATTTTTTGCCTTTGTTGAGAACTTGTATTATTATTTGGACTTCTGAATAACATTAGGACATGGAAATTACCTAGATAATCCCATAACAGGTCGTACAGGTAGCATGAATTCAGGTTACTACTAGTGTAATATATTATTTCCTTTTGATCTGGTAAGGACGGTTAGCATACCGAGCAAGTTGCTTGAGTTTGCAAGCGTGCACTCATGTCTGAATACGGTGTGGTACTTCCTACAACATGCTCTATCTGTTTAAGATTCTATCTTTCTGTTTCTTACCATATGATGAAAGTTCTAATCCATTCCATGGCTTTACCAGATTTCAAATGCCAGAATTTCAAGGCCTGGTTCAGGAGCAAAATACCCCAATTGACCTGTGTGGTCTTCATGTAAGCGAGGCGATACACGTCCTGAACTATGAGCTCAACAACCGGCGGAAGATTGCTCGATCCACAGGCCGTCGTCTCCAGGTGATCATAATATCAAGCACACGTACTCCGGCGAGGCTGACCGCCGCCGTCGAGCAGTACCTCCTGGAGCACGGCATTCAGTATACGCAGGCACAGCTGGGCCTTTTCCGTGTCCTGTTACAGTGAAGTAACAGGATGGTAGGCTCATCATGTTTGTGTACACCTTTGAAAGAAGAGGGAAAAAAAAAAAAGAGGAACAAAAAAGAATTGACCCCTGTACTACTGTATATGGCAGAGATGAGTAGTACTAGCAGAATAGAAATTTGAAATAGCTGTTGTAATATTCGTATAGCAAGGCTTTTTTTTGTCAGCAAAAAACGTTGTAAAATTTGCGGAATTAGGCGATATGTTCTCTCAATGTGGCGTCCCTAGATGCTCGTTCCAATCTAACACGCATGCGATGCAGGATGCTATTTCGTTCCAATCTAACACGCATGCGATGCAGGATGCTATTTGGACTGGAATCAGCTGATTTGCGTGCAGATTTGCGAAAGTAATACATGACGCGACACCGTGATTGAATCTTCGTTTAAAATCAAAATGGTTGACAACTTTCTTTGCAAGATTTCTTTTTAGTGCGTATAGCACTGTTCACCGGTTCGTGCATTTCCTTTTTGTTGCTAACAACTTTAGCAAAGATGAGAAAGGGCAAAATGGCGAAGAGCTCAAGGTCGCAACAAATGCAAGCAACATACAAGTAAATCGTAGTAAATTCAACCACAACGATAGAGGATGATCCAACAAGTAAAGCTGATGACTGTTCTTTGGAGTTACATGAAATGGTTCACTGGATGTTTCTTGGCTGAACATGAAATAAAATGGCACTGCTGAAAGACTAGAGTGCAGTGTGAAGCAGTGACATGTCCAACTTCATTGTAGCTCAGTCGCGCTCACTTATGGCTGTTAGGTGCTGATCGATCTCCTCTGTCGTGAGCGCTCTGAAAACACGATCATCTTTCCTCACAACACCGACCTGCCAAACGATAGTTTATCTGATAAGCACAACAGCGAAGCAGAACTAAGAAAAACTTTCAGAAAAGACTTGCTTATAAACAACAGCATACCTCAATCTCGGTGGCCTTGAAATCTTCCTGAAGAACTGATTGCAATGCAGAAATTGCAATCTGGGATCATAGGACAAAAATTAGCAAATAATCCAGTAAGAACAAAAGTAAATGACTGGAAAAAGACCTCGCAATGCTTACCTGGACAGTTTCCTCGTAGGAGAACTGTGGGTCATCCTTCATTTTCTTCTCCAGAAAATTTATTGCTTCCTGCTCCTTAAGACCGGCGCTAGTTGCCTGAGAATAGAATACCAGGTGTTAAAGGAAACAAATTTCTAATCGTCCAACAAAAGACAGAAGGCTCAACATTCGTTCAGCTGATAAGTGAACTATAGAATGAAAAAAGAAATATAGTTTAACACTCTAATGAAGCATACAGAAACTGTGTATACCTTATGTCCAAAGAAGTGACCTGCCGGGTCACATTTGAATAGTTGAGCATTTTTCTCTTCGTCATAGCCCAAGACCATAGCAACTGTGGAATATACCAAAAGAAAATGAATATGGAGGGCAAATAAGATCCAAGCTGATTGGTTTAACATTAACTATAGAACAGAAGCCAATGGAACAATAGGTCACTTGATGATACGAACCTACTCCAAGGGGCCTCATGTAGGCATGCTGCGTGTAGACTTGTGCCTTGTCTGCTATCCTGAAACATAAACCAGAAAAGTTAGCTATCACTTTGTTATATGAAATGCAAAGATCATATATTCAACCACAACCCTATTTTCACAAATAGAGAACTTAAGGATGAGACATGATACCATTTTGCTAATACGTCTACGGGCATTTCGTAGCCCCATTTGAAACGGAATTCAGCTGCCTCATTCCTTGCTTGGTAGACTAAGGACCTTGCATCAGCTGAAAAACAGAAAAAGGAAAACAAAGTTTATGATCAATGAAGAATGAAGGTATACAGGAAAAACAAAATAAGAAAATATGGTCACAATGCCAAATTATCATTAGCATAACAAATTATGTGGAACCTAATGCTACAACATATATACTACTAGAAAGCAAGAGCCTTCATAAGGAAACTGATGGCAAATATGCAAGAGCTTAATTAATATGGTATGCTTGCATTTGATCCAAATTTTGTGGTGTTTTCGCAGTCCCCAAAAGAAAAAGGGCAGTGCTTTCTACCATTGCCCTAAGAGTTAAAACAAACAGAGCTAAACATACTGATATACCATCCAGTGCCTCATGTACAACCCAAAACAACCAGGAGAACCATGCCCTATATAAAGCTCTAGCATCATCGCAAAATTAACCAGCAAAATCACTGTGGGTGGTCTGTTTCCACAGTATCTATCTCAAAATTGATATCTGGAATAACTTAATCCTAAACCTAAGACACACACAAAAAAAAACAACTTTTTCTTCATCATCAACACGCACACAAACATAACACTATGTTATATACAGTGAAGCAAAGCTGCAGAGCAAACAAACCTGTGAGGCCAGTGGCGAGCAGACCGACGTACTTGGTGATCGGGAACAAGTGCGTGACGCTCGTCTGGTCCAGCAACTTGTCCTGCAAAATCAGAATCACATCACAAGGAGCAAGACAAATGAGTCTCCTCTCCTGGTCTCTAATCGAAGTATAAACAGCATAAAGCCGCGATCTTTTTAGATCGAAGCGAAGAGAACTCACCGGCACTTTCTTCTGTGTGACGACGCAGACGGAGTCCTTGCCGCGGACGCCGATCGACGTCACCCCCGCCGACTTCACCGCCTTGAACGCGTACTCTGCACAACACCAAAACCAGATCAGATCAGCCTCCCACATCACAACAAAAGCAGATCTAACCTCGAGCGGGGAAAAACGAGGGCGAGCGAGGCTAGGGTTTTAGTAAGGGGGGAGACCACGCACCGACTTGGTAGAGGCGGCCCTCCGGGGAGAAGATGGTGATGTGGCGGTCGTAGCCGGCGCCCGTGCCGCGGCTCATCGTCGCCGGATTTCTCGCCGCCGCGGGTGGGGTTTCGCGTTCGCGTTCGCTTTGCTCCGAGAGAATACGGCGAGGCTTGTGTTTGTGTGTGCAAAATAAAAAACAAAAAATACACGCACGCCGCGGCGGCTTCTTCTTATTGCGCAAGAAGAAGAGTGGAGGCGGAGGGCGGAGTTGGGGTCCGGGTCGCAGTCTCGCTGCTGTTTCGGTCGAGCCGGAGTTGGGGTCCGGGTCCGACTCGGGCTATGGTGTGGGGAGTGGCCGCGTCGCAGTGCTGTCGCCTCCTAGCCGTCAGATCATGCAAAGTAAGGGTTTATTTGGTTTGATATGCCCTACCAAATTCTTGGTAATTTATTAGATGATAAAATATAAATAGTAATTTATACGTGACTTTTAGGTTTTTTTAATATATTTTTTAAATAAGACGGACGGTTTACAATGGGATGGAGGGCGTAATAGTCATCAGATCATGAAATGTAAGCTACTAGTACTGATACACACTAATATTTGATCTCTTTTTTCCCGTTCGAATAGATAATCTGGCCTTTACTTTGGTATTTTGTTTGGGGGGCATTTAGCTTCTCAAGCTTATCAGCAACGATTACAATCAAAATTTTAAAACTTAGGTTTACAGTTGGTATTTTTGAGTTTTTTATATTGACTTTAAAGTCGTTGATAATACAAATACAAAAGTTTTATTCATGAATTATATTTGGTTGCTTCGTTTATCACTACCTTTGTCCTACAATATAATGACTTTTATAGTTGCTCCTTTATTAGTATTTTTTTTTGGCTCGTTATTGTTTAAAATTCGATCAACATATAGTTATTGTCATTGAAAATCTGAAGTCATGTGGGAGGCCTTCGCTGACTTGAGAAGTTGAGATGATTAAATCCTCAAAAAAAGGTAACCAATAAAACTACATAACGCCAGTTCGGTCAGGATTTTGCACATCCTCGGGAAATGACAGTAATTTGAACCATCCCAAACAAGATCTACGGCTCCTTTAAGGCAAAGGAAAACTAGAGAAATTTGGGAGGATTAAATTTGTATGGCAAAAAATCCTATATGGTTCTTTGGAACAAAGGAATGGTTCTTCTCAATTCCTTTAAAATTCTTGTGGAATTGGCCATTTCGGGCTCCATTGGAATCCAAAAGTCCATAGGAATGCTGGAGGAAAAGTAGAATGCATTTCTGTCCCATGTTTTTTTTCCTTCCGTGGCACAAAGTTCTTGCATTTTTTCCCTATGTTATCCAAAAGGCATTTTTTTTGGAATTTCCCAATGTTTTTAATTCCTATAAGAATTCAATAGGCAGGCACTTTATTGGTATGCTTTTCCTCTTACTGTGTTTCCGCAATCCTGTGTTCCAAAAGAGCCCTAGTCATCCTTTGGAATGGAACAATGCTGGAGGATTTCTCAAAAATTGAACTAGTTTCTGCAGAAATCCTGCAAAATTCTTCCAAAAGGAGGCCATAAGCTGTCCTAGTTAGTGATACTCAAACAAATTCTGTACTACCTCTGTTTCAGGTTATAAAACTTTCTAGCATTATCCACATTCATATAGATGTTAATGAATCCAGACACACATATATGTCTAAATTCATTAACATATATATGAATGTGGGCAATGTTAGAAAGTCTTTATAATATGAAACGGAGGAAGTAGTTATCTATGTCATAGTTATCTTTTTTTTTCTTTGAAGAACTTTTTACTACCGTAATAATAAACAATTCTAGTAGAAAATAGCAAGAGTCACAAGGCAGAGTGATCCAAGCAAATTGTCCAAGTTGAAATGACTCATGTACGTTCTCACTCACTCTCCTGATTGCTGAAAAAAGTACACAAGAACTCCCACTATCCTGCTTACTTGCTTCCTGATTGGAGTATGAAACCGTCAATTTCAGAACACAGCAAACACATGATATGGCAACAAATACTTGAAAATTTATGTGGCCAAGTTTGTCACACGGCAATGCTTCTTGGAAGCACCATACTGCAATCTATCTTAATGTTTCTTTTCTCGGCTCTCGGTGCAATTTCCCCCTCTAGTACTGACTTTCCCTTTTCATCTCAGCTGCAATCAAGAATTTTGTTCATCGGTACTGGGTCCTGCTTCCAATCAAGCTGAACTGGGAATGTGTGCAGCTCAAGATATATAAAATTGCATCCCAGTTTGCTGGACACGGCAGTGGCCATGAGCCTCTCCTGAGATGAGATATCAACCAAATCTCCCGAGTAATTTGGTCACATGGAATATCTGTTCATCTCTCCTCAACTAGGCCAGATCCCTATTTGGAATGTTAAGGAGTACCAAGCTGCCATTCATCTTTGAGCTCTGCATTTCTGCAATAATTCCTGTGAGATGTGACAGTAATCACCTTGACACTGTAGTAGTCAGAGAGAAATTCTTCAGGCTCCAATCCTGCAAACGTATGCTTCTGTAAAGTTGCAACAAGATCAGAGTTTACTCCTATATATAGTGCACTTGGAGTCTTGGATCACCATCCATCTTCTTCCCATTGAGTCCATTCATCCGCATTTTTCTTCTGAACTTCTCGCACACAAGAGGTCGCAAGAACTGCTCATGAGGGTACACACTCAATTCTCTGATTCTTCTGAACTTTTTTACATCGAATGACAAATGCTAATTCAGCAATCGTTGCTGCTGCTGGTTCTACTTCGGTTTCAGGCTCTGAACTGGATGCAGACAAGGCTCCACGGGACGAGGAAACAAGATCACACTGCAGTGTCGTCTCGATGTAAGTCGCAATGGCTTTTTTTTTTTTTCACCTGTCAGAATTCCCAGCGTTTCAGAGTTTCAGTCACATAATTGTTGCTGAATCTTTGATCTCTCGCAGGCGCTCATACCTCCGGTGATCTCCACCGGAACGACGACGAGCTCGACGGCGGCTGGGAGGCGGCGATGCTGTCCATAGGCACGTTCGGGGGACCGAAGGGCCGTCATGGTTCTGACACGCCGTGGACGACGGCGGCGGCGGGCGCCGACGAGCTCGACAGGCTGCAGGAGGAGCTCAGGCTGCTGGTTCGAGCTCAGGCGGTGGTGACCGGAGCCGAGGACGACGGCGGCGGCGGCGGCAGCCACCGCCGGTCACTGAGCCGCACGTCGAGCTCCACGAATGGCAGAGAGGTGGTGGCCAAGCTGAAGCAGAGATCGATCAGGAAGATCATGGCCGCTGCTCTCGGTGGCCTCCTGCACCGGCCAAGCTGCAGGGAGACGATGCCTGAAGCGACTGTCAGTGAGATAGTAGGAGTAGGACTACTCCAACGTAGAGAGAGCACATTTGTTCATTCGATTTTCAGAAATCAGAAGGAATTCGTATTGGTTCTTGTGATTTCATGCTGATATGTTTCGCAGATTATATGGTCATTGTTGCACAAGAACACGCATCCTGAAAAGCCGGCGTTGCCTGAGCCTGTGATGAACGGTGATCCAACGGTCCAGACGCCACAGAAGGATAAACAAGAGGGCACCAAATGGATCAGAACAGATTCAGAGTGTAAGTTCATGTTCGTCTGACAGAAAGTGATAATAGTATATTGTAGCGGTTCTTGCAGACTAACATATATAGAATCTGATGTTTTACATCCTTGAATTCATTCCCCAGACATTGTGTTGGATCTGGAGATATAGACACCCCCGGTGGCAGTAAAGAGGCAACAAGAACAATTTCCTGGATTTTTTTTCTTTTCTTGAGAGGAGAAAAGCGTTTCTTTTTTGTACGACCGTACTTCAGTACATGTACATGTCTGTTTACAAAACGTGTTGTCAACTTCTATTACAAAAAAGGGTTTCCCTTTTGCTTACCAAATAAAATATCAAAGGAGATTCGAGTCAGGTCCTATATCAAACTAAAGGGTCGGTTCTAGTTGTCATGCATCCTGCCTTGGTGTAAGCAAACAAAAATATGATATGGTCTCTCCCCAACCTTCAAATGTACATATGCCATATGCTCACTCAAGTGCACAGTGCGCCTATAATATCTGGAATGAACAGATGTTCAAGCAAGCTGTAACAAATACATGATTTGCCTACCTGTCGAATGTTATCATGCATTTCAACCTATGACCTGCAATTTGAGAAAAGGAAGGTAAGGCTTATAATCTATGGAATGCTGTCATGCATTTCAACCTATGACCTGCAACTACAAATTTCCTTACGAAAGATATTGGTAAGGCATACTCAGGTGACTGTAATGACCATATTTAGTCATTTAGGTTCAAGATCCGACCTGGTTCACCAAGGGGAGTGCATAACGTTCCCATTCTGTCGACCATTTGGAAGATGACCCAGTATTCAAGGCACCAACCTTGAGGGATTTCAAGTCATCGCATTCTTCCGGAAACCCCTTAAAGAGCATCTGCATGGATTTGCGATTGCAACAATTAAAATCTAGACACAGCACTTTCAACAAGTATTTAAAAAAAAGATATGAACATAAAATATGGAAATAAATAATTAAAAGTGATCGTCACCATAAGTTCATCGGCAAGCTCAGAAGATGTTGAAAAAAGAAGTCCATTATTATTTATTTTTACAAGCTCATCAATGCTGCACATACGAAAAAAAATGAGGAGATACTTTTAATTCAAACGGCATGAAGGTCAAAGCCAAAACGTAACAAATCAAACATATGGGAAACATGGATTACCAGGAGAATGAAGCAGCACAAACTGGTAATCCACAACCGAACATATCAACCACCTAAAAGCAAAATTGTCGAGTTACACGCAACAGATAAAAAATGCCTATTTTTTCAACAGAGCATATGCTTATGAGTTATACCTTCATAGGTAGGTCTAGCCCTGAAGAGGATGTATGCAATGATACACCTAGATCAGCCGATCCTGTAATTATTCAAAGAATCAGCATTTATGCTACAACATGGAATTCTTTTGGCAATCAACTAGTTTACCAAGCAAAAGAGGGTAGTCCTCTGATGCAAGCCACATAGTCCGGAAGGCAACACGCCTCAGTTTCAACCTCTTTATTTGCTCCTCATACTTCATCCTATCAGGTCCTTTGCCTTCAAAATTGATATTCATGGATGTCATAACAATACTCAAAAACTGGTTACTGGAGCTAATTAGCAGAATAAACAAACCAGTGATAATGAATAGCAGTCTTGGGTAGACAAATTGCTTCCCGTTCTTGATATCAGTCCAAAGCTTTCCCTCGTCCATTGAATCATCTTCTGCTAAAGTTGCAGCAACACGTCTATCGTACATAAGTGCTGCTTCCAGAAGTAAGCTGAAATCTTCATCTGGTGTCCTGAAATATGTGGCAAAGGAAAAGATTCTTAATTTTACTTTCATTTTAACCACATGTGCTGAGTATAAAAAATGATACAATTAGGATCACCCAGATCAAGAGAACAGACCAGCTTGTGCTGCTGACAACAAGAGCTGGTCTATTAGGCTTCAAGAAAATTTCACCATCGATCCAACTTGTAAATACAGTAGTGTTCCTGTCTTCCACTTCATTCTCTGTGTTGTAAGAGCAAACAATAGAAACTACATCAAAGTGAAATTTGCTTACAGCAATCAAATATTTAGAGTGGTTGGAGAACATACCAACAGAAATGCAATCGTCATTGCCCATAGCACTACAAATGGAATTCCCCAACCTGCTAAACAACTATTTCATCTAATGGTCAAATAGGCAGTACAGCAAAGATGAGGAAATAAATGAAAACATATGCTCACCTCATGTTTCTCTGTCAATGAAGCAGGATGGAAAAATTCAGGAGATTGATCGTAAAGAACTGTTGCGCTGAAATCCGACCAGTTAAGTTAGTATAAACTGTAGCTAGCGACTTCAAAAATAAAAGTAGTTGTGTGCTAACACAACAGCCTTAAACATGAAAAGTGGCTGAAAGTTTGATCTTACTTGATTCCCCATTTTTGATCAAGTTCGTGTTTCATTGCTTTTGTAACACAAAAGGCACCATCAGCCATCCGTCCAAAATGCTTCTCGAACCTAGAATGCAAAGAACACGCCACTATATTAACACACACAATCAGTATGCTACATCTAGCAGATAAACAAACAGGACAAGGAATTACCAGAAGTAGATTTTAACAATGATATGGCTTCTGCCATGAGACAACCCAAGCAGTGTATATCCAAAGTTATGCCAGTCCACAATAAACTTAGCACCTCTTAGCCAGCTAGCCAGTTTTACAGCAGCCAATGTTGGAACAGAGGGTGGATTCTGTTGGACAGAAGATGATCAAATAAAAGAATCAGTTCCATGCTAGTGTGTGACACTATAAGTTAAATGTGAGGTTTTCCAATTAACAAATAAATTGTAAGTATCAAATAGAAGGATTTCTAGGTAATAAAAGTCTATGTCAGTTAGTAAGGCCAAAAGATACTATACAAAATGACAAAACTTAGCCTAAGTAAAGGCTGCACTTATCATAGCTGAAATTTTGAATTGAAAATGGTGTAATGAATAGGTACTGTATAAGTATAAGTCTGCAGCATGACTTGCTAATTAAGCTGTGCAATACTTTGGTAAGACCATGGATTTACTAGCGTGATTGAAAATGATGAATTATAGAAGAATTCCGCACTATTGACTGATAGTAATTGCAGAAAACTATAAATTGTCCATGTAATTCTGAACCATGCATGCGAATAAAGAAGCTCAATGCAATTTTGTGAAAACTGACCTGAACAATGAAGACATCAGGGCGAGGAATCTTGAAACAAAGGTACCAAATCAATATGATAAACTGGATGGCAGCTTTAAGTAGCAGTGTCAGGGCACCGGATATCTTTGATATTCCTGTTAACTGCACTGATTTCTAGAAGGTACAATTCGAAAGTTAATAGTACGCAAAATTAGAGAACAGCGTAATGCTTTCAAACAATCAGTACCATTTCGTGGATGTGAATTGATGGATTTTCTCTCAATAATAGATGCGGGTCACTTCCTGCTCATTTACCCAAAGCAGAACATAGGTCAAATTTCAACAAAAGACGCAACAGAAGGTCGAAAGTTGTTGGAAACTCAGCCTGTATGATGTGCACTAAGTGGAAGGCATAAATAACTTTGAGTTACAATGCTGGAGTAAAATCCAAAAGTACAATGAAACTGCGAAAAGAATAATACCTCCATTTGCAACAATGTCCACTTCCATACCAGCCTGTCAAGAAAAATAAAGAATGACTAATTAACTAAAACATAGAGACATATGCACATAGAGTTGGTTCTTCCCAACACAGAGCATGTCCCAATATCCCAAATTTTTTGCCACTTGAAGAAAATATATATGCTTAGTAAATGCAAGGCAATTTTCTTCTCTTAGACTAATATTAGCACATGTGTAATCACACTTTCAGGGAGAAAAGAAAGACACATTTTTTAGGGAGAACTAAAATTTGAGGGCATTAATCAAAGTGAAGCTATGTCTGCTCAAGCTTCCAGGGGGTGCAAATGATCACCACTGCCTTAGTTACTTCATCTGTGCAATCGCACAACTGACACACACCACATCTCCTTTCTCTACTATAGTTATTACCATGCTATGTCACCGAGGACCATATGCCACTCTAGAGAAGTGATGAATTAGGTGCAAAATTCATGAAGGAATATTAACTATCACAGCACAATCGAAATACACCTACAGCTAGCTGGAGGGACTAAGCTTTCCCAATCAAATCAAAACAAAACTAATATGAGATGATGGGTTCGGGAAGGGGACCAATACCTGGTTGGCGAGGGAGAGAGAGTGATACTGCATGCGCGGGCTGCGCCCAATGTCTCCCAGAACTACTACCGCCGCTCGCTTCCTCCTCCCTGCCTCCAGTGCCACGGCCATTGCCTACTAGCCTTCCGAGTTTGGAAATTTCAGATTCAACCGCCACCAAGAAGTGAGGTTCCTGAAAAGGTATTTAATTTAGCTAGATATTAGCTCTAACCATCCTGGAAGGGAGGAGTGGATGAAAATGGACAACGGTTCTCTTGGTTATTTTTCTATTTACCCCATTTGTGCTCAATTAGAGAATACGTCTGTACTATTTTACACCAATACAACAATGTTCTGTTGACGGCACAATAATGTACGGATGCAATATATGCTAGTGAGTTTATACTCATGCAAATTAATTCGTTGTTTCGCATACTCTTTGAACGCAGCTGGAGATTCATTAGTTTGTACGAATCATTGGCAACCAACACTCGGATACATCGGTATTGTGTATTCCACAGTTCAACAAGTAGCAAAGGGGACTAGTCCTAATCATCAGCAATCGCTTAGTAACATACATGAATTTCATTGTCTTAAAGTCAAGTCAGGTTGTTCTGACATTGATCTGGAATGGGCAAAATCGAGCGGAAGAGGGGCGAATTTCTAGGGTTGGGGGCCATACGGCATACCTGCTCCGCCGCCGCCGCCGCCGCACTTCGCGTGCGTGGGGGAGAGCGGCGCCGCCTGCTTCCTCGCCCGTGCGCTGGATCCGATCGCCGTGCGAGGGGAGGGGGGACGCCGGACGACGGGACGATTCCTCCGGCTGCCTCCGACGACGGCTCGGCCTCCTTGCTCCTCCCCGATCCAGTGAGGACTCAAGAGTCCAACCACCCGCGACTCTCATCCTTGTTTGGCAGGCCGGAATTCCGGCCCATTCATTGTAAGTGGGCTGGGATTTTAAACTAAAGGAAATCCCGGCCTATGTGTGCACGTGGACGGGCTGGGATTGAGGCCCATTCAGAAATGGCCTTACTGTATTTTTAGTCAACGTGCATAGTCCAGTTTCTCTGTTGGCAATATCATCAGAACTTTGTCGCATTCTTTTCCTCATAAACTCGGCGCAATATTTATCTTTGCACTGTAACTCCCAGACGAATTCATTTTGCATCCATGGGATTGGGGAACATAGGAATGTGTGCAGAATCTCATGTAATCGTGGCTATGTGACTGCTGTGATCGCAAACAGCCTCATGGTTTGACATATCGAAGGAAAAAGCGAAATGACACATTTGTAACAAGAAAATAATTTATTAATAAAATTTTTATACATGTGTCCTTAATAATCTAGAAGCAAAGGCTGAAAATTAAACTACGATAAAAAAAATCAAAAATCAACTCCAAATCTAAAATTGAAAACTTAAATTTTGAATAGCTAATATGGTCCCTGAAGTTTCGCTTCGGGCTCAATTTAGTCCTTGAGGTTTCAAATCGTCCAAACAAGTCCTCTAAATTAATCATTTAGGTTAATATAGTCCTTGAACCCACAAAAAGTGCCATGTGAGCATGCCAAGTCATCCTCGCATGCAGCGATATGAATGAAATGACCATTCTACCTTTATATACCATGTAAAAAAGAAAATAAATGTTTCACATATGTATAATCGTTTTAGAATTGTCACTTACGATTGCTACAGCCAAGCATTGATCGTATAAATTCTTTTGTCGGTCACCATCCGCAATAATGTTAGGTCTGGGTTGGCATGTTATTTTTTTGTTTGTGTCTTTTCTTTCTTTTCTATATGGTATATAAGTGTAGAATGGTCATTTTATTTATACCGTAGCATGCGACGATGACTTGGCATGCTCACGTGGTATTTTTTTAGGTTCAAGAACTATATTAACCAAAATGATTAATTTGGAGGACTTGTTTGGACGATTTAAAACCTCAGGGACTAAACTGAGTCTACAGCGAAACTTTAGAGACCATATTAGCTATTCACCCACTAATAAATATAAGTATAAACGAAAAGATAAGGTTGTTGATCACGTATATTGTATTGTTTCCGCAACCGCTAACAGTAGATGCGCCAGCCAGTTGTCCGGCCGGCCACCCAAGGCTTGAAGCCAAAGACGTACGGTGACCTCCCTCGGCGATCGAAGGCAACCGGAAGATGGCAGGAAATACGACGACGAGACGCATCTCGTGCCCGCGTCAATTGGATGCCGGAAGCCCGGAACGCGTGTTCGAGGCCAGCTTGGTCTCTCTAAGTCCACGGGAACCATGGGGGTCTAGCTCTCGAGTCACGAGTCCAGACTCGATCATCCAACCGAGTATGGAATACTCCCTCCGTTTCGAAATATTTGACGCCATTGACTTTTTAGCACATGTTTAACCGTTCATCTTATTAAAAAAATTTGAGTAATTATTAATTCTTTTCTCATTGTTAAATACATTTTTATGTAGGTATACAATTTATGTTTCACAAAAGTTTTTAAATAAGATGAACGGTTAAACATGTGCTAAAAAGTTAACGGTGTCAAATATTTCGAATCGGAGGGAGTAGTAGATAGCAGAGCTGTCCAGAAAAACGGGAGCGAGCACATGAACGTCGACGTTTCCTGTTTGGGCCTCACGAATCGCGTCACGTTCGTTGGGCTCTCAGGTTTTGGTAAGACGGGACAAACGTTCCGTGAGACACACAGCTAGGTACACACGTACTACGTACGTAGCGTCGTCACACGCAGCACGGCTCCTATTTATGTACGTACCAGCTGCACGGCCGTACAATACGGGTCACAGGATGTTTGCCTCGTACTAATGTACTACTACTACTCTCCGTCCGTTCAAAAAAAAACGTTTTCGTGTTTAACGTTTAATCATCCGTCTTATTTAAAAAAAATAAAAAAAAATAAAAAGATAAGTCACACATAAAGTATTAATCATGTTTTATCATCTAATAATAATGAAAATACTAATTATAAAAAAAATTATATAAAACGGACAGTCAAACGTTGGAAACGAAAATTAGGGTTTGTCTTTTTTTGACGGAGGGATTACTGTTCTTCGGAGGTGCTACCGTTCATAAGGAAAAAAAATGGAGAAAAAATTATGCAACTTGCGGTAGAACCCAGTCAGTGTCTCGTACTTTCCCTCGCGAAGAGGGAAATGAAAACCGTACTCATTTGCGAATTGCGATGCGGATTCAACTAGCTGACAGTGACAATGAACACGTACTCAACGCACCACACCGCCCACCGGCAGCATATCGAGCTGAGCAACACATTTTTCTTCGCCCCCTCCTACTACTACCCAGCAGCTCGCTCGCTTGCGCGGTCACACGAACCTTGCGTTGCAACAAACTCCGGCATTAGAGGGGACACGCTTTCTCCCCCCCCCCGATCCTGCAGGAGGCAAACGCATCCATGCATGGTAAAACGAACTGGCCCCTCCTCTCACCGTCTCACCTTTATTCCGGCCGCGTCCGCGTCCCCGTCCACCACCCCAAATTCGCTCCCACCCGCGCAACCGCGTGGAGGTGGAGGCCTCCTCGATCGGTCTCGGCACGCACGCACCGCGCGCTCGATCGCGCCGCGGTGGATGGGGAATATAAGTGGGTGGTATTGCTATCCATATAAAAGTCCGTTTGCTAGTTTATTTTATATATGGTAATATAAAATTTAGAAGAAAAAATAAATTAGAAGTAAGATACACATACTAAAAAAATCCGTTTGACCGTCCCGTTTGTATCCGTACGTGTGGGTCGGTCTCTCACGGGAAACGCGCCGCGCGAGCTAAAACCCCTCGATCTGCCGCGTGATCGATGAGCGAGATCGATCGACGGCCGGGTCGCGTACTCGCGTCGCGCACGCGGGCCATGTGTGTGTGGATGCGATCGCGCGCGCGCGCGCCTCGTCTCCTCCCCTCCGTGTACGTGCCGTGCCGGGTTGTTAGGCAGCTGCACGGTGGCTTGGCCGCGTCGACGTCGCGGCCGGACGCGGGTCGCGGGGCGAGAGATGCCCAACAATTAGGCGCGCGCGTGACGGAAAGGCAGGGCTGGCACGGGAGGGGATGCCATACGCAGATATGCTAGCTGCGCGATGATTATTGATGAGTGTTGAGTGGTACGCCCAGCTGGTGCATACTCCATCTGCTTTAATTTGTCGCAAGGGAAACAAAATCTAGCACCGATGGGAACTCGAGAGAGGTGCCGGCCGGCCGGCCGCGCGCACATGTAACATGTTGCCCATGATTTCGCGAGTTGATTAAGTTATTAATTAACTTCCCCTTGTTGATGGATTATTGATTGGTACCGTACGTCAAGTTGGGCAGAGAAAATTAGCGAGCAATACACACTGTCTAGCGCAAGGGGCACTTCCAGGAGTAGGGCTAACTGCTACAATCAGGTGTTAACAATGCAGGAGTATGTATGATTGTTTGGTATTAGCATCTGTTGCCGGCAATGGTCACTAGCAATAATATCAATATAGCAGAACAACTATGAAGTAGTTTTGCTCAACTGATTAGGTTTTTTTTGGTAAAACGTATCCAACTATAGGGAAACTATTTCAATCCCTCGAGGGATGCCCTCTCATTTGTCTAAAAAACCATTCAAACAGTTACAAAAATTTCTTGAAAAATATGACAACACTTATACAACATATATATATCACTCCACAAAATTTTAACTCAAAACTCAACTCACACATTAATATAAAATAAATACAAATTCAGCGCATGAATAATAGTATACTATTCACGTTCGAATTTGTCTTTTTTGCCTCAATGTGTAGGTCGAATTTTAACTTGATTTTTTGGAGCGGTAAATATCACTATGCTCTATATTATCATTATTTTTTCAAAAAAATTACAACTATTTATATTGAATTTGAAAGCAAAATATACGCAAGAGAACATCCACTCGAGTTATTAGAATCCATTCTCTATTCAATTGGGTTTAAGTTATAGATTTGAAATGAGGCTCACGTTTAATATTTGCTATTAAATTTAGTAGCTATCAAGTACTGTACGTTTTACCTATCAATGTCTTGGAGGTCCCTAGTGCTGGCTCAATCTCTTGAGATGTGCGTTTGTGCGCTTTACGGTCCTTCAAGCAAAATTTATACTATACTATAAAAGTCGGTATCTATCAAGAACGGTAAATTCACCTTTTTCTTTTCGCGTACACTAAAAGAAAAAAGTTAGTTTAAACTTACCTTTTTCAGAAACATATAGTATCTCTAACCTTTAAACTATGTTTATTACTACTATGTTGTTTTAAAGGAAAATCCACAAAGCTCATTCGTATTTTCTTTGCGGGGCATTCATATGACTATATGAGAAACCGATCATACATTCATACCTAGCAGCAGAAGAATTATAGTGCTCTATAAATCATAGAACAAATCACCAAGCGTAACGCAGATCTATTTCACACGAGTGCTCTATAAATCGTGGAACAAATTACCATGTGTAAAGCAGAATTTCACAGGAGTGCTATATAAAGGCTGTGTTTAGTTCCTGAAAAAAGTTGGAAGTTTGGGGAAAATTGAAATTTTGAAAAAAAAAGTTGAAAGTTTATGTGTGTAGGAAAGTTTTGGATGTGACGTGATGTGATGGAAAGCTGGAAGTTTAGGGCAGTTAGAGGTGAACTAAACACGGGTAAAATCACAGAACAAAATCACCATGTGTAAATGCAAGAATTTCAGAACAGTCGAAGGAATTTTATATCATTAATCAATTCAGTCCCCATAGGAACCGAAAAAAAATTCAAACGGGATACAATATACTACAGTACTTGTCAGATCCATACACCCGTCTCTAGTCCTGATCTACCGATTCAAGGCCATTGCGCTTCAGTGACAGTGCTTAATTATACGCCGCGATAACTAGGGTAACTGCTAATCACGAAATCTTCATACTTCCATGGTAATCAACTCAAGGTCAGGCTCGGCGAAATCAACTCAAGGCCGTTAATGCGACGAGAACCATCTTCCAACTCGATCGGCCTTGCAGCATCGGCTACCGGGTGACGACATGGCGATCAATCGATCGAGCTCTCAAATCGCAGACGCGACGTCGTGGCGATGATCATCAGCGCGAGTGCATGTGTCCAAGGCTTCCCAGCGCGAGCCAATCCTCGCGCCTCTCCACGGCCGCCTTCGCTTTCTTCGCCGGCGGCTGCTCCTCCTCCGCCGCCGCAGCACGGACGTACGACGACGACCGCGCGGAGGCGGGGGTGGCCTTGCGCTTCGCCAGGAACCGCTTCAGCGACGCCTTCCTCGCGATCGGCATGTCCACCAGCGCGGGCGGCGCCTCTGGCGCGCCGCCGCCGCCCTGCGCCGCCGACGCGAACCGCATCAGCTCGGCCGCCATGGCCGGCGTGCACCGGTCGATCACCACCACCTTCCCGGCGTAGAAGATCGTGAACTGCTGCCCCCCGCCGTCCACCTCGCATCCGGGTTCCTGGACCACAGGCGCCGCGGCGGCGGTGGCGGCGGCGGCGGCGGCCATGAGGCCACTCACACCTTGAGCCACCGACGCCGCCGTCGACGGCTGCGAGGAGTTGGCCTTGACGTACTGGCTGAGCACACCGCACGCGACGGCGAAGCGGCGGGTCATAGGATCCGTCGACGCCATTGCCGTCTTCTAGCACGGACAACTAAGCACAAGCCACAAAGAGAGACGAGACGTCTAGCTTTATTGCGAACGATCTGTACGTCGCTGATCACATATGGTTGGTTGCGAGGTTGGCTCAACCGCTCTATATAGAGGGCATGCGGGGCGAAACGTGTGGTCGATTGATTAGTGGAGGAAGCTTTTGCGCGCGCGCGCGAGCGTGAGGAAAACGTGGCTGGGCGCGCATGACGCGACGAGACGCGCGCGCGAGCCCAACCGCCATGCAAACCTCCTCCGGTTTGAAATGGTCTTTCCTCCGTTTCGCGTCGACGTACTGGTAACCGCCTCCTCGTTCCGGGGAGAAACACGTACGTACACTCGCTCATGTGCCTCCTCTTGCTTTTGATTGTTACATCCATCGATAAGATCGACGCCCAGCCCACCGTTAGATATCTGTCAACTCGCCCGACAGGTTCGGACCATATCTGTTAACTCGATCGATCTGCATGATTCAGATGACAACGAATATTTCTTTTTAGATTCACAACGGATTAATCAATTAATTATTAATCGGTTGAGAATCGAAATGAGACGCTTCTTTATCGTATATACTCCACATGCGCAAAAGAATTTTGGCGCAACTCGCACGGTGCCATTCTATTCGAGGAACCCAGGAGGCCTAAAACCAAGCCGAACACGGCCTAACCTGCACAACCCAGCACACGGCCTAACTAGATGAGGCTACTACTAGCTACTAGTAGCTACGTTACCTGCCGCTCGCGGCCCGTCCATTCATCCGAGCCTATAAAAGAAAAAAAAAACTTTGCCGGAAGCAGCAATGCACGTTGTTCCCGTTTGGTTCGTACGCCGCGCCTTGCCGTTCGTTCTGTCGATCGGCCGGGGAGGATGAATGGACGGACGAGTTGGGGAAAAAACGCCTACCCGGCAAAGCAGAACACAGCTGCGCGATGGCGACACGCGACGCCGGGTCGTGAGGGCCTAACCGGCTAAATTCTCTGTTACGTACGTACGTACGAGAACGGATGGGTTCACGCGGCAAAAGCGGTAGAAACCCAACCACTCGATGCCTACGATACGACGTCCCTCGCTTAATCTAATGACAGTTTTTTTTTTCCAGGACTCGCTTAATCAAACTGATCCTCCCCTGCGCCGCTGGCCGATAGCTTAACATACTAATGGGGACAAACTGATCGCTCGTAAACTATGCTTAGCGTGTGAGCTTGCAGCGAGTTGTTTGTTGTTGCAAGATGCTACAGGCCGGTGCATGCGCGACGTGTACGCACTCACTAGCTTAAGCTCGCTTAATTAGTTTTTCTTCTGTGTTTCTTTCTAGCAGCCGAAAGCGAGAGCTGGGGGCTGCACGCCAACGCGACGAAACGTCGTCTCGTCCTAGCTAGCTAGGAACTTTCTTGCCCGGTTCGATTGTTGCCGTCACGTGGTCGTTGATCGATAATACTATGCTAGAAAACTATGGTGCGCACTGGTGCGCCATGGCCCCACATGTAAGCGACTGCGGAGCCCGGGACGATCGCCACGTGGGCCCCACCTTTCGTACGCTTCTGTTGCTAATCGCGACCACAACTCTGAAAATCAAATGACCGGATTTTGTGACATGTGTGCCCTTTGGAGCGTGTCGTCTTCGATAGTGTCGAGTTTTCTTCTTCTTCAAAGTACGTACACAGTTGAGTGCTGGCTAATTAAGCCTCGGGTGCAGTGGCCGAGTGGCGCCACCACCTCTGCACGTCTCGTGCATGGCATTGGCCTTCATGCTGTTCTCCTTTTCGATTTCTAATCGTCACTCGCTTTTTCAGAGACTTTCTTTGATTTACCCTATTATATATATCATTCTGAGAATTTTCTGTTGTTAGTTGAAGTATTTTATTAAGAGAACGTGCACTTTGCAACCTTGCAAGTACAAAATATTCATCCACGGAGACGGCTGGTCGTGCACTCATGCATTTCCTAGAAGCTTTACGTCGGGCCAGTTCTCGTCGAAAAATAATCCTTCGCATGCATAGACTCTCTGAGGAATTATAACAGTTTGCCAGTTCTTGTCAAACCTTGGAAAAAATGGAGTACAACTATCAAATATTACCTCCATATTTTAATGTATGACGTCATTGACTTTTTATTCAACGTTTAACCATTGGTCTTATTCAAAAAATTTATATAATTATTTTTATTTTATTGTGATTTGATTCATCATCGAATGCTCTTTAAGCATGACATAAATATTTTTATATTTGCACAAAAATTTTGAATAAAACGAATGGTCAAACGTTGGTCGAAAAGTCAATGGCGTCATATATTAAAATACGGAGGGAGTAATTTCTTTTTATTCTAAAAACATGACGCATAGCTGAAGTGTTTTTCCTAATGCAACGAGACAACTCTATATTATGCATGTATGACGGCATTGGATTTTTTTTTTCATTTTTAGTGTCTCTAAACTATGGATTTGCTTCGTAGCCAAGGCTGATTTTTTTTAACGGCTCACATCAAACAGTGCAAAGTTTATATTGATAGAGTAAAAAAAATTATAAAATTACAATCTCAGGAGGTCATGACCAGGAAAAAATGAAGAAAAGAAAGGTTCATTGTAAACATTCCATCTAGGTGCCACATGCACAGTAACACATGTTATATATAAGTTGATTTGATGCCAAGAAAAAAATTATACTACAATCGATTAAAATGCCATCTTCAACCAATCTTCACGTTTTAGTCACAGTCAATATTGTTTAGACGAAAGAAAAAGAGGGTTTCCTGTAGAAAAACGGATAGTCAAAAGAAAATCTTTTTCACCCCCACCTAATTTTGGATCGTGCACAGCCTCCAGCCTCAGACTCAACGTGCACGCGGGCGCGCTTGCTTGACACGTTTCTTTACACACGGTGGAGCATACATGAGGCCCCAAACGGCGCCCAAACCTAACCACCATGTGCGTGCGTGCTTATGTACTGTACATGCCCCGCTAGCCGTAGCCGGCCAGAGTAAACCAAAAATTAGGCCATGTGTAGTTTTAGGGGTGAAAAGTACACATTTAGGGGTGAAAAGTTTTAAGATATATAAACATATATTTAAAAGCGTAGACTAATAACAAAATAAATTACATATTCCGTCCGTAAACTGTGAGACAAATATATTAAACCTAATTAATCCATCATTAATAAATGTTTACTGAATTACTGTAGCACCATATTGTTAAATTATGAAGCAATTAGCTTCAATTAGACTTAAAAGATCCGTTTCGTAATTTACATGTAATCTATATAATTATCTTTTTTATATTTAATACTCTATACATATGTCTAAATATTTAATGTGATAGGGTGAAAAGTTTTTGGCTGAGAACTGGTTAAACAGGTCCTCTAACCGATAACTCAAAACCAACCAGACCATTTTCCCAGCGTTGTCATTTGCCCCATTCGCACGCCACCACCACCGGTGGATTTACACCGCATCGCTGGCGCACCCGCACGACGCACGTGATCCCCCCCACGCAGGCACGCTGCGAAGGCAGGGGCAGCGCGCGCCGCAGCCGAAACAACCCAACCCAACCCAACGTCCCAACCCGATCGAACAACCACCGCGAAAACAGCGAGAGACGTGCGGCGCGTGCCCGCAATTTCTCGTCTTTTTTTCCGCGCGGGCGCCGCGCTTCCCTCCGCTCGCGTTTCACGTGCCGCTTTCCTACCCGAGAAACAAAGATTATACTAGGCGTTTAGGCCTCGTCTTCCTTCCTTCCACCTGTACACGTGAGTTTGAGGAGAAGGGGATTGAGAAGATTAGGAAGATACGTAAAACGAGGTGAGCCATTAGCATATGATTAATTGAGTATAACTATTTTAAATTTTAAAAATAGATTAATATGATTTTCTAAAGCAACTTTTCTATAGAAAATTTTTGCAAAAAATTATACCGTTTAGTAGTTTGTGAAGCGTGCGCGCAGAATGGTCTTTCACACCCAATCCCCCAGGAACGAACGCACCCCTAGTATATAACAAGAGGGAGACAGGCTACAGATTTACGGGAAGGTTTCGTCCTCATTTCGTTTCTTGCAGCAGGAAGCCAAAGTGTATTTCCCGAGCTTTGATGTGAGCTGATTTTGCTAGAGCTACAACATGGCCGGTAGTAGCGAGCAGCAGCTGGTCGCCAACGCGGCGGCGACGACGGTGGCCGGGAACGGGAGCAGGTTCGCGGTGACGTGTGGCTTGCTCAGGCAGTACATGAAGGAGCACAGTGGAAGCAACGGCGGCGGTGGCTTCTTGCCGGCGGTGACGGCCATGAGCCTCATGACCGGCGGCGCTGATGCGGAGGAGGAGGCGCCGGAGGTGAGGAAGACCATGGAGCTCTTCCCTCAGCAGGCTGGGACGCTGAAAGACTCGCGAGAAAGGTACGCGCAAACAGGCCGGAATACTGGCACCTAATACGCGAGAGTTCATCGACGAAACTAGTAGCTGGTTCGATGCTAAAGCTGCAAGTGTTTTTTTCTTCTTTGTTAGGAAGGAGATCACTGAGAAGGCGCAGCTGACCATCTTCTACGGCGGGAGCGTGGTGGTGTTCGACGACTTCCCCGCCGAGAAGGCCGGCGAGCTGATGAAGCTCGCCGGCTCCCGCGACAGCACGGCGGCGGCCGTCTCAGACGCCGGCGCCGCAGCGGGGCAGCCTTGCCTACCAGGTAGGACTAGTACTCCAAACATACACGTACGCATGCATGCACCGTCCAAACTTCACTGACGACCCGATCCACACTGATCACCTCACCAACCAACTGACGTGTCTACGTTTCTGCAGACATGCCCATCGCGAGGAAGGTGTCGCTGCAGAGGTTCCTGGAGAAGAGGAAGAACAGGCTCGTCGCGGCGGAGCCACTGCCGGAGTCGGAGAAGAAGGAGGCGGAGTCGAGCAAGCGTGCCAAGAAAGACGATGGCGGCGCGTCGTGGCTCCAGGTGAACCCCACTCTCAGCCTGTGAGCCGAAGAAACTGAAGATAGCTGGATCAAACAAGGAAAAATTAATTACTACTACTAGTAGTACTGTATTGATTTACCATTTGATTTCTACGTGTCTGTGGAAAGTGTGGAACCGTGTATTATTGATCGTTTTTCCCCATTTCTTACTATTTTGCAACAGTTTGTTGGTTGCTTCCGGGGGAATTAGTAGCTAGGTAGCAGCTATGATTGGTTAAATTAATCTGTCAGCTTATCTGTTTGTTTGAGAATTCTTTGATTATTTGAAGAATTCTTTCATGCATGCTGATCTTATATGTAAGGATCCATGCACACGGATTGATGCCTGTCGGACCTATGGCTTGTAAATCCAAATAAAATGGTTAACAAATGGTATTATCCTCTTCTGATGGTTCATGTTCTCATGCCATGTTTTCAATATGATCAATCTCGACGGCTGCATTTGGCTCCGCATTTATAGCTTAGGTAGCTAGAGTGTAGATGTTGTTGTGGTTTTCGTCTTTTTTTCTTAATTAACTGTGTAATTTAAGGTTTGGTCTCGTTTTCCTTTTAAAATGAGACATCCTCTTCTTTATATAAAACGTTGGCAACGGTCTAACTGTTCGAAAAAAAAATATAAACAGCACGATATATATTCCAGATGAGATAATGTGATATTGGGATGCATGGTATTTGAATCACGATATATATTCCAGATGAGATAATGTGATATTGGGATGCATGGTATTTGAATTGTGATGCGAATATGTGGGAAAAATAGGATTATAATATTGAAAATTGATATGAATTTAGGGTGTAATATAAAAAAATAACTGTTAATCAATCACATAAATGCCGGGGCCTTGATGGAAAGTAGGTTCATACGTGTAAAGTTTCATGTGCCGAGGAGTAGGAAGTAGGAACGAGTAAGAAAGAGGAGACGTGCATGAATGTGTATTATTTGTAGTCGTTACACGTCGTCTTCCCCGAGACTTGGCGTGCGTCTACATGTTTACCATTTCAAAGCTCCGACTAAGCTAATTAAGAAACATGCGTCGTGTTTAATTACGACACCGAACATCGGGTCAGTGTAGCGTGCGTGTGCTTGTAGTCAAGAGTGAGGGGGAGTAAACTAAACGGGAGTTGATCACAATGGAGAGCCAAGTTCAACCAGCCTTCTCTGGTTCTCCAAAAAAAAAAAACAGCCTTCTCTTGCCACGATATTCCATATTGCGCGTCTGCAGATTCTGCTGAATATTCGAAAGTTTCAGAGGAAAATGTACACTAAGAATCTTTCCTTTATCGCTGATGTACCAGCATATTACATCGTTAGCGTTTGGAATATATACCACTCCGATATATAGTTTGCATTTTTGAAAATGCATCATTAATTTTGCACCGTATAGTGTAGTATAAAAGGTGGAGAGGTATAAAAAATTGCATTATAATATATATTACCTTGATACCTCTTTAAATAGTTTTTTAAATACACTTGATAGTATAGTGGCAAGGGGTGTGTGTTTCAACTATAAGATCCCGTATTCAATGTCCAACATGCTTACAATTTCTTCTTTAAAAAATGTTTGGAGCAACCCTTCTTTCTCCTTACATCATTTTTTTATACTCTTTAGGCAGTATCAAATTCATGATGAAAAAAGGATTGACTATAGCATCCCCAAATATTTCCAACTCAAAGAGGAATTTTACAAATACCTCTTTAAATAGTGTCAAGTTCATCAATGAAAAAGGATTGACCATAGCATCCCCCAAATATTTCTAATTCAAAGAGGAATTTTACAAAGAGGTAACGATCGAGTATTTCTAACTCCAACAATTAAGTCTTTCTAGAGTCCCCAAATGGCAGCCACCTTAATCCTCCACCAGTCATGTATCAGCTTCCCCCCTGTTTCCTCCTCTGCAACCAGCTGTTGTCATGACTTATGTTCAGAATATCGGTTTCGTAAAACATATGTTATCTTGCGAATGTTCAAACCTATTTTTAAAATTTTAAAATGTTTTTTTAACCAACAGTGACCGATTGGTTGCCAGTATACGAGTAGTACTAATTGGGCGTGTTCGGCTGGTATCTTTCAACTGTGGCTGCAGCTGCAGTAGTTAAGAATTGCTGCAGCTTGCAGCAAATTTCTGATGTAGCAGCCGCAGCAGCTGCAGCTTGTATGGCTGCCGAATAGAGCCATTGTCGTTATTTAGCCGGAATAAAATTTTGGGAAAGACTACAATATAATTTTCATACATCTAATATACATATCTAATATACTAAGAGTATGGTACTTTTTACCGGCATATATATTTAATCAGATATATGCAGTCATTTTAATTTGAAAACTTCGTCCCTTAAATAACCAAATCTAAAATTCGCTTCTATAGATATTTGAAGTCAAAACATTAGGATCCTACTCAGGTCGCTACAACCAGAGTATCAGAGTGTTCTTTCGCACCCAATATGCTTAGTAATGGATCACGATAGTTTGAAAATTTGACGTGTCTCTATTTTCCTTCCACTGACTCCAAAAAGAAAAAGAAAATCACTATGTGGATATGCACCATTTCTGTCTGCAAATTAGAAACATGGGTGCTGCTGAATGAGCGACCTGTATAGCTCAACAAATACGACCACGGGCTTAGAAAAGAAAAACAATTGAGCGAAAAATTTGTCTGACTAGTTCAATAATGATCTATTCCACGTCTCTACCACTACCTACTGCTGACTGGTTCGTAGCTGCGCTCCTGGAATCATGGAGGCCCTTGCGTGGTGATGATCGATCATCACTGCAATTAACATGCGTGGTTGACTCCAATTATTCCCATTTACTTATACTTTTCTATCACAACAATAATACGCTCATCCAATGTACTAGTAGTACTGGTATCTGCAAAATTTTCAACACAAAAGTACTACGAAGTCATGTAGCAGACGGCTGCGCTCGACGGATCAAACCAAAATAAAAAAGAACAAATCAATTACGGCCCTACCACGCCTCCACAGCCGAAAGAATCAATCCAACATCGTGTGCGCTAGCTGGTGCGAGAAAGCTAAACTTTGCTCAATCTGTCTGCCTCTTTTCCCTTTTCATTTTCCCTATTAATGCAACAAATTGCTTAATTATTTACGACTAATGTTTTTAATAAGTTTGATCATTTATATAGTTTATTAAAAACATACGTATGAATGTTATTTATTTTACTGTGACTCGTTTTATCAATTAAAAATATTTTAACCATTACTTATACTACTAACTTATAACTTGTAGTATTTGTTGCACATCTACCCTAAACTTTTAAATGAGAAGAATCATCAAACGGTATATCCAAAAACCAGCAACATCGTCTATAAAAGAGAATAAAGGGAGTAATTTAAAAATTATTATAATAAAATTCCACGCACGTTGCTAAACACGTGACTAATTTAATCCGGCAGCATGACGCCGACCTCACGCGGCAACTTAATTATTTTCTCCCCTCTCCCTTTTTTCTTCTCTTCTCTGCAAGTTGGGCTACGAGTCGCTGTCCCTGTTCCCCGTTTCGATGAAATTAAGCCAAATGTGCAAACACATGACCCCGTACAAGCAAGCAGTATACCACCGCTCCAAATTAAATTAAATTAGATAAGTTAACACGGCTTAATTTACCAATCAATTAGGCCGGATATGATTATTGTTAGTATAATTAATTAAATATATTCGATCCCAGTTCGATCGCTATCAAATTAATCGTTCACGTACTTGAGTTCCCTCGTGATTCATAAGTCGAGGCCGTGGAGTACGTGTACAGTGTACAAGAGGGGGTAGCGAGAATAAAGGGATTGAAACGGACTTTGATGGGATGAGATTTATCCCGTGATTCATGAGCAAAAGATTTAAGATTCATGAGCAAAGATTTAAGATTAAGCCATACACATGGACAAGTTGGGGGAGAAAAATGTGAAGGGTTTGTACGGTTTTCACTTGATTTTCGTTTGGGATCTTGACTAAAGCATATGCGCTACGTCCACGTTAATTACGGAGTGCGACGCCACTGTGTGCGTGCTAGCTAGTAGGAGTAATTGCCAAGACATACATAACGCATGCAATGGTGTGTGCAAACATAAGAAAAGAGAAAGAAATAAAGAGAAAATAGGTGGACCACTATCCGCGACCAACCTCGTGATAAAAATTAGAAAAGAAAATGATGAATTGAAGAAGAAAAAAAATCATGTACTCCTACATGCGGTTGTTAGGGCAGTCCCAACCCATAACACTAGACATGGTTTCCATAAACTCCACATCATTAAAAAAAACTAGTACTAGGCACTACTATTCCAATGCAAACACCACTATTCCATACTTCAATTTAATGCTAATTATATCACATGATGTCTTGGATGTTGTGTAGAAACCATGTCTCATGCAAGACATGGTTTCCTTCTCTTTCCTCATTTATTCACTTGCCACATCATTTTTTATCCTAGATGACAACTTATTTAATGCTATGGGCACCATCCTAGTCATTAGGTTGGGAATGCTCTTATGCTCGCCTTTTAGTTTTTCTTAACTTTTGGTTAATTACTCCCTTTTTTTGCTCTGTACATTTCTTAAGGGGCGCACTTATGGCGCATGCGTACTATAGAATGACGTGTGCATGCTTGTGCGTCATTTATGTAATTGCAAAAATCATGTGCACATATCAGATAATGTTATTTTTCACCATTCGCATTGTATACATCACGCTCTCTGATGTATAGAAAATTTTATGTGTACTATCGACATTTTTTCCTCAAATCCTAGACCGGCCGCTCTATCCCTAATTATCTATTGATGTTGTATATTTCCACAAGGTTCACCTGTTGGTGGAGATCACAATTATATCTCTATTTATCTTTTTCAGCTTTAATTAATTTATATCTCCATAAATAATACATATATTGGTAGGTTAAGACTGTTTGCCATTGAGGTGGATTGCGATAATTTGTACAACTTCTTATGATATTTTGGCTTATCCACACAATATTTTTTTTTATATCTTAGATATAACCAACAATATTATTGCATATATTTTGAAACAATTGGAAGGGCATGATAGATGAATAAAATATTTGGTCTAAAATTAATATGATTTGTAATACAAACCATAATTATATGTTTCATCTCTACATAAAATTAAAAATATAACTGTCGTGTCTGTGTCCGACTTATACTCAATAAAACCCCCCTATGCGAAAAAAATATAGATGCATTTCAGTTTGAATAAGTTTTTAGATGTTGTTCATAAAAATAGATTTTCTTACAATATATGGAGCCAACATTTTTACAAACCAATAAATATTTTTAATTGATATAATTGTTATATACTAAATATACTTATAATTTGATTAAGATTAATTGTTGATTAAAATCTATACCTTTTCCAAAATATAACATACTTCATAGTATATTTCTATGGAGGAAGTACAACTCAACACAAGTACACAACTATAAATTAATCCTATGTGTAACCTAATCCGTGATCATTCATTCATCAAAAAATAGATATTTCATGTGGGATTGAGGGCATCGTTTTGGAGAGCTCAAGTGAGACATGCCAATCACATTTTAGAGTCTTGTACCATGTGACACGGTCAACGTTTCATAATAAACGGCACAAGTTCCTTTTTTACCATCTCTCTTTTCCATTGTTCTCTCCAATATTATCTAAACATATGTGACGTAACTTTTTCATGGAGGAAGTATGCACAACTCAACACAAACTATAAACTGCTCCTAATTATGACTTAACCCATGATCCATTCATCAAAAATAGATATCTCATGTTGAATTGAGGATATCGTACTAAAAACCCAATCAAGACATGCCGATCACATTTTACATTTTACAGTGATATCGATGTACCGTTTAACACAGTCAATATTCCATAATAAATGCCACGAGTTCCTCTCTTACCACCCCTCGTTTTTCTACTGTTCTCCTCTCCAACATTGGCGTAGTGGTAAACAAAATCGTTCTCTTCAATGCAATTGCAGCACAGAAAAAAAAAGGCGGTTAAACCATATTCTTAGTCTTATAAAAGAAATTGAAGAGGCCGTAATATTTTACACGAGGTGCGAATTAAAAGAGAGGCAAACCAGGGACCGTGAAGTCGTGCATGTGTGCCTTGCACCACAGTACACATATAATTTGATTTATTTTTTGTTGAAAGAATATTTTTCCCAAATATAAAATACATCGTATTTTTTATGGAGGAATTACAGCTTAACATTATCCTACACGTAACCTAATCCGTGGTCATTCGTTCATCTTAAAAATAGATACCTTATGTGGGATCGAGTTCATCTTTCTAGAAAGCCCAAATGAGACATGCCAATCGCATTTTACAGTCTCGTACCATGCGAAACGGTCGACATTCCATAATAGATGACACGAGTTCATCTTTTACCATCTATCTTTTTCAGTGTTCTCCTTTTCTGGTATTTATCTAAACGTGCATCATAACTTTTTCATAGAGGAAGCACACACAACTCAACAAAAGCTATAAACTGCTCCTAAGCATAATTTAACACACGATCAATTCATCCAAAAATAGATCTCACACTGGATTGAGGACATCGTTACAAAAAAAACTCAACCAAGACACACCAATCATATTTTACAGAGTTGTACCGTTTGATACGATCGTCGTTCCATAATAAACGGCATCAGTTTCTCTCTTACCACACCTCGTTTAAGTTTATCTCTTACCACCCCCTCGTTTTTTTTCACTGTTCTCCTCTCCAACAATGGAATAGCGGTGAAACAAAACCGCTCTCTGCATTTCTGCAAACAGTACAATTGCTTACCCCGTGGTACCAGCCGTTTTTTAGTCTTGTTACAAAAATTCAAAAGAAGCCGTAACGTTTTACATGAGGCGCGAATTGAAAGAGGCGCAAACCAGGGGCCGTGCTGCCGTGCGCTGCGTGCCCTGCCCCCCAACTTGACAAGTGGATGGAGGGAAGGGGGACAACCCCGGTCGACATGCGAGCGGATGGGGAAAGCGGGCCGCACCACCACCCACCACCCGATCCAGCAAAAAAACATCACGAATTCACGCACGCACACGCATCCACAGTTCGACCGTTCTCCCCTCCCCCACCCCATCCCGTCGCTGTCGTCTCTCGCCACCGCATACCGCCCACCCAACCCAACCTCAAAAATCACGTGTTCTTCGTGCCCAACCGCACCGCACGTCGTCCCCACCCCAACCTGCCCCCTTCTCCGCTAAAAAAAACACTCGCGAAAACCCCAAGACTCTGCTGCTTCCTCCTTCCCTCCCTTCCCCAACTTGCCTCCTATATAACTCAGCTCTTCCTTCTCCCCACCCCGTCAAATCCCACGACTCAAAACCACCAAGCGAAGCACCAGCGAGGAAGAACAAGAAGGAAGGTGAAGAGAAGCCGCGTTTTGTTTTTCGTGAAGTGTTTGTGGATCGATATGGCGATGGAGGGGAAGAGCAGGAGGTTCGCGGTGGCGTGCGGGGTGCTCAGCCAGTACGTGAGGGCGGAGCAGAAGATGGCGGCGGCGGCGGCGGCGGCACCGGCGAGGGCGGTGACGACGCTGAGCCTGATGCCTGGGGCGGAGGTGGTCGTCGAGGAGGAGGAGGAGCGGAGGGAGGTTGGGGAGGAGGAGGCGGGGCCAGCGACGGCGCCGGCCGCGCCGCTGACCATCTTCTACGGTGGGAGGATGGTCGTCTTCGAGGACTTCCCCGCGGACAAGGCGGCGGAGGTGATGCGCATGGCCTCCTCCGGGATGGCTGCGGCGCCGGCTCAGCGGGAGGGCGCCGCGCTCGCGGACATGCCCATCATGAGGAAGGCGTCGCTGCAGCGGTTCTTCGCCAAGCGCAAGGACCGCCTCGCCGCGGCCGCCCCCTACGCTCGCCCGTCGCCGGCGGAGACCAAGGCCTCCGAGCCGGAGGAGAAGAAGACGCCCACCTCATGGCTGGACCTCGCCGCCTCCGCCTCCGCCGCCGCGCGCCGCGACAGCCTCACCATCGCGCTGTGATCTGCGCGGCTTTGACCAAAAACGACTTGAGACGCGCGCGCGCTCTCAGCGCAAGAGGATTGATTCACTTTGCTCATACCCATGGCGACGTAGAGTTTTTACCGCTTTTGCAATACTTCTTTGTAAAATTCGATAGGGAGATTGAATTGATGGGAAACACCTTGTGCCTTTTCTTTTTTGTCCCACTGTATCAAATATTCTTTCCTGTGCAAATTAAGCCGACTTTTTAGTTGTTACCTCAAAAAAAATTATCTCTCTCCCGGTTAATTTCTCAACTAGCAAAATAATTCCAAAAGTATTACCACTGAATTAGTACTCCAGATCAAGCAACACACCAAAAAAAATTAATTAGGCTTGGTATGAAAGCAAAGAAGCCCTCAACGGCAACACGTGATGAAACGGGGCACAGCATGTGGCGGGAGGATTGCGTACGCGTCAATACACGCGACACTGTGTGGATTGGAATCGGGAGCAGCTAATCGCTTCTTCTCCTCGTCCACATTTAGGCGTATGGCCCGCCCAATCGCGCGTGCTGAAAATTCACGTGGCCAGATAGCGAGTCGTCTCGACGACCCGCGGCGCGGGGTCGGGTCGGTTCAGACCACGTTTCTTTCGCCTCGAGATCGACGGATCAGCTAACCGATTTGAACGCAAAATTTTTACTCCTACTACTATATTTTTGGCTTTCGTATACACAGAAATGCTTTTCCTCTCTTGATGTACTTTGCCGACACGAGTTACGTGCCATCATGTTTGGGGATTTTTTGTTGTAGTGGGGAAAGATGATTACATGCCGAACTTAATTTAGTAGTACTACGGGCCCCTATTTAGTTCTCAAATTTTTTTTCCTAAAAACATTACATCGAATCTTTAGAGATATGTATGGAGTATTAAATATAGATGAAAAAACCTAATTGCATAGTTATGATGGAAATCGCAAGATGAATCTTTTAAGTCTAATTAGTCCATGATTAGCCATAAGTGCTACAGTAAACCACATATGCTAATGGTGGATTAATTAGGCTCAAAAGATTCGTCTCGCGGTTTTCAGGCGAGTTATAAAATTAGTTTTTTCATTTATGTCCAAAAACCTCTTCTGACATCCGGTCAAACATCCAATGTGATATCCGAAAAATTTTATTTCACCAACTAAACATGCCTACATCATTGAACGTTATTTGGATGCGAACATTTTTATGTTTCGTTTCACATGTAGGAGTAGGTTAGTTTGAACGTTCTGGCAGGGGCTAATTGATGTTGGATGGATTATGTTTGGTTTTTTTAGATAAGGAAAGTATTCCTTGAACTTTATACCATTGAACTTTACTTGGACGTGTAAATATTTTTATGGGTTGGTTTGATTCGACTCCAAAACTTGCCCTACCGAATCATTGTTTAACAATGGTAACTCTTAATTATGTATTTGGATTGAAATCAACATGTGCCAAATAAATATAGTCGAGGAATCTTATCCTTACAAGAGAGTACTGATTCCTGCCTCGTGTAAGAATTTTGAACAGTCCAACAGGGATAATGGCGCCGCACACACAAAATCTTCTCATGAATCAGTTCTGGTTGAAACGAACCGCTGCTACAATAGAAAAAAAGAAGATTATGGTTTACTAAAGGCATGCAATGATGATTAGTACTTTGTGTCTGATGGATCATTGTCATGATTTATTTCGAAGCAAACGAATTAGCTCTGCCGCCATGAGTAGTACTACTATCAGATACTGTTAACAGTGGCATTGTCCAATTTCTGCACTGAAAACAACCCATAAAAGGTTAGACAGCGCCACTGATACACACTTAGAAGTCAAGATTGGATCTTGCCTGCCAGAAAAACACGGCGGTTAGGGGGCAAAGAAATCAGAATTAACCCCAAAAAAATGTCAAACTAGGCAGCATGCCTAACTAGACACGGTCGCCTGCACGGGTTCACTTTAATGATGATCAAAATCTCTCTGCAAATCTTCAGAGATCGATCGAGACATAATAAAAACACAGGTGGTGCATGTTTCGTCCACAAGAAGCACTGTATGTGGAGGAGTAATTAAGTGTGATTTGTTCTTCGTGAAATACAAACCAAAGTCAAACCCATGCTTCCTTAAACAATTAATTAAACTACTCAGACTAATAATACTACTACTAGCAGCCTATGGAGAGCTAGCCAAAGCCAAGGCGACGACTGCAAAGTCAAAACGCTTCTGAAGAATACGGGGAGTGGATTTTTATCCCCCGAGGGGATATTCCCTCGTTGTGTGTATATCACTTAAATGGTTATGAAAAAATATAAAAAAATTGAGAAAATGTATTAATATGTGATATATCACTCCACAAACATGCAAGTTGAAATTCAACTTTTACATCTCGCAATAAAAAAATAAACTACAACTAGTTAACGTATATTCACAGTCAAATTTGTTTTTTTATTGTGAGATGTAGAAGTTAAATTTAAACTTGCATGATTGTGGAGTGATATATCATATGATAATACATTTTTTCAAAATTTTTCATATTTTTTATAACCATTTGAATGACATGCAAATAATAAGGGAATGTCCCCTCGAGAGATAAAAATAGTTTCCCGAAGAATACGTGCAGGCTAATGCTTGCAGCTTGCTTCCTTCCAAGTTCAGATCAGCTTCCTGCAAGAAATATGCATGTGTGCCAACATTTGGACCTGGTCAGTGAGACATAGGCACAGCAGCAGGAGATAGTAGAAACTTAATTCGAGATAGCCGAAACTTATTTGCTCGTGCTTCCTGCAAGGAAGCAAAGATATTTTCTTCCTTATTTGAAAGATCAACAGGTGAGAATTCAACGACTGATGTTAGAAAAAACGATGACTTCAGCTAGACAGCTGCTGTACGGTTGTTTATTAATCTGGGCGATGGCCCTGATGAATTTTCGTCTCTGAGAATAATACTGGAACGTGTTACATCTATTTCATATTATAAATCATTTTAACTTTTTTCTATTTAATTTTTTTTAAGTTTAACTAAATTTATAAAATAATATAGCAACATTTTCAATACAAAACAAATATATTATCAAAATATATTCAATGTTACATCTAATGAAACTAATTTTGGTGCTATATATGTTGTCAAATTTTTGAAGAAACTTAATCAAAACCTAAATAAATTTGATTAGATCGAGAAAAGATTAAAATAATTTATTATACGAAACGGAGTTAGTAGTATACTGCTCCAAATACGTGACAAAACTGACACTGTAATCCAGTAGGGCCGAGGGAAAATATCTAGCAGCTGAAACACCTGTTGTTGGTTCGGTACCAGCCTGAGACTGCTAGTTGGGTTGCAAAATTGCAATCAACTTTAGGTGGCGCTAGCTGTGTCATGTGTGCGCGCGAGAGAGAGACTCAGAGACCAATTACAATTACAGCATGTGCAATAGGGAAAGATCGGTATGGCTCGGGTCTCCGTGTTTCTGGGTGCTTTCCCTTTCTTCCGACAGATAATTTTCTGCCACAGTTGCAGTTTTTTGCCGAGAGATCGAAGCAACCGGCCGGCCACTATCTCTCCCTCTCCCTCTCCCTCTCACTCTCCACCATCTCCCTACCTTTCGTCTGGAAAAGGATGGATTTGCACGGTGACTCGGCCGTGCCGAGCCAGACGAGACGAGTACGCGTTACGCCGGCCGCCGCGCTCGCCTCTGCCTCAGCATCTGCCCGTTGCCTCCTTGCTGTTCGCACCAAGGCTGAGTTTTAGTTCCAAACTTTTTCTTTAAACTTTTAATTTTTTTATCACATCAAAACTTTCTTACACACACAAACTTTCAACTTTTCCGTCACATCGTTTTAATTTCAATCAAACTTTTAATTTTGACGCAAACTAAACACACTCCAAGTACTATCCTCTCTCCGGTCAAAACAAGCACCGCCCGGTGATGATGGGAAGCAGCGGCAGGTTTCCTTAGACGATAGGTTGCCGGCACACTGCGATGTACTTCTTCTGTCTTAGAAAAAAAAATTTATACACGAATTCAGAGAAACAAGTGGTAAGAGAGGAGCGTGGCAAAGCACAGCGAAATATTAAAGCTAGCGAGAGCTCAAACCAAACGTTTCTGTTCGAAGTCACAGTTGTACGCACATGTTTTAATTTAGCACGGATGAGGGGAGTCCCTTTAACATGTCTTGATCATCTCGGCATCTTCTGCTACATGGTGAACGATAGTGTCATTGTCCATGGGTCACAAGGGTCATATGTATGTGATATGTCCCCCATAAAAAGAAAATTGAAGGAATGGTAGAATTTGGTTATATTACGGGTCTCATGGTTGTCGATATTACCTAATAAGTCCAAACGGCTTATTAGAAATAAAAATTAATATATAGGTAAAAATTTTATATATTTGTTCGCATCGATTTTAAAAAGCCAAAAAAATATGCTAAAAATATCTTAAAATTAACTCTAAAATTAAGTTAAAAAAATAAATTTTGGCTTTTACTTTAACTTATTAGGCTAACCGACGGGACTCTACGCGTCAATAGAAATTATAGGTTTGTTTGGCTGTACTTCCTATGCCTGCAACTCAACTAGCCCATACAGTGACTTGTGTCAGCAACAACGGCTGCATTGGCTGCGGAACAACGGCCATCATGTAGCCGAACACGGGTTAGGGTACATTTGGTTTTGTGTTAGAATAGATCTTACCAATTGTTTTGGTATTAGTGTGAAGAGAGACATGGTGTGAATGCTTTTGGAGCAAATGAATTTTGGAATGGTTGTTCGTTTGTGTTTCTTTGCAGCTGGCTGCGGGTGCGGCCGTGCGGGTGTGCTGTATATTACAGTGCAGGCAGTAAAAATTATGATGGGTTTGGTGTTGTTGTTGCGGCTGCACAGTTGCAGCAATCTCTTCAGATCAACCCCAAAGTGTTTAAGCTATATTTAGTTTGTTTCTTTACTAATTATTTTTGCTAGGAATTTCTTCACTAAAGTTTGATAATACTGAAATATTACACCGATACTCTCTTTCAGACAAAGGCATGATCCAGAATTAACTTCTAGCTACTGATGTAGGTAGACATGGCTCTTCTAGCTACTGATGTTGCTTTGGTAAAACTGCACAGAGGAACAATTATCAATTATTGGGCTATGTTTTCTTTCCTTTTCAGAAGTTACAGACCATTCTTGTATCGAAATGGCAGCCCAAAATAAGACTGGGCTAGATTTGTAGGGAAACGGAAATCTCTTCCTGTTACCAGTAATAGCTTATATTTTAAGCACAAATATAAACTTTTAACTGAAAATATTTTAAGCAAGAGATAGAAACTCTTTTTTTTATTACACGGTGAACATACAGGAGCACTCAACATTACACACACAACATCACACTCACACTCCACGAATGTGCTCCATAACGCACTCTAATAGACAGAAACTAACGACATATCTCTAATCTCGCTAAAATTCTCGGCCTCGTCTTTTTGCTTATGCTTATACTTATCAGCCAAAATTTGAATTTTCAATCTTAAATCTGGAGTTGATTTTGGGGTTTTTTTTATCG
The DNA here is from genome assembly GCA_000338895.3 of Oryza meridionalis. Lineage (NCBI taxonomy): Eukaryota > Viridiplantae > Streptophyta > Magnoliopsida > Poales > Poaceae > Oryza > Oryza meridionalis. The sequence continues at coordinate 4,472,444 of CM002526.2, forward strand.
AAGTTTGTTTTTCAGTATTTACTTTTAGATCGTTAAGAACACGTATATAAAAGTTTTATCCACAAATTATTTTTTTTTGCAAATATGCCATTTCGCACGTCTATTGAAAACTCATCTGCGTGTGCGTAATATTAATTGTCTGGTAAATGGAATCATGCACCTATGATGGTGCTTTCCTAGAAACTTAATCTGCAAGTGCTTTCTGCGAGGAATCAAAGATGTTTTCATCCTTATTTGAAATACCAAGGCCTGGTTTAGTTTCCCACTTTTTCTTCAAACTTCCAATTTTTCTATCACATCAAAACTTTCCTACACACATAAACTTTTAACTTTTTTTTTCGAACTTTCAATTTTAGTCAAATTTTCAATTTTGACGTGGAACTAAACACACCCCAAGTTAAGTTACACGAATATGGATAGTGAACGACCTCAGCCAACTGATGTATGGTTTGTTTAATACTATATGCGATAACCTGAGTGCAAGTTTTATAGTAGAGATAGCTTCTACCACCTTTAATCTCATGCATGTTATATATAATAAATTAAGAGGTAACATGTACTACCAATAGCTATAATACTATTATGTTTTTATTGAAGTTTTATGTAGAGGCTTCCACTTATATAAGGGGTAGCTTTCTCTCTCCTCCACTTCACCATTTTTTAGTCTTACGTGACATTTTGAGACGTGTGATTAGCTGCTCATTTACTTGCTTTGATGAATTTTCGTCTCCGATAATAGCACATAGTCCGTAAACCTGATAATGCCGACACTCGTAATCTAGTACTAGTACTGAAGGAATATCTAGCAGCTGAAACGTACATTCTGTACCAACCTGACCATAAGTGTCTTCTCAAATATACTTTCCCAACTTGTACTCCCTAGGATTTCTTTACAACCTTTTGCACGTTTCCTAAACTGAACAATATATTTTTAAAATAAAGTTCTATAGGAAAGATGCTGTAAAAAAATCAAATTAATCCCTTTTTAAGTTTTTTTAGCTAAAGCATATATGTTAATGAATCTAGACATATATGTGCCTCTAGATTCATTACATCTATATAGGGGTGGGACAATGTTAGAAAGTCTTATAATTTAAAACAGAGGTAGCATGTGCTAATCCTTCGCATTGTTCCTTGTGCCGGCGGGGAGGGTTTCTAATCCCTCCAAATAGCTAGTCGGGTTTCAATCAACTTTAGGTGGCGCTAGCTGTGAGAGAGAGAGAGAAATTACAGGCAGCATGTGCATCGACATTCTCCGTGTTCTTTGCTTTCCCTTTCGTCCTTCCAAGAGATAGCTATGAACCACGGTTGCATTTTTGTCGAGAGATCGAAGTAACTGGCCATCTCTCTCTCTCTCAGTCACACACTCACACACCCTTTCGGCTGGAAAATGATTATTGGTGGCACGTACGGCTGCACGGTGGATCGGCGAACCACACGAGTGTCACTGCTATTCTGTTCGCACCACGCGTTGGATAAATTGGATTATGGCTTTATTATCTGGTCCAAACAAACACCACTCGCACGCCTGAAGATGACCGGAAGAGGCAGGTTTCTTGGACGATAGGTTTCACTACAGTATACCGGCACACCAGCAAACGTACGGTCCCATCGTTTAGCTTATTCATGGAATAAGCCAAACGATATATTTTAAACGAAAAACAATTTATGAATAAAATTTTTATATATGTGTTCTTAGCAATCTAAAAACAAAGGCTAGAAAAATAAACTTTGATGAAAAAAACTCAAAATTACCTTTAAATTTAATGTTTATTTAATGTTAAAAATTTAAATTTTAGCTAATAAGTATAAACATAAGCGAAAAGATGAGACCGATAGATACGTAGTGCAGTAGCAAGACCTATTGTTGATTATGTGTTAGCAATAAAAAATAATTTAACGATAAATTTTTTTGTATATGTGTTCTTAGGTATTTAAAAACAAATATTTTAAGATAAACTATGATTAAAAATCACAATAATCAACTAGAAAATTAACTTTTAAAATATATTTATTTTATTAAAAAATAAATTCAAATTTAGAATTATAAGTATAATCAAAACAACGAGCTGATACTATAGCAGTAGCATAGCACTAGTAACATCTGAAGTGCAACGAGAAATAATTTAAAGGGGTAGAGATAAATCTGGTGAGAGCTCAAATCGGCGTCCCCGTTTGACGCACATGTTTGAATTCAGCACTTGCCGAGTTGATTCGCCTGCACATCACGTCATCTTGGCATCTTCTACTGCTACATGGTTAACGAAAGCGTTGTTGTCCATGGCACAGGGGCGTCTGTGATATGGGATATTTCCCCCAGGAAAAGGTACCCTGTACGAAATGAAGACATTAGTTTTGTGACAGTGGTAACAAGGGTATGCTTGGTTTCGTGCTAAAATAAGTATAACCAGAATTTAGGAGTGGTATTTAAGTGTGAATGGTTTTGGAGTTTTGAATTGTTTAAGGGCCTCGTCGGATGGATGTATGGGCTGAGGCTTTTCAGCCAAAGCCCATCGAATTGCTTACTGGGCTGAGGACTTTAATCCGAGATGCTTATTGGACTGAGGACTTTAAGCCTCATCAAGCCAAATAAGCCAATCAATGGCTTTTCTTTAGATTAAGCAGAAAATGCAACTTTGGCTTATCAGCTAAAGCTCTAGGCTAACCGATGAGGGCCTAAGTTTTGTTTAGTTTGTTTTAGTATTTACTAAGAAGTTTGATATTAACGAAATTTGATAAGGTTACAAGCTTACAAATGGCAATGAATCAAAGGCGCTATTACTATTTTTTATATATGGCGTAGGCTTCTGTAAGATTGTGCCAAGGGATACTAGTTAGCTATTCAGTCATGGCTTATTTTTGAGAAAATCTAAATTTTGGCATCCACAAGTGTCAACCTCTTTTCTTTTTTTGCTATTAACGAGTGTAATATCTACAAAGTGACATCATACAATTGATTTTGTCTATAAAATGCCACTACCGTCATCTTTGTCGTCTTTCCATCCATACTTCCATAGTGTTTTATTAGCCCATGTAGAAAGATCATTTTGCTTTTGTGCTTGGACTCACCTTGCCACTCGGCTTTATGGTGGAGCTGCGCATGCGATGATTCGATTGTGTCGATCCCATCTAGATTCGCGCGGTCATGGTAACTGAGGGCAACGGAAATCCTATGGTTTGTTGATAGGCGAGGACATATAGGCAGCTGGTGGCCTAAGGGGAATTGAACCAGCGGCGGTGCTGTCACACCCCAATCCGGTACCGCCGTACAACGGCACCTGACAGGAGCATGTCGTAAGAAAAACGGCGCAAACCACTTCCTACGAAACCGCGATCTCAGTACCAGTCCCAGGACATAGCGCTGGTACCCACGGTGACAAATATGAATCATTGCAATTCTTGAAATAAATAGAGGACTTATTTACCTTAACTTAGATTGCAGCTCAGAACCCGAGAATGCAACCGACGACACGGACGAAGAAACACCAACAACAGCAGCAGCAACGGAACCAACGGACTAACGCCGAACACCACAGGCGACGGCTGGGAACCAGGACAAAACCCTAATCTTAACTTCACTTCATCTTCAGCTTCAGGGCGGAGGAACTATATATATTTATATAGAGCAAGGGTGAGTACTTTCGTACTCAGCAAGTCACGGGAAATTAGGTGTTTAATGCAAGCTTAGAAGAGAGGCAAGGTTGTTTTGCAAATATTTTGTTTGAAATCATTTTGAAATCACTAAGTGATTTATTTCTTTTTAAGTTTGGGTCGAAAAGAGACTCGCGTCTCGATTCGACTTTAAGAGATGCTTTTCAACAACTCAAATGGTAATGTACCGACCTCCCGGGTCAGATCATTACTTCTCGGCTCCCAGAGCCATTTCACTTGATTAAGCGGCTCCCAGAGCCTTTTTCATTTTCTCGGACTCCCAGAGTCCCGCTGCCCAACAGCACAACAAACCGCTTCCACTCGGGAAGCCTAGTCTATGATGCCCGCAGACATCCCGAATCACACAGATTCGTTTCTGACTACTCAGGTCATCCATCTACCACATAGGTTGATTCTGGTTACTATTCCCAATCCACAACAACTTTTCACAAAGCACAGGCAAACAAATCTACGCAACGGGAACCACCCACATCCGCCCATGACCGTGGGCACGGCTGTTCGAACAGTTAGTTAACCTCTGCAGAGGGGTACACTTTACCCACAAGACACGAACTTACTCCAGACACTGGCCGGTGTCAGAGGTTCGCGACAAAGCCTTTCCCAAGCCGACCCAGGGTTACCTCATGCCACATAGAAGGATCAAATTCTTCACATAAATATAGGCCATTTCAGTTTTCACAAATCAACTCCAACCACCTCGATCGGTAATCTGGCAAGCTTCTCTTCCTTGCCTTACCAGGAACCCGGGTTGGCTCCAACCGACCCCGCCCCAGCATTCCCCAACTATTGGCATGCGAGGTTTCCCTAAACCGACTAGTTACTTAGCTAGAGTGTCCCATACAACCTTGTGGTTGCACTTTGTTATGCTTGATGAGTTTCCCACAGGAATCGGTCCTCATATACGAATACGGGACAGCGCCACGCAGGCACAACCCCCGCATCGTGAGTTTTCACAAACTATTTTATTTTCAAACTCACCGACACCACGTGTCGGGTTTTCAAGGCTTCTCAAACCCATTTCCCAAATTTTCAACAATCAACGGTGTATGTGGGATATTTGGTATACGCGCTCAGAGAGCATGGATACCGAGGTACCACAAGGGTGGAGTGACAAGGAATCAGGGTAGTACAGCCTACATGAATTAGTACGACTACTGGGTAGGTCCGTCGATTTGGCACGCAAACCGAGGCCAAGCAAGTTAAGTGTGATTCTACTAATGCAAGTTGCAAACAAAATAATAATGATTTTCCAATTATAGGAGCAATTGGTCAAAGGGTGACTTGCCTTGCTCAAGGTCTTCACAAAGCTTCACGAATCTTCCGAGAAAACCCGCGATCGACGAAAATCCGGTAACCGCAACTATATGCAAACAATTAAAACCTAAACAAAGACCAAGAAAAGATCCTATTTTAGACTAAATAATAGTGCCATTAAATAGATCTCAATTTTACGGAATTATTGGAAGTTGAACGAAGTCAATCGGAGTTACGGATCGGGAGATATGAATTTTAGAAGTTTAATTGGAATTTCTGGACAAAGGAAGATATTTGTGGAACAAGGGGGAAATTGATTTATGAAATTTATAGAAATAATATTCTCAAGAATATTATTGACGTGCGGAACCAAGGGAAATGATCCACGGAATTTCGGAATAAAGAATTGATTTATGGAACAAGGGAAAAGGCTTATTAATTCATGGAATACGATAAATGGTTTATTGAATTTCTAGAAAAGAGAAATATTTGTGGAATCTTGGGAAAGATATTCTCAAGAATATCTTTGACTCTTTGACAAGTGGGGCCGACAAAAGGGATAGATGGGCTTTTGTGTAAGGGAGCTGATTTGGTGGAGGGAGTAAAAGTGAACTTTTTCTGTTTCATCAGGCCGAAGGTAAGGTTGGTTGATGGGCCAAGCCCACGAGCGGGAGGGGCTGAGGAGGCGGCTGACCGGGTCGCCGATGAGTCGGTCAAGCGGGCCCGGCCGCTGAGGTGGCGGCCACGTCGGATGGGGAGGGAGAGGAGACCGGGACGGCGCATCGGACGGCCGGCGGCGAGCGGCGCATCCCGGCGAACGGCGACGAGATGGAGAGGGGGGCTAGCACTGGCAGAGATGGGAGGACAAGGGGATTGCATTCAACGGTTCCGATTTTCGGGGGGACGAACGACGGCGGCCGGCGGCGAGGTACCGCGAGTGGCGGCGGCAATGGCCTGCGGCCGCGCGGCGAGAGAGGAGAGGGAGGCACGCGCGGCTTCGGCGGTGCTCCGGGGTGGTCCGAGTGGGCACGGGGAGGGCGGCGGCGCAAGGAATCGTCGGGCAGGGAACCGACAGCGGCGTGCGGTCGGGCGTGGCGGCGAGGCCGTGCCGGGCGGCGGCGGGGCTTTGGGCGACGTCCAAGCGTGCTCGAGAGGCTAGCCAAGCTACCACGCGAGCTAAGGAGGGATAGGGCAAGCGAGAAGGGAGAACGGAGTGCTACCGCGTCGGACGGCGCTGGAATAGATGCCGACGGCACGGGGTGAGCACTCCGGTCTCGGGCCGGGAAGGGGAAGAAGAGGGGTGGCCGGAGTCCTCTTCGGCTCCGCGCGCACGCCGGCTTCCCGGCACGCGCAACGGCGGGGAAGGTGACGACGACGAGCGGCAGAGATGGTCCGGCGGCAATGGCGCGGTGGAGGTTGGGCAAGGAAACGAGGAGGAAAGGGAGGGGCTCGGGTTGGGTTTTATAGGCGCGGGAAGTCGGTTTTGGGGGAGGAAACCGACTTAGGGCGGTCAAGGGGAGGAGCTGGCGGTCGCGCCCGTGGTCCAGGCGGTGGTAGACGGTCCCGGGCGGGTGTCGGGCAAAAGTGGAAAAGGAGGGGGGGAGAAAGGAAGCTCTGTCCATGCCGATTGCGGAAAAGGCGAAGGAGGAGGAGGCGAGGCACGGAGCTCTGCCTCCCATCCTTGGATGGATGTGCACAGGTGTGGGGGTGGGCGGCAGTGTGCGACGCGGGCGGCGCCAAGGCGGTCGGCCACCGCGCGGGAGCGCGGGTTCAAACGGCGGCGGCGGGAGTTTTGGCGCCGGGCGAGGGAGTTCGACGAGAGAGAGGGTGAGAAACAGAGAGAGCGAGAGAAACGGAGAGAGGGCGGCGCTCCCTCCCGGCTCGGCTGCGTGCAACGCACGTGCGAGGGGAGAGGATGGTTGGGAGGGGAGATGGGCCGAGGCAAGGGAAAAAACGGCCCAGCGAACCTAAGGGAGGCAAAATAGACTTGCACAGAGAAGTCTGATTTGGAGAGAATTGGAGTTTTGTATTTGAATTCAAAGTTGATATTCGAAGTCGAGGGTTTGGGAAGGTATCAAGGGATACTCAAGGAGAAGCCAAGGAAAAGATTCAAAAGGGAATTTGATATTTTTAGGAACGAGGACGAATATTTGGCAAGGATTCAAAGAGAGGACTTGAATTGGAAGAGGAAATTTTGAGGAGGCGGTTTTTTTTTATTTCGATGAGAGCGAACAAGGGGATTAAAACTGAGATCCACGGCACGACTTAGACTCCCACACAAAGAACGAAAATTTTCGCAGTTAGGATTTTATTAAATTAGTTTTTAATGTCTCACGGAAAGTGCAGCGTTACAGGTGCCTTGGGTAAGGATGAGCTGGTGGCCCAAGGAGGATGAGGTGGAGGTGGGAGTGTGCCTTGAGGATTAGCCACTGATGACGTCTTATGTGAGGTTGAGCTTGTCGTGGCGGCCAGAGAAAGGACGCGGTGAAGGTGTATAGTGAAGGAATCGAGGATGAGCTGGCGGTGGGCAAGGAGGCGACGGCACCCACTAAATCAAAATTGTTTGTACGATGGTATTTTGGTAAAACTCGATGGTGAAATGTAGAATTATTAGATGTTTCTGGACAACAAAATGTTGCAGGCTTTAATAAAAGGGAGACCAAAATAAGATCGGGCTAGATTTATGGTACAACGAAAAGTCCCAAAAAAAACCAAATTCATCAGGCCTTGTTCGGTTTGGAGGGGATTGATGGAGAATAATTCCACACCTCAATAGATGTGAAATAAATCTCCTTCGATCACTTCCTCATGGGAGTTAATAGGTTGGATTTTAATCAGCAATGTTATAGGTTTTTGGGTCGAAAATATTTATTGGATTAGCCCAAACCTAACAAGCCCAATAAGGCTGTGGGCTAGATTTTCTATTCAAACACATGGGCTAGTTTTAAGCACCGCCATTGCTGTCCTTACAGTTGCAGTGGCTCGTGCTCCGCTTGATTTCCCCCTCCTCTTTGCGGCCATCCCGCCGCCCCTTCCCGGTCTCCTCCTCCTCCTCCCGCCGTCGGCTAGAAGCGCCGATAGCTGCCATCCTCCGCCGCTTCCTGCTCCGGTTGCGTTCGTACCATCGTGTTACTCCCGTGTATGCCTGTTCCGGCCGTTCGGGACACCATGCGCACCACGTGTTTGCGGGATTGCCTAGCCGAGCTGCTCCGCCACGGGGGCCAACGCCAGGGCCAGGGCCGGTTCTGCTGCCCCACGCAGTTATCTCTCGCGCGGGGGATGACGCGGAGCCACAGCGTGAGGCAACGGAGAAAGAAGAAGCGGGTGCACGCACTCGAGGTGGCCACGGAGCGGTGGAAGGTGCTCGCCGTCGTCGACGCGCTCAAGAAGGAGGAGGAGCACGTCACCCCGCTCAAGCGCCTCGAGATCCTGCGCCCGCAGCTCGGGCTCGCCAAGCCCAACAAGGTCGCCCACTTCGTGCACCGCTCACCGCAGCTCTTCGAGGTCTGCCGCGACAGCCGCGGCGTCATGTGGGCGGGCCTCTCGCCGCAGGCCGAGGCGCTCGTCGAGGAGGAGGCGCGCCTGCTGGAGGATCACTCGTGCACGGCCGCCGAGTACGTCACCAGGCTGCTGATGATGTCGGTGGACCGTCGTCTGGACATCGACAAGATTGCACATTTCAGGCGCAACTTGGGGCTTCCTCATGATTTCATGACACGATGGGTTCACATGTTCCCCGAGCGGTTCAGGGTGGTCAGGTTGGAGGACGGCGATTACCTGGAGCTTGTCTCTTGGAACCCAAACTGGGCAGTCACCGAGCTCGAGAAAAAGACGACAGCATTGACTGGTGATGCAAATGTTAACGGCATTGCCAGTCCACCAGGAGAGCTCTCACTATCATTCCCCATGAAGTTCCCACCAAATTTTACAAGTTACTACAAATTCCGCGGAAAAGTTCATCATTATGTGAAAAAAGGGAATACTGTTGAGATTATAGACATATAATGATTTAATCTATTCCATAAATAAATCATGACATTACAGATGAAAACTAGCATGAACGCATCATTAGATCTACACATGTAAACTACACAGTATAACATGAACAGATCAAATATGCGCAACATATTGAACACGTACCGAGGTGACGGAAAGACCGGCTGCTTGGTCGAAACTTTTCGCAGGTGTCTACGAAGACACGAAACACGCGAGCGAAGAGGAAGGCGAGCCGTCGCGAACGAAGAGGGAGCAGTGGCGCGAAGCGCTTCCCAAAAACCTTATTGCCGCCTTCTCCCGGTGCAGGACGTCGAAGGCAGAGGTTCCGGAGACCTGCTCTCCCGATTGCCGGTGCACGCCGGCGAGCGGGATGGAGTAGTCTACGAGCGACGGCGCAGTACAGAGTAGGAGGCAAACCCTAGATTGATTTCGCGTGTGTTGCGTAAAGACGGCAGGTCGGTTTATATAGAGAAGGGTCGCTTGATCAGGGCGCCCGCACGATCTCTACTGCGCGTAACCGAACCGGATAAGTCGCGCGTAACTTATCCGGACTCCACGCCGTTTGCACGCACCGGATTTTTCTGAACGTTTCCAAAACAAAAACGAATCCGAATTTGCAGCAAAACAAAACTGCAAAAGGAGGCTGCATCTGCGCAAGGGTGAGGAGCCAATTTTTCGGACCATTCGACGCGTACGTCGTGCACGCGCGCCGCCTGCCCTGCCCTGCCCTGCCAGGCCAGGCCAGGCCAGGCGAGGCGAGCGAGCGCGCGCGTGTGTTTCCCCTCTTCTCTCCACCACACATGCTTCAAGTGACTAGGAGGGCATCCTCCCTTTTAAGGAGGTCCCCCTCTCCTAGAATAAGCAAGGTGGTACTAAACTCCACATGCATGCCATCCCATGAGGTGGGCTTTTGTGATTTTCCAAAGAATTAATCTTCGAGTGGGCTAAGACCCATTCATTAATTCCAACAATCCCCCACCAAATCTCAAAATCCCACTGAGATTTGCCTTTTCCAATATACTGTTTATATACCAGTGGTTCGATGGAGACCAATTAAGGTTGAACATCCACCTAGAACTCCAAGCTACACTTACTCACAACTTGAACAATGGACTACGCCTTGAATTGCAAGTCTTGTGCAAGCAAGTTTCACTCAAAGTCTTATCTGGTACTAGACCGTCTGTAGACTACCCCTCGGGTGGAGCGTATAAGTCATACTCCTAGGTCTTTAGTAAGCTTCCTAGAAGATTCACCCAAAATCTTCATAGACTGCGACCAACAGTCAAGCTCACAAAGGTGAGTTCTTTCAAGAATGCTCTGCAGGACAACATCTTCGCTAATTAAAGCCAACAGAACTCATTAAGGCATAGCCAACCTGCCTTGCAGCTCACGAGAGTATATGCATCTTCACTTGGAGAGGGTATATATATTGGTACTCTCCTCTAGTTTATTAATGGTTTGTTCTTCCCAGGATCTAATTCACGGGATCTCCGATCACATAGACTGGGTTACCACCATAGTATAACTCACATGGGTCTCAAACCCATCTCCTTCGATGCATTGTCTATCACATTTCGTGATAGTCCCTTCGTGAAGGGATCTGCCAGATTTCTCGCTGTTTGGATGTAATCCAACGTTATAACTCCGGAGTTTCTTAATTTCCTGACAGACTTCAATCGTCTTTTCACATGTCTAGACGATTTCATATTATCCTTAGAACTATTCACTTTGACAATTACCGTTTGATTGTCACAGTTCATAAGGATAGCCGGCACCGGTTTTTCAACAACAGGCAGATCCATTAATAGATCACGCAGCCATTCTGCCTCAACAGTAGCAGTATCCAGTGCCGTTAGCTCTGCTTCCATGGTTGACCTCGTCAAAATGGTCTGTTTGCAAGACCTCCATGAAACAGCACCACCACCCAGTGTGAAAACATATCCACTAGTGGCTTTGATCTCATCCACATCAGAGATCCAGTTAGAATCACTATAACCCTCCAGTACCGCAGGATACCCAGTATAGTGAAGCCCCAATTCCACAGTACCTTTCAGATAGCGCATTACTCGCTCAAGCGCACGCCAGTGATCATCTCCCGGATTAGAGGTAAATCGGCTCAACTTGCTTACAGCAAAGGAGATATCAGGCCTAGTTGCACTAGCCAGGTACATCAACGAGCCAATGATTTGGGAGTATTCCAGTTGATTCCTAGCAATTCTCTTGTTCTTGCGAAGCAACAAGCTAGGATCATAAGGTGTTGGAGAAGGCTTACTATCAATGTAGCCAAAGCGATTCAAGATCTTCTCCACATAATGGGACTGCAAGAGTGTAATCCCATTCTCACCTCTAATTAGCTTAATGTTTAAGATAACATTAGCTACTCCCAAATCCTTCATATCAAAATTTTGAGACAAGAATGATTTAACCTCATTTATCACCTCAAGATTTGTCCCAAATATCAGTATGTCGTCAACATACAAGCACAAAATAACTCCCTCACCCCCACCATGGCGATAGTACACACATTTATCTGCCTCATTGACTGCAAAGCCTGCAGATGTCAATGTTTTGTCAAATTTCTCATGCCATTGCTTAGGAGCTTGTTTCAGACCATACAAAGACTTCAACAATTTGCACACTTTGCCTTCTTGACCTTCAACTACAAACCCATCAGGTTGATCCATATAGATCTCCTCATCCAGCTCTCCATTAAGAAAAGCTGTCTTAATGTCCATTTGATGAACGAGAAGACCATGTGAGGCTGCTAGGGAAAGTAGCACACGAATTGTGGTCAATCTAGCAACAGGTGAGTAAGTATCAAAGAAATCTTCGCCTTCTTTCTGAGTATAGCCCTTAGCAACAAGCCGAGCCTTGTACTTTTCAATAGTACCGTCAGGCCTAAGCTTCTTCTTGAACACCCACTTGCACCCCACAGGTTTACACCCATAGGGTCGCTCTGTCACCTCCCAAGTCCCGTTAGCGATAATGGAATCCATTTCACTACGGACAGCCTCCTTCCAGTAGTCTGCATCAGGAGATGCATATGCTTCTGAAATTGACTTAGGAGTGTCATCCACGAGGTACACAGTGAAATCATCACCAAAAGACTTAGCCGTCCTTTGTCTCTTACTCCTTCGAGGAGCTTCACTGACATCCTCCTCAGAGACAAGTTCATGTGTATGTTCAGTTTGTTCTGGTGGTGTGATTGAACTGGGAATTATCTCAGAGGGTTGGTTCGAACCACTATGTGTATCCTTCATTGGGAAAAAGCTCTCAAAGAAGGTAGCATCACGAGACTCCATAATCGTACCAACATGAATGTCCGGTACCTCGGATTTAACTATTAAAAATCTATAGGCAATGCTATGATGAGCATATCCCAGAAAAACACAGTCCACAGTCTTAGGTCCAAGTTTGCGCTTCTTCGTTATTGGTACATTGACTTTCGCCAAGCACCCCCATGTGCGCAAATAAGAAAGTGATGGTTTTCTACCAATCCATATCTCATATGGTGTTTTGTCCTTATTTCTGTTAGGAACTCTATTTAACACATGATTTGAGGTCAACAATGCCTCCCCCCACCATGCCTTAGGCAGTCCCACGGTGTCCAACATGGCATTCACCAAGTCAGTCAGTGTGCGATTCTTCCTTTCAGCAATCCCATTAGACTCGGGAGAGTAGGGAGGCGTCCTCTCATGTATAATGCCATGTTCCTCACAGAATAAGTCAAACTCGTTCAAGAAAAACTCTCCACCACGATCAGACCTAAGCCTTTTTATCTTTCTGTCAAGTTGATTTTCAACTTCTGCCTTATAAATTTTAAAAAAGTCTAGAGCCTCGTCTTTCGTTTTCAACAAGTACACATAGCAAAATCTAGTAGCATCATCAATCAATGTCATGAAATATCGTTTTCCACCCTTCGTCAACACCCCATTCATTTCACAAAGATCTGAATGTAGGAGTTCTAGTGGTGCCAAGTTTCTCTCCTCGGCAGCCTTGTGAGGCTTGCGAGGTTGCTTCGATTGCACACAACTATGGCACTTAGAACCTTTGACAATGGAAAACTTAGGAATTAAACACATGCTGGAAAGCCGAGACATCAAGCCAAAATTAATATGACATAAACGTGAATGCCAAACATTAGCCTCATCATCCACACTGCCACAAATATGGTTCACAGACTTATTGCAGAAATCAGAAAGGGAAAAGCGGAACAGGCCTCCGCACTCATAACCTTTACCAATAAAATATCCATGTTTAGACACGACTACTTTATTAGACTCAAAAACCAACTTAAATCCGTCTCTGGTCAGACGGGAGCCACTAACAAGATTCCTGTCGATAGAAGGGACATGCTGCACGTTCTTCAGCTGCACGATCTTTCCCGAAGTAAACTTCAGATCTACCGTGCCAACACCATGAACAGAAGCATGTGACCCATTCCCCATTAGGACGGTGGAACCCCGTGCGACCTGATAAGAAGAAAACAATGAGATGTCAGCACAAACATGTACATTGGCCCCAGTATCAACCCACCAATTAGTAGACTGATTGACTGAAAAAACAGTAGGTAAATTACCATACCCGCTTCCATCTCCAGTGTTGCCAATGGTCACATTAGCAGACTTAGAAGTCTGCCCTGCAGGTGCCTTCATCCCCTTGCGCTGAGGACACTTCCTAGCCAGATGACCAACTTGGCCACACACAAAGCAAGTCCTCTCATCCTGATTAGGATTGTTGTTGTTCTTCTTCTGCTTCTTGAAGTTGGTGGTCTGCTGAGCTTTGTATTTCCCCTTGCTCTTGTTCTGGGCCTTGTGCACAACATTGGCACTGGACTGCCCACCATCGCCCTTAGACGCAGCATCTTTTTCCCGAGCTTTCTCCTCAACATCAAGAGATGCTATCAACCCCTCAACGGAGTATTCTTGTCTCTTGTGTTTGAGTGCAGTACTGAAACTTCTCCAAGATGGAGGTAGTTTTGCAATAATGCACCCGGCCACAAATTTGTCGGGTAAGACACACTTAAGGAGTTCGAGTTCCTTAGCCATGGTTTGTATCTCATGAGCCTGTTCGACTACAGAACGGTTGTCAGCCATCTTGTAGTCATGAAACTGCTCCATGATATACAGATCATTGCTAGCATCAGTAGCACCGAATTTAGTATTCAGTGCATCCCACAACTCCTTAGCGTCGGTCATATGCATATACACCTCGACCAGACGATCGCCAAGAACGCTAAGAATGCATCCCACAAAGAGAGTAGTGGCTTCCTCGAATTGCTTCTGCTGTTCAGCAGTAAGAACTCCTTCAGGTTTGCCAGTACTCACCCAGAAGCATTTCATAGCTGTCAGCCACAGAGTGACCCTGATCTGCCATCTCTTAAAATGCACACCGGTGAATTTATCCGGCCTCAGTGCATCGGCAAAACCAGCCATAGTAAAATCACAGTGCCTATAATAAGGTTTTTGGATTGTTGAGATTATAGACATATAATGATTTAATCTATTCCATAAATAAATCATGACATTACAGATGAAAACTAGCATGAACGCATCATTAGATCTACACATGTAAACTACACAGTATAACATGAACAGATCAAATATGCGCAACATATTGAACACGTACCGAGGTGACGGAAAGACCGGCTGCTTGGTCGAAACTTTTCGCAGGTGTCTACGAAGACACGAAACACGCGAGCGAAGAGGAAGGCGAGCCGTCGCGAACGAAGAGGGAGCAGTGGCGCGAAGCGCTTCCCAAAAACCTTATTGCCGCCTTCTCCCGGTGCAGGACGTCGAAGGCAGAGGTTCCGGAGACCTGCTTTCCCGATTGCCGGTGCACGCCGGCGAGCGGGATGGAGTAGTCTACGAGCGACGGCGCAGTACAGAGTAGGAGGCAAACCCTAGATTGATTTCGCGTGTGTTGCGTAAAGACGGCAGGTCGGTTTATATAGAGAAGGGTCGCTTGATCAGGGCGCCCGCACGATCTCTACTGCGCGTAACCGAACCGGATAAGTCGCGCGTAACTTATCCGGACTCCACGCCGTTTGCACGCACCGGATTTTTCTGAACGTTTCCAAAACAAAAACGAATCCGAATTTGCAGCAAAACAAAACTGCATCTGCGCAAGGGTGAGGAGCCAATTTTTCGGACCATTCGACGCGTACGTCGTGCACGCGCGCCGCCTGCCCTGCCCTGCCCTGCCCTGCCCTGCCCTGCCAGGCCAGGCCAGGCGAGGCGAGCGAGCGCGCGCGTGTGTTTCCCCTCTTCTCTCCACCACACATGCTTCAAGTGACTAGGAGGGCATCCTCCCTTTTAAGGAGGTCCCCCTCTCCTAGAATAAGCAAGGTGGTACTAAACTCCACATGCATGCCATCCCATGAGGTGGGCTTTTGTGATTTTCCAAAGAATTAATCTTCGAGTGGGCTAAGACCCATTCATTAATTCCAACAAATACCGAGCAGTTTCAGAAGACAACATACCTATCTCCTTATGCAGAGGCAAGAGGATTGACTCCTGGTTCGCCAGAATTTGATAAGAGGGCAGTTGCCGTGATGCATGAGGTACTGAACTTCACGTTGGAGAAGAGGCTGGTGACTGATCACCTCACACATTTCCGTCGTGAGTTTGTTATGCCGCAAAAGTTGATGAGGCTGCTTCTGAAGCATTATGGCATCTTTTATGTGTCTGAGAGGGGAAAGCGGTTTAGCGTATTCTTGACGGAGTCTTATGATGGGACAAAATTGATAGAGAATTGCCCATTGGTGAGATGGAAGGAAAAAGTCCTTCAACTTACCAGCTATAGAGGGAGGATCAAGAATCTTGGTAAATTTGCCGAGTTGTCTGATTCAGAGGACTATTTGTTTGGTAATGATGATAGTAGCGGTGCTACTGATTCTATATTGGATGTCAAAAGTGAAGATTCAGATGATATCATGGATGATGGCGCTCTTGCAGATGATACTGAGATGGATGTAGGGCGATCTAAGTGATTGTTGCATAGAGTGAATAAGTGACATCCATTAATTGAAAGAGCAGTTTTTGATATTTGTTCCCTAACAATCAAGCTCCAAAAGTAAATTCTTGTGATCCTAGGGCAATGGTTATATTCTCTTACTCCCTCACTCATGGCATATTTGGATTCTTTATATTAACCCGGGGCTTAAATAGAAACTGTTGTTGATTGGATATGTCATTCTTGCTTATTGCTAAAAACCTAAACCATGCGTACTTTATGTTTATGTAGATCAATTGGTTCTTCCTTTTTATTCATAGAAGATGATATTTGCAAAAAATTGTGCCAAGGCATTATATATTGAAGTTATGAAACAGTCAAGCAAGATTTGTTTTAACAGTAATCGCTATGTCTGAATTCAGTTTTCTAGCTTTCCAGTTGGTGATGGATTCAATATACAGATAAGTACATAGCTACTATTTGTCATCGGCTATTTGAAAGCTTTATTTACACATAGTTAACTGTGTGCTGTAAGAAGGGAATATTTTTGTTTATGGTGTCATAATAAGACTTCCAAAAGGGTTTTGAAGAAGCTGAACAGCCGGCCAACGTGGAAGTGTGGAACTTGAACTCTAGTGGTCGGTAAGAAATTCTGTTTGGATAATTTCTAGAGACTCAAAAGAGAACATACTGTAGTACATAATTTTATTGACAGAGAGATTTTGTAGATGTTGCCACTTTTTTTTGTTTTTTTTTAAACTTGGTCAAACTTTAAAAAGTTTGACTCTAAGACAAACCCAAATTGCATTATAATATGGAATGGAGGGAGTAGTTACTCCAGTAAATTAGTTATTTGCTCTAGGTGTTATTAATTTTCGTGTGTGCTTTATTAAGTGTTCTTTGTGGCTGCTGTTTTTTTTTTAAGAAAAGAACATTCCGTAGCCCATTAGATGTGTTTCAGGAGTAACTGGATTGTCTATGTTTGTCTTGTTCTTTTATAAGGTCTAAGGTTTGTACCGAGGTAAAAAAAGATAAAGTACAAGTCTTCCTGCTAACATAAGTGATAATACCTGATAATGCTCTGTTTTGTCTTCCTGATAATGCTCTGTTTTGTCTTCCTGCTAACATAATCCATTCTTACATTGGCCAGCAATTCTACTGATGACTTTAAAATAGTGTCAGAATTTTTAACATACTGTATGTCTGTACTGCTCATTTCTTGCCAAAAACTTGAAAATCTAGCAACTTGTGTATATGATGAAACTAGGTCCCAGTTACATTCCTTCATGTATTATTTGGTGGTGGTGGTGGTGCTGCTGCTGTATGCAGTAGAAAAGAAATATACTATCTACCTGGTCGTCTTTTGATAACAACATTAAGGAAGGCGAATAATATTCCTTGCAGCATGTACTCCATTTTTAATATGTTATTTTAGAAGATTTTACTAGAGGGAATATTGTTTATTTATCTTAACACTAGCTTCAAGATGACAAATTGCTGCAGAATGCATTCTGCTTATTTCCACTGATGATTTACAGATTTAACATTGAAAAATTCGTTCCTGTTCACAAACAGTTACGCCGTGTTTAGTTCCAAAATAATTCTTCAAACCTCTAACTTTTCCATCACATCAAAACTTTTCTACACATACAAACTTCCAACTTTTCCGTCACATTGTTCCAATTTCAACCAAACTTCCAATTTTAGTGTGAATTAATATTTCACTTGAGCGTTCAGTGACCAAAAGTGACCAGTCTATTGGGAGATCCATCACCTCTGCTACAAACATGCTCACATGGCTATCAGAATAGGGGCTTAATGCTACCACATGGGGGGCATGGTGTCACATTTATTTCCTGGATGGTTGCAACCATGAATGTTCTTACTGCACTGTAGATCTCCCATACAGCCAACCGGCCATACGAGATTCTCTCTCATTTTTCGGTCGAAAAATATGGGATGCTCATTTGGACGGAGCCATGATCCTTATTTAAGGCTTAACACGGCCATGATCATCTTCGCATGGTTATATTATCAAGATGATGAAGAAGTGTTTTATATCTCTAGTTTCTGCATCTTGGTGCATACAGACCAAAAGGTCCAGTATTCTTTTTCATTAAAACAAATCTCAGGTTTGGCATTTATTTTTCAAACCATTTTCTTAGCTTAGCATTTGGCTTTTGCTTAATGCCGCAACCTTAGCCTTTTGATCTATCATCAAGCCAATTCTTCTCTCCGTTGAGACTGTGTGACAGCACGGCCATCATGGCTTAACATTTGCCGTGCCAATTTAAAGCAGGCTGGAAGTAGTTGAAGGCCATTGCCAGAAATTGCTGATCAAACCATTAATTTTGTCTGTATCATTCTCGTTTCATAAGCAAGTCGCACTAGTGTTATATATGCATCTGACCAACCCAAAAAAGACCCATTGGCTGACTATTGTTGGTGCCACTATATGATCGCTATCCTGCTGATCGTGACCAATGTTTCTTGAAGAGATTGGTACATACCTGTAACGAAATGCAGATCAATCCGGTCTCTTGTGGGTGATGGTTAAGTTAGAACTCCCAACTGCACATATGCACCACCATCAATAAATGTGCTTGTAGATTAATCCATGTCGCTGTTGCTTCGAATATATGAGCTGAAGGTCTTGATCGTGTATTCGTGTTGGATGCTTAGATCATTGTGTATATCTGGAATTTGTCTTCTTGAAGACCTATTGACGGTTGTCTTCTTTAGTCAGGGAAGTGGCTGTCAGGGTTGCTTTCACGCTCAGGAGGTTTTAACCAAAAGTTCCTTCAAGGTGCCTATGGTAAATTGGTAATTTTACTACTACAAATTCCTCTAGAACTCACCAGCTTTGAGGAAATTCATGTGTAAAACTGTGTTCTATACAAGGCAAAACTCTGAAGTCTGAAGAAACAAAGCAGCAGCCCGGTGAAGAAATGAATTGTGTTAGCAGGAAGTAACATCACATGGCGGACCGTGTATTCAATCAGTCAAGTGCTACTATCGGCGCAGCTGGTGGTTACTGGTTAGCAGTTGAACCGATGGATGGATGATATGACGAATTCTGGATTGTACAATCGTACAGATGAACTGCATGTCCATTGGCTTGGGGAGAACTAACCGAAAAGGGCCTCATGCTAAACCGAACAGTAAGTGCTGGGGATATTTTTGGATCATTTTTCCTTTGCAGCTTGCTACAGCACTCTCACCGAATGGTTAATTAACTCTTACAGTTGCAGGACTGGCACCAAAGAAGTCACCAGAGATGATCGTCGAGGAGCTGAACTAAGTTTTTTTTTTTTTTTTAGCAGAGAACAGCATGAAAGCTGAACAGGTTTTCGCCGCTACCTAATAAAGAGGCCCTCCATGAAATCTCCTCCGCCTCTTCCTTCTACCACTGCGCGGTCAATCAATAAGGGCCAGCTAGCTGATCAAGAATGCCAGATCAGTGTCCAAGCAGCAGCGCAGGTGCAGCACTCTGTACATGTACATCCTCCTCCCATCAACACAGTTATTAATTTCACAGCTTTGTAGCAGTAACAGGACTGATTCCATGTGTAGTACATCTCAACAATAAACGTGTTTAATGTCAAAATAAGCATATGGAGTTGAATATTTGAGCTCTGTTTGATTTAGATTATTGAGTAGATCATCGATTTGATTATAGGGATAATCAAATATTTTGAGTAATAGATTTAACAAATGAATTAAAATAAGTGGTCTAAATAATACCTTTTTTTTGCGGGGAAGTGGTCTAAATAATACAATATTTGTTTCCAGAGAACTTTTTTTTAAAGTGTGGAGTAAAGAATTCATTTTAATAATTCAGTGAATAGGCTGAAAAGAACAGAGAGAGGACAGCATATCCATGCACATTTTTTCTTTATAGACAGTGCTGGTGTTTGCACATGTTCTGTAGGAGTAGTTATTACTGCTACAAAGTCAGTGATCAGTTAAGCCAAAGCTGTGGCCATGAATTTGCTATGCTAGCAATATGATTCCAGTACTTGCAGTACAACATGGTGCACAGCCTCACAGCAAACATATGCATGTATACGCAAGAACACCTTGCTCTCTCTAATGGCATTAACTGCCATCTACCCACCCACCCACCACCATCTCCTCCCCCAACCCCTGCACTACACTGCACTGCACTCCCTATATCTAAAGTCTCTGAGATCATCTCATCACTTCACTACCTTCTCATTTGCTGCAGCTGCTAGCCATGGCGAGGGAGCAGGCGCTGCTGTCGACGGAGATCGTGAACCGCGGCGTGGAGCCGTCGGGGCCGGACGCCGGGTCGCCGACGTTCTCGGTGCGGGTGCGGCGGCGGCTGCCGGACTTCCTGCAGTCGGTGAACCTCAAGTACGTGCGGCTCGGGTACCACTACCTCATAAGCCACGGCGTGTACCTGGCCACCATCCCGGTCATCGTGCTCGTCTGCGGCGCCGAGGTCGGCAGCCTCAGCCGCGACGAGCTGTGGCGCAAGGTCTGGGGCGAGGCCACCTACGACCTCGCCACCGTCCTCGCCTTCCTCGCCGTCCTCGCCTTCACCATCTCCGTCTACATCATGTCCAGGCCGAGGCCCGTCTACCTCATCGACTTCGCCTGCTACAAACCAGCCGACGAACTCAAGGTAATACTACTTACTTAATTGCATGCTTAATCACCTACACATATTCGGTAATTTATCGGAGTAGATTAGTATTATGTTTAAATGAAAGCATATGCCAATGTGTGAAGCTCCTAGGATCTCTTTATCTGCGCAAGAAACTTAGTTTGTTCTAGCATTTCAGATCTCACGTAAATTATATCGGCCAAAGTTTTATTCTGAAACAACAAAAACATATTTCTGGTGCAAAAGGATAGATCGGATAAAACATGTATATTGTCGTAATACAAATTACTCAAGAACTAAATGAAGGTCTCATATGGAGCATATGATCGAAGTTCATGATTCATGGAATCCACATGGTCCTTCAGTGATCTAGCCAACTGTTTTTCAAACAGCGTCATTTATTTAGACGAATCAAACAACGCAAATTAAAACTGCAAATATACTTTTGGATTTACCGGACGTAGTAGCTGAAATCTCAAAACTGTGAAAGTTGGAAGTTTGTGTGTAGGAAAATTTTGATGTGATAAAAAAGTTAAAAGTTTGAAGAAAAAGTTTGAAACTAAACAAGGGCGAAGTGTGAAGAGAAAAACTCTTGGAACGTGTAAGCCGTAGTATTAACTGCTGGATGAACTTGCATTGACAGCCAAAAAGAAAAACTCATCATCAGTTGGGCTTTTAGTTGTGAATAGTACGGTTTAGGTTAGTTTCAACCCTCCACCTATGATGATGTTTATAGCATTAACTATATTGGCATGTAGGATTTTTAACTTATGTGACACTATATTAATTAAGAGAGAGTGAAGAGAGGAAGAAACAATTAAGAGAGAGAGTGAAGAGAGGAAGAAACTGAGTCTCATGCAAGACACAGTTTTAACACGAGAATATCAAGTTTTGCATTGGGAGAGAATCAAGTTTTGTATTAAGAGAGAATAGTGTCTTCATAATAGATGAAGAATAAATATGATTAGTAGAGAAGAGAGATGATACATTTATTAATAGCCCACTTTAAAAAACCATGGGTTGTAGAGTGTAGTTTCTATTGTGATGTCTTGTTGACATGGCACTATAGACACTGCTTAAAGCAGGTATAATAGCAGGCTAAACATATTTTAAAGAGATAAAAGAAGAGAGAAAAGAGCAGCGGGCTACAGATCTGTAGCCAGCTGTAGCACGGATTTTAAGACGTAATGTGTGTATGACAGGTGGGACCAAGTATTTATAGTATAGTAAGCAACTATTGTATGAATTGTATGAATTAGCTATTACATTGGCTATAGATGATTTAGAACTGGTAGTGAGCTATACTATTAAATTTGCTCTTATGGACACTATGTGTTGGAACTGCTACCTACTGGTATAGTGGTGTCTATAGCTAGTGCTCCGCATGGTCCTTTAATACGGTCATAATCCTTGCCAGCTACTACCAACTCAAATGCTTTTAATGTAGCACACATTCACTATTTGAGCACTGACAAATCTGCCCGGCGCTGACTGAAATACCCGAGCCACGCTCATACGATTACCACCTCCATTTTACTTAACAGCCCTAGATAGAACCGGTGTGATTCGCCTTTTTTTCCTGAGATTTCACCACATTGGCATATTTAAAATCATATAGAATTAATTTTTTAGAAATTATATCATTAGATCCATCATAAAAAAATACGTCCGTATTAGTATACGCTTATTATTACTCTCTCCATTTAAGGTTATAAGATGTTTTGACTTTGGTTAAAGTCAAACTGCTTCAAGTTTGACCAAGTTTATAAAAAAATAAGTACTACAATATTTTCGACCGAAGATAAATACGGAGGGAGTATATCCTAACACAACGTTGTAAAATGTGCAATGGTCAAAGCAATATCTTAGAAACTGCAAAAAAAAAAATGAATGAACGGAGGTAGTGCTATTTTGTATGAATCAAATTCATTTATCATATATTGATTCTACACCTAATAAGTTTACACTAGATATATGCTTTTCCTTGTGCCCGAGTGCCTCTGTTATCTTGTACTTTATGTCACTTTTAGTATAAATACGCCATCATTCTCAAGTAAACAGTCTTTGACCACTGCTTTTTTTCCCTGATTACTCTATGTTGTCTAAAGGAATGGTAATAAAATGTGAACTGAATACTGTAAAGTATTTACATGATATATTAGATCCAAAATTGATAAGAAGCTCCTCCTTAGTAGATACTCCAAAAGAAACTCTAGTTATATCTTTGCAGACTTAGGCCTGGTTTAGTTCTCTAAAAATATTTTCCCAGAACATCACATCGAATCTTTGGACACTTGCATGGAGCATTAAATATAGATTAAAAAAACTAATGACACAGTTAGGAGGAAACCGCGAGACGAATCTTTTGAGCCTAATTAGTCCATGATTAATCATAAAATGCTACAGTAATCCACATGTGCTAATGACGGATTAATTAGGCTCAAAAGATTCGTCTCGCGGTTTCCAGGCAGGCGAGTTATGAAATTAGTTTTTTCATTCGTGTCCGAAAACACGTTCCAACATCCGATCAAACATTCGATGTAAGTATG
Source organism: Oryza meridionalis (assembly GCA_000338895.3). Taxonomy (NCBI): domain Eukaryota; kingdom Viridiplantae; phylum Streptophyta; class Magnoliopsida; order Poales; family Poaceae; genus Oryza; species Oryza meridionalis. The sequence goes on from CM002526.2 coordinate 4,495,499, forward strand.
TGACATCTAAAAATTTTCTTTTTCACGAACTAAACAGGCCCTTATATGCTACACAGCACTAAATTTTGGAAAGAAAAAGCAGTTTGTTGGCTACCATTATTTTGTTGGAGTCTTGAATGCAAGTTAGGAGGCACCTTTGGTTGGGCCCCAGTCCTTGGAAGTGAATGGGCAGGCAAGGGTCGAAGTTATGACGAGCTGGTAGGATGCTTTCGGTTATGGCCAGGCCAGCCGGTGACTCGATCAGTCGATCGCTCTCACTTGCTCGTGTCATCAAATACGGTTGGGCGATTGGGCACACACATTCAATGAGCCGAACCGTATTATTAAACCGTAAATGTTTTGCGTGAGCACACAAACCACAACCTGCACTATCCATGCATGCATGATGGATTTGAGTCAAACAACCAAGTTTACCCGGTTCGCATGCATGAAATTTCTTCGATTTCACTTGTTCTGAAACTGATTTGAGTTTTCACGACGTGTACTTACAGTTTGTAATCAGTTTGATGCATTATGGTAGCTGGTGATTTGTAAGCAAGGATGTGATTTTGCATGGACAATTGCTTGCAGGTGTCGAAGGCGGAGTTCATCGATCTGGCGAGGAAGTCGGGCAAGTTCGACGAGGATAGCCTGGCGTTCCAGTCGCGGCTGCTGGCCAAGTCTGGCATCGGCGACGAGTCCTACATGCCGCGCTGCGTGTTCGAGCCGGGCACCAACTGCGCCACCATGAAGGAAGGCCGCGCCGAGGCGTCCGCCGCCATGTTCGCCGCGCTGGACGAGCTGTTCGACAAGTGCCGCGTCCGCCCCAAGGACGTCGGCGTGCTCGTCGTCAACTGCAGCCTGTTCAACCCGACGCCGTCGCTGTCCGCCATGATCGTCAACCACTACAAGATGCGCGGGAACATCCTCAGCTACAACCTCGGCGGCATGGGGTGCAGCGCCGGCGTCATCGCGGTCGACCTCGCCCGCGACATGCTCCAGGCCAGCGGCGCGGGGCTCGCCGTCGTCGTCAGCACGGAGGCCGTCTCCTTCACCTGGTACGCCGGGAAGCGCCGCTCCATGCTCATCCCCAACGCCTTCTTCCGTGCCGGCTGCGCCGCCGTGCTGCTCTCCAACCGCCGCAGGGACTTCCACCGCGCCAAGTACCAGCTCGAGCACATCGTGCGCACGCACAAGGGCGCCGACGACCGCAGCTTCCGGTCGGTGTACCAGGAGGAGGACGAGCAGCGGATCAAGGGCCTGTCCATCAGCCGCGACCTCGTGGAGGTCGGCGGCCACGCGCTCAAGACCAACATCACCACCCTGGGCCCGCTCGTGCTCCCGTTCTCGGAGCAGATCCTCTTCTTCGCCGGCGTGCTCTTCCGCCACCTGTTCCCGTCCAAGACCTCCGCGCCGCCGCCGCCGTCCGCCGACGGCGACGCCTCGGCCGCCGCGCCGTACATCCCGGACTTCAAGCGCGCGTTCGAGCACTTCTGCATGCACGCGGCGAGCCGCGACGTGCTGGAGCACCTGCAGGGCAACCTGGGCCTCCGCGACGGCGACCTGGAGGCGTCCCGCGCCGCGCTGCACCGCTTCGGCAACACGTCGAGCAGCAGCATCTGGTACGAGCTGGCGTACCTGGAGGCCAAGGGCCGCGTCCGCCGCGGCGACCGCGTGTGGCAACTCGCCTTCGGCTCCGGGTTCAAGTGCAACAGCGCCGTGTGGCGCGCCGTCCGCCGCGTGCGCCGCCCGGCGCGCAGCCCGTGGCTGGACTGCGTCGAGCAGTACCCGGCTCGCATGAACGCTTAAGCTGCAGTGGTAAGTATGCAGGCTAATGAACGGAAAATTACTGCAACGTCAAAAGACGGGATTGGCATGTGATGCCGGTTAAGGTTCAAGCTTGATTAATTTGTGTTGGTGTATTAGCAAGTCGGTTTATGAGCCATAGACTACCATAAAAGTTGTGCGAGACATGTGTACTGAACCAGTGTGTGCGAGTTCGGTGATATGTGAACTTATCTACGTTTGATTCTATTATTTATACTGTCATATGCTACTTGAATTAACCTGGTGGCTGTTTATCAAGTGTTGCTGCAATGGACTGATAGTTGTTCAAGTATATGTGCTGTATTTGGTTGCTGGACTAGCAAGATAGGAAGTATAGCAAACATTTTCCCTTTTTTTAATTGAGTAAATTTTACAAAACTAAATATATTTTTATCAAACTATCACAAAACTTCACATTTAAGGTGTTGTATTATTAAATTGTAGATTTAACACTGAATTTATCACAAAACTATAGATTTAAGATTAAGTATTAAAAAAACACATATTTAACAATAAAATTATCATAAAACTATAAAGTTTATAGTTAAAATTCTTAGCACCAATGTTATGATCAAGCTGTAAACGTCCAAGTTACAAGTTTATAGCTCCTTGTCCCATATGCCTATAAGAATTAAAAGTAAGCTAAAAATGCTAAAATGGAAACGAGACGACCTACCATAATACCATATGGCCCTAGCATATTTCCGCTCCAACCCCAAAATATTTTGAAACTGATGGACTTTCAAGTTTTAATAAAATTTTAGGATGTCTCACTAGTTTCTGCCTCATTGAACATAGGCGTAGGAGTATGATGTTACGTATATAGTGGTGTGTGTATATACGATTACCACGCAATAAAAGAAAGACAACGTTGCACCACCAACTTTACTAAGTTTTCGGCTATTTTTACAGGTAATTTGCCTTGGCACACAATCCGAATTTTCCTCCAAAGAAAATCGTACATACAATCCACTCACTCCGTCTCCATTTTAAAATATTCGTCACTGTAAATATTCATATTTAAACTCTAAGCACTTTTTCTAAAAAAAAGTACAAATGTTTAAAGGATTAGATATTTTGAAAGTACATGATACTGACAGTTGAGATCGTACTAGAAACTTAGACTTTATCCGCCAGCTCATCAGACCCATAAGCCCACCAACGGCTTTCCGGCCCATAATCCCTCCTGGACGGCATAGACAGCTTTTGCTCTTTACGGCCCAACTACCCGATTTGAGCCCAAGCAGCCCACCAAGCTGCCTCGCCCCACAACGAGGAGGCGGCTCTCGTGGCAAGCTGAGAGCGTTCGTCACTCGCATCTTCTCCGCCTCCGGTATCCCACCTCCCGCACCAAATCCCAATCCGGATCCCCCCCGCTAAACCCTAGCTTTAAAACCCTGAATCCAATCAATCCCCGCCATTTCGCGCACCTCGTGCCAGGATCTGCTCCTGGGCGGCGCTCTTTTAGAAAAAAACCTGGCAGATTTCGACTTCTGCAATGGAGCCCGTCGATTTCGGTGGGGGCCAAGGTTATGGAAGGAATCTCTGTCTGAGCAACGATCTGATCCTTCTGGAGTGAGGCTTTGTGCTGGGTGGATTTAGGATTCGGTGTGGCTGGAGTTGAGCTCATCGTGGGGAGAGGGGATTCGGACGGTGTTTGATCTTTCTGTCGTGATTGCTTTGCTTCGGGTTTGCTCAGCGCTCGAAGAATTGCCAGAGCTGATTGGTGTATGTATTACCCCCCGCGCGGAGTTTTGGAGAAAGCTTGGTATTTCCTGGTTCGTTGTGGTTTGTAAGCGATGCAGTTCGAGGACGGGGGAGATGTTCATGTTGGTGCCGGTGAGGGTGAAGATGGTGGCAGGGTCACAGTGGATGAGCTTACCAGGTGAAGAATTTTTCTTTCTTTCTTTTTTTACTGTATCCTACATTCAGCAGTTCAGCATCGAGATTTCATATGTGCAATGTTTGGGTGAAAAGCTAACGTGCCAAGCTAGTTATAACTGTAGCTAGGGCCTACCCTCCATATTATAGTGACCTAGTAACGGATGAGATATTTCATAGTACAATGAATCTATCATGCTCTTATCTAGATTTATTGTACTATGAAATATTGAAATGTCTCATCCAGTACTAAGTTGCTATATTATTAGACGGAGGGAGTATGAGATATCACGAGAGAGGAGAGCTCTGGATGTTAGTACTATTTAGTACCCTTTTGCAGTTCTTTTCTTTTCCCAATTCTAGTCTTCTGTAGTTATGGTTAAGCGAGACCGGATTCAAATTTAGAAGAGTAACACTTCCTCGAGTCAGTATTACTTGTCGTTTCAGACAGGGAAATACTACTAAGTGCAAATCAATTCCACTACCTGAAACATCATATATTTCCGTCCGGAGGGAGTAGTAGCTGATCATCAATGTCTTTTCTCAGATCGGGTTATGAAAGCAATAAAATTATCAAAGGCTGTCTGTCGGTCCATGCATATGGTGGAATATTAGTATTGCACACTGACTACTTAGCATGTTGGTGACTACTATACTACTCAGTACTATCAACATTCAGCAGCATGCTGGAAATTGATACAGATCATTTTCTCTTGAATCAAGGACTCAATTATTCATGGTAGTGAGACGATTCCTAACTTTTATGTTATAGTTTTTCAGATGCCTACGTTGTGGCATCAGTGCAAATGCGACGCCTCATATGCGCCGTGGACCAGAGGGACGGAGAACTTTATGCAATGCTTGTGGTATAGCATGGGCAAAGGTATTCTAATTGTGTTCTCCACCACTTATTGTTTATATTCGCTCCAATTCCAAATGTAAGTCGTTTTGGTTTTCTACATGCAGGGAAAAGTGCGAAAAGTTATTGATTCTGATACCCCCATGGATAATGCCATGTTTGCACAAATGGTTCCAGAACTTAGCATGGAATTCGATGATGAAGATAAAGCGTATGAGTTCTACAACAGGTACGCTGGACATGTGGGATTCAGTGTTCGTAAAAGTTCATCGGACAAATCAGCTGAAAACATCACAAGGTCAAGAACCTTTGTATGCTCGAGAGAAGGTTTTCGTAAGGACAAGAAAGGAGCTAAGGAAGTTAAAAGACCACGGCCAGAAACAAGAATAGGGTGTCCTGCACGAATGTCAATTAAGATTACATCTGATGGTAAATATCGTATATCTGAATTCGTACCAGATCATAACCATCAGCCAGCACCCCCATCAACCATGCATATGCTGAGGTCTCAGAGAGTACTCACTGAGCTGCAAACAACTGAAGCAGATTCCTCAGAAGATTCAGCGACACCATCAAGGTTTTCTAGTTGCTCTTTGGTGAAGCAAGCAGAAGTAATTAGACATACCAATTTTCTCCCTGCTGAATACAGGTGCTCTCTTCGTTCAAAGCGCAAGAAAAATATGCAATCTGGTGATGCAGGAGTAACTGTAAAGTACCTGCAAAGCATGCAGCTAAGCAACCCTTCTTTCTTTTATGCTGTCCAGCTTGATGAGGATGACAAACTGACAAACATTTTCTGGGCTGATTCCAAATCTAGAACCGACTTCAGCTACTACGGTGACGTGGTTTGTTTGGACACATCCTTCAAGATAAATGAACATAGCAGACCATTAACACTATTCCTTGGAGTGAACCACCACAAGCAAATCTCCATATTTGGTGCTGCCTTGCTTTATGATGAATCAGAAGAGTCTTTCAAGTGGCTATTTGACACATTCAAGATTGCTGCAAATGGAAAGCAACCAAAAACAATCTTGACAGATTGGTCTATGGCAGAAACTATGGCTTCTGCGACAACAGCAGCATGGCCAGGAACAGTTCACCGCCTTTGTCCATGGCAAGTGTACCAAAACTCTGTCAAGCACCTCAATCACATCTTTCAAGGCTCCAAAACATTTGCAAAGGATTTCGGAAAATGTGTTTATGACTACGACGACGAAGAGAACTTCTTGCTTGGATGGAATACTATGCTAGAGAAGTATGATCTACGAAACAATGAGTGGATTAAAAAAATATTTGATGATCGTGATAAATGGTCTCCAGTATACAATCGCCATGTATTCACTGCAGATATAAAAAGTTCTTTGCAGTCGGAAAGTGTTATAAATGCCTTGAAGAAGTCCTTGAGTCCACAATTTGATCTGTTATCTTTCTTTAAGCATTATGAAAGAATGCTTGATGAGTATCGTTATGCAGAGTTACAAGCTGATTTTCATGCAAGCCAAAGCTTCCCTAGAATTCCTCCATCCAAAATGCTGAGACAGGCTGCTAACATGTACACACCAGTGGTCTTTGAAATTTTTCGCAGGGAGTTTGAGATGTTTGTCGATTCCGTGATTTATAGCTGTGGGGAGGATGGAAATGCATTCGAATATAGAGTAGCAGTAACAGATAGGCCTGGGGAACACTATGTTAGGTTTGACTCTGGCGACTTATCTGTTGTATGCAGTTGTAAAAAATTTGAAGCAATGGGTATTCAGTGTTGCCATGTGTTGAAAGTTCTTGATTTCAGAAATATAAAGGAGTTACCACAAAAATATTTCATGAGAAGATGGAAGAAGGATGTCAAGTCTGCAAGTACAGGCAATCAAGAACTTCTGAATGGTGGAGTTTCACAAATTCCCAGCTCTTCTTTGAATGTTCCCGTGCCATTTATAGATCCACAACATGTGCAATCAAATAACGAGCTTAACCGTGTAAGTTGATCAAATATAACTATTCATTAAGTATATTTTTTATCCTTAGTAAAGGTTGAGGTCAATATGCATGATCAATTACAGGACACTTCTGTTTCTAACTTCCACCAGCAGGCCCTTCATGGAGGTGCACAGGGAAGTCAGGTATGACCCCTTGGTAGAACTGAACTCACTTGTGCAATACTTAACTTCTAAAAGCAATATTGGTGCTTTTGCTCTCCTCATAGTATTTTTGTTATGACATGTTCAGTGCTACGCTGCCTTCTGGGGCAAGCAATCCATTAAGTTTGTATGCACCCAAATTTTGTTAGAAAAATATTCTCAAGATCACCACATTCCATGGTTGTATACAATTTGAGACCACTGGTGACAAAATAATATGCTCACATCTTTTTGTGCACTTCATGCTTTTAGTTATACAGAAGATTCTCTATTAATTGGAACACTCAATATTACTGTAAATTTGCCATTCTGACTTTTGGTTGTTTTACAGGGTTATGCTCCCTTATCAGGGATCCAGCAGCAGCAGTTTATTGGAAGTTTTCGCCTGAACCATGAAACAGGTTTCTTATGAAAAACGGAACTGGCGCTTTTGCCCTGTTCTTGTCTTACAAAAACCTTTTTTCTCTGTTATTCCAAAGACCATGACACAAATACATCGAAACAGTCTCTACCTTTACAACTCCCTTGTAAATTCTAATTCGTATTTCATAGCATCACAAATATACAAGCTCAATAGTTTTCAGGAAACTACGTTCAGAGTTCAGACGCTGTTGGACCTTGGAGGAAGTATCCGCTAAGACATAAGTCTGATTATTAGCCTAAAATAAGGTTGTATTATTAGCAAAGTGATGTAGTATATACAGTTCGTAGTTCTGGTGATTTTGCAGAAGCTTTCAATTGCTTCGCTGCCAAATGGCCACTTCAAACCATGCACTCTTTTAATCTAATGTTCTCACTGCTTCCATTTTTCAGTGTTGGCGTGGTGGATTATTTGAATTTCCTTATTAGGATATTCTATTACTCTCATAGTAGTACCACTGCTAGTAAATGTTTTCTTAAAGAAAAAGGTACTTTCAGAATGCTACTACCTCCGTTTCAGGTTATAAGACGTTTTGACTTTGGTCAAAGTTAAACTGCTTTAACTTTGACCAAGTTTATAGAGAAAAGTAGTAACATTTTCAACCCAAGACAAATTTATTATAAAAGTATATTTAATTATTGATTTGATGAAACTAATTTAGTATTATAAATATTACTATATTTGTCTATAAACTTAGTTAAACTTGAAACAGTTTAACTTTGACCAAAGTCAAAATGTTTTATAACCTGAAATGGAGGGAGTACATGTTTTGGATAGCCATATTTCCATAACCTGACTGACGTCTGTGGTTACTGATTACCTAACCAGATAATCAAATCCATGTGCCTGCATTTCTCAAAGGAAGACGACTTCCCACTGCTGATGAACTATGTTGTCTCCTTGCCATTTGGAACAGGTTCAGTGCAGAAGACAATCAAACTATTTTGCAGTCAGGTTTCAGCGTTGACGAGCGTACCATTGTCTGAATTACTCCACGTCTGCAAAAACATAATAGTATGAAAAAGAGAAGCACAACCACAACCACCTGACGAAACAAAACTGAAATTTGAAGTACAGGTACTAGCAAATACTTCTACTTCTGCTGTCCAAATCATCGTATTACGCACTATCACACACAGACGATCTACAGTACGCGGTAGAGATCAAGAAATGAGACGGCGTCAAAATGGGAACAAAAGATAGGAATAAGATGTGTTGTTCAGTTCTTCGGTGAAGCTCTGAAGGATGTTCTTGGATTGCTCTCCTCCTGGCCTGTCATGGGTGTTTCTGACGAATTTGATGATCGCTATTCCTGAGACAATCAAACAAATTGCAGCCAATGGAAAAGATGGCCTAAATAAGCTGTTAATTCGTTGGCGTTGACAGCTTTGGTCACATCAAAATACCATTTCACAAAAATACACAAACGCTACCTCCAAACCAAATACCTGAAGCCTAACAAGTTTCTACCTCCATTTGTCGAAGGTGCCGTTCTTTCTCTGTGTATATTTAGTTTAGACTTCGTATGCAATGACTCAAAAAATTACCATACATTTACTCCTGCAGAGATGAACTGTAATCAAATCATTTTTTTTCTGAAAACAATGTCAGATTTATACCTCACAGAGATGAGCAAATTGTCAGATACTACTATATCCTTTTTTAATATATGACGCCGGTATCTTTTTAACAAACATTTGAACATTCGTATTATTCAAAATTTTCATGCAAATATAAAAATATTTAATTCATGCTTAAATAATATTTAATGGTAAATCAAGTCACAACAAAATAAATAATAATTAAATATTTTTTTAAAATAAAATAAATGATATAGAAAAACCGATAGCGTCATATATTAGAAAAACGAAGGGATTACTAAGAGTCCATCATAAAATCTTCAGAAAGTTGAGAGGCTCAGAGCTCACACGGACACGGTCGGGTTGTCTCGCGCGAAACGATCCAACGGAACAGCGCGCAGCGTCGTATCCGAGGGCCGCCTCCCGCCGGTGGTGCCTCGCGCGCTCGCGTCCAAGCCGCGCGCATCAGAAGCTACACCCATTTTTATCGAACGCCACGCCCACCAGGTGCTCGCCACCGTGCGTGCATGGACGACTTCTCCTTCTCCCGCTCCGGCCCGCAAGGCGGCCGCCGCCGCCGGCGAGGTAGCCCCTACTCTGTCCCGGAAAGCTCCACCTCCTTCGCCGCCGGGCTCCCCCTCTCCCCGCGCGGCGGCCCGCGGCGCCGGGATGTGGTCGTCGACGACATGTCGTGGCAGAGCTCCGTGTCCTGGCAGCCGGACACGTCGTGGGCGCAGCCCCACGGCCTCGGCGCCGCCGTCGGGCCCTGGGCGCCCGCCGGGCTGGGGAGCGCCGGCCGCCGTGGCCCTGCGCTGTTCCGGCGGACGGCGAGGGACTACTACGTGTCGAGGCGGTCCGCCCGGCCGCGCTACCGCGACGTCTCCTCGTCGGCGCACAGACCCGTCGCCGGCGGCGGTGGCGGCAGGCGGCTGGAGCTGCAGAGCGTGGTGATCGACGCGAGCCGCGCCATCGTCGTGGTGCCGAACACCTCCTTCGCCAGCAACGACGACAGCGTCGTCGCCGACTCCGCCGTCTACTCCGCGCGCGGCCATGACGCCGGTGGCGGAGGACGAGCCATGGTGAGGTACAGCGACACCAAGGCCTCCGCCGCCGCCGCCGCCTCCCGCGAGGTCTCCTTCTCGCGCGACAACCACGACCAGCTCTACGTCTCCGCGGCGCGGCGTGACCCGCCCAGCTTCGGCTACGACATCAGCGTCGCGTCGTTCAGCGGCCAGAGCCGGTACGAGGACGCCGTCGGCGACTATGACGGCGCCGACTTCGACGACGACGACGACGAGATCGACGTGAGGGTCGGCAAACCCGTCGGCGTCGCGGGGCTTTTCAAGTACTCGACGGCCATGGACATCGTCCTCCTCGTGCTCGGGTGCGTCGGCGCCATGATCAACGGCGGCTCGCTGCCATGGTACTCCTACCTGTTCGGCAACTTCGTCAACAAGATCGTCAACGTCGACAAGACGCAGATGATGAAGGACGTCAAGCAGGTCTCACCGCGTGCATCGCCATGATCATTTCTTCGATTTCTCAGCTTCGATTCAAATCCGATCCTCTCATCTTCGTTTCTTGTTTGATTCAGATTAGTGTGTACATGGCGTTTCTTGCTGCAGTTGTCGTCGTAGGAGCCTATCTTGGTGAGCATTTTTTGCGAACTAACCATGAAAATGTTCAATTCCTCGGAATCTCTCGAATTATGAGTTTCTGATTATGTGCAAGCAGAGATCACCTGCTGGAGGATCATCGGCGAGAGGTCGGCGCTGCGGATGCGGCGAGAGTACCTGAAGGCGGTGCTGAGGCAGGAGATCGGATTCTTCGACACGGAGGTGAGCACCGGCGAGGTGATGCACAGCATCTCCGGCGATGTCGCCCAAATCCAAGAAGTCATGGGAGAGAAGGTAGCACACACACAAAATTTACCCCAAATACATATGTTCAAAGCGGACACATGACTAAAATCTTGTACACATTTTGTAAAGATGTCAGGCTTCGTGCACCACGTCTTCACCTTCGTCTTCGGCTACGTCGTCGGCTTCGCCAAATCGTGGAGGATCGCTCTCGCCGTCTTCGCCGTCACGCCTGCCATGATGGCGTGCGGCATGGCCTACAAGGCCATCTATGGCGGCCTCACCGCCAAGGAAGAGGTTTAGCAGCCGGCTACTCACTCTCTCACTATTATACTGAAACCAAGTTTGATGAATTGAAAGTTTGAAACCAATTTGAATGAAATTTGGTAGGCATCGTACCAGCGTGCCGGCGACGTGGCGCAGCAGGCGATCAGCTCGATCAGGACGGTGATGTCGTTCGTCATGGAGGACCGGCTCGCCGGCGAGTACGGCGAGTGGCTGGACAAGGCGGCGCCGATCGGCGTCAAGATGGGGTTCGCCAAGGGCGCCGGCATGGGGGTGATCTACCTGGTGACCTACTCCCAGTGGGCGCTGGCGCTCTGGTACGGCTCCAGGCTCGTCGCCAACGGCGAGATCAAGGGCGGCGACGCCATCGCCTGCTTCTTCGGCGTCATGGTCGGAGGAAGGCACGCACGCACGCACCGTTTCTTGTTGTCGTCAATGGCGCCGGCCGCCGGAGTTTCGTGGTTTGGTGTGGTGGTGATCTCTGATCTCGAATGGTTGGGTTGTGTGTGCAGGGGCTTGGCGCTGACGCTGTCGTACATGGCGCAGTTCGCGCAGGGCACGGTGGCGGCGGGGCGGGTGTTCGAGATCATCGACCGGGTGCCGGAGATCGACGCGTACGGCGGCGGCGGGCGGGCGCTGCCGGCGGTGAAGGGGCGGATGGAGTTCAAGGACGTGGAGTTCGCGTACCCGTCGCGGCCGGACGCCATGGTGCTGTACAGCCTCAGCCTGGTCATCCCCGCCGCCAAGACGCTGGCGCTCGTCGGCGTCAGCGGCGGCGGCAAGTCCACCATGTTCGCGCTCATCGAGCGCTTCTACGACCCGACTCGAGGTGAGGGCGAATGGCCATTGACGCGCGCGCAAGAGCACGACGATGATCGTCGCCGGTGATCGCAATGACGAAGCTTTTGCGTCCGTGGGGTGTGCAGGGACGATCACGTTGGACGGCCATGACCTCGCGTCGCTGAACCTCCGGTGGCTCCGGTCGCAGATCGGGCTCGTCGGGCAGGAGCCCGTCCTCTTCTCCACCTCCATCATCGAGAACGTCATGATGGGGAAGGAGAACGCCACGCGCCACGACGCCATCTCCGCGTGCGCCATGGCCAACGCCCACACCTTCGTCCTCGCCCTCCCCGACGGCTACGACACTCAGGTACTCACAGTGAACACACACACCATTAATCCCACAGATTATCTGTTAATTAATCATAGATAATAATATAATATATGTGTGTTAATTAGGTTGGGGACCGTGGGGCCCAGCTGTCGGGGGGACAGAAGCAGCGGATCGCGCTGGCGCGCGCCATCATCCGCGACCCGCGCATCCTGCTGCTGGACGAGCCGACGAGCGCGCTGGACGCCGAGTCGGAGGCCGTGGTGCAGCAGTCCATCGACCGCCTCGCCGCCGGCCGCACCGTCGTCGTCATCGCGCACCGCCTCGCCACCGTCCGCAACGCCGACACCATCGCGGTGCTCGACCGCGGCGCCGTCGTCGAGTCCGGCCGCCACGCCGACCTCATGGCCCGCCGCGGGCCCTACTCCGCGCTGGTCAGCCTCGCCTCCGACAGCGGCGGCGCCAGGCCCGACCTCGCCGGCGCTGCAGCAGCGTACACCAGCTTCACCGACGAGTCCGGGTACGACGTGTCGGTGTCCAAGTCGATGTACGGCTTCCAGACGATTCGAGAAGAGGCGGAGAAGAAGGATTCGCAGGACGCCAAGGTGAGGGTCTCCGAGATATGGAGGCTGCAACGGCGGGAAGGTCCATTGCTGATTTTGGGATTCTTGATGGGTATACACGCCGGCGCGGTGTTCTCGGTGTTCCCGCTGCTGCTGGGACAGGCGGTGGAGGTGTACTTCGACGCCGACACGGCGAGGATGAAGCGGCAGGTGGAGTACCTGGCCATGGCGGTGGTCGGCCTCGGCGTGGCCTGCATCCTGACCATGACGGGGCAGCAGGGGCTGTGCGGCTGGGCGGGCGCCCGGCTCACCATGCGCGTCCGCGACCGCCTCTTCCGCGCCATCATGCGGCAGGAGCCCGCGTGGTTCGACGAGGAGGACAACGCGATGGGCGTCCTGGTGACGCGGCTCGCGCGGGACGCCGCCGCGTTCCGCTCCATGTTCGGCGACCGCTACGCCGTGCTGCTCATGGCCGTCGGCTCGGCCGGCGTGGGGCTCGGCATTTGCTTCGAGCTGGACTGGCGGCTCACGCTGGTGGCCATGGCCTGCACGCCGCTGACGCTGGGCGCGAGCTACCTCAACCTGCTCATCAACGTGGGCGCCAGGTCCGACGACGGCGCGTACGCCCGCGCCAGCGGCATCGCCGCCGGCGCCGTGTCGAACGTGCGCACCGTCGCGGCGCTCTGCGCCCAGGGCAGCATCGTCGGCACGTTCAGCCGCGCGCTGGACGGGCCGGCGGCCAAGGCCAGCCGGAGATCGCAGCTCATGGGCGTCATCCTCGGGCTCTCCCAGGGCGCCATGTATGGCGCCTACACGGCGACGCTCTGCGCCGGCGCGCACTTCATCAACAATGGCGTGTCCACCTTCGGCGACGTGTCCAAGATCTTCCTCATCCTCGTCCTCAGCTCCTTCTCCGTTGGCCAGCTCGCCGGCCTCGCCCCGGACACCTCCGGCGCCCCGGCGGCCATCGCCGGCATACTGACCATCCTCAAGCGACGCCCGGCGATCACCGAGGACTCCACCAAGCGGCGGATCACGATCAAGGACGGGAAGCCCATCGACGTGGAGCTCCGGAAGGTGACGTTCGCGTACCCGTCGCGGCCGGAGGTGGCGGTGCTGCGCGGCTTCTCGCTGCGGGTGAAGGCCGGCACGACGGTGGCGGTGGTCGGAGCGAGCGGGAGCGGGAAGTCGACGGTGGTGTGGCTGGTGCAGCGGTTCTACGACCCGGGCGACGGGAAGGTGGTGGTCGGCGGCGTGGACGCGCGGGAGCTTGACCTCAAGTGGCTCCGCGGCGAGTGCGCCATGGTGGGCCAGGAGCCGGCCCTCTTCAGCGGGTCCATCCGAGACAACATCGGGTTCGGCAACCCAAAGGCCTCGTGGGCCGAAATCGAGGAGGCCGCCAAGGAGGCCAACATCCACAAGTTCATCTCCGCCCTCCCCCAAGGCTACGAAACCCAGGTTAACTACTAAAATTTTCAAATCTAAGCATTCAAATATCTTCATATATTATAGAGTACATTTCATAAAATATCCAAGTTACGTAAAAAAACTAAATTATCCAAGTTATACAAAACCGTAAATATTTTGACACGTGACACATAACTCTAAATACTATGGTACTAATGTTTGATAAAACCACACCGTTAACTATTTCTGATATAATCCTATATCAAAATTTTAAAATGCAGGTGTAACATTTATATGATGGATAGAATCCTTATAAAATTGATATGTGAATGTAAAACCAAAAAGTGTGGTTTTGTGAAACTTTAGAATCATGATACCTGAAATTCTATGTCGCATGCCAAAATCTATGTAGTTTTATGTAATTTAGACCATAATACGTGTGGTTTATAAAATTTACTCTAAATTACAATTTTGAAATGATTATTGGGTGAATTTCAGTTGAATGGTTGAACTGAAATTGCTTGTTTTGCTTAGGTTGGGGAGAGTGGGGTGCAGTTGTCAGGTGGGCAGAAGCAGAGGATCGCGATCGCGCGGGCGATCGTGAAGCAGGCGAGGATACTGCTGCTGGACGAGGCGAGCAGCGCGCTGGACCTGGAGTCCGAGCGGCACGTGCAGGAGGCCCTGAGGAGGGCCTCGCGGCGCGCCACGGCGATCACCGTGGCGCACCGCCTCTCCACCGTGCGCGACGCCGACCGCATCGCCGTCGTCAGCGCCGGCAGGGTCGTCGAGTTCGGCGGCCACGACGCACTCCTCGCCGGCCACGGCGACGGCCTCTACGCCGCCATGGTGAAGGCGGAGACGGAGGCACAAGCGTTCAAGTAAAAAAAAAAAGGTTATCTCGTTGCTAAGTAATTTGGATACTATGACGTATTTTTTTGGTTTTAATTAGGGACTTGGGATATGCTGATTAAGTGATGATTGTTCCACTATATGTGTGTCAATATATAATTTTTCCGGTGATGTTACCAAGACCACGACATTAATAAAAATATGCAGAAGTATACGAATTAGATGGAATGTCCATGTTGACCATATATGAACTCTCGATACCTGACAATGATGCGGCAAAATGGGGAGAAAATATTATGAGGGGGAGAGATTGCAGCGAAGTAAGATGAGAGATCCTCTCTGATAAGACCTGCGAGCTGCTGTTTTGATGGCATTAGTTAAGCGAATTGATTTGGTCATGCCATCACCTTGAGATGGATTTGTTGAGCAACCTGGGTTGTGGATGACTGGATGGTGGAGCTGTTCCAATAATTGGGTGGTTTGCTCACACTCACAGTATTTTTTTAAAAAAATTCACGGTAGTGCTTAGCATTATGAGGAACCAAAAGCAGATTGCATTAGCCAATTCAACAAACATCTCGCATAAGCACGATAAAAATGTCTTTGTCTTGAACAGAGATTATGATATTTCATTTGAAGTGGGGTTCATGCTGCTAGTAGTACTTGTTAAGGTCCAAGGGAGATTATTGCATTAATTAATTGTCTGATGCAATCCATTTTAACTAGAAATATATGGAGTACCAACTGTCTTTAATAGCATATATAAATCTGTAGATTATACAATATATATGTGATATTATCTCCAAGCTGACTAATGCTGTAACAAAACGGTTTAACCCTTAAACAAGCAACCTGTTCGTCCGCTGCAGAAATGAGAGTAGGGAATAAACTGTCGTTTTCTCTAGAGGCTGACATTTCGTCACAGCACGATTGCTGATTCAACCCCTCTGGGCCTCTCAATTTTGTGAGGTCAGAGGTTTAGATCCTCGTTTATCCGTGAAAATAATTGCCCCTTATTGCAGGGTGCCAGGGTCCAATTTCTTCAGCTTTAGCCTGAATATAAGTACAGCTCATAATTCTTGGTGAAGCCAATTGCCCCTTATTGCAGGGTCCAATTTCTTCAGCTTTAGCCTGAATATAAGCACGTACAGCTCATAGTTCTTGGTGAAGCCGTTAATGGACTGATGCCGTTAAACACTTATCCTAACCTGCTACGGCATGATGGACAAATATATAGTATACAGTACCATCTCCATTTATTATCTACCAAATGCCCCCTACGCCTAACGGCCTAAGTACTGACCCAACAACTGGTAGACGGTAGTTACTAGTATTTCGGTATTAGAACAGATACGTATTTGTTTGTATACCCAATTATCGGCAGTTCGGTACTAACTACTACTACTACTGGGTTCTGGCGTGATTACTCCCTTAATCTCGTTGCAAAATTCAAGCAGCTGTCCGGCACGAGCTTTTCCACTGGAAATCTTTTGCCGTCACGTCGATCGCCATTGGCCTCCACTAAAACAAAAGCGAAACGACCGGCGAACATGCGCGGATGAACTCGCGTCGTCGCAGCCACCCACCAACCAACCCATCCCGAGCCGCGGGTCAACCTGGCTGCGGCGCGCGCGCGGGGGCGCACACGCAAACGCAACCACGCAAGCTGATACGCGCGCGCGTGCACGCGACCTCGCGGAGACGGTAGATGTGGGCACGCGCGCGCGCGGGGCGAAAGGCGAAGCGGCCGTGGACGCATGCGAGCCTTGACGCGACGCCGCGGTTGCGGCCGCTTCGATTCTGCCGCCGCGGCGAGGGGATGGCATGGCGTGGCGCGCGCGGTGGCTGGCTGACCGCCCATCGGCTGCGACGCGGACGCCGCACCGGTTCTGCGTTTGGTTCCGAGCTCGCCCCGGGGATCGGGACCTCCCTCCCACCCCACTCGTTGTCCCCACTGACATGCGGGTCCGAGAGTCCGTGGGGTCCACGTGTCAGTGACCAGCACAGAATCGGGCCCGCGCGTCAGTGGGAGCTACGTGCACTAGCAGCAACGTGCGGCCGCCACGCGGAGAGCGGGGGGATCTGACCCGAGGTGTCAGAGACAGTTATACGGGCAGTTGGTCGCCTCGTGTCGTCTACTACCTCGTCGCCCCCTTTTTATTCCTCCTCGGGAGAGCCCAACCGCCGCTTGCCGACTTCGTCCTCCTCTCGACCTCTCCTCTCCTCTGCTCCGAGCATCCGACTCCGCGCGGCCGAAAGGTATACTAATCGTCTCATATCCTCCCTTCCTCAACCCACCCCACCACCTGTTCGATGGAATGCCGCAGCCAAAACAGCTGCCTTCCTGTTTCGATTTTCGCTGCACGAATTTGATGCCGGGTTTCTCCTCCGTCCTGTGGCCGAGGAACAAGTGTTCTTGTTCAATTGGTATGTATGTTTGTCGTTCGAGGGATTTGGCTGTTTCTTGGTGGTTCTGTAGGTGCGCCCTGGTTCTTGTTCTCGGACCAAAGGGCGGAAAACCATGCGGATTGGGTAAATGGAAGTTCTTAAAGAAGGCTGCGGGTAGATTATTTTTAGTTCTCTTGCGTCTTGCTCTCGTAGTTTTTCTTTTCTGGGACAATCCTTCAGTTAAGAAATTCTTTCCTCAACAAGGAGGTGTAACTTAGTCCTTCGCTTTTTTTTCGGTTTCTTGTTTCGCGTACTAGGATTGCTTTCCTTCTTGGTAACCTCAAGGTACTATGTGACTATGTCAATCAACGCCTTCACTTAGTTTGGAGACCAACGACTTCCAACAAGTACAATTTTGCTGGAGAAAATTTTCTCATGGAAATTTTCGTGCAAGTGACTGTATCAGACATTAAATATCGTTTCTTTGTCTAATACCTAACAGAAGTTGGTTTAAGAGCCGCTCTACAAATGTTAGGCGTTGTAGATTTAGGAGTTGTATTCTGACCAAAATGCTCATATCCCTCCCAAGAATTGCCGTTTCTTGGCTTGTTAGGTCTCTCCTTTCCTAGCCTTTAAGTCAAGAAATGAAGAAACCCACATAGGATGGTGTCTTCTTCCAAGAATTAGGCAGTGCATTTCTCACAGCCTCTCCCTAAGGAATTGAAGCATGACAATTGGGAAAGTTGGTAGCTTTTGGCCTTTTAGGTGTCCACGTACCTGGCCATGAAGAGCTTCATAAGAATTATTAGTTGCGTTTTTAGTTGATGGGCTCTACAAAGCTTTGCTGGAAAGCTAAGAAACATTCATAAAGTCAATTTCTTTTCTTCTAATGCTTTCGCTTGTTCAGGTAAGGTCTCTCTGTGATGTGCATTGGAAGATATGTGATTGGACTTCTCTAGTTGGATATGCTGCTGTTGCAGGCGACTGTTCGGAAGGACATGTGTGGGATTTCTAATTGAATATGGAGTACATCACCAAAAAGAACAAACTTTGCTTCAGGCCTCCTTGCGGTTTGGGTTCTACGTGTCCTTTTGGTGTTTTTGTCTTGTTGCGTTCATCTTCAGACATGTGGCGAAATCTAGATTGCAAATGTTCTTGGCTTGGGAGTTGGGACTCTAGAATTCTGTTCTAGAGTATATCTCTGTACGGTGTCCTTTCGTGGTTCTGATGCTTTGTCGAAGACTATTTTGTTTCTTTTCCTTTTTCCTTTAGAGTGGTCAAACTGTGTTGTTAAGCAGTAGATTACATGTTTTTTTGGCCTCTTTTAATATATGTGATTTATTATTCGCTAACTTTTTTTTCAAAACAATAAATATCTGTATGGTTTCCTTTCGTAGTTCTGATGCTTTGTCCAAGGTTGTTCTGCTTCTTTCTTTAGAGTGGTCAAACTGTGTTGTTAAGCAGCATTACATGTTCTTTTTTTCCCTTTTTCAACATATGTGATTTATCATTCGGTACCTTTTTTCAGAAAAAAAGAAGAAGAATAAGCTGGCTTGAAGATATGGCATCTCTTACTCCAGGGGTACTGTTAAAAGTACTAAAAAATATAAATTCTGATGTGAAAGTATGTGGAGAATATCGGTCCATTCTTCTCCAAGTTATTAGCATAGTTCCTGCAATCACTGGTTCAGAACTTTGGCCAGACCATGGTTTCTTTATAAAAGTTTCAGACTCGTCGCACTCAACGTATGTTTCTTTATCGAAGGAGGATAATGAACTCATCTTATCAAACAAACTTCAACTTGGACAGTTCATATATGTTGAAAAGGTCCAATCTAGTATCCCTGTCCCAGTTCTTGTTGGGGTTCGACCTGTTCCAGGAAGGAACCCTTGCATTGGAAATCCAAAGGATTTGATGCAGATGTCAACTCCCACTGGGATTTCAGAAGCATTGGATCATCAACGGAAGGCTACAAAGTCAGCTGAACTGTCTGAAAGTGAAAAGGAGAACTCTCAGAGGAAGGTAGTCATCAAAGAGCAGAAGGCGGTTGTAGCTTCACGTTACATGCTTGGGATATCTAGCAACAATAGCAAAATTACCAATCTAAACTCCAGCATAGATAGTGACAAAAGTAATGGAGGAAGTAGCATATGTTCTGCAAATCAGAAGTCAGCTCTGACAAAATTCAAACAAGAATCAAAACCTCAGGTACGTTTAAGTGCGTAGGTTAAATTTACATTTGAACTAAGATGCTACTATCAGCCAAAACATGACCTTTACTATATATTGTCTTTGACAATCCCCGTGCATTTCCATAGTGATGAATCTTTCCATTTACTATGGGTCTTTGAGATGAGCAAAATTGTACTAATGATATTTGAATGACATCTGCTATATTCGAGTTCTTTTGTTCTAAAATGAACAAAGATAGGAAGCACAAAAGCATCTCTAGGATGGTTACTGATTTCATTTGCTGCTAATATTGCAGGAACGGCCAAATACTCCATCTCGCAGTCCTGCTAAGATAGTTTCTGCAAAACAAGAAATTAACAAGGACACACGCAAGACTAGCGCTTCTTCACCCAGTCAGAATGGCTCAGCTGTAGTGAAGAAGCAAATGTCAAAGGACAGCAAAAAGGAGTCTGCGTCTGAAAAAAACTCACCACCAAAGCTTTATAAGACTTCACCACCAACACCAACACCAACACCACCACCGCCTGCAATGACTTCACCACCAAAGCTCAATTTGGCAGCAAAGCCTAATGGTACTTCCGGTACAGTTACTTCTACGCCGACTGTTAAACGAAGAGTTACTGAAACTGTCTCCTGGGACTCTCTTCCAACAAGTCTAATCAAGTCAGTAAAGGTATATTAACCCATTATATTTTTTAGGTCATCTTCGTTTAAAAAATCGAGCATAAATCATGACTTGATTATATACCGTCTACATGACTGTATTAGATGGGCGTGCATGAAGCCATGAACTGCAAACTATTATTTGAACCATTCCATGTAAATACGAAAAGAGGCTTCACGAAGTTCTAATCCATGCTGCATACATTTCTTTTGTGTGAATAGGTTGTTGCAAGGAGGAAGACTATTGCTCTTGTAGTAGCAGCTGAGGCTCAAAGGGAGGCTACTGCAGCGGCCTCACTTCTTAAAGGTCTTGGGTAAGTAGTTCTATGCTGAATTCCTGTTAGCTCAGGTGTTTCTTTTACAGCTATTCCAGCTGGTGTATTTGGTGTCCCCCTGTTCCCTTTTTGTGCAAATCCTTTCCAAAGTGTCAAACACCTTTTAGTTGAAACTATATGCTGTACTCTTGCTACTGAACGTAAGAACTTATGTCTGTGTCTGTTTTTCAGAATATTCGCTGAGATCAGAAAGTCCGCTGAGGAGGATCCACATGCTGCAATTACCAAGTTCTTTCAGCTAAACCGGCTTATCATTCAGCAAAGTGTTTTTTGGAAAGATTACTCATCAGAGCCTGTCAAAGAATCTCGGCCAGAGAAGGAAAAGCCATCAAGGAAAGCCTCTGCATCTCAGAACAAAGCTGTTGCAGGTAGTACGGCAAAGAACTCTGACGATGCTTACACTAGTGAAAAGATTGACTGGGCCAGAGAGGATGGTTTCAAGGAGATCTCCAGATCATGGATTATTCTAAAGAAAGAATCACAGTCATGGTTTCTCAGTTTCTTGGAAGATGCTCTTGAAGCTGGATTCAAGTTCGAGGGCCAAAACAAGAACACCAGAGAACGAGTAATAAGAGGGCACTCCAAGGGCGGAGACGGGCAAATCGCGGTCCGGTTGTCGCAACTGAAGGAGACGAGTAACTGGCTCGACCAGTTGCAGAGTGAGGTTGATAAATCTCAAGATGCTTTGGTTGAAACCATTGAGCAGCTGAAGCAGAAGGTGTACACCTGCTTACTTGGGACTGTCGAGACTGCGGCATCAGCACTTGAAGCCAGGTAGACGCTGTCACAGGGGCTCAGGGCTGGTTGTGTTTATTTTTGGCTTGGAACCAGCTGAAGGAGTACTCTGCTGTAACAGAACTGCAACACACAATATGATCGATCCTGATGCCAAGTAGAGTGAAGGAATCGATCATCTAAGTTATTTGTTCCACTTGTACGAGATGACGTAGGGAGTGATTGAGGTGTAAATAGCCGCTGTGTGTGTGTGTCCATTTTAAGTTATGCAATTTATTCTTTTTTGGGAAGTGGTCATGTTGCTGTTGCGTGTTGGCAAATCTCTGATACTCTTCATGTTTGCTCAATACAAATCTGAAAGCTTTGCAATTTTCACCTTGCATCAAAATGGATAAACTGTGTGTGTTGGTATCAGGTCATGCTGGGTTTGCAGAACATATCAGCCTCCCTTTTGCTGTCAGCATCACTTGATCCGTATTGTGTTGTATGCAAGTTTGTCAGAGCTGGGGACATATTTGAGGAGTATCAGTGCTCATGGTCAATAACAGTATAACATAACGACAGTTTAGCAAGAGTGCAGAAACTTGACAGAGGTAATTAGGTGGAGGCTGTTCTTTGGTCGTGCGTGACATCCACACCCAGGGCTGGTCCTGACTTTTTGGTGGCGCAGTGCGGAACAAAAAATGAAGACCCCCATTCACCATAAAAATACAAGATAATATTTAAAAACTCATTGTCATTAACGAATTTTATACTAATAAGTTTAAAATACTAAAAGAAATATCTCTAGATCATTTAAAACAATTTTTTCTAATAGTTCTAGATGCAAAATCAGTGATGATAGTGTCAATAACAATCTCATCTAGCAACATCTTCTCAATGCACAAAGTAGCCTATCAGGTTTGGTACCATAGTATATATATTTTGGAGGCCCCCTAATTTTTAGAGGCCCAGTCACTGCCCGCAACTGCCTCGGGCCAGCCCTGTCCACACCTTTTTTGTCGATGAAGCTTTCGGCTGGACGGATCACCGCATGAGCTTGCAAAGCACAAGATGGTGGGCTCGGATCGGATGGATGCAGTGACATCCTGATGTGTGTGTGCGCGCAGCTGGAAAGCTGCAAGGGGGGGAAGCTCTCTGCTTTGGAGCTGTGAAAGCTAAGCCAGTGGCCGCCGCGCGTGTATTCTCGCCGAGGAATGCACGCAGGAAAGCGATCGAGACCCGGGCCGCACGACGCGGCGACGGCAGAACAAATATGGGCCTCCGAAGCTGGAGAGGCCGGCCCATCCGCATGGAGGTCATCCTGGGCCACTAGGCTTAGAATTCAGCCCGAAAGGCGGGGCTCGGATACAATGGCCTGGCCCAGCTGGCCGGTGTGCGTGCACGTACAGTAACATGGCCAACCGCGTGCCTGAATCTCCTACGCAACAACACCGTGACACATGGGGAGGATGGGGCCAATCAAACTTGGACAGACTCGACGGTGTACCGTACCATGTTGACGACTTGTTCAATTCACCGATCGATCGATCTGCGGGGCGCGGCGCGCTCGCGAAGACCCATGCACGCACCGCACCGGCCAGGAAGACAGCTAGTTAGCTCGATCGATCGGTGGATTACTGTACGAGAGATATTAGACAGCCAGCCGCGCGCGCGCATGCGCCGCCGATACGGTGCGTGCGCGTTTCATGCATGCAGGCGGCGTGGGCCCGGACTAGTCTCGGTGCGGTGCCGTACGTACGCTCCACAGATCAGAGTGGTGGACGTACACAAACACAGGGAGATCAATGGTCAGGGCCCGGGTCAGCTGCTAGCTGCTGCATTTTGCCGTGTTTGATCGAACGAGGATGCATGGACGGTGGTCTCACGGGCTAGTAGGATCGTGTTGCTAATATAGCTAGCTAGGGTGCGTATCACGGTTCGAGGGAGATCAACGATCATATCAAACGTACGTGCGCGCGGCCGTTGAACACCGGCCATATATATATATATATATATATATATGCCATCTCGAGGAAACGTCAAGTTTTCCATTTTCTATACTACCTTAATTTGGCCAGGCCACGTACTAGCTGTACTTATCATGCATGATGATGACGTTCAATATATATGTTGCTGTTCACAGTTACTACACTAATATATATACGTACATATACTATATATGTGTACATACGGGTAATATGTATTAATGTATAGTATATACTTTGAATACGTACATGTACATACTGGTTTCCGTCAGAGAGAATTACTAGATTTCAGTCACCTCAAAATAAATTTTTAGTCCTCTAAAGATATTGCACACTATGCCTAAATTTGCAGTGATGTGCAACAAACGATTTTCATTTTTACTGCAGTTTGATGTTATGTATGGTTTTACTTTAATTTTTTTTCTATGTTGGAGTCTTTTTCATTTAATTTTTTAAATCTTTATGTGTTATAGGTTTACTTCATTTTATTATATATATGTTTTTTTAAAAAATAATATTGTATGATTATTGGGCACTGGTAATTAATACTAATTAAGTAATAAGAATACGAAAAGTAGTGACTGAAAATTTTAGACACTCTCATATTAAGAGATTAATCCTGGTCCTATATATATCGCTTGTATACCATTTATAATCAGTACTCCTTCCATTTCAGGTTATAAAATATTTTGACTTTGATCAAAATCAAATTGCTTCAAGTTTGACCAAGTTTATAAAACAAAATTTCGACCAAGATAATTTTTTATAAAAATACATTTAATTATTAATTTAATAAAACTGATTTGGTAATATAAATATTACTATATTTGTTTATAAACTTAGTTAAACTTGAAGCAGTTTGATTTTAACTAAAGTCAAAACATCTTATAACCTGAAATGGAGGTAGCAATTTTTTTTTTAGTGTTACATGTAGTATGATCATCAACCTCTCACCGTGTATGACTAAATTGACTACACATGCATTGATACGTATGTATCGTGCATATATGCTCCATACTCGTCTGAGTCGTTTGATCATGTAGTTATTGACATGGTCTGGTCTGGTTACGTCTACTGGTCTGCTGGTTTAGTAAAGTCCCAGATTAAGTCGATCCTACATTTCATACCGGCCGGTCCACAAGTCAAGCACATGGCTAACCGTGCATACATACCACTTCCATCATGTAGTATGCAACAATCATGGAGTATAATATTTCATCCAAACTATGCAAGTGTATGTTAATTAGTATATATTAACCACCAAAAGCAATCATTAATTTAGAATTAATTAGTTTCGGAGGAGACCAAGCTATGATCTCTAGCCACAAGCCCCACAAGGCAATGAACGGACACTGGACTTAATTAGCACCCAAATTAAATAATATTGTCATCGTCTTGGTCAAGCCATCCTAACGCTGATACAGCTTGACCACCTCAAAGGCTCAAAACCTTGTGCGCTTGCAAGAGCAATCTAGCTAGCTGTTTTCAGTATTAGTCTCTTGACAGAAAGGGAACACCTAATTAATTATTTTATCACTGCCATGGAAGGTCTTTTAAGCTAGCTAGTAGCTGCTAGTTGCAACTTCTACATATTACTGTCTAGTTCGATCTCTTTCTGCAGAATCTAATTGAATATTGGAGCAGTATGCTTGATCTGTGTGTATAGTTAATTAATACGTTAAATCATTGGAGAGAAATTAATCAATTGCGATATTAGAGTACGTATGTATGGTACATATAGTATACATGCATATGGTCTTCAGACAGATTAAGCAGAAATACTAGGAAAGGACGGGAAAATATGAACAAGCATATTAGTCAGGTGAAAGTACTTTTACTTAATTATCTGTCTTCGCGTTCCCTTCAGTTATACGGTCAAGTAGTTGGTCTCCAACAATTCAAAGTTTTCTACAACATTCGTTAATTCGTATTAATATTCAAATGTCCCAAGTTGAAAAATCATGAGCTGGCTAGCTATCTCCCGTTCTCCCTTGAATCTTGACGAGTGATGACTGAAGAGTACATATGCACACACTGAGCATTTTTTTTCTTTGATTTGTTGTGTCTCATATGTACAAGAAATGTAAGCGAAATTTGCCACAAACTTAATGGCAATTTCTATATCATTAACTAGTGCGTGCATCCTTGATCAAATACTCCACTTAATTAATTTGTTATGTTTAGATAGCGCGAGTATTATCACAGCCAAATGGTAGTGAATCGTCTAGCTACCTCTAGACCGATCATCCGGCCGCGCATGGGTATCAGCATATATATGCTTGATTTTATATTTCTATCATAGCACTTAATTACTTTTTTTTTTGAAAACTCAAGGTCAAAATGAGTTTCAATCAGGTCGCCAGTTGCTAATTTGTCTAGAACTCTTTTGAATAAATGCAGGTAATATATAGTTAATTTATTCTTTTCTATCAAGTTCTATTGCAACGTTTGTTAATTTGTGTCTTTGGGAATAAAAGAAAGTTAGCTATATATATAGACATATAGTCAATAAAACCATACGTGTGTATGCATGTTTCTTTAGTTTATTTTCACATTCCAAAAATGGACCAGTAACTAAACTACGTTCACATGCTAATATATCATGTCGCAAAGTCAAAAGAATTACTAGTACAGTAGAGTAGTAAAAACAGCTGACCATTTTCTCAGACATTTCTGAGTGCATCAATTATTTTCAATCTTACATTTGCAACTCTACGTGCTGATCGATATAATGTGCCATGCATCCATATACTCAGCCTAATTACTTTGCAGTTTCTTACTTTTCCCGTTTAGGACTCCTAGCACATGTCGAAATTAAACAGATCAAATTTTACCATTTTCACTAGCACACACGTACGTACATATAAATATGTTTATCCACATTTTATATGTATATTATTTAATTTGCAATTCATCTCCATATGAGAAAGTGCAAAGAAAATTAGATCAAACTTCGTGGTAAATGTAAGGAATAATCAAGAGCTAGCTGCTAGCTTGCGTATGCAGGATGGATAGCTAGCTAAATGTGTGGTATCTGTACAATCATCAGTACCAAATACACTCAATTAATTAATATATTGCTAAATATAATTGAACAACTAGACCAATGGAATCAGATCCATGTGGAGGATGTTGGTTAATCTGCGCCATGTGGTGCAGAATAATCGATCATATATACTTTGTTATAATGCATCGATCTAATTAAGAGATCTGCTTAGTATTTTTTTTTCTAGTTAAGAGATCTAGCTACTTAGTTACTAATGCGATGTATACGGTCCACACAGAGGTCAAAGCTAATATCCATTATAATCTGGGTCTTCAGAGGAAGTTCAGATGAAAAATACACTTGCTATGTTTGTTGATGCTGATGATCAACCTAATTATTCTTGGTTTTTGGTACGGCGAGTGCATGTTCAAGGTCAGCCTTCCAAGCAGCTACCTAGTCTTGGTTTCTTGAGTTCATAGTGCACACACATACACATTGTGTACTACTCCAGTTCGATACAGTGGTCTAATTAATTATTAACAAATTAATTAAGTATTCGCAAAAAGAAAAATTGAGCTGGTACTGTTTTATAATTTAAATCCTATATATAGTTAATCATCAGAATCTTTTTTGTTCGGTAAACAATGGAACTCTATATGCATTGGTGTTGCATGCAGAAGACGTAGCTTTCATGGTCTGGAAAAGTGTGAATTGCTGGAAATACAATTTTTTGCTGAGAGAGAAGTCCAAAATGTTCTAAACAACACTGATATATAGAGAGAGAATGAGAGTTTTTTTTAAAACTAAATATATATATATATAGGGTATCTAGCAATCTTTTTAATTGTGTAGGAAGAAGATAATTAACAAATATATATACTAGCACTATACATTATCTGTCTAGCAAATTTTGCTACTGGACACTTAAAATTTATTTAATTTACTGATAGACATTGAAAAAGTGTCACAGCTGAAAGTTATCTTTAAAAGTGGTAATTTGTTAGATGATACTTTTACCTTAATTAGAGAGAGAAATTATTTAACAATGTGAGAATGCACTTAGGGCCAAAAGCTTCTAACTCTTGAGGCTGTAGTAAAGTAGGCATAATTTTTTTGCATGTTTGACATATAACATTTAGTAAATAACCAGTCCATACGACACTGTCACTATTTTTGCATGTTTGACATTTAGTATTTTTCTCACTACTTTTTGTTTCATGGGTTTTGTGTCCTAGTTAGCAAACATGTGCCACGCAAACATATTAACTGCTTTCTTTATTTAGCATTACCCGTATTCATATAGATGTTATTGAATCTATACATATGTATGTGTCTATATTTATTAACATCGAAATGAATATGGATAATGCTAGAAAGTCTTACATTGTTAAACGGAGGGAGTATAAAATTTGTCCTAACGACTTTCCTTTGTAAAAAAATGTAGACATCCAATGGAAAAATAAAATGCAGAACAGATTGAAAGCACTTGTGATCAAATCAAAACCCTTGCAAAAAAAAGCTGCAGGCTTGCCGCTGTTCTGTTCAGTTTGTTGCTTCCATACTGCGGTGACAGGGAAAGAATAGTCAGCGTTAGGCTTCCATAGCTGCTATACTGCTGGTAATACTGCCTCCCAAACTAAGATCGCAACTACCCAACATTTAACCGTCCATCTTATTTAAAAACAATAATTAGTAGTTTTATTGTTATATAAGATGATAAAACGTAAATAGTACTTTATGTGTGACTAATTTATTTTAAATTTTTTTCATAAAATTTTTAATAAGATAAGTGATTAAATGTTGGGCAGGAAAACCCACCACCATACTTAAAATAGGAAGTGCTTGTAGGCAACTTGTCCATGGCAGCCAAAAGGACAAAAGACAGAAAGCTGTCCGTTTCACTTGCAGGAGGGTGACAGGGAAGATATAGCCATAGGCATGCAACCAAATTTGTCCAAGCACATTGCATATATGCATGGGTCCCTTTCGGTTTCTTCCGGTCCAAAGCTACCGATCGATCTCTTGCTCTCTCTCTCTCTCTCTTGGCTTGGACGAGACGACGAGACGACGAGACGTTCAATAATTCTCCCGATCGAGATGATCAACAGGATCGAATAATGGAGAGTTCTCCCTTGAACGAGACAAGGTCGTCGTTCCCGTGTCTCGAATCTGTACATGCCGAGAGAAAAACCAGTAAAAATCTTTGACGACCAAGCCCCAGCCGATCCAGATCGACCGACCGGCCGAATGAAATAACGAAAGCGATACGAGTAATTTTTACTGTGTCGATCGTATGCGTATCGTAACTGTTCTCTTGATCGATCAGCTATATTTTACTTGTCGGAATTTGTTGAAAGATCCAGCAATCGCGGGCCTTCTTCACGCTTGCCAGATTAATCCTAGCTAAATACTCCCTCCGTTTCTAAATATTCAACGCCGTTGACTTTTTAGCACATGTTTGACCGTTCGTATTATTCAAAAACTTTTGTGAAATATATAAAATTATATGTATACATATAAGTATTTTTAACAATGAATCAAATGATAGAAAAAAATTAATAATTACTTAAATTTTTTAAATAAGACGAACGGTCAAACATATTTAAAATAGTCAACGGCGTCAAATATTTTGAAACGGAGAGAGGATGTGTCAACAAGATTACAGATCGATTGTTCCTCAATAACACTTTTTCTTCGTTATATAACATAGAGTTAGTAATACATGTCATTTTGGATAATGGTAAGATCAAACTTTAAATTTTTTTAATTTGGTTAGTAAAAGTAATTTCTAAAATTTTATCTTAAAAATGTACAGACCATATGTACATATTAAAAAGTACTTCACCAAAAATCATATGTTTGCTGATATTTTTATTTATATTATAATAAAAATAGTGGCAAAAGTTATTTTTAAGACCGCATCTTTATTCAAAATGATGATAATTTATCAAACCTGGAGGGAGTATAAGGAGTCTGAGGCTTTAAATTTGATCATACAATATATTCCCTCCGTACTTGTAAAGGAAGTCGTTTAGGATAGCGACACGGTCTCCAAAACACAACTTTGACTTTTTGTTTCTATAAAAATATTTATTGAAAAGTGATATATGTATACTTTTATGAAAGTATTTTTCAAGACAAATCTATTCATATATTTTTTACATTTTCAAACCTAACAACTTGAGAGTTATTTATGATTTATATTCTCAAGGTTTGACTTAAACATTGTCCTAAACGACTTCATTTACGAGTACGGAGGGAGTATAAGGACTTTTATAGCTGATGCACTCTCCCAAGCATGGATTAATTAGTCTGAAACTAACCAGCAATTAATGAATTAGAAGTAGCCTCCTATTTAATGAGGGAAATTATGGACTTTTGCCTTTTCCTATTTAATTTGTAAGCTATATATATTTTTGAATGGAAGGAGTAACATGATTATTTTAGTTTTTCCGTGTTTTTAATCAAAGAGCAAACATATCTTGCCTTCCGCTATTAATTCATATTTCCTTTGTTTTTAATATATGATGGCATCGATTTTTATACATGTTTAACAATTACCTAAGTACTCCCTCCATTTCTAAATGTTTGATACCGTTGACTTTTTAGCACATATTTGACCGTTCACCTTATTAAAAAAAGTTGTGAAATATGTAAAACTATATGTATACATGAAAGTATATTTAACAATGAAACAAATGATAGGAAAAGAATTAATAATTACTTAATTTTTTGAATAAGATGAATAGTCAAACATGTTTAAAAAAGTCAACAGCGTCAAATATTTAGAAACAGAGGGAGTATTATTTATTTTCTTGTGTCTTCTTTATTTTTAAAAGGACTTTAAACATGAATTATATTCTTTATATTTATAAAAACTAAAGACGAATGATTAAATAAATGTATGTTCAAAAGTTTTTGGTGCTATTACATTAAAAAATAAAGGGAATAGTATTTTCCTGGTATTCATACCATAAGGACAACAAAACAACTCCCATGATATTTTATTTTCTCAAATAACTAATTAAAGCCTCATGCCTAATCTCTTTATCATAAGCTACCTGGATCTAGGTAGTTTCTCTTTTCATGTTATTGGGAATATTTGACCGATATCCTTGATAGCTACTTATGGACATGTGCTCAAAGGATATAATAAATATGGTTTTTTTTAAAAAAAAGATGAATTCACAGTAACTATTTCTTGTGGCGTAAATAAAAAAGATTTTACTTGCACGAAAAGACATGGTTTGAAGAGGGGTAATTAGGGAATTGAAGAGAGAGCTCTGGCCATGCAGCAAGGACGAGCCAATCAGCCAATGGTCTGCAAAAAGTCAAACGCATGCATGGCCCCCAGTTGTCAGTGGCATATGCATGACCTCTAGCTCCCGGGTGGCCTTCTCCTTAATTTATATGGTTTATTTTTTCCCCTCGTAATATTTCCCAACATTTTCTGTGTCACGTAGTGGAAGCTGCTTAGCCAGCCTCAGCTCACATGCTTAAACCCTCGCCTTTCTCCCTATAAATACACTCCCCTAGCTTCTTCTCCCTCCCACACACATCGCATCCCCCACCCTAAAACTCAACTACTCATCCTCCTCTAGCTCTCAGCTGCTCCGATCGATCGCCATTGCTAGCTAGGTCTAGCTCTAGCTCAGAGCACGTAGAAACACTTGCCATGGCGGCGGCGCAGCAGCAGCAGCAGAAGGAGGGGGCGAGGCGCACGAGGGAGGAGGTGCCGGCGGTGGGGAGGGTGGCGATCATCGGCGGCGGGATCAGCGGGCTGGCGGCGGCGAAGCAGCTGGCGGCGCACGACCCGGTGGTGTTCGAGGCGACGCCGCACATCGGCGGGGTGTGGAAGCACTGCGCGTACCGGTCGACGCGGCTGCAGACGCCGCGCCCGGACTACGAGTTCTCCGACATGGCGTGGCCCAACCGCGACGACCCCTCGTTCCCCACCCACGTCGAGATCGTCGACTACCTCGAGGCCTACGCCGACAGGTTCGGCCTCTGGCGCTACATCGCCCTCTCCGCCAAGGTCGTCGGCGTCAAGTTCCTCGGCGGCCCCTCCGCCGGCTTCACCGAGCTCTGGAGCGGCTCCGGCGAGCCCCTCCAGGGCAAGCCCATGTGGGAGCTCGCCGTCTCCTCCACCGACGACCCCGACTCCGACGACGTCCAGGTAAACATACTCCTCCCCTGCCTGGCATAGGCCGGTATAGTCGATTGCGTTGTGTAACAAAAACGTAACTCTATTCCTTTAATATACTGGGGTGCAATCTTTTTGCACGTTCACGAAAAACCGTCTAGGTAAACATACCATGTTAATTCTCACACACCTAGAGCTTGATTTCCGGTCATGGTGATCGATGGATTGGATGGATATGATGCAGTTGTACAAGTTCGAGTTCGTGGTGATGTGCACGGGGAAGTACGGCGACGTGGCGAGGATGCCGGTGTTCCCGCCGGGGAAGGGGCCGGAGGTGTTCAAGGGGAAGGTGATGCATTCGCTGGACTACTGCAAGCTCAACGAGCAGGAGACCGTCGAGCTCATGAGAGGCAAGAAGGTCGTCGTCGTTGGCTACAAGAAGAGCGCTATTGATCTAGCCCTTGAATGCGCCGAGGCCAACCAAGGTAAAAAAAAAAATTAAAAAAACTCACCATATATCCATCGTTGAATATTCATCTCAGTAAAAAGATCGATCAATATGCATATGCATGTTCTATGTATTTACCGTTGTAGATTATGTGCAAATTCTCACAAAGACAAAACCATTTTTGTTCTTAATGAATGACTATGTATGTATTAAGTATCTAGGAAATTAACATGCATGTATAACTAGCTCGGCGCAGTTAGATGAGCTATCATGCATGCATGAACGCGGAGATTAACAAGTAAATCATAGAAAAAGAAGATTCATGCATGCCAAGTTCACACATAACTAACTCCAAAGGAATTACATGTTTATCGTGGAAACGTCCAATCATTTGATGAACTTGGGATGGAATATTGTACACACACTTGCATAGTATAGTAGTAGTATTAATTTGCATACCCAATTCGGTGACATGCATGTAACGCCGTGACAGCAACCTGTCCTAACGAAATTCAGGAGACCCAATCTTAGTTAGCTCTGACGCTCTGTTTCAGAAAAGGTCACTCTTGTCTTGATCCGTCGTACACTCCATCTAGAATTTTATTTCTTTTTATGCCACATGTAGCCAAGCCTCCTCTTGCTCTATACAGGTTCAAAGTACGCTAAACACAACACATACGCATATATGCTCTGACTTTTCAAGCTGAAGTGTTTTATATGCTAGCTACGCGTTCCACTTGTTGATCTCTTTTTTCTACTCTGAAACTGCGCAGAGATGATCTCACTCCAACATTTTTGACTGTGTACTTGACCATATCAAAGTGCTAGCTTAGTATATTAATTCCTTTTGTTTGGCCATCAAGTTAGTAATTAATTCCAAGTAGCATGCAGCAACAAAAAATACCTGTAATTAATTCTGAAGAATTATTAATCCTTAAATTTCAAGCTTGTTCAGTTCTGATGGATTGGTTTGGTTGCAGGTGAGGGAGGGCAGCCGTGCACGATGCTGGTGAGGACCCTGCATTGGGTGGTGCCATCCTACTCAATCTGGGGCTTGCCCTTCTTCCTCTTCTACTCCACTCGCTTCTCCCAGCTCTTCTACGAGAGGCCCAACCAGGGCATCTTCAGATCACTCCTCTGCCGCCTCATGACCCCACTGGTATGTACATACTCACTCGATCTACTCATTTCATGTGAACATCTTATCAGAAATTAAGTTCAGAATGTGCATGCTCAAGACTTTGACAATATTATTTTGTTTGTAGTAGCTAGCTAGCTTGTCAGCATCATAATTTACCATGTTTTTTTTTTTTGGTTGTCTGAGCAGAAGGCTGGGGTGTCCAAGTTCATCGAGTCGTACCTGTCATGGAAGCTTCCACTGAGCAAGTACGGGCTGAGGCCGGATCACCCGTTCGTGGAGGACTACGCGAGCTGCCAGATGGCCATCCTCCCCGACGGCTTCTTCGACATGGCCGACCGCGACCTGATCCGCTTCCGGCGCTCCGCCGGCGGCTGGTGCTTCTCCGAGAACGGCGTCGTCCTCGACGACGGCACCCACGTCGACGCCGACATCGTCTTCCTCGCCACCGGCTTCGAGGGCAAGGACAAGCTCCGCTCCGTCCTCCCCGAGCCCTTCCGCGGCCTCGTCGTCAACAAATCCTCCATGATGCCCCTCTACCGGTACACACACGTTAACCAATTACATGGCAGACGCACACGTATAATAATTAGCTAATGGATTAGTGTTTTTTTTGTTTGTAGGGGGACGATACATCCGCTGATACCGAACATGGCGTTCGTGGGGTACGTGGAGAGCGTGTCGAACCTGCACACGTCGGAGCTGAGGTGCAGGTGGCTGGCGGGGCTGCTGGGGGGGAGGTTCGCGCTGCCGGCAGTGGAGGAGATGGTGAGGCACGTCGACGGCGAGACGGAGGCGATGCGGCGGACGACGCGGTTCTACCGCCGCCACTGCATCTCCACCTACAGCATCCACGACAGCGACGCCATGTGCGCCGACCTCGGCTCCCGCGTCCACCGCAAGTCCAACTTCCTCGCCGAGCTCTTCTCCCCCTACAACAACCAGGACTACAAGGAAGAGTAGCCAATCCTGGCCATCCATCCTTCCCGTACACCGAATCAAGATACCGTTAATTCAGTCGTATAAAATGATATAATAAGATTCGTTATTTGTTTATAATAGTAAGTTAATTGATTATTAAGGGCTGATTAATTATTAGTTGATAATAATGGAGGACTAGCTTAGGTCGTGTTCATGTGTCATGTGAACTGGGGAATTGATTTGGTGAGGACTCGAGACTACGATCTGGTCTCGGCCGCGACCGGGAGAGGAATCAAATCATATCCAAGAACGGGACCATGTAAGTTAGGTCCGTATGTACGATCTGTACGATCGATGTGTGCATGATCAAAGGTGGTTTTTCCAAACCTCTTAATTTGTAATCATTCTTTTTGTCTGATGATGAAATTCAATAAAATTCATTTATTGTCTGAAATCGTATCCGCCTGTTCGATCGCTTCTGTACGTGTGGATTTCATGGATCAGCCATGTACTGCTCTGTTTTATAATTCTTACATTCAAGGATAAATTTATTAGTTTGTTCAATATTTATGAATGATCTGGGAGTATGATTGGTTTTTAATTAAATGCAAATGGCAACCAATAGCCAAGAAAACAATTCATGGCATTTTGAACTTTTCCACGGGTCAAGTCAATAGCTTCTAAGATGCATATATGATACCTAAAATACAAACCAACCAAGTCAAAATGGTCAAACAGTCGATACTATGTATACAAACTACTAGAGTAGCACTTAACTAAGTTGACCACAATAATGCTAGCTTCAATTAGTCGGTACTTGGTAGTTATATTGTTTTTTTTCCTTCTATAAATATTTTATAGTTCTCTCCCTTTCGGGTTGTTGCACCATAGTCAGATGTACTTAAGGAAGTTTTGACCATATATATAGATCATCTATTCTAGGCAGGTTTCATGAATGTATATATACACCATGTTTTTCTTTTCTTTTTTTTTTTCAAGTTGCCCGTTCATGTTGTGGCGTCAACCGGTCATGATTTTGACCATCGAGCTGCATATGTAGCTATCAGATGGTAAATTTTTAGGCAGTTTAATTAGTCGTTTTGGCCTCTGAAAAGGCAAGCAGCTAAGCTTCTCATCGTTTACTGTATGGAGATAAACCGTAAAAGGAAGTAACTAAAATAATTTATGAGTAAACCTTTTACATGTGTTACTTAGTAATTTAAAAGTCAATACTGAAAATTAGCTAAGATGAAAAAACTTTAAAATGAACTCTAATACCAAGTCTTAAAATTTATTTTTTGGCTATGGGAGATGCACTGAACGACCGTTCCATAGTTAATTTACGCACATGACCGAACACATCATCTTGCAAACCCATTACTTACATTCCATTTGTTTTTGTTTTTTACTGTCACAATCTTGTCTCTGGGTTGTGATTTTTTCAGGAGTTGGATTCTTAAAATCTGATTGTGAATTCAGATTTTGATACATGCGAAATGTGCAATTTATATAATACTTCTAGTGAGTTTTAGATCAACATCGTCAACCCACAAAAGCAGCTTCATTGCTTACTTTTGGTTTTTAGTAGAAACCATATTTCGCTTCTACGAATCTGCTTTCAAAATCAAGCTATTTGCTTTTGCTTTTGATTGTCAAGCGGTGAAACAACAATATGGTACGCACCCGGTGTTTTGCCACGTCTTTACGTGTTTTGTCACATCAGCCTAGTCGACATGATGAAACAAAACTATCATATATTGAGAGGTTGGTATGGGCATGTGTTGTTTCGTTACACTAGCCTGGTTGTTGTGGCCAAAAGATCAATTTTGAAAGTTTTGGTATAGTTTATTTTTAAAAATAAAAATTTAAAAGGTTCAATAGATAAAAAAAATATAATTATGGGCATTATATGTGTATTTAAACACACAGAGCATCTACTTAATTCCAATACAGCATATTTCCTCTCTCTTTCCATGATTAATTAATGTTGCATACGTGTAAATAGTTACCTTCAACTATTTGTACGTACGTCAACAATATATTGTGAATACAACTAAGAGGATAAACTTTGAACAGGAGTCATATCATTGGAGCCTACCATCGTTGCTAAGTCAAATTCAAGCAAATATTTCCTGAAACTCGTTGCGACTGATATGGATACCCAGAGAAGTGAATCGGTTAGCCGATAATGGCTAAAGATATGAGAGCCAACAACTAAGTCCTACAGTGGCTGTATAAACCCTCGTTGGTGTAAAAGCCAGGTTTTATAAATTACTATTATCTAAAAGAACAACAACAACTAAGTACTCCAACTTATGAATGTCCGTTAGCCAAAAAAAAAAACCTTATGAATGTCAAAATATTTCCTATCTATCTTATCCTAGCAACCGGTGTTATGCTAGAAATATGAAAAAACATTTTAATTCATCTAATTGTATGATAAATCTTGAGCTTTTTGTTTAATTTCTGAAATGGAAATAAAACGTGAGTCGTAGACGAAAAACTATATTTTGTAGGCTAGTTGTAACGTTTCATCAGCAACGCATGCAATTGACATTTATATATAGTTCCAGTGATGAATTCAACTGCAACACCTTTGTTTTCTAAATAGATGGCTTCGTTAAGTTTTAGATTAATATTTGACCATTTATATTATTTAAAAGTTTAGTGTAAATATAAAAACTTTTTTATAAATCGTGCTTAAAGTTTCTATAATAATAAAGTAAGTGCCAACAAAATAAATAAGACCTATATAAATTTCTTTTAATAAGATAAGTGTTGAAACCCTATGCTAAAAACCAACGATACCATCTAAAAAAAGAAGCATGTACTACTATTCTGTATTTGTAAAATATATACTCCTATTTAGCTAGCTAGGGAATGACCCCTAGAAATAGGATAGAAACTGCGTCGAAATTTAGATGCATGCCATCCTACATTTGGAAGAAATGATGAAATACGTACATGCGTACGACGTAGCCGTATAAGGTAGAAGTTATAGTTAAGCTAAATGTTGTTTATTTAAGGTAGTTCTGAGAAAATATAATGTACGTAAAGGAGGAAGATCGATGTACCTTCGTAGAAATTTTGCAACATGAATCCTCTAGGTAGGTTAGTTAGGTCGACGCTGGTGGTACGTGAATTTCCTGCATATATATTTTCTTCCGTTCCATTAATTTCAAAACTGGTTCTAATAAATTATTGTTTCTATCTTCAATTCGATCCATGTTGCACTCAAATTAATTAATAAACTGCAACTTTTCCAAAGCTTGGAATTGAAGATTTGCACACGTACGTCAAGGATTCAACACGCGAAAGAAAGAATGTTTCCATTTTCAAAACTTGAACGAACGAAACGAAACCATATATATGCTTGTAGCTGAAACCCTGTAGCTAGTGGCGTCTGGACTTTAATTTGATCAACCAAAAGACCAAGACTAGTAGTGCTATTACGCACAAGAGAGAACTAACACAACACATTATATTATTAATCCAATCGTACTACTTCCATCCCAAAATATTGACGCCGTTGACTTTTTTAAAAATGTTTGACTATTCGTCTAATTCAAAAAATTTAAGTAATTGTTAATTCTTTTTCTATCATTTGATTTATTGTTAAATATACTTTTATGTATACATATAGTTTTACACATATTATAAAAGTTTTTGAATAAAACGAACGGTCAAACATATTTAAAAAAATTAATGGTGTCAAACATTTAGGGAAGGAATGCAACGGCCGGTTCGTCGTCGTCTCCGTTGGGTTTATTTGATTTCAATTCGTCCGAGACCGATCGATCGAGCCGCTCCCACGGTACGTGGTCCAGTCGGTCGTCTGGTCCAGGTTGAGTTTTCACTCCTGGTCTGGTCCGTACGTACGTGCGCATGTACGCGTTTGGTACGTATGTCGCTTTTGAATATATATATCCTGCACGTGCCTGATATATATATACATGGGTCGCGCGCATTAATGAACCCGACGACACGCGGGCACCATCCGTGACGTACGTGTTCGTGTATAGCTTAACTTGATCGTATCGCTGTTCGTCGCCAAGGCGCCAACAACCACACGTCGACGTCGGTCGGCTTAATTCCCACCACCAGCAGCCGATCGTGCAGTGCAGCATGTACGTACAGTGTGACCACAGTAGTAGTACTCCCTCCGTTTTAAAATGTTTGACACCGTTGACTTTTTAGTACGTGTTTGACCATTCGTCTTATTCAAAAAATTTAAGTAATTATTTATTATTTTTATATCATTTGATTCGTTGTTAAATATACTTTCATGTACACATATGGTTTTACATATTTCATAAATTTTTTGAATGAGACGAACGGTCAAACATGTGCTAAAAAGTCAACGGTGTCAAACATACATTTTGAAACGGAGGGAGTAGTAGAGAAGAAAACTGAAAACGGGCCGAGTGAGGTGAGCCATCGACGTCGCTGCATGGTCCCTCAACGCGTACTGGTGTAGTAAGAAGGCACGCGGCAGGGAGAAGGACGGTCACCGACTTGAAGAGAGGCGATGGCCGTGGCGGACTGTAAGGGCAGCTAAACGAACTCCCACGCTTGCATCTGCTACCTCATGTCTCCCTGACGCTTCCCCGCCCGCCACCCGCCGAGCATGCCCGCCCACAGCACAGAGGGGAAGGGGCGATGCTACTAGCTCATGTCGTCGGCGCGATGCCCAAGTCACAACAATCACCCCCTTCCACCACCTTGCCTCCACCACCACTGCCCTCCACTTCAGCCCTTGTCGCCGCCTCCTCAACCAAGCCAACCCGCTTTGTAGGGTTTATGTGGGTCCCACTTACCACATTAACCAAACCTGGGGAGCATACTATCTTGAGATTTTTGGTACACTGGTTTTATTGGTTGAGGGATTCTTCATATCTGGTACTGTGGTTCAACGATGAAATTCGAACTCGACGACGTTAAGAAGAGGGACCTAAAGTGAACTTGTTCCAAACCAACGTCTCATCGCGGTTGCGGCCGTTGTCGCGCGTGTGTCGCGGGCTTGCACCTTGCGGTTTCGCGCTTGGGCTTTTGCCTGCCGGACCGGCCCAGCGGCCAGCGGCTAGTGGATAAACATTGCAACGTTCACCGTTATCGCTTCCTGCAAAGTGGATGGATAGGATAACTATGGCGTTTTTCTCACTTTGGGTGTAAAGGAAAAACACCATCTTGCAGCCGATGAC
This sequence comes from Oryza meridionalis, assembly GCA_000338895.3. Classification (NCBI taxonomy): domain Eukaryota; kingdom Viridiplantae; phylum Streptophyta; class Magnoliopsida; order Poales; family Poaceae; genus Oryza; species Oryza meridionalis. The sequence goes on from CM002526.2 coordinate 4,534,377, forward strand.
GACCTGACAGGTTGCAGCCACAGAGCATGGCTAGTTACAACGCTGATTGACAAGCAAAAATTTTGTTATCCATCGAGATCGATCGAAGCTTAATTTCATCCATATCAAAGTCACGATCGGTTGGATTTATGTTCTTCCTCCGATCCAGCGGCCTGCCACCATCAAAATCATCACGATGTGTTCGCTCCAGATAAAACCACGAATGGATTGGCACGGGTCACACGAGTGTGCTTTATTTGCTAATAATATTATTTCTAATTTATTTGTTTACAAAAAGCTACAGTGTGTAATTTTACAGAAATTGAGAGAGGTCCTAAATGATAACATGAGGAGTACTATCATTTATCACCTATTGACTGCAAACCTCATGTTAGTTAACTTAATAATTTCATCAATATGGTAAGCCTGGTCTCACAAGCTGACTTTTTGTACCCATACCTGCATGCTTCTGTTGCAGGCTGGTAGGTAGCTAACGCTAACTGTTTATAATAATCCAGGAGCATCTTAATGAAAGCAAAATTATGTGTATAATCTATCACACAAGTGGGCACGAACTCATCAAGTTGGATATATACCACGGTCAGAGCTGGGCTCTTCTCTCTCTTCTGGCGCCAATTCAGAATGATACAGCTAATCCATCCATGCCAAGTCAGCAACAATAATCCCGGAGATGGATTCTAAGGGCATGTATAAAGATAGAGTCAGATATGAGCTCTACGTTATCTAGAGACTAGTATCCTACAACAGTTAGAGACAATATGGTCTTGTATTAAAATACCTTCTTACTTTTCTTTCATTTCTTTCACCACCATGCAACAAAATTTGCTTTAATAAATGCTAAGAGTCGACTCTGAGCTGTTGTCATGCATAACAACCATACTCCTTTCTCTTTCTTCCATGTCATCAAATTTACTTGCATGACAATAGAGAGACCACTAATAAACACCGTTGTACATGCCCTAATAGCTCGAGTGGACGTCAACCCGTTTATTACATGTCAACTAAATGGTCACGAAAAAATTTTAAAAAAATTGACAAGATAGATCAATATGTAATATATCACTCCACAAACATGCAAGTTCAAATTCAACTTCTACAAGTTGTAATAAAAATAACAAATTTAATTGTAAATATACATATGGTAATTTGAGTTTTGTTTGTTATTTTTGTTACAAATTATAGAATTTGAATTTTAACTTGTATGTTTGTGGATTGATATATTACATATTAATATATCTTGTTTATATTTTTTTAATTTTTTTCATAACTATTTAGATGGCATGCAATAAACGGGTGGACGTCCACTCGAGCTGTTAAAACAGTTTCCCCAATAATCCCCAATTCTGTTCCAAGGAAAACGGATTATATTACCTCGACTAGATGACGGGGTGTTTGAATCAGAAACAAAGCTTGCTTAGCTCGATTGATTAACGTAATTAATCCGGTCGGAACTAGTCTAATCACATGCTGATTAAACATGCTAATCACTCAACGGTGATGCTAATTAAACGAATGGCACGTACGTCACCGGCGATCCCGTCCAAGAGAAGGCCAAATCGGCAACTGAAATTAAGTTGCTGCTGATCTGATCGATCTGAATAAATTTAATCAGAAAAGCATGCGTTAAGCAAGCGATGGAAACAGCATCACGTATTAACGACATCCATCGATTGATCGATAGGTATATATCGGTGTCGTGCCAGTCTTACTGATCATCTCTGGACATGGATGATGTGCACGTAATTAATCTAATGTGATTGACGAGATTAATTGCGTGTGATTACCGGTTACGTACTTGCGTTGTTTTGCATGCGTTGCCCTGCTGAGTTGAATGCAAACACAGCATGAACAGATTAAAAAACAAAGAATCTGTTAGTAAGTTCTACGTGTGTACGGAGTGGATGTTTGCTTCCTAACCATAGTTATTAATTTCATTGGCTTTAGGATTAGAGCACATGATGAAATAACGATGGTCGGGATTGTTGCTGTGCAGTAACAGGGCTTTGCTGTTGGGTGCCGTAACACCGGTCAGAAGTCTAATTCACGCTAAAATTAAAAGTTTGGTTGAAATTGAAACGATATGACGGAAAAACTAGAAGTTTGTGTGTGTAGAAAAATTTTGATGTGATGAAAAAGTTTAAAGTTTGAAGAAAAAGTTTGGAACTAAACTTAGTCTAAGAGAATTGCCTTCACTCTAATCAGAGGTGGAAGAAACACACCATGGTCGGTCATGTTTGTAACAACAGCTCTACATTATTTGGCTTAGGTATTTTGAATCCTAAATCCAAAAAATCATGAATTTGAAGCTGCGAGTACATCGATACTACTTGGATGAATCATTTTATTTTTACTTTAGACGAAAATAAATATTTTTTAAGATGGTGCAGTAGCAATGGGTGTATGGTTTTAACTCCATAATCCCATATTCGTCACAAATTATAATCGACTATTATGCTTGCTTAAAATGTACCTAGAAACAGTTCTCTAGCACTAATACAGGGTTTATTTTGTTTCCTATACATAATACTACTACTAAGAAAACCGATCGTAAGTTGTTGCAAGGAGACACTAGCCTGCCTGGTCCACATGGATGTATCGACGCAAAAACACCTCATTAATTAGTAGAATTCAGGTTAGCCAACCTGTATTGACTTGAGCAAGAGGTCGATCCGAGAGGGACGCGACCATATGCAGGCTTGGAATTTTAGCACAAGTGACACTGACAGATGGATACCTCTCCATAAAAATACAGAGGCTGCTGACAGGTGGATTGCATGTGTCATGTTCTGGTTGTTGGGCTGCAAATAGTTCACTTGGCATTTGAGATGATTTTTTCTTGGTTAAATTACGAGACTTGACTCGGATCAATCGACCAATCATACCAGTTTAAGTGGCGCTCAAGTTAACTATGAAATGAACGTCAATGTATTGTTTTATTATCGACTGATGTGGGGTGTAAACTCCTTTTAAACTGGTCAAGTGGTATGTGTACTAGTTCAGAACTATTTTATCTAAAGAATGCGGATAATTTCAGTTTGATTAGTAATTTACTACTCAGTCTGTTTGGTGAGTAACACATGATTTGCATTTTGCAATAATCAAGCTTAGGCCTATCTTAACTAGGTGCTATACTCTGCATTGCCCTGTCACTTACTCCATCGCATTTTCACCTTAATCTATAGTGCTAATCTGAACATAAGAGACATTAACCTGCTAGCCAACTAAAACATCAGCGTCTTCCTCGTCAGAAACATGACATCTCCACACCTCGTGGATCTCATGTGTGTGTGATCAAATCAAACCACTAAGCTTAGGACTTTTTGATGTGCCACCAAATCAACACTCTAGGAGGAAATAATTGGTCCAGCTAATGAGCTAAATGCCAATAAAACCATGACTCCGTGATTAATTGGCCAACACTATTCACAAGTACGAGCTGCACATAGCTCGCTTTTGACTTCTCTGTTGAACTGTTCTGTGAGACAATGTGTAGCACGACAGGCAACTGCTTTACACATTAATTACCACTAGTAGAGTGATCTGATGAACGTTGATCAACCTGCAATAATATGAGAATTAAGCTGATGAATGTGTCAGATGACCTCAGGTGTAGGAGTACTACTCTATAAAAAAAAAAAAAGAAGAAGCAACTCCTAGCTAGGATTTGTTTTTTTAATGGAGGGGTACTCTCGTATGTATGTACTTTCTCAGTACTAAAAGATTTCACTTTAATGAGATAGTAATTTTTTATATGTGAGTACTCCCTCTGTTAAATATAAGTATTTTTAAACTTCAACGTAGTTTTCGAGATGCTATTTTAACTAATAATATTTTTAAAATAAGATGTTTCAGATAAAAGGAGTTATATTATGATAGTTTATTTAATAATAAATCTAATAACATTATTTTACATGATTGATCTTTTTTACAAAGATCTATACGTGCTGGCTTTTCTGCTGCAGAGCAGCCGTAGTTGCAAGCAGTCGAACATGCCTTATCTTATCTCTGTCAGCTGAGTATACATCCCTCATCCAAATTTTCACTTTTATACACATGAATTTGGACGGGTGAAAAAGTAAGTTTCTTTTTGGACGGAGACAATACTACTATCCTATCTATGACCGTAGTATATGTCAAAGCTATCTGGGCCGCTAAAACTATGTAGGATAGAGCCAAGGCAGTGTCCCAACTGCTAAACCTACCTAGGTTTGACTAATTCTCTAAAAAAAATCCTATGTCAAGCTGAGGCTCAAGATGAACAACTGTGCAGAAAATCATAGGAAGTAGCAGAAAGATCATATCAGCTTTTCAAGAACATTATTTTTTTCTGAAATTCTTTTTTTGTAAAACTACTATAATAATTGTGGACTTGTTCCTACCAGAGCTACCTACCCAAAAGGGACATCAAGGTGATGGCTTTGTGTTTGGCAAGGTGATCACTGTTGCTACTTACCAGTGACCCAATCTTGCTACATGGCCATGCCCATGGCCACTAGTTCTCCTTCACCTTGAAATCCATGTGGAAAAGGGATAGTCACACACCTAACCCCACAAAGTCACACTCTCCAGTGCCTACAAAGTTGCAACAACAACATGCACAAAAAGAGGTCAAAAGATTGGAAGAAGAAGAGGAAGAGGAGGAGGTGTCAAAAAGACCTTGACAAACGCATGTACGAGATTAACCATCTCGTGCCTCATATGTGTCCGAGATGATCTGGATGCAACACTTGTCTAGAATCCAGCAGGCAGCTGGGTTAAAAGATAATGTAAAAAAAAAAAAGCTGGGTTAGGATCATGCACAGTGATGTTGATGCCAATGATGTGATAATGTTGAGATAAGTACTGTGGTTAACTGGGGGTTGATAATATCTAATGGTAATAGACTTGCTGCTTGTCATGAGTGAGTCCTCGATGTATGGATAAGATCTTTGTCCAAATCAAAAACTAAAAAAAGAAATGAAAGAAAAAGAAAATGCATGTACACTGGCTCATTAATTTGGTAGACTATTCTGGACGATGTTCGTTTTCTTGAACACATCTGCTGCAATTTGAGAGTTGGGTGATGAAAGTGTGAGTGGTCCTGGAGAATAGACCGGTGATGCTGTTCACACCACACATGTAAAGGGAACAAAAACTTCGTTTTTAATTCAAGTAGTTATACCTGAATCCTGATAGACTGTAAATTGTGTCAATGATAGATTTGGTAAGAACAGTTCCTCCTAGTGGAATATTCATATGCTTCATGGGGTACATGCTATTCTGCAACAAGTGCATATTGAAAAGGGGATTATCTTAATCTAATTATTATTGGATGGATATGCAGCTTTTCACAAGGAAAATAAGTTGAAGTACTTCCTTTGTGTGCTTGAAACTTTTTCAAGAGATGTCATCTTGCATGAACCCACAGTCATTCTTGTCAGTATTTGAATAAAAGAATGCCATATGGATGCTCGCACTAGTACCTGAAAGTACTCTGATGCTCTGTTAGTTGAAGTCCAGCCTAAGCATATTCTGGTCATTCTATTCAGTAGCTTGCGTTATGCCTTTCAGTTCTTTTTTTTTTGTTAGTATTTCCTCATTCATAAATGGAAATAAAAAAGTAAATTCAGATTCAGATCTGTAAGTAGAGGTTTCTGAATACTACATAATTACTTTAGTCAATTATACCTTTTATATACAACATCTACTTAGGTTAGATGTGTTGAGCTATTCCTAACTTCCATTTATCGTCGACAATTAATTATACTACATGTAGGATGTGTTTTTTTAAGGATGCATTGAGCGACAGTGGTATACTTCATGGGCTTCTAAACCGTGTGAGCTTGAGAAAAAAAACTTTTTATATATAATTTTTTAAAAATATTTTAAATCTATTTTTAACATTATAATAGTTAATTCATTTATTTCTACTCTCGTAATAGTGATTATTCAATCAACTATTCAGTCATTCAGTTATTTGGCAAACAAACTGACCCACATATCCTAGTAGTAATGTATATTCCATTCAATAAAAGATCACATTCTCCTCTGTAAAGAAACCGGAGGGAGTACATCATTTTTACATACTATTAACTTATTATCCATTTATTACAAACAACACATTCTTCTCTGTAATGAAAAACAAAAGCGGCACCCCTGAATTTCTTATAATGTTCACTGTTACCTCGTCGTATGCAACAAAAAGATGGCATTTACCAGTTTCCTCTTGGACAGCACAAAACAAAACAAAGCAAAGTTGCTCACTAGTAGCAAAAAAAAGAAGGAAAGAAAAGAAGAAAGTATATATAAAAATCCAGCACAAGGAGATGCGGTTGCAGCAATGATTGATTGATTTGTATTAGCCCCCTTCCACTCTCGCGTTTTCTCCCCTTCTCTGCGTGTTTTTGTGGACGACGGCGTCGTCGCCAGCTTCTTGTGGCCATCGTCTTCCCCCTCCTCTCCTCCTTCCTCGCGTCCTCTCCCCCTCCCTCTCTCACAAAAATCCATTCTTTGCACAGGGAATTTTGCCTAGTCCTATTTACGATCCTTCTCTTCCCCCCTCTGGGCGGCCAAAGCTCTCGTTTTTACGCGTGATTTCGTCGTCTTGTTGCTGCTGACGAGCCCGCTGATTTTGGTTCGATTTAATCCCATTTTACGCGTGTTTTGCATCTATTGGAGATCTCTGGAGGTATCTTGGGGGAATTGGATCGATTTCGATCTGTCTGAGTGGTTCTCTGGGCGTTGTTGATCCGAGAGGTGAGAGATTTGGTCGGATTTCTCCCTGGAGCATTTGGTGTGCTCGAGCAGGATGCTCTATTTGAAGCAGCCGACGAGGAGCTGAACTACGCGGAGTTGTTTTTTCCCCTCTGAATTTTCTTGGTTTGGATTTCGCGGTGGTCGTGTGGTTTGCTTTGCTGATCTGATCTGATGGAGGCTATGGCGGGCGACAAATTCCTCCAGAAGTTCCGGCTCTACGAGACCAGATCGGTAGGGATCCTCTTTGCAAAATTTTGTTTTCTCATCGTTTTGATTTGGTTTCAATTGGGTTGTAGGTTTCATGGATATGGAGAGATCTTTGTGTCAGCAATTGAAGCTCACGCGCTTTACTTTGTTATAATGGCTGTGTTTTTGTTCGTTTATGGTTGATTAGATTCTTGAGTGATTTAATGTCCTCACTGTGTGAGGGATCTCCTTTATGATTGGTTCGCTTCGTTTTTGTTATAGGGTAAAAGGCTGCAAAAAGGTGAGGGAAGATCCCTCCTTTTGTTTTCTTTTGCAGGGGAGAAGAGAGTTTAAAAAAAAAACTTATAAAGGGGGGATTTTTTCTTAAAGGGGGCTATCGTTTTTCAGGCAGATTAAACATTTGCTTTATGATGATCTTGTTCAATATCATCATTATCTAAATAAGATTTTGTTTATTGATGGATGCTGAACCGCCGTGTTGTTTGCCCACGAATGTGTAATTGAATCCTGCTATGCTAGTGCCAAAATACATTGTTTGAGCTGATCTTGTGCATTACTGTATGTACATTGGGATTTTCAAGGCGTAGTTAGCTTTCAGCTTCGTGATGCAGAAACCAAGGTTTCTCTATTTGTACAGCAAACAATTTATAGGAGCTGTCTTTCTTCCTCAATGACTGTTTCATTGATGTCTAAAGTTGTTCTAAAAATTATCCCTCGTTTAACTTTTGTTGAGTTGACATGAGTTTGATCTTTTGTTGTAGAAATTTTATCTTATCGGAAGGGACAAGACAAGGACTCTATGGAGGGTGCTGAAGATTGACAGGATGGAGCCTACTGAGCTGGAAATCGAGGAAGATCATACAAGTTACACAGAGAATGAATGCCAAGAACTGCTGTGGCGAATTCATGAGGGGAATAGATTGACTGGTGGACTAAAATTTGTCACGAAATGCTATGGAATAGTTGGTAATGAAACAGGAACTGAGATACCATAGTTTATTGATCAAACTTTCTGGTAGTTCAAAACTTCAAATTATAACATTTACTCCATCTTTGCTTTACTCAGGTTTTATAAAATTTCTTGGCCCTTATTACATGGTTCTAATTACCAGAAGAAGGAAAGTTGGTACAATCTGCGGTCATGAAATATATTCTGTCGGCAAGAGTGAAATGATCGCAATTCCAAGTCCTATTGTGTGGCCCAACGTGGCTTATTCTAGGGATGAGAACAGGTCTTTCATTTTTTCTATGTGTAAATATTGTGCTTTGCCTGTTGTAAATCCATCGCTGGTTCCTAGCAATATAAAAGATGCCAGCTTGCTTTGTTTTGTATCTGGACATATCATAGTGCTTGTATTCATTTATCCTTTTGTAGTTTTCCTTTTTGTAATATTTCAGTTCATTCGTTTGCTACATTGTGATGAGACAATATGCACTATCGGCGCCAAAGTGTCCTTGATTTCACGTTTTTCTTTTCTATGACAATTTTCTTTTGTGTGTGTATGTCTGTCTGCATATCTTTCAGATAAGTTTTTGTTCATATATTCACGCTTGTAGTTGAACCTGGGCAATTCCAGTTGTTCTGTGCGTGCACTTAATATCACTTTGCCTTTAAGTATACAATTTTCTTGTTGATAATAATATGCACCCTACTCATACGGTCGGTGCATATGTCAATTCTTGCAGTTCTGAGCATTGTGTGTGGTGTTCATAAGGTCAGAGGTACATAGAATTGTTTCGAATTTCTTTGATCCACTAATATTCTTCTTAGTATGATTCTAAATATACTATATCTGGAGTTTTTCTCATTTCTATTGTCTGCGGATATTTATATTTTTACCTTTCACTTTTTGTAGATATAAACGGCTCCTTTGCTCGGTCGATCTCTCGAAAGACTTCTTCTTCAGCTACTCTTACAATATCATGCGCAGCCTACAGAAGAACATAACTGACAAGAATACTGGGCAAGTTGTTTATGAGACAATGTTTGTCTGGAACGAGTTTCTGTCTCGAGCTATCCGGAACCATCTCAAGAATACAACGTGGACTGTTGCCTTAATCCATGGATTTTTTAAACAGGTACTCTGCTGTAACATTCTAAGTCTCTGATACTGCATTTTATGCGATCCATTCTTTTCATCTCTAATTGATGAGCTTATGCATATCCAGCACTCTCTATTCATCAAAGAAGACCACAAGTAGGGATATTGCTAACTCAATGCCATCCCACTAACTTTTGTGTTTTACTCCACAATGTGTGACCTGACATGTAGTGAAAGCTCGAAATAAAGGGTTTGCAAAGGCATGGCTTTGTATAACCTGCTGACATTTATCAGTTTGAGCTTCTTGAGGCTTTCCCGAGTCGAAAATTTTGCTCGTAAGTCTCAGCAGACTGTTAATGCTTTTCCTAAATTGTTAATTTCCCCTTTGTGCAGTCTTAGCAAACCAATGCTTAGATGTGAAATTACAGCGCTATTTATACTTATCTGTAATGTTAATTAAACGGTAAGCGTTGAGCCGTTGAGGTTCTTTGGTCCTGGTGCAAGACCTTTGAATTAGGACATGTATGATTGGCAGTTCTAAATGTTTCTGATAAATAGGAACTTCTTATTGTTACTTTGTTTGCATTTTCGTTATGTAAGTACTGTGTTTCATACTTTCATCTGTCAAGTATTATACACAGAGCCATGCTAAACATATTTTGTTGCACAGTCAAAGCTCTCAGTAGCTGGGAAGGAATTCTGGTTGACACTTATAGCAAGGCGCTCACGTCATTTTGCTGGAACCAGGTTTGCATTACAAGCCTTTGGGTTTAGCACCCTAATTTGTGTTGAAAAGAATGGAGCCTAAACAACATAATCTATGTCGCCTGATCTTACAATGCTAATTTTGCATGTCATTTTCAAATACAGATTCTTGAAAAGAGGTGTTAATGAAAAGGGTAGGGTTGCCAATGATGTTGAGACTGAACAAATTGTTTTTGAAGACACACCAGATGAAATACCACATCAGATATCATCTGTTGTACAACATAGAGGATCCATACCTCTTATATGGTTTCAGGAAACTTCAAGACTCAATATTAGGCCAGATATCATACGTAAGTTCTAGACTTAGTCTGTCATGCATTTGTCATCTGTAGACTGTCTTCTCTTTACTCCAATCACCTTGCTACCTGCAGTGAAACCGGATGTAGACTACAAGACAACTCGCCTTCATTTTGAGAACCTTGCACTTAGATATGGGAACCCAATAATTATCTTAAACTTGATCAAGGTGAGAATAAGTGTGGAATACAAATTTGGTTTATTCTCTGATGGATTTTTTTTTGGTAGTTTACATGTGAATCACTACTGACTTATATATCTATCAATTTAATTGCAATATTTTTTTTTCTGAAAGGGAAATTTAATTGCCATATTGATGACCTTATGTTCTTTGTTATCAATCTGGAGTTCTAATATCCATTTCGGGTCCCTTGTATTTTTTCAGACTCGTGAGAAGAAACCTCGTGAATCTTTGCTCCGTGCAGAATTTGCAAAGGCTATACATTATATTAACAAGGGGCTGCCAGATGACAAACGTCTAAAGTTTTTACACATGGATCTGAGTAAGCTTTCTAGAAGGTAGTGTATCGTACTCCAAGGAAATCTTATATCTAAGCCATTAGGATTCAAGCTTGTAATTACTTGTAAATTGCCTACGATGTTAAGTACTAAGTGCTATTTACAGGAAAGGTACCAATGTGCTTTCGCTGTTGAACAAGGTAGCATCAGATGTGTTGGATCTAACTGACTTCCTCCACTGTGAGATAACTACATCAAAGTATGAGGATGCATCAAGGTAACATTTGGCCTACTTAAGAGTTATGTTAAACTTTTGCCTGGCCACCAGAAACTACCTGATGTTGTTTGTCAAAAAATGTTCCTTCATGATGTTACCCTGTAACATATTCATTCTTTGGATTAGTCAAAGCTGCCTTGGAGAACAGTAGAACACACAAATAAGGCAGCTTTTGGAACAATTGGGAGTAGCTGCTCTGATCGTTATTTGGTGTTATCTTATGAGCTCACTTAACAGTACTAATGCATTTTATTTCTTTTTAAATGCATCAGTGGACAAGGAGCTGTTGCCAGCTCAGGTGACATCGAAAGCATCGAGGATCAAAATTTATGTGCGACTAAGCTAGTACCTCTTTTACTGCAAAAGGGTGTCCTCAGGACTAACTGCATAGACTGCTTGGACCGCACAAATGTTGCACAGTTTGCGTATGGCTTAGCTGCTTTAGGGCGTCAACTTCATGTGCTCCAGCTCAATGAAACCCCTAAAATTGAATTGCATGCTCCTTTGGCCGATGATCTTATGGATTTCTATGAACGGATGGGTGATACGCTAGCTATTCAATATGGTGGCTCTGCTGCTCACAACAAGGTACTTGCTTAATTCTATTTACTGACTCGTTGGAGCATAATTTGTGCTTCCTCTACTGTGTAATACAATTCTCAAACAAATGCATCTTTCATTAAACCCTTCTTCATGTTCTTATTCAATTATCCTATTTTTGTTTCTTTCAAAGCGATTTTTCTTCTTAATTGGCGGTGAAGTCAATAGTCATAATATTTTTTTTCAAACACCCCAAAAGTCCAAACTTCTCTTTTGAGTTATTTGTCTGACTGTCTGAGTACTCCATACTGCTGATATATGTTACAGATCTTCTGTGAGCAAAGAGGCCAATGGAAGGCAGCAACACAATCTCAGGAGTTCCTCCGGACCCTTCAGCGCTACTACAGTAATGCCTACACTGATCCTGAGAAGCAGGATTCTATAAATGTGTAAGCTTCTCATGTCTGTATTACTCTATACATGTACAATAGGCAGAATTCTCGGAAACAAATTATATGACAGAACCATGGGAGCTGTTGGTATCGCTCTAGTATATTACCACAAACGGGTCTGTCTGACTTTAAAATTGCAGGTTCTTGGGTCATTTCCAACCACAACAAGGAAAACCTGCGCTTTGGAAATTGGACTCAGATCAGCATTACAACATTGGCAGGCAAGGAACTTTAACTGAAGAAACTGGGAGGTACTGAAGTCAATTTCCATTAAGAAATGTTGTTCAGAAAGCTGTAATATGCAGTACAACTTCAGCTTATATTTAGACAGTTTACCAGACAACCATATGGAATATGAAAGATTCCAAGTAAATCTGACACTGTTCACTTCTCAATCCATGCTATAAATTCAAAAGGTGTCACCATTTTATTTTGCTCTAGCTGCCTGTTTGCTCGTTTGGATTGAACAATACTAAAACTGTCTTGGAACTGCAAATTAATAGGGTGTGAGAGCCTTTCATTCACACAGAGAACTTATATTTGGATGTTCCACCTAGAAATGATAATCAATGATCTAGAATATAATATGTTGATTAGCTCAAGGTAGAACATATGGTGTTAATTGCTGATATAATGATGTGTTGGGTTACCCAAGCTATCTAGAATCTGGTCAATTAGTGGTTCTGCCAATTGTACTTTGTTTTTGTTAGATTATTTAATTGAATTTTGGAATTTCCATGTCTAGTTTAGTAACATCCATATTTCATATCAGCAGATCATTCATAAAGAGGTCGTTATCGGACGGTAATATTTTATGTGACAACACTGGTGGACCTGTATCTGACTGTAATGTTGGAGAAAACAACACAAGCTCAGAATTGCTCCCAATGCAACCACTGGAGGATATTAGAGAGCCTTCTGATTCTGCACCAGAGATCTCTATAGAACCTAACCCGTGCTCCAGGTGCTCTATCCTTGTTTGAAAACGAATTGGTGGTTGTTGGAGAACTTCAGATTGTCCATACTATGAACTAACTGCATTTTTCTCATGTTCAGTACAAACTATAGCACATTGTCTGGGAGACACTCAATTTCAGAAGAGCGGCAGAATTATTTGAGAAGATTAGGTTATCCTGAATTGCACTCTTCAAACTTTCTTGATCTTGATCTGTTATCATCTTCAGGAAATTCTTGTGAGGAGGAAATTTATGAGAGGTAACACATCTGTGATTTATTTGTATATCCAACTGCACAAATTCTATCCCCTTGATCTGGCAACTAAAGGAGTGAATTCTAGGCTGAGATGTTATATTACTCACACTGTTGTATTTTATTTCATTTTTTTGGAGGGAACTGCTGTAATGGTTAACGATAATAAGATGTTCCAAACTCATTTACAGGTCGTCACTCATCAATTCACCCATGGATGTTGTCAGTATTGAATCAACTACATCATACAGTGAACAGGGACACAATGATGAGGTCAGTCTTTTCCCCTCTTTTCTTTTTTAAAATTATATATGCCACTCAAGCTTGCTGTTCATTTGTTTTGTTCCAACCCAGATTTTTACATTTTTCAAATGTAATCTATCACCGCGTTCTTTCTATTATCAGGCGTTTACTCTGTACTTTTATTGATATTGGAACTTTTCCTCCTTAGCAGGGAAGAGATGACACAGATCTGTCACGCTCAAGCAGCCAAATGTCAGACATCCGTGACTACTCTGACCGCTTCGCGCATTGGGTGGATGGCGGAGGCATGCTTTGCTACTAGAGCTATAAAATTTTGTCTTGGTGACATCTCCGCAAAAGGATTCAACAGCAGAAACTATCGCAGCTACATCAAAGGAAACACTCGAAGTCAAGCTGCATCTGCTGCAAACTGCAACGGTCTCGTGATCGAAAAGATCATCACAACAAATGGAAGAAACATCAACTTGGTTTGCCCAGAGAAAGTGCTCAAAGATGACAATCCATTGGGGAATATGAAACCATTCTGACTCGGTTCGGTTGAGGTACACGATTGAATTTCTATGGTGAAGAAGAATTGACCATACTGAAGACAATAAATAGGAGAAACATATATATCACATTCTTTGCAAGGGTTAGCTTAGTTAGAATCTTTGGCAATATGTTATAGGAAAAGGATAAAACAGAAAAAAGAACTTCTCAAACAAAAACGAAAAAAAAATTGGAAATGCTAATCCCTGTTGTAAATATGTTATAGAATTATACATATTTACCAATTTTTACTTTACTTGCTCTCTGTATGGAACTACTGTTTTTGCCTTTTCAGTCTTCACTGTACAAAATACACTAATCGTTGGCAACACGGTAATGATTGTGAGACAATCTAACAGGCCACATGGTACAGGAGGAAATGAGTTGTCAAGCCAATGTTTCAGTCAGCCTGGTTGTGTTTTTTCCTTTCCAGAGATGTATGAAATTGCACCTGATGCATGAACTAATTTTCTTCTGGGGTCCTGCTGATTCATGTTACCAGTATTGTCTTGCATGAACCCTGAACTCCCTGATGAATATGACCGCTGTTGCAACATGATGGGAAATTACTATCTTTACGAATCAAAGATACAGGTTTGTGCAAACGGCTGCAATTTTATTTTATTTTATTTTTTTTTGCGGGGAGGCTGCAATACTTTGGTTTGAAGGAAAAACGTAAGGTCATTAGGGCCCCTTTGATTTGAAAAAGAGAGAAAAAACTTCGTAGTTTATACGATTTCGATCCTATAGGATTTCCCCCAAAATTGCTCTTTCCTAGGATTTTCAGGTTTTGAAATGCATGGTAAATCTGTTGAACACTGAGCCCTTAGAACTAAGTTTCAGTGAGACAGCACGTCTGTTTAGGTGGGATTTGAAGGGATAAAACGCATTCACGTCTTGGAAAATTGTTTTTGTTTCCGCACAACATTTCCAAACGGTACAAGTATCAGATTTGAATAACAAACTGAGCGTATAGAACCATGCCATTGCACCGAAAAAGATTGATATAACCGCTACAGAATAAACTTGGGACAAAAGTAGAAAGCTTAACATATACCACACATCTTGCCGAGCTCACCCTCACAGCATTGTTGTTCGAAATAGGGACGGGCAAACAACACAGGTTCAGCTAGAAATTCCTAAAAACAGTTTTGAGTTCATGGTGTAGCTATAGATGATCACATTGGATTTTGGGTGTTCATTCATGCCTCGGGAAATATTTAACTTAAGCTGCGGAAGACATCTCAAAGTGATTGCCTAGTCTAATCCCAGCCTTGAGCAGCTGGTTGAGCTGCCGGGTCCCAGCCAGTAGGCGCAACAGGAGGAACGACGGCGGCTTCAGTGGCTACGGGCGCTCCTGCTTGATCCCATCCTTCGGCAGCAGCAACTGGAGCTGCCACAGAGAAATGGAGAATGATCAGTTCCAAGTTAGTACAGCTAAATCAAAGGGATCTACTAACTAGCTGAAGGCATGTAAATTTTACAATCTATGCAGGAAAACAGAAACAATTGCGAACAGTATGAGCAACAATCAGCACAGCAGTTTTTTCAAGAATATTCCAATGATATGAAATTTTTAGCATCACAAGAACAAAATTCAGAGGTCCACAACAGTTATATACCCGGTTAAAAATATAAATATATTAGAAGGGGATAAACCACAAACCTGGAGCTGCGCCCCAATCACCAACAGTAGCCGCTGGGGGAGCAGCCACACCAGAGGTCCACTGGTCAGCAGACCATTGTTCAGGTGCGGTGTAATCAGTGATGGCAGCAAAGTCTTGTGCTGGAGCTTCCTCCTCCTGCTCCTTGGCCTCCTCAGGGTCTCTGTAGAAAAACAGATCGACCTGCAAAAGACACACTCAGCGTATAAGCATACAGAGGATATGAAATTATCTTCATGAATGCGCTTCCAATGTCAACGTGTTCTCGAAGAAGTAATAGCACCGCATACCATAACATCCCACTTGTGGCCAGGGAGGATAGTACCCCTCATCTGCAGAACCATCCTAGCCAAGAGCCAGAACAGGCACCCAATGCTGTTCCTCCCCTTGTTGTTGGCCGGGATGCCGATATCGACATACCGCATGGGGGAATCGGTGTCACAGAAGGCAATGGTCGGGATGTTTCCCAGAGCAGACTCCTTGATTGGCTGCAAACATAATAAAGGATAACACGATCAGTAAACAATTCTGTACCCAATTCACCAACGCACTACCGTGACATGGTCATCGTTTTCACCTGGTGATCGGTCCTTGGGTCGGTGAGGATGAGCAGACGGGGCTCGCTGAAGGAGGTCTGGAGCTGATTGGTAAATGTACCGGGCGTATGCCTTCCAGCAATGGCGTGCGCGCCAGTGTACTGCGCGAACTTGAGGACCGCGCGCTGGCCGTAGGGGCGGGCCGACTGGACAATGATGTCCTGGGGGTTCTCAATGGCAACAATCACCCTCGCCGCGAGCTGCAGCTTCTCCCATGTCTTGCCGAGATTGATGATGTAGATACCTATGAATTGCAGCAACGATGTTTACGTATTCATATTCAAGATTCCCTCCCAAATAGCACCATCATCACTTGCAACAAGTTACAATGCAACTATGCCGATAAATAACACACACGAAATCAGATCACCGCTAGCTAGTACTACAAAGTTGCGACATAATAATTCTAGCTCACAACAGCAAGTTGGATACTTAGTTAAAGCTAAGCTACGAGGAAAACATTGAACAAGGCGAGCATCTAGGAAATCTAGTGGCAAGAACACTGTAAACCTATCAGGAAATCTCATGGCAAGAACATTGTAATGGCTAGCTGTGAGCATCGACGGACAAGCAGAGGAAACCGGGTGAGATGCCTGTAGGCAGGTGGGTGCGTACCATCGGAGCGGCGCTTGTAGACGTAGCGCTCCATCTGGAAGTCGCAGTTCTTGGTGCCGAGGTGGACGTCGGCGGCGAGCATCATCTGCACGTCCTGCTCCGCCTGCGACAGCGCCCGCGCTGCGCCTCCTGCCGCTGCCGCCATGGTCGCGTGTGTGGGGGTGGCGCGCGCGAAGGGAAGACGGGGAGGAGGAGAGGCGAGAGCTCGGAGAGAGTGGCGGCGCGAAGGAGAAGGGAGGAGGAGGGAGAGGGGCTTTTATGTCATTATCTCCGCCGCCTGAAAACCCTAATTGGCGTGAGGTAGCAATTCTCCTTGGGCCAGGGTGTGCATGGGCCGGCCCAAGTTTTATTTTTCTTTTTGCAGAAAGACCCACTGTTCATGTGAATTTACTCTTTTTTTCCTCAATATGAATTTGGGCGGTTTCTTTTGCCAGCGACAATAAAAATCGCAATATCCAAGCTGTTTCGCTATATTATATACATATTTGTTTTTCCTAAGAGATGCGGTAATAAGAGTTTATCATCCTGTTTTTTGGAAGTGAAAACCACTCCCACTTTCCAAGAAGAGATAATCCAAGAAATACCATTGACAAGCGTCCAAATCCCAGAAATGTCATCGACAAGTGTGAGTTCTAAGAAATGCCATCGTACAAACGATTTTATCCCAAAAATGCTATCGCCGTTAGAGTTCCGTCCATTCCCGACCCTAACGACGATGGTATTTTTTTAACAAAATTGTTTGTATGATGGTATTTTTTGGAACTCGCACTTGTCGATAGCATTTCTAGGACTTAAAATTTCTAAGACTTAAACACTTGTCAATAGCATTTCTTGGATTATCTCTTTGAGGAAAACCAAACAAAAACTAGTAAAAAAGAATTGCAACTACTTCCAGCCAACTCCGTACGAAAAAAAAAGCTAAAACCAATCCGTTTTTACACACCGACCACGTATGTTTTTTTTTATTACACCACTATGGTTCGTTCACAATGAGTCCCCTACGCAACAGAACACTAGCAAGTAGCAATCGCAAAAATCTGACAACGAGGAATGGTTGTAGTCTCGTGGTAAATGGAAGATCGAGTAGTGCCCAAAGCCGAACACGGCCGCTATGCAAAATTTTGCTCTGACCTGATAAAATATCTTGCCAACAATGTAACATCATGGCAGAATGCTTACATAAACATAACTAGGCAGATATGACGCTCGGATCGTCACTAGAATTGACTTGTTTAGCTAAAACAGGCATATCAAAACGCAGTACATCCCAGCAGAGAAAACAGATGCGCCCAGAGTATCTTCACGCGCTCAGAAGTTCTGTAATGTAAAATCTCAGTTGGTCTGGTTGTTGACTCAGCTAAGGACAGGGAATATGCGAGTTACATGCTCGAACGGAACAGTTTCAGCTGTGTTCTTCTTTAGCTCAGGGTGATTGAACTCGTTGCGTGGAAGGACAATCAGCTGAGATCGTGCACCCTTCTCGATCACCCAACCTGAGTTTGCAATATGGTGCTCCAGGAACTTGTCCAATGCAAGACCCTCAATGTTGATGGCCTGAAAAGAAAAGTAATGAGTTTCAGCCAACAAGGGACAATCCGTGTGCGAGGCAACCAATAACACCTAAATGATAGTCAACAAAATTTGGACGATGATGGTGACACTTCTGGCATAACAAATATTTGTAGCATCAGTAATATGAAACTTAATGTTACCACAAATCCTTAGTCATCTAAAGTTCAGAACAAAAAAATAGTTTGAATGAAAACTCATGCTCCCTTGAGGACTCGTGTAATAATTAATTTAAAAGGACATCATTTACCTCCGCAAGAACAGGCCTAGGAACTTTCTGGTATGTCAAGGAGAGCACATGTATCGCGTAGGATTGGATGGCCTGCTCAAAACCTGTAAAGGGATTAGTAGTAAGTGTCACTATTAGGTCAAATGGAAAGAATCCATATCATAGTGTCCAATATAACGTAAGTTCATAAAAATAATCCATAGGTAGTTCATGTTAGGTTAAAAAGAATTCCCCAGTAGTCAGTAGAAAGAATCAAGCAGAAGCTAGCTCAAGACTGCTTGATATGGAATATGGTACCAATCTCTGGGCATCTAGGATATTAAAACATACTCATTTGCATGGCCATGCGGGCATGAACATGCCACTTAAACACATGGTAAACGATGATAAGTCACAAAGTTACTTTCTAAAATATGAGTTGTGCAAGAAAATGCTGAAATGCAGTAATCAGAAAAGCTACAGTTTATAACTCACACCCAATTGGCCAAATCAATCAGGAAAATGGAGGGGGGGGATACCAGTGCAATCATCTAGCTTGCAACAAGCCAACAAGTATCACTTCACAACGTGTTAACAAAATATGGTTAAAATTCCACAAGACATATACCTGGAACAACATCCAATATGTTGCGGTTCTTCGACGCCTCATCCCAAAATTGACGGAACCTAGCAGTCTACAAAGACATTGATTGCGGTTAACAGTGGTTATCCCACTAACTGTTCAACATCGATACAATAGTCAAGCCAGATACGTACCTCCAGGTAGTGAGAGAGAACTATCAATGTCTTGAACTGTTCCTCCATTTGCTGAAATAAAAAAAAAAGCATAGAGGACAGTTGTTAAAACTCACATGATAAGAGAACAGAGCCCAATAAATAAAAGAACTAGATGTACAGCTATAATAGACACAATGTATAAAGTATCCAGGTCTGTTATATCTACAGATCTAAGACTAAATGGGTAAAGCCTGTTGCTTTGCACAAATATTTAAATTCCAAATCCATGATGAATATGATTTATTCCATCAACTGCATGTTATTATATATATATTACACATCTCTAGGCATACAAATGGTTATGTTATTTCAGGGTCAATTTGGCGATCACCATCAAAACAAATAGATCACTGAGTATTGATACACAATTCGAAACTTGATAACTCTAGATACTATTTAAGATGCATCCCAATAGCATTTTGTTAGATATCTGTTTTTTATGCGATACATACACAAGGCAGGGAATTTTTTCCATACCACATGCTCCGGAATTAAGAATAAGCATAGGCTGAAGTCAGGGCCTGGCATTGCCATGAGAGCCTGTCAATAGAATGACATAAAGAGATCAAAACAGTTGGAAGTGATCAATGAAAAAGCATTGTTTATTTATTAATGTTAACATTAGTTCTTTTCTGACCTTAATCAATATGCGAGATACAATCTGCACACTCAACCTTTCTGGTTCGAACTGCAAAGGGAAACGCATCATTAAATAAACATATAACTTGAGCCAAAATATGGGTAAAAGCGGTTTGTACAGAGATGAATTGTCACCTGGTACAGACGAAGAAGACTAAGATTTGCATCCAAGTTATATGTTTGGTTGGAAACCTATATGAAAAGAAAAGGTCGGTAAATTTGAAAGGATTAGAACCAAAAACTTATGCTGGAATAAAACAGATGAGCTACAAAAGATGCATGCACATACTCACAATAGCTAGAGCACAAAAAAAAAGGTCTGTTGAGTTTGTTTCTTTATAAATCGTAAGCCAAGCAGCATATCAAATATTGATATGAATGTGTCATATGATCGAAATCTCCATCTTGCCACTTTCATGACCAATGACAGCAGATATTATCAATTGAAAAACCATCAGTTAGCATTGAGATGACTGACAATCAGATTTACTGATGTACCCAACAGCAACCATTCTCTTTACAAGTGCTGTCGCTTATTATTCACAACTCCTCCACAACGATGTGCTCCACTACAGTCTGCCCGAAAAATACACAAATACTGCTATTTCTAGCTATCGCCATAGCGCATATGAATCAGGATTTTTTTTCATAGGAGAATTTAACGATTTGCGTCCCATGTAAACATGAGAAGGCACGAGGCTTTTTTCACCGCAGCCACGGACCAGTCCTTCGCAAGATTCCAACAAATCACACGAACAAAATCAGACGGGGCCGCAAGTATCCCATGGCTAGGGTTTACCTGATCGTTCACGAAGCCCTCGAGGTCGTTGAGGATGTCGGGATTGTAGGGGTTCACGGCCACGAGCTCCTCCACCGTGTAGCTCTCCGCCGCCTGCTCGTTCGCCATCGCCGCCGGATTCGGGAAACCCTAACGCCGGAATGCTAGAGTAGATCTCGCGCGAAACCCTGGGAGCGGCGAGAGGAGGAGAGAAGTGGCGGCGCGGCGGAGGGGGAGGCGATGGAGGAAAAGGGTTTTCGGGTTCGTGCGAATTTTTTCGCTTTAGTCCCTCAACTATCCTTATACTCCTACTTCGTGTGCCGCGGATGCAAAAAGATGCTGGTAGAAATGCGCATGTTCCCTTCCAAGGTTTGGTTATTTCATGGACACCCCTGCTAATAACCAAAGGTGTGTCATAAGCAACAACTAGAATTGCAAATCCTAACAAAGGTGGTGGTGTTTTCTTCTAAAGATAAAGATGAAGATAAGATTAAGTATTTTATGTAAAACGAGATGGTATTAAGGTATTATTAGTTAAGTTTTAATCAATACAAACTTGATGAAAAATATATTAATTTGATATTTGAGAGCAACTTTCATATAGAAAGTTTTCGCACGAAACACACTATTTAGCAGTTTGAAAAACGTACCACGGGTATCAAAAATTTTATCGAACTTTTGTTGGAGAAAAGAACAGGGCCAAATTGCCACTTTTGAAAAAAAAATTGAAAGAGGAAGCTTTAGAAAAAAGTGGAACCATTTTATTCATTCCATGATACCAATCTATTAAAAGTACCATGAGTTCATGACGACGATTTATGTTTGGTAGAAACCATGATATTGATACTAGTAAATACGCTCGAGCAATCACATACGATTGATGTGATGACACGAATTATATTTCGTCTTATTTACATGCGGGACAATTATACAGATGATGAACATCCTTACTATCCTATTACCTACTTCCTCCGTTTCATATTATAATATTTTCTAGCATTGCCCACATTTATATATATATATATATATGTATATATGTATGTATATGTATATGTATATATATGTATTTATATGTATATATATATATGTGTGTGTGTGTGTATATATATATGTCTAGATTCATTGACATATATATAAATTGGGCAATACTAGAAAGCGTTATAACCTAAAACGGAGATAGTACGTAATTATTAAATTTATCACAATTGATAATAATATGACCTTAATTTGCTTATGTTTGAAACTTTGTTCCCATGACAAACCATCTGATGAAGAGCTGAAAACCAAAATTTAGTTGCTACTATTATTTATTTCTATATTTTACACACCAAGCTAAAATACTATTGTTCCTCACAAAATTAAAGCTTGCAAAGTCACAAGGATACAAGATCCACACACACAATCCCACAAACTTTACACAGGCACTTTGCAGGCTTGCAGCACAATGCACAGTTGCAGCTCAAAAGCAAGCAAGGCAAACGGACGTCTGGCCCACATGTCAGCCTCACAGTGAAGGTGAAACACCATATGGCATAGTGCAGAGTTCAGAGTTCAGACTTCAGACAAGCTCAAACATTGAGAGTTCAGTTCAGCAAGATCGTCAGTCGAGCAGAAGAGAAGCCTGCCTGACAAGGTGGCCTCTGCGCTCGAACACCTGCCTCCTGCGCCTCTCGAGGTCCCTCTCCACGGCGGCGATCTCCTCCATCTCGCGGTCGCATTCGGCGATCATCGCCGCGTACTGCAGCTGCAGCGCCATGGACATGGACACCCTGTTTCTGCTGCTGCTCGCGTCCTCCTCCATGAGCTCAGGTGTGGCGCTCGCCAACTGTTCGTCGTAAGGACCCTGCTTGATCTTGCTCTTCACTGCGTTCGATGCTTCTTGATCTGCGACGGCAACAAGCCAACAACGCCAATACATTAGTTATTCTACTTGATTCTTCGAAATTTGTTGGTTTGGTTTGATTGAGTACGCGCGTTTTATCAACCTTGATCATCATTCATCAGTGAGAATATTGGAATCCTTTCTTTCTTTCGCAAAAATCGAGCTCAACCGTATGATATGATGCGAACAGGGCAATGCTCCATGCTACGAGCCGAGTTTCTCCGCCAGCACACATAGTCATACAAATTTAAATTTAATTTCTAAGTCTCGCAAAAAAAATTAAATTAAACTATAACTAGTTAACATATATTCACAATTAAATTGTTTTATTTCGTTTCAAGATGTAGAAATTAATTTTGAACCTGCATATTTACAAAGTGATATATCACACATTAATATATTTTGTTAAATTTTTTTAACTTTTTTATAACCATTTGAACAACGAGAATATCGTCTTTGATGGATTGAAATAGTTTCCCGCCTACGAGGTGGTAGTACCTGCATAGGCTACTGCATGGCCAGCACTGCCTGCGTCTGCGTCTGCGGCGTCGACGGCCATGGCGGCGTCGTCGTCATCGGAGACGGCCACCGCGGGGAGGTTGAGGTCGATGGTCCAGCAGGGCCGGTCGTTACTCCGGCGAGGGGAGGCTTCGCCGTCGCGGGGGAAGTTGAGCCTCGCGCCCTTGCCGCGGATGCGGCGGGCCTCGCGGTCGTAGGCCATGGCGGCCTCCTCGGCGCTGCCGTACGTGCCGAGCCACACGCGCCGCCCTTTCTTGGGGTCCCTGATCTCCGCCGCGAACCTCCCCGACGGCCGGCGCCGGACGCCCCTGTACTTGGTGTTCTTCTTCTTCTTGCTCGCCTTCCGACGACCGGCCGCCGCCGCCACGCGCCGCCGCGGCCTGGAGCTCGAGGAGACGTCCGACGAAACTGCCGCCGGCGATCAAGGAAATCAACAGCAGGAGAAGAAATCGTGTAAGCTCAGGTTGGCGTCAGGTGAAAATTCTTCAAGAAAGCAGGCAAGATTTCTCCATCTCATCGTACAAGAAAATGAAGGCGCCTTCGACTTGGGGGACGACACACATGACACGGCCAAACTCTCGTCGCCATCGTCGGAAAGCTCGAACTCATCGCCGTCGTCGTCGTCGTCCTCCTCCTCCTCGAAAAGCTCGAACTCCGCCTCGAAGTCGACGTCGGACTTGCGCTTCCGGGTGGTCCTCCTCTCGGCGGCGGGGGGAGTCGGGGTCACCGGCAGGAGCTCGGCGGCGGTCAGCCGCCGGGGCACCCTCGCCGGGGTGAAGTCGGCGAGGATCGCACCGCCGCACATGGCGCGGCGCGCTCTTCTTTCTCCGGGAGAGACGTCGCTATGGCGCGACGCGGGAGAGTGGTAAATAGAGGAAAAGTCGTCGTCGTCGGCGTCGCCGTCGCTGGCTGATGTGGGGATGGGCTGTGTAGTCTCCGTGGGCCCTTATCTCCCGATATTGTGGGCGCCGAAGTCTGTGGGCTGCCTCGTTGTCAATTCGTCTCCTTAAAAAAAGTGGCAAAAGTTGGCTGCAGGTTAAATTGATTGGATGTTCGATGTCGTGAACCTTACTGGAACAAGGACATAGGCTTTATTTGGAAAAAAGATAGGGTAATATTGTATACTAGCATCTATTCTTCTCACCTCATTTAATTCTAATCATTCATCCATTTTTATTTCCCAATCACACCTCTCATAACTCATTTGCCAAACACACCCATAAGGTTCAGAAGATGTAGAGATTTTCTGGGATTAAGAGTTCAGCAAATACAATAGCATGCTATAAACTACTCCATCCATCCCATTTTAAGTGTAATTGTGGGTTTTTTTACTCAACATTTTACCGTCCGTCTTATTTGAAATATTTTTATGATTAGTATTTTTATTGTTGTTAGATGATAACACATGAATAATACTTTATGCGTGACTTATTTAATTTAACTTTTCAAATAAGATGAACAGTCAAACATTGAACATAGAAACCCACAACTACACTTAAAATAGGACGGAGGGAGTAACTACAAACACATGTGAAAGAGAGAGAAGAAAAACATACTAAACTATAAATTTGTAACTAGCTACAGCATGGATTTTATTATGTGTTTATGAGAGATGAACCAATGGTATCCCTTTGTTCCAAATGAGCTAGTATACGTAAATTTTCCGAGGGAGTATAATCCTCCAAATTTCCTTTGAAGTGCCTTTAATCCGAAGGAGTCCTATTCAAGGAACATTTGATGATATGAATGAATATACAACAATTGTAAATCTTAATGCTCCTAGTCTAGTCACTAACATGTGGAGCTAGCCCAAACACTATCCAATGTTCAATGGCAAAACACACAGTGATGTCTTAATCTCTCTCTCTCTCTCTGGCATGTGAGCATTATGACAAAACTCAAAATCATATCCACGTGCACAAAGAAAGGTTTTCTGAATATACCCTCCAAATGATACTGTCAAAATCTTGTTAGAATAGGTTGGAGCTAATGTGAACCGTATAAGATGCTGTCATGAAGAGAGTATTACTTTAGTATAGCACAAAACAGTAGGAAAGAATACCATGGGCTCTTCTTTCAGCCCACAGCCTGTCTTTAGTGTTTACCTAGGGTTGGTTATACTCCCACAGACTTGCATAAAGTTCAGAATTTGGAAACATCAAACCATGAGTAACACTAGTATAAGACCAGCCGTTTGTCCTCATTTGCAGAAAGGGTTAGAAACCCTTAGATTTCATGCCATCAAGCGTAACAGTGTAACCCCACCATGCCGTTTCTTTGCTACTTATTGCATCCCAAGTTGATGATCCATTTCATGTTCTCTCTTTTTTCAGATGCATACTATGATGTCCAATGTGGCTGTCTGAACTGAAATCTGAACTCTGAACTCTGAAGGCTGTTGTTTCCATCAGGTGCATTGGTTCAGCAGCGATCGGTGATCTATGTTTTCATATGTGAGTGATTTTTGTTTTGTTTTGAAAGGAAGCATATGTGAGTGTTCATCTATACTCTTCCTTTTGCTTTTGGTCAAGTTTTGTTAACGGAGCACTCAGTACTCACAAATTCTTGCACAATGTTTGTGTGTTGTGGATACGCAGTTGGTCACGTTCTACCGGGCTTTTTCGATGGAAATGAAGGTAATTGGAGGAGTTCTATCTGTTTGATGGAATTCAGAACCAAAATCCGAATTCCACAAAATGGCTAGAGGCAAATTTTTAGGGCTATTTGCAATTCCACAACCACAAGCATGGCCAACTGGTAGTTCTCCAAGTAAAAGAAGTTAGGAGCTGGTTATGATGGTACTAATTATTCAGTTTCTTCTATTGATCCTGAAAGTTCTATGCCAGGATAAGAAAAGCTTGTGCAGACCTCCAAGCCATGAAAACAATTACCATCAAGAGAATTGAAGATTTTATTCTTTTTTTCCTTAGGATCTGCAGGGAAAATTATTCAGGTAGTGGAACAGGTTCAAGTAGCCATTTGAAACTCAACACGACTTTATATCAAGAACAAATGAACAATGAATGGTAGATCCAATCTTCAATGGAGAATCATGGACCACCGAATTGGGCTATCTTCCCGAGCTATCTACGACTATATGCATAGTAGAATAGATGCAATCATGCAAGTGTGCAACTAGTAGTTTTTTTTCTGAAGGAGATGAGATTAGGTGTAGCATGTAATGGTCCTGGTGTATAATGCCATGGCACACTCAACTTGCATTTAAACAATGCTAGTCCTGCAGACCTTGCCAAGTTCTCTGCTCATCCTCATTAGGTAATTTGCCTTTGCTTGCTGCGTGTGCGCACCTAAACTTTTATATTTGCTTGAGAATCCTGCAACCCCAACTTAATTTGGAATTTAGTTGAGCAAAGTCGCTGTCATGGCCTCATCTAGGTAAGAAAGATAAGAGCAATTTGCACAAATTGCCGACTAAAATATCACTCATCAAATCGCAAAACCACGGTTTCATAAGGCGCCCACCGTTTCGCGCGTCGGTTTTCACATCCCTGTAGAAGTGGTACTGTTCCTGAATAAAAAAACTTGCTGAAAAAGACAGATTTATTTATTTATTTTTAATTTTTGCAAGCTGCAACATAAAACATGACAGATTTTTTTTTATTTTTAAATTTTTGCAAGCTGCAACATAAAACATGATATGAACTTATCAAGAGTTGTGGCAAACAGGATTGCCATCAGATAGGAAAACCGTACGGGTTTTCAGAAAAAAGGAATACTGAACAATGGTTTTCAGATCATCTACCTGATTGCTGTTTGGCAAATGAGAAATTCAGACGATAAAAAAAAAACTTGTCTTTCTCTCCCCCCTCTATTTTTTCAGCAGTTGTAATCCAAACAAAGCAAAATTGCAGTTGTACAAACCAAAATACATTACGACTGGACTGAATCCAGCAAATTATGATATTCTTACACGATCCTTCTCAACATGAAAGAGATCAAATGATGGATCGATCAGTGATACATAAACACCAAGAGGACCAGGTTTTGATAAACTTATTTGACATCATTAACAACCACGACCACGATAATTGACGACGATATTGCCGACATGATCGATTTCATAGGACTATTTGACCAGCAGCAGTACGAAGACCCCGTAAAAGTAGCCCACAAATTAAGAGTACATAAACTTAATATATAGTTTTGATCATAAGATCGGCAGTAGTACAGATTCAGAATCTAATTGACAAACACAAACACCGCAATATAATTCGGTAATCAAGCAAGCCATGATATCAGCTGCACCCCATCCTCCGGTTAAACATTCATCAACGACGACGTGATTAACCTGAACCAAGAAATGGCATGGTATCTGATCAAGATATATAATCATCATGAACAGATGGATTTTAAGTTTTTAACTGAATCCATTAAAATGGAAGTGAATTCAGATGCTTACAATTGAGTGCACAAACTGCATCAATGGAGGAGTACATCAGAAAAGGGCGCCGTCGATTGGGAAGTCGTCGAAGCTCCACAGGTTGACGCCGGCGTTCATGTCGGTGTTCGTGCTGTTGGCGTCGCCGGCGGCGAAGAGGCTGTCGATGGACTCGTAGCCGTCGGAGTAGGGGAGCTGGAACAGCATGAACGGGTCGAACTCCAGCTCGTCGGTGAAACCCAGCGTGTCGCTGCCGCCGACGCTGCCCTCGGACGAGTCGACGTCGTCGGACCTCGCCTTCTTGGCGGGGCTCCCGCCGGACTCCGACGTGGCGACGCTGTCGGTGAAGGAGCTCGTCATCATCATGGCCGGTGGCGGCGGCGCGGCGGTCGTCAGATCGACGAAGCCGTTGGTGAAGAAAGGTAGCGCGGTCTCAGGAGGCGAGAATTCCCGCTTCAGCCCGCGCGGCGGAGCGGCGGCGGGTACTGTCGCCGGCGGTGGCGCGGCGGTGGCTCTCGTGTTGCCGCGGCGTGGGCGCGCGGCGGCGGGCGTGGCGGGGAAGTTGACCTTGGCCTTGCTGCCGCGGAGGCGGCGCGCCTCGACGTCGTAGGCGCGGGCGGCCTCCTCCGGGGTGTTGAACGTGCCGAGCCAGACGCGTGTGCCCTTGTGCGGGTCGCGGATCTCCGCCGCCCACTTCCCCCATGGCCGCTGCCGGATGCCTCGGAAGTGACGCCCCCTCTTCTTCTTGCTCGCCGCCCTCACCGCCGCGCGCCCGTCGTGGCCGGCGACTGCACGGACAAAACCAAGAATTAATCGCCATCACGATCGAACACCTAGACGAGATCGCACATGACGAACATTACCACGAGATTTGGACGCGAACACGAAGTGTCCTTCGTCTTCTTCCTCCGCGTCGTCGAAGTCGGAGTCGTCGTCGAACTGCTCGAAGGCGGCCTCGAAGTCGTCGACGTCGGCGAAGCTCCTCTGCTGCCTCTTGCTCTTGCTCTTGCCGCCGCCGGCGTTCTTGGAGCCGGCCGGCCACAGGTGGCTGGCGGTCACCCGCTTGGTCGCCGCCGCCGCGCGCGACGGCGCCGGGATGAACTCGGCGAGGATGGCGCCTCCACACATTGTTCGCGGTTTGGGTCTCCCACTTCTCTTCGACCTTTGTTTAACGTGTTCGTCGTGTTTTTTTTTTTCAAGTGTGTTGCGAATGCCTTTGTTCTTGTAACCGAGGGAGGGAAAATATTATATATATATGGTACATTTACAAACACAAATTTGGATGAGTTGGCGGATGACGTACTGGCATGCCACATGTCGCGCATAGATGCCCCCATGCTGATGTGCCACGTCATGTCTCGCCTCTATAGGCCCTTTTCGAATTTCCAGCAAAAGTTGGATAAACTTTTGGATAAAAGTAGCATGTTTTTTAAACTGCTAAACAGTGCGTTGCGTGTGAAAATTTTCTATATGGAAGTTGTTTTAAAATGTCAGATTAATCCATTTTTCAAGTTTGTAATAAGAGATAATCCAAGAAATGCCATTGACAAGCGTCCAAGTTCTAGAAATACCATCGACAAGTGCGAGTTCTAAGAAATGACAACGTACAAATGATTTTGTCCCAAAAATTCCATCGCCGTTAGGGTTCCGTCCATTTTGCGCCGTTAAATACATTGTTCATCCTATAGAACTTAACGGCGCAAAATGGACGGAACCCTAACGGCGATGGCATTTTTGGGACAAAGTCGTTTGTACGATGGCATTTCTTGGAACTCACACTTGTTGATGGCATTTATAGGATTTGGACGCTTGTCAATGGCATTTCTTGAATTATCTCTTGTAATAATTAAAACTCAATTAATCACACGTTATTACCACCTCGTTTTATATAAAACACTTAATCTTTATCTTATCTTCATCTTCAGAAGATTCAGATACCACCTATTTATCCGAAATTGCTATTTAGTGCAGTTGTGTTTTCGGCACATATTTTCTGATAAAAGTTTTTGGAGTTTTAGTTTAGAATTGTGTAATTCATGATGGATGTTTTGAGGCCATAGTTAGGCCATTGTTCGCGGTTTGGGTCTCCCACTTCTCTTCGACCTTTTTTTAACGTGTTCGTCATGTTTTTTTTCTTCAAGTGTGTTGCGAATGGCCTTTGTTCTTGTAACCGAGGGAGGGAATATATATATATATATATATATATGTGTGTGTGTGTGTGTGTGTGTGTGTGTGTGTGTGTGTGTGTGTGTGTGTGTGTGTGTGTGTAGTACATTTATAAACACAAATTTGGATGAGTAGGTGGATGACGTACTGGCATGCCACATGTCGCGCACAGATACCCCCAAGCTGATGTGCCATGTCATGTCTCGCCTCTGTTTGAATCTCCAATAAAACTTAGATAAACTTTTGGATAAAAGTGGTACGCTTTTCAAACTGCTAAATGGTGCGTTTCGTGCAAAAACTTTCTATATGAAAGTTGTCTAAAATATCAGATTAATCCATTTTTCAAGTTTATAATAATTAAAACTCAATTAATCACACGTTATTACCACCTCGTTTTACGTAAAACACTTAATCTTTGTCTTTATCTTCATCTTCATCTTCAGGAGATTGAAACCCCACCTATGTATCCGAAATTGCTATTTAGCGTAGTCGTGTTTTCGGCGCATATTTTCTTATAAAAGTTTTTGGAGTTTTAGTTAGAATTTTGTAATTCATGATGGATGTTTTGAGGCCATAGTTAAGAGTTTGGTAGTATGATTTTAAGTTATAATTTGTATGGTTTGGTTTCTTAAAAAAAACTTGTATGGTTTGTCTTGTTGCATGATATACGAATAAATATATGTTAAATATTGTAGAAATGATTGATGAATTTTGGTTCAGATATTGTGAAAATGATGTAACAAAAATGATGATTTAGCATGCTTATATATCGAGTTTAAATTGTAGTAATTTGTAAATGATGTAGTATAGTTGTATTTTAAGTTATAATATGTACTATATTATTGTACTTGCATGTTGATCATTTGATGCTTAGTGGCTGTAACTATATAAAAGATATAGATTAATTATGTATTGTCAAGTTTGCTATGATTGTGTAATATGTTCTGATTTCGCCTATGTTCTTTTTATGCCCACAACTCTGAAGTTTTGCTCGATAATATATGACTGTTGTCAAGTAAGTGCCGCTCATACATATTGTATGCCCAATCTGGTAAGTTATTGTATAAAGGGAGAGAGATGAATTCAATGGCATAAACTTGATAGCGTATAAAATATTCTCTCTGATTTTATGTTAGTGCCTTTAATTAGGTCACCTATATATTTATTCCTCATAATTAGCTCAGATCCACTCTTCAAAGATGAGCTTCCACTAAACAAAATATGATGCCCCCACTCGGCCAACTCAACAGCCCAACACACACCAAATGCACCTGCACTACATACTCCTCTCACAGTGTCACCCTTTCTCCTCTTGAGCGCATATGACAATTTGTTTTATTTGATACAAAGATAAACTGGTGGTTTTTTTAATGCAATTTTGGACGAGCTAGAATTTAAAATAAAAATTACAATGGTGACATTAAACCTTCATAACAAACAGTATATGATGACTTTTTTTTTACCTCTTCTAGTAATATACTAACAGGCAAACAGTTGCGGAGTGGTCTGTCCCCTCCAACAATTTTTTTTGACATAGTTATCTAACTAATTAGTCAATTAACCTAAATAATGGTGTATTAGATCTCATCCAAGACACTTACACCCTCCGTCCCTTAAAAAAACCAATATAGTACTATAATTTCATTGTATTATAATGTATCTTATCCAGTTCTAGATTTGTCTAAATCCGGCTTCGCCGCTGAGGCAAAGAAATATGTCTTGATTTATTTTTAATATGATGCCATCTTATTCCCCAATAGAGTTACAGTGAAGTGATCAGCTCATAGAAGAGCACCTCTTTCACACCAAGCACTTGAATGGATAATCATAGGAGCACAGCTCCCTTCCTTCAAACCTACTCTCTTTCTCAACCTCTCATTAGATTCACATAGACCAGAGATCTATATCGGCACACTCAAGAGGCCAGCTCAAACATGATAATTAACTACGGATGGATAGATGCGTGGCCTACACGAACTAACCTTCTGTCCAAGTGGCAAGATATTTGTAGATTCATGCATGCATATGCATACACTGCACTGATTCAACCCAAGTGGGAAGATATTATTTTGCTGGTCCATGCAATGCATGCCCTGCCTGCAGCCGCGTGAATAATGGTGACCAACATGGTGTTCTAAAAGTGTGATCTATTGACTTGAAAAAAAAGAAGAAGATCATTCCACACAAGAGAACGTTCTACTCCCATCGTTTCATAATATAAGTCGCTTGACTTTTTTCCTATTCAAACTTTTTTAAATTTGATCATATTTATAGAAAAATATAGAATTATTTTCAACACAAAACAAACGTATTATCAAAATATATTCAATATTATATTTAATGAAACCGATTTGATATTTGAGATGTTGATAAATTTTTATATAAACTTGGTTAAACTCAATAAAGTTTAACTATAAAAGAGGTTAAATGACTTATAATATGAAAACGGAGGGAGTATTTATTTAATTTTAGCAATAAGGCTGGGAATTTATCGTTGTATCGTAGGGTCCCTGTGTTAGAGAAAGCATTCACCTGATACTCCCTTCGTTCGGAAACTCTAATGGGCGAGCGACTCCCCCCTCCCCCCTCTCTCCACCTGGTTTTCTTTTTTGGCACCGCATTACTTTTCTATTTTAGTAAA
The DNA here is from genome assembly GCA_000338895.3 of Oryza meridionalis. Taxonomy (NCBI): domain Eukaryota; kingdom Viridiplantae; phylum Streptophyta; class Magnoliopsida; order Poales; family Poaceae; genus Oryza; species Oryza meridionalis. The sequence continues at coordinate 4,566,629 of CM002526.2, forward strand.
TTTATGCACCTAAAGTTTATACACCTCAAGTTTACATATTTAAAGTTTAGAGACCAAAAGTTTATAAGTCAAAAGTTTATATATCCGATTCAAATTTGAATTTGAATTCAAATATTTTTTTATATATAGTATTTCTATACATCTAAAGTTTTAGACCTAAAGTTTATAAGTCAAAAGTTTATATACCCCATTTCAAATTTGAATTTGAATTATATCTAATTCAAATTTAAATTTAAATTCAAATACTTTCTATATATAGTATTTTTATACATCTAAAGTTTATACACCTAAAGTTTATAGATCCAAAGTTTATAAGTCAAAAGTTTACATGCCAGATTCAATTTGAATTTGAATCCAAATTTTTTATATATAGTATTTCTATACATATATAGAAAAATGCGTGTGAAGTGGTATGGACGTGATCGTGGGTTACAAGGTCTCGATCACATGCGTGGGGCTTTTTCTGTTTTGCCGTTTCTGATCACGCATGCGTCCGTCCCACGATCATTCACGTATCAGGAGGACCCCCCTTCGTTTTACATATATTACTTGACTTCATGTAATTTTAGTTTGAGTGCTCCTTTGTTAAAAAAAGACTTACAAAAATCTAAAACAAACAAACATATGTAAATCTTGTTCATCATAGTTTAAATTGCGTTGCTCATAGATATTACGCACACATAAATATGTTTTTGCTTGTTTTTTGTTTTTTTAAGCATGGGTTAGAGAACGTAAATTAAGATATATAAATACGAACTAATTTATCCGATATTTTAAAGCAACTTATTATATCTAAAAATTACTGCTGATATAATGCCAGCACTCGGGGGAACGCCCAACTTTACTTGCGCCGCAGGCGTAGACGAGGAGAAAAGGCAAGTGTCGTGTCGCGGCGTCTCTTCTCTCTCTTTTCTCCCTGCCTTGTGGCGGACACATCCAGAGCTAGCTACGTCCTCGTCACGGTCCACTCCGCTCGGCTTGCCAAGCATAGACACTATTTAGAGGTACTAAAACTTGTTTTAATTACCTATCACATCAGATGTTTAGACACTTATTATAAATACTAAACATAAACTACTACTAAAATCCATCCATAATCTTGGACTAATTCGCGAGACGAATCTATTGAGCCTAATTAATCTATGATTAGCCTATGTGATGCTACAGTAAACATCCTCTAATTATGGATTAATTAAGCTTAAAAAATTTGTCTCGCAAATTAGATTTCATTTATTTAATTAGTTTTGTAAGTAGTCTATATTTAATACTCTAAATTAGTGTCTAAATAAAGAGACTAAAGTTAAGTCCCTGAATCCAAACACCACCTTAACCTTTGTATAGGTGTGCCACTAAAACTTTGCTTTCTGTTTTTTGTCTTAACTAATTATCCCCTTGCATGCGAATCCCGACGAAGTTATCCCGCACCAATTCTGCGTGATCATGGCACTGTAGATTCAGCACTGAGCTTTAGAGCAGATACAATAGCAGGCTGTAAGTCAGCTGCAACATATTTTAAGAAGATAAATAAGAAGAGAGAAGTACATCGGGGCTACATATTTGTAGCCAGCTATAGTACGGACTCCAATACACACTGTGTGTATGATAGGTGGGACCAGTTATTGATTGTGTAGTATGTAACTATCTATCTATCTATTATATACTAAAAGTCCATAAAATTTCCTACAAGCGCTCTCAAGTCGCCACGTGGCGCTCTAATAAAATAGAGAAAATTCTAGAAATTCTAAGAAAAAAACAAAACATCTATCCCTTGATTTTCACTTAAATTGGTGGGTCCAATATTATACACCGTTAGATGAAATTGATCTTAAAACAAACTAAAAACCATGGGTCCCACCTATCCTCTCCTCCCGTGCCAAATACGTACGCTTCCTCCCCCCTTTTTCCTTTTTTCTTCTTTTTCCATTTATATATATATATATATATATATATATATATATATATATATATATATATATATATAATGGATATATTTTTTAAATAATCATAATTTTACAATCAAAAAATCTACCATTATATAACTTAAGCTGGTGTACTCTTTACTTTGTACTATTATTTTCAAATAATACACTATTTTAAAATAAATTTTACACAATTATATCGTGTACCTATCAAATAAACAATATCTATATTAACTAATTTATATGTGCACTTAAACTTATGGCTCCATTATATAAATTATGGGATCTATATTTTATTACACTGGTCTATTATTCTCAAGTAATGCACTATTTCAAAATAAGGTCTACACCATTATATTATGTACCCATTAAATTAACAATTTAAAATCTATATTAACTAATTTACACTAACACTAGAACTGGTGGATCTATTATTATAATCATCAGATTTATTGTTTGCTAATAAATAAAGCGTTCAAAATTCTCTTTTTGCCCACTGCACATTGCACGTCTGCACCTTTGCCTTTCGCACGTGTTACAAAGCATAGTGTCTGAGACATCTAAGGTGAACACAACCGTTATAGTGCTACCGCTTTGCCACGTATCAAATCATATATGGAGATGATTAATTTTGTAAATAACATGAAAAGAAAATTAAAGGTGTGATGCGGCAAGAGAATAATTAAGCACCATAGGTTGTGTTTTTCTCAACACTAATTAGCTCTATTTAAGTTGAAACCGAGAGTTGATTACATAACAACTATAATGTATTTGTGTTATGTCGTATTTAGATTTTGTACTATTTGTTCGTACAGGTGAAAGGAATCATTATGTTATAAATGTGAGCGCAATATTGACGAATATCAATACAATTCTTACTACGACAAGGGTGATAAAGGGAGTTTAAGGCCCTCTCTTTTTTCCCGATTCCATATTTTGGATTTTTGTTTGCACGCTTTACAAGTTTCTAAATGGTGTCATCTTTAAACAACATTCTAACTTTTTAGAAGTCAATTCATTCGTTTATATCCTCGAATAGCTATCACATAAATTATATAATTCATCAATTTCAGCTATCCTAAACCTTAAGTACTACTCCCTCTGTTTCACAACGTAAGTCATTCTAGCATTTCCCACATCAATATGAATGTGGGAAATGCTAGAATGACTTATATTGTGAAATGGAGGAAGTACATATTTTTTCATGCGAGCCATGGTGATCAACGGATCATCAAAGTCGTAAGATGAATATATAAGAGTTGCTCTGAACAATTGTAAATAGCTGTCAAAATTAATTGCTATTAATTAGACATCTAATGGCTTGCTAGCCACAAAATTAATTTCTCTCTACATGTATATAAATATGGACGTAGCTGGAACAAATATTACCATATGTCACATACACATATATTGCGCAGTTAATATTCTAATTAGTCATTTCAAATTCCTTAAAATGCTCACAGGCTGCCACGTGGTGCTATAATAAATTAGGGAAAATATTAGAAATTCTAAGAAAAAAATCAAAGTATATATTATTTGATTTTCACTTAAATCGGTAGGTCCAATATTATAAACGGTTAGATTAAATTGATCTTAAAACAAACTAAATACTACGAGGTCCCACCTCGACATAGGTACGCACCTACGTACGCGGGTACGTACGCCTCCCCTCCCTTTTTTCATTTTTCTCTTTCTTATTTTTTTCCCATGCATATGCTTCCCTTCCTTTATTACTATATCATACGCCTTCATGAGACGATTTAATCAAAAGAATTTTGAGTATCTTGCACTCGCATTTTTAATTTGCGGCCATACTACACGGTATGTATATACATGGACTGTATGATAATTAACTTGCAATAGTTTCTTATTTACTCGAGAAAAAAAATATGATTCAAAAGTCGTAATTACTTAATCCATCTCCTACTCAAAAGTTTGTGAATGGTTTTCTAAGATACCTTAAGAAAAATACAACCCTTAAATTATTATAAAATAACATTATCCAAACTTTAATTTACCCTGAATCTATGAGACAAAATTTCTGAACAAACAATAATCTTACTTTTCAATAATATATAAGTGCCCGCGCATACGCGCGGGCGACCTTCCTAGTTGTATGAATGAGCTATTAGATTAGTTATAGATAAATTGGAGCCAGTAGTAGAAAATTTTTAGTTGATCTTGTAATAAGAAAGGCATGTAGTTAATTAAAGAGTACTGCTCTGGTAAGTTTCATTAAACATCGAAAAATAATTTATAAGTTCTTATCGGTGTTATTATTGATAGTCTAAAAGCAAAGGGCTAATAAATAGGCTAACATGAAAGATGACCCAAAATTAATCAACTCTAAGATTAAGTTTTATAATTTTAAATTTACTTTCGCCTGACAAGCCAATAAATAAACAATGAAAAGTAGTAATCCGGTAAATTTAAAAAGCTAATTCTACAGTTTTTCTTTAGGTTTCTCGGGTACTGACAATTATACTCATGTTTCATATTGTGAGGATAAAGATATAGCAGTATTTCTAACCGAAAATAAATATAATGACAAATATCTTAAATATGCATTTAATAAAAACTGGTTCGGTGTTGTACTAAATAAAGTTTAACTTCGAGAAAAAAACCAAAACACCTTACAACGTGATATGGAGTTTGTTAGAAAGCATATATCATAGTGTGGTTGCAGTGATCTGAATAGCACCCCAAGGTGAGTTCTAAGTTCAAAAATCTTCATAGAAATGAATTTCAGATTGGGTTGTTTGAGAGGCTAAGTTCTCAAATTAAAAACCTATATATATCCGGTTTGATACAGAGGCCGGGTAAAAAAATATGCTTCCAAAAAAAGGGGGGGGTGGATATGGAGTGAGTAGTTACTACTAGTAAAACGAAGTAATGATTGATAACTAAAAGGTGGAGTAGGGGGTAACACCTCAGGCAAGCCTACTAATTTCCTTCCACAGAGGATCCTAAATGCTATAGGTTAAGTTGATTACTCAGCAATGATGTCACACACTTCCATAAATACTAACAATTAAGCTCTCCAATAACAACAAAAATTCAGTTTAAGGTAGCTAGAGAACAGATCAACAACAAAGCTAAAGGGATTAGAGCAGACGATAGGCTAATTAGCATCGTTATTATCCACCATCCGCTTTTTTTTAAGCATGTCTCCTTCCCAATGCTTTTCTGCACTTATGGCTATTTTTTAGGAATCGATCGCGATCGATCCTTGAATGGCAAGTTCAATGCTCCCATCTTAAAATATGTGGCTCGTGGTCACCACGCTCCACTTACTTGGCAAAGCAGCAAATATAATTAATAAAATGAGCTGCTTCCGAGGAAAATAAAAAATAGTACTAGAAGAAGATTCCACTAAAACACTGTAAAAATAGATAAATAGTAGTACAACTTACCAACATGACAGTGATCAGCGCTCTTCATGGAAACAATTTAGGGGCCAATATGACACCCTGAAGCATAATGTTTATGAACAAGTTTTGAACTTGGATAGTACCGTCTCCAGAACTTAGACATTTAAATTCTATTCTTGTGATATTTTATTTACTCTTTTAAATATGGAAACCTAAACACTACCAACTACTGCAATTTTCGCACTAGATACATGCACACGCGTCCATCGACATCACCCCATATACTAGAATATGGATTTTGAGTATTTTTTTTGAAACCGGTAAAATCATAATATGGAAAATACATTTTTTTAACGATTGTACTGAAATACTTTTCATATAGCAATAAATTATTCTTAGAGATAAGATAAACAAAGTAACCGGGATAAAAAAAAATGCCACTTCATTTTTTGTTGTAGTCAAAACTCAAAACTAGACAATTTGGTGCAAAGTTCTCCTACATCATCGACTAAGTGCTTGTTTAGTTTCCAACTTTTTTTCAAACTTCCAACTTTTCTATCACATCAAAACTTTCCTGCACACAAACTTTCAATTTTTTTCTTCAAACTTTCAATTTTAGTCAAATTTCCAATTTTAGCGTGGAACTAAACATAGCCTAAGCAAATTAATGGATGTGGCCGGGAGACACTACTAAAAAAAAGTATTTTTCCCAACGTAGGGATCTTATTTTCACAGTCGGACATGACCTTTGAAGCCAAACGACCGCCTACAAAAATATAAATCGGGGTGAAATTAGATTTTCGCAGACGGACCACTTAAGCGGCGTAGGCGGACCACTTAAGCGACGCCTCAATTTTCGCAGGCGCACATTAGGTGGTCCGCTTGCAAAAATCGTACCTACCTCCTTATCCTCTTCTCCCCCATCCTTATCCTATCCTCACCTCTCCTCTCCACCACTCATTTCCCTCCCCCCTCTCTCTCTCACTTAGAAAAAATCTCCTCTCCACCCCCACCTCCGCCGCCGGCCGGCCCCCCACCTCCGCCGCGGCTGGCTCCCTCCTCGGCTCCCCACATCCGCCGCCGGCGACGACGACGACCGTGACGCCGGCTCCCCTCCTCTCCAACGTCCACGCGTCGCCGGCTCCCCTCCTCTCCCCACGTCCGCCGCGGCCGGCTCCCTCCTCGGCTCCCCACCTCCACCGCCGGCGACGACGACGACGACCGCGACGCCGCCTCCATGCGCCGGCGACGACGATGACCGCGACGCCGGCTCCCCTCCTCTCCCCACGTCCGTGTACCGCCGGCTCCCCACCTCCACCGCCGGCCGGCTCCCTCCTCAACGACGACGACGACCGCGCGCCACCGGCTCCCCTCCTCTCCCCACGTCCATGCGCCGGTGGCTCCCTCCTCTCCCACGTCCACGATGAGCGACGACGACGACGCCGACGCCGACGACCACGACAGGCGACGACGACGACGACGGCGCCGACGCAGCAGCTCGGCTCCTCCCTGGCCGGCGGCGCCCGTGGTGAGGCCGGCGCAGCAGCGCCCGTGTTTTTTTTATTTTTTTGAGATGATTTTCGCAGGCGGGCCACAAGCCCGCTTGTGAAAATGGTCTATTTTCACAGTCGATGTGTTAGCGGCAGTCCTCCCGCCTGGAAAATTTTTTTTTCTAGTAGTGAGACTAACTAGTCTAGGGAGCTTAAGAGGCTCACTTCTTTGATAAGATCATCATATTCACGGCACATTTCTTTACTAAGTGCCATATTACCGCAGCTAAAACGACAAACATTATCGTCAGCAAACTCTAAAAAATTGTCATGGTCTCAGCCTAATTAGCCAAATATGCCTCTGTCGGCTATTCTATACTTGGCTCTCTTGAGTCTTGACCAAAAATAATTAGCGCCTGAAGACGTGTATCTATCGATCACCGTGTGCACGACCCCCAAATCCATCAACACAATTGCACCATTTGTTTCAACCTTGGTTTTCCAAATGGCGGTGTGGTTTCTCATAAAAAAAGGGTGTATCAATTGATTATATAACATCATGCATGCTTGATCATATGATGAGCTAGAAAGTAAACACTTACGCATTACAAAATTATTTATATTCTTATAGGAAACAAAATATTCTAATATTATTTACATAATAACGCAAACGTGTACCTATCGTAAAATCAAAGCAAAAACTGTTGAAACCACATTTCTCGTAGAAGATCCCAAAATATGCTTCCTACTCTAGTTTTCTTATGCTCTTTGTCCCATAAAAAATAACATAGGATAAGATATTATGTTTTCTAGTAAAATAAATTTATACGGTAACATATCCTGAATCATTGCACTAAGAAATATTATGCCCCATCTTAGATTGTTTTTTATTAGATGTAGCGAGTAGATAGTTAGGCTCCCCCAATCCTCTCACTGATCAGCAACCTCTTCCCCCTTTTCCCCGTTAGATGAACACAATTTCAACATTACTAATTTCATTGGTCATCCAGACGTCATAGACCAATGCACGCACACACAAAATGGTGCACAGTAGTCAATACTAGATAAACTAACAGATAGGATTAGCATGGCCTAGGTTAGGCACCCATCACATCCTACTGACGTGAAAGCATAAATGCATGTTACTAGCAGCTACAATTGCAGACTATTAGGGCATTCTCAACCCAATAACTAGAATGATGTCCATAGCATTAAATAAACTGCCACCTAAAATAAAAAATAATGTGGCAAGTGAATAAATGAGGAAAGAGAAGGAAACCATGTCTTGCATGAGACATGGTTTCTACACAACATCCAAGACATTATGTGAGATAAGTAACATTAAATTTAAGTATGGAATAGTAGTATTTGCATTGGAAGAGTAGTGTCTAGTACTAGTTTCTAGTACTAATTTCTTGATGATGTGGAGTTTATGAAAACTATGTCTAGTGTCTTGGGTTGGAAATGCCCTTAGCCAGCTGTAAACATATTTTAATGAGATAAAAGATGAGAGAGAAGAGCAGCGGGTTACAGATCTATAACAAGCTGCAACGCGGACTTCAAGACGCAATGCGTATATGATAGGTGTGACCATATATTAATAGTATAGTAAGCAACTATTATATTAATTGGCTATTAGATTGGCTATAGGTAAATTAAAGTTAGTAATGGGCTATACTATTAAACTTGCTATTATTCATTTCGTGAGTTTACAGCGACCAATCCAAGTCGTTAGCACTTGGCATTACCTTATCACAGGTGATTTTTTTTGCTTGTGGGCACGCGACTTGTGGCCTGTACCTGAGGAGCAAAAGAACCTCTGTCGCAAGTTGTACTACCTAAAGGAAGAAGTACACACGCACGAGCAGTACGAGATCCATGGAACTAGTAGCTGAAACTCGCTGATCTCTACAGAAAAAATAAGAAGTATGAGTTCTTTTTTCGACAACTCGAAAAAGTGACTTTCTTATTTTTTTTTTGTTATCACGTTTCTTATAATGAATGCTGTACATATGTATGTATGTGTGTATTTCTATGAGATAAAAATAGATATTTCTACGTTTACAGGCATATCTACGAGTATGGGATTACAGGCATTGTAAGAAAAATGATTATTTTTGGATTATTTTTATCTCATAGATATGTCTTTTTAGAGTGATATGCCTGTAATCCCATACTCGTTCTTCTCAGATATCTGCAGAACAATAAATTTACTGGTTATATCAATGTCCTTGCTAATCTCCCCTTTGATGATCTGTAAGAAATCAACCTATAAGTAATTAATATTTTATTTGCACGTGCAGTACCACATCTCATATCTTTGCTTTCCTATATAGGAATGTTGCAAAAAATCATTTCACTGGCTGGATTCCTAGTCAACTTAAGAAGATAAACAATCTACAATGAGTTCTTGCTTATGAACATGTAAAAATGTATGAGTTGTATCCTGAACTATTATGATCCTTGTGTACAGAATTGACGGAAATTCTTGGAGTAATGGACCAGCACCACCACCTCCACCTAGGGATGAAAACGGATCAGAAACGGACGGAAACTAGCTTTATCATATTCGATTTCATATTTTTTTTTCGGAATCGGAATCGGAATCAAAAACTCGAATACGGAAATGAAATCGAATATTATCGAATACAGATACGGAGCGAATACGAGATGGAACGAATACAGTAGCGAATATTTACCGGTATATAAAAAACCCCTCAAATTGAGTTTCTTGATCAAGGAAGAGATATCGCTTATTATTTTAGTTCAACATCTCCAACATTTATATCGTCAATTTTATAGACGGTCCCACAACCGTATGTGAAAATCGATTTTCCATATGCAAATATGATTATCATTTTCTATTCCTAATATCTTTTACTAGATGTATAACTTACTTACCATTGTATAAATTAGAGATTTTATTTATTTTACTTCACATCTTCGAAACTTGTAATGTTTGTATTATACTTTAAATGCTTTCAAATACAAATGTTATAAACTACAAAGTGGTAGATCCCACCACTCCCGTTGAGCTCTACAACTTTGATATAGAACACATCTCCATCAGATGTCGTTGAATTATAGATCTGAGATTTTGCAAAAATTAATATGGTATATTATAATGAATATTTAGACCCATAAATAACCTCAAATAATAAAATAGTCAATAGTAGAGTTGTAGATCTCATCAAGCTCTACAATGTTGATATAAAGTTTGTCTTCATCTGATTTCGTATGAAAAAGTTATGTATATATACGTGTTTTTATATAATTTGCTCAATGTCTGCGGATATCCGAAAAAAATTCCGGATAGTTTCCGACCGTTTTCCGATTCCGACGGATAGTACCCTTACTGTATTCGTTTTCGTTTCCGAGAAAAAATATCCAAATTCGTTTCCGAATCCCAGAATTTCCGGATAATTCCGACTGAAACTATCCGAATCCGAAAAATGGTCCGGACGGACGGAAACTATCCGAACCAGTTTCATCCCTACCTCCACCATTTACAGCTCCCCCCTGGCCCCCTCCACCAAACCGTCCAAACAGCCCAGGTCTAAACAATGGTGGTTCAAGTTTTGGTGGAAGCTCTGGGGCAGTCCTTGCATTGTTTGTGATAAGGAGAAGAAAACGCAAAGCTGCAATGGAAGAACACTTTGAACAGCACATTCATCTCATTCCCTTCAAACGAAGCTAAAGGTCTGCTTGCCTGATATCAGCCTTGCTGATCATCATACTTTAGTTTTGTTATCTATTTTATGCAATCATCTGAAAATTTGCTTCTGGAAATGTGCAGACATGAAGCCTATTGAGGAGTCTACCACAATAGATGTAGAGTCTTTGCCTTTTCCTGCTTCATTTAGTCTGAAGCCACCCCCCAAGATCGAACACCGCATGTCCTTCAATGATGATGATTTATCAAACAAGCCTGTCTTGAAGAAAACCAATGTGGCACCTATAAAGGCAGCTGTTTATTCAGTTGCAGATCTACAGATGGCAACAGAAAGCTTTAGCATGGACAAGCTTGTTGGGAAGGGTACTTTTGGACGTGTACACAGGGCACAGTTCACTGATGGAAAGAAATGCTACAATTTTTTTTCTATTGCTGTTCCTGTATATTTCTCAAAGTAAATGAAAGGTAGCACGTGTATTCATTACTATCATATTAGTCACAAAGTGGAAGTTATGCAAAGCTAAGAAAAAAAATTATGCCTTAAACTCTGTCATGACCTCATGAACATAAACAATTGAGCATAGAAGTATTCCTCATAAATTGGAGGCCGTATAGTTCTTAATGTTAGCTTCAGTCTTTCTGTTACCGTATTTCCCCTTTTCGCTTTTGAAGTTATTTAGAGAGTGATACAGGTTGGAAATTTAGATATAAGAGCTTACTTTCCTTGTTTACTCTATTCAGGTTCTGGCCGTGAAGAAACTAGATAGTACCGTGATGCCATTCCATTCATCATTTCATCTATTGAAGAATATATTTTGATGTTCCATAGTTCAGAGATTTACCAATTGTGCTAGGATCAAAGCACAAATTAGCAGGGCTCCAGGCACGTCGAGGAAGGACAAGCCCTGACTGCGTGTGACGAATATCAGGACTGCAATTCATACACATAAAAGCTTCGGCTGTTGATTTACCAACAAGATTTTCAGGCTCAGATTCTGCAGAAGTTGCAAGATTTTACCTGAAAGAAGGTTGTTCTTGTGACTGTCCAATAGAACAGCATGGTGACCAATGCAAGGTAGGTTCCGATGACAACTCCAGCTGCAAGTATCTGGGCTTGGTGATGGCTTCACGCGATCCTTTGATATTGTCATGATAGTTCCTGATCAAAGCAGATGCTGAACCTACTGAATAAATCGAGTATATATTTATGCTTCAGAAGCAGTAAAATTCAGAGAGAAATGATCGTCACCATCATTCAGTATGGCTATGATCAGAACCATAAACAGAGGGAAGTCGTAATCCCATCTCGGTATGACCGGTGCTGGATTCAGAACATGATTATAACCTCAACAATCACACCAATGGCGATTGAGCAGATACAGAAGTTGCCTATGGAGGTAAGAATCTGAAAATTCAGTGGTTAGAAACAGCTTACAGCACATCCACTTGTGAGGTTCTTATAATCTTATTACAGTCTAAAGATTGATGAATCACCTTCTGAAAATGCCCAACAACCTCAGTGGAGTCCACTAGATGAGCTGCCTTGCCAAAGAAAGAGTATATCCCAGTTGCAATGACAACAGCTTCAATCTCACCATGCTTGCATGTTGAGCCAGTGAACACTAGGTCCCCGGTTCTTTTGGTGACAGGAAGGGATTCACCAGTGAGAGCTGACTACAAGATGAAGGAGAAACAAAAATGTGATCAAATTATTTACACGGATCAACTAGTCTGGCATTCCAGTGATCGACATCTTTCGCATGAATGGCGTGTGGCAATTCATTTTCAGAGGATCTCCCTCAAGTAGGCACGCATCTGCAGGGACAATGTCACCAAACCTGATGCTGATTTTATCCCCAGGTACCAATGTGGAAGCATCAAGCTCTTGCCACTGCTCATCTCTAAGAACCTGGTAGCAAAACCTTGTATATATGAACACAACAAGATCAGACTAGCACAATGGATTCACTTGCAATTTTTAAATTTCTGTTCAGAAAAAAAAAACCCCTTGTTTTTAGCGCCAACCGGGCCATGAGTGCAGCAGCTGCATCGCCTGCATTGTTTTCCTTAATGAAGCTGATTGTTGAATTGATAATCAGGAGGCAGACAATTCCCAGGAAATCCTCCCAGTCAGTACCTTGGCTCTGAACAAAGACAGTAAACGATTGAACACCAAAGAAATCCATTATAGGTTGCTTCTGCTTATTCTTTTTCATGAACACACAAAAGACTTGTGCATCAAACGTTCAGTAACAACCATGGATGTAAACGAGAGAAACCATGCAACAGCAGACAAGAGCTGCCATGAGAAAGGAGAAACAACAGAGATAAGAATAGAACACTACACATCAGAACATAATCAGCATGACGTCGAATCGTTGCCAGTCTTATGGCCAATCCAGGGTTCAATTCTGATGAAGGATTTACCTAATAACAACAGTACAACGCAAAAACAATGCTAACTAGAGGCTAGGTAACAGAAAGGGCAACAATAAAACCAGAACAGAATATTGTTTACCTTGCTCATTTACAGTTTTCTACCTAAAAGAACTTCATCTAGATAAGATAGGAATGGCGAGATAGTGCATATGCCCAAGACAATGTGACTAACAAGGGACAAAACAGAGCCAAGTTGACAGGGCTGCTGATGGATCAAGCCATGTTGCTCAGCAGTTCAACCAGGTCATTCTTCTTCATCTTGGAATATCCTTTGATTCCTCGAGATTTTGCAAGTTCTCTTAGTTCTGTGACCTTCAAAGTGCTTAAATCAGGACCTCCTAAGGAAGATTTCAGAGTCGTATCATGAGATTCATCAATAATTGGAACACTTGGGATTTGCAAAGATGGCTCATCATATTCTCCACTGGGTTCATCAGTATCAGAAGCATCAGGTTCATCATCTGAAATATGATCAAGGTCATCCAAAGATAGATTTTCTGGTTCTATTACAGAATTAGGTTCGAATGTAGAAACCGAGTCTGGTTCATCTGTAGCAGCCTTATTTTCCAAAGTTGGCTTAGCCTCTTGTACGGCATCATTGATGTTATTGATGACTCGTTCAGCATCAACATTGGTAACAGGATGGAACTTCACATTAGGAACAGGGGATCTTCGCCTAAAATTTGAAGCTGGCCTTTTGAAGGCTGCAGGATGTGGCTTTTTCTGTTCTTCCTGAGTGTCATTCGTTATGAAGATGCTTGAATTTTGTTTATTTCCAGATTCATTGCTTCTCTTTGTTTGGTCAACACTCTGTTCTTTCTCATCACCGCTCTTCCTTCGTTGGTCCACTGAGTGCTTCCTAAGCAGATTTAGAAGGGAGTCAACACTGCCCCTCTCACCCTGTGCTTTTGCTTGTTCAGGCTTCTTCTCCTCCTTGCCTTTCCCCCTTGCTCGCAATTGTGCTTGAACCCTTTTAAACAACTCTACTATCTCCTTCTCTCTTTCCCCTGGGACTGATGTTGCTTGAGGACGGGAATTGCTTGTCAAAGAGATGGGTGGTCCATTTTTGGAGGACATAATATCAGTATCGAATTCATCAGTATTCTCAGAGTCATCTTTCTCCTGGTAAGGCTTACTTTTCCTCCGAGCTGATCCACCCTTCTGATGGCGTGTGATATCCGAACTTCTTGACCTATGGTTGTTGGGATTAGCACTGCATACCAAAGACAACTTCATTGGGCGCAGCATAGGCAGTTTACTCAGGAAACAAGCTCCAAGAAGAAATCTGTTGTCTCCATGATAGGCTGGTAATGTTCTGCCTGAAACCCAAGAAACAATAGCATAGTAATGAATAAGGACGAAAACTAAATGTTTCAGATGGAAGGGTTCGCGGTACACAAGATATATAGATACATAAAAGTTGGACATGCGGATGGCCATGGCACAACTTTCTTTTTCCACTTCACTCCATTCCCATAATGCAAAAACGAGTGTACATAAAGCGCATAAAATTTTAAAAAAAATCATAGTGCCATAAGAGCAGGTACAATAGCAGGCTATAAGCCAGCTATAAACATATTTTAAAGAGATAAAGGAAGAGAGAGAAGAGCAGCGGGCTACAGATCTGTAGCCAGCTGCAGCACGGACTCTAAGACATAATGTGTGTATGACAGGTGGGAACAGGTATTAATAGTATAGTAAGCAACTATTGTATGAATTGGCTATATATGATTTGGAGCTAGTAGTGGGCTATACTATTAAACTTGCTCTAAGCAGTTCCTTCTCTCTATATTTGTTTATCAGTGGCAGTTTCATGTTGAGTCAGCAGTGTTCACATACATAACCTGCTATGATCATTCACACGTAATTAACTTCTAAAAAATGAAATGAAAAAGGATGTGTTTGTATGATAAAATAACGAATAGTTCTCTTTTACGAAAAGGTTGCATTACCAAAACATATAAATATCATGTGGAGCCCAGCTTGTCGGTTACAATTAATTAAAAAGAAATTACAATTAATTAAAAAGAAAAATATAAGCCGCTACAGATCAGAGAATACAATCATACACATCTGACCCATATGGATAAGATTTGGATAAAATGTATGGGCCATTTAATGTAGACCTGCTATGTGCCTTAACAATTTAATCCTATCTGGATGAATGCAGGGCAGAGGAAGCTGTAATAGGGAAATCAAGAAAGCAATTTAGGGAAGAAGAAGCCATTCAATTTCAGCTAATCTGTTTCATGTCCGTGTGAAGGTTCATTACAATTTAAGACCATTAATCAAGCGCATTACTCTGGTAAAACATACCATGCCCACTCATATAATGTTTGCTCTCAGCATTACTTGCACTAGCAGTTAGCCTTCTATCACACTGCCAGTGAGGCTGTGAGTTTTAGCCACAAGTTCCATTGTGCTTTGAGTTCTTAAACATGGTAGCAAAAAGAGAGGAAAAATAGGCTGGAAATCTACCTACCTAACTAGAAGTAGATTTGAGACATTTTTTCAATACAATGCATCCTGGAAGATAGAGGTAGATGAAAACCTTGATCAAGAAGAATGGGGCTAAGGAAACTTGCAAGAACAGTACCAACTGATCATCTAGTTAAGTTCGAACAGGTTTTCAATGCACAAAAACACATCCATATGTCTGTTTCCAAAGTACAAAGAGTTAATGATTGATGATTTAGAATCTCCACAGATATACTTCTTTAACTCTAACCACTGATATATAAAGTTCTATTAAGATGGTGATGTGAAATTGATACCATTAGTTTCACATAAAAGGTGAGTTATTCACATAGTCTTTTATTATTGGGGACCTCACCCATCTCCAAACCATCATGTTTACAAATGGAGGTACCAACATTACAGAGGCAGTATATATTTTAGTACATAACAGATAACCAACGGCTGGTGTTTTCAAGCTGCTATGGAAAAGAACATATCTAGCCTTGGCTTAGTGGACCCTGATAGAGTAAAATTCTACTCATGTGTTATTCAATAGATTTCACTTATCATTCTTCTACCTCAAGATGTCGCCGTCTGATCTCTCCCTGAGGAATATTCACTATCCTGATGCACTAGCATTTCCTATTCATGACAAAATGGAACTAGACATCAACCAGAGGACTAGTAGCCTATACTACCTACCTCATTTATCATTGTGTATATAGTGCTTCCAGACATATAGCACTAAAAATGTTGATAAGCATGTAATTTGACACCAAAATTACCATGAAAGTAATATGCGGACAGCAAGAATTCCTTTAGCTAAGACAGTTTTAAATATCCAGTTTCTCCCAAGCTGCTCTACAGCTTGTGAGGATGCATCATCCTACAGTGATTTCTTACCTCAACTTAAAGTCAGCACTTAGGGCTAGAAGTTTGGAATTTAAAGGAAATGACAAGAAATAGAATAATTCATTTGGTTTTAAAGCCTTTTTCACTGTTCTAACTATATACGTTCTCCAAGCTGTGCCAGCAAGCAGCCTTTGGAAACCTGGGTAAAATGGCACACTCATTAACAGTGTATGAATCATTAACAACTTGCTAAAGAAACTAAACTTAATAACTCTATATTTCATTCTTACATTGTATCATCATATTTACACCAGCGGTGCGAGCCAGATTTCATAGAGAACAATAGTTAGTTTTCCCTAAAAGAGCTAAGAGACAATGCGCACACACACATTAAAGTAGTGGCGGATCTGACATGGGACATGGGGGTTCAGTTGAACCCCCAAAACTTTTGGGGAACAAATACTCAACATTTATTAGTATTAAGGTTAAGACAAATTTCTACAACAGAAGCTAGGGTTAACGCAAATTCGAGAAAAAAGTGCGTGGGTGGAGAGAGAGAGATGGGAAAAGAGGATGTGCGTAACGGATGCGGCGGAAGCAGCAGGACGAGCGACGGCGACCCCGCTCGCTCGCTCGAGCGATGGATGGATGGGGATCGGCGCAGGCGGCGGTGGCGGAGGATGTGCTCACCTGGATGAGGCGGAAGCAGCATGACGAACGACGGCGCCGACGGCGCCCTGCTCGCTCGCGCCTCCGGGATGGATGGGGATCGTCGGCGGCGGCGGCGGCGGCGGTGGGCAAACTAACGGATAACTCACGAAAACAATACGTCAAAAATGGCGAGGGTAATTTAGTAATTTCGCCAAGCACCCGATGTGCACATCCCATCCCCTTCCAGGTGCAAATTCTGAAAAAGGAAAGTAATATCCATAGCTTAATTCTATTTTCCAAACGGAAGACACCTTTGAGATGGTAGATTTTTATTTTTATTTTTTATATGGTTGAGATGGTGCATAATAAATAATAATAAAGGCAATTACAATTTTGCCACTGATTTAAATCGTTATTGCAACACTGGCACTAAAAAATTGTAAAAATACCACTGGAACTGTCGTTCGGGTGGTATCTTACAAATTAAAAAAAAACACTGACAAATTTTGCAAATAACCCTAAATAATAATATGTATGTTTGAGCAGTGGGCACTGCCCGATTAGACATGGCTCAACGAACGGGCCGTGTCGTGTCGGCCCACATGTTTACTGAGTGTATTATCCTGAAAATTATGGTGTCCTACAGCTAAAACCGTATAATCATGATATTGTGTAGTAAAATTTGACTAAAATATGTGACAAGATAATTAATAAAATGAACTACTTTTGAGGAAAATAAAAAAAAATAGTACTTGAAGCCACTAAAACACACTGAAAATAGACAAATAGTACAGGCGTACAGGTACAGCTAACCAACATGACAGTGATCAGCCCTCTTCATGGAAACAATTTAGGGGCCAATATGACATTCTGAAGCATAATGTTTATGAGCAAGTTTTGAAAATGAATGGTGCCGTCTCCAGAAATTACACATTTAAATTATATTCTTATGATATTTTATTTACTTTTCTAAATATTAAAACCTACTACTACCAACTACTGCAATTTTCGCACCGTGTCGATATATGCGCACGCATCCGTTCACATCATGTACTATAACAATGCCGCGTGGATTCCGAGTAATTGTTTTTGTCGAGGAGTGAACCTCTGCAGCGGGACGATGTGAGACCCCCCTTTGTGAGTTCGGCCAGGGAAATAAGGCGCGATGGTCAAGAGCGTATCTTCGCCGTGGATTGCGCTAGTGTGGTGGATGGTGATTGAGTGGGAGACGAGAGGATTATCCAGGTTCGGGCCGCTGGGAAGCGTAATACCATACTCCCACGTATGGATTTATGCTTATCCTGTTACAAGAAATCTCAAACCCTAGAGCGACGGTTGGCTAGTCTTCTCCTAAGGTTCAAGCTTCCAAGAGTCATCCTTTTGCTCGGTGGGTAAGGTCATCCTTTTATAGTTCAAGGGTTACCACATGCACCGCCTCTACACATCTCGTCCATGGAGAGGGAGGGGGCCCACATCAACACGGGTTCAGCTACCAACCAGGCCTTAGACCGGAAGTAAGGTGGCCGCTCATCCTCAGGTGGGTCCCAACGCCGTCCTTCGTTTGACGTGGGGGACACTCCCTGTCATTCCCTCTTAAATTTTTCAAGACTTCTGTGGGTTCTTGCACAGGGGATGCACCGGTCGGACATCGGTCTCCGGACGTTGATGGGACAAGGCATACCTGCCCCCATGCCGCATGACACAGGGCGGAGCGTGGGTGCGCTGTCCCCCGTCCCATCCGCCTACGCCCGGTCTCAGCCCGGTCAAGGTCGATTGATGCACATCAATCGATTGGACGTCGCACGACCAGCCACGCCGCATTAAATGCGGCGGTGGTGGTTGGGGTGCCGCCCATCAATGCGCCTGGCAGCGCCTCTTCCTCCACCCACTCAGCTGCGACGTGGCAGCCGAGTGAGGGCCTCGGGGCGACACAGCCCCTCGGGCCCGAGGGGCGCGACAGAATACCCCGGGGCCCCTAGACGGTTACGAGCATCTTTTGGCTACTTATTACCTGCGCGCCCGACCCCCCGAGGGGGGTGGGTAGGTCGCGCAGCCACATGGCTAGGAGAAAGGACCCTTTTCCTTAGTGTAGGTACCCCGGACTAATATCACCGATATTTTTAAACTAGTAAAATCATAATATTGAAAATATATTGTTTTGACGATTGTATTGAAATAATTTTGATATACCAATAAATTATTCTTAGAGATAATGATACACAAAGTAACCGGGATAAAAAAAAATTGTCACTTCGTTTCGGTTGTAGTCAAAACTCAAAACTAGACAATTTGGTGCTAAGTTCTCCTACATCATCGGCTTAGCAAATTAATGGGTGTCAGGAAACTAACTAGTCTAGGGAGCTTAAGTGGCTCACTTCTTTTGATAAGATCATTTTTTAACTAAGTACTCCCTCTGTACTCATAAAGAAAGTCATTTAGGACAGCGACACGG
Organism: Oryza meridionalis; assembly: GCA_000338895.3. Classification (NCBI taxonomy): domain Eukaryota; kingdom Viridiplantae; phylum Streptophyta; class Magnoliopsida; order Poales; family Poaceae; genus Oryza; species Oryza meridionalis. Next base: position 4,585,933 of record CM002526.2, read on the forward strand.
TCTCCAAAACACAATTTTGACTTCTTATTTCTATAAAAATATTTATTAAAAAAATATATATATACTTTTATAAAAGTATTTTTCAAGACAAATCTATACATATAATTTTTACATTTTTAAACTCAACAACTTAAGAGTTATTCATGATTTATATTCCTAAAGTTTGATTTAAATATTGTCCTAAATGACTTCCTTTATAAATATGAAGGGAGTACCATATATCTAAAACAACAAACATTATCATCAGTAAACTCTAAAAAGTTGTCATGGTCTCAGCCTAATTAAGCCAAACATGCCTCTGTCGGCTATTCTATACTTGGCTCTCTTGAGTCTTGACCAAAAATAATTAGCGCCTGAAGACGTGTATCTATCGATCACCGTGTGCACGACCCCCAAATCCATCAACACAACCGCACCATCTGTTTCAACCTTGGTTTTCTAAATGATGGTGTGGTTTCTCGTAAAAAAAGATCTATCATTTAGTATTATATAACGTCATGCTTGATCATACGATGAGCTGGAAAGTAAACACCTACATATTACATAATTATTTTGTTCCGGTAGAAAATACAATACCCTAATATTATTTAAATAATGACACAAACGTGTAACTACCGTAAAACCGCGGCAAAAACCGCTGAAACCACAGAAAACCACGTTTCTCGCAGAAGATCCCATGTTAGGCTTTCTAGTCTAGTTTTCTTACTCCCTTTATCCGAAAATAAATTAATCTAGTTAGATATAACATATCACAGTATTATAAATCTGGACAGATTTATAGTACTGAGACATTTCGTATTGGATTAACTTATTATACGATAGAAGTACTAGACGGTAGACAGTTAGACTCCCCCATCCTCTCGCTGATCAAGTCTCTTTGAGGAGCTTGTCCCAGCTGCAGCTTTTCCCAAAAGCTGCTTCTGCTAGAAGCTGTCCTAAACAGTCCACAGTTTCTGAGAATCTGTAGTTACAGATTCTAAAAAATGAACTAAGAAGTCAGAAACTGGAGATCCATGTGTCGTAGAACCAATGCACACACAATGCCCGCGGTCTCACTATGGTCACTATGGTCATCCGATACGGTTTCTTAGTTATCCATGTGGAGAAGCTGGAGCTGGATTAGTACAATTATAGTTATCCAATACGGTTTCTTAGTCACTATGAAGCTGGAGAAGCTGGATTAGTACAATTTCAACAGTACTAATCTCACAATGGTCATCCATGTGTCGTAGACCAATGCACACACAAAAGGTACAAAATGGTTTATAGTCAACAGATAAACTAACAGATAGGATTAGCACGGCCTAGGTTAGGCACCCATTACATCTTATCGACGTGAAAGCATAAATGCATATTATTATGCATTTCGTGAGTTTACAGCGACCAATCCAAGTCGTTAGCACTTGGCATTACCTTTTCCCCGGCGCTTTTTTTGCTTGTGGCCACACAACTTGTGACCCAACTTGGGCCTGTACTTGTGGAGCAAAAGAACTTGTCGCAAGTTGTTCTACCTGAAGTAGGACTGTAGGAGTACACAGCACAAGCAGTACGAGCTCCATAGAACTTGTGGCCGAAACTCTCTGATCTATCTCTCCATGAAAACGAAGAAGTATGAGTTGTTTTTCGGCAGCTCGAAATAATAATTTTCTTGTTTTTCGTTTTCATATAACACGTTCCCTGGATCACTAAACAATGCATTTTGTGTAAAAAAATTTCTATGTAAAAGTTCTTTTAAAAAATTAAAAATTATTATGATAGCAAATATATCATGTGTTATAATAGCAGCTTGTTGATTTGAATCGGCCCAGGGCCTATTCGTTTTGGAGGAATTTCAAAGGATTTGGATTCTTAAGGATTAATTCCTATAAATGTTATTCAATTCATAGAATGTACATATAGGAAAACCAAAGAAAATTTCCCTTTCCTACAAGTTATAGAGAGAAAACATTGGGATTTTTTTACTCAAACCTCTTGAAAATATCCTATGGATTGAAGTGTAAATGCATTCATATTTCTCCATATTTCCTATTCTTATGTGTTAAAATTCCTCGAAACGAAGAAGCCCTCTATTGTTGCATGTCCAAACCAAGTACTTCCTCTATTTCACAATGTAAGTCATTTTCCACATTTATATTGATGTTAATAAATTTAGATAGATATGCATGTCTAGATTCATTAATATCAATATAAATGTGGGAAATGATAGAATGGCTTACATTGTGAAACGGAGTGAGTAGCTTCGAATACAATCAACAAAAAAGAACGAGTTACAAGTATAATAACACATAACACCATGGAGATTACTTTCCTATTTTTTAACCGCCATGATGGATAACCAGATTTGTCTTTCTGAATGTTCAGATTAATTGGGTTGTTCACTTGTTTGGGCCTGTTGGATTATAATTTTCTACAGCTACATGCACGCCGAATCTCTTGTTTAATTTACTGCAGTCCATCAGGCCCGGTTTCTGTCAAAATTTTCACATGTTAAAGGGCTCCTTTGCCGCTTGAGGTGAATCAAGGTCAGAAAGGGACACAGGTTCAAATCAAACACTCCCCAAACGATACGACAACTACAGATTCAAACAATACAAACATGAAAATTTCGACCAAACACACAGAATTACAAACAAACTAGCAGGATTGCTTTATGGCAACGTTAACAATCAGTACAGTACAGTACAAGTAAAGTACAAGAATTATGGAAGCCCTAGCTAATAGTACGACGCGTTGAGATAGTCGTCGCCGAAGCTCCAGAGCCCCACGCTCTCGCCGGCGACGTTCGTCACTTCGCCGGCGGCGAACAGCCCGTCCATGAGCGAGGCGAACGCGCCGCCGTTGAGGTCGCCAAACAAGAAAGGATCGTCGAGCGGGAGCAGGCCGGCGGCGGCGGTGTTGTTGTTGTCACTGTCGAATGACGCCGGGATCAGCACTTCGTCGTCGGAGGTGACGTGGGGCTCGCTCCGGGGACGCTTCTTGGCGCCGCCGGCGGTGCCGATCAGCTCGGCGGCGTCGAGGATTGCTTGCTGCTCGGCGCCGTCGTCGGACGACGCCGACATGCCTTGCCACGAGAAGTCCGGTAGCGCGCTGCCGCTGGCGTCGGAGCTCTCGCTGGCCTCGGCCTCTTCGTCGACGAGGTTGACGACGACGACGACGTTCGGTGTCGTCGCCTTGGGGGTGGCGGTGGCGGTGGTGGGGCGGAGCTTGCGGGGGCGTGGGGTGGCGGCGGCGGTGGAGGAGGAGGAGGGGAAGTTGAGCTTGGCGGTCGCGCCGCGGAGGTCGCGGGCGGCGGCGTCGTAGGCGTGCGCGGCGGCCTCGGCGGTGGCGAACGTGCCGAGCCAGACGCGGACGCCCTCGACGGGGTCGCGGATCTCCGCCGCCCACTTCCCCCACGGTCGGCGCCGCACGCCCCAGTACTTGCTCGGCCTCGCGCGGCGCCCGGCGTCGGGCGCCGCCCGCCGCGGCCTCACCGCCGCCTCCTTCCCAACCACCACCTCCTCCTCCTCCATCTCAGAGTCCTCACGTCCGAATCTCTCAAACGCGGCCTCGAAGTCGTCATCGCACCCGCCTCCACCACCCACCTTCCGCCGCTTCTCCCCCTCGCCGCCGGGCCACGCATGCGCCGCCGTGGCACGCCGCGGCGGCGTGGCCGGTATGATGTTAGCGAGGATCGCGCCGCCACACATGTCGTCGTCGGATCTTGGGTTTCCTCTCTCGACGATCTGTCGATCTGATCAGCTCGCGCAGTGGACAGTGGTTGCCGGAGCTGGGCGTGGTGGCGGCGCGCATATATAGAGGCGGGCGCTTGGATGGCGCGAGCGAGGGGAAAGCAGCGCGGGAAAAGTGGGGGGAGAAAAATAAAAGAAAAATGGTCACGCGGGCCACGAGCTCAGTACGCGACCCTCCAAAATTCGTGGGCGACGAGACGAGTCGAGCCGAGCAGACGACGTTGCGACGCGCTCAAGGGTCGTGGGAGGATGGAGGAATTGAGGATAGGAACGGCGTATGGCACCAACCGAGTACACTTGTCACCTTTCTCTCTCGTCGCCTCCACCGCTTGGCACCAAAAGGTTTCAGAACCTGAACCTGGTCTAAACTCCCAGCCTGGATGCTCAGTTCCTGCTTCCTACTAGTTGCTTGACACGGTTTACCCTCGGGTTAGAATTTCGTAAGAAGTTCCACAAAAAAGATAATCCCTTTGAGTAAATTTTATAAAACTGTTTACCCTTCATTGAAAACTGCTATAGTAACTACAGACTTACTCCCACGCTCCATAAGAAACAAATCTAGAACCGGATGTAACACATTCTACATACGGTTCTAGATTGGTTTTTTATGGGACGAAGGGAGTAAAGCTTTACACGGAATCAACGTCCAACTTATCACAAAACTATATTTTTAAGAAATGATATCACAAAACTACAGATTTATCGCTTTGTACCAAGTTTAACTTTGTGTATTTTAAAAGTTTCATCAAGATAACAATGTAGGGATATAACATTTACAATATATGCTTTTGCAATTAATTATGTGTTAAATATGTACTTTTACAAGATATTGTAGCTTAGATTTATACTTTTGTGATAAATTCGACGTTAAATGCGTAGATTGTGACGCAACAAATTAAACATGTGAATTTGTAATAGTTTAATCAAAATATATGTAGCTTTGTCAAATTTTCAATAATCCTTTTTTCATATAATTATATGCAGAAATTTTGTACGAACTAGTTTTTCATTTACTGTGATGAATAGTGAACCCCAATGTTATAAACGGGAATTGAGTTCTTGATCGTCTGGGTTGCACATGGCCTGCCCTTTTGACAAGGGTTCAGTAACTGCAGGATATAGAAAAGCCCAGTAATTTACCAGTGACGTCCATACTCCAGTTACCAGTACAACAAGGCAACGATCTCACGATACCGAAACCGTTCCCGGAGTACTGCCTTCCAGTTTTGCCAGTAGGCTGTATCAACAAGTGGGTGTTTAATTAGCTAAAGGTACTTAAAAGCTAGCTCCATACAATTGGAGGGTTCATGTTAATTAGTGGCTACTAGTAGTATTTAACAAGCCAATGAAATGGAGTTGGCACTCTTATCCTCTCCCAGATCCAACAAAATTTGTAAAGCTCCAGTTCTGACACTAACCATTCATTCATATCATAAACTGTGATGCTAGTTATAATACCTATCTCTTTTGTCATTTCTATTGACCAGTTTAAGTACTACCTAGGACTAGCTTTTTGAGCTCTATGACACTTGCACTAATTAACCCTGGTTTGCATTTGTCATCGCTTAGCTAATCAAGAACTCTTTCTGATGATCCATACACAGCAAACACACAAAACCGTGGTTCTTGCCCAGGTATGCAGACAGCGGTATGGTGCACAACTTGTAGCCCACCCCCCCCCCCCCCCTCCCCCCACCATGTGGCACAAAAAATCCGGACACACATAGAACAGAAACCAACTGAACATGATTCGCATTTCACTTGCAAGCTTTTGCTTCCTGAAAGAAACTCAAGATTCTGCCGTTTATGATTTAGTTTGACAGTTTTTTCTTCTGAATTCGGAACATATTTTCTAGTCCCTGGGCAGTTAGCAAGCAGAAGAAATTCAGAAACAACTATTTGGTCACAGAAGAAAATGGTTAGCACTATCAACAGAGTTTTTTAATTCAGTGATGAACTCTGAAGATAAGAGGAGTAGTTTGGTATGCAAGAAGCAGAGGATTGGTGCCCACCTGGGCCTGTGCAGGCAAAGCCCATACATGATTGCAGCGTTTCGGTTTGTATAATGCAATGAAATGGCGCTGTCATGCGTGTTCCCATCCATGATTCAACTTGCCCAAAAAAAAGAAAGAAAAAACTTTTCTTTTTGAAGTTGGCTGACTCTTGCTGTGATCGATTTGCTTTGTCGTATGCTGGAATTGCTAGTTGAGCAACTCAACTCTACCTACTTGAGAAAGCATCTTGAACAGGTTCACTGTTTCTCTGCCAAGAACGCATGGACGGCTTCTAGACATAGCAAATATTTATTCGTGTCCCTTATCTCTAACATGGGGGAAATATCACTACTTTTTTCCTAGCTTTTGGGGGCTCTGTATGTGGCCTTGAAGTCAAGTTGCGGCTTAACAAATGCATATATCTCGTCCGTTTTTGTTTACTCGTTCTGCTCGAACAATCTCTGCTGCCATCTCCAATCAATTTGACTTTGATGAAATAGTCCAAAACAAGGAAAAAAAACTCATAAGTTTCTATGCATATTATAAAATTTATAATCCATGGTGGCCAGAGGAGACGAACAATTACAAATCCTCTTTCGCCTTGTGAAAGAGAGAGATCGTTCTGTGTCGTCGTCGAGAGCTAAGTAACTTCACTGCATGAGAAAGGGAAAAGATCTGTTCATCAGCCTAAGCTTGTTTCGTGCCATCGGTGACACGGCTGTGTCAAAGCTTTGCCTTCACCCGAAGGGAATCAGTGACAGGAACAAACAGATTAGCAGACAAACACGGCATGGCTGTGGCCATCACCACCGTGTTGTCACAGAGATACAGTATCACACGACAGGGAAATTCAAGAATTCAGAACTGTTTGAAGTTACTTTCTTTCTTTCTTTCTTTCTCTGTATATTTTTTGTTTCTTTTTTGACGGAGATGATGTTAATGGAACAATGAAGGTACTACTAGTACAAGTGGTGTAGGGATAAGATCGAAAATTAGCAGCATCTTTTCTCGCTGTTTGGAGGCCATGATAGTTGCTACTGCCGACAGCAAGTTCGTTGAAGCGACCTGATATAAACTCGCCACCGAAATGATCGACAACCTGAGATGCTGGTGGGTCATTTGATTTCTCGTTGGAAGAGTCGCATCTGAATGTGAAGCAGTCTAAAGATAGATGGGGTAATGTTCAGTTGGTGGGTCAGAAATTCATAACCCATCCATATACGAATCTAATTTTGCCTTTCATGTGAATCTGAATAGGAGCGCGTTTCAGATAATTTTGCCTTTGCACTTGCAGTAGCAGTAAGTAATAATGGTCTAGTCTTTGTTCAAAAAGCACAGTATTTATGCTGCGTTCGGCCTAACACTATCTTCTTCTTCTGGTTCAAAAGATTCATTCAATCATGTTGAAAGAACCAAAGCCTCTATTTTTTCTTTCTTGAACATAATAATCCTCTCTTGATTTCTTGAACATCAGACAACATAAACATGGTGATTAACTGAAACTCAGATTTTGCATGAAAAGCACAGCTAAAAAATTCTTTTACGAGAACGAGAAGCCTCACATAATTTTTCATTACTACCGAAAGGAACCAGGACGAACACATGCTTGCTTGGCAAAACCACTCTCCTATGTACATGACATGGTACAAGATCGAGCTACAGGGTCGCCGGAGCCGACGGCTAGAGCCTAGAAGGACAAGCTGGCCTCGACGTCGACGAGGCAGCAGCCGTCGTCGAAGCTCCAGAGCCCCATGCCCTGGTCGGCGGCGGTGGTCTGCACGGCGTCGGCGCTGAACAGGCTGTCCAGGGACTCGTAGGCGCCGCCGTTGAAGTAGTTGTACTGGTCGGCGAACAGCAGCGCGTCGAACAGCGCGTCGGTGTCGTCGCCGGAGCCGGAGTCGGTGGTGGTGGTGGTGTCCTCCGGCTCGGTCCTCGGACGCTTCTTGGCGAGGTCGTCGTCGCTGTCGAGCGGCGCCGCGGCGACGACGAACTCGTCGGAGGCCGACATGCCCTGCCAGGAGAAGTCCGGGAGGGCGTTCGACTCAGAGCTCTCGCTGGTCTCGGGCTCGTACTTGATGGACGCCATGGCGGCGGCGACCTCCTCCTCCTCGTCGTCCTCCTCGACGAGGTTGATGACGGGGGTCGCCTTGACGGCCGGGGCGGCGGCGGTGGCGCGGCCGCGCTTGCGGGTGTCAGGGGTGGTAGCGGAAGGGAAGTTGAGCTTGGCCCTGTCCCCGCGGATGGCGCGCGCGGCGTCGTCGTAGGCGAGCGCAGCGGCCTCGGCGTTGGTGAAGGTGCCGAGCCAGACGCGGATGCCCTTGACGGGGTCGCGGATCTCCGCCGCCCACTTCCCCCACGGCCGGCGCCGCACGCCCCTGTACTGCGCCGGCTTCCTGCGCCTGCTCGCCGCCGCCGCCGCCGCCTTCCTCGCCTTCTTGGCGCGGAAGACGAACGGCTTGTGCTCGGAGGTCGCCTCCTCCTCCTCCTCCTCCGCCATCATCTCGTCGTCGTCTGAGTCGTTGTCGAAGTCCCGGAACGCGGCCTCGAAGTCGTCGGCGCGCGCGCTCTTCTTGCCCTTGTTGGCGCCGCCCGGCCAGACGTGGCCCGCCGTGACGCGCCTCGCCGCCGGCGCGCTCGGTATGAGCTCCGCAAGGATCGCTCCGCCGCACATCTTGGTTTGATCTCGCTTTGGTTGCTGCTTTGCTTTTGCTTTTGGGTGCTGGGTTGTGAACTTGTGAGCTTGTGATGAGGAAGGAGAGAGCAACGAGGCGGTGTTAAATAGGGGGGAGGGGGGCCATCCATCCCGCGGCTCCGAAATCGCGGGAAAAAAAATCCTAAAGAAATCGCGGGGAGAGAGGAGGAGGGCGAAGGGATAAGGTCAGGTGGGTGGGGCCCACACGGGGGGAGGGGAGGGGAGAAGGTGCAATGCATCTGCTGCCTTTGCCCACTTGCGGAGGAGTACCAGAGTACCAGACACTGGGCCGTGCTGTGTGTGTGTGTGTGGGGGGCAGCTGTCCGCGGCGACGGCGACGGCGACGACGCGCGTGCATTGGTTGGCCCGGCAAGGGAAGGAGATGGGCTCGTGGAGGGCACGAACGCGCTCACTGCTTCTGCTGCTGCTCGGCACCCGGCACCCGTTAGCCACTGGAGCAGGTAGGATCCGGACCCGGACCAAAACGCCACGAACAGTGGAGTAAGTAAACGGGGGACACGACATATTTGCAAACGAAAAATAATTCATGGATAAAGCTTTTATATATGTATTATTATGTTATTAGTGATTAAAAATATCATAAAATAAACTATGATGAGAAAATCCAAAGCAACAAAAAGTCTTTTCAATATTGAAATGTGGTTACAGGTGCTAACAAAACTTAAAATAATCTTGATTTAATTGAAGTAAGGTGGTGTTCTTTTCTCGTAAAAATAAAGATGAAGATTAAGTTTTTTTTTACGCAAAACGAGGTGGTATTAACGTATGATTGATTGAGTTTTAATTATTGTAAACTTGAAAAATAGATTAATATGATATTTTAGAGCAACTTTCATATAGAAAGTTTTCGTACGAAGCGCACGTTTAGCAGTTTGAAAAGCGTACCACGGAAATCTTAATCTTCATCCAACTCTTGGAGAAAAGAACAGGACCTAAGTGTTACTAACTACATGTGTTAGGGCCCCTTTGATTTGGAGGAAAAATATAGGAATTTTGGATAATTTTAATCCTATAAGAAAATTTTCTAAGACGCCCTTTGAAACAAGGAATTGGATTCTATCCAATCCTTTGAAATTCTTATGGAATGGACAATCCTATAGTAATTTTGGAGGAAATTTAGCAAGAGCTTCAACCTCTTGATAACTTTCCTTTGAGTCTATCTCTCTCATCCAATTCTTACGTTTTTCCTACAGTTCAATCAAACAGTCATTCCCGTGTTTTTGCAATCCTCTGTTTTATACTTAGGACCCCTTTGAATCAAATGATTTATGTAGAAATTTCATAGAATTTAAATCCTAAAGAAAATTTTCCTATTTGGTCCTTTGATTCAAAGGATTGAAGTTTTCCAAATCCTATGAAATTCCTATGGAATGGCATATTGCATGTGGATTTTGGAGGAAATTTAGCAAGAGCTCTAACCTCTTGGAAAATTTTCTTTGAGTCTATCTCTCTCATCCGATTCCTACGTTTTTCCTATGCTCCAATCAAACGACCATTACTGTGTTTTTCGTGTGTTTTGCAATCCTCGGTTTTACACTTAAATTCCTATAATAATCCTGTGTTTTTTTTATTCCTCCTTTTTTTTAACCATACGATTCAAAGGAGCCCTTACATTCTTATCAAATTTCTACATTTTTATTATTCCTGCGTTTTCTCAATCCTGCAATTCAAAGGGTTCCACTGTATGGATATCAACCCTATAAAATCCCTTCAAAATTCTGAACGTACTACTAGTACATTTTACGGGTTCATGTGATTTTACTAGAGTATCATCACATGAATCCGAAACCCAACAAGCCAAACAACACAGTGAAGAAGAGCTTTCCCCGGTTTTGAGCTCGCCGATCCTTCCTACCAAACCTTCCTCTGCAACACCATGGACTCCCCTCACCCAAACGTGTGCGACCAACGGCATCACGGCCACACGGGTGAGCCACAGAGATCGGGGCTGCATCGCCTGCGAATACCAAAACCTTCTCCCCAACCCCAGTTTCTTGGAATTCCGGTATTGTCAAGTTGCCAACTTGACCTGCTCTCTCTCACTTTCTCTTTCTCGTTTATTAATACAGCATCATCTGTTGGTAGCAACCAAGGGTTGCAGGCAGCAGGATGCAGCTACAGTCAAAGCTAGTACTACGAGTAGCAAATGGACCCGATGAATACATTATACATATATTCAGTGTCCGTGTCACACTGGGGAAAGTTTTTTTTTTTTCAAGCCAATTAAGCTCTGTTTAGGCACGCAAAAAACTTTTCACTATCACATCGAATATTTAATACATACGTGAAGTATTAAATATAAAAAAATTAATTATACAGATTACGTGTAAATTACAAGATAGATTTTTTAAATCTAATTGCGCCATGATTTAACAATATGGTGCTATAGTAAAGATTTAGTAATAACGGATTAATTAGGTTTAATAAATTTTCGTAGTTTCTAGACGGAATCTATAATTTATTTTGTTAGTAGTCTACGTTTAATATTTTAAATATGTGTCCATATATTCGATGTGACACGCTAAAAGTTTTCGTTCGGAAATTAAACAGGCCCTAAGTGTCCATGTCACACTGGGGAAAGTTTTTTTGCAAGCGAATTAACGAATGGCGTTCTCTGTTTATACAGGATCTTGTGTCACACTCTGTCATTCAACTTGATTGCACATCTTTCATAATGTGCAAAACCAAGGTGGCTGCGGTCTGGGGCGTGCCAAGTTTCAGGAAAGCGGTATTGCACAAGCTGAGGAGGTCCCAGGCGCAGCAGCAAAAGCACCAGAAAACAGTTTTTTCGCAGAGTCGCTTGCACAGCGTGATTTTCAGTTTTACCAGATTCACTACTCCATCTATTTGTAACACAAAGTATTTTATCTCATATTGTAGCAAAGGGTTTATTGTCATGGTAGAGTATTTACTAGTAGTACCCTTTACTATGAGAACATTTGAAACTTGAGCAAAGGTACTTTCTCTCTCTTAATATGTTCATTTTTCGCTCATTTGTCTAACTTTTAGAGTAATCATTACATTGAGGTTTATGAAAGTAGAAAATAATTATATTAAAAATAGATAAAATAAGAGACTACATTGAGTTTGATAAAGTAGAGGTGTTTTAGTTTTTCTGATTTTGTATTGATACGTGTGAGATGAATAAAAGATAAATTTATTTTGAGGCGCAGAAATTAGGTAAAGAAAACGAAACGTGCCTTTTGAGCTAGAGGAAACAGGGTGAGAGACATTAATGGCGTGTCCCTGTTCCAGTGGCAACTTGGCGATGCAATTTGCCGTCGCGCTTTTGGTGGTTCGGTTTTAAACTTTTAATCATGCGAGATGGCGGGAGGCGACGGCAACTTGCGGATTATAAACAGTACTCCACTTTTTTTAATACATACATGCCATTAACTATGACATATTCTCTATTAAATTACTACTTTTTAAAATCCCCCTCTCACATTCTCTAACTCTAATAGATGCATGCATTATATTATTAGAATGATCCAAACTACAAGATGATAATAATTATTTCTTGGTCTTTGGGTTAAGAGCAAGTTTAATAGTATAGCCAACTGTTGGCTCCAAAACGACTATAGCTAATATAGTAGCCCATTCATACAATAGTTAACTACAAAAATATACTACACCATTAATACCCGGTCCCACCTCTCATACACACATAACGTCTTGGAGTCCGTGTTGCAGCCGGCTACAAATTTGTAGCCCATTTTCTTCTCTATCTTCTCTTTTCTTCTCGGTATGTGGTTATAGCTGGCTTATAGCTTGCTATTGTACCTGCTCTAATGATGATTGTGCAAATTGAATAGAGGGAGTATTATAGTACTACAAATTGAGAGCAGGTACAATAGTAGGCTATAAGCCAGCTATAAACATATTTTAAAGAGATAAAGAAAGAGAGAGAAGAGCAGCGGGCTATAGATCTGTAGCCAGCTGCAGCACGGGCTTCAAGACGCAATGTGTGTATGACAGGTGGGATCAGGTATTAATAGTATAGCAAGCAACTATTGTATGAATTGGTTATTACAGGCTATAGATGATTTGGAGCTGGTAGTGGGCTATACTATTAAGGCTGTGTTTAGTACCATCCAAAGTTTGAATTTTGGTTGAAATTAGAGATGATGTGACTGAAAAGTTATGTGTGTATGACAGGTTGATGTGACGAGAAAATATAAAGTTTAGAGGCAAACTTTGGATCTAAACACAACCTAAACTTGCTCTGAAGCAGCGCGTCGTTGGAACGTGGGGTTCTTATCATCCAGAGGCAGAACAGGTTCAGTGTCTCGCATTCAAAGTCAAGAAAAATGAAGAAATGTGTCTCTCTCGCCTACTTTCTGGGCGTTGGCGTTGCATCTCGCATGTGGACGGAGCGGCCAATTGATGAAGCGGCACATCTCCCCTGCCGTGCAGTGCTGAGACCATGCAGCAACACAGGGCATCTCTTCAACTATGGGTTTATTTGAGAAGCTTAAGATTAGTAGTATCAAACAACTCGTTGATAGTCAGCTTCTAAAAATATAAAAAAGCTAGGTTTTTCAGCTTTCGGTTTCTAATTTATTTTCTATATTCTACTACTATAACTTTTTAAAATTTAGAGCTTTTGATTTCAGGAGAAGCTGCACGAGATACAAACTTGCCAGACATACCAAGGAAACACTCGCACAGCCTGGCAGCCTTCCTATCCAGTTCCAGTTCAGTTGTGCGTTGAACGGCACAATTGGCATCTCTATCCATTGCCATGGCCGCTGGCAACCAGCTCACCCCAAAGCGGCTGCTTCTCCTAGGCTGGCAGGCATTTTTTATTATGCTAAAAAAATACTTAGCTGAATGCTCAGGACTTCCTAATTCTTGTTCGGGATATCTATGAGAGCATATATAATAGTACGCTATAAGCCAGCTATAATCACATACCGAGAAAAAAAGAGAAGGGAGAGAAGAAAGCGGGCTACAGATTTATAGCCAGCTGCAACACGGACTCCAAGACGGTATGCGTGTATAAGAGATGGGACCAGATATTAATGGTGTAGTATATTTTTATAGTTAACTATTGTATACATGGACTATTAGATTAACTATAAATAATTTGGAGCTAACATTTGGCTATACTATTAAACTTGCTCTAACGAGCAACTTCAGTAAACTCCAACGTAGTTGAAGTAATAAGCTCAGGCCTGCCAGTACACCTTCAGAGTTGGGCCTCTTAATTATTGCCCGCCGAAGCAAAGGCCCAACTAACTATTGGATCGTCAAAGCCCATCTACCCAACCCTAACATGGCTGGCCTACGAGGCCCATCGGCAAAGTAACAGCGGTAGGATCGTTGAGGACTTAGGGGCCCATATAGACGAGCGGGCTAAAGGCCCATTTGTACTCGCGTGTTTCTTCGAGTTGTCCGTGTTATGCAAAAATTTTGGAAATTATAGGGGACGGGCCCCCAACGGGATAGCTCCTCCTCCACAACGCGATTCTTATCCATACACGCATCAGGCCTGCTCACTCGCCACCGTCGCCGTCCCCCGTCGCTGCCGCGCCCGTCCCCCGTCGCCTCTGCCGCCGCCGCCATCGCCATCGCCATCGCCACCACCGCCACCGCCGCGCCCATCCCCCACTGCCGCCGTCGTGCCTGTCCCCCGTCGACGCCGCCGCCGTGCCCATCCCCCACCGCCGCCGTCGCTGTCCCCCGCCGCCGCTGCGCCTGTCTCCCGTCGACGCCGCCGCCGCGCCCATTCCCTTCCATCGTCATCGCTGTCCCCCGCCGCCGCCGCGCCCGTCCCCTGCTACCGCCGCCGTCGCCGTCCTCGTCTACAAGGGACAGCTGCAGGGGGCCGACCACGCGTGTCGGGGTGCTCCTCCCCCAACGGGATGCCCAGCTATATCTAGTAGGAATCACCTGATACCTAGTAGGTATCATCCGATACCTCACAAGTATCACGCGATACATGGTAGAAATCGTCTGATACCTGACAAGTATCACATGATACCTCGCGAGTTCACACGATACGTGGTAGAAATCGTCTGATACATGATAGGTATCGCATGATACCTCGTGAGTATCACGCGATACGTGGTTGAAATCGTCTGATATCTGACAGGTTTCACATGATACCTCGCGAGTATCACGCGATACGTGGTAGAAATCGCATAATACCTGATAAGTACCACATGATACTTGCAAGTATCACCTGAAACATGCATAGAATCGTATGATACCTGATAGGTATCACACCTGATACCTACTCGGAATCATTCTATTGTGTAGAATCGTCTGATACCTGATAGGTATCATACTTGATAACTACTCAGGATCATTCCGTTCGAAAACGGAATTCTGTTATATAGCAGCCCCTTTATGCAAATTTTCGCTATCATTGGTAGCGACAGAAACGGGGGCATTATGCAAAGTTCAGGACCGTGGATAGTTCAGATGGTTTTCAGATAAATACTACTAGTTCAGATGGATGATTTACTACTAACAGATACCCTGATAGTTGATTTCTATCCCAAGAGTGTACACATTTGAATCGGAAGCTTCCTCAAATACACTAATATAAACATCCTTGTTGGAACTTTTTCAGTGTTTTTTAGATGACAGCCTGCAGCTAGCTGTTCATAGTTTGTCACAGTGCAAATCTACTGTTAGAGCATCCCAGCAGCTCATCTAAATTTCATCCTCCAGACTCCCATTTGGATAGCCATCCAAAAAGATTCCCACTCTATATAACTTTTCACTCCAACAGATCATCCATATTATATCCTACATATACCAACATCCTATATTTTACTAATATTTTTCAACTATTATATATTTTTACTTCTATTCCTCTCACCTTTCACCACTTAAAAAAAATCTTGGAAAGTGGGTAGTTGAGGATGGAGTGAGGAGAGAAAACCTCTATATTTAGCTTAGGAAGGGCTAGGTTTGGAGGACCTCTAAAAATAAAGTATGTGATGGAGACTCTGCTGGAGCACTGTTTTTCTCCTCTATACTCCAAATATCGAATGGATGAGCACCCAGATATCATGCTTCCATGGTTAGAGATCATTTGCACTGTGCGGATACTGAACGTCCACGCCATTTATGTTTGAAATTCGGGAAAAAGGGTTGAAGGAACCTTTCATGGTTATTTTCGATTTGGACAATGTTTTTCGGATCTCAGCGCTCGATCATTCCATCAGTTAAGTCAAAGCAAGTGAATATGTTTTCGAGCTATCTTAGTTCTTTTCTAATTAAGATACATATTTTACCTCAGATTTCATTAGCATATTTTTTAAACTACTAAACGGTGTGTTTTTCTTGTAAAAAAATATATAAGTTGTTTCTAGAAAAATTAAATAAATCAACTTTTAAAGTTTGTAATAATTAAACTCAATTAATTATATTTTAATGATTTTCTTGTTTTATGTGTGCTAACTTCATTTCCATCTTAATCTATCTCAAACACCAATGTAAACACGTTGTCGAATGTCCATCAGTTTCATATACTTTCTTGTACACTCTAACTTTACAGCATCTACACCCAGCAAGAACACTACAACCGCTGGTTATAGATGAAAAGTAACAGATCCAAAAACACAATTATACATGTTGCGTAGACCGTAGTCACAGTAGACGAGGAAAAAAAAATCTGTGACAGAATGACCGAATGAGTAGCCGTCTCCGTTGTATTGTCCTCCCTAATTTCTCCTGAAAAATTGTTCAGAAACTAGCGGAGATGAACCTCGATCTCGATAAGTGATCTGTCATATGTATGGGAAACTATTCTAATCCCTCGAGGGAATGTTCCCTCGTTTACTCAAAAAACATCTAAACGGTTATGAAAAATTCTGAAAAAATTTGACAACATTCATACAACACATATATACAACTTCACAAAATCTTAAGTCCAAACTCAACTCACACGTCGAGATATAAAAAAGACAAATTCAGCATATGAATAGTAGCGTACTGTTTATATCTAAATTTGTGCACACAAAATCCATATGTATATATATCACGAAGCAGCGATCTGCAGCCTCGCGTGTCCACCGATCTTGGCCGGCGGCGAAGCTCGCCGGCGGTGGAACGCGTCGCGGCGCCGCCTCACCAGCATCTCGATCTCTCGCCTCTCCTCCCTCGCCATCTGCTGGCTCCGGCATTCCGCGCAGCAGA
Source organism: Oryza meridionalis (assembly GCA_000338895.3). NCBI lineage: Eukaryota > Viridiplantae > Streptophyta > Magnoliopsida > Poales > Poaceae > Oryza > Oryza meridionalis. The sequence continues at coordinate 4,602,522 of CM002526.2, forward strand.
ACGCGTGCTCCCCTCTGCCAAAACAAAAATCAATCAGTCAGTCAGTCAATATCCAAGAATTAACCACAAGTTCCTCAGCTCGATCATGATCATGCAGAGTTTTCGATCAGTTGTGTGTAAAATGTCTTACTTGTAGACGAACACGTCCATGTCGGCGTCGAGCTTCTTGTGGCAGCAGTAGCAGCAGTTCAAGAACCCCAACCCCATGAACCCCCGGCCCGCAGGAGCACCAGCCTCATCCTGACTAGTCGCCACCGTCGCCGCCGGCGACGGCCTCACCGCCGACCGCCTGAGCACGGACAGCGGCGGCCGTTGCCTCGGCGACGGCTGTATGATCAGCCGGAGCCCGACGAGCTCGCCGGAGTCAGCCGGCATTGGCTTCTTCGTCGTCGCCGCGACACCCACAGCTCCATCCTCGATATGGAAGAGGCTCGGAGCTCTCGGAATCATGGCGTAAAAACCTTTAAGCTCTCCTCGATCGATCTTGAAATCGAGATTCTTGCAGAGAGAAGATGAAGAATTCAAGATCAGAGAATTCAGAATGGATTGCAAGAGGGAGAGGAGAATTGCTAGCAGATTGTGTGGCAGTGTGATTATATATAGTGGTCAGAGCTCAACTAGTACAGTGAAACATGTGGTGTTTTCCTTGTTTATTTGATTATTATTATTGGGCCAGCTGAAAGCTATAGCTCTCCTTGTCAAAACCTCGAAAAGATTAGAAATTTCTAATGATAAAAATATTCGCACATGCTACACATGGCGATCGAATGCAGCGCGTGCAATGCTCAACTGTGTTGGCATGGCATGGGCATGCGCTGCTGGCTTTATGGGCGCCACATAATCGGGATAATAGTTTAATTTCTCACCTGACATGTGGATTATTTATCTTTTTTATCGAGGTGAAAGTGAAGTATAGAGAAATAGACGTATTTTTGCATGTGAATGTGTGATCTCTGCTATGGTCACTGTGAAGATAAGAAATTTAAAAGTTAGTAGAGTTAAGAATTCGCCGTGGCAAAACATCAGCTTTTGATTTCGTAATGTTAAATGCATAGTTGCAGTAAACTTTTATCGCTCTTTTGACTTTGTTCTATAGATAAGTAAGTAAGTAAAATTTCTTCTATCTAAAATAAAAGAATTGCACCACTAGAGGGTGGAAGAAGAAATAAAATCCGAATATTCTTACATCCAATTCCTATCGTAACTCGTTGGGCATATTTTGTTGATAGCTAAGAGCATATATAAGACAAGGAGGGGGTCCTTAGACTGTGTTCGGGAGGTGAGGTTGGCAACTCACCTCCGCGCACGTAAAACGGAGCGACCCATTTTCTTATGTTTAATTAAATATTTACTATTTTTTTGTAAAATAGATTAGTATGATTTTTTTTAAGACTTTTGTATAGAATTTTTTTAAAAAAAACACATTGTTTAGCAGTTTGAAAAGTATGCACGCGGAAAATGAGGGAGGTAGGTTGGCAAAGTTGGGGGAAGAACTCATCAAAAGGTTGTGTTTGGTAGAGAGAGTTGGAAACTCTCCCTCCAAACACGTAAAACGAGGTGATTCATTAGCACGTGGTTAATTTAGTATTAGTTTTTTTTTGAAAATGAATTAATAAGATTTTTAAAAGCAATTTTTGTATGTAATTTTTTTTCCAAAAAATACACTGTTTAGCAGTTTAGGAAACGTGCGTGCGGAAAACGAATGATGTGTAGTTGGGAACTCAAGCTGCCAAATTTAGCCTAAGCTATCAAAGTGTGGTGTGGGTAAGATTTGGCATATGGCAAACTCTAGCCACCAAGCAAGCAGCCTCTACCTTGTGCATATGGGAGTATATGGGAGTATTCCATCTCTTATTCTGAAGGAAGGAATGTACTCAGCAATCAGTACCCAATTCTCTCGTATAAACCACTCATTCCGTGGTGGCAACTAACCTAACCGCGCGGAATTTTTCCTCCTACATACCAGGGAAAAGATCCCCCTCATTTCACATAAACCATTCGCATAGCAGAGAATATCTTCGGCAAACAAACCAACTACTACGCGTAGTGGCGAATCCAATACTCCAAATAGCCCATGTGCACAACATACTTAATTCTGGGCATGTTGTTGCCTTTGCCAATTGCCACTCCGGGTAAAGGGCAGTGTGTGTTGTGGTGTGGACGACGCCGCAAAGCGATGACACGCCTGCTCGATGTAGTACTCTCTCCGTCCCATTTTATCTCATTTTAAACGCACTTATAAAATTTTCATGTCTAATTTTAATCGTTTATCTTATTTAAAATTTTTAAACAATTAAAAATATAAGTCACGCATAAAATAATATTTATACTTTATCATATAATAACAATAAAAAATACTAATAATAAAAAAATTCAAATAAAACGGATGATCAGATTTAAACACGGGAATTTATGGTCACACTTAAAATAAGACAGAGTGAGTACAAACTATAACTGGGACGCATGAGCGCGACGGCCGGTGTGTGGCACATATGTTAGCGCGGCAGTTTCCTTCTCTTCCCTACTCCCTCCGTCCTATAAAAAATCAACCTAGTACTAGATGTAACATATCCTAATATTATAAATCTGAACATACTAAAAAGGGTCACATTCATATCTAGATTCGTTGTATCTAGTTCTAGCTTTATTTTTTTTGGACGAAGGAAGTACGCCCTGGATCAAGTGACGATGGGCCAACAGCAAGCGCAAGGAAGCAAGAGGGCGCCGGAGTGCTGGTGCGGCTGCGGCGGCCGACGACGGCGACGTGCAGTGATCAGCGCCTGCACGCGAGTGCAGCGGTGTGCGGACATTGGCCAACTGGGATCGAAGCGAGCTGCAAGGGAAGCAACCAACAAAGAGCACTAGGGCAAGTGATTATTAATTACTGATGATTAGCAGATTAAAATTGCACTAGGACATTCAATTTTCAGTTTTGACCCAACTCATACATCCAAAATTGTACTATTGTATTGTAGATTCTTAAAACATAACGAAAGATGTAGATAATGCATCTCATTTTCAGAAACATGCAAAAGAAAAAAAAAAGCTTCTGAATTACTTCCTTTCCCAGTTTTGATATAAGAGCATACTCATAAATAAGACGCCGGAAGAAGTGATTCTATTACCTATTTTTATACTGTATATATTAACATTATTATATTTAAGGTGTTTAAATTTTTTTATAAGTCGGACCACCCATAATCTCGATACGTCACTGACGACGTACCGGTGCGTGCAGCACGTGTTTGGGCAACGCTGTTTTCTCATGTGCCAACCAATACCCACAAATCCCTGCGTTGCCACCACCAACATCAACATGCCAGCCACTGCTTCGTGTCCATGGCTACAGGTGGTGGAAGTGCGGTATTGCTACGTATTTTCTCAGTACCAAAATGTTGAGGTAGTAGCAGACAAGGCGGCAACAACATGGCCTTGTGGAAGAGTGTTTTTTCTATAAAAAAAAAATGTCCTTTCAGCTAGTGTTGTACTCCCTTTGTTCCATAACAAGCGTAGTTTTGAGTTTCAGTATCTAACTTCGACCATCTATCTTATTTAAAATATTTTTTAAAATATTTTTATGATTAGTATTTTTATTGTTATTAAATGTTAAAATATGAATAGTACTTTATGCGTGACTTAAATTTTAAAATTTATTTATAATTTTTTTCAAATAAGATGGACGGTCAAACGTTGAGCACGGAAACTTATGGCTGCACTTATAATAAAACGGAGGGACCAATGTTAGGATTTTCATTAACCTTTTTCAATTATAATGTATAATGATCTCAATATTTCAATTTATTACTCAGCTCCTATTCTCTTAATATATCACTGAAAAAACATCTTTACCTGTTGCAGTGCACTGTCATTCTTTCTAGTCTCTACTATTATAAAAACTGAAGATGTTTTTGCTGGTATTTTGGTACGTCATTCGTGTATGAGTCGGTTTTTAAGTTCGTTTGCTTTTTGGAAATACATATCCATATTTGAGCCGGTTTTTAATATCGTTCACTTTTGGTAATACAGAAGGAATCATATAAGAAATCTGTTTAAAAAAGTTTGCATGCTAACTTGAGATGATTGGACTCCTAACTGCAGCTCATGATTTTTTAAAAATATATATATCCAAGCGAACTCCCACCGTGAATTTTATCTTAACTAAACCATATAACAATAATAAGATTAAAATAAACTTCACCCGTTGCAACGCATGGGCATAGATTAAAATAGACTCCACCCGTTGCAACGCACAGACATTTTTCTAGTAAAAATAAAAATAAAACAGAGCCTTAGTTCTCCCCAGTCCCGAGAGGACTTATGCCGCTGGGGATCCGAGAGCCCGGATGGTTGGGGTACAGCCCGCGGGGACAGCGAAAGAGCGCGAGGTCCCAGTCCACGGAACGGGATCGCGAGGAGTTTCGCCACAAGAAGAGATTCGCTATAGATATATAGACTGCTGCTCCGTGTCGTCTGCTTCAGATTTCAGCTGTTCTCGTTCCAGTTTCAAGATGAAGATACCCAACTCGATTGGGAAATCTTTACTTGAATGTAAGATACTCTCTCAACACATTTTTATTTCGTAGCATTACTTTTAGGTACGAGTCACAAACTCACAACTACTAACATCTATCTATTATATAATTAAAGGAATAGAAAAAGGAGCCTCCACGTTCGGTCTTATGGTCTATAAATTCTCACATTAATCGGAGAAAAAGAAAAAGCAGAGCCCATATAAAAATACAATTTAGAAATAGCTGAAATTCGGAATTAAAAAATAAGAAATATTAGAAGAGGGGACTAGAGTCCATATAGAAATACAATTTAGAAATAACTGAAATTCGGAATTAAAAAATAAGAAATATTAGAAGTAGATTATAGAGTCCATATAGAAATACAATTAAGAAAAAAATAGAAATTCGGAATTAAAAAAAATAAGGAATATTAGAAGTAGAGTATAGAGTCATATAGGAATACAATTAGAAAATAATAGAAATTTAGAATTAAAAATAAGGAATATTAGAAGTACAGTATAGAGTCCATATAGAAATACAATTAAGAAAAAAAAATAGAAATTCGGAATTAAAAAATAAGTAATATTAGAAGTAGAGTATAGAGTCATATAGGAATTTAAAACTAACTAAAATTTCGAATAAACATAATAAAATTATAAGTAGAGTTTAGAGTCCGTATAAAAATACAATTTATAAATAACTAAAATTCGAAATTAAGAAAAACATGGGAAGAAGAGTTTAAAGTCAATATAGGAATACAAGTTGGAAGTAACTGAAATTCAAAATTAAAAATTAAAGAATATTAAAAGATGAGTTTAGAGTCCACATAGAAATACAATTAGAAATAATAAAAATTTAGAAATAAAAATAAATAATATTGGAAGAAGAGCATGGAGTCTATATAGAAATACAATTTACAGAAAGTTCGGAATTAAAAAAAATAAATATTAAAAGACGAGTCTAGAGTCCATATAGAAATATATATAATTTACAAATAACTAAAATTTAATATTAAAAATAATTAATAACTAACACGTATATAAAATATAATATGAATATTACATATTAGTAGTTTTGTAAAGTTATTGCAAAATTTAAAATTATGTTGTCATTTTAATATATTTGAATAATATAATGAGAAAACATATATGCTATTATATGAGAGAAAATATAATGGTACTAGCCGCGCAATCTGCGTGTGCCATTAATATTTATTTAGCTGCAGGTCTCCCTGCACTCATTCATCATGCTAATCCAATCAAGCTTGTACCGGGCAAACACTGATGCAACAGCCCGTGAATTCTTTATGACCCAAACTGATTCTGCTCAAGTTTTCCAGATTAAGGTTGCTGCACATCATCCGTTAACATATCGCAGATTAACGGCGTTTTGCTTTATTTCTCGTCTTCTGGATGACGAAGCCTAAAGAGTTCCAGCTCATCAGTCGCGATACTTTGACATGAACTCCTCATGGAATTCCCTGAAGCGGGAGATCATCGAAGGTATCTTCTCCTCCTGCGGCAGGATCGTGCATCTCACGTGCCATGTCCCTGCAACCTTTCACAGAGGACCAAACTTGAGTGGTCAGGAATTCAGAATTGCAGGTGAACAGATAACATCTGATGATCTGAAATGGTAGAAAAAACGGTTGCTATCTGTTATTGTTTTTTTTTTTAATTGGTGCTATCTGTTCTTGTTGAACGAGACTACTACTACCAGACTCTTCAGGAATATAGATTGTGCTGCGTGAGTTTCAGCCGTTCCCCAAAACAGTTCACTTAATCATTCTGTGGTATTCAGACAGTACATATCACTATACTTCAATCAAAGATCTAGAGTAGAAAGTAGCTCACTTGTCCAAAACCAGATCCAGGAGTCACAACGATGCCGGTGGTATCAAGAAGACGTAGAGCGTAGAATACATCAGGTGCTTTGTTGACAGCCCTGGCAGCCTCAATTGCCTTCTGTGGTAGATAAATCCGTGGGAACAGATACATCGCCCCTTCCGTCTTGTTGCATGTAATTCCATTAATACTGTTAAATGCAGACTCCATTGCCTGTGATCCAGATTCCAGACAAAATGATGCCTTAGCTCAAGTGTCTGCATAGATAGCGAGAAGTGAATCTGTTAAAAAGTAAAACTCCACACACCTTTGCACGACGAGATAAAGATTTTAGGATGCTGTCTTTCTCTTGCTCATAGAGGTCATAAGATGCGTCCCCAGCCTGCACAATGTGCATGGTCTCTCTGTGTTATGAATCTAGTGTATATTGGTAATTGCATTTCGTGTAAGGACAGATATGTTATTGCACCTTTGGTGGATCCATTATGAGGCTCGCAAGGATCTGGCCGGTGATATTTGAACACAAGTTAACAGATGCAATTTTGTAGAGTTGTTCTTTAACTGGAGTGCTGAAGCCAGTGACCTCCATGTAACCACCTCTTTTGCCACACTCTCCGTAATATCCTAATAGCAGGCAAAAAAATATCTATGTGGTCAGGAGTTACAATGTACTCGGACAAAGAATGGCGGATGATGAGATTTCACCTTTAGAAACAGAATGCAATGATACTAATTGTAAATCGTCTCCATTGTATCCCATGGATCTTGCTATCTTCTTGAAAGAGTTGATCTTCTTGTTGGTAACATAAATGTTCTCTTGGTATACCTATCAACGCCCCACAGAAAAGGATCATCTGGACAGTTTCTCTTGTGTTTGTTAACATCATATGTTGTTAACATTATTATGTCACTCAACACACTGACACCTTTGAACATGACTAGCCTTACCTCATCTGCCAGAAGAACAAGTTCCTCGTCCTTGCAGAACTTTACTAGCTCATATTGTTGTTGCTCCTCAAGAATCTTAACAGCAATGTAAAAACATTTCAATAATGATTTTTGGAATATTTATATCAGTTGAACCTAAATACATCTTCAGAACAAGGAACATATGCTTACTGACATGAAAAACATCACAAAATAACAGTGCCACTTTGTCTTAATCATGAATACTTGTATAGTTGTATATAAAATGTTTTAGATTGCACACGATAGGAGAAGCGATGAGAGCAAACCTGTCCAGTAGGATTTCCAGGATTGATCACCACCAACGCCCTAACAGTTATGCCTTTTGACCTGGCATCTTCAAGTTGATTCTTAAGCTTAGAAACCTCTAAACCCCATCCTGAGGATTCATCAAGATAATATGGCACCTGAAATGAAATGCCTTCAGGCTATTGCACTGCATCGAGTAGCTAGCTTGAAGTTATAATGTCAGACAAATAAACTACATACAAGAGCTCCGCCATGAAGTGCTAGGGATGCTGAGTACAATGAGTATTGAGGAATTGGACACATAATGCCATCTCTGTTGTTCCTTATCAGCAACTGCATCATCATGTGTACCTAGAAGAGGGAAAGCATATAGTCAGACTGGAATATCTTACTTTTCTGTTTCTTCAGAAATAACCAAGGTAGGACATACACCAGGACTTGCTCCATTAGTTAGGAATATATCATCTGCATTTGCAGGGAAACCATCACGGGAGGCAATCCCAGCAGCAATCTCGTCACGCAGTCCCTTGATACCCTAGGATAAAGAAAAGAGTAAATTCCACAAAAACTGCGGTGTTTGATTTAAATCTGCAACTTTAGTTGAACATTTCACACAACTGCAACAATAGCAGACGATTTTATCAGAAACCTGCAGCCTTATCTCCTATTTGTGTCTGATGTAGGCCCAAACTTGCAACAACATGAGTATTGCATGTGTGTATGACAAATGGGTCCAGACCAATCAAATAAGGTTGCAATTTTCTGATAAGATCATCAGCTATTCTTGCATTCTTCTTGTGTAGATAAATTTGCAGAAATCGATAGTTTTGACAACATAGTTATAGTGAAATTTACGATAAGGGAAATTATGAACTCAAGATGCTCCTAGTTGAGTGAATTGGCAGATGGTTACCTGGCTATGACTATATGCTCCGGTGGCTCTACCAGGAATCATGGAAAGAATTTTCTTTGCCCGAGCAATAGCATCGGTGCTGCAAAGAGATGAAGAAACATATATATCATACATAAATGAAATACCCTAATGTGCTTATATACCTTTTTATTAGAAATGTAGAAAGTGTAGAACATAAATATATACGTATGGTCATAGCTTGCTAATGAACCATGGCATACAGTTGATGTTTACCTGAACAATGATTTAATTTCCTCTCTCTCCAGCAGATTTGGATGATCGCAAAGTGCAAGAACCTGTAACATAACTCGTAAATACTGAAAGAACATAAAAAGGAAAAATAAAGTTTTGGGTGTCTAATATTTACAGACCTCCCTGAAGAATGTGATTGGTTTTTGACCCAAGGACTGAGGGTTCCCAATGTTGCAATACACGATCTGCAGAAAATAGTCGAAAATGGAAGATTATGAATCATCTACCGATTATTTACGTGAGCTGCAAATTATAGTTGTCAATGACCTCATCAAATGGAAGAGAACCAGGTTGTGTCTGTAGCTGCTGTTGTAGGCGCTGGAAGAAAAAGGTGAGATATCTATTAATTTCTCTTCTAGCATTTGCTGAAAAAAGAATAAATTGAATTGACTTCCAGAACATGGATGGACTGAACCCACAAAACCTGAGCATGGATGGCAACCTCTCCACGGACTGCATATTCACATCGTAAAACCTGCAACGAAGAACATGAATCAACAGGCCACTAAAGAACAGAATTTACTAATTATGCACTTAGCGATCGATGAGGACCCTAGTATAACCTTGGGGTTTATGTTCTCAACAGAAACACCTGTGGCCATGGCCAACCAAAGTATCTACTATTCTCGCTTCCTTGGAGCTTCTATGCACAGGTAAGAGCTAACTTTTCTCAAGCATCTAAGAGAGTTCCACGTAATGCTAATTTGACGTTGGAGGCATGAACCACGTGATATTTATAAGACCTAAAATGAAGAATCAAAAGACAAGATATCCTGCAGGAGAGAAATGAAGAAAAGGAGCATGGACAATAGGGAGCAACGGCCCTCATAGTAGATTTGTTAATTAGAACAGAACCATGACTTTGCATCCTCCTCTTATTTGTCAAATCGCATAACAAAATGCGCATGGCCTTTTCCACATACAGTTTCTTAATCTCTGATTGTCCCTGTTTCGCACAAGAAACACTTAAATTTAGCTGCAATACTTCTTCCTCAGACATTACATTAGGAGGAACTGCAAGGATTGACAGCCCAGGTATAAAGTATTTAAAGCAGGAGGTATTTTCTGTGGTCACCCAGCTTTGCTATCACTCAATACCATGTGTCTGATTTTTCCCTTTTAAAAATATACCATGTATTGCCTCCGGTCCAAAATATAAGCATTTCTAGGTTGTTTTGTGAGAAGAGCTTGTGCATTTCTGCCTTTTTTTAACAGTTCTACTGAGCTCAGAAATATGTTGTATACTTACTATGCTTACCCAGATCAGATGAGGGCAGTAATAATACATCAAAACTGCAGCAGGGGGGGGGGGAGAAAAAAACTCACCTCAATCGACCATTCTACCTTTTCTATGGAGAGATGCTGGATCTAGACATCTAGTTAGCCTTCCGCCGTGAAACGCCAATCTGCCGCCATGGCTCGAGTCGAGTTCTCGTCTCCCAAATGCAGCAGCAGCAGCAGCAGCCTCCCTTCTCTTCGGCTTCCCTCCATCTCCGTAGCCTCTCCCCCTTCAGCCTCGAGGCCCACCTCCTTCCGCCGCTGGAGGATCCCTCACCCGTCGTCGCACTGCGGCCTCCCCGCCGCCGCAGGCCGGCCGCGCTAGCCGGTTCCGGCGACGACGTGGCCGAGGAAGGAGACGGCGGCGGCGGATGATGTCCACGACAAAGCACTTCGAGGCCCAATCAACATTAATGGGCCTAATCTGGAAGCCCACTAGAGAGCTTTACACCTGGTATAAGTTCATCTGAGGTCCTTTAACTTGTCAACGAATTTGATTTTCCTCCCTCAACAAAAAAAACCAGACACAATGGGTCCCTCAACTATTAAAACCGATGCAGATGAGGTCTCTCGGCAGTTTTGAAGGCGGTTTTGGCTGACGTGGCGCCTACGTGGCTAATTTCACTCGGTCTTCATCTGACATGGCACTGACGTGTTGCTTAAGTGGCAATTCGACCCGAAAAAATAATAAAACCCGTGAAACCCACATGTCAGTTCCACATATAAAATAATAAAAAATAGTGGGACCCACATGGGCCCCACATGTCATCCTCACTCCTCCCTCCTCTCTCTCCCCTCTTCTCTCTACCCCTTCTCTCTCTCCGGCCGATGGAGCGGGGCGAGCGAAGGGCCGGGCGGGCAGCGGCCGGTACAGCGGCGCGACCTGGCGACTGGGCCGAGGCGACGGCGGCGCCGACCTGGCGACTGGGCCGAGGCGACGGCGGCGCGAGCCGTGGCGACGACGGTCGGGCGCCGGTCGGTCCAGCGCGGCAGCGGCCTGAGGGCGGCCAGGCAGCGTCAGGCGAATGGGGGAGAAGGCCGGTGCGGTGAGGAGGGAGCCTGGCGGCAGGGGGAAGGACGGCTGCCGCTAGCGGCGCTCGGAGCGGGCAGCGTCGGCGCGGCCGTGCTCGGCTAGGCGTCGTCTGCGTCCGTGCTCGGCCTTGCCTGAAGGCAGCCCTACCCTTCACCGGTGAGAGCTCCACGTCTCCAACCAAAATCCATCGTCTTCAACCTAACCCAAACCAAACAGCCATCATGAGCAGGGGGGAGCAGGCTGAGCTGGATGTGGAGGGTGCCGGCGAGGGCACTAGGGAGTGGGGAGGGCGCGGAACATGTACGTGAGGGGGCTGACGGGGTGTGCGCGGTGCGTGCCGGCGGACGCCGCGTTCGGCTACCCGGTGTTCGTGCCCTCCTCCTCCGCCGGCTCGATGGGGAGCAGCAGCTTCCGGTCTAACTCGCGGTTTGGCGCCGACGACGACCTCCGGGAGGCGCGCAGCATAGGCAGAGGAGACGTCCCACGGCGCCGCTTCCGCCGCCATGGCCCCGCTCCCGCGCCGCCGCCGCTAGTCACGGCCGCTTGCGCCATGGGGCCCCGTGCGCTGCTGACGTCCCGCTCGCGCGCCGCCGCCGCCAGTCACGGCCGCTTGCGCCCTGGGGCCGAGCGCGCCGCCGCCGCTTGCGCCTTGTGAAGAGAGGGGAGAGAGATGAAGACGACGGGAGATGGGGGAGAGTCGGAGAGAGGAGGGGTGATAATGACATGTGGGCCCCACCAATTTTTTATTAATTTGTATGTGAAACTGACATGTGGGTCCCATGGGGTTTATTATTTTTTCGGATCGAATTGCCACGTAAGCGCCACATCAATGCCACGTCAGATGAAGACCGAGTCAAATTAGCCACGTATGCGCCACGTCAGCCAGAACCACAATCTAAACCGCTGAGGGACCTTATAGTTGAGGGATGTATTGTATCTGGTTTTGGGTTTCAAGGACGAAAATCAGATTCGTTGACAAGTTAAGGGACCTTAGATGAACTTATTCCTTACACCTGCGAGTGCGACATCGCCTCCTGGGCCAGGCCGGATCTAGTTGAAATAGGCCCGTTCGGTAGGAGAGGATGAAGAGGAAAAAGTCCCTCGAATCTCGAACTGGTAAATATGACGCGTTTTTAAAAAATTATGTATGAAAGTTGCTTTAAAATTCATAAAGTTTATAATAATTAATAATTTATTAATCATGTGTTTTGTGAATCTTCCCATTTCCCCTCCTATCAAACGCTCTAGTGTACAAGACTGCATTGCTAGCATAAGCTGAAGTCTTGAAGAAAAGGTTGAAATGCTGAACCCTACGAAACTGAAAGTATGAAACATTAGGTACTACTAGTATTTTATATTTTGATCCCGTGAAGTATAATATACTAATTTTGCAAGGATAAGAAAAACAAATGAAATGAATCGAAGACAAATTAATAGCTAGGGCTTGGCATGGTCCCAAGGTCTCGTCATGGGAAGCCATGCTCCTCCCGGTACAGCAGCGCGTGCCTGGCTGCAGATTCATCCATCACAAGGACCACTGAAACCGTGAAAACTGCTGACTCCTACACGTGCTTGTATAGTATGTCCCTCCCTCCCTCCCCAGTTGAATTAATCATGTAAAACTCTGGATACCGACACATGAGCACATTCCTCTCCAATTCTTTACTAGTTCTTCTCACCAATTATAAATGCTAGTAGGGTGATAAATTACAGAGAGTGAGATAATGAGTTTAAGATCGATAGATGCTGCTTGTTTCTTATGATGCAGCCAAGCAGCCACATGGTTGGTTGCATTCATGCTTCACAAGTCACTGCAAAATCACAGGAATAAGAAGCTTCAAAGTTCAGAGTACTGAAAGGAGCTTGGAGCCCAGAAGCTTGGAACGAGAATTTTACAAGTCCTCGAGGCCTCGAGCTCGATCAGATCACCCAATTAAACCAGAAAGCACACAAGAAGTAGTAATAATCAATTGATTAGACGTAATTTTTTTCTGAACACTCGTGCGCTGACATAATCATACATACAGGCCGTTGTTACACGCCACAGATGGTGAGTAGCAAAAGCTTCAGAAGCAAGGCAAAATCATGGACCATATGCTGCTGACACTCTCGTACACACACTGTCTCTCTGTTGATCTGTTCATACCAGCTACTGCCATTGCCGACCTTAAATGCCAAAGGATCTCAGCCTTCTCATCAGCAGATACTATCGTAACCAACCCCATTGAATGCTGCGTCTACTATTTGCTCCGGAATGGCCTTGATGAGTTGATCCATTTCTCATCCTCTCTTCTTGCAGCGTCTCGCCTGCCATTACTTTGAGGGTAATGCAGCCAAACACCTTGTGTTGCTTCATTCATTTCATGGCTGCCTGGCTATCTCTTTGTTCTTTAATTAAGTGGCGTTATGCTTTGGATTTCTTGCATGGATCATGAGAAAGTGTCTTGGTTTTATCTTGCTCGTTTCTGCATGCAGCTGGATTTGTAGAGCTGCACGTTATATAAGCTGGTCATGAGGATGAGCAAGAGCTCTGGATGTCGTAGAGCTAGTTGCGATCATCATCTCGAACATTGCAAGGTGATCTCGGTTCATTCGGTTTAGATCATATTGCAAGAATTCTTGTTTTTTTTACATTGCGTTCTTCTTCACTGAGACATTGGGAGTAGCTGGATCACGCACAGTACTGTTAAGTAGTACTGTTCATGTAATAAAGTAGGAAACTGTAGTGATGAAGCTTTTAATCTCTCGTCGTTTCAGTTCATGGAAGCAACGATAACACAGGAAGAAGAATTCACTCAAGTTTCAAATAAGACAACTTCAAGTAATCCTGAGAATATGTTACTGTCTTCTCAAGGTCTGCCTGACAATGTAAGTTCTGAACTTCTTTCTGGAATTTGTATCATTTAGGAAGCAAGCAACCCTCTTTAACTTTATTGTCAATTCTGCTTCTTAGTTCACGGATGAAGCAACAAAGGATCAATACCTCTGCAATTCAGGCCTCCAAGCTGCAAATCAAGAATCGAAGAAGAAGAACTTGACGTTCTTGACAAAGTTTCAGAACAGAATAATTGCCTCCTTGGCATCTGAATCCTCCCCATGCAGAAATGCATTCCGCAGACCGCTCCTCTCCAGGGAGATAATAGTCAGAGAATACGTCAAATTGGCTCGGATTATCAGACGAACAGCTGCAGCCTGCTTCTCGCCATCGTCAGATGCTGATGAGGATTATGACTATCTGCCTCACATGCAGCTTGACAAGGTGACCCATGCAATAAGCAGAGAGGCATTTGGCCCTCTTTACTTGGTCACATGATCCATTTCAATTTCCTGATGCAGATGATGCATGGAGCATTAACTCCTAATCTCATGTTAAGTTATGTTTAAGCCATTGCATCATCTGTCAGACTGACTCATCGCAAGAACATCGACATCATGTTGCACTTGCAGTAACCTACTGAGCATCTAACTGTAATGCCTGTAATGCTGTGAACAGCTCAACGCTTATGTTTTTCAATGCTAGTAAATTGTACCGTAAAAGTTCTCTATTTTTTTCCATCCTCTTTTATGAATTAGTGAACCTTAATGTATGCATGACATCACATTGCTCGAATGAAGTTAGTTGCCATGTCTCCATTGAACAGCAACCGATCACCACTAAAAAAAAAACCGATCACCACTAAAGGGAAAAGACACAAACGAAGGATCAGAATTCAGAAGTTCAGAATGATCCTAAATAATAGTAGCAACAGAAAAGACGTCAGCAACCACTAACTGGTGTTGAGTGAGAGAGCAAACGAAACTGAAAGCGATGAAACCATAAGATCCAGAGCATAACAAAGCACTACGCTGTGTCACCTACCTCACGGTCCACCAAACCTAATCCTTGCTCCATACGTGCCATGGAAACCTAATCTGTTCGTACCGATCCAACATTAACGACAACCAGAACAGCATCTGTCAATCAAGGAGTATAGTTATTTGAAGCCATGTTCTGCTATTTTGCAGGCTAGGCATGCAGTGTTTTGGACTCAGCAGAATCACTATATCTGTAGAAATCATACTATTATCACCACCATTTATCATTTGGCACCATTAATTACTTTCCTATTCTCCATTCACAACACAATGACGAGTACAATGTAGTAGTACTACACACTACTACACACTACTACACAGTAGTAGTATAATCTTTATGTCCGGTGGTTGCAGAGTTACTTTCTGAAGTCTGAACTTAAATCATAAAAAGTCCTTTGAACCAAGCCAGATGTTCAGAATTCAGAAGGTTCACTGCACCTTTGACTTGCAGCAAAATCCTTAACACGCACAGCTCGCCGCTTGCTTTTGACATTTTTTTTTTTGGACAGATTTCTCGCTATCACGGGATTGCTTGCACTTGCACGGCGTTCTTTGAAAGATCACCTCGAACAGAATGCAAAGGATGCCAATCAGAATGCCTCCAGGCTCGAGTGCTCGCTAAGTAGTATTCCATGACACTTGTGCACAAATCTGATTAGGACCTTTCAGAAGAAAAAGGATACTCGTAAATCTGATTAGGAGATGCTAACGTTTTTCGGTTGACGCGTGCGAGCGTGGAGCGAAGCTGTTGGTAAAGCTGTTGGTGTTTAGGATCAGATTAGCATGTCTCGCTCTGCTGTTCGGTCACATGTTGCTGTCCATGCCATTCGCCATTCAAGCCAGCTAGTACTAGCTCCCAGTTTTTATTTTGGGTACTTTGGAACACAGAATTTTTTAATTGACTGGTTAGGTGTTAACATGTTCTTTATCATCGTTAGCAACACTGAGGGGTAATATCTGTTTTGCCTCTCCCCTTTCCTTCGATCGTATTCATAGATTCTGCAATGTTTTCTGGTCTGTACTCCCTTGTTAAAAAAAACATAGGAATGTATCTGTACATATTTCTATTCAAATTTATTGTATTAGAATATGTCAACTTCAATTCTAAGTTTGTTTTTTTAAGATGAATTGGATTCTTCATTCAGTAGGGTTAATCGGCTGGTGGAGATTTTGCTTCTGATAAGAGGCATAAAATTCTGTCAGATTTCCGATGGGCCATCAGGTCACAAATTCCCACTAAACAAAAATGCTATAATTAAATTGCCATGACATGAAGATCATGCCATCACGATGCGCGTAAGGAGTCCCAATCCACTACCAGCTGATCACATTTTTGTGAATTTCGCTGTTGAAATACAATCATGTCATACAAACATATACAGCAATGTACAATGTTTGACCTCCGAGATTTATTTTTGTTCTTCTCCTTTTGTTTTTTGTTTTTAAAAAGAACTCCATTATTGGGAGTAGGATCCATCCAGCTCGTCGCCATGACACGCGGTGCCATGTCGCTGACACATGCAGATTACTGCAAATATGCAATTATACAGACATGCAGATTACTCCGAACCCATGTTGCGACGACGGCGACTCCACCCTGCATAATTGATGCCTTTCTTCTTCTTTTTTCCTTAGAAAATAATACTAAGTAGCATTGCACATTAGCACTAAGTAGTACAATTAGTGAATTTGACAATCAAGTTCTAGTACAGCTCTGCATGCATGCGACGTAGGAGTAGGAGTAGTACGCTGAGATGATTAAAGAGCAATTTTAATAGTTAGCTAACTATTAACTCCAAATCATCTATAACTAATATAATAGCTTATTCATACAATAGTTAACTATAAAAATATACTACACCATTAATACCCGGTCCCATATCTCATAAACACATAACGTCTTAAAGTCTTAGTTGTAGCCAGCTATAAATCTGTAGTCCGCTTTCTTCTCTCTACTCTTTTTTTTTCTCGATATGTGGTTATAGCTGGCTTAGGTCATGTACGCTTTCTTCTCTCTACTCTTTTTTTTTCTCGATATATGGTTATGGCTGGCTTAGGCCATGTACAACGCGTTACCTTGGCCTTGGCCTGTTGTCTCAAATCTCCACGTCTGAGCCGAGCCGAGCCGAGTTGGCACGCGTAACCCTGACGCAAGAATTTCTTTTGCATCAGCTGATGGTGGAGGTTTATAGTACGAGTACCAGATGCAAGAGATGTGTCACGCATTCCAACCCAAATTCTGCGGTTCAGAGTTCAGGCCAAGTCCAACCCACCGCCCATCGGCCCGGCGCTGACAGCAGAATCTGTGCGCGGTTTTGCTGCAATTTTTTTTTTATTCCAACCTCCCAAGAATGATAGGAGTACAGCTAAGTAGAGCAACGGATTTGTTTTCTTGTTCGTGAAAATGTAGATGCATCCTAATAAAAACGTCGAATGTGTCAGCTTTTCTTTAAGAAACCAGCTCTTTCCTTTTACCTTTTCTTTTTGAAGAAAAGAATTCGTCTCCGAATCTGATGTTCTCCTATTGAATGTGAGCCCTTCGCGGCTGCTGAATTCACAAGAAAGCCCCTCGATGAAAGCGACAACCTTGCAATTGATTTGACCTCATCGTTCTTGTCCCCGTCCTGGTGCCAGCTGCTGCTCCGCTACTTCCCACTGCGCGATTCAAGAACACGGAGGAAGGTTGAAACTCTGAAAGCAGCAGCAGATACAGGAGGAGATAAGATAAGTAAATCAATTGGAAAGAAAGAAATCAGTGGGGAGGAGGCTATAGAAGGGATCTTTCATGCGAGGAAAGCGCCTTTCTTTGCGTTTTTAGTGGGGGAGATCGTGTGAGCATTGGTGTGGGAGAAGAAGATGGGGAGGGGGCGAGGTGGCGGAAGGGCGGATGCGCCATGGCTGCCGCTTCTGCTCCTGTGCTCCTCCTGCTGCTTCTGCATTTGGCCCCAGAGGCAAATCTTGGTCGCTGCAGACACCGACCCTAATGATGGTGAGCTAGAATCTGGAATCTTCTCCCCTTTTTTGCGCGATTGTTCTTTCTTTTTTTCTTTTCTGTTTTTGTTTCAGAGCTGCTGGATTAATCGGTGGAGTTGTTCGCTCGATGGCTGTGTTTGTGTTTTTCTGTGGCGGTTCGTCCGGCTTGGTTTGCGCTGTTTGCACCGAGTTTTCAGTAGATTCGGTTTTGGAACGGGGGAATGGATGGGAAAGCTTCCGATTAACCGAATATTTGTTCATTTTTGACTTGCGAAATCTGGTCTTTGCGCAAGAATGCTCTTGATTTACATCCGTTCGACATAGTGAACAAGATGGTGTGTGAATTTTCGGCAGTTTAGTCGCTCAAAAGCTTACGATTCTCATTTTTTGGGTTGATAGAAGTGGGGTCTTTGTGCCCCTGGGGTAGTTAAGTTGTGCTAATCCGAGTAAGGAAATGCACTGGATTCGGTTGGAAATCTTTGCCTGTCCATTGTTTTTCTGCTGTTTCTACTAACCAAATTTGGCCTATGCTATGGGCCTCGCTATCTCAGTTATGGTTACACTTTTACTTGCTGAATCTCAATTAAGGATGAATTTCGTGCAAAACATTGTCTGGATTGCAAGGGGCAATTTCTTGAGAACAATTTTTAGTTTAGCAGTTTCAAGAAGAAAATGCAGTCGTTTTCCTTTCACCTACCTCTAGATTTGATCCTCCTTTTCTCTTCTTTTTTGCCTTATTGTTCGTTGGAGCATGGCAAGAATTGGTCCAAAATTGCTATGAGCATTTCAGCTTTCTTTCTTTCTTTCCTTTTTTTTTTTTTGCGATTTTCCTCTTAAGATGTCATGCTATTTACTCTTGTAAATCTGAATCCATGCATTGGTGTCTATGGGCACTTCAAATTTCAAGTTGCTAATGGGTTTGTTTGGTGACATACTGACATGCATTATCTAGTGTTGCAATTAGGCCCGGCGAAAAACGGGTAGTAATTATTTGCTCTCTTTCATGCAGTTACTGTCCTCAATACGCTCTTCACTAGCCTGAATTCTCCGGGGCAGCTCAAAGGTTGGCAGGCAAGTGGTGGAGACCCTTGTGGCCAATCATGGCAGGGTATCACGTGCTCGGGATCATCAGTTACTGCAATGTGAGCCTCATCATGAAGCAAAGTAGTTAGTACTACCTCCGTTTCAGGTTATAAGGCTTTCTAGCATTGCCCACATTCATATAGATGTATATGTCATTAACATATACATCTATATGAATGTGGGCAATGCTAGAAAGCCTTATAATATGAAACGGAGGAAGTACTACTTACTCGACCACCTTCTTTCTTACTTCTTAGTATATTTTCTTGTGTTTGATGTTGTAGCAAATTACCAAGCTTGGGGCTCTCCGGGAATTTGGCGTACAATATGAATACCATGGGTTCATTGATTGAGATGTGAGTATCTGAAATTATTCTTGTCTGATCCTGTCTAGTGACAATTCAGTTGATAACAATCTTTATTGATTTTTTGATGCAGCGATATGAGCCAAAACAACCTTGGTGGTGGCCAACAGATACAGTACAATCTTCCCACTAATAAGCTTGAGAGGCTGTAAGTTCCTCAAATGAACCTATGGTTTAGAAAATATCTCAGCTTTTCAGGTTCCATGTGTGCTAAGTGGTTATTGTTTGCAGCAATCTTGCAGGAAACCAGTTCACTGGAAATTTACCCTACTCGATTTTCTCGATGTCTAATCTTAAGTATTTGTGAGTATCTTTGCAAACATCAAGTTGATTTTGCTTTTAAATCTATCTATCTATTATATTAGTAAAACAGCTTTGAAAGGAGGCATCACGTTCGCTGTGGGGGCTAGAAATTCCCACATTAATCGGAGAAAAAGAAAAAAAAGGAGAGTCCAAATAGAAGTACAATTTAAAAATAGCTGAAATTCGAGATTAAAAATAAGCAAAATTGAAAGAAGTTTCCATATACGAACCCAATACGAGATTAATCAAAATTCGAAATAAAAATAAAATAACATCCAAAATTAGAAAAGGAAAGGAGAGTCCAAGTAGGAATACAATTTAAAAATATCTGAAATTCGGAATTAAAAATAAGAAATATCGAAATAAGTTTCCATATAAGAACCCAATACGAGATTAATCAAAATTCAAAATAAAAATAAAATAAAATCCAAAATTAGAAAAGGAAATGAGAGTCCAAGTAGGAATACAATTTAAAAATAGCTGAAATTCGGAATTAAAAATAAGGAATATTAAAAGAAGAGTCCATATAAGAACCCAATACGAAATTAATTAAAATTCAGAAAAAAATAAATAAATCCGAAATTAGCAAAGAAAATAAAAGAAGAGTTCAAGTAGGTATACAATTTAAAATTAGCTGAAATTCGGAATTTAAAATAAGCAATATTGAAAGAAGAATCCATATAAGAACCCAATACGAGATTAATTAAAATTTAGAATAAAAATAAAATAATATCTAAAATTAGAAAAATTAAAAGAGAGTTTAAGTAGGAATACAATTTTGAAACAACTGAAATTGAAAAACATTAATTGGAGAAAAAGAAAAATTGAAAGAAGTTTTCATCTACGAACCCAATACGAGATTAATCAAAATTTGAAATAAAAATAAAATAAAATCCAAAATTAGAAAAGGAAAGGAGAGTCCAAGTAGGAATACAATTTAAAAACAGCTGAAATTCGGAATTAAAAATAAGGAATATCGAAATAAGTTTTCATATAAGAACCCAATACGAGATTAATCAAAATTCGAAATAAAAATAAAATAAAATCCAAAATTAGAAAAGGAAATGAGAGTCCAAGTAGGAATACAATTTAAAAATAGCTGAAATTCGGAATTAAAAATAAGGAATATTAAAAGAAGAGTCCATATAAGAACCCAATACGAAATTAATTAAAATTCGAAAAAAATAAATAAATCCGAAATTAGCAAAGAAAATAAAAGAAGAGTTCAAGTAGAAATACAATTTAAAATTAGCTGAAATTCGGAATTTAAAATAAGCAATATTGAAAGAATAATCCATATAAGAACCCAATACGAGATTAATTAAAATTTAGAATAAAAATAAAATAATATCTAAAATTAGAAAAATTAAAAGAGAGTTTAAGTAGGAATACAATTTTGAAACAACTGAAATTGAAAAACATTAATCGAAGAAAAAGAAAAATTGAAAGAAGTTTCCATCTTCGAACCCAATACGAGATTAATCAAAATTTGAAATAAAATTAAAATAAAATCCAAAATTAGAAAAGGAAAGGAGAGTCCAAGTAGGAATACAATTTAAAAACAGCTGAAATTCGGAATTAAAAATAAGGAATATCGAAATAAGTTTTCATATAAGAACCCAATACGAGATTAATCAAAATTCGAAATAAAAATAAAATAAAATCCAAAATTAGAAAAGGAAATGAGAGTCCAAGTAGGAATACAATTTCAAAATAGCTAAAATTCGGAATTAATAATAAGTAATATTAAAAGAAGAGTCCATATAAGAACTCAATACGAAATTAATTAAAATTCAGAATAAAAATAAATAAATCCGAAATTAGCAAAAGAAAATAAAAGAAGAGTTCAAGTAGGAATACAATTTAAAATTAGCTGAAATTCGGAATTAAAAATAAGCAATATTGAAAGAAGAATCCATATAAGAACCCAATATGAGATTAAATAAAATTTAGAATAAAATAAAATAATATCTAAAATTAGAAAAATTAAAAGAGAGTTCAAGTAGGAATACAATTTTGAAACAACTGAAATTGAAAATAAAAAATAAAAACATTAAAATAACACAATACGATATTAACTAAATTTTTTTTCTGAAATTAGAAAAAGAAAAATAAGATTCCAATTAGGAATACAATTTATAAATAACTAAAATTTGTGATAAAAAGAAAGATTATTAAAAGAAAAGACCATCTAAAACACATGACGAGATAAATTAAGTAATATGCCTATAAAGGAGTAGAGTGGTGGCAGTTGATACGAGATATAAAAATTGTTAATAAAACACCAAATAGAATACTAATGACGATTAAAAGGAGGGACGTCAGGCAGGCCGTGAAGCAAACGAGTAAGGCGGTTGCCGAGACTTCTAGAAAGTAAAAAAAACAAACCCCATCGATAATCATATTTAATTTTTAAAATCTCAATGACAATAAAAAGGAGAAGCAACGGGTGGGGTGTATAAGCCGCTGACGATTTGGTGGAACTTCTAGAAAGCAAAAATGAACTCAAACGATAATTATGTTCGATTTTTAAAATCTCAATGACAATAAAGAGAAAAGACAGTGGACGGGCCGTAGAGGAGTATAATGGCAACGCTTGACGGGACATCTATAAATTATAAAAACGAAACCCAACATGATAATAAACTCTAAAAACTATAAAATCCAATTTTTAAAGGTTCCAAGAAAAATGAATAAAAATAGTGATAGATCGAGCAAGTAAATAAAGAAGAAGATGATATAAGGGGTAGCAACTGGTATGACTTTTAAAAACTATATAATTAGAAACACGAGGATGATAAACTTTGGTCCTTCAAAGTCTTAAGACAATGAGATAGCTATTTAATAAATTTTAAGTAAAATCATACTAAAAGAATATATGATTTTGTTTGGGTGCTAGCCGCGCAATTGCGCGGGCCACCCAGCTAGTTTGTATAATTTGGTAGAGCTAAATGTTTTTTTTCCTTGTATGTGCAGAAATCTAAATCATAACCAATTGCAAGGAAATATAACTGATGTATTTTCCAGCCTCTATAGCTTGACAACACTGTGAGTACTTTTGTGTGTGTGGATTGTAGACGGGTCTTAACTTGTGTATTGTAAAATCCTTCTTTGTTGTTCATATTCCTAATGTCTATATTCACTTTCCATTTCCCTATGTGATGTGATGCAGGGATCTTTCCTTTAATTCTCTTGCTGGTGACCTACCACAAGGGTTCACATCATTGTCAAGCCTGAAGAAATTGTAAGAAAATGATTATTTTTATCTCATAGATATGTCTTTTTGGAGTGACATGCCTGTAATCCCATACTCGCTCTTCTCAGATATCTGCAGAACAATCAATTTACTGGTTATATCAATGTCCTTGCTAATCTCCCCCTTGATGATCTGTAAGAAATCAACCTATAAGTAATTAATATTTTATTTGCACGTGCCGTACCACATCTCATAACTTTGCTTTCCTATAGGAATGTTGCAAACAATCATTTCACTGGCTGGATTCCTAGTCAACTTAAGAAGATAAACAATCTACAGTGAGTTCTTTTTGGCTTATAAACATGTAAAAAAATATATGAGAGATGTACCCTGAATTAATAAGATCCTTGTGTACAGAACTGAAGGAAATTCTTGGAGTAATGGACCAGCACCACCACCTCCACCGTATTCAGCTCCACCTCCACCAAACCGTCCAAACAGCCCAGGTCAAAACAATGGTGGTTCAAGTTCTGGTGGAAGCTCTGGGATAGGTGGTGGAGGTGTAGCAGGCATTATCATATCATTGCTGGTAGTTGGAGCAGTCGTTGCATTCTTTGTGATAAGAAGAAGAAAACGCAGAGCGGCATTGGAAGAACATTTTGAACAGCACCAGCCATTCACTTCGTTCCCTTCAAACGAAGTTAAAGGTCTGTTTGCCTGATGCCTTGCTGATCATCATACTTTAGTTTTGTTATATATTTTGTACAATTATCTGAAAATTTGCTTCTGAAAATGTGCAGACATGAAGCCTATTGAAGAGTCTACCACAATAGATGTAGAGTCTTTGCCATCCCCTGCTTCATTTAGTCTGAAGCCACCCCCCAAGATTGAACGCCACAAGTCTTTCGATGATGATGATTTATCAAACAAGCCTGTCTTGAAGAAAACCAATGTGGCACCTATAAAGGCAACTGTTTATTCAGTTGCAGATCTACAGATGGCAACAGAAAGCTTTAGCATGGACAACCTTGTTGGGGAGGGTACTTTTGGACGTGTATACAGGGCACAGTTTACTGGTGGAAAGGTATGCTACAATTTTTTCTATTGCTATTCCTGTATATTTCTCAAAGTAAATGAAAGGTAGCATGTAAATATTCATTATCACATTAGTCAAAAGGTGGAAATGCAAAGCTAAGAAAAAAAAGCCTTAAACTCTGTCATGACCTCATGAACAGAAACAATTGAGCATAGAAGTATTCCTCATAAATTGGAGGCAGTATAGTTCTTAATGTTAGTTTCAGTTTTTATGTTACCGTATTTCCCCTTTTTGCCTTTGAAGTTATTTCGAGGGTGATACAGGTTGGACATTAAGATATATGAGCTTACTTTTCTTGTTTACACTATTCAGGTTCTGGCCGTGAAGAAACTTGATAGTACCGTGATGCCATTCCATTCATCTGATGATTTTGCTGAACTGGTCTCAGACATTTCAAAACTGCATCATCCGAATCTCAATGAGCTTGTGGGCTATTGCATGGAACATGGGCAACACTTGCTCGTTTACGATTTCCACAGGAATGGGTCACTCCATGATCTACTCCATCTTTCAGACGAATACAGCAAGCCACTTAGCTGGAACTCTCGTGTCAAGATCGCACTAGGCTCTGCCCGTGCACTGGAGTAAGTGAAAAATCTCTCCATTTTATGTTGATATGCTGTTTTGGCATTATACTACATGATATTAATTTTGTACGATTTTAGCTATCACGTGTGTCCAGATAGAACTAAACAAGAAGAAGGGCCTTGTTTATTTTCATTCATTATACATGGAAATTACAAACCAACTGACTTATTACTAGTTTCACAAATTTAATTAGCAATCCTTTTGTTAATGACAATTGAAGTAAGAATACTGCTGACCTGCTGTCAACCATATCATACCATCAGAATCTTGCTAAACTTAGAAACATCCTTTACATATTGTGTTTATGTGTAGAATGGCAGTTGCTGGTTTCATGCTTTGTTTGAATGTGGATGACAGTTATACATTATGAAATAATAGTCCTTTTATATAGCATTATATGCTCATTTTGAAATATGATATGTGACATCTTATCATTTCCTCTGAAAATATGATCTGTAGATATCTTCATGAAATTTGTTCTCCATCCATCATCCATAAGAATTTCAAGTCATCCAACCTTCTACTGGATTCAGAATTCAATCCACACCTTTCAGATGCTGGACTTGCAAGCTTTATTTCTGATGCAGAATTCCAGGTATAGCTCTTGCTGATATATCCAAGCACCCATTTTAAGAGGACAATTGTTTGCACAGTTGTGTGTTAATTAAAAAAAAAAGCACTTAGATGACCCTTCGCTTGCTAAACTACCAAGAAAACTGACTACTGGAATTACAGAAATTGTTGGCGAATTGATGTAGTCATGTAGAGGCTGTATTAATTTTCATAATTGAAAAGAGAAGTTTATGGCAATGATGTCACACCATTTATACATCTTGATTCACTAGTGATTGTATTAATGTTCGTCACGGGAAAAAAAAACTATGCAGGCAGCGCAACAGAGTGCTGGGTGCACTGCCCCAGAGGTGGACATGACTGGTCAGTACACACTGAAGAGCGATGTCTACAGCTTTGGAGTAGTCATGCTAGAACTTTTGACGGGACGCAGACCTTTCGATAGGTATCTTGATCTTCTCATCAGCCGTAACCAGTTTCCAGCTTGCACATAACTATAAATTTAGTGCTAACTGATGAACCTCGGTATAATCGTGTGACTTTGCATTACAGCACTAGACCGAGGTCAGAGCAGTCACTCGTGCGGTGGGCGACTCCACAGCTCCATGACATCGATGCATTGGACAGAATGGTCGATCCTGCACTGAAGGGTCTGTACCCTGCCAAGTCCCTCTCCCGGTTTGCTGACGTGCTCGCCTTGTGTGTCCAGGTAGGATTTCACCATCCTATGCAAATGAGCTATGCAATACTAATTACCTAATACATGGAAAAAAATGTCTGAATCTTATGAAACAAATTCATGTTACAGCCTGAACCAGAATTCAGGCCACCAATGTCAGAGGTGGTGCAAGCATTGGTTCGGCTTGTCCAGAGGGCCAACATGACAAAGAGAATGCTCGACGGAGATACTTCGTTGCGCCGAACAGATGACCAAGAACAAGATTTCATATGACAAAAACAACATCCCCTAGCTTTTCCTGTTACATCTCAAATTGTATTTATTTTGTTCGCCTAGCACCTATTGGAGAGAAGAATGGAAGGAGAAAATAGAAAAGAAAGTCAGTTTCATCAGTACATAATCACAGGTGTTGCTTGATATATTGTAGGACCAGGTGTGCCATTGTATCCTGTCTACATAGCAGTATTCTGAATTCCTGATTGTTCATTAATGCCATCATGGTAGTAGATTATTTGGTTATATCATTTGAAAGATCCAAATAAGCATAGTGCTGCTAAGTACAGCATCAGCTGCACTGGTTGTTAACAAGACTAGTATAACTACAAAGCAAATACTCCAATGGAGGTTACAAGAGAGACTCTCAATCTTCAGGTACAAACTCATATATCATCACTTATCATTTAACAAAAATTCGACCTGTTCCGTACAAGTTTCTGACATTTTGCTTGCAAAAAATAGTAATTTTACTCTGAAATCTGAAGATACAACGCCATGAAGCTAAAACCCAAGCAAATCAAACTGTCTGAGCCGACCGAATTACGTCAGAATCCACACGCTTCAGTCTCATCACAGATTGCACATGCGCCCTCAGCATATGTGCATCTCCCAATCTGCAAGCCAACCCAAAAAAAAACGAAAAAAACATTAGCACATAATTAATTAAGTTTTAATTTTTATAAACTTGACAAATGGATATATTTTGTATTTTAAAGTAACTTATATATAGAAAATTTTTCAAAACATATCGTTCAGTAGTTTAAAAAATATGCTAACGAAAACCGAAGTAAAATCTGAATCTCAATGAGAAAAGAACAGAGAATCACAAAGTTCTTGTACCTGGCGATTTCTGCGCGCCGCTTGGCTCGCTCCGCGATCCGCGTCGGCCGCCATCCGCTGCTGAGGAGATGATCGGAGAGCGCCCTCCGTTGATGATGATGGGAGCGCGGCCACCTGGTCTCCGGTCGCCGCTCGTTGCTGTCGTAGTCTCTCCTACTCGCGAATGCGGCCTGAAGAACGAACACAGATTCATCCATGGCCGGCAACGGCAGAGATCTGAACTGAAGCCATGGGGGCGAGCTCTGGACAAGGAAACAATCATCCAAGAACAGTTCATTGCTGCTATCTGTGCCTACCTTCCCGTCGAACAGCAGGTTCCAGGCTTCGCCGCTGAGCGTGTAGCGGACGGCGATCTTGATCAGATCGAGGGGGGCGTAGAACACCAGGCTGTACAGCCATATCACGCCCGCCCATCCCCACCCGATCGCGCTGATCGACGCGAAGCTGATCGTTGCGTACACAGCGATCAGTGTAGCCACCTGCAGATCAAGAAACTCATCATCCGTTACTGAGAAAGATTCAGAAACCTTGTACTAGCAGCAGAAGTTTTTTTTTTGTTGTTTCAGAGTTCAGAAAATCTTCTGCAGATTTACCAATTGTGCTAGGATGAAAGCACAGATCAGCAGGGCTCCAGGTCTCTCGAGGAAGAACAAGCCCTGACTGCGTGTGACGAATATCAGGGCCTGGCTGATGATGCTGACTTGCAGGTACATCGCTGACGAGATCTCGTCGGAATTTTGCTTCAGAGATCTCACCTCGAAGTGAGACTGCAATTCATACACACACAAGCTTCGGCTATTGATTTACCAACAAGATTGTTCAGGTTCAGATTCTTGCAGAGGTTGCAAGATTTTACCTCAAAGAAGGTTGTTCTTGTGACTGTCCAGTAGAACAGCACGGTTACCAATGCAAGGTAGGTTCCGATGACAACTCCAGCTGCGAATATCTCATTCAGTTTCCAGCTATCTGGGCTTGGTGATGGCTTCACGCGATCCTTTGATATTGTCATGATAGTTCCTGATCAAAGTAGATGCCCAACCATCAAGTACTGAATAAATCGAGTATCTATTTTCTGTTTCGGATGTAGTAAAATTCAGAGAAATGATCATCACCATCATTCAGTATGGCTATGATCAGAACCATAAACGGAGGGAAGTCGTACTCCCATATTGATGCTAGAAGAACAAACCCAAGCTGCATCCAAACAACACAGATCAATTCGAAGCTATATATGAAGATTTTGGCGAGATTTTTGCTTACCACTATCCTTATAGTGATGGACACAGCATAAATCTGCAGTGAAGAAGAAGGAGAAGAAACCCCGTGAAATGATCAAGCAAAAAGAGAGGTGAATTTTTACAGGTGATGAGGTGAGAGAGTGTCCAAGAACTCGCTCACCGTGTAGTTCTTCATCCGCTGGAAGATGGCGCGGCTGGTAAGGACGGCGCTGACGATGACGCTGAGGCCGGGCTCGGTGAGCACGATGTCGGCGGCGCCCCTCGCGGCGTCCGTCGCGTCGGAGACGGCGATGCCGATGTCGGCCTTCTTCAGCGCCGGCGCGTCGTTCACGCCGTCGCCGGTCATCCCGCACACGTGGCCGCCCTCCCCTTGAATCATCCTCACGATCTCGTACTTGTGCTTCGGGAACACGCCGGCGAACCCGTCCGCCTTCTCCACGAGCTCCTCCACCGGAACAGCGCGCCGCCGCCGCCGCCGCCGCCGCCGCCGTGGCGGCCGAACAGCGACGCCGACGGGTACATGTTGGTGCCCATCCCCAGACGGCGGCCGGTCTCCTTCGCGATGGCCAGGTGATCGCCTGCAAGGATCAAGAAGCTTCTTGGCTCTGCTGCATTGACGATCAAGAGGCATTACGATCATCGCGTGATTATACCCGTGATCATCTTCACGCAGACGCCAAGATCAAGCGCTCGGCGGATGGTGTCGGCGCTGTCGTGCCGCGGCGGGTCGAACAGCGGCAGGAGGCCGCAGAACACCCATGGTCCACCATGGCCGTGCTTCGATTTCTCTGGCACCTCCTTCACTCAAGCCATCAGATCAGATGAACTCAACCATCAGATATTCATTAGCAACAAGTAGACTGAACTGAACTTGATGATGCTACGGCTACCTGGTAAGCGACGGCGAGTGAACGGAGGCCTCTCTCTGCAAATCTGTCGATGATTAGCTGCACCTTTTCAGCAAGATCATCCTTGTTGTAGCATAGGCTGAGGATCTGAAGATGAGAGACATCAGATGTTCTTCCTATCTGATCAAGGTCTGTACTACTATTTTCTGAATTCTGATGGTAACAGCAGTGAGATTTACAGTGATGGATTGAAAAGTACCTACCTGCTCAGGAGCACCTTTGCTGACTCTGAACCAGTTACCATCAGAATCAACGTATGTTATAGCCGTCCTCTTATCGACAGGATTGAATGGAAGGAAGTGAACTTCAGTGATGCTAGAGCGTGCCTGGCAATGCAAAGATGATATCCATGAACCATTCTGAAATATATGTAGGATGGTCAGATCAAGCAAAGATGAGTTCAGAACCTCTTTGGGGTCAGCTAGCATGTTTATTATGGCCATATCAATAGCATCTTGATTCTCCACTCTTGATGCTCTTGCAGCAAGCAGGATAATCATTTCCCTGTCCATTTCTCTGCTGAAAACCTTAAATTACCCAATGATGGATCATAAGTTGCATAGCTAGTCAATAGTTATGAATTCAATACGTTGCATTTTTTAAATTAAATTTTCTACCTCAATTAGGTTTTTGTCAACAGTGAGATGGTTGAGGGTGAGAGTTCCGGTTTTGTCACAGCAGAGAACATCCATTCCTGCCATTTCCTCTATGGCTGTCATCCTTTTAGTGATAGCACCCTGCCAAAAATCAATTACTACGTATTTTTGTAGCAATGATATGTGATATACTGTCTGTTAATTGCAGAAACATGATAACAATATCTTGGCACACCTGTTGAGACAGGTGATGAGAACCTATTGCAAGTGTGACTGACAGAACAGTAGGCATTGCAATCGGTATCCCTCCGATCAGAAGAACAAGAACATTGTTGATCCCATCCCGGTATGACCGGTGCTGGATTGGAAACATGATTATAACCTCAACAATCGCACCTATGGCGATTGAGCAGATACAGAAGTTGCCTATGGAGGTAAGAACCTGAAAAATTCAGTAGTCAGAAATAGCTTACAGCACATCCACTTGTGAGATTCTTATTACAGTCTGAAGATCGATGAGTCACCTTCTGAAAATGCCCAACAACCTCAGTGGAGTCCACTAGATGAGCTGCCTTGCCAAAGAAAGAGTGTATCCCAGTTGCAATGACAACAGCTTCAATCTCACCATGCTTGCATGTTGAGCCAGTGAACACTATGTCCCCTGTTCTTTTGGTGACAGGAAGGGATTCACCGGTGAGAGCTGACTACAAGATGGAGGAGAAACAAAATGTAATCAAATTATCTACACAGATCAACTAATCAGTCATTCCAATTATCGATATCTTTCGCATGAACGGTGTGCGGCAATTTGAGTCACCTGATCAATCTTCAGAGGATCTCCCTCAAGCAGGCGCGCATCTGCAGGGACAATGTCACCGAGCCTGATGCTGATTATATCCCCAGGTACCAATGTAGAAGCATCAAGCTCTTGCCATTGCTCATCTCTAAGTACCTGGAGGCAAATCCATGAATATATGAACACAACAAGATCAGACTAGCACAATGGATTCACTTGTATTTTTTAAATTTCTGTTCAGAAAAAAACCTTTGTTTTTAGCGCCAACCGGGCCATGAGTGCAGCAGCAGCATCGCCTGCATTGTTCTCCTCAATGAAGCTGATTGTTGAATTGATAATCAGGAGGCAGACAATTCCCAGGAAATCCTCCCAGTCAGTACCTTGGCTCTGACCAAAGACAGTAAATGAGTGAATAATAAAGAAAATCCATTGAGTTGCTTACACAAATTTTCGACGATTTGATGTCAATATTTCAATAACACAAATCAGGCACTTACACCACCATTTGCTAGAACCAATGCCATCACTGCTGCTGCCTCCATCACCCAGGACAAAGGATTCCACATAAAGCTGAGGAACTTGATGATCTTGTTCTCCTGACAAAAAAGAATTTTTTTTAAAAAAAATTCAGGAGTTCAGAAAAGGAATATGTTTCAGTTTCAGGTAAACGATGATCAGAAAGAAAACAGACAACTTACACGCTTCTCCTCCAATCTGTTTGCACCAAAGAACTTCAAGCGTTCTGCAGCATCTGCTGACGAGAGCCCACTCTGAGACGTATTCAGCTGCTCAAAAACGTCTTCCAGGGGCAGATTCTCCTGTCACATATCCACAAGAATCACGGCATTTTTTCAAAGAATGCTTCAGATAAAATCCACGACATCCTAACAGATGTACTTACCAAATCGACATCTTCGTCGAAGAAATTCTCTAGCCCAAGCAAAGGTTCACCCAGTTCATCCATGCCTTCAGCTAAATTCTGTCGCCCGGAACAGAATGTGAAATAATGAACACGGCTACAGCATCGTCATTTTCATTCAAAATGTTGCAGTGAAGATCTCACCACGCATTAGACAATCTGATGGACAAGATCACAGGAGATTTTTAAGTGGCGTTGGCTTGGCGAGGTGGGTTTTGGTTGGTTCTTCTTGAAGTGTTAAGAAGATGGCAGCTTGGACTGAGCTGGTACAGTGAGAAGACCTGAATATGGGCTGATCCAACCACCATTCAAACCTCCAGTTAGTGAGCGGACGGTCACCTGAAACCAAACAGTCGCCTCCGATTACCGTGAGAACTGAGAAACTGCATGCTCTCGTGTGCAGATTCACGCACAGTGTCTGTCTCTGCTATGGCAAACGCGAACATTTGATAAGCTTATACAGTGACGATACTGTTCATCAGATAATTACTTCGTAGCAGCACATCTTTTCTTTACTTCGTGACTGTTACACCAGAATTTTTCATGCATCTGAATTTTTCATGAATCTATTAAAGCATGTGTTAGAAGATGCATTCCGAGTGTAGTGTTGCGTGTGCACATATACGTAATCAGGAAAAAAAAGAATAGTCCTATGATTTCCCTTCAGAAATATTTCCTCCATCGTAAAAGTATATTTAACAATGAATTAAATAATATAAAAAGAATTAATAATTATTTAAAATTTTAAAATAAGATAAACGGTCGAATATATTTTAAAAAAATTAACAATGTCAAACATTTAGGACGGAGGGAATATAAATTCGTTGAGGGTGATGGACTGGTTGGTTGATGGTGGTATATACCACGTAAAACGTAGAGAGCAGCAGGCGCCAAAAGGCATCTCCACGACCACATCTTCCACAATCCTCACCCCCGCCTCCCCTTTGTCCCTTTCCCACCGCCCCAAAACCCCCACCCCACCCCACCCCTCCCCACCGCTCCCGCTGCTTCCGCCGTCCGCCTCCGCTCCCACGACGCCGCCTCCGGTGAGTCCCCTCTACTCCGTGCTCGCCCCCTCCGTACCCAGCAGCAGGATCGGATCGGTTGCGCGGGCGGCGGGGGTACGTGCCTGTATTCCGTAGAATTGGGGGAATTCATTCCAGTGCGCGGTTGCTAAGGCGTTGGATTGACTGCAGTGACGGGAGGGCGGTAGTTTCCTGGTAAATAGGTAGTAGGAGAGATGCTGAGATGACTGCTGGCTTTGAACATGCGGCATATGATGATTTAGTGCTTAGTTTGGGGGCTTATCTTTAGATACTAGCGGGCGCATGGTTGTGAGTTCAGTTTGCGCTAACCACCACTTTTGCATGAGGAGGCAAACGAGGTCCTCTCCAGCTGCCCTGCCCAAGTGTGATATCATTGAGCCTTTCATGCTTTTTGTGCCATGCTTGATCTGTTCCAATCCATTTACTTCACTAACCAAATTATGCGGGTCATATGCAGTTTTCCTTTCATGTTTTTTCGCCAACTATACAAGTTTGATTGGCTGCAGCCACATAGAGAAACTCGGAAGATTAGGGAGTAAACCAATATTACCACTGTCCACATAGCTTTAACAACTAACAGCTGGTCCTGCTCTTTTTTTCCTTTTGGCATCAGTTTGTTATTGTCATGCTATGTTTCCATTTGACGACTGGACTAGAATATAATCTGTTTCTTTGGCTCGTTTTTTTTTTTCATCAAATAGTGATGACAAACTTGATAAATTTACATACTGATACAGTGATACTTGGCTGACTTTCACAACAAACGGTTTTGTGTATTGTGTGTTTAATGGTTCCACTTGTTTTTGCAGACACTCTTGCGTGCTTATTTGTCAAATCAGATCTGAATATAATTTTAGGAGTTGCTTCAGCATGGATACTGGCTGCCTGTCATCTATGAACATAACTGGAACCAGCCAAGCAAGATCTTTTGCGGGACAACTTCCTACTCATAGGTGCTTCGCGAGTGGCAGTATCCAAGCACTGAAAAGTAGTCAGCATGTGAGCTTTGGAGTGAAATCCCTTGTCTTAAGGAATAAAGGAAAAGGATTCCGTCGGAGGCTCGGTGCTCTACAGGTTCAACCTTTGTACTCTATTATCGCCTCACATTCCATCTGTTGTGAAAATATATTTGATTGGCTTTCTGCAGGTTGTTTGCCAGGACTTTCCAAGACCTCCACTAGAAAACACAATAAACTTTTTGGAAGCTGGACAACTATCTTCATTTTTCAGAAACAGTGAACAACCCACTAAACCATTACAGGTCGTGATTGCTGGAGCAGGTATGATATAATTCTAGGATTTGACAGATGAATAATTTACATATATAGATAACTTCGATAGCAGACAGCGTGCTCTTAGCATTATAGTTTTTAGCTTTGATTTTTTTTTTCAGGATTAGCTGGTTTATCAACGGCAAAATATCTGGCAGATGCTGGTCATAAACCCATATTGCTTGAGGCAAGGGATGTTTTGGGTGGAAAGGTTTTACTCTTATGCTTTCATGTCGCATTTAATTTTTTTGTTATTCATTCTTTTTTTTTTTGGTCGCCTTTATTCTTAATAGCTCATATTCACTGTTAGTAGCATTTGTGGATTATTGTTTTTTTCTCTGAAATGCCTTGAACAGATAGCTGCTTGGAAGGATGAAGATGGAGATTGGTATGAAACTGGGCTTCATATCTTTTGTAAGTAATAACTCTGGATTTTTTAGGTTCTTGTTGTGCTATATTTTATTTAGGTTATTACCGCCAGCACTGATAGATATCAAGGTTTTTGAACAAAAAAACATGTATCAAACTCTTTCATCAATAAGGTAGAAATGCCATGCGGGAAGTATGAAGTGATGTCTGAGGATTAACACACATGGTAGTTTTATTTTGTAAGAAACTTTTAGATTGATTTTTTCACAGTACTAAAAAGTAACTTTTTACTAGCTTATATGGTTGATAAATTTTAACGTCACATAAATAACATGACCTAATTGAATATATATCCTCCTGTTCATAGATAGTCTTCTTCTACCTACTATTCCCTTCCAAACATATATGAATATGGCAGATACTGTTTTTCCTTCCATGCTCACACTGTTTTCTCGTCCACAACAGTACATATGTGACATTGTTCATTTTGTGCCTGTATGTAACCATATACCTTTTTGGTTTAAGTTGGAGCTTATCCCAACATACAGAACTTGTTTGGCGAGCTTGGTATTAATGATCGGTTGCAATGGAAGGAACACTCCATGATATTTGCCATGCCAAACAAGCCAGGAGAATTCAGCCGGTTTGATTTTCCTGAAACATTGCCAGCACCCTTAAATGGTGAGATCATATGCAGCGCTGGAGTTGTTTAATTAAACCAAGATTCCCAGAAGTACATCGTATTGGTCGTTACTTTTGTTTTACTAACACATGACTGTAATTAGGGGGTATATTACTAGCAGCGTTTATGATAGATCAATAGATCATGCCATGGAGCTTTTATGTTGTCAATTGATGCCTATTTAATATTTATCATTGACCATGCGTGCATTTAACAGGAATATGGGCCATACTAAGAAACAATGAAATGCTAACTTGGCCAGAGAAGGTAAAGTTTGCTCTTGGACTTTTGCCAGCAATGGTTGGTGGCCAAGCTTATGTTGAAGCTCAAGATGGTTTAACTGTTTCTGAGTGGATGAAAAAGCAGGTATAAGTTCACAATATCAGTTTGGCAAGTCTCTGTGTACAAGACACATTTCTACCCCATTAATTTGGAGTGGATATAGGAGAAGGTGTTGTAAGCTAGAAACCTTTTGTTTTCTACTCCCTCCGTTTCATAATATAAGACTTTCTAGCATTGCCCACATTCATATAGATGTTAATTAATCTAGACACATATATATGTATAGATTCATTAACATCTATATAAATGTGGACAATGCTAGAAAGACTTACATTATGAAACGGAGGAAGTAATAAATAAACTGATGCCCTTTATTGGTGCATTCACATTGGGAAGAACTGGCAGTTCCGCGGATGAAATGCTTCATGTACTCAAGTTTATGCCCTTTATTTTGCCCAGATCCTTTTGCACAGGTTTAAGCTTGAGCTATGCTTTTAGTTTAAGACCACTGTTTCAGTTAAAGGTCAACAACCTTGCATGATTTCTTCCTCCACCTAGAAAAGCCATTGCACATGTTGACAAAGCGCACAATCCTGTTGACTATATTCTTTATTAGCTAATATACAGAACTGTTTTATACAGAAAACACAATACATATGCTGTAGTTATCAATCTCTTTCCCTTTTTTTTTGGGATAATGGATTAATATGGTGCCTGATACAGTTGTTTGATCAGCACAGGGTGTTCCTGATCGAGTGAACGATGAGGTTTTCATTGCAATGTCAAAGGCACTTAATTTCATAAATCCTGATGAGTTATCCATGCAGTGCATTCTGATTGCTTTAAACCGATTTCTTCAGGTATTTCTTATGTTGCTCTATGGTGATGTATGTTGCATATGAGTAATTCTTCTGTTCTTTCCGGAGTATTACCTTGCATATTACATCCTTCTTAGTATTTATTGTCTCTGTTGTTTCCTACCTTGAGGAAACTCAAATGAATTTTCGCTTAGAGGCCTTTAAAACAATACTTTATGCAAATGTATAGGAGAAGCATGGTTCTAAGATGGCATTCTTGGATGGTAATCCTCCTGAAAGGCTATGCATGCCTATTGTTGACCATGTTCGATCTTTGGGTGGTGAGGTTCGGCTGAATTCTCGTATTCAGAAAATAGAACTGAATCCTGATGGAACAGTGAAACACTTTGCACTTACTGATGGAACTCAAATAACTGGAGATGCTTATGTTTTTGCAACACCAGGTGATTTTCTACAATCTTTGTTTCTTCTGCAGTTCATAAATTATATATATGAGGCTACTCATTTTAACTGACTAGCCTGTATTTAGTTGATATCTTGAAGCTTCTTATACCTCAAGAGTGGAAAGAAATATCTTATTTCAAGAAGCTGGAGAAGTTGGTGGGAGTTCCTGTTATAAATGTTCATATATGGTTGGTTGGTTGAATTATTTGGTTCCAAGTCGGAAATTACTCATCTTCGAGTTTGTGGTTCTCCTTATGACTCATATTAGTATTTCTGTTGGTTTGAACATTTCAGGTTTGATAGAAAACTGAAGAACACATATGACCACCTTCTTTTCAGCAGGTGTCTCTTCTAATTCCTCTTCAGTTTTGCTGTCCTTTCAATGCCTCATGCATTTGCTCTGTGCTATGACTGGTTTATGAACTAAAACGATTTGTATTGCCCAAATTGGGCACATTCTGTCCTGAGTTTGTATACATTCTTGATTAATACCAAATATCATATGTCCCATGTATTGATGTTGTTCCCTTTTCTTTCAGGAGTTCACTTTTAAGTGTTTATGCGGACATGTCAGTAACTTGCAAGGTACTAACTAGGAGACATTATATGTTACGAAATACTCCCTCCATCTACTTTTGATAGTCATATTTCATCTTGGCACACAGACCAAGGATAAGTAATTCTACTTATCATCTATTTAAACATGCTACTAGTCATTTCTTGTAAACAAACGATTCATTAATATTTACATTTCTCGATGTCCATGTAGCCAATCTTGTATGGAAGAATGGAGAGTCACGCATTAAATCCGAGAAAATCATTAAGATGATAGGTTATTGGATTGAAATATGCCTATCAAAAATAAATTTTTCAGATTTGGAAATATGACTATCAAAAGTAGATGGAGGGAGTAGTAACTATTGGTCATGTATTATTGCTCTTGTATTTATTCTTGGGTTTACCATCTTCAAGCATCACATGATATTTATTTTAGTAGCTGTAACAAAAGACCCAAAAATGCATGCGTTACAGAAGGAATCCATTATTAATTATTAAACTTGGAAAGTAGATATATTTTATTTCAGATTCATTTAGGCAACATGACAGTTGGCTCTAGAGTCTAGATTTTATGGATCATAATAGCTCAGGAAATTAAAGACATGGATGCCTACTGAACGGTTTTCTTTCCTTTTGTTTTGAATTCTTTACAGGAATACTATGATCCAAACCGTTCAATGCTGGAGTTGGTCTTCGCTCCTGCAGAGGAATGGGTTGGACGGAGTGACACTGAAATCATCGAAGCAACTATGCAAGAGCTAGCCAAGCTATTTCCTGATGAAATTGCTGCTGATCAGAGTAAAGCAAAGATTCTGAAGTATCATGTTGTGAAGACACCAAGGTGAGGACATTTTGCAAGATTGCCCCCTATCTGATACTATATCATAGGTAGGTCTAATAGTTGGATGCGCACTTCTCTCACGTTCCTTTCTTTTCTGTCTCACTGTTACAGATCTGTTTACAAGACTATCCCGGACTGTGAACCTTGCCGACCTCTGCAAAGATCACCGATTGAAGGGTTCTATCTGGCTGGTGACTACACAAAGCAGAAATATTTGGCTTCCATGGAGGGTGCAGTTCTGTCTGGGAAGTTTTGTGCTCAGTCTATAGTGGAGGTAAACGCTGCTCCCTATGGTTCTGGTTGTACATACATGCATCAGACCTGTATTGTTGTCTTGGTGCAGTTCACAATGATACAGTTTTGTAGGCTAATGAGTTATCACTTGCTGATTTCAGGATTATAAAATGCTATCTCGTAGGAGCCTGAAAAGTCTGCAGTCTGAAGTTCCTGTTGCCTCCTAGTTGTAGTCAGGACTATTCCCAATGGTGTGTGTGTCATCATCCCCTGGTCAGTTTTTTTCTATTTAGTGGGTGCCCAACTCTCCACCAATTTACACATGATGGAACTTGAAAGAGGCCTATTTTGGTCTTATCATATTTCTGTAAAGTTGATTTGTGACTGAGAGCTGATGCCGATATGCCATGCTGGAGAAAAAGAACATTATGTAAAACGACCTGCATAGTAATTCTTAGACTTTTGCAAAAGGCAAAAGGGGTAAAGCGACCTTTTTTTTTTCTATGTGAAGGGATTAAGAGACCTTATCTCCCTTTGCACTTTCACTGGTTGCTTATGTCACACCTGGGAGATATGCCCACTTTGTTTCCGTTAAAATGAATCAACAATCCACCACCTGTCTTGTTACTGCCTCCCTAAAAAAAAAGATATTTTGTATTTATCCGGATTCTTGATTTTTTGAAGTCAGGTATTTCTAACTCTACAAATCGATAGATCTTCAATCTGTTGATAACATTCAAATGTATCATTTTGTTCCTGTTATAGTTGAAATATAAAAAATTAAACTGTTGTAATTTAGCATTCAAACTTTAAATCCAGTGTGGATCCATGGAGCTATATCAAATAGGGCTCAAGTCAAATTATCCTAAATTTGATTCAGTTTTGTAGAGAAGAGTCTTAACACCTACCACACCCAAGAAGTGAATTGTGAAAATAATAATTTTCATAATTGATCTAGTGGTGTCGATCATAAATATTATTTTTCTTTTTTATAAATTTGCTTGAACTTATAATAGTTTGGATTAGAACAGACACACAATCCTTATATTTTGAGACTCAGGGAATAACGCATAGTTGTACTGTTAAGTAAACAGTAGTATAAACATATTCACTGAACCAAAGGTTTAGTCAGAAAGGGTCAAGAGAAGAAAACATGGGCAGTCTCAAAACAGTTTGCCTGTCCTTGCGTCAACATGGGTCATACTGTACTATTATATTCAGTTCACCAAGTTGCAATTAGAAAAACAGGGGCACCTGCTGGATTATCCCTCAGATATTTCTCTCCTCCCTGAGATATTTCTTAGCTGACTCAATAATTGTACTTTTGTGACTAGCATAACAAACTATGGGTCACAACTTCCAAGCCATATCTCCTGGATATATCTTGTAGATATTATGTACAGATGCCTGTGATAAAAGTGTATAAATCCCTTACCCCTGAAGACTCTCTTTGGATAACTCATGACACGCATCAGAAGAAAAAGAAAAATCTTGTACAGTAGTAGTAGTAGATTTGTTCACTGCAGAATCACCTGAAAAACAATTTTGCTTATCCTAACTGAATATAAAAGGCGTCGCCGTGTAGATAACTACGAGCGGACAAGCCCATGCCTGCTTGCTCGTGGTTTCGCTTCGCAGGTAGATGGTCTTCGTCCTGTCTGGTAGATAAAAGATTACTTTAAGAAACAAAATACAAAAATATACTATCCCCATCTTTTTAGCATCTTAAAAAGATTAGTCATATCGATACAATTAAAATAATAATTAATCGTAAATACGAATACTCATATTAAACCTAGAAATTAAAAGTGAGTGGACTGGTTTCATTAAAAAAACTTAACCAGTTAACTTAGGTTCATTTCGCAAAAAGAGAGAAAAGATTTCAAGATGTGGATAATAAGTAGTTAGCTAGTGAACTTTTTTTAACATAGTAGTTCTTTTTAATTTTTTTTGCTTCTAATTCTTTTCTAGATTTTATAACTATCGACCCTCAAAATCTAGATTAAAAAAAAACCAAGCTATTTCTAAAACTGAAATATGAGAAATTGAAGCTCAAAATCTACTCCTGTTTGTTTTCCTAGCCTCTCTTACGCACAGGGAGGTGGGGCCCAGCTGCAGAGATCTTTTTGGCAACGCCACGCCCACGCCAGAGCGGCCACGAAATATCTGAGAGGCGGCCCGGCCCGTGTGCGCGCGCGAGATATTTTCTCTCCCCCGCGCCACGTGTCGCCTCGCCACGTGGAAAAGCGCTGGCACACGTAGGCGGTAAAAGCGGTAAAGCCACCGCGCCTTCTTCTTTTTCTTTTCTTTTTTTTTTTTTTGCTCGCTCTCGCACCGCATTTATTTGCTCCTTAAACAGGAGGGGATTCTTCTTCGTCTCCCTTTGCTTCTTCCGTTGCAATTCCATTCTCCTCTCTCTCCTGCTTCTCTCTCTCCTCCTCTTCTTCACCTCCTCTTCTCTGTCCATAGATCGAGCCGGTCAGGCCAAATCTTGGATGCGTTCTCTCTTCTTTCTCGCTGCGAGGGAGGCGGGTTGTTCGATCTGCGGGTGAAATCGAGCGAGAGGTGTGATTTTTGTTTCTTGAAGTTGGAATATTGTCCGTGTTTGTTCTCTCTTTTTTTTTTGGTTTTCCCTCTTCGTAATCATCCGGTCGCGAGGAGATTTACTTTGGTTTGTTCGCCGATTTGCTTCCAGATCCCTAGACCTCCCCACTACTTCTCTGTAGCTGTACATATTTCAAGAGAGGAGATTTTGGGCTGGTTTCTGATACGGTTCGAGAAGATTTTGGCAATTTCTTGGGATTTCCCTCCCCTTGTGGGTTCCTTGGTTCATTGAGAAGAATCAAATGGGTGATGTGTCAGTCAATCGACCGATCAAGGCGGAGCCAGCTGCAGGCGGCATTGCCCAGGTATTAGAACAGAAAGTTTTTCATTTTTACCATCATGTTTGTTCTTAATTTCAGGTAGCGATTGTTGGGCTCATGATTCTGTCATACAGAATGCATGCTTCCTTGAATTATTGCCATTAGCTTCTTTTTCTTAGTAAAAAGTGTTTAGTCTTGTACAGTTAATTGTTTATCTGAATTTGTCATGCAATCGTTCAAGAAATGTCTGTCATGTCGAAATAGTAATATAATCCGCCCATGGTGCAGTGAAGACACATAATTACTCTGCTCGTGGAGTATAACTTTAAGCCATGCAATCAACACTACTCTGATATTTTTTACATGAATTTCACTAGTTCAGGCCCTCTTTTATCTGACGTTGTTACAAATACCTGAACTCTGAAGAATAAAATGGTTATTGTCTCTTTTTCTTTGACAGGGCAATCGAATCCTGGACATGATGTCGTCAGGGTGGACAGATGAGCGGCACATGCATTATATAAGCTCAATGGAGGCTTCTTTCGTTGAGCAACTCTACAATCACGAACAAAATGATGCAGGCAACGGATTCAAGGTTCTCCGTGGTGGGGTGTGGGAGAAACTCAAATTTGATCGGACCAGTGCTTGCTCACGGATCGGGAGAAAATACTGCCTGCCCGCAAGCCCCTGGATCCAGCATTTCAGGCCGCGCGAATGCAGTAGCAATGCAAGGAATGATGCGGCGGAGGCTTTAGTGGGTGATCATGAATCTGGTATTCAGACTATCCAAGGGAGGACTCCGTTGTCACATGGAAGGGAGTGGGAGGCTTGCAAGGAAGAAAAAGCTGTTGGTGAAAGTACAGGTGGTTAACTCAATTACCTCATTAGTTCACATTGAGGAATGCTTAAAAGTCTGAATTCCTTGTTTCATCATCTTTTTCTGACTATCAGCGGTCACATTATAACTATATAAGGTGTTCTGAATAGCCATGCACTTCATAGGTTATGATTTAATGCGGTTTATCTAAAATAGCTTTCGATGGCTTTTCCTGGGATCAAATGGTGGTGCGTCATATTTCATACAAATGTTTTATCAACACTACTGATTTTTATGCGGCATGCCAAATCCATTGTTCTTAAGCCCGGGAGCTTGTATAGTTTTTATTTTTTTGCTGATGTCTCTTGTCATAAGAACAGAAAAAAGTTAAAGTTCTACTAAGGTTGCTCCAAAACAGCGTAATGTGATGAACCTAGTCTCTAACGCCTTTCTTCCATTTTCCTTTTATACAGAGGTCTCTGATCAGAATTTTGCTGATGATGAGGCGGAGGTTGATGCAGAATCAAGCAAAGCATGCAAGAGAAGGAAGTTAAGAAGTGCTCTTACACGGAATTACCAAGTAATTTCTCAGGATTTTAATTAGCTTATTCTGTTGCAAGTATTGAGATGAAGACAGCACACTAAAAAAAAATCAGAGTATCAGTAGCACTGACATGGTTTGTTCTATATATGCAGGTTGTTCCATCTGACAAGCTGTTTGCTTCCACAAAAGCTGATGGAAGGAAAGATGCTCCAGAGTAAGGCATGCAAGAGTGGATCTGGTTGAATATGCAGTCAATGAGAACTGGATGAGTTAGTATTGGCGATTTAGTAGTATAGTTCTGAACTCTGTAGAGTCTGTCTTGGTAGAAGAATAATAGGATCGATCACTCACAACTTGGTAGATTTATTGTTTGATCATATTGATGTAATGGTTTTTTTTGTGTGTGTTGCTGTGTTCTGGCAACTGTTTGTTTGCAATGTGAGTAATATGTTTATGTTTGCCACAAGATGAGAATGATGCAAAGCCCATCATTCCTTTTGCCATAATTCCATTGTACATACATGTACTCCCATCATGATATTGAGAATGAAAGATCACCAATTTTGCAGAATGATATCCAACATCTGTAAAATGACCATATATAATTGTGTTCATGGTGTGTAAAGTGCAAATTTTGAGAAGTACTGAATTACTGATGATACATGTTCTTACTTCCCTGTGCAAACCAACATTCAGCGCTGTGTACAGGTATGATGGTACGCATATTTGCCACTCCTGGCCACCGTCCTCGCAAGAGTTTACCAAAGACCCCGACTGAGGGGAAACCAAAGAGGCAAAGAGGAAAACCGGAGAAAGAAGACGAGAGTTGAGTGGAGGTTCGCTATGAAGAGGGGGGGCCATCGCCGGTGGCGGCGAGCTCGTGGTGCTATTCGTCACTTGTAGAAGAGGAGGGGAAGGAACTGCTGCCCGGGAAGGAAGTTAGAGGAGAGGAAGATGAAGAAGAATGGATGCTGATATGTGGGTCTTGTATGAAACGAGTTACTTCCTCCGTTTCACAATGTAAGTCATTCTAATATTTTTCACATTCATATTTATATTTTCACATTCATATTTATATCTATCTAGATTCATTAACATCAATATAAATATGGAAAATGCTAAAATGACTTACATTGTGAAACGGAGGGAGTACGTCAGGAAACCACATTTAAAATCGGTAAGGGGGTTAAATTACAACGGTTTTAACAGTTGAGATGTCAAAATATTATCTGGTATTATATGGTATTGTTGTTGAGGAATATGAATTAGATTGAGCCTATACATAAAGGGAGTCAAATCGGACTTATTCCTTTGTAGAAAGCCCTTGATTGGGCTGATCCCCTGGGTCGGCCCAGCGCAGCATGGCGCCTTGAACTAGCGCCTTCTTTGTCTTTACGGGCATAAGCTTCTAGCAGCTACGGTTTCTTACATAATCTCCAACTCTCTTAAGGGTGTGTTCGCTGCTGATGGATAGGAACATATCACCTAAGCACGACACACGGAGCAGTCTATTAGCGCGTGATTAATTAAGTATTTTTTTTTCAAAAATAGATCAATATAATTTTTTTAAGCAA
Organism: Oryza meridionalis; assembly: GCA_000338895.3. Lineage (NCBI taxonomy): Eukaryota > Viridiplantae > Streptophyta > Magnoliopsida > Poales > Poaceae > Oryza > Oryza meridionalis. Next base: position 4,646,196 of record CM002526.2, read on the forward strand.
ATTTTCGTATAGAAACTTTTTAAAAAAGCGCACCGTTTAGCAGTTTGAAAAGCGTGCGCACGGAATACGATGGAGAGGGTTGGGAATCCTTGGGTCCGAACACACCCTATACAGTCCAAATTGTCACCCAAATTTTGAATACAGAAAATAAACTAAGAAACCATAAACCAGATTTTTAAAAGTTAGCTGTTAGATTCTCATAATTTTAAGACTCCAAACAGGGCTAGTACAGCGTTCCGTCTGCCGCCTTCGTCTCCCCATCGGCGGAGAAGTAGGAGCCCCGACCGAGATGGTCGCGTCGACGGGGAATCTCTTGCCGGCGGCGGCGGCAGACATGGAGGCTATGCGTTCGGAGAAAATCCTATCCGCCGGGGGCGCAGGATTTTCGTTGGTTGCGGTCTGATGGGCGAAGCGGAACGCGCGGACGACGGCATCTTGTTCGTTCTTGCTGCGCTGGATACGTAAAAATCTACGATGACGAATAAGCTCACCTCCGCGCGGTGGCCGGAGACACGGGACGTCGCAACGGCAAGCACTGCGTACTCACACCGGTGGCTGATTGATAGCAAGATCTGCAAAGCTATCAAGCTCTAGCCAGTAGCCACTACTCCGTCAGTCAGATCGCCGGTCACACTGCTCGCGGTTTCCCGTGCGATCAGATCACGCCAACTCAATCATGATTAAGGGGAGCAAAAAAAAAAAAAACGTGATCAGATCAGATCGGCAGGTGCGCCGTCGACGGCGACGAGACGAGAACGAGACAGGACGCGCCTCAGCTCGCTCCGCTCCACCCAACATTCTGACAAGTCGATCTCTACTCTGAACGAGCAGTTGAAGCTGGCGGCTAGCCGGCCACTCGCCGAACGCCGATTTGTTAACTTAATTGCGTCGATCCGCCGCCGGCCCAGGCAAAAAGATGCCGAAAGCAACCCGGCAATCGCACCAAGATTCTCGTCGCCGTCGACAAGAACCGCGTGTATCACCGATTTCAACATGCACTCGTATCTCCCGAAGATGAAGATTAAGATTGAGTGTTTCATGCAAAATGAGGTGGTAATAACGTGTGATTAATTGAGTTTTAATTATTATAAATTTGAAAAATAAATTAATCTAATGTTTTAGAGCAACTTTCACATAGAAAATTTCACATAAAAAATTTCCACACGAAACATACCGTTTAACAGTTTAAAAGCGTACCACGAGTATCTAAAATTTCATTCAACTCTTGTTAGAGAAATGAACGCAGCCATAGTGCAGAGGTACGTGGTTTGGACTCCAAAGTCACCTGTTCAATCCCAACACTCCAAAGTTACATTGCATACTGTAATGACGAGACAGGAAGAGGATTCCATTTAGCAATCACATAGCAGTAGGTAAATCGTCTAACTTGCGTAGTAGTACAGGATTTGGTTTGACTTGAGCTAAACTGTACCAGCATTCTCGATCTTGTTTGAACTACGTACCACTTTGGCTCTCGTCGTCTTTTTTTTTTTGAGAGAATCCATTATATGCCACTGACTTTGTCACATGTCTATGATTTGCCACTGATTTTAACACGTTCTACAATATGCCATCAACTTTTGCTTAACTTCTACAATTTACCATCCCCGTCCGGTTAGTCTCGGTTAGTACTGTATAAATTTGCCAAAATGACCAAAATACCCCTGGGATAAAAACATTCAAAATTTGGATAAAAATTCTAAAATATAAGATTTTAAGTTTTTGGCCAAATTTTGGATGTTTACAATCTTATGTTTATAATATGGTATTTTGAATTTTTTATCCAAATTTTGGAAGTTTTTGTTTTAGGGGTATTTCGGTCATTCGGACAAAATTGTACAGCACTAACGGAGGCTAACCGGACGGCGATGGTAAATCGTAGAAGTTAAGCAAAAGTCGATGGTATATTGTAGAATGTGATAAAGTCGATGGTAAATCGTAGACATGAGACAAAGTCAGTGGCATATAATAGATTTTCTCTTTTTTTTTCTTATCAGCCACAGCCAAAGTTTAAACTTTAAAAAGGAGTAAGTTACATTCATGATGCATAAACTAGGTAAGTTGAGTGCAATTTGGTAAATGAGTATCTAGTACAACAACTTGCAGGTTGGTATAATTTAGTGTAAGAATTTTATAAGTGATTGTACGAGTGTAATAACTTGCAATATAGGTGTAATTTTGGTATAATAATTAAAATGTGGTGCGACAATTTAATTATACCGAGTATTTTTTTTATATAGATTCAAGTCAATTAAACTTTACTATTTACTATGTAGAAGATATTATATTTCGGTTGAGATTTGAGAAGGTAAGAAAAAAAATTCAAACCGGTGGTGCAAATTAGATCTCCAATGTAATTCTTAATAAATATTATATTCAAGATTATAATATAATATCAATAGGATTGCTATGTGATGGTATATTAGATTATTAACATCGTGAAAAAAAACTCACCTAGCACTCATTAACTAAAACATCACATACTTAGCCAAGTTGTTACATCAAAATACTACTAAAATTTTCAAGTTCTCGTATTAAAACGCACCAACTTACCAAGTCGTTACACTCGAACGTTCAATTCTCAAGTTCTTCTATATCGCATCCACTTGTCAAGTTGTCGTACCGTAGATGCAATTTACATTTTAAAAAGTTAACTTTAAGGCTTGGTTTTTAAACCACTAATAAAAGTTAAAAGGTAAAATGTCCATCGAAGTCTGTTTTACAGCCTTGATTTTTAAACCGTTGATAATACACATAAAGTTTTACCAATAATTATTTTTTTAATGCTTCGATTATTTTTCTACGGCTTATCAATTATAGCTCAATCGATCATCAGAGCCTTTTCGTATAAATTTTTCCAGACAAATAAATATACTGAATGTATCGTCTTCTTCAAGAGAGATGAGTATATGAGGCAAAAAATCCACAACCATTTTTCCACTACGAAATAAAGCCTTTAGAGCCCTCCAAGCATCCAGGTCAAATCATCCATCAACCTATCACCCTTTTTATTTGTGCTCTCCTGGAGGATGTTGGAAGAACAAAGAACTTTTCATCCCCAAACTTTCTTAACTGAAAGACAAAGAAATCCAACAGGATTTGGTGAGAAAAAAAAATTGAGACAACTGTTGTTCAAGTGATCATCCATCCATGGGCACAAGAGGAATAAGAATGCAGGGGTTAGGTTAGGTTTGGGCATGGAGTTGCCTTCAAGGCTTTGTAACCAGCAATCCTACTACTCTCATCTGAATCTCATTTCACTCTCACCTTTTTATCAAACTTTTGCTGTTAAATCTTGTGTGCTGTAGTAGAGGGACCTAGACTATGCAACCAACCATGCATGTTTAATCACCTTCATGGTATGTGCCAGCCAAAAAACACTTTGTGACTATAGCCTAATAATTCCAAATACATGCAACCTGCATTCAAAACCATATGATTAAAGAATGGAACATTGCCTTTGCCTTTCTTCAGCTACTACTGCCAATAATTAGTAAAGGTACATGTGTAATCGACCTCTTAGATTTGATCAAGCACTACCCTGAAAATTCATCCAGTAGAGGTTTCTTTTCTTTAAAACTTTTGTAAAGATATTGTCGGCCATTAATTAAGATTGATTGCAAGTAACAGTATATCAAGACCAAAAGAGAGTAGGGAACCAGCAGTACTAGAAGCAGAACATGCACATAAAGTGCAAATAATAAAGGAGAACACATTTTCACCTAATAGTACGAGATGTAGCATTTCTTTGGTTAAAAGATTAGAATATAATTGGTGTGTAAGCAAATTTTTACATGACTTAGCTGGCACTTAGGAATGCTTTCTTATGCTTCAAATCACCAGTTAAACAGTCATTCTAGGTGAGATGTAACTTCACTAATCCCCTCAAACGGCTCTCTCCAACGTCACATACATAGATTTGTCTGAAATTTATTCCTCTTACATTACAGTGGAGTAAAGTTTCTGAAAGTATCCTGATACCGAAAGGAGAAGGAAAAAGATAAAAAAAGAAGTGAGAAGAACAAAACCAAAGCGAAAAGAAACCAAAGGAGACGTACTGCAGCCTCGAAGCATTGGTTCCAACTAATTAGCTGCTTTTTTGATGATCGCTGCTAAATGTGGATTACTTCCAGCTTTGTGCGTCGTCGTCTTTCCACGTGTGAAAACCACGCAGTGTTTTAAGTCTGAGCACGACGTGTATGTACGACCAGAACCAATTCGATCATCTCTGCCCCTCTGTAACTTGGATGGAAGCATCTGATCAGATGGCAATGGAAACAAGAGGGAACACATGGCTTATAATGCATATCAGGAAGCACTTTTAAATCCAGAAAGCTTTTGTGTTCATCACACCTGATCTCCATTCTCAAGTAATATATCATATATTTCTTCTCATTCATTGCATCATGAAAGATCACTAGAAAACAAGAACACAAGAAAAAGGAAGATTCTGATCAGGTCATCAGGATGGTTAAAACTTCTTTATCTTTTGCTGCAGTAAGGACCGAAGTGCAGAGAAGAGATTGTTGGCACCATCATCAGCTTAGCATTTCAGAAGATCGAATCAGCAACAGTGTGGCTATGTACTTAGTATGCTTGTAGCTTATCCATCCATCTGACCATCTTCTATTGGGATTCTTGAAGGTGAAGGGATAAACCAAAGCTTACATGTCAGTTTGGTACAAGAGATGAAACGTTGTGTACTGATAATAGCTGGATGGATGGATGCATATCAGCATTAATCGGGATGTGGCACATCAGGCACCGGTGATAATTTTTCTCCTTAATTATGATAGTTACGGATGGCTGCTCACTAGATTAGACACTTAATTTTGGCCTTAAATCAACTGTACTTATTTAAGGTACTCCAGGAAATGAGTAATACTTAATTTTCATGTATTTGGCATTAAACCAATCATGCTAGCTTTGTTGAGTTGGAATATGCAAATTCCTTGGAAGTTCTTGTCATAGAGGTGTATTGTTCCTACCAAATATTCCAGTGAAATGATATACTGTTTGCAACGGAAAATGACCATTTTTGGGCCAATGTCGATCCTATTTTTCCTCTATTAATTACAAAATCTTTCATTCCACGAAACTGATTTAGGGAGCCTTAGGATCACTTCTCCTAGGTGTGGCGTCATTGTACTTGTACATGTTCTTGGCGCCTAAAAAAAATTTCTCTGGTTTTTTGTCGGTCATCTAATCCAGCGACGTCGGATCAGAATCGGACGGTCAAGATTGCGTCGGATTCAGAGTGAAGCTGTTCTTGTTCCTGTCCCTGAACAGTTTGAATGGTCTCTTGATTGACCCAAGGCAACCGAACCGTACCTTGCTGTACAAGGGCTTGTTAATAAAAACGACACCACATCAGCAATCATATATTCCAAATCCGACAGGTTATTGTCACGAATACTAGTAGAAGCACTAGCACTGAAGAAAGAGAAAAACTGTACCGATCGAATCATTAAAATCACGCATAATTAAATCGTTGGATGAGAAAAATTGATTAATCAAATCGCAATTAGGCTCGACATAGCTGCTTCAGGGGGGATTGATGCACCAACCTCAACAAACGGATCAGATATATAAATCAATATATGGATCGCCTGTATGTGGTTGTGGCTGCCTTGAACTGGCACGAACCTAATTTAATTAGTATGCAGATTACACAAATCCGGGTTAATTCACTGTGCTTGTTTAATTAATGGCAGTGTCTACTTATGTTTCAAGCTTACTGCAGAAATTATAAAAGAGAGGAGTATCCACCAGAAGGTAGGAAAGGTGGTATGTCGTACTTGAAGCTACTATATGAATTTTGATTGGTTTTGAATTGATTAGGGCACAACCAGAGCTAATTCACTTGATCAACTAAGCAACCGGAGCTAATTAACTGCAGTAGCAACAGATCAACAAAAGCAACCAGAGCCAATTAACTGCAGTAGCAACAGACCAACTAGATTCACTATATACTGAACTGTTTTTGAACAGCTGTAATAAGACTGAACTAGTACTATATTATGTACCGCAGTGCTTTTTCTTTGTTCATATATCTCGAGGTTTATAGTTAGGATTTCGTTTTTTATAGTACACATGGATTGACCGTAGGAATGAGATCCTCTGCTGACACTGACATGCTGGCCCAAAGGAGAGTAGGGCCCACATGTCAGTAGCAGTGACTGCAGAGAACATGTGTGTTCTGGATCGGTATGTGCAGAGTGATAGACAACCAGAGCTAGTACTAATACTAACAATAAAGTTAAAATATGTGCTCTAGCTAGGCCTAATTACCACATAAACAAAGTTGATTGCTGGCTCCTGTGAACTAACAGTGCAATATGCTAGCAGGAACCTAGCTGGTACGGAGTAATAATATTTTTCACTCTTGTTATTCTGCATAGCGATTCGTGCCTTTTTGACCATGGAAATTAAGGTTCGATCTGCTTTTATTTAGATCAGGTATCAACGTCCGCACGTTCAAGGATCATCGGTTAGAAATTTCTAAAATTTTGGCTTTACCAAATGCTCCTCTTGTATATAAAAAAGAACCCCATAATCCATGTGAGTTTCAAAAAAAGTTTGTATAGAGGGAGATAATTTGTTTAAGCCAATTTTTTAATTCATGATATTCTCTTGTATTCCGAGGTCGTGAGCCATGATCCTAGGTAGAGATTAGATAGAGGGAATGGGATCACCACGATGCAAAATTAACTCAAATATTGTTGTTAAGGATGTATTTTGTAAATTCCAACTTCTAAATTTAGCTTCAAGTGTTAGATATAGAGTGGAGCTGTGGAGCAGTTTTTTTTTTTTGAACGAACAACACAAGTCAGTGCGAGTTTCATATGTTAATATAGCAGAAGAAAAATACAAATATATGGTTCTGGAGAAAAAATAAAACAGAACTCAGTCCCACCTATCTAGTTCATTTAATGAAAATACTGCACCCAATTTTACTCATATTTCAGATGAAGAAGAAACGGTTTAGTTGGGCTTCAGCTCGATCAGCTAAACGGATCCTAATTACTCATGCACACGACGCACGTCATGATTGACACTAGTACACGCAATTTGTGTAGAGGTTGATCATCATCAGTGAGGGACTGAAGTGGCAAGTGTCCTCGAGATTCGAGAAGGGATGGATGGAACTCCCGCCACGTGGCATCTCAGTTCGTTGCACCCCCCATCCTTTCTCCCCTCACCTCACCGTACCCAACCACTTGCCCCCAATCTTGCCTCTCACGTACTGACACTGCTGCGTACTCGCACGCACGCACGCACAGACACTGCACACCGTGTCGCGCGCGCCGCGCCGCGCCGTGGCATGCCGCGCGCGTCGATCTATATAACCCCGCGCCATGCAACGCCGCCCCGGCTTAGGCAAACCGCGCGCCAACCTCGCCGCCGCCGCCGCACGACACGGACAAGCTAGCTCCGCGGGTGTGCCATTGGTTGGTTAATTACGTGGCATGGGGGTGACGAGCGGCGCCGGGGAGGCGGTCAAGCCGTCGTCGTCGTCGTCGTTGTCGCCGGTGGCGGGGCTGCGGGCGGCGGCCATCGTGAAGCTGAACGCGGCGTTCCTCGCCTTCTTCTTCCTCGCGTACATGGCGCTCCTCCTCCACCCCAAGTACTCCTACCTCCTCGACCGCGGCGCCGCCTCCTCCCTCGTCCGCTGCACCGCCTTCCGCGACGCCTGCACCCCGACGACGACGTCCACCGCCCAGCTCTCTCGGAAGGTAAGGTGAGTCCACCATTCGTGCGTGCGACCGACGTCCGTCAAAAAGCTAAGCTTCGATTTCCGACCCACCATGTGTTCGAGAGATTGCTTACGAGGAATTGGGCTGGCTGTGTTTTGCAGCTGGGAGGCGTGGCGGCGAACAAGGCGGTGGCGGTGGCGGCGGCGGAGAGGATCGTGAACTCCGGGAGGGCACCGGCGATGTTCGACGAGCTCCGGGGGCGGCTGCGGATGGGCCTAGTGAACATCGGCCGCGACGAGCTGCTGGCGCTCGGCGTGGAGGGCGACGCCGTCGGCGTCGACTTCGAGCGCGTCTCCGACATGTTCCGGTGGTCGGACCTCTTCCCGGAGTGGATCGACGAGGAGGAGGACGACGAGGGCCCGTCGTGCCCGGAGCTCCCCATGCCGGACTTCTCCCGGTACAGCGACGTCGACGTCGTGGTGGCGTCGCTGCCGTGCAACCGTTCGGACGCCGCGTGGAACCGCGACGTGTTCAGGCTGCAGGTGCACCTCGTGACGGCGCACATGGCGGCGCGCAAGGGGCGGCGGCACCACGCCGCCGGCGGCGGCGGCGGCGGGCGGGTGCGCGTGGTGGTGCGCAGCGAGTGCGAGCCCATGATGGACTTGTTCCGGTGCGACGAGGCGGTGGGGAGGGACGGCGAGTGGTGGATGTACATGGTCGACGTCGAGCGGCTGGAGGAGAAGCTCCGGCTTCCCGTCGGCTCGTGCAACCTCGCCCTACCTCTCTGGGGACCAGGAGGTAAGCTAAGCACAATATATACTTATTCCGTTTCATATTATAAGTCGTTTGATTTTTTTTTATTTTTTTAAGTTTGAAAAATATACTAACATTTTCAATACAAAATAAACGTATTATCAAAATATATTTAATGTTGAATTTAATGAAACTTATTTAGTGTTGTAGATCGATGTTGCTATCTTTTCTATAAATTTAATTAAAAATAAAGAAGTTTCACTAAAAAAAAGTTAAACAACTTATAATATGAAACAGAGGGATATATAAGAACTATTTAGATGATATTGTTCTTTTGAGGGATCAAAATGTTTTCTGGTTCTTTTTGCCCGCACGCTGGTTAATTGGTTTTTTTCTCCGTGAGATGCACGCGCTCACGCCATGCATGCATGTTAGTCAAGCATGAAAAACAAAGTAGGAAAAATATGACAGGTGATAAAGGGGGAAAAGAAAGTGAAAAACTGGTGGCACATACGTGGTTCAGCTTCTAGAAACTAAAAGAGAGAATATATCATGATCACACTGAGATAGGATACACATGTGAGAAATTTTAAAGAAATGCACAATAGCTAAAGAGGTTTCAGTGATCAATAGCTTAGGTTTATTTTCAGTTTCATCCGTTAGCGTCTGTGGATAACTGGTCACTGGATGATTAATTATTACTCCAACCATCAATGGTTTACAGTAACCTTTAGTCGATATATATAAACCCAAATTAAGTTGTCATTTGTCAATAGGATATGTGAATTGTAAACAAGTTAAACACCTAGCTAAAGGTGACAATTTTTTTCCATATTATATTTTTTTACAAAACAAAAATCTTATGGGTTATAATACTACTTTTTTGTATTTGAAAAAAAATCAATATGCCAAGGGCATGCATGCACATGAGAACAAAAAAACGGATGCAGGAAAATAGAACATTAGCATCAGACTAAGACATGATTCAATTCAGGGCAGTGTAGACGCATAACATGTCACCTAATGAAAACCGATCGATCAGCATCAATACAACACACCCACACAATTAATCAAGCAAGCACAGCATAATTAACCAATCTGCTTTTGTCCCATAATTATTTGTAATATATGCGCTTGGAATGTGAATATATGCATGATCAGTGTGTGAGGACGATTTAACGAGGGTGTGTGTGGGACAAAGCCACCCAAAGAGCGTAGGAATCTGGTCGGGAAATGTTGCCAAAGGCCACGAGCTGATGATGGGCAAGGTTCTCATCATCAATTCATCATCATCACTCGACTTTCTCTTTAGCAAAACATACACTAGGATCGAGTAGTCCCCATTTCCTACCAAACCTGAAGAATCTGATCCCTTGCTAGCTATAGCTTGATCGATCGATCGAGGTGACGATTCGTTGATTCAGGTTCAGGCTAGCAGTAGTACTACAAGAAAAGCTTGAAACTGAAGCCTCCAATTAATCAACTTGAATTGTGTTTAGTCCTGTTCGATCGTCGACGCTCTATTATATTCATAGGAGTACTGACGATCGATCCGGTTGGTGCAACAGTAAATCTGTTCCTTTTTCGTAACTGCATTTGCAACCGTTGGTCTTCAGATGATACGGTTCATCAGGTGTTGATTAATTGCTCTAGGTTGATTAGAGTGTGTACCAGCAGAAACTAGCTTAGCTAGCTAGCCTATCGTTGATCAGCACAGTGGCATCCCACCTGAGTGGAAGCTTCTACTGGTAATCATGGATCTATCACTGTCAGTGTTATCCACAAGCTAGCGAGAGCTAAGCTAAAACCTGTCCTTGCAAGATAGATCTAGGCCCGAGGTCTACTGCCTAAACCAATCGATCAACACACATTCACACAGTTGATAAAAAAATTATACTAAGCACTAAACATTAATTACTTAAGGGATTGATCTGATGATAAGTACTACTAGTACTCAATTGCTCATAGGATGCCACACAGAGAGTACGGTCTGTACATGTTAATAGATCAGGATGCACATGGAGATCGATGGATGAAAATTGACAGATTAATCAAGAAGATTAATTAATTAGAAGAGGACGACTACTCATGGAATTAATTAGAAGAAGATGATAAATGGGCAGAGACTGGGGCTTCTTTCACCTAACGTGTGATAGGCATGCAGCTAAGCTGGTTGGAAGCCTTTCACCTCCAACCGTCCGATCAGTCGAACACTATGATGGCAACAAATGCATACTGCATCGATCGATCGACAGGGCTGATTAAACTAGATTCGGTTGGTGGCCAGCCGGCCGGACAGCTGCGTGTAGCTGAATGGATACTACTCTAGATGGATAGATAGAGATAGCTTGTGCATGAACCAATTAATACTTGCATTGCATGCTACTACATTCGATCGTCTCCATGGCGAATGACCAACCGTACGCAATATCGTCGCAAAGTTTATTGCTACCTCCGTGCTTTGTGCAATTCGATTTGATTCTTTGGTGGTTTTGACTTGTCTGACACTTCTAGTTTGTTTTAAGCTAAGATTATATATTCATACTATTCAGTTGGAATAGTTCAAGAAGTACATGAATGATGCATGTGCCCCGCACTACGGATCGAGTACATATACTGTATAGTTAAGAAATGGATTTATCGATCTGCTAAAAGATTAGGAAAAATTCTTCGTCGTAGGCACTAGTTTTTGAGTTCAGATCACCTTGGACTTGAGTAAATTTGTTTTCACTAGTAGGTAGATTGTCAGATCAGGCACAGTGCAGTTTCGCAAGAATCTAGCACGTGTTCTTCTCTGGCGTAAGCTGCAGTCAACTAATCAAGCAATTAATTAATGAATTAACGCAGGTATCCAGGAAGTGTTCAACGTGTCGGAGCTGACGGCGGAGGCGGCGACGGCGGGGCGGCCGCGGCGGGAGGCGTACGCGACGGTGCTCCACTCGTCGGACACGTACCTGTGCGGCGCGATCGTGCTGGCGCAGAGCATCCGGCGCGCCGGGTCGACGCGCGACCTCGTCCTCCTCCACGACCACACCGTGTCGAAGCCGGCGCTGGCGGCGCTGGTCGCCGCCGGCTGGACCCCGCGCAAGATCAAGCGCATCCGCAACCCGCGCGCGGAGCGCGGCACCTACAACGAGTACAACTACAGCAAGTTCCGGCTGTGGCAGCTCACCGACTACGACCGCGTGGTGTTCGTCGACGCCGACATCCTCGTCCTCCGCGACCTCGACGCCCTCTTCGGCTTCCCGCAGCTGACGGCGGTGGGCAACGACGGCTCGCTCTTCAACTCCGGGGTGATGGTGATCGAGCCGTCGCAGTGCACGTTCGAGTCGCTGATCCGGCAGCGGCGGACCATCCGGTCCTACAACGGCGGTGATCAGGGGTTCCTGAACGAGGTGTTCGTCTGGTGGCACCGGCTGCCGCGGCGGGTGAACTACCTCAAGAACTTCTGGGCGAACACGACGGCGGAGCGGGCGCTCAAGGAGCGGCTGTTCCGGGCGGAGCCGGCGGAGGTGTGGTCGATCCACTACCTGGGGCTGAAGCCGTGGACGTGCTACCGCGACTACGACTGCAACTGGAACATCGGCGACCAGCGGGTGTACGCCAGCGACGCCGCGCACGCGCGGTGGTGGCAGGTGTACGACGACATGGGGGAGGCCATGCGCTCGCCGTGCCGCCTGTCGGAGCGGAGGAAGATCGAGATCGCGTGGGACCGACACCTCGCCGAGGAGGCCGGCTTCTCCGACCACCACTGGAAGATCAACATCACCGACCCCCGCAAGTGGGAGTAGATTGCCTCGCCGTCGCCGTACGACGTGGGAGCTAGCTAGCTTAGCTGGGCCGGGCCGGGCTGGGCTGGGCTCGCACGCCGCATTTAGAATTTTGGGCCTCCGTTAATTCTCTCTTCTTTAACCTCTGTTCATATACACATACGCACAGGGACTATAGATTTACTAAGCCCTCGGTGAATAATTCAATCACAAGTAAATAATTGAGTAAATTGCAGTCTGCCAAAATTTTACTTTCGACCCCACGCTTAAACCAATCTTTCTTCTTTAGATCAAGTAACTTTTGTCATATTTTTGGTTTGGACCACCCAAATCTCTTTACTATTCATGTATATACATGGGCGGCTTATAGATTAGGTGGAAGGGGAAGTTCACCATTATACTGAAACCGATTTGATTGAGATTATGGATGGGTGTTTGAACAAGTTGTTTGGAATGATCCAAACTTGAAAATGATGGCAAAATTATCTAATCATCCAAACTAAAAAAAATATTACAAAATCATCTGATCCAAAAGTTAAGGGTGGTCCAAAGTGAAACTTGGGCCCAAATCACAATCCACTCGCACAGTGATCACTTGGGCCTCATTTATCTCATGGGCCGTGAAGGAGGTTTCGAGGCCCATGATGCACACCTAAGATTGACCAATTCAACTAACGTTTGCTAAATTTAAGCGGAAGCCGTTGAAAAACCAACGAAGGAAGCAAAAACCACCCGTTTGTGGCGCGCGGTGATCCATAAACAGTAGTGGCCTCCCTTCGTGAGCCCCCTTTCCTCGCGTCGTCCCCTTCGCGGAGCCTCCCCTTCGTGGGCGCGCTCCATTGCTCTCTCCTCTCTCACCCAATCCTATTATGACATTACGATGCCTATCCCCATTGCCTTTCTCTTCCTCCTCCTCGCCGCCTCCTCCCCTGCCGCTGCCTCCACCGTCCCACAACCTCGAGGTAATTTATAACTCCCTTCGTTTTATATTGTAAGAAACTTTTATTTTTTTAAAAAAATAAAATCATATAGATATTTTTTACATAATACAAACATATTATCAAAGTATATATAATAAAACTAATTTATTGTTGTGGATGTTGCTAATTATTTATGTAAATTTCATTATATCTAAAAAATTTGAGGGGAGTCATTGGTTCTTTGCATGCAAGAATGGGACGTGAAATGGTGGGTGATCGATATGTTATTATAGGGTTCTATATAAACTGTGGATCGGAGAAGGAGGAGCAGATAGGGAGCATCAAGTGGATACAGGATGAGGGGTTCATCGCCGTCGGCAACGTGTCCGCCGTCGACAAGCCGAACATCCTGCCGCTGCTCGCCACCGTTCGCTACTTCCCCGACGCGGCGGCGAGAAAGTACTGCTACCAGCTCCCCGTCGTCAAGGGGTCGCGGTACCTCGTCCGGACGACCTACTTCTACGGCGGGTTCGACGGCGGCGACGCGCCGCCGGTGTTCGACCAGATCGTCGACGGGACGCGGTGGAGCGCCGTGAACACCACCGACAACTTCCGGCGGGGCATGTCCACCTACTTCGAGATGGTGGCGGAGGCGCAGGGGAAGACGATGAGCGTGTGCCTGGCGCGCCGCGCCGACACCCGGTCCAGCCCTTTCATCTCCGCGCTCGAGCTCGTCAGCCTCGACGACTCCATGTACAACACCACCGACTTCGACAAGTACGTCATGAGCACGGTGGCGCGCAGCCGGTTCGGCGCCAAGGGCGAGATCGTGAGGTACGCGCGTTCCGCCGCTCGCCGCCGCGACGCGAGCTCGCCGTTGCCACGACGGCGCGTTTTTGCGTCCTGATTAACGGAAAAGCGAATCATCCCTCGAGGATATCCCCTTGTCTTGTGCATGTCACCTAAATAGTTATAAAAAATTTTAAAAAAATTTGGCAAGATAGATTAATATAAATTATATTACTTCACAGATATGCAAGTCAAAATTCAACTTCTACAAATTGTAACAAAAAATAACAAATATATACGCGAATGCACGATAAATATTTTCAGTTTAATTTGTTATTTTTGTTGCAACTTGTAGAAGTTGAATTTGATTTTGCATGTTTGTGGAGTGATATATTTCATATTAATCTATATTGTCAATTTTTTTCAAATTCTTTAATAACTATTTAGATGACGTACAAACAATGAGGTTTTGGGGATGAAAATCCACATCCCTGGTTAGCCTGACATGGTTGGAATTTCTAGCTATCCAGATGACCAGTACAACCGGTACTGGGCGCCGTTCACGGACGCGAACCCGACGGTGGAGAGCCACTCGGCGATCACGCCGGAGGAGTTCTGGAATGTGCCGCCGGCGAAGGCGCTCCGGGCCGGCGTGACGACGAGCCGGGGGAAGAGGCTGTCTGTGCAGTGGCCGCCGGTGGAGCTGCCGGCGGCGACCTACTACGTGGCGCTCTACTTCCAGGATTCCCGCACGGCGAGCCCCTACAGCTGGCGCGTCTTCGACGTCGCCGTCAACGGCAAGGAGTTCTTCCGGGAGCTCAACGCCTCGGCGGCCGGCGTCATGGTGTACTCCACCATGATGCCGCTGTCCGGCAAGACGGAGATCGTGCTCACGCCCAACGAGACGTCGCCGGTCGGCCCGCTGATCAACGCCGGCGAGATCTACCAGATTGTGCCGCTCGGTGGCCGGACGGCCACCAGAGATGGTATGCGCTTCCAGATCAGGGTTTGAAATTTCGTTTCAAAATTTACGAAATTCGCCCCCCACCGGCGGCCACTGCACCGACAGCTTTTTTTGGTTTTTTGCTCATATCTCGCCCGAATTTTTTGGTTTTTTGCTTTTTTTTTTGAATTTGGTCAAATTTTATTAAAAATCAGTCAAATTTTAAATAATTTCGGCCAAAAAAAATCAAACTTTCCGAAATTTCGCCCCCCCCCCCCCCCCACCCCCAAAGAAAAAGCAATTTCGAAATGAAAAACCCTGCTCCAGATCGATAGACAGGCTGATCTCCAAATGTCAAGCAGTTTCTTTCTGCAAAATTTGAGCAAAGCAAAATTTTAGAAGTTCATCATTGTGCTAGCTAGATTCAGTATGTGAGATTAATTTTTGGGTGATGAGAAGGTTTAGGATCTTCGCTTGTGCAGTGGTTGCAATGGAGGAACTTGCCAGGAGCATCAAGAACCCGCCGCCGGACTGGGCCGGCGATCCTTGCCTGCCGCGGCAGAACTCGTGGACCGGGGTTATCTGCTCCGAGGGATCACCCGTGCGCGTCGTATCACTGTAAGTGTTCAGATTGACATGGTTTGGCACCTATGAACTCATATAGTGTTGACAGTGAATAATCTACCGAGATGTTGGTTGTTGCTGTGATGATATGATCCATTTTCTGTATACTACAGGGATCTAAAAAATCATGGTCTTTCAGGATCGCTCCCTGACAGTATTGGAAATTTGACTGGGATGAAAAATATGTAAGATTGACACGATCATATAGAGTGAATCCGAATGATCAAATGGGATAAGCACTTGGGTCTAATTTTCCTGTTGAAATCTTGTATGCAGCTATCTCGGTGGCAACAAACTCACAGGCTCCATACCTGATTTGAGCAGCATGCACATCTTGGAAGAATTGTAAGCTCAATGGATAGGCAGTAGGAGATTGATTACTACTCATCCTAGCTAGGAGACTCATTTCCATCATACTAACTTTTCTGAATTTGGAAAGGCATTTTGAGGGCAATCAGTTAAGTGGACCAATCAACCCATCGCTGGGAACACTCACCAATCTCAAGGAGCTGTAAGTATCCTAATCCTCTTTTTGTTGCATGTCCATAAGCTGATAACTCTTAGTACTTGCCTCATGCATTTGCTCCTGCGAAAGATAGATACCTGAACAACAACAATCTCACCGGCCAGATACCAGAGAGCCTGAAAAACAAACCTGGACTTGACATGAGGTATGATTGGGGAACAAAGTCTTCACATTTTGGATCCATATATGCTGATGGTATTGCTTTTGCATGAAAAAAAAAATACAGGACTGAGGGGAACAAACTTAATTGAGGCTGGAAAGGAAGGAATATCTGAGATGATCATTTCCAATCTAATGTTACATTTATGTACAGAAAGATACAGTTTGATGATGAAGGGAGAAGAGCGAAGGCTTCAGAAACTGTAGGATGATATTCATGTATGATGCTGTATGTGAGTTGAAAGATTGATGTGATATTTAGCATCATCCTTTTGATCCATTTTGTGTTATTAGTATTTGTTGTACATGCTGCATTAGATGGCATTAGTGTAGGATAATTGTTAGGTCAAAGAAGCAGTTCATAATCTAACCAATCTAAACGCCAAAAGGTGTACCATGTTCCATCAAAACTTAATTAGGACAGAAACATGCAGTAGCCAGACACATAAACAGCAGATACTCCAAATCTGTCAGCTAAGAAACTCCCGAGTGTCGAATTGGCAGTAATTGTGGACACACCAATTACAAACAACATAAGAGTCGCAAATTGTTCCTTCTCCCAACATAGATATGGGCTACATAATAGATATGCTCTGCAAACTAGCAGAGTAACAGATTAAGTGCCTAGTGGTAATACAAACAGATGAGGCCTAAACATACCCAAAATGCAATTTGTCGTCTCCCAATGTGTTAGTAGTGCCGTCTTTGTTGATGTCACTTGGTTACCTCATTTCCATCATCAACAGTAGCTCGGATAATATGCACCTGGACAGAAATCAATTTTCAAGGATTTATTCACATTATTCAGATATAAAACATGCTTAAGTTACAGGTACAAATTTATTCAGACATAGTGTTCAGTAAAAATTAACACCTTGAAGGTTGTAGGCTTGACCAATTGAAATACTATCGCATCTCCATCCAACAATCCATGGTCCAAAGCAAAGCCAGCCCAGCCACCACTTAGACCATTCTTGTAGGCAAGGTAATTGGTATCAAATCGCTCGTCTTTCTCATCCAACAAAGTGACAATGGCATCATGTTTTGGCAGGTAAGTCTCACAGAAATGCCTCGGTAAGCCCTTTTGATCATGCCACCAAACAAGTATTAGTACCACATGACAACAGTTCCCTTAAGAAGAGTTGCAGAGATGGGAATGTGATAGTGCATTAGTGCAGTACTCACCAACCAAAATCCTCGGACCACATGTGAATGTAGCATTGGCTTCACGAAGGAGGGAAATTCAGGGTCAAGTTGTGATTCCAGTTCCTCTGCTTTTCCTGCTGCCTCGAGCCTAGCTTCCATGGAAATTGACCCACGGGTTGCCAGGTAGATACTGTCAATTGCTTTTCGTGGAGACCTGCAGAAGAAATCGGACAACGGGATGTAGTTTTGCACCTTTTGCTACTTAGTGGGAGGCAATACAGGCTTCATAAGCTCATGTGGTAATGTTATTGTTATCACATAATGACATACCTTTTCATCCTCTCTGCGCCATCTGGTGCTACCTGCCGACAAATGCTACTTCTTAATACAGAAAAGATGCTTCTTATTATGGTTACATACTTACATATGTGGATGCTAGGAACAATGGCACAATTTAAAATGCCATTTACTGAAGATTGTTAAGTTCTGCTAAGAATGGTTTGTTTGAGAGACTTATTTAATGCTCAGTAGTTCCTACCAAATTTGCACATTTTTTATCAATTCAGTTGGTCAGAAAACGTGAAATACAGCTTCTTCACTGTGCAATAGGCCGTTTTTACAGCTTGCACTAGCTGGATTGACAGCCGCGGCTAGAAAGTATGAAAATCACGCTCAATAATTTGTAACCTTAAACTTACAACCAGGTGCATCAGAACAAGAAGCAGGTGTATCTGAATTTCTTTTTTTCTATGACTGAATATTACTGAATCTTTTGTTCTCCTTGACATTTATTACTGTGTAAATGGAACACCAAAGCAAAGCAGTTACCTCTGCATACTTGACCTCAGGGAGATTAGCGAGGCGCCGAGACCTCCTCGGAGGCGATGGAGCCACGACCGCCGCCTCGATGATCCTACGCCTCTTCTGCTTCTGCTCCGCCGAAAAAGAAATTAAAAAAAAGAAAAGAAAAAGAAGATCAAATTAATGAACGGATCGAGCAGCGAGCGAGCAAGATTAGAACGTAGAGCGCGGCGGCAGCATGAGTTGGTGACCATGGGGGAGGGGGTCTTGGGGGCGATGGCGATGGCGGCGGAGAGGTGGCGTAGGTTGAGCGCCTCCATCTTGCGCTTGTTCTCCTCCACCGTCCTCTCCCTCGCCGCCTCGTACGCCGTCATCCCCTTCTCCATCCCCATCCCCATCTCCCCCCTTCCTCCTCCTCCTCCTCCTCTCTCTCCTCGCTTGCTGCGGCTTTGAGAGGGTGGAGAAGAAGGGTTTAAGCGAGGGAGAGAGAGAGAGAAAAGGGGCAGAGAGGAATGGGGTTTTGGGTCCTTTTCAACGTCGTGGTCCTCGTGGGTCAAGTAAGCAGAGGGCAGAGGGAATCGACCGTTGGAACGGGGAGGGTAAAACGGTGAATTCAAGTCGGAGGGACGTGTGTCCCTGACAGGTGGGGCCCGCACATTCATCCGAGATGTTTCGTGCTTCGTGCGACGCGAGTAACGTGCGCCCGTATTTTCGGGAGAAAGGAAAAAGGGCACGAAAAGAATAGCTGGGCCGGAAAAGTAGTTGGATTTTTTCTATCCGGGTTCTGGGCCGGCCCAGAAACTTGGTCTGCTGGGCTAAATGTGATATATTTGGTCCGATATAAAGTGTGGTCACGTATACGGTAACAGTGAGAAGGAAGTTTTTCTACGTATACAAAGATGGGTATGCAACTTGAGTACGTACTTGACATAACTGCGATGCAGTCCAAGAACTAGATCGCGAAGGATCAAGACCCTCTGAGAAGCACAGTAAGTACCGTGACTCTGATCCATTCTCAGTCGTCCGATCTACAGTATCCGGTGAATAGTAAACTAAAGCAATAGTTTTTACTTTTTTGTACTGTGTCTACAGTGAAAAAACTGCAGAGCACTGTTTTGCACTGTAGCACCAGATTTATTTTACTGTGCTTATCTTCCGTTCGCTTCCAAAGTCAGAGGAGCCGGATCCGATTGGCGAATGCTGCCAACGATCCTGACGTTGTTGACCTGACCTGGCACGACAATGCAAATCCAGTACAGCTGCTGTTTCAGATGATTGACAAGCCGAAGCCGATTGCCTTTCCCTTATCTGAAAAAATTTGGTCAGATCAGATGAGTCATGAAATGGATGGATGCATAGAGGTCGGAACTATTGGATTTGTCTGATGCTGAACGCGATCGATCGATCGATCGAGTGATCTCTCGAAGATGATGCCCCGTACACGTAAATTATTACTCCTACACAATATTGTCAAAGCTAGAATGGCGATGACGATAAAAGATGATGTGGAGTTTGATGGTGATGGAGCCATCGCCGTCAAGCACGCAAACTTATCTAGCTGCGACTCCTGCTGTTGCTGGCCGTGATCGAGCTCCTGCGTTCTTGCTTAATTTGAGTGGTCGGATCGGCTACTAATTAAGCTGCGGCGGCGGCGGCTAATCGGCGGCATGAGGATCGCGGTGACGGGCGCGACGGGGTACCTCGGCAGCCGCCTGTGCGGCGCGCTGGCCGACGCCGGCCACGCCGTGCGCGCGTTCGCGCTCCGCTCGGCGGGCGGCGGCGGCGGCGGCGAGGCCGGCCTGCTCCCGGCGTCCGTCGAGGTGGCGTACGGCGACGTCGCCGACGTGGAGTCCCTCGCCGCCGCCTTCGACAGGTGCGACGCCGTCTTCCACGTCGCCGCCGCCGTCGAGGCGTGGCTGCCCGATCCCTCCGTCTTCATCAAGGTACGTCTACATTTCTTTTTTTTAAAAAAAAAGAATAGAGGATTTAAAAAGAACTTGAGAAATTTTTATAGCAATTCCGAAAAATATATGTTCTATAAAATTGATTTGGTTATTCCGTGTTAAAACATTATGGGCATTTAATCATTTCCTCGGACGTGTGTTATGATTAATTATCAGGTCAATGTGGGAGGGCTCGAGAATGTTTTGAAAGCTGCCAGGAGGACACCAACAGTAAAGAAAATAGTTTATACGTCATCATTCTTTGCCATTGGCCCAACTGATGGATATGTTGCAGATGAGACACAGGTACCATATTTATATTGGAATTCTCCTTAATTAGCTCCCTCAGTTTTCAAATCATTCTGTCTAGAAAAATTGCCATTTCTTCTGTGAGATGTCCAGACCGAGCATGCTAAAAAAAATGTGCAAAAATATGATGATATGTATACTTCAAATTCCTTTCGTGAAAGAAAAACATTTTTGAGGGTAAACAGTAAGTTGCTGATATTGCAGATGCATCAAGGAAAAACATTTTACACGGAGTATGAGAAATCAAAGGTTCTTGCAGACCAGATAGCATTGCAGGCAGCAGCAGAGGGGATGCCAATCACCATCGTCTATCCAGGATTCATGTATGGTCCTGGAAAACTTACAGCAGGAAATCTTGTTTCTCGCATCGTAAGACAATTTCTCTACTCCTACTTATTCATCCTGCATATATGGTATATCTAAATGACAAAAAAAAACTTGTTCCTGAAATAATTAACAGCCATGAATCATGATCAGAAACTTGAACATCACTGACTCTTAATTTGCAGTTGATCGAGAGGTTCAATGGGCGTTTACCTGGTTACATCGGACATGGCCATGATCGAGAATCATTCTGCCATGTCGACGACGTTGTTACTGGGCATGTAGCAGCAATGGAGAAAGGCAGAGAAGGTGAAAGATACCTCCTCACCGGAGAGAACACGTCGCTGGTTCAGATCTTCGACATGGCCGCCAGGATCACGAACACAAAGGCGCCCAGATTCCACATACCCCTCTGGTTGCTTGAAATATACGGGTGGATTTCGGTTCTTGTTTCAAGAATCACCGGGAAACTCCCGTTCATCAGCTACCCTGTATGTCTCTTTCAGTGCTCCTTTTATTTCCAGTACTTAGTTAGATTCAGAGTTTGTTTTTGCAGGGTCTAGTTAGATTCAGAGTTTGCACATTGGTGATCATGATGATGATGATGTGGTTACTTAGGTTTCAGTTCTTGCTTGGGTTTTGCAGGCAGTGCGTGTTCTTAGGCATCAATGGGCATACTCATGTGAGAAGGCCAAGAAGGAGCTAGGGTACAGTCCTAGGAGCTTGACTGAAGGTCTATCAGAGACGCTCTTATGGCTTAAGGACAGCGAAATGATCAGATTTTAGTGTATGGTTATTTACTATTGCTACATTTCACTCATGTAAACATATCAGCATTGCTGTGACTGCATAAATAGTTAAATCAAAGAAAACATGTGGTTTGAAATTTGAAGATGAATGCATGCACCAAACAGTGTCAAATTTCTTCTTAGATGGTCAAATTTGTTCCTGCTGATCACTGGTCAGACTTGAGACTTGAGAGGCAAAAGCAGATCATATTTGGGCTGGGCTGATCACAAAAAAGGAGTTCAGGCCCGGCCCACAGGTGACTTGGGCCCACTTGCTTGTGGGTTGACTAGTCTACTGCACAGGCTGGCGGCTGGCCTCGCCGGAAGGCTTGGAAGCCCGCGTTGACTAGTGGTGGTTGGATTGGCGGCGGCGGCGGCGGCGGCGGCGGCGGCGACTCGACGGTGGGCGGCGGCATGAGGGTGGTGGTGACGGGCGCGACGGGCTTCCTCGGCGGCCGCCTGTGCGCGGCGCTGGTGGGCGCTGGCCACGCCGTGCGCGCGTTCGCCCGCCGCTCCAGCGACGCCTCCGGGCTCCCGGCATCCGTCGAGCTGGCCTACGGGGACGTCACTGACGAGGGGTCCCTCGCCGCCGCCTTCGACGGGTGCGACGCGGTCTTCCACGTCGCCGCCGCCGTCGAGCCGTGGCTCCCCGACCCCTCGGTTTTCACCACCGTACGCGTGCTGATTCATTTCTTGGGTTTTCTTGTGGCAAGCAGAGGGTACTATATTCATTCAAATCAAAGTGGGGGGTAATTTCTTACGTTTTCTTGTGGCAAGTAGAGGGTAATTATATTCATTCAAATCAAAGTGGGGAGTACTATAGAACGCTAGATGAACCCAGACATTCTGCCTATTGTGCGATGCTGTTTAGGGTCTTTGAAAATTATGGCTCCAAGTCCAACAATAATGGATTTTCCGTTTGTTGTTCTGTTCGTGAAACTAAAATGCATGCAAATTCGGTTTGGCTTGGTGTAAGAAATGGCACTTGAGCATGCGCGTTCTGTGCTATGATTTCAGGTCAATGTGAGAGGACTCGAGAATGTGTTGAAGGCTGCTAAGAGAACACCGACCGTAAAGAAGATAATTTACACATCTTCATTCTTTGCAATTGGCCCAACTGATGGTTATGTTGCAGATGAGACACAGGTAAAACATGACTTTGAACTGTGTAAGCTTTTTACCATTTCATGTTTGAAAAGCTTGAATAGTAAATAAAAGGATTGTATTGCGATTGTCTTTAGTAGTTCTGCCCATAGGTTCTGTTCTAAGCTCATTCCTTGATATGTACTCCCTCTGTCCCAAAATATAAGGGATTTTGAACAGATGGGACATTTCCTATTACTACGAATCTAGGCATATTCTCTTCGTACTTTCGTAGTACTACAAAATGTCTCATTCATCCAAAATACCTTATATTTTGGTATGGAGGGAGTAGTATAGATAGCACTTGGCTGACCCGGCATTCATGTTAATAGGAGCACATAAGGTGTCCATTAGTAGTATAGATAGTAGATAGTCGTTTTTCTTGATTTCCATTGAACTTTTAATGATAAATTTCTATAATGGGCAACTCACTCTTGAAACCTAGCTGTTCAATTTACCCCATTCCAAAGTATTTTGATTTACCCCTGACACTCTTATTTCTACCACTTGTATAATTCTTTTTGATACTGACTTTTAGTAACAATTATCCAACTTATGCATGTCCTGTTGAAATGGAGTAACCATTTCATCAAATTATCCTCTAATTACAAAAAAGGCCTTTTACAAATTAAAGTAATTCTATAAGCTATAAACAGAGTTCAATTGTTCTAAATTTCAGAGACATCAAGAGAAAACATTTTGCTCAGAGTACGAGAAATCCAAGGTTCTTGCAGACCGAATTGCATTGCAGGCAGCAGCAGAAGGGGTGCCAATCACCATTCTCTACCCTGGAGTTATCTACGGGCCTGGAAAACTAACTACTGGAAATATTGTTTCCCGTATTGTGAGAGAATTTCTTACTCATGGCTATGTCAAATATATATTTATTTATTATCGTATATTTGTTTCAATTTTAAAATATAACATTTCCTGAAAGATAGCCATGACCAGAAGAAATTAAACTGTTGTGATTCTTGCAGTTAATTGAACGGTTTAATTGGCGCCTACCTGGTTACATAGGAGATGGGTATGATACGGAATCGTTTTGCCATGTTGACGACGTTGCTAATGGGCACATAGCAGCAATGGAGAAGGGCAGACCGGGGGAAAGATATCTCCTTACTGGAGAAAACTTATCATTCAAACAGATTTTCGACATGGCTGCTAACATTACAAATACAAAGGCACCCCTATTCCATGTACCTCTCTGGTTGATTGAAATATATGGGTGGATTTCAGTTTTTATTTCTCGCATCACTGGAAATCTCCCATTTATCAGTTACCCTGTATGTCCAGTATTCTTCCTTATTTAAGTTTACCATCTCCAGATAGGTCATGCTGTTATGCTTACTAGATTCTCAATGTGGATTGCAGACAGTACGTGTTCTTAGACATCAATGGGCATATTCATGTGATAAAGCCAAGAGGGAGCTGGGCTACAGTCCAAGAAACTTAACTGAAGGTCTATCAGAGATGCTCTTATGGCTCAAGGATGAAAAATTTATCAAGTTTTAGCACTCACCCCTTGTGCTAACTTGTGCTGCATTCCACACCATGTAAACTGAGATCTGATTTAAACCTATTAACTGTAAGATGTACATGTTTGGTGTGGTGTTATGTTGTATCATATCAGTAATAACTTGAGATGTAACATTGTAGTACTGGTTCCATGGAATAAAGGAAAAACATGTTCTTCGATTGAATATTGGTTGATTTAATTCTTTACAGGCTGCCGTTGCATAAGTAGTTACAGTAAAAGCCAGGCAAGTTCAAATTTGAGAACACGTTTAAATGGAATTTTATCGCTACCTAATGCTGGGAAGGTATATGCAGAGATCTTTAGACACTCCATCCCTTGTCTATGACACGGCATTGCGCTTTGCAAATACAGAATATTTTGAAATTGCGAGATGCCGATCACAGCTCACGATCAAAATGTTGAGCAGAAGAAAATCAGAATATGTAGCACAACAATTCATGACACAAGCAGCTATTTGATAAATTGAAATGGTGAATAATCCATATACAATTACAGGTTGGAATACACAACTGAGCTGTTTCCATGGTGATCACTGACCACTCGATCAATTAAAAAAAGTCCAAACTCAGCTGGTCAGGCCAATTCCTGAAGCAATTTCTCCAGCGCATCAGAAACAAGAGGAATGTGGAGGCAATCTTGGCCATCAGAGTGCTTTCTGATCTTCACCAGATCATGGTCTTTAAACTCCGTCAGGTGGGAGTTCAGCGTCACTTGACTGCTTACAAGAAAACGCTCGCGGCATTTGGTATACAAGCTACTGAAATGCATACCTGGCAAACAATGTAGCAAGGTTTAGTTTGTAAACAACAGGAAGTCATAAGAAAATAAGTCTGCAACAAACTTGCCTTCCTCCTTCACGTGTGCCAACTGATATTCAGCAAGAACTCTGAAGACACTTTGCGCATTTGGTGTCAGGCTTTGCAGAACAACGAGGGCGGTTTTCGTGGTTTGGGCATGACCGCCGCTGGCAAGAATCAAGGGGTAGAACACACCTTCAACTTTGTAAGGCGCAAACGTTGGGACGTGATACCAGCTCCACTTGAACTGGGTGTGCACCATCTTCTTGTCCCATACTACAGTTATTTGACAGGTTAGGAATCTTAAACAGTGAAGGCATTACAGGAGGTTTAAGCTAGCCAGGAACTTACACAGAGGTGCATTAACATGATCTACTGATGCGACAACATGGACTTGCGGGCAGCACGAAACTTGAGCTAGGTACTGCTGTGATTCAGCATCACGCAAGGCAGGTCCGTCGATGTTGTGAATAAGAAGGCATACATTGTCATCCCCATTGTCAGATGTCTGGTTATTTAGGAAGGAGATAATATCATCTATCGATTGGGATGCAAATGGCTGTAACTGGGACCTTGTTGCTGTCTGGCGTTTTCTCTTAAGTTTTGTTTGTTCCCAAAATATTTCAGCTATTTTCACTATGACCTGAAATGGCAACAAGGCAGAAAATTTGGCAGAATTAAGAGCTTTGATGTAGAAATTAAAAGTCCTCCACAATATAACAAGAACTTCCTGATTAATGATAGTAAGGAATTACATGCACATGAATTTACTTGAGGTGCCGAATTTGACAATATTGGAATGGTTGAACAAATAGAAGGTACAGATGTTTCAATATGTTAAGTTAAAGGTGTTTGGGATCATGATCCTAATAGGCAAACAAGGATCTCCATATGACTGCAAGCAACACCAAGATAAAGGAATTGCGCCCAGTTTTCATGAATCATCTATTTCAGCTTCACAACTAGTCAACTATTAGAGAGCAATGTTTGAAGCCACTTTGAGCATGAATCAGTGGAAATTAAGATTGCACAATCAACTTTGGATACCAAACTTTGGATACCAAACTGATGCCTTTGATTCTTATAGTATTTCGTTTGTCCTAAACCTTAACCCCTTAAGGACTGTAGGCTCAATGCTTTTTTTTTTCCCTTTTCAACAACAATGCGATAAAGTAATCCATACTGCAGGCAACAAAGGTCAATATCGGACAGGAGGAGGTCATACTTGCTTCAAGTTGATGGAAGGGAGATAGCCATTAACCACAATGACAGTGAAATCGCTCAAGGTCGTGGACGCAAAATCCTCAAGCAACATCTTCTTAGATCCAAACCCATACATCAGGAGCCCAAATCCGCACCTGCAGAAGAACATCAAATCGATCTTTTGGCTTCATCCACATGAACATCAACACTCGGTTATCGAAACGAACCTGAGCTCGAACAGCCAGTTGCGGTACTGATCCTTGTAGCTTCTCGTCAGAGCCTCCACCTCTCTCTCGTGCTTCGGGGGGATCTCAGCGAGGGATGCTCGCAGCACCTGCACCAGATCTCGAATCAGGGCATTCGCTATGGCCTCGGGAACGAGGGGGCGCACGAATTGGAGGGCTGGTTCTAGGGTTTCAAGGAGGGGCGGGTTGTGCAGACCTGCTCGTCGACGAGGTTGAGGTCGGAGAGCTTGCCGGCGGCGCGGGAGCGCTTCTTGCCGGAGGAGGGCTCCTTCTCCTTGGCCAGGAAGTAGCTCCTGGAGAAGCCGGCCTCCTCGTCGTCGTCGTCCTCGGACCCGGAGCTTACCCCCGCAGCCGCCGCCGCCGCGTGGCCGCCTCTTGGCGCCATCGGGATTTGCTTCCGCCGCCGCGAGGATGGAGGGCGAGAAAGGGGAAGGACGCACTCGCGCGCAGGGCAGGCGGTTTCTGCGGTTTATCGGTGGTTTTCCCACGCTTTTGCTACCTCTTTTCGCGGCAAATGGCTCGATCGGGCCCGTCTGGAAGTTTTATTTGGGCCATGGGTCCGCGCAACCAGTACTTTATATACGATATCAATTTTGCTATATTCTAGATTCTAGAAACAACGGCGCGCGCTCAATTGACATTGGACCATGTAATTTGTCGAAATTAACAGTAGCTATTACATCAAGAAAAATCAATTACATACCCCTCCAAAGATCTCCATGCGGCTAGGAACCAGCAGTATTCACTTCCCTTGCGAAAATCGATTATGTCCAGGAATAATTTGCTGCTGCTGCTATTCTCTAGAACTCTTTGGCCACTGCAAATCCTGGGGTTGTGGCCATTTTGCCCACAGCTAGAGCACTTCCTAGCCATGCTTATTGATGATTGATGATGGAAGATGATGTGAAATATAACATTACGAGGACATGGCAAATCAGAATGAGCAAATATTTTGTCTTTCAAACAATTGAGCTCACAAGAATCATCAAATATAATATAGCCCAATGTATTTAAAGAAGATTGCAATTGAAGTTCATCATTCTCGCTGGACGTGTGAATAACATACTTAAATTCAGTACATGGAGAATCAAGATTAAAAGTAGCATGTTCATTCACTAGTTGTGGAATGGATATAAGTGAAGTACTATCGCACGACTCTTCTTTATCACAAGGAACAAAATACAAATCAACTTGTGACAAAGGCAATTCAGAAGTAGCTTCCACTAAAGTTTGCTCTAGGTCAGCATGGAAAGTGGAAAAATGTAATTCATCAGAAGCATACTCACCTTGAGTAATTTCTGCACCATTTAATTTACCTTTTATGCCCTCTTCAGATAATGTAGGTGCATCAGCCTTCTCCTCATTCGCGAGTGATAGAAGTGACATCTCAAACATATCGTTCTTCTCATTTTGGGGACTGTTCTGAACTTCCTGCAAAACATCAGTGATAGGAGGCACAAGCATAGCTTGTTGCTCCATTGGGTTCTCCAAAATTTTGCGCTCAACATTGCAAGCAAGCATGAACAATTGGCCTATATGATTATATATCACATTAACAAGCCCAGCCTGAATATTGGAATTAAGCCCGCTGAAAAATCTAGTCATTGTGTTCTCATTAGATTCTTGTAAACCACTATAAGTGATACAAATTTTAAAATCATGAAAATACTCCCTAACAGTTTTGTCACCTTGTTTTAGATGTTCAAACTTCTCAAGGAGAGCACGTCTATAGTATGAAAACACGAATCTTTTTCTCATCAGTATTTTGCATTCATCCCAAGTTTCAAGCTTATTTCTCACAGTATGCCACCAAAAAGATGCAGAACCGGTACACTTATTACTAGCAGCCTTAATCATTTGAGCATTAAAAAAATCATACTCATCAAATTGTTTCGTCATATCTCGTCGAAGGTGTAGAAGTCGATGTTCTCGTATTCCTTTACGCAATCCTGCCATGGTTAGTAGCAAACAAGAAACACACAAAAATATGCACGCTCCTATCAACTACTAGGTAGTGGCAGCTCAAATATCACACACACTCAAGCTTTTAACGAAGCTCTTACAAGTTCTTACCAAAGCAAGCGGAATGGTGATGTACACCGACTTAACCAAGCACCCCGATGGAGGTTGGATGTATCGATGCCTTGGCAAACACTTGCTGTACGGCTGCAATCAGATCTGTGGAGCTCTGGGTAGGCTTAAATATGTAGCAAAGGGATAGCAGATGCTCAAATCAGAGAATGCAAAGTTGAATAATGGTTCAAAGTCAAGTACCATGCTGGTCCTAGGCTAGAACGTACTAGAGACGCGAGCCTAGACACAAACGATACCACAAGATAGCACTAGGAACAACTCATGCCCAACTCTGATATATGAAGTTCAGCTCAAACATAACAGTATTTTCTCTTTTCTTTCTTTCTTCTTTCTTCTTTTCTTTTTTTTTCTTTCCTATTCTTTCCTATTCTTTTCTTTTTTTTTTCTTTTCTTTTTTTTATGCACCTTTCTGCCTTTTTTTTCTCACTTTTTTCTTGATTTTTTTTAACAAAAACTGACTCAAGGACCTTAATGTAAGGTTACAGGGACTCAAATGTAAAAGTCCAAACTCAAAATTAAAATTATACAAAAATGGAATGTACTCGTCCCGAAGGTTCCGTTTTTGCAAACGGATCTCCAATCTGACACTTCAAAAATTCTCACCTAGCTATGTGGGAAGACACGGTATGGATCTAAACCGAGAAAAGAAAAGAGAGACAGGGAGTCGGACTCCATCGAAGTGGGATGGTAATACGGGAATCACGTGGGAGTGGGGACTTGGAGGAAACAGACTCGGCTATAGATGGAAGCAAACCAACCGAGAAGGAAACAAACCAACCGACTGATCTAATCTGCAAAACTTCCTCAAAAAACCGATCTGTTATCCTTTCTTTCTCCTTCCTCGCGCGTTTCTTCGTCCTCGCGCGCAACAGAAAAAAGAACACGGGACAGTGCGCAACCACTCAACTGAAACCCAGATACAGCTCCACAACTTCAAAAACTAACCGACAGAAACTTTTGAAAACTACAAAAATAGAACCGTGGCAGTGAGCCGATTCCGTTTTCGTAGGTCCCGACAACAATAGAGACACGGTGGCAGCGACGACTGTGGTACAAAACGTGACTAGAACTCGAAACTCTAAACGAACTAGACGCTAAGACCAGCAACACGACGTGACGATGCAACACAAAATTCAACAAAGCAAAAACTGAAAAGAACAATGCAATGGCACAATATGGCTAGGTAAATGATACAAATTTTTTTGTATGGCTATTTTCTGGTTATAGGAAGATAAAAACTCACCGAGCAACGAAGGCTCTGATACCACCTGATGAACCCTGAGTTCCTCTCGACACTCAAGGCTGTTGTTGGCCCGATCTTTCGGTGAGTTGTGATAACTACGATTTGGGAGAAACGTTGACGATCCGACTACAACCGTACGAGACGTTGTATTGCGCCTTAGCGATCGATACACCTCTCCGTGGGTTGTTGATCTTGCCGGTGCAGATCAACCCTATTCCTGCAAGCAAATCGAAGAAACAAGCAAGAACAAGATAAAAGCAATCTAATATTGCAAATAGGAATTTAATACAAATGATAAGTTGGGGTTCCGAAGAACAAGCAGACGGACGGTCTAGCCGACACGCGCGCTGCAAGCAAGTAGCAATGGCTAAACTTTAATCTATCAAAACCCCAGAAACCCTGAAGGGGTAACTAGCTATATATAGGGGTGGGAGGACGACCTAGGGGTGCCTAGGGTCGTGCTCCACCAGCTTGGGGCGCACCCCACATGGGCCCCACCTGGGCCGGGGTCCCAAATGAAGTTACAAGCCCATAGGCCCATTATAGGTGATGCAGCACCTTGTTCCTATGATTCCGGCCACACGAGATGGAATTCAGAGAAGAGGCTGGATCTGTTGGAAAGAGGGCTCCGAGAGCTTTCTATCAAGTACTTACGGGCCGAAAACGGAGGTCGTATGCAGATTCGGTGGCCGTTTGAAGTCAGCAGTGTAGTAGGTGGCCGAATCGGATTCCAGCACTTGGAGGCCTTGATCTTGATGTCTTCTTGTTCATGCATGATGTGAGCAATGGTTATATCCGTAGTAGCCATGATCACATCAAAAGATGGAACAGATGGCACAATAAGCTCAACATAGAGTTTTTCTCCCTGTCCCTGTGGCTAGATAATTAAGCTGGTGTGTGTAAAGTGTTATAGCTAGAGGCTTAATAAAGGGGCAATAAAATGTGATAGGGGCTACTTTGGAAATCATCTAGCACTCCTGCGTGAAAGAAATGGACATCTTGGCAACACCTCCCTATGGCAGACATTTCAGTGCAAAAATATGTCCTATTTTTTTTCAAACATGTGTTTAGAACCAACCGAATGAGTACAGGTGTCTGTTAAACTGAAAATGGGATAGTCCACATGAACGTATTAAGGACGGACCATCAAGCTGCTAATTAAGGACAAAAAGGAAGAGCACATGATCAGGTGCGTTCAACAACAAACCTTTGTTTCCACAGTTTCACTGCCATCTTAAAAAGTCATTAAGTATCACTGAAGTGCAGTTGTGATCTGCAAATTACATATAACTCGTGGAAGGTAAAAAAAAAATCGCTATAAATAGATGAAGTGTGATCAAAACTTTCAAAATGACACAATTGCTAGCTGCGGCAGTTGGCAGATTCTTTCCTGCTTGCACTTTGGCAAGTCATTCTTTGCAGTTGTAAACAAATAACATTTGTTGTTTGGCAAATCTCTCAAAATGAGTTTGTAAACAACATACATCAAGTCATTCCCTGCTAATGTTTCCCATATTTCCAGCAATTGACACTATATATAAAGAGTATGAATTAGTTATGTGAATATCTGAAATTTAGAATGAACTAAACAGAATAGAGAACTTCAAAATAAGCCTTATCTGTGTTCATCACACAACCACCTAACAAAATTCGTTGTGCACCAATATAAAAATTCAAGTTTAGCAACAACAGACCAACATTTTGCCTATTCACTTCATACAAATAGAATGAAAGGTGAATGCCAGGTTGATGGACAAACCAATAGAAAGCTGAGTATTGCACTGTTGGTCCAATTTCTCACATATTTTCATGCAAAATTATAAAAGAAACTGTATATTAAGCACAAACCAAACCAATGATATGCAATTAGGAACCTGAAGACACTATTTTTTCAAGGAACAGTTTCTGTTACAAGCATGACATACATTCCTTTGTAATCACAACTCGTCCAATAGAAAACTGAGATATTCTTTTCCTTCATGGAAGTTTGCATTGCATCTTCCAAGTGTTGGCTCAGTGCTTTCATTTACCATGTAGTAAGAAGACCAGGCTATAACATATCTGTTGAAACATGTGGCATGACTAATTAAGAGCATTACAAACAAAATTACCTTCAGCATATAAAGAAAAAAAAAAGAGCAGCAAACTGGAAAGAGACAGTATAGTTAAGAATACAAACTGGAAAAGGAATGTATGTCATGCTTGATTAATTCCATAAGTAAATTACTTCCGTAGTTGCATCTCCATGTTCTCAATGGATGACAAACTGTAAATTATCGAAGACATAAATATAGACTGTCTATTACATAGACATACACTGTTCAAACCTGAAATGATCACAGCTTTTGATAAAGGCCCATTTCAATTTTCTGATAAGTGCATCTCAAAATTATAAGATAGATCACATCACAAAGTAGCTACAGGTTTTGATCAGCTTTGACCCTCATTTCATCTGCATATCAATGTTCTGACCTCTAACCTTATGGGCAACTACCTGCAGCTAAGCTAGATCCAAGAATACAAATCGGAATGCTATAATACAAGCATAAACAAATGCCACACTCTACAACAGAAGAAGTTGAAAGTACTCCTTGATAATGAGAGAGTATCGACGGGACTATGAAACGAGGACCCGGCAAAAAAACTATGAAACGAGAGAACAAATCAACCTTGTTAAGACCTCAGCTCTTCTAGCGCAGTAATGACTTGCTCACGCACAAGCTCGATACTCTTCAAATAAACCTCCAGATTGAGTATCTGCTGCTGCCACCCAATCTTGCCCCCCACCCCCAAAATCCCATTCCCAAGCTCATTGCTGATGCAGTCTACCCAGCCACAGCGATTGAACTGATGAACTCCTTCAGAAGCGGTGACGGAGTTGGAGTGCTTTGGACAGCCTCCTCGTTGGCACCCCTGGCATATGCGCAATTCGCGGAGTTGAGTTCTCCATAGCAGCAAGGAGCGGCTTTAGTTGAAGTCAATGCAGGCGTCAAACGCAATGCTGGGGCCTCCGGCTCAGTTTTCGTTTCGTTTGAAACAGCAAATCGCTACACAGCCAACAATAACCAGTAGGAGTATTTCAAAATAATCTAGGCAGATTACTGACAAGTTTATGCACGCTTAGCCCCCCCCCGGGGGGGGGGGGGGGGGGGTACGCTGATCCGCGGCTAGTCGCAGGGCCGCGTATGCGTATATACGTATATACTAGTGTGTATATACGTTGTATATACTATATACATACGTATAAATTTTATATACGTAAATACAAAATTTTAATATATAAAATTTTAATGTATAAAAATATACATATGTATGTAAAGTTTGTGTTTGTACGAATAAAAAGTCTAAAAGATACACTTATATAAATGTATACAAACTTTATATATACGTATACAGAGTTTACGTACGTATGTGTAAACACCTAAAATATACACGTGTATAAATATACAAAGTTTATATATACAAAGTTTTATAAATATGTATTAAAAAAACGAAATACTAAAAGATACGGAAAGACGAAACAGAAAAAAAAACAAAAAAAGGAAACCGTAAAACCAAAAAAAAATATGGAAAGAAAAAAAAACAAAAATGATACCGAGAGCGCCGGAAAAAAAAAGCGCCGAAAAAAAAGAAGAAACCCGCCCTTCTCTCCCCACACGACATCTGTCCAGTCGCGCGCACGATCAGTCACGGATTAGCTTTCTCGCACTTAGCAAGCTAAGTTTGAAAGCATAGCAAGCTATCCTCCATTACTTCAATTGCAACAGGACACCTGAAATAAAATATGATACACAATTCCTTCATAACAACAAAAAGACATAACTCACACAAGTGGTTGACAATCGGGTCTGCTCGTCTTCTTGGCCAGGGCGCTAAACGTCACGCTCAGCCGACGCGCGCAACGCCGTAATTGCCGCGACCAACCTAAGGCTGGCTCGCGCGCTCGCTGTATACGTGGTGCTCCGGGTGGCGATGGTGGTCCGGCGCTTGTCGCCAGGGCGCTCGCCGATGGCTAACCTTCGCAGCACGATGGTCGACGCCGGGGACGCCGTGCTCGGCAGGTACCCGCTTGGCCGCAGCAAGTGGAGGACTGGAGGCGGAGGGGGTAGAGAGACGGCACAGAGGGGTAGAAATAGCTCGTCATCGTGACGTCGACCTCGTCGCGCGACGGCCGCCGCAGCCGTGTTGCGGACGCACTCCACGCCGGTGGCGAGCCTCATCCACCTCATGTCCAAGAAAAGCGTAGTCCTCGGCCTCCTCCGATTCCGGGTGAAACTCCCGCGCGTCGTGGGATCTGCCTGGCCCCGCGAGGCCATAGCCGGTGGCGGTCGTCGAGAGGACGCGGACGAGCGTGTCCGGTGGAGAGATCAGGCGAAACGGGCGGAGGTTTGTGGCGGCGGCGCACGGGACTACGGGAGGGGATGAGAGGAGCAGAGGATAGGTGGATACTGGATAGGGATTCCTTTGCTTCTGAAAAAGGCCCTTCAAACATCACCGTCGATCAGCGATCCGACGGCTGCGCGTGGGGACCAAATGCTAGAATCGCGGTGCGCCACGTGGCGGGACTTTTTGCACGGGAATCCGCCCAGAATTCGGTATTAGAGATTTGTCGACAAATTTATCCTAAAAATTTAATGGATGTCGTAGTGTAATTACACTGTAACTTATATGTAATTACAATTTAACTATAATGTAACTTTTAAAAATCTCTCCGTAACATATTATTTCGATAAAATGGAGGTCATGGGAACAAATCCTTTCATATATGTGTGCTGTGATTTTCTTTCTTCCTCATCAGAACAAATCTTATAATAGATTTAACGATTTAAAATTACGTGAACTTACATGCAAGTTACATTGTAGTTACATGCAAGTTACAGTGTAATTACACTACGATTGTACTCTAATTAAATCTGTCAAATTTTTAAAAGAAAAGTTGTCGATAAATGTAAAGGTGTTCCCGGTCTGGCTGCAGGGACAGATTAGTCCAGCATTTCTCTCGCACACAGACCCGCTCGCATCGTCGTCTGTAATGGCCGAGGCACTACATTGTTCCCATGGTACACCTGTCTAATCTGAACCGATGGGCTAGGTGCATATGAACCGATGGGCCCAACATCCACGTCATATATATATCTAATTAAAAAGTACATAAGGTTTTAGAATTTTTTTCATCCATCCATCCACAAAGATCACGTCTCACTCCGACCGTCTCGCTCCCGTCCCGTATGGGCGTACAGATTGTCGAACAAGAGATCAAATCCGATCTAATCCATCTAAGCCAAGAATTACGCACAAACGAGAGAACTTGAATCACAAATCCAGTAACAATGAATCAAAGCTATCCCAGAAAATTAAATCACTTGTATAACAATGAATCGAAGCTATCCCAAAAAATTAAATCACTGGCACCACCGCTCATCAGAGGCCATGCAAGCCGCTGCCCCGAGGCCGTGGCGGCTTGGCAGGCGTGCCGCAATGGGAACTATTCAATCACTCTTTTTACTTTGAGTCGGCTACCAAAAAAAAAAATGGTGTACACCCCACGGCCACAGACCTGCAAGCTTATAAGCTGAAATATGAAATTCAAACACTTTCAGTAACACCTCCATGTTACACACATGAATTTTTATAGCTTAAAAGTGAGAAAACTCATGAAAACAGTAAAGTATTAAAATACAGTGGACAGTATCCGGAAAATTTTGGTTGTGTACTTCCGTCTCAGGATGTAGAAGCCAGTTATCCCATTATAAAAAAAAAAGTAGCCGGAAAATTCAACACAAGCCTTGCTAGTGATGCTAGTTAGGATTTGGAAAACCGTTAGTAACCGCATGGTTACCGTAGTTATCGGGCTTACCGCGGGGTACTGTAAAAGGAAAACCACGGTAATCTTCTTAAATTCAAATAAATTTAAAAATTAATTAAAAATTTTAATAAATTTTACATGGTTTCGTACGGTTTGCTACGGTTACCGCGGGGGCATGGCAACCCCGGCCCTGGCGGTTTGGGAAACCCTGATGCCAGTAGAGTTTGCACAATTGGCTCAACAGATTTATGAAATAGCTCAAACACAGAAAGAGTGAATGAATTGCCAAAATTGTGAACTGTCAGATTATTGCCCTCTTCGGCTAAAACACAGAAAGAGTGAATAATTCACCCAAAATGGATAGGGTTAGTGACAGCACAACCCCAATCTCCGCATTAATTTACTCACCTCCTCACTTCGGAGCTGGAACGACATGACACTGGATGGAGCACCTGGCCATCAAACCCAATTCGAACAATGCCAAAGCTACATTGGGAATTCATAATCCATTTTGTGCAGTCCTGGCTTTGACTCCCCATGAGAACGTATATTTAGGATTTTACGGTATTATACTTTCAATGGTAGGCGACGTACCCGTCGACAGCGAAGCGTCTGTGGTGACTTCGTCAATCTCAAGAATTTGCCAGCCAGTCTTCGAAAATACTCATAGAGATAGAGTTTACATGCGTGTGTTCATAGGGATAAGTGTGCGTGTGTTATGGGTGTCTATGTTGTAAAAAAAAAAACTAGGTTATTGGTCGTACTCGCTGCCATCTTTGCATTAAACAATACCAGTACAAACAAGTACACATTATTGTGAAGAACAAAAAAAAAACAGATGTTTAGAGGTGGTGCATCCATTTTGCAGCTATACTGCATTTGGTCTGATTGGCATCTGACCAATAAATTCAACAGCTTGTAAGCTCCCATTCATGTGCAAGCACAATACTCCACGGTAGGGGTGAGGGAGAACTCCACAAAACGATCAAAAAGTAGATGAGCTTTCCGTCGACCAAACCACAGTAGCAACACGCCATGAGCAGAGCACAGTTGTGAATGTCAACAGTCTGAAACCCCAAGGCCGGCCATGGGTTGGTGTTGAATGGAATGAGTCAACGCGATAATTGATACTCCCTCCGTTTCGTTTTATTTGACACCGTTGACTTTTTAGCACATGTTTGACCGCTCGTCTTATTCAAAAAATTTAAATATTTATTATTTTTTTATATCATTTGATTCATTGTTAAATATACTTTTATGTATACATATAGTTTTACATATTTCACAAAATTTTTTAAATAAGACGAATGGTCAAACATGTGCTAAAAAGTCAATTGTGTCAAACATTTCGAAACGAAGTGAGTAGTATTGATCACGAAGCAATGTACATATAGGCCTCCACCTTCCATACTCACTCCACCGATTTATGGAAACATGGCCGGGAGGAGGAAATGAAAAAGGAGCCATGATGAGAGGAATAGACAGATTACTTACATTCCAACAATTGGCCATGTTTTTTCAATGGAATTTTCGTTAACCAAATGAAGGCATCAAATTCCTGTGTCTGGGGTAGACGTAAAATACGCACAGAACAAACTCAAAATAGATTGTACACTAGAATTCATGTATATGTAAAATTATTTTGCTTGTACACTAGAATTCATGTATATGTAAAATTATTTTGCTTGACCCTAGTATGAAGGTGAAATATATTTTATTAAATCCGATCCAGCACAAAATGAGAAGTGTTTTTATTCATAAATTTCCCTTTGAAAACTAAATTTAAAACACACGAGAGTCACATACCCTATCGAGAAGGCTGTACCGTCTGGAGCTATGATTAACCATCTGGAGCGTTGTGCTGCTGTTCTTATTACAACCACGCCGAACCTCGACGCCGGTGAACACCGCGAATTTCTCGTCGAAATCAAAGTTGGACCTCCACCCTTTGTACATGAATCTGACAATGCAGAACCTGCCGGCGCCGAGAGGGACGAGGTGCGGCGTCACCGGTGAGCCGCTGGGCGACACGGGGCTCACCTTCCACACATTGGGCCGCGGCGGCAGCGCCGCGGCGGCGAGGTCGGACGCGCACAGCTCGTTGCCGTCGGAGGAGAGCGCGAACCAGAGCTTGTGCTCGGGCGCATACTCGGCGCGGCCTCTGAACGGAAGCAACCAGTCGCCGAGCTTGGTCCATGTGGCGGTGGACGTGTCAAAGGAGTAAGTCCCCGCGGCGGCGGCGACGGTGCTCTGCACTGTCATCCAGATGCATGAGCCGCCGACGGCCGTGTAGGCGGTGAGGAAGTCATCATCATCTTGGAAAAAGTTGCGGATGCTATCAAGGGCATCATCGGCGGTGAAGGCGAAGGGCGGCGGAGGGAGGAAGCGCCAGTGCCAGTGCGGCGTGGCCAAGGGGTGGTTTGGGTGGCGATCGTGGACGAGAACCTCGAAGCAAGAGGAGGGGGATTGGGAGGAGGCCGGGTACCTTTCCATGACGTAGATGTTGCCTCCGATGGTGAGCGACACCGGGAAGGCCTTGGGTGTGTTCATCGGGGGAAGGATGGTGACGGCGCGCGAGGCGGCGCCGTACAGCACCCCGCTGCCGCTGTAGTCGACGGCGACCACGTCGTTCTTTTCGCCGCCTCGGCCGCTGCCGCTGCCGAGAGGCATGAAATCCACGGAGGAGGGCCAACTCGGGAGCCCGTATGATGGGCAAGGGTGGAAGATCATGGCGGCGCGAGGCAGCTGAGCGTCCTCGACTTCCATAGCGCCGCCGCGCCGCCCTTCTTCATCCTCATCGGCGGCGAGCGGACGGAACAGCGTCGAGACGTCGACGCGGTGCAGGCCGTAGGACGGCTGCCGCCGGGCGATGCCGTCGAGCACCAGATTCACAAATCGCCGGGGGCGGTTCATTCTCGCCGCCGCCGCCGCCGCCGAGAGATCCGATCCCCCCCGATCTAATCTAAAACGGGACGAGAAAGAGCCTGGATGAAATCGTAAAAGGACGAAGGGAAAGTAGTACTACTTCCCTTGCCTTGGTGACGGCCCCCCAATATGGAGTAAGAGTTTACTAGGACGGGCCTGCCCATTACCTATACCCTCCGACCCATTTATTTTAGGAAGGAATAAGTTCATCAGCCTTCCCTCAACTTTACGTTCAGTTTCTATTACATCTCTAATCCCAATACCAACAATATTTACACCTAAATTATATAAAACGGTGTAATTTCAGTCCCATGACAGTATGAATCTCTGATTTTGTCGACGTGGCATCCTAGTCAGCAAAATAAAAGTTACAAAAATTATCTCTCCTGCCTGGTAACTAGATATAACGATCAAATGCAACCTTTCCGACATATATATCTGCCATGTGATTTTTGAGTTTTCACTACATGCCAGGTGATAACTACTACTGCCTCTGTCCTAAAATGTAGCTATTTCTAACACATTACCTTGTCCCAAAATAAAGCTATTTATCTACATTATCTCCACCTACTTTATTCTCCACCAATCACAACCATTATTCTCCACCTACTTTATCTTTTCAACCAATCACACGCTTACTCCAATCATCCTCACCTACTTTCTTAATACCAGTGTCAAACTCAAAAATTGTCTATATTTTAGGAAGGAGGAAGTACTACTACTTCCGTCCCAAAATACATGTCATTTTAGGTTGTTTAGCATGTACTAAGGTTAAGAGAAAAAGACTATAATACCATGTAGTAACTAATATATAGTTGGATGTGAGATGATGGTACAGGGTAGAATGAGAAGAAATTTGAATTACAAGTGGTTGATGTGACAAATAGTACTTCCAAGTAACAACTATTTTGGGATAACTTTTGAATGCTAAAAAGAGAAGTATTGTGGAACAGAGAAAGTAGTAGCCAAAATATAGCCATTTTTTAGGCTGGCACGGGGTATTATGAAAGTAGGTGAGAATGATTTGGAGGAAGTGTGTAATTGGTTAAAAAAGAATGTAGGTGAAGAATGATTGTAATTGGTTGAGAGGAGGAGGTATGTGGAGAAATAGCTTCATTTTAAGACAAACTATTGTGATAAAAATAGCTATATTTTGAGACAGGGATCTTTTACAATATCATCAGAGATAACATCACATTGGGAATAGCATTTTGTTCAGATTGATCATTCTGCACGTCATATTGAGTGGTGTTTGGAAGATCTAGACTGGTTTAGTTTTCAAATTTTTTTTAAAAAAACATCACATCGAATCTTTAGATATATGTATGGTGCATTAAATATAGATAAAAATAAAAATTAATTGTACAGTTTACGTGAGACGAATCTTTTAAGTCTAATTAATCCATGATTAGCTATAAGTGCTACAATAACCCACATATGTTAATGGCGGTTTAATTATGCTCAAAAGATTCGTCTCGCGGTTTCCAAGTGAGGTATAAAATTAGTTTTTATTATTCGTGTCCGAAAATCTCTTCGAACATCCGGTCAAATATCCGATGTATCACCCAAAATTTTTTTTTCGCGAACTAAACACATCCCTACTCCATCTGGAGAGAGATACATCCGTACTCTGCTATTCTCCTATTTGCACATGTATAGATTACTTCTACTGCACAGAATGTTCTTCCAAGCTGCTCTCCTCAAGTTTTATTGGATTGTGATTGAGTAATGTAGCTGGTTATTAGCTGTTTACGTATCTGTGTGCAAGACGTGCATCGGAGCTTAGCTGGTTATCGGCCACTCTATTTTTTAGCCTATTGGATTTTTTTTAAAAAAAAATTTGAGGCTGAACAGGAGAGATAGTGGTGTTTTTTCTCCTAAGGATGAAGATGAAGATTAAATTTTTTACACAAAATAAGGTGGTATTAACGTATGATTGATTGAGTTTTAATTATTACAAACTTGAAAATAGATTAATATGATATTTTAGAGCAACATTCATATAGAAAATTTTTACACAAAACACACCGTTTAACAGTTTGAAAAGCATGCCATAAAAAGTTTTATCTTCATCTAATTCTTCATGGAGAAATGAACGGGACAATAGCATTGATCTCATGGAGCGGTGGTCGCATGGAAAGAGAACTCAAGTG
Organism: Oryza meridionalis; assembly: GCA_000338895.3. NCBI lineage: Eukaryota > Viridiplantae > Streptophyta > Magnoliopsida > Poales > Poaceae > Oryza > Oryza meridionalis. Next base: position 4,686,837 of record CM002526.2, read on the forward strand.
TATATTCCTCTTTTTCATTAGCAGGAGCACCCGGAGGCGTATATCATTGCCATAATCATGCGCTAAGAAATGCTTACTCGTTACGATATACTTACTCCGTTTCACAATGCAAGTCATTCTAACATTTTTCATATTTATATTGATGTTAATAAATCTAGACATATATATCTATTTAGATTCATTAACATCAAAATGAATATGGAAAATGTTAAAATAAACATTGTGAAATAGAAGTACATGTCCATAACAGCAAAATATATATGTGTGTGTGCAGCAAGGACTGTCGCTATACACACGCATGAGTGATTTTTATCTTCAGTTCTAATGGAACAAAATTACGAGCACGATGATGAATCTTTCCAGTGACCACCCAAAATTGCATCTACGTACTAACATTTCTGTCAAACATAACATTCACAGACAGGTGTTTGCAAGATGATATATCGATATATCACACCTTTATCGTATTGAACTCAAAAGTCTCGAAATCTATATAGTGTGAGTCGATCAAACAAAAATTTGCTCCAAAAAATCAACAGTAATGCACGTGATGAACTGTGTCTTTTACACATGAACCAGAAACTTCATGGCATCAAGACGTGACATTGAAGCGCCGGAGGGAGAGGACAATATCGTATTCGTATCTGCTTTCAAGTCATCATTCCATCATTTTTGCATGTCAAGCTCTGCAGCCAGACTCCGTACTCCAAGTTTAACTACAAGATGAGCAAACTGCAAAATACATCAGAGCACCATCTAAAGCCTCATAATTTTCACCAACCGAGAGAACACAAGATCTACCAAAGATCTTCCAGCCATCAGGACAAGAGAATGCAATGCATATATGGGTGTGTTCCGCGCCCTCTTTTCCCAACCCCTCTCTCTCATTTTTCGTGTGCACGCTTTTAAACTGCTAAATGGTGTGTTTTTTTAAAAAAAATTATATATAAAAGTTGCTTAAAAATCATATTATCCTTTTTTTTAAAAAAAATTAGTAAATACTTAATTAATCATGTGCTAATGGATCGTTCCGTTTTCCGTCCGTACTATGCACGTTGGGAGCCGGCTATAGCGAACACATCCATACCCCAGTCTGCAAAGGCCATGATGGCCCTGTTTAGATTCCATTTTTTTTTCTTCAAACTTTTAACTTTTCCATCATATCGAACTTTCCTACACACACAAACTTTCAACTTTTCCGTTATATCGTTTCAATTTCTTCAAACTTTCAATTTTAGCGTGGAACTAAACACAGCCAATGTTTTCGACAATGAGAACACAAGATCCATAAAAGATCTTCCACCTGTACGGACAAAAAAAAACATACTCCTATATCACAGTCTGAATTGTGGAGAAACTTATCTACATTTCACATTTTTTGCATCTTTCTAGCTGCAGAAAAGTGAACAAAACCAAAACTTCTGCAGAAGTGTATGCTGTTGGTTCATCAGAAGTTGCAGAACTTACTCAGCAATGCGTTCCAAATTACTTCAAAAAAAACAGGATTTTCGATATACGAGAATTCTTAGTCTCTTATGAGCATATATACAGGAAGAGGATAGAATATCAGGCTCATCTAAATACATAATTCAAATGCTTAACTAAATACCCAAATTCAAAGTTATGCTTAAAAGTTCTCACAGTAAGATACTAGCAATTCGTGCGTGCTAGGCTGGGAATCAAACCTGGGACCTCTTGTTCACACTGCACCCATGCTAGGAACTTGCTGAAAGGACTTCTGATTAGCTACACGCAAGTTATAATATAAATACACTATACCAAATGAGTTATAATGTAATTATACTATAAATATACTATAGTTATGCTTGAAAGTTTCTCTTAAAGAAAATTAACAAATTCTGCATAGGTACAACCAATATAGTCCTATGTTATAAATAATAGGGCCAAGTGAAAGAAGATTGTAGTGGAGCGGTGAACATGTACTCCCAGCTTTTTTAACGCTCACGAGAGCCTGGTTTGTTCGAATAATGGCAGCAGAATTTTTTTTTCATTTCTGATCAATGTTCCTTTGCTTGTTTATGCCCTTTCTTTTAAAGCTAATGGTCAACACGACAGTAAGGATGCATACAGTGACTAGGCAGATTCCAACTACTACTCTTTGGTGGCTTCCGGTTCTGCATTTTCTTGCTTCTTGTTGTTGTTGTTGTTCCTTGGGCCATATTTGAAGATGGGGGAGGTGCTTGATATACTGCGGTGATGCTTCCATGGCCTTCCTAATCTGCGCCCACACGCACACACGAGCCCTTTGATGTAGCCGTCAGCAGTTCAGCACTCACTTTGATCTTAAACACTTCTAAAACACTAGGCCTAATTAAGATCCCTCCTTATTCAGTACTACGTAGTAGTACTTCAATAGAAGTATATGAAGTATTATGCAGTAGATACTCGTATTGAACTTGACCAGTCAGACATCAGCGCCACATGAACGGCTACAAGAAAGAAAAGCTCATAGCTTTAAAATTCAAAAATTTTGTGCACCAGCATATCAGTGGAGTACATCCACGCTACAGCAAGCTAGTAGAGTCTGTACATCTGAGATGACAAGTCAGTGTGTTACTTTTTTTCTAAGAGCACCACTAGTAGTAGTTTCCTGCTAGACTGGGCAGTAGATTCGCTCACTTGATCACCCACTGCCTTCTTGTGCAAACTTCAGAACATATGGTTTTTGTCGGGGACGATGTTGTCGGTCAACGGCCTGCAGATAACATCAACACATTAGGCTCTAATGAAGAGGCTGTTCACTTTCTTATCAAATTTAACCGGTAACAATCTAAACATTGCTAAAAATTACCTCCATCAAAGTTTGGTAATTCAAGAATCCTTTTCTTAAAAAACTTGACAAAGGTAGTAAACTAAATACAACCTACACGTCTTAACCTTAACAAATAGTAGTATTGACAATGCTAAAATTTGTTAAACTTGATTTAATCATCAAAGTGGGCCAAAGAAGAAACAGAGTGAGGATGGAGTTGGAAACATTAACAAATATTCACAATGATAAAATTTGTTAAGCTTGATTTAAGCATTAAAGTGGGCAAAAGAATAAACAGAGTGAGGATGGAGTTAACTTACATAGAGCAAGTATAAGGAAACAGTCTATGAGGACCCAAAGCAATTAATCTTCTTTTTGCCTTCCATAATTCGAAGTGCATACTGGAGATCTTTAATGGGCACCAAAACTGCCATATCCTCTCAATGTCCTCGAAAGTATATGCCAAATAATGCCTATAGCTCATACCATAGGCCCGGGTATGTCTTCCATAGGTGAAAAAATGATAGGGTTTTGTGGTATCATATTGCTGGTAATCAAACCAATTCTGCATAAGTCTATTTTCTTTCACCATCACAGGCCACTTATCCAGATGAGGCAGATTCCACATGATCCTATTTTGGATATGATTGGGAACTAGGGAGATGTACTCAAATAATTCCAGGTATGCCATGGTTCTTCTCCTAAGAGGGAGCATGCTAATGTGATACACTAATGGATAGCCTTTTTCAGAAGCTGAAGATTCCATTCTATCACGCAGGTCCTTGAAGTCTTCGGCCAACCTTAGCTCTCTCTCACCAACCGAATGGGAGAGTATTTTCTTCAGAGTGTGACTGGCGCTAGACCAAGTCTGAGCCCTGAATTTTCCATGTGCATCATTGTCCAGGGGTACAACCAATATACCATCTTTTATCTCCAATCTACCAAGCCCATTTACTAGCATATCATCAACTGTCAATGGATAATATGGTGTAATCCCGTGTCTCTCCATAACATCAATCTCTTGAATTAATGACTGGCAACACACCATCGCTTCTTCAGTAAGTAAATCAACAGAATCAGAAGTGCTCAAGGTCTGCCCAACCAAAGGAATATCTTCGGGCACGCGATATAGCAGTGGAACTTTGTATTGTAAAGGATGTAAAAGGGGTGCAACCGAATGAGGATATAGAATTTTTCTGTCGTATGCACTGTCAAATGGAGAAAAGAAGAAATTTATAAATTCCGGTTCAAAGTTCAGACGTCCAAAGATATATTGCACATGTACTACTATCATACTATGCATACTAAAATGGAGTTAATAAAAGCTCTCTTTATCAGATAAAGATCACAAGGGTCATGTTGATATATTGCAAAGATATACAGTACTCTAATAGTTTATAGAAGTTCTAGTACTAACGGCAGCCACAATGTGGCAATAGGATACTAAGGGCAATCATTAAACCCCTTATGATCTACTTATACATTGTGAAAGTAGTTTTTATTGTAGCTCTTCCCTATGCATATGGACTATCCATATGGAATAACCAATATTATCATGGATGTAGAAGTGGATGTAGGGCTTATTTAGTTTAATACTAACAAATTTTTGTGGGACAATAAACTAAACATACTTCAACTATTACTATCTTACCAAAATTTAGCAATTCTAAAGCTTCCTCTCTTAAAACTCTATACCAAACTTTGACAAAGGCATCAATTCAAACAAAGCCAATGCTAACTGAAAATTTACCAACGCCAAAATGTGCCAAATTTTGATATGGATGATTTCACAAGTGCATTGAGTGTATCGCAAGGAAAAAAAAAGAAAGGGGAACCGTATACTTACATTGTTTTTACTGATGTCGAAAATCCTCTTGAGCAATTCCTGCTAATAAGAGATGAACCCAATTGCGTGTGGCTGCGGAAGAGGGCATAGTCCCGATGTCGCATCCGATTTATGGGCGCGAGCGATGAAGTGCTTGGGAAGGATGAATCGTCGGTGGAGATAACTTCGTCTATGGGGATGATCGGCGGCGCCGATGACCAACCGCCGAATAGGAAGGGGGCGGCGACCGAACGCTCGCACAGGCTCATCAGCCTGATCGGGAAATGCTGCGAGCGATTCGGGCGCGAGGGGAGAGACTACTTGGGGATGATGATCGGTGGCGTCGTTCCTCGCGCGCCGAATTGGTAGGGGACGGCGGCGGCTGGGTCCTCGTCGTCGTCGGGGGGCTCGGTGACCGCACGGAGACCGGCCGAATTGGTGGCGGCGGCGGCGGAGACGGCGGAGGCGGAGGCGGAGGCGGCGGAGGTGGCGGTGGCGGAGGCGGGGGAGACGGCGGAGGCGTCGGAGGCGGCGGCGGCCCAACCGTCGGCGGACAAAACCGCGCGGAGAGCTGGCCGGGCGGTGAGCGCCCTCATGATCCCCACGCCCCGCATTTCGCCGGCGATGGCGCAGCCAGCGCCGAGGAGGAAGAAGCGCTCGCGAAAAAGTAGGAGAAGCGGTTACGGCGGGGAGCGGAGTTTTTTTTTTTTTTAAGTAAATTGCACTTTGGTCCCCTTTTATTACCCAGTTTTCACATTGAACCACCTTTAAACTTATCTTTTCAATTTGGATTGAATAAATTTACCATTGTCTTGCCATGTATAACTTTTCTTTTAGCAAACATATGAACCATATATGGAGGAGTTCACTAGGCCGTATACCAGACCCGATGTATTTAAGGTCGTTGATGTGTACTGTAAAAAATATTTGTGATGATCCAAACCACAACATGATAAATTTACCCGATCCAAAGTGAAAATATACGTTTAAGGATGATTCAAAGCGAAACTTAGGTAATAAAATATGGTCCAAAGCACAATTCACTCTTTCTTTTTTAGAGAGAGGAGCGGAGTTGAGAAGGAAAAAGTACATATGAGGTATCTTATCTTTGTCAACGAATTAAAAATGCGTCCCTCAACCGAAAAACCAGATATATGATATCCATCAACTTATAAATCCGGGTCACTTTAGGTCCTTAGATAGTTTTTTCCCCGATTTTATCCGACGTGGTAGCTAAATTGGCGTGGGACTCACGTGGGATCAGCGACTACTTCCCCTCCTCTCTTTCTCTTTCTCCTCTAGTCCTCCCCTGCGAGGAGCATGGCCGACGGGAGAGGAGGGTAGCCGGTGACGGGCGGGGAGGAGGGCCGACACAGCTGGCGGTCGGCGGGGGAGGAGGGCGACGAGCGGTGGAGAGAAGCTGCGCATCAGGGGTGATGGCATCACCGACACGACGACATGGCGGGAGGAGGGACGGCGCAATGGGCATAATTGACGGTCGATGGTGGAGGAGCACGGCGGAGGGAAGGGCCAGCGCAACGGGGCAACGAGCGGCGGAGAGGAGATAGGCATCGGGGGTGGCGGCATCACCAAAGCGGTGAGGGGAGGGTCGACGCGGCGGGCACAGCTAGCGGCCGGCGAAGGAGGAGCGCGGAAACTTGCCGCACCGAGCTCCAGCTTCATCCTTTTCCCCCTCCGGTTTGCCCCCCTCTCTCTCTCACCTTCACCGTTGGACGTCATTGCCGTCGCCCCCAATTTCATCGTGCTGAGCAAGGTAGCCATCTCCTCTCCCTTTCTCCTCTTGATTTGCCACCACACCCGAGCCAAAATCTGTCGACGCCCTCTGATCCACGTCACCGCTCCCCTCATCCATCTCCCTCTTCCTCAACAGCCGGGTGAGAAGGAGCGCGAGTATGTGGAGGCAGCCGAGGAAGCGATGGAGAAAATCGTGGCCTGCGACGTGGTGTGCCTACCGCCGACACCCTCCTCATGATCAGAAAAGTGTGAGAGAGATAGGATGAAGGGAGAGAAGAGGGGAAAGAGAGAGGGTGATGATGTGGGTCACCCTGACAGGTGGGTCCTACGTTGACTCAGCCATCACATCGGATAAAACCGGGGTCAATACCGCCTAAATATCCAGGGTGAGTCGGTTTTGTAAGTTGAAGGATGTGTTTTCAGTTGCGGGACGATTTTGCGATTCGGTGACAAGAGAGGGACCTCATATGTATTTTTTCCAGTTGGGAATGGGGAAGAGGACTTTGGTGCTTTCGCTCGGGGTTCCGTAGCGATTCATACTTGGGCCGTTTCATACGGGATACGGCCCAGATAAGTTGGCCCGAGTAACGGCTAGAAGAAGCTGTGCTGTTCAGCTGTTGCGTTTGGGAGTTGAAGCTCTCGACAAGTTTATTTTTGCCAGAAATTTCAGAACCTTCCGAACATTGAAAGTAAATTGCAGAAATTTCAGAACCTTCCGAACATTGAAAGTAAATTGCATTTCAAAGATGAGCGTAGCAGAGATCAGCACCGAAACACCTGCAACGATTTCATAACCAACTCTGCATTTTCACAGCTAAAAGTGATTTCGGCGTGCGTTTGACCAGTCAGTGATGTGTTCTGCTTCTGCCATCCATCATGATCCACGATCTGTCTCACACGATTTCTACGTCCCGCGATTTCAGCCTGCCCGGTAGCCATGTTTGTCGGAGCCCTCAAATATGTTGTCCAAGCTAGATCAGCCGCATAAGAGTTGCCCAGAGTTAAGAGCACCAGGATGCAAGCAGGATATACTAATTATCCTCGCTGGTTTTGGTTTAAATATATGAAGAATCCCATTGCTTCCGGTCAGCACAGTATCCCACAAATATGGGTCTGGATCCCCTGGAGTTGGATCCCCTAGAGTTGGGTATAACTCTACCGAGTGGAGTTGGCCAAATCTGTATTATCCATTGTTTCCTACTGCTGACATCATTCATCATCAATTTCACCTAATAAATTAACTCCTTAAATTAATGGTTAAGGCTTCCGAGGAAACTTAGTTTTTCATGTGTTTGCTCTATAATAGCGATTTGATTAAGTTCTCACCCCCCCAAAAAAGTAACAGAACAACGTTTTGTTATTCCCCAAACAACAGATATAGATATAGTCGATCAACTCTAAAGCAACACGCAGTGTATACCAACATAGTGCTTTCACATATATGCAAACAGTGAACCATATCAATATTAATGTGTATGATTTTTTTTAGATAATTGATGAAGCATGAAATTTTTGTGCTAATTATGTACAGTAAAAATGATATTGTGATAAGTTGTTGATGCGAGTTTATTTGTTGCATGGTCAGTTACTGGTTTTTAAGTATAAATTAATGTGGCTTAATCCTAGCCCCTGAAGTATACGGAATGGCACATATTTGGCCAACTCCACCCGGTAGAGTTATACCCAACTCTAGGGGATCTGGACCCCACAAATATGGACAGCAAGATGGAGAGATTGTACAACACTGTTACCAGGTACCATGGAGACGAATTCTTCAAAATTTTCGTCTGTCAAACCAACGAAATATATCCATCCTTAAGCTAGCGCTTGCCACATAACGCAGCAAGAAAAACCTGGTGACATGATGAAGGCAGATCTAGATTGAGACGTGTCCCAAAACAAAAAATTACATAAGCCAACAAAGACTGAAGCTATAGCTTTCTTGAGCATCTCTTTCTTGAACAAAGACTGAAGCTATGCTGGAGGAGTCTGGCGCTTAGGGTTTAGTACTAACGTTAACGACTGGCAGCACGAAGCTAAAGCATTTGATGCATGCAAGAAATAGCGGGAGAACGCCACCATTCTTGTGTGCCAAGTGTGAGCGCCATTGCAGCCTGCTGCTGTTTGTTGAGCCCCTCCACGGTGCAGAGGTGGCACTGCTTTGGAGCAAGGCTCACGGTGCTCCTGGTTTAACATATGGATATAAAAATACGTATGTAAGAAGCTCTCAATAGTCCAACAATGAACAAATCTATGGTAGGTATCAATAATAGATTTTAAATAGGAAATTCAGCATGGTCCATGTAAAATATCCTTTCAATGCTAACATCTACTTTCCACCTAATCTTCTTCAAAGGCCATCTTCAATGTAAAATTGAGCATTACTGCCATGACAAAACAAATGTGCCAGTAAATCAACGAGGGGTGAAGTTTGCACTACCTTTGATCCATCGTGTATATTAGTGTGTTTATCATATCACCAGGTTAGCCATCAGCATTTTTCGACCTTTCTAGGCAGTGCCTAGAGCCTATATGCATGATGCATAAGCACAGCATAAAACTGAGCCATTGCACGATACTGGTATCGATCAGTATGCTAATATAGAATTACATTAAATGGACTGCAAAAGTTGTGCAGTACAATTGCTCAATTAATCCTTTTTCCAGGATCATTGATCGATTTAATTTTATGTATGGTTCTGTAACATGAAATAAAGAAGCATGTCTCTCCTTCAGTGTTAAAATATGACCGCTGTCTCTAACTCTCTATCATATCATACCACTGACAAGGTCACAAGGGCCATCAAGATTCTAAAATTTTATACACGTATACTAGGGCCTATTTGAAGGAAGTCTACAGCAATTAGTTGCAGTCTTGTATTTCTAGACAAACTTCATGTTAAAATCATTTCAAGACCAGAAGCACACCAGAAATAAAACTAGCGATCATTGGATCAGGCACACAGTTTGCTGACTAAAAACAGCTATCCTCACCACAACAATCATGGAGATTCACTCTAATGTAGACATGTATTGCAGTTCACTGCTGAAATGACCCTTTTTATGCGCCCAGTAAGCAAAAATATTGTGTGGAGAATGGCGTACATTATCAATGTATCACAAAGCACTTTATTCTCACATAGAAAATTATACCCCCCAAAAAATACCATGTGCATTCAATGAGAACATACCTGGAAAGCTCAAAGCAAAGCCAGTGCAACAACCAAGCTATTCCAGCATTAACAACTGCAAATGAAGAATGATAATTCATGTTATATATTCAACTATCAAGATGTTACATCTAAAAAACTAGCAAGATGTTAACAGAAAACAGGGAACTAAAACAATGCACATACTCTCATCTTTGCCACGCAGCCTTCTCAACAGGCACACAACTAGACTCTGGACGCCAAAGAGAACTGCAAAAGTTTGATCCGATAAATTTCTGTTATGAGCAAGGTGTCTGGAACTCTGGATGATTTTCATGTACAGAAGAACTGCATTCACATAATCAATAGCTAACCTTGGCAGAGAACCCTGGGGTGCTGAACGAGCCCTTAAATCCCCTCTTAGTGAACAAACCTTGTCCTGAATAAAGAATCAAATACAGACCATAAAGATTTTGGCCTTAACTAGTTCATATGGCTGGTACTTAACAAGATTAATAGCATCTTCATTGACATAAATATCAAAATTCAGATGAAGGAACCAAAGATTCCACACAAGATGTGCTATTATCTACACATTCTAGATTTATTACAAATTCTTACAGCCATACAGTAAGAATAGGTTAGGAATTAACTTCCTTTGCACGAGATGGAAAGGAACAAAATCCAAAACTAGAAAAAGTAAGCGATTACCACAACATAGACAACATGGGCAGCAACGGAAGCACATATACACTGAAACACATGAGGGGAAACGGAGAAATTGGGATAATACCATATCCGATGATAGACACCGAATGAACTGTTGGTAGTGGATGCATGCGTGTTGCGGCATTCTGAAGCACGGTAGACGAATCATGATGACTAAAAGCAACAGCGCACATTGAAAATTTTATTAGCATGCGATTTGTTTACTACCCAGTTAGAAGAGATGCAAATAGAACGATTGCATTGTTCTCTTTTTAAAATGAAGCGTAGAGAAAAAAAATCACAGTAACCAAAGCATGCTGGGCATTCATAACCCATTTTGTGCAGTTACAAAACAGAAGGTAGGTTATTGGTCATAGTCTCTGCCATCTTCATAGGAGGAAATACCAGTACGAACAAAAGGTTACATTATTTTGAAGAACAAAAACAACAGAGGCCACAGAGGTGGTGCATCTTTTGTAGTTATACAATTGCTCGAAGGATGGCGCAACAAGAAACCAAGCTTACAGAAAAGGGTAGGTCTTACTTAGGCCTAGCACTCTAGCAGCCAGGAATTTACTTGTTGTCACTGTACATCATATGGACTTAGCAAATAGAAAACAGAATTAGGCATAATTACTGAAACAGGGAATAAAAAATTTAAATATAAAAAGGGGAAAGGTCTATACACCCACGGTGGCAAAACCTGGGAGATAATTAGAAATTCTCACACAGTACAGTGGAAGTATTAGGTGGATTTGTAGTGCAATTGATAAAGTAGCAACCAGGCTGTTCAGGGGGGGTGAAATATATATTTTTTATGTGACACAGTCTAAAACTGACGCTCTGTATAGATTGTTCATGGTGTAAAGTAATAACTATTCTATGCTAACAAGTAACAAGCATGTCCGAATTGATGATGGATTAGAAATAAGAAATATTACACTGCCCAGCGCAAACAATAAACATGCCAGCATTGATGATGAGTTATAAGGCAAAAATAGCCAAAATATATACCTTCTTACATAGCTTGAACACGACTTTGTCCAGAAGGCTTCACTAACTCCTCCCTGTCAATCATCATCCTAACTCTCTTTGCATCCTCAACCAGTCCGGCCTTTGCGTATATATTTGACATAGTCACAAAATTTCCAGGGTTTTCTGGCTCCAATTGAACCAGTTTCTCAAAAGCGATCTGTGCATGCTCCACATCATGGTGCATCCTACTTCCAGATAACAAAGCACCCCATACAACTGCATTTGGTCTGATTGGCATCTGATCAATAAATCCAGCAGCCTCTCTGAACCTCCCAGCTCGTGAAAGCAAATCCACAATACAAGCACACTGCTCCATAGTAGGGATGAGGGCAGAATTTTCCACGAACCGCTCAAAAAGCGCAAGACCTTCATCAACCAAGCCACAGTGGCAGCATGCCATGAGCAGAGTTGTGAATGTCACGGAATCTGGCTGCATCCCACAACGCAACATTGCATCCACAAGTTCAAGTGCCCTCTCTCCATGCCCATTCTTTGCAAAAGCACCAATCATCACATTCCATGACACAACATCCTTCCGTTCAATCTCAAAGAACACATGTTCTGCATCGTCGACACATCCAACGCGTGAATACATGTTCATCAACGCATTCCACAGAATTGCGTTTGAACCACTACCACCATGGTTTCTCACCATGTGCCCATGGACCTGTCTTCCAGACTCCAAATCACAAGCCCCCAGCACAGCAACCGCGGTACGGGCATTCCCTCGAACACCTCTTGCGCGCATCTCCCGGAAGCAATCCCACGCCTCGCCATTCATCCCGGCACCAGCGAACCCCCCAATCATCGCGTTCCAGGACACCACGTCCTCGCCGTCCATACGATCAAAGATCCTCTTGGCCGCGCTCACCTTCCCGCACGTCGCATACAGCGCGACGAGCGCCGGGCCGGCCGAGGCGTAGAAGGCCAGTAGCGGGGCGGTCTTTACCCCGTAGGCGTGCGCGGCGCGAGCGGGGAGGGAGGCGGATGCGCGGCGGCAGCAGGAGACGACGCAGGAGAGGAGCTCGGCGTCGGGGCTGGCGACCGCGGCGGCGGAGAAGAGGGAGAGGGCCTCCCGGGGGCGGCCGTGGCGGGAGAGCGCGGAGAGGATGGCGGTGTAAGATCCGGTGGAAGGGTGGGGGATGAGGGAGAAGGCGCGGAGCGCGCAGGGGAGGAGGCCGGAGAGGGAGTAGGCGGAGACGAGGGCGTTGGAGGTCTGGAGCGAGGAGGGGAGGACGCCCAGCTTGAGGGCGGCGGCGTGTAGGGAGGAGACGGCCGGGGCGGCGGTGGCGGAGGAGGTGGCGGAGGAGGTGGCGGCGGAGACGAGTAGGTGAGGGAGGGAGAGAGGGTCGACGGGTAGAAAGGAAAAAACTAATATCAAACAAAATGGAAAGATGAGATAATAATTTGTGCAGCAACTTATTTGTTTGTTCTTGTCTTTGGCAACTAACCGGTGATACCCCACTGTATTTAAACAACATGCTTAAGAGAAACTTAAGCTTAGTGGCAATTCTCATATTTCCAAAGATTGTGTATAAAACAATATATCTTGAACTGCAATGCAGCTGCTTAGCACATTATAACATGAGAAAGCAGAGCCACAAGGTCGAGAAACACTCCTGGAATTTTGACAAACTTTAGCACCTTCTATGGTAGTAGCCAATCCATTTTATATGAACAGAACAAAAGGAGTCATCATATTTGCTATTCACATTTATAATCAGATTGTACTTATTTCTCTCTCTCAAAAAAAGATTCCACTGTCTATTAACAACCATTTCACACTACTAATTAGAGTAAAAGGCAAACCGGAAAGAAAGATAAATATTAGCAATTTTTATCCTTTTTTAACACTGAAACACAACTGTATTATAGATCCAAATATGGTAATATGCCTTTTCATTAGTCAACGAGGATGATAATTTTAACAGAGCTAGCTTGATACAAAGACATGACTCAGGAAAAGAGTAGGTTGCATCTCCTAGGCAAGGTAGTGGGTGCTCAACCTCATGGCACACTAATGGCACAACCTCAAACTGACCTCAAATCTAAAGTGGACATGAACCTTCAAATTTTGTATTGATTCACTTGGGTGCTACATAGAGGACACCTAAAAACTCCAAAGCTCTGTCCTGACCAGGGTGCTACTCCCTCCGTTTCATAATGTAAGTCATTCTAACATTTCCCACATTCATATTGATGTTAATGAATCTAGACATCCCGTATTCATATTAATGTTAATGAATCTGGACATATATATCTATATAGATTCATTAACATCAATATAAATATGGGAAATGCTGGAATGACTTACATTGTGAAACGGAGGAAGTACCATGATAGAAATTAGTTGGTACTACCATGATAGAAATTAGTTGGTAATGTCAGCATGTTGTCAGCTGGTTCTAAAATACATATTATGGGCAGTTTTCTCCACATATATTCAGTCAATCTAGCCTCACTGGCTCACAGCTCCAAAGTGTATTAGTTTGCCCACCACAGCTTCGTGGCTCCTCTATCGCAAAAAAAGAACATAACAAATGAGGCTTCAGCGCATAAAAACTCAGAAATTTTCTTTTCAAATAAGCATTTAGTTGATTCACTTTCTGCTGATATCATCCGATTACTGTACCAAAATGTAGAAAATGCCTCAGAGCACTGGTGAATCCTGGTGTAATATGGATGCAAGATCATATCATTAGAGCTAGCAAATTGAGATTATGTCTGAGATGGTGGCGAGCAATCAGAACCAGGGTAATATGGATGAAAAATCCTATTATTAGATGTAGTAATTTGAGATAGTGGCTGAGATGGTTGGCAAGCAATCAAAACCAGGGATACCATGGCAAGTATAACTGACAAAGACGTTACTCACATGAGAAAATAGAGCACCATCGACCTCAAGCGCTTGAGGTGCCGTTGCCAAAGGCACGACTGCGTACGATGTCTTGGGGAAAGTGAAGTGCGTGCACCCAGTATTAGAGCTAGGCACCGCCACCTCAGATCTATGCTTCGCTGCCTCGCTGCGCTGGGACAGCAGAACGACGACCTCGCTAAGCCAAACCGCGGTTCCCTCCGTATCAAGTGCTAGCAAGCCAGTTCAAGCGATACGCCGGTTTGCTCGGGCTCCTTGCGAAGTTGCGATTGGAGAGATAGAGAGGAGGGTGTGGGTGCGGGGAAATCGTGTGCTACTGAGCTAGCGATCCTGACGGTCAAATATCAATCGGATGGCCAAGTCAGGCGATTGAAGAGAGCACTCCAAATTTACCAGCCTTCCAGCATGGGCGGACCGATATGTGGACCCACGTGAAAGTATGGCCCAGCGAACAAATAAAGAACGGTAATTTTTCTGTGTAAAAATCCCACGCGCCATGGCAAAGCCACCGTGCGGGGCGATGTGGATAGCTTGGGGAGTGAGCACGTCGTGCTGAAATCCCTCCGAACGCCCTTGTGCGAGCAGATCGCCCTTACTTTTATTTGTTTTGGGGGGTGGAGTAGAGCTGTGGAGCAACAAAAACCCAGTTCCAACCCGTAGTTCATTTTCTAAGAGTAGCTCTGCCAACTCCACTCAAAAAAAAGGTGGATCTGGAGCATTTGGCACAGCTCCGGCTACAGTTAAATTAGAGTTGGGAGGAGACCTTAATTACCCTGACTAGACATTTTGCGCGCCCTATCAAGGGTCCAATGAACTTATACCAATAAAGGAGCTCGAGCACCAGCCGCTCGTGTCACCATTCTCCTCTTGCAATTTCACCACCACCGCCACGGCCTCTGCCTCTCGCTCTCTCTGTCTAGGCGGCGCAAATGGCAGCCTGCGTCGAGAAGTGGCCGGCGGCGTACCCGTGCCGCCTGCCGGAGAAGTTCTACTGCGCCTTGCCGGACTGCACCACGGACCGTCGGTGGCGCCGGCGCCGGCGCCGGCGGCTAGCGGGAGCAGCGGTGACTACGTGTGGGACGTGCTGCGCGCCGAGGCGCAGGACGACGCGGACGACGAGCCGCTCCTCCGCAAGTTCTACCACGACCTCGTCCTGTCGCGGCCGTCACTGGAGTCCGCGCTCGCCTCGCTGCTGGCGGCCAAGCTCTGCATCCCCGGCGCGCTGCCGCAGGACCAGCTCCGGGACCTCCTCGCCGGCGCGCTCGCCGCGCACCCGGAGTCCGGGCGCGCCGCGCGCGCCGACCTCGCCGCGGCGCGCGACCGCGACCCGGCCTGCGCCAAGATGGTCCACTGCTTCCTCTACTACAGGGGCTTCCTGGCACTGCAGGCCCACCGCGCGGCGCACGCGCTCTGGTCCGACAACCGCAGGGCGCCGGCTCTCCTCCTCCAGAGCCGCGCCTCCGAGGTGTTCGGCGTCGACATCCACCCCGGTGCGCGCATTGGCTGTGGCATCCTGCTCGACCACGCCACGGGCGTCGTCATCGGCGAGACGGCCGTCGTCGGCTACGACGTGTCCATCCTGCACGGGGTGACGCTGGGCGGCACGGGGAAGGAGTCCGGCGACCGGCACCCCAAGGTCGGGGACGGTGTGCTGATCGGCGCCGGGGCGAGCGTGCTCGGCAATGTGCACATTGGCGACGGAGCGGAGATTGGAGCCGGCGCAATCGTGCTACGGGACGTGGCGGACGGAACCACGACCGTCGGAAAACCGGCCAAGCCGATCGTCGGCAAGAAGGCGGAGCCGCAACGAGAGCTTCCCGGGGTAACCATGGAGCAGAGATGGTCGGATTGAATGGTTTGAATAGCGTGCAGTGTGAACGCGAACTAAGTTTCCCTCCAAAAGTTATTTTCTGGTGATGACTAATAAATACTCTTGTAAGGCTGTAAACCTATATACTCTCTTGAGATTAGACAATTTTTTTCTTTTTTTTCTTTCTCTAAGGATTAACGAAAAACGTTTCTGATCATCTGTTGCCTCCTTGCAAGTATAGTAGGAGCTAGGAGCTCATCCTCTCGTATGTTATTTTTTAGAGAAGAGTATTTTTTTACCCGTTCTTTATATGCAACCGAATATACGCAGCCATTTTAATTAGAAACTTAGCCTATTGAATGATGAACTTAGCCTTATGCTCTTGTATATTCTTCTGCTGAAGATCATAGTATTTTTCTTCTCACAATGTGAAGTACGGATGCTTTCTTAAATAGTACAGATTGATAGTACATACCGAGTACTACAGTTTCTGATTCTGACCAAGTATAATGGTTTGACGAAACCCTATGTGAAGGTGGTCAACTAGCTAGTGGAGTAGATGAGTAGTGGATAAGTTTATTAACTTGACTAAGCACATTTTTGAGGGCCCAGATTTCTAGAGCACAAAGTATAGTAGCCCAAACGAAAACATGACCACTAAACTGTGAACGAGTTGCATAAATATAGCCGCAGAGAACACTTCCTTCAAGACTTCGTCCAAACAAATCGGCTAAATCTACAGCCTTTTTCGTGTTTACATCGCAGACGCAAATAACTGACGATATTGGTATCCTGTGAACTGAAGGACGTCAGGATAGATCCAAGTGGATGCGAACTGTGGTTACCCGACGAAAGGGACTTTTGTGATAAGCTAACTCGATGAGGCTCTCTGTCAGCAAAGTCAACTTGATATCCAGTAATCTATTGCTTGTGGAAACTGCCCTTGTGTCCGTGTTCTCCAATATGAAGTCCCAAGGAATCGAATATCAAGTACTCCCACAGTTACATTTCAAGTACAACCATAATTTTTCACGTCTAACTTTGATTATCTGTCTTACTTAAAAAAAATTGAAAAAAAATAAAAACATACGTAACAAGTACTATTCATATTTTATCATCTCATAATAATAAAAATACTAATTATAAAATATTTTTAAATAAGACGAACGATTAAAGTTAGATGTGAAAACTCATTATTGTATTTAAAATGAGACAGAGGAGTAAGATATTGCTTGTGGAAACTGCCCTTGTATCTGTGCTCACCAATATAAAGTCACAAGGAATCAAATACCTCCAGCTATTTAACGGTACAGTCCACTATAAACTTATATAGCTCATATTAGTTAATACTCCGACCGCGCCTAAATATAAGAGATTTTGGTTGGATGATCACATCCAACCAAAATCCCTTATATTTAGGGACGGAGGGAGTATGTATAGTAGATGAGCTATAAGGTTATCTTTATTTTTCTTCTCTTCTTTATATTCCTCATCTATGTATTTAATGTATTTATTTTAAAGTGTGTGAATAGCTAGCTCATGCATAAAAGTCGACCGCTTCATTTTTTAAGATTCTCTCTTCTTTACATAAGTGGTTTATAACCTACTAGTAGTATTAAACTTGTTCTAACATGCAAGATGTAACCTCTACACAATCTTAAAAAAAATGGAAAGAGAAAGTAAAATATATATAGTGTGAGAGTGAGTTAATTAAAGAAGATTTTGGAGTTTGTGTGCTAAGCGGTAACATATTATACATGTTGCCTTTTATTGATTTAGAGCAGGTTTAATAATGTCGTTAACTTGCTAATGTAAAACATCCACGTCATCTATAGCACGTTAGTATAGATTGCTCATATAACAATGGTCTTTATTACTATCATTTACGGTAACAACTGATATATTTTTAAATTGATACATGTCCCACTAATTATTGCATTCTTCACTATTGTTCCAAGCATGAACCAATCTCCACCAGGTTTACTTCTCTTTCTTCATTGTACAGTGTGCTGCAGCCGGGTGATAATTGTATTCGTCGGCTCGCGTTCTCTCTCTACCATTTTCTCCTCTAGCACAGCAGCGAGGCTGACGTGGTTACGCTATCGCCGGTCCAGGTTGACCTATTAGACATGCTCTTATAGATAGCATAGTTAAAAGTATCCCCCACCCTCCCCCCTCCCCCCCGGCGAACTATTGCGCTCGACCGAATTACCCCTATGAACCCGAAAACTAGGCATTGCTCACCCTGAACTTTAAATACCGGACGAATTACCCCCCTCGATCCAATCCAGAGTGGTTTATCCTACGTGGCATACGCGTGGCAGTCCAGTCAGCATTTTTTTAAAAAAATGGTGGGGTCCACCTGTCATGCCTCCACTTCACCTCTTCCTAATTTCTCTCTCGCGTAATCTCTCTCTCTCGTGTAATCTCTCTCTCTCTCTCTCTGTCTCTCTCGCACGCACGCGCGGGCGCAAGTGCGCACGGTGGTGTGGAGCCGCGGACGATGGCAGCGCACATGGGCGGGCGGTGGACGGTGGCCGCGGCCGCGAGGCGAGGAGGTAGCACTAACCGCAGCGGGGATGGCGACGGGGAGAGCGGGCCGAGCGCGGCCGTCGGGGTGGAGGCTACGGCGGCGACGGCGGAGGGGGATTGCGAGGAGGCGGCTCGATGATGGACCTAAGGAGAAGGACGCCTCCCACATGACGACCGGCGATGGAGGCGGCGAGTTCGGGCGGACGGTGGTGGAGGTGGAGGCAGAGCGTGTCGTCCGCGCCAACTGCCGCATCGTCCTTCTAGATCCACGCGGCCTCTGCCCCCGTCCGCCGCTGTCCGGTCTCGGGGGAGGATGGAAGGAAGGTGGCGCCGCCGTGAGATACAACCACGGAGGAGGCGGGGACGACGGCAATGTGCAAGAGGTGGAGACGGTAGTGCCCCGCGATTGTCACGCCCGGAATTTCTATCCAAAATTCCAAACGCTTACATGTGTGTAAACCCTCGTCCAGGAATCAGCCGAGGCACACAATAACAAATTGATAATAGAGTACAATTATTACTCTAATTAACAGGCGAATAAAATGTCATTACAGAGGTGGATAGTTCCTCTCAAACAATAAAGATCTAAGCAGCGGAAAATAAAGAAATAAACAGCGCAGACTACTCCACTCCACAGGCAACTTGACAAGGACTACGCCAAATCCTCACCACCATCGGCTTCATTGTAGAACTCCTCCTCTGATGAATGATTGCAAGGTGAGTATATGACATACTCAGCAAGCCACGCAGCAAATATGCAAGTGCACAGGATAACCAAAGATGGCATAATATAGGCTTCTTTGCATAAACAGCATTTAAAGAATATTTCAGAATTTAATAAAACAGTATAGTATTAATTAAACAGTATTAATCCAACACTATACAACATACCCTGTTGTATAGGCTCAACCATTTAGTACAACCAATCCCGGCTGCACAGTTCTAATCTCCAAACCAGGAATATACCATTCCAAACCAGGAGCTAATCAATTATAACCAGTTATAACATCTTTCATTAATGTGAGAAGGGTGAGACTAATCACGAAAAACATTGTTAGACCCGCCCATAACCGCGGGCACGGCTATTCGAATAGTTTTACTCTGGCCAGAGGTGTACCACTGTACCCACAAGACACAGCCTCAACATCATGTCTACCATGCGTCGCGATACTGGAAAGTACCCGAATAGAGGCTGTGACAATACCCTCTGCACAACACAACTCACCACAGTGCATCATTCCTGGATCATGATCACCCCCTTATAAAACAAGGCATGGACTCCCCAGCGACCCCCGTGGGCTTATCTCCGCCACTTCTCAGTCTGGTGCTCCGCAATGAACCATACTATACAAAAGGTAAAGCCGTTGCCCACGCTGGCTTGTGGTTGGCACGGTTAATGTTTCACAACCGAAGTTCGTGAACCGGTCCTTAACTGTCATGAGCACGACCATCAAAACCATGTACTCACAACCCACCATTATCAGGTTTTAGTTGGCAAATTAATTACTTAAACCAGTCATGATTAACCATCATGAACTATCATTAAGCCATCATTAAATAATAATGAATCGTAAGTTATCCCATTAGTGTGCTAAAGTTTCTAAGCATGGCTAAGCAATTGCATCTAATATCTAGTTGAACCAATATAAAGCTCAACTAGTCAAATTATAATAACCCAAGGTATCAAGGAATAGGATAATCAAGAACAAAAGGGCTATAACAAGCAATAGACTAATTCCACCCAATGACATTCAAAAATAAATGCAATAGTTGAATAGAAACAATAGCTTTAAATGGGATCAACATGCTCAAAGGATTGATTAGGATCTGTGTGACTTGCCTTGCTGGCCTTGGAACTCTTCTAAATCTTCTCCTGCAAAAGCGGACTCTCCGGAAACGACGGATTCTAAACGGGAAAGAACAAAAACACCAAAACAGCACATAAGCAAGCATGAACAGTACATGTGGATATTTTTAACATGTAGATCTCAATTTTAGAAAAATTTAGAGACTTGAACCAACTAAATCCGAGCTAAGATGAATTAGTTATGAATTTTTAAAGATTTAATCGGTTTAAATCATTTATATAAATTTTAATTGAATTATGACGCAATAATGAATTATTTTTGAAAAGAAAAAGGGGCTTTATTGCGTCAGCGGGCTCGGGTCTACGGTGGACCGGGTCCACGGCGGCGGTCTACGGGAACGAACGGGTGAGATCGATCCGATCCGAACGGACGGCCGAGATTAAACGGCTCACGGCCGGCTCACGGGCGACGGCACTGATGACGTCAGCGATGACGTCATCCCGACCGACGGCGACGACGGCGGCTCGGACTCGCGTGCTCGCTGGCGATCTACGGCGCGGCGGCGCGAACGGACAGCGGCAACGGATAGCGGAGAGTACGGCGAACTCACCGGCGACCAAAGAAACGGCGGAGAACGACCGGACGGCGACGGCGACGAGGTTGAAGCGGCGGCGGTCTTCGGCTTGTCGACGGCGACCGTGCTCCGGCGGAGAACAGCGGCGGCGAAGGGTCGGACGAGAACGGCGACACGACGGCGACCACGATGGCGAGCTCCCCGAACGACGGCGATGACCGGAGCGACGGCGGCGCTAGACTGGAGCGGCGGCGGCGACGGCGGCGCACGGGATGCACGGCGCTAGGGCGGCTCGGGCGACGAGAGGCGAAGGCGAGGGCGGCGGAGGGTAGAGGAGACACCGGGGAACCTTTTATAGGGGTCGGGAGGCGGCGGCGAAGCCCACGGCGGCCCGGCGACGGCGATGGAAAGCTAGGGTTCGCCGACTCCGATTCGAGATCGAATCCATGCATTTCCAAAGCGATTCGGCCGACGTTTCCATAAGAGAAAAGATAGAGGAGATCACGGAGAACACTTCCCCTCAATCAATTTCACCGGAGAAGGAAAGGGGCGGCGAAATTTGGAAGGCGGCGGCGGCGGCGCTCGGCTAGGGTTTCGGCCCGAGGAAGACGACGACCGACAAGCGGGCCCCACCTGTCAGCGGGCGGAGAGAGAGAGAGAGCGGCGCGCGCGCGGCGGACTGGGCCGGCTTGGGCCGACTGGGCCGGGGAGAGAGAGAAGAGATATTTTGGGCCGACTTTCGGCCCAAAGCCAAAAGAAGACTTTTTAAAACCTTTTTCAATTTAAATAATTCATGAAATGCTCTTTCATTTATTAAAAATACTTCCTTAGCTCAAATAAATCCCAGAAAAATCTAGGAATTATAGAATTAAGCAAAGTATTTAATAAAATTTTATCTGGCCCAATTTTATATTGGAATTTATTATTTAAAATTAAATCTTTTCTTCAAGGCTTTTAAAAATCATTTCTAAAATTCCATTTACACAATAATTTATATTTTTGGGATTTTTAGGGTGTGACAGCGATGAAGGTGGGAGAACGGAGGAGGACGAGGAGGAAACGATGGCGGAGCGAGGAGGAGGCGGCGGCGGTGGCAGGGAGAAGGGGCAACGATGGAATTTCACGATTGCACGAAGGAAGAATTGAACTATGGCGTCAAATAAGAAAACCGATTCGGGATTGAACTACAGCGTCAAACAAAAAAAATACGGAAGAAGTAACTGACAAAAGAGGAGACGTTACTCACATGAGAAAATAGAGCGCCATCGACCTCAAGCACTTGAGGTGCCGTTGCAAAAGGCACGGCTGCGTATGATGTCTTGGGGAAAGTGGAGTGTGTGCGCACAGTATCAGAGCTAGGCGCCGCCACCTCAAATCTATGCTTCGCTGCCTCGCTGTGCTGGGACAGCAGAACGACGACCTCGCTAAGCCAAACCGCCGGTTCCCTCCGAATCAAAGTGCTAGCAGGCCAGTTCAAGCGATACGCCGATACGCTGTCTCCTGTCTCCAATCTCCACGCAGCCCCTCGCCATCTTCCATCGCGCCATCGCCAGCAACGAAGGGACAAGAGAACGGCGGGGTCGATGGCAGTGTGAGGAATGAGGATGCAAGGGGAGAAAGGGAGCTGGCGCGACCTAGGAAGGAGGAAGGTGGTCGCGATAGGCTAGCGTTTCCCAAGGGGATGGGAAGGGAGAGAGAGAGGAGAAGGACGGCGACGACGAAGGTGGCGGCAGCGGGCTAGGGTTTGCCCTGGCTCCTTGCGAAGTTGCGATTGGAGAGAGAGAGAAGAGGGTGTGGGTGCGAGTGCGGGGAAATCGTGTGCTACTGAGCTAACGATCCCGACAGTCGGATATCAATCGGATGGCCAAGCCAGGCGATTGAAGAGAGCGCTCCAAATTCACCAGCCTTCCAGCGCGGGCGGACCGACATGTGGACCCACGTGAAAGTATGGCCCAGCGAACAGAGAAAGAACGGTAAATTTTTTTTCGTAAAAATCCCACGCGCAATGGCAAAGCCACCATGCGGGGCGATGCGGATAGCTTGGGGAGCGAGCACGTCGTGCTGAAATCCCTCCAAACGCCCTGGTCCGAGCAGATCGCGCTTACTTTTAATTACCCCGACTAGACATTTTGCACTCGTTGCGCATCCTATCAAGGGTCCAATGAACTTTTACCAATAAGAATACTGTGCAAATAAAATTAAAGATCTATAATCTCTCTGATAGAGACAAAAATCATGAATTTCTATGGTAAATAGAGTGAGCATCGTGTTGTAGTTATGCTAGCAATTTTTTTCCCTAAAACACAGAGTTGGTATATCTAGACAAAATTAACATGAACACCATATAACAGCTTAAACCATCATGTAGGCTAAATATAAATCACATAGTGCATAGCATAATTCATCAATTCAGCTTGTTTTCTTCATATCCTATTGAAGAGGGTATAATTCATTTAATAACATGTAAGTACATAATATACATCGATACTTAGGAAGTGTAATATTTCTGCATGTCATAGTCAGACAATCATATCTTAACAATCCATTTTGACCAAACGTTTAACCACCAAACTGTCCGCACAGAAGAAGCATATGTTAAACAACAAAGTAAACCATACTGGGGTTAAAAAATATATCTCACGAATTTAAGCTAGATAACATTTCTCAAGTACCTGAAGACCATGTGTACAATAAATGATTTATTCATGTGCATTAGATATGCTCAGCAGCAGCCAGCAAGCTATAGAAAGAAAATATCACATTGTTCATACTTCTTTGAAGGGCATAACTACGATATTTGTAACAGATAGCAGATGTTTCACTCACTAAGTCAACAGTACGTAGAAAAAAAAACATAGCTAGCTAACTACTTGAAACAACTGTTTCCGAAGGAAAACTACAACTAAGCACTAACATGATAGCTACTAAACACAAAAGGCAAAAACTCTAAGTTAAAATCATGGAATACTTATCACACATCCATAATGTATTTTTTAATAGTGCCCCTGGTAATTTCCTTCCTATTTCATTCGACCTGAGAACTCAATAAACTGATGCTGAAATAGTTAACCTTCCACAAATCAGGCATTCAAATTCATGCAAAATGGAAATTGCTCAAGACAAATGATGGAAACTGGGAACCATACCCTCTAACATTACACACTAATGTCACGGTGTGACATTCCTTTGATCCACACCATCCATTCTAAATCAACGGTCATAGATTATTTGGCATGCAATTAATCAAACTAATTAGTAGATTATGTAGTTAAACAAATTCCCGTAGACCAAATATATTATCAAGGAGGCAAATATCGCTAAATGCTACAGGAATCGGCAAGTAACTAGCACATGACGATAATTAGGTTTAACTTACCTGTTAGACGCAATGATTAGCATATGAACCTGTTAAGGAATGAATCTCGTGCATCAATTTTCTTTGTGTTGCCGCATCTTCCATCAGAAAAAGACAATTCTCTTAATCTACAAGTTGGTGGGCTCATGTTAATGAACATGAAGGGACTACTTTAGTGCTAAAAAAATTTCCTACTCATTAAGTATGGTAATGTTTAACTACATAATCTGCTAATTAATTTGATTACTTGTATGCCAATTAATCTATAGCCATTGATTTAGTTTGGATGGTCTGGATTCAAGAATGTCACACCGTGACATTAGTGTGTAATGTCAGAGGATACGGTTCCTGGAAACTGCTATGTTATTTTACGAATATCCAGACAAGGTGTTGCAGTGAGACATTAAAATGCTATGCAGATTCAGGGTTGCCATAATTAGTATATTTCTTCTCCCTGGTAAGACCTCGTCAAGCAAAAGCCAATCAACATGAGCTGCATCTGAATTCAATCAACAATGTTAGAAGCAGTTGTGTTCGCCTAATTTTTCTGAAGATCAATCTTGTTATCTGTTAGAGAGTAACAATAGTCCCCCACTAATTTAAGTAGCAGTTAAGAACAAAAATAATAAATTCAGAGAGAAATGACTACTCCCATCTAACTCTGCTTACCTTGCAAAAGCACAATCCAATTATTCATTGAATCCTAAACCTACAGCAGGACACTACTATTAATATGTAGTTTAAATCATTAGTACTTTGTTCACTGGAAATTATGCAAAGTCATAGATGGATTATTGATATTTATTGAACTAAAAGCATGATACATAACATTCTTGAACTTGGGTCCACATTCAACATGAATTGCTGTCACAGAAAAAGGAGAAAAAACAGAGTATGCATTCTGATGTGGCTGCCTTGCCTTGCCATCTAATGCATTCTGATCTGGCTGCCTTGCATTGCGCCTGACACCAATCAATGGAAACCATGACACTAAGAGAGGGCCATCTCTTACCGACAAGAAGAAACCATATCGGGGATTGCAATTCTCTGTTCATCTCGAATTGCAACGGAGGAGTTGCAGGTGAATATGGCAGCGACTGTGCCATTTCCGTGGTCCATCCAAGATCTCATCGAACCTAGTCTTTGTGCTTCTGCACCTGCCATCCCTAATCGGCGGAGGAGATAGAGCTCAGCTGCTCAGGAGGCGTCAGCAACGGTGAGGAGGCAGCCGACAGAGGGACAGACGCCAGCGATGGTCCACTGATCCGGCGAAGCGGCCGACCGCTGGTGGTGACGGAGCTGAGCGTGGTGCTCGGCACCGTGGTCACGCTCCTTGGACCCGTCAACCTTTCCTCCACCAGCGGGCGGTGCTCAGCCCGATACTGGTGAGCCGCTCGAGTTAGAGGCGGGCCTCTTCGTCACGGGCGACAGCGCCGGTGCGAACATCTCTAGCTATCATTGGATCAGGCACACAGTTTGCCAACTACAAACAGCTATCCTCACCACAACAATCATGGAGATTCACTCTAATGTAGACATGTATTGCAGTTCACTGCTGAAATGAATTGAGACAAAAATATCAATGTATCATGAAGCACTATATTCCCCCATAGAACATCATACCCCCCAAAAAATACCATGTGCATTCATGAGAACATACCTGGAAAGCTCAAAGCAAGGCCAGTGCAACAACCAGCTATTCCAGCATTAACAACTGCAAATGAAGAATTCATAATTAGTGCTATATATTCAACTACCAAGATGTTGCATCTAAAAAACTAGCAAGATGTTAACAGAAAATAGGGAACTAAAACAATGCGCCTTCTCAACAGGCACACAACTAGACAATGGACGCCAGAGAGAACTGCAAAACTTTGATCCGATAAATTTCTGTTATGAGCAAGGTGTCTGGATGATTTTCATGTACAGAAGAACTGCATTCACATTATCAATAGCTAACCTTGGCAGAGGACCCTGGGTGCTGAACGAGCCCTTAAATCCCCTCTTAGTGAACAAACCTTGTCCTGAATAAAGAATCCAGTACAGAACATAAAGATTTTACATGAGGAAAATAACTAGTTGCTACAAATGGCCTTAACTAATTCACATGTCTGGTACTTAACAAGATTAATAGCATCTTCATTGACATAAATATCAAAATTCAGATGAAGGAACCAAAGATTCCTCACAAGATGTGGGATTGAGAAGATTGGGAAGATACGCAAAACAATGTGAGCCATTAGCGTATGATTAATTGAGTATTAACTATTTTAAATTTTAAAAATGGATTAATCTGATTTTTTAAAGCAACTTTCCTATAGAAATTTTTTGCAAAAACGTACCGTTTAGTAGTTTGGGAAGCGTGCGCACGGAAAACAAAACAAACTATCTCTCTTTCTCCAGCTGCCGAACACAGCGTTAGAGTAGGTTAGGAATGAACTTCCTTTGCATGAGATGGAAAGGAACAAAATCTAAAACTAGAAAAAGTTCGTGATTACAACAACATAGACAACATGGGCAGCACCGGAAACACATAAACACTGAAACACAAGGGGGAAACGGAGAAATTGGGATAATACCATATCCGATGGTAGACACCAAATGAACTGTTGGTAGTGGATGCATGAGTGTTGCTGCACTCTGAAGCACGGTAGACAAATCATGATGACTAAAAGCAACTGCGCACATTGAAAGTTTTATTAGCATCCAATTTGTTTATTACCCAGTTAGAAGAGATGCAAATAGAAAGATAGCGTTGTTATCTTTTTAAAATGAAGCGTAGAGAAAAAAATCACAGTAACTAAAGCATGCTGGGCATTCATAACCCATTCTGTGCAGTTACAAAACAGAAGGTAGGTTATTGGTCATCGTAGGAAGAAATACCAGTACGAACAAAAGGTACATTATTGTGAAGAACAAAAACAACAGAGGCCACAGAGGTGGTGCATCTTTTGTAGCTATACAATTACTGGAAGGATGGCGCAACAAGAAATCAAGCTTACAGAAAAGGGTAGGTCTTACTTAGGCCTAACAGTCTAGCAGCCAGGTATTTACTTGCTGTCACTACAATATATGGACATAGCAAATAGAAAACATAATTAGGCATAATTACTGAAACAGGGGATAAAAACATTTAAACATAAAAGGGGGAAAGGTCTATACATCCATGGTGGCAAAACCTGGGAGGTAATTAGAAATTCTCACACGGTACAGGGGAAGTATTAGATGGATTTGTAGTGCAATTGATAAAGTAGGCAACCTGGCTGTTCAGGGGGTGAAATAGATATTTTTTTCTGTGACAGTCTAAAACTGACGCTCTGTATAGATTGTTCATGGTGTAAAGTAATAACTATTCTCTACTAACAAGCATGTCCGAATTGATGATGGATTAGAAATAAGAAATATTACACTGCCCAGCACAAACAATAAACATGCCAGCATTGATGATGAGTTATAATGCAGGCAAGAATAGCCAAAATATATACCTTCTTACATAGCTTGAACACGACTTTGTCCAGAAGGCTTCACTAACTCCTCCCTGTCAATCATCATCCTAACTCTCTTTGCATCCTCAACCAGTCCGGCCTTTGCGTATATATTTGACATAGTCACAAAATTTCCAGGGTTTTCTGGCTCCAATTGAACCAGTTTCTCAAAAGCGATCTGTGCATGCTCCACATCATGGTGCATCCTACTTCCAGATAACAAAGCACCCCATACAACTGCATTTGGTCTGATTGGCATCTGATCAATAAATCCAGCAGCCTCTCTGAACCTCCCAGCTCGTGAAAGCAAATCCACAATACAAGCACACTGCTCCATAGTAGGGATGAGGGCAGAATTTTCCACGAACCGCTCAAAAAGCGCAAGACCTTCATCAACCAAGCCACAGTGGCAGCATGCCATGAGCAGAGTTGTGAATGTCACGGAATCTGGCTGCATCCCACAACGCAACATTGCATCCACAAGTTCAAGTGCCCTCTCTCCATGCCCATTCTTTGCAAAAGCACCTATCATCACATTCCATGACACAACATCCTTCCGTTCAATCTCAAAGAACACATGTTCTGCATCGTCGACACATCCAACGCGTGAATACATGTTCATCAACGCATTCCACAGAATTGCGTTTGAACCACTACCACCATGGTTTCTCACCATGTGCCCATGGACCTGTCTTCCAGACTCCAAATCACAAGCCCCCAGCACAGCAACCGCGGTACGGGCATTCCCTCGAACACCTCTTGCGCGCATCTCCCGGAAGCAATCCCACGCCTCGCCATTCATCCCGGCACCAGCGAACCCCCCAATCATCGCGTTCCAGGACACCACGTCCTCGCCGTCCATACGATCAAAGATCCTCTTGGCCGCGCTCACCTTCCCGCACGTCGCATACAGCGCGACGAGCGCCGGGCCGGCCGAGGCGTAGAAGGCCAGTAGCGGGGCGGTCTTTACCCCGTAGGCGTGCGCGGCGCGAGCGGGGAGGGAGGCGGATGCGCGGCGGCAGCAGGAGACGACGCAGGAGAGGAGCTCGGCGTCGGGGCTGGCGACCGCGGCGGCGGAGAAGAGGGAGAGGGCCTCCCGGGGGCGGCCGTGGCGGGAGAGCGCGGAGAGGATGGCGGTGTAAGATCCGGTGGAAGGGTGGGGGATGAGGGAGAAGGCGCGGAGCGCGCAGGGGAGGAGGCCGGAGAGGGAGTAGGCGGAGACGAGGGCGTTGGAGGCCGGGAGCGAGGAGGGGAGGACGCCCAGCTTGAGGGCGGCGGCGTGTAGGGAGGAGATGGCCGGGGCGGCGGCGCCGGGGGAGGTGGCGGCGGAGACGAGTAGGCGAGGGAGGGAGAGAGGGTCGACGGGGAGAGCGCGCCGCTCGCCGGCGGCGGGGGCCGAGGTCGAGCACCTGGCGCGTCCGAACATTGCGCGCTCTGTAAATCCCGTAGATTACCATTCCATGGCTTTCCACGTTAATCGAACGGCTTACAATCACCATGGTCCATGGAAATGCATTCGAGTGTTTGATGTTCTTTTGATTTTCTGTTTTAACAAACATCATGATCTATTGATCCACACATGAAAATTCGTATACGTAGGAATCACAAATTGAAATCGGTTCCTATCAAAGAAAAAAAGAAATCACAGATTGAAATTTTCATATTGGTGTAGTTTTGCATTGTATCGGATAGCGGGGTCGATGCGACAACTGCACGGGGATATATTGGTTGTATTACAGTAACGTTAGTTTCATTTTAAATTAAAAAAATGTTATTGATAATTAAGACTTCAATCCTAAACGATGAAATGGGATGCAATATCCTTTTCTCGAATACACGTGCACGTAGTCGTACCAACTCTATCACTATAAACACATTCAAAAATTTAGGTTAGAAGTCACTGTAGGTACTACTTACCACAAAACTTACCTCATCTCTAAGGCACCTTTAAAAAATAGGCTAGAAGATATACCCGTCTAATAAAATAATCACCGGTCACCGCAAGCATTGTTTATTAAGAAAGACATGACCAATTTACCATATGCGCCATTTCCGAAAAAAACTAGTCTAGAAATCACTACACGCTACCATATGCCGAATTCATATCCTCTACTCAGCATTATGCCAAGTTATGTTGAGTAGAGGACACTCAGACATTGTCGGACATATTGGACATATTGCACCATAAGTAACCTAGTATTGACAGAAAACACGAGGCCTAGGAGATCTGCTTAACTCCAGTGCAGGTCCAAAACTCGCTTTCGGATGTATGAGCGTGCCAGTTGATTTGATCCTGCAATCAATAAGAAACAAAGACAAAGAAACCGTGATTAAATCCATAAATGATAGCCGATCGGCTAGGTGCCGATGACATATCATTTATCTTTAAGCCGATGTCATATATACATCGATCGGCAAGTATTAATAAGCAAATCAGAACTAAATCTACTCAATCGCCTGTAGATATTAATAACATATAATCCTTATATCGATATATACTTAAATCAAGTGATTGGGATAGATCGGTCACCTTGCCGAGACAGTATAAATCACTTAGATCGAAATATATATTAATAGTGGGATTATATATATTAATAGCATAGCCGATCAAATAGATCTAACATGTATCGGCTAATACTCCGATATCACTCTATATTAAGATATTAAAGCAAGTAGAATATATTAAACAGAAGCTTAATATACTTAAACGCAACAAGATCTTAACATAAAGGGCAGATTTAACATATCAATCAAGCATGTAGAATAGAATTAGTTAAATCATATAAGATCGGCTGAAACTCCGATACTAATCTAATCAGCAACCAGAAGGCAGGCTAGATATTATGGTTCTAAGCACGACTTAATAGATCAAACTCAACTGATGCAGCATTAAGTATGAAAATAAGAACAATATCTAGACAATCAAGGCGCTGGATGTTTCATAGAGTGGTAGATATATCACATAATCCAAGTTAACGTCGTTATCTAACCTAATCGGCTTCCTTCTATTGACAGATGCTAGCCGATTATAGGTTAGATGACGATATTATCAAGGATTATATAAGATATATGATAACTCGACGAATTACATAAACAAGATTAGAGTATCATAAAGATAGAAGCACTAATCTCGAGAACACAAGTCGTCGTAACAAGTTTTACCTCTTGTTGAAGATCGAAACCGATGCAGCTCAACCCGAAAGCAAGAACTTGTCGAAACAAAACGAAAGTAAAAGGGTGGCAATGCGCCGAGATTGTATCGAACATCTGTTAATGATTACATAGGGCTCGGGGTCTATTTATACCCGAGAATTATAAGATATGTCCATACCGGACACGACTATTATCTGTAACAAACTCTAAGATACCGTAAATCTTTGCGGCATACTTTTGCCCACATTTATCTCTAAGGAATTTACATAAAATATCTTAATTAATAGATACAATTGCCTTATCAGGACTCTATCCATGTACGGCAATCATCTTGAAGCACATCAACTCAAACCCGATGTTGGATACGAGTCGTATTGTCGGAATCGGCTATATCACCTAACCCAGTCCGACTCAGACTTTAGCCGATCCTAGTCGTAGCCGATCCGGACTCCAGCCGATTCTTATTCTGCTTCCGCGATAATCCTCATCTTCGATTCCGCTTCGATCTAGTCTTCATCTCCGATGCTGATATTACCAAATTTGGTCGTTAACACCTAGCTAATTAATTTATACTTAATTCATCCGTAAAAAGTAATCCATGATAGACACACTCACTACGTGTAAAGTACACTTAGGCCAAAATCTTATATTTCTAATTAACATTTTCCATATACATATATTTTTTTAAATCAAATAGCTATATCAACCATGCGAACTAACTAAAATGAGCACCCCCCCCCCCCCCCATAATGGAAATTCAAACAGCTGTGAGCAAACTCTCCCCAACTTGATAAAGTCAACAGTCAACCGCCATATATCAAGCAAACCATATAGTATCAAATTTGGGAGAGACTTGATAATTTAACAATCCTTAATATGGGTTTCGATTATTTGACACACTGACCCACTTTCATTCACTCAGATGGTTCTATATGTCATCCTCACAAAGTGTCAATCAAAGCAACAAACAATGAAAAAAGTGTTAAATTATCAAATTTTTCTAAGTTTGGTAGGTAAATTGTTCTTAAAAAAATGTTTGCTAAGTAAACATTATGTTTTAGAGCAGAGTACAACGCAGAGCAGCATGCGACTATGTCCTCGCTCACAACGTCCATTTTGCAAGTACTAGAATCGTATCAATTTGACAGTGCTATAATTTGAACTCGAGAGGATTCAAAACAATGTGCCAATCTCCACGTGCACTATCCCAGCACGGACACACGGGTTTGTCACGTTTCCCAAACTTAGCCCATCAAATAAAGGAACAGACCGGAAGAAAGCCCATCACGACTCGCGTTCCTCCCCTCCCTCCGCCCGTTCGCCGCAGCCACCGAACCACCACCGCCTCTCTCTCTCTCTCTCTCTCTCTCTCTCTCTCTCTCTCTCTCCCCTCTCTCCGGCGAATATTCCCTCCCCCTCGCCTTCCTCCCCACGCCAAAGCCGGCAACCGCCTCCGCCTCCGCCGCGCCCAACAGCTCAGACGCTACCGGAGTCCGGCGACACGACTCGACGCGGCGCGACGCTCCTCCGCCCCGGCGATGCTGCGGCGCGGGCTCCTCGTCGTCAATCGCCTCCGCAATGTCCACCTCCAGCGTCTCCCCCGGCATCGCACGCACTGCTCGAGCGGTCCCGCCTCGGCGCCGTCGACCTCGACGACGTCATCGTCGGCGCCGCTCCCCGTGGCCGCGCCTCCCCCGACCCACCACCTCGCGCCCCGCGGCGGCGGCGGCGGCGGGGGGCCCCGACGCCGCCTGACTCCGCTCCTCGCTCTATCCACGCTCTCCCTCGTCACGGCCGCGGGGACGATCTACCACATCTCCGCGGGGGACCTCGAGGGGACGGTGGAGAGGTCCAGGGCGTCCGCGGCGCGCGTGGTGGAGCGGATGCAGCACACCTGCGCCGCGGGGAAGGTGCTGTGCAGGTCGCTCATGTCCGTGCTGTCGTCCGCCAACCACGAGGTGAGGTCCGGGTTCGAGCTCCGCGTCGCCGCGCTGCTCGCCGACATCGCGGCCGCCAGCGCCGCGCGCCGCGCGGCCATCGTGTCGGCGGGGGGCGGCGCCGTCGTCGACTGGCTGCTCGAGAGCGTCGTGCGGCGGGCCACGCAGGCGGAGGCCGCGCGGGCGCTCGCGCACCTGCTGGCCGATCCCTGGGTTGCGCCTGCTGTGCTCGGTCGACCACGAGCGGTTCCCTGCCTCCTCCAATTCATCTTCTCTTACCAGCCAAAACGCGGCAAGAAGGTAATGTCCTGTCAGGTGCTACTCTTGAATTATTTGCTTTGCTTGGCTGCCGTAATTGTAGCTTTAACAGAATAAATTTCGCAATCAGTTTAAATTATTCGAGCATGCCAATGTAGCTGGCTCTAATCTACTAGGTGATTGTTGTTGTAAATTCTGTCCAATCTGCAAGATAAAGAGAGAGAACTCTGAATGTTTATATTGAATTGTTAGTTTCTTTCTTTTTAGTTGAGAATTAATGATTTGGTGTAGCTTGATTTGTTCTTGTGCTAGGAATTTCAGTATTGATATGCTACGTTATAGGAATCAGATGTTGAGATGTGCATCAGTACAGCCTGATTATAGGTGGAAAACAAAATTTGCATCCTCGTGTGCTCTGAGATTTCTGGCATTTTTATGTTCATCCCATGTCTTTGTGAGCATGGAACCTTTGGCCCTTCAGGTTTTCAGATTGCAAACTCTTAATATATGCTATTGATGTTAAGATAAAAGATCTCATGGGGGAATGAGTTATGTTATGCACCTGCATGCCAGTTATGCAATAATGCAAATTTGCCATTTCTAATGGATTATCAAGACCTTGGAGTTGGTAAATATAATTTATTTTCCTTGATGGCTTGGTGATCTCAACTCTCCTATAGGCAATTTCTTTTTTTGCTTGCTGGCAGTGCTTTTTCTTCAGCTTATCTCTTCTTTTTTTCCCCTAAACATGTAATATTATGTTTCATGCTCATCTTAATCTAGCAATTTAGGTCTATTAAACCATTTAGATTTTCCAATTCTGGTTTTCTTGGACTTTAACACAACATGAGTTGTTTGTACCTAATATATTGCCCTCCTGTTAATACAGAACTCGGAATACTCTTCATTCAATGTCTCAGACCATTCTAAAGGAAGGAGCATGCTTGTTGCTGCACTTATGGACATCATCACTTCCAACTGCGACAATGCGGATTATTCATCATTTCAGCCTTTATTGCCTTCAGATGCTGATACAAGAGATATTGCGGCAACCATCGAAGTCATTGAGCAAGGGGGGATGCATTTTGATGACCATGATGATAATAACAGTGATGATGGTGACAGTGGATTAAAAGGAATAGGGATTAAGGTACTTGGTGGGACTACTGTCTTGGGATTCTCTAGAGAAATAAACTCATTGGAGGTGGGCAACTCGGATGATGGTATTGTTGGAGCTTCGAATAGTAGAATATTGATGCAAGAAACTGCTACTGATTCTCCACTAGTGGAGAAGCTAAGTTCTGCTGCTGCTCCAGGCCTCTGGGATGATTTGCAGAGGGAGCATGTAGCTGTACCTTTTGCTACTTGGGCTCTTGCTAATTGGGCTATTGCATCTGATTTAAACCGTTCTCGTATTCAAGAACTTGACAGTGATGGACATACTGTCACAACTGCACTGAAAGCACCTGAAAGAACTGTCAAGTGGCATGGAGCCATGGTGGCGCGAGCTCTTTTGGAAGACCAGAACTTGACTTTGGCTCCTTCTGTCCCTGACTGGTGCTCAAGTCTTCTTTTGACAGCTTCTCGGGCTGCTGAGAATGGTGACATGGCATTGGCTCAAATGTCACTATCAACTTTCCTATTATCCATGATAAGGTGTAATGAGTCAAAATTTGTGATCAGACAGAAGGGTCTACATCTTCTTCGTAGTATCGCAAAAAAGATAGAAAATGAGAATGCTCAGAGCAGGATGAAGGAATCATTAGTAGTGGCACTGAGTTTGCTCTATGCTGGTGAAGTTCCGTTGTCACTTGAAGAAACTCAAAGATGGTCCGGCATTCTTCTTCGTTGGCTCTTTGATAAATCTGTTTCAGAAACTACAAATCTCACAGCTATTAAAATCCTTTCATGCATTCTTGAAGACTATGGACCAGCTTCCGTACCAATTTCTCAGGGATGGTTGGCTCTCGTGCTTTCTGAGATTCTTGGAGATAACAAGACACAGAATTTGAAAGGAACCACCCAGCCTCAACCAGAGAGAGTGAAGGTAAGAATCTTGGTATTGTTTGTAATAAATATATATTTGAATGCGTGTGCCGCCAACTGTTCTTAGTAGTTAAGTTGGTTGATAAATGAGTTTTAGATAAATAAACATGACGATAATCAGACTGAAAATACTAGAACGTCAAGAACTTAAGATCACCAGTATAATATAGTATGTCACATGTTCAGATTTATGACAAGTATTAACCATGGAGGAACAATGTTCTAAACATTCCATATATAAAATTTGCTTTGTTATTTGGCGACTTTATAAAGTGCTTCATGCCAGATGCTGTTTAGGGTAGTTTTTCGGAGCTATCTTCTTGTCTTTCGAAACATTTCTATGAAATGCGCATGTTTTGATATTTTTATTTTAATTGTGTTATATTGTTTGAAACAAAATTTGAATATTTGATTGCTACTAGCCTGCTATTTTTCTTGTGCAGAGTTTCACATTTTCTATCATCTGCCATTTTCAGTTTATCTAGTGCTGCTCTTTTTGGATGTTACAGTATAACTTATTTTGTGTTATAAAGCTTTAGCTTAACTCCTGATAGTACTAATTTCACAATCTTGTTCTTCCTCCTTTTTTGTCCTGAATCCTGATACTAACCTTTTTTATGGACAGAATCAAGTTGATCACCATAATGCTTCCTCTGCGACTCAGATATTGAATCAATTAGCTACTGCTGTTGTGAAATTGGCAATAGTTCAATCACACTATGATCCTGCTTCTGGTGACAAAGTACCCCTTTCCGATTTTCTCTCTCTTGAACCATTTGCTACAGCTCTGAAGAACTTGAATAAAAAGAACCCACCTAAGTTTGATGCTGCTGACTCAGCATCCGCTACGCTAAAGGGAATAAAAGCACTGGCAGAGCTTTGTTCTGAGGATGGTGCATGCCAAAAGAGAATTGCTGATTTAGGAGTTCTTTCCCTGTTGAGGCGCATCCTCCTTGGTGATGATTATGAGAAACTCGCTGCGATCGAAGCATATGATGCATCACGAATTCGAGAAGTGCAAGACAAGAATGTGTCTGCCTCTAATGACTCCTCTAATGACACTACTTCTGATCCCTCCAGTGTACGGGTTCCTCCAGCAGCTCATATTCGAAGGCATGCCGGCCGGCTGGTTACCATTCTCTCTCTTCTACCCAATTCAAAGAAGGAAATTATTTCTGATGATGTATGGTGCAAGTGGCTTGAGGAATGCGCAAGTGGACGAGTTCCTTGCAATGATTTAAAATTAAAAAGTTACTGCAGGTTAACTTTGTTAAATGTATTCTGTTCTGAGGATCCAAATACGGGAAACGCTTCTGATGAATACCCTGATTCAAAAAGTGAGTATAAAAGAAAATGCCCTCAGTTTGGAGATGCTTTGTTCTTGTTAAATCCAGAGTTGCCTCTTGAGGTTCATTTGGACAACAATGGTCATGAAATTTCAAGAAAGAAATTTAAGGATGACTGTTGCACTGAAGAAGGTGGTGACTCTGAAACTGGAGATGCTCCAAGCAACACATCCAAATATACACCCCCTTTAATGGATGTCGTGTTCGTCCATGGTCTTCGTGGTGGCCCATTCAACTCATGGCGGATAGCTGATGACAAGTCATCAACCACCAAAGCAGGTCTGGTGGAAAGTATAGATGAAGATGCTGGCAAAGAGGGAACATGTTGGCCAAGAGAATGGCTTTCAGCAGATTTTCCTCAAGCTCGTTTTTTGACAGTCAAGTACAAGGTTAGTTTGGTGCTCTGATGTTCTTTATGTGGGGAGGGTTATACTGGTCTCTTTTAAAACTTTTGTTATTCTTGTAATATTCTATGCTTCCCTGCTGATGGAATTCTTGTTGCTTTTATATGTTTGGAGGTCTTACTTGTTTCAAATGAATTTATGCAGACCAATCTGACACAATGGACTGGAGCCAGCTTGCCACTTCAGGTTAGTTTTTTTCTTTTTCTTGTTCCATTGCTGATCTCGTGAAAACATTCCATAATTTTGTGATACTCTGATCTGATATGTTCTGTAGTTGGAGAGGAGATACTCAGAGTTTAACTTTAGGCTTATTTGTTTCTTCTTACTGAAATTTATCCAGTTGAAATAATATTTGTATATAGGAGGTGAGCTCTATGCTGTTAAGGAAGTTAATTGCTGCTGGCATTGGCAGTCGTCCTGTTGTTTTTGTAACTCATAGGTAATGATGGTCGCTTGGTTCATGATGTAGTGTTGGAAATTGTTGAAAAGTCTGTGACAGATGAGAAGGCTTAATTATTCCCATTTACATATATGCAGCATGGGAGGACTGGTGGTTAAGCAGATGCTGTATCAAGCGAAGCTGAACAATTATGACAAGTTCCTGAACAATACGAATGGGCTAGTATGTATTTGTTTGTTAATTCTTTCAAACATCTGTGAGATCTAACCATGTTCATATCACAGGTTTTCTATAGCTGTCCACATTTTGGTAGTAGGCTTGCAGACATGCCATGGCGTATGGGTCTGGTGTTTCGTCCAGCTCCATCGGTTTGTCCTTAACAAAAAAACTTGCAGCTTATCTTTTTTGTTCACCCCATTCTATATTTATGACACTTGCAGCTTATCTTTCTTCAGATTGGCGAGTTAAGAAGCGGATCCCCAAGACTTGTTGAGTTAAATGATTTTGTGCGGCAACGCCATAGTAAAGGATTGCTCAATGTTCTTAGTTTTAGTGAGGTAAAGGAAGATATTGTTATTCAATTACACATTATGCTTTCATTGTTATAATACTAATATACCTATGTCAACTGGCTTCACAACTTAATAGACTCAAGTCACACCGATCGTTGAAGGTTATGGTGGTTGGGCACTTCGGATGGAGATAGTACCTATTGAATCTGCATATCCAGGATACGGGGAACTTGTTGTAAGTAACCACGTTATAACGTTCGCACCATTGCGTAGTTAATTGTGATACTGCTTATAGCCTTGCGCTATAACGGACTTGATAGATCATGCATCCACATCTAGTACTCTGCACAGTTTTAACATGCTTAATGATGTCAACAATATATGATTATACATGTCGGAGACACAAAACCCAAGCTAGTTTGCTAAAGACACAATGTTGATTTTGTAGGTATCCCATTGTATTTTTTTTCTTGTATGCCTCCCAAATATCGTCCATATAAAATTTTCGTAAGGTAGTAGCAGTTTATGCAACTTGTAACTGGTGGTTTACTTATTATTATTAAAATTTTGCAGGTCCTGGCGTCCACTGATCATATAAATTCGTGTAAGCCGGTCAATAAGAACGACCCGTCGTACGCAGACACCTTGGCATTTTTGGAGAAAATATTGAAATCGCGTCTCAAAGAATCAGAATCCTAGTTTTTTTTTTTTCCTTTTAACTTCTCAAATATGGGCGGCCTATGGTATACAACACTTCGGGTGGAAACGCTGGATAGGATTTCCTTCGGCATTGTGGGGGAGATTCTGTTTCTTCTGCATCAGAGATTCTCGTCTGTTTAGTTGATCTGATCTGGCAATTTGGGCGGGCTGTGTTTTATGAAGCCTTAGCCCAATCATACAGTACACGAACGAATTACATGTACAAATAGAGGATAGCTAGCTGTAAATAGTTGCCCCTCTTGTAAGAAAAAAAAAAGGAAATATATGTATGCTCTCTGAATGACATGTACTATTTTTCTCTCGAAATTCATAAGCATGTAACCACACACCCTGTTGATTATGAAATTTTGTGTCAATGCTCTATGATTATTAGCAAGCATTACCATTCAAGCCTGATGAATATTTTGGTTTGAAACCTAATATTGAAATGGTCTGTTGAGTTCATGGGCTTACAGTTTGTAGACTGAGTCAACTTTCAGCCCATTTACAGCCCATTTACTTCCAACTGCGTAATGATGAACTTGGAGAGTGGAAGAAGAGGAAGCGGCACCCATCTCTTCGTCTTCCTCGCCTAAAACCCTCGCCTTCCTCCTCCGCCGCTTCCCCCCCTCCACGCCGACGAGCAACGGAGCAAGCGGGCAGCCCACATCCAAGGTGCTCCTCCAATTCTCCTTTAATCCTATCCAGAATTTCCCCTTTTTGATACTTGCGTCAAGATTTCGTCGTAGATCCCCGTGGCCCGTGAGGGATTTCAGGATTTGGGCGAAATCTGATAATCGCGGCCCCTCGATTTTGTCTATATTCCCCCAGGATGGTGGACGCGTGGTGGCCGCTGCTCGCCGCGGCGATCCCGGCGGTGGTGGCTGGGCAGGCCTTCCGCGTGAAGCGGCGGCGGGACGAGGAGCAGCGCCTCAAGGCGGCGCGCGGGCGCGAGAAGAGCTCCGACGAGGTGTTCGTCTGCGAGCGCGTGTGCACCTCCAAGCGGATGCTCAAGAAGGTGGGCGCCTTCTCCAAGGACCCCATCCCGGAGACCTGCGTCACCGTCTGCGGCGTCTCCGAGCTCGACGCCTGCGCCGACGCGTGCGCCCGGACCGTCTGCGTCAACCAGCACCAGGTCCCCAACTGGAACGACGTCTGCCTCAAGAGGTGCCAGAGCGAGTGCCTCAAGCTCTCCTCCACCCTCATGTAGCATCCCCCCAATGTAAGCCATCGTTGTTTGTACCTTGTTTTAGGTACAAACCATCAAGCTCTTCTTGTTCCTAATGCAATCCTTACTACCTAAGAGGAGAGCTTCAGACATCCATAGCTATCGTTTATAAATCATGAGGAATGGAATAGGTGAATGACTGCTTCCTAATTGTTTTGTGCTTCACAATTGATCTTCAACAAACAGTTGTGATTGCTAGGTACCATACCATGTCTTTTGTGAGGCGTATCTGAGGTTGAGTTTTTCAGCTGGGCTGACGAATAACACCAGCCAAATTTATTTAGTATCAGAGGTTGAATCACCCCTTTTGGATGAAATGCTTATCGTGTTTAATATGTGCTTGCCTGAGTGTGCTGATTCTGATATGAAATCCCGTCTACTATTTGTCCGAGTAGGAAATGTAGGATGGCTCTATTGCCCATTTACCTCCAGAATTGTAGTTTTGTGCATTAGTATTGGGAGTTTCACAACTTGCTCAGGTGATTTATGTTGCACAGATGAGTTATCTACAGTTCGGACCAATTGTGACAGCTAGGTTGTAGGTATCATGTCTTTTGCGGGGGGTATCTGATGTTGAGTTTATAGCTTGGCCGGTTTTGGCCAAATTTATCATGTATCTAAGGTTCAGTTATCCCATTTGGATGAAAATTCTTATCGTGTAGGAAATGCGGTTGCCTCTGCCTGAGGGTGCTGATTCTAATATTAAATATATTCTGCTATTTGTCTGAGAAGGAAATGTAGGATGACTATTACCTATTTTACCTCCAGATGTGGTTTGGTGTATTAGTATCGGGAGCTTCATCAGAACTTGTTGAGGTGATTTAAATTGCACAATTCCAATGGTTTTCAGAGTGAATTAAGAGCATTGCTTGCTGGAGTTCCTACCTAGTGCTAGCATGCGAAGTAGTGAAAGATTTGCAGTTTCTTGCTATGCTCTTGTTATGAGTCAGACGCAATGCTTCCTGCTTCAGTTACTTTGCTGTTTACGAGCTTCAGAAGCTTGTTTTCTGCTCCAGTTAGCTTCTTGTTTTAATGTTTAGTATCAACTCCCTCCGTCCTAAACGTACTAGGTTTGTTTATTTTGAGACGGAGGGAGTACAACCATCCATGGCTGTCATTTATCTCTAGGAATGAGCCATGGAATGACCTATCCTGGTTGTCATGTTTTGTCCATTCCATTACCCTTTGTGCATATGATCCTCGAGAAAATTATCCTAAGGTTAACAGAGAAGGCCTTCCTTTATCTGCATTCAGATTTTTTGACAAGGCAGTGATGGTTCTTTTGCAAGGCAACAATGCCACATCTTTCCGGTCCTCCATTTCCACTACCGTCTGCTCAGTGTGTGCACATGTTGCTATCAGCTCCCTGGGTAGCTTCAATCACCATTGTGATGATCCAGTCTGTAGCCTGAAACTCTGAATCAGGCGTCAGACAAGCATCAGGTAGACGTCAAATTCTCCTCTTGGATTAGGTTAACCAAGATGATAGGATCAAAATCGTCACTGTTGATCGGTGATCGCACACCCAGGCCACCATGGAAACGGGCACCTAACGCACTGATCGTGAAACTAAGAGGACATGGAGATGATCTTGAACAGAAAAGACGCGCGACAACTCCCGCTCTAGCTTACGCATGCATATCGTTCTGTTTCGTAGAGCATATATATGGAGTAGCTGGTTCAGATAAAAAAAACTATTTAGAAATCCCACTGAAAATGCTCCAAATGTTCAAACACTTCAAAACGCCTCTATACTTTAATTCTTTGGGTAATGCGTTTGTCATAAGCAATGCTGAACAGTCATAATCATCCAGCACAAAATACAAGATATTCGTTTTATATCTCCTACATACTCCACTGTACATAAACTTGCTGTTCTCCCCATCAAGCCATCAATCTTATATATATTTTACAGAACAAATTTGCACATTAGACTGTGGCTAATCACGCTTAACATCAACACAAGCTCGAGAAAACAGCATCGTGGAAAGACAAGTGGCTAATCACATCAGTTTGCCACGCGCACGCCATGATTTATACTACCTCCATCCCAAAAGACTGTAGTTTTGTATTATTTGTGTTTAACGTTTACCATCTGTCTTATTTGTAAAAACTTTTATGATTAGTATTTTTATTGTTATTATATGGTAAAACATGAATAATACTTTATGTTGAACTAATTTTTTTAAATAAGACGAACGATTAAACGTTGGACGTGAAAACACACGACTACATTTAAATTAGGACGGAGGTAGTAAGTTTAGAGTGATCTAATGACATCGTTGTCTAAAGGTGACACGGGCCGACATGATGCCCATGTCCTTCCTCCAAGGAGTAGCAGATGCGCTCGAACGCCTCGACGTGGTGCTCCGCCACGGCCATGAACACGTCGACGCCGCCCTTCGCCGCGCGCGACGGCACGAACACCATCAGCCCCTCCACGGGCAGGTCCGGCGGCAGGAACGCCGCCGGCGAGCCGGTGCCGAGGTCCATCTGGTGGAACCTGAACCCGAGCCAGCTGTCCACCTCCAGGTCCGGGCACAGCATCGTGCCCGACGCCGCCGCCGTCGCCACGAGCTCCCCGCCGCCGCCGTCCGCCACCGCGCCGCCGCCGAAGTCGACGAACGACTGGATGTACTCGCCGTCGACTCGCGCCACGGCGTCGCGGATGGCGCCCACGACGGCGCCGTAGCTGGCGCGGAGGAGCTCGCGCGCCCGCATCCTCGGGAACGCCCAGAGCACCATGTTTCCGAAGAAGTCCATGGGCACGGGCGGGTTGGCTCTGCCCCGGCAGTTCACCGCCACCCTCACCTGCGTGAACTCCTCCGGGCTCAGCTCCCTCGCCGCCGTGATCTTCTTCCACACGTGCGCGAGCAGGCACTGGAACGTGCTGCACCGGCCGCCGACGCGGGCCTTGAGCTCGCCGACGAACTCCGCCGTGAAGTGCACGGTCAGGTCCTTGATCTTGTCCAGGGACACGGCGGCGTAGGACGACCTGCCGGTGGCGGCGCTGGCTTCTCCTCCGTCGAACTCGATGGAACGGTGGTCGAACACCGGCGTCGGCGGGGTGCGGGGCACGGCCGTGGCGGCGCGGTCGAGGAAAGGCGTCGGCGCGGTGAAGCGCTCCCCCTCGCGCACCGCGGTCGCCCACGCGGTGAAGAAGGCGCTCATGGAGTGGCCGTCGGCGGTGTGGTGGTGGCAGATGCTGCCGACGACGAGGCCGCCGCACCTGTACCGGACGAGCTTCACCTGCAGCAGCGCCGCGCCGACGGCGTTGTCCTCCGGCAACGCGGGGTAGAGGTCGGCGACGTCGGTGGCCATGGCGCGGCCGCTGTTGGCGAGCACGTCGTCCAGGTCGGCGCCGTCGACGGCGGCCTCGACGACGAGCACGCCCTGATCGTTCACGTGGAGGAAGCGGCGACCGTGGCGGTCGACGGCGAGGCGCCCGGCGAGGTGAGGGTACGCCGCGACGGCCCTGAGGAGGCCCTCCTTGATCGCCTCGTTGGACGGCGCCGGCGCCCGGTACGCTAGCACGCTGGGCACGTACAGGTCGAACGCCGCCCGGTCGAACACGGTGAGCTGGACCTCCGCGCCGGCGAGCGGGTGCGGCGTGCCGTACACCGGCGCCAGCATCGCCGTGCTCGTAATCTTCATCTTAATTACACTTCGTCACCTCGTCTTAATTACTTGGGAGTGGCATGCATAAAACCGCTTATATAGAGCTCCGAACTGGAGTATATATAGAACAGTGTGTGATCAACCACCCCAGTACATTTATTTTGGGCTATTTATTTATACACGTCAAGACCAAAACGAGAGTAGGTATCAACCACTCCGTTTATAAAATTGAATAAATTCAAATGAATTTGGGAAATAATTCCATGTTCTAAATGGGGAAACTATTCTAAACTCTCGAGAAAACGCCAACTCGTTGTTTGCATGCTACTCAAAAAAATTTGAAAAAAGATCAACATGATAGTTTAATATGTGCTTGATCATTACACAAGCATGCAAAAATAAAATTTAATTTCTACATGTTGCAACGAAAAATACACTAAAATTCAAATCGGTTTGGGAAATAATTCCATGTTCCAAATGGGTTTAGAGAAGGGAAAAAGTACGAATTAGCCCCCCTAACTATCGCGGTCGATCGAATTACCCCCTAAACCAGAAAACCACACATCGTTCACCCTGAACTTTCAATACCGGACAAATTACCCTCCTCGATCCAATCCAGAGCGGTTTTATCCTACGTAGCGTACGCATGGCAGTCCAGTCAGTAATTTTATTTATAAAAAAATGTGGGACCCACACGTCATACTCCTCTCTCACTGTTCCTCTCTCTCTCACTCACTCTCTCTCTCTCTTTCTCTTTCTCGCCGGGCGGCGGCAGGTCGGGGACGCGGAGCAGCGGCGGCGGGGGACGAGGAGTCGGCGGCGGCCGCGGCCACGACGAGCAGCCGCCCCTCGACGCGGGGACGGATGGAGGCGGGCACGGGCGGCGGCATGGGACGCAGAGACGAAGGCGGCGGCGGCAGCGACGGCGCGGGCGGCCACGACGACGGAGACATAAGGAGGCAGCGGGTGGGGAAGGCTGGCCCGGCGCGACGCCTTTGTCGATCTCTTGCTCTCCGGCCTTCGAGTGTGAGGCTCTCTCTCTCAGAGGGTAGCCGGCCAAATCGCGGACTGGTCGACCACCGTCCTCCGGCCTCCGGCTTTCGAATACTAGCTCTTTCGACGAAGTTTATGGGTAGTGCACTAGTGTGCTAGTACTATGGGGCGAGACTTTTTTGGGCGTGAGATAGGATTGATCTAGCTGGCTGGTGATGTTGATCGAGTCGTCGTCCGCGCGTGGTGGCGTGAATACGTGATGGTCAAACCGAAGCTCGCGGCGGTGCCGGCGGCCGGGGACGTGGGGGCGGCTGCTCGTCGTGGCCGCCCGCGCCGCCGCCCACTCCCGCCTCCATCCGTCTCCGCCT
Source organism: Oryza meridionalis (assembly GCA_000338895.3). NCBI lineage: Eukaryota > Viridiplantae > Streptophyta > Magnoliopsida > Poales > Poaceae > Oryza > Oryza meridionalis. The sequence continues at coordinate 4,731,483 of CM002526.2, forward strand.
CGTGGCCGCCCGCGCCGCCGCCGCCGCCTCCGTCTCCACGTCCCGCGCCGCCGCCCGCTCCCGCCTCCATCCGTCCCCGCGCCGAGCGGCAGCAGCTCGTCGTGGCCGCGGCCGCCGCCGCCTCCTCGTTCCCCGCCGCCGCCGCTCGGCGAGAAAGAGAAAGAGCGAGACAGAGAGAGAGTGAGAGAGAAGAGAGAGGAGTATGACAGGTGTGGCCACATCTTTTTAAAAATAAAATTGCTGACTGGACTGCCACGTGTACGTCACGTAGGACAAAACCGCTCTAGATTGGATCGAGAGAGATAATTTGTCGGTATTGAAAACTCAGGGTGAACGATGTGATGTGTGGTTTTCGGGTTTAGGGGGTAATTCGATTGACCGCGATAGTTCGGGGGAGCTAATTCGTACTTTTTCCTTAAAGAATAGGAGAAAAGAAAGAAAAAAAAAGAAGAACATGAAGGCCCAATTAAAATACGGCCCAATATAAGCAGCCCAATGTTCAGACTGGGCCGTACGATCAGCTCTCGTCGGCCCAGATCTAGGCGGAGGGGGAACGGGCGGGGCCCACAGGCCGAAGCAGCGTCTTCTCCACAAGCTCAGGCTCGCCTCACCTTCGCCTCGCCACGCCATGGCCTTGTCCTCCTCTTCGCACCTCCTCCCCTTCTCCCGGCCTCCCGCGACCTTCCCACGAGCCTGCCACGCCGGCGGCGGGAGGGCCCGAGCCGGCGCCACGGGGAGGTTCATGGCGTGCTCCTCGCCCCCTCCTCCCGACGTCGTGGTCACGCGCGAGCGCGGGAAGAACGCCAAGCTCATCGCCGCGCTGGTTTGGTTCCCAAATCGACACTCCTGCATTGTTCACTTGTACCTAACGCATAGTGTTTTTTTTTTTTTTGGGGGGGGGGGGAGCGTAGGGGATTAGCAATAGGGATGGAGAATATGCATCTTCCATTTTTGTTTTGTGATACCCTGTGAGATCGTCGCGTATTTTAGTGTTGGGATTTTAGGTGGCCGACTGTATAGAGGGAACTTTACGGGTTAATTATACCGTTTAGGAACTGGGAGACTCACTAATTGATGCGATATTTCAGTTAATATACCAATTTCCATCTAGGAAAAGGTTGGCGTGTGCTGGATATGAGATATTTGGTGCTAACTCTGTTGAACATGGTGCCGCGTGCTAATGGAACTCACCATTCATGTCTTCAACTGGTCGGAGCTTGGAGTTTAGAGTTAGTTGTTTTGCAATACAGTTCAGTTTTATCTGATTACAAATGCAATGCGATGCTATGTTATGGAAACCATTTGTCATTTTGTTAGTATCAGTCTTTCATGTAAGAACATATCCCTTCTTTCATCCATTTCATATGATACAAGTTGGGCATATGATCTGCATTGCCTATTTTATTCCATTAGCTTAGAGAAGTTTTGTGGATGGTATGACTTCCTCTTCTTTTTTTTTATGATCATTGACCTAATAACTTTAATCTACTATTAGTTTATTATCTTGGATCACAGTATATGAGATCTTTACCTTTATTCTCAGCTGTTGTTTAGCGTCTCATGAATCACGATACATCATTAATACGGAGTGTGAAGTCTGAATTTTTCTGATCATATCTAGCCATATTCTAACTGCTATACGTATTCAACTGGGCCATAGATGGTTGTTACTCCAACGGATTTGAGAACATTCCTACATTGTAATACTTGTGAAAATGTCCAATTGACATTAGAGTAATGCAATTGTTACCGCGTGCCTTGTCGAACAGTGTGCTAGGTTACTACCAGACTTGATTGATCTCTGAAAGGGCCCTTGGAGGGAGTCTAATGATTTTACTCAATGTTCTGATAAAATTAGAGTCTTTGCCTGTTGATTGTGTAATGGAAGTAATCTTTTGTGTGTTGGGTGGTGGGGTCTTCATCCATCTTAAAATGTTGTAAGCATGCAGAGTACATGTTAAAGTAATCATGAATGTGCTGCTGCAGCCACCTATTATTTTCTCAGAAGAAGATTCAATTTGTGTTCAGAAATAAGCAGTCCTTTTGTATCATCCAGCTTATTGCTATCTAGCTTTCACATCAGTTTTCTAATTGAATTTTGTAGGAAAAACATAATGTACAAAGTCTTGAACTTCCTCTTATTAAACATGTTGAAGGGCCAGATACAGATAGGCTTTCTGCTGTCCTGCGCGGTAAGTAGTTCAGTCTTTATTTTTCTAGCAATATAACTTTATGTGTTTCTGTCTTGCGTTGTATATCCATTGCTCCACATATAGTATATTCTCATTACACTTGCTTTGCAAAATCATAATAAAAGTATTCCATAGTTTAGTCACTTAATATTTTGTATTTTCAGATGAAAAGTTTGACTGGATCACTATAACATCTCCTGAGGCAGCTGCTGTGTTCCTTGAGGGATGGAAGTAAGATTCAAACATATTGCAATTATCGTGCGCAATTGCTACAGAAATATAAATTGTGCATCATTTCACACTTCATTCGTCCTAAGTTCTGGGCTTTGTGGCATAGGTTTGTGCACTCTGTGATTTGCTTGTTGTCTAACCCAATATATGATATGTTCTTCAATCAATCCATTATTCTGTGATGCACCAGAACAATCCAAAACCACCATATTAACACAAGTTACATAACGACCTATCAGGGCTGCTGGAAATCCTAAGGTACGAATAGCGGTTGTTGGAGCAGGTACTGAAAGAGTTTTTGACGAAGTAATTCAATACAATGATGGATCCCTTGAGGTTGCATTTTCTCCTTCTAAAGGTATCTTGCCTCATAGGATGTAATTTTCATTGCATGTCAAATAATTCGTATGGTGCTCTCATATATTGAAGACTTGGAACTGTTTTCAGTCAGTAAGGTATTTCTTTTTCATTTTTTTTTATTTCATCAGCTATGGGTAAATTTTTGGCCTCAGAGCTTCCAAGGACAACTGAAACTACTTGTAAAGTGTTATATCCTGCATCTGCAAAGGCTGGCCATGAAATCCGTGAGTCAGATTTGGTTTTATCCTTCTGGTTACATGCTTGCACCTGCATTTCCACAATGACCACATCTGCATCATATCTTCAGCTGTTATGTTAACTAATTATGCGGATTGCAGAGAATGGGCTATCAGATCGAGGATTTGAGGTGACAAGACTGAACACATATACAACTGTACGTTTTTCTTTTAAATTAAATTATTACATTTGCCTTATTAATTCTTATTTGCTTACTTTTATATGAGTAATGTGAAATTTTGGCCCCTTGTCTTGTGCACTTTGGACCTCGTTCTATTTATCTGCATTCAGACATCCCTTACCTGATAGTATCATATTTTAGCTTGATAAGGTTGACTGTGACATATGTTACCGTATTAGAGGTTTTGTATTTCAAGAAACAGTAGTAATTTTCATGGATTACATTTTATCTTTTCAAAGTTTGTGTGCACGTGAATCTTGGATTTTCGTTTTAACCTATGAAATGGTTGTATATACATGCAGGTACCTGTACAGGATGTCGATCCGCTAATATTAAAGCCTGCTCTTTCAGCTCCAGTTGTTGCAGTAGCTTCTCCTTCTGCTCTCCGGTAATATATAATGTGTCTATGGCTGTCTCGGAACAAATTTAAAACCGTGTTCATATAATAATAATGGTATGCTAGTACTCCCTAATTAGATGGTTCAGGTAAAGTACGTATGTGGGAGAGATCACAAATTCTGCATTGAAACATTTTTTTTCTGGAATACGCAAGAGATTTGTGGGCTTTGACAAGGTTGGGGCTGATTTCTATTTGGACGTGTTTCTTTATGTTCCATAAAGGGGTATACCGATTCAAAGGCACACAAACAGCTTTATTTGTCATCTCAGTTATTTGGAAAGCTAGATTATTTGCGAACTGTCTCCCTGGGCTGACTTTATGTTATATATTGCCATCACAATTTTCCTTTTCCACAGTGCTTACTTTATTCAGTTTTGGGGTTATCATGATGATGCAGAGCTTGGCTAAATCTTGCTTCACAAGTTGACAACTGGGGCAACGCCATTGCCTGCATAGGCGAGACGACTGCCTCAGCAGCTAAGAAATTTGGCCTGAAGAGCATATATTATCCTACCACCCCGGGACTTGACGGGTAAGCACACATCACGAACCTTTTGAATACCATTATCCAATTGTCAAGGACACGTCTGAATGGTGGACATTCAGAACTGGTATCAACACAGCGTCACATCATATGTTGTGAAGCAAAATTGACTACTGTATCATCCATATGCACAATTTTCATATTGTTTTTCACAGGTGGGTTGAAAGCATCCTTGAAGCGCTCAGAGCCCATGGGCAATCGAAAGAGGTCCTCTCTCGTCCTCGTGGATACTTTCCTTGAATTTCTCGGCTTCTTTCGTCACACTTTTCTCTGTTTCTACTGTAGGCCCCAGGGTGTTGAACTTGAAGACGGGCAATTTACTTGTACCAGATGCTGGAGGTTGGTGGACATTTGTGGCGGCTGCATATTGAACTCTGTGCTTCCTTGACTAACCGATCACACACTTTTTGTTGTTTTTCTAATATAATTGAGAGGAGAAACCAAGTCGGCAACTACTGTAGTAGAACTACTTGTAAATTGTGAGCTGTTTACTGTAGCTACTGAACACGGTGCGGTATATTACCAGTGTTGTACCAATTGTTGCTTAGTTTATACCAGTTTTGCACAAAAAATGAGCCCTCCAAAAATATGGAAATCAATGAATGCAAGAGGCTCTTGTATGGGCTTTACTAAACCGCAGGTGTTTCTCAGGTCAGAAGGCCCAAAGCTGCACTAGGCCATTATTAAGGCCCTGTTTAGATCGCGAAAAGAAAATTTTTGGGTGTCACATTGGATGTTTGATCGGATGTCGAAAGGAGTTTTCGAACACGAATGAAAAATTAATTTATAACTTGCCTGGAAACCACGAGACGAATCTTTTGAGCCTTAGGTTACTGTAGTAGTTATGGCTAATCATGGATTAATTAGTCTCAAAAGATTCATCTCGCGATTTCCATGCAAAGTGTGTAATTAATTTTTGTTTTTATATATATTTAATGCTTCATGTATCAAAGATTCGATATGACGTTTTTGGGAAAAAAAATTAGAAAGCAAACCAGGCCTAATACCAATATATGTCTTCTCATAAATGAGCATAGATTTATCAGTCAACCTGAGCCGTCCTTTGTCCTCACTCCAAGGGAGCATGCAACACTTCGCAGCCGCATCATAATTGTGGGCTTTTTTTTTTATTATTTTGACACGGTCAGTGCCGTCTACTGCAGAATCTCCAGTTAAGTTGCCGCGATGATCTGAATGAACTGAAATTGATTGCCACGACGACTTGGCAATGCCACGGAATCTCCGTCCTCTTCAACTCCACCAAACTTCTTAAGAGATTCCAGCGTTTGTGTCCACCACGCAAGAATCTTCTTCCTCTCGGAGACATGACTGACTGCCCACGGACAAGTGCACTAATGATCAATCAAATTATGAAATGAATGAATGATACTCTCCTTCGATTGCGTTAATATCTCGCTAATATCCGTGGCTGTCAGCATCCTAAAACACTGCAAAAACAGAACGTAACAAAGGTCGACATGGACAATTTCTTTTAATTTCTTTTGTGACTCGGTTAGCACTTACGTACGGTTAGTCGTCCACCCCCTCCTGGACGGAAACACGTCCATGTCCAGCTAACGTCGACGTCTCTGTTGCAGGTCTAACCCTCCTGCTTAACTAATCAAGCGCTGTAACGAAAACCGGCGAGCTTCTTCCTCCACCGCCGCCGGCCTCTGCACCGGCGGCGACGAGCCGGAGAGAGATAGTATCTCTCTTAAAAAGAAAGGCTAAAAGTTATTATATTTTGAGACAACGAGAATATTTATATCAAAATCTCTTTAGGTTCGCGAATATTTATATCAAAATCTATGGAGAATTTGGCTTCTCTAGCTATCCCGTTGGATAGATTCGAGGCCGACTTCACCTCACAATAGAAGGAATTAATCAACTAGACAGGAATTAATTATTAAACATGGAGTTGTTTAACCAGCAACACTGTGTCAACTCCCTGTACAATTAAGTACTAATCAGTAATCACCTGTACTAGTTGTTACTGATTACAGTATTACTAGCTACGTGGCGCATACTGTCACTGAGATGCTGGGAGCCTGACAAAAAAAACAGAGCAATCACTTAAAAGAAAAAAACAATCTCCAGTGCATCGTTTTTGTCTGTAATATCCTAGTGGTAACTTGGCAAGAGTGATCAGTGAGTGAGTAGATTCTCCTTATCGCCTCGTAGCTCACGGTGGTTGGAGCGTTCAGATCAACGTCAACTGTCTATTTCTCTGAATTTGTTGGAGTAAACCGGAGATATATATTCCCTCCTAAACCTAAATGTGGTCGTTGCGAATGAAAGGATTATTAGCATAGGATGAGTTGTTGGAGGAAAGACTGCATTGGAATCAAAAGCCAAAGTACAGCAGTTGTGCCTTCCATTTCTTCGCAATACTGCAATGTAGGAAAGAAACGGAGTTCTTTTTTTTTTCTTTTTGAAAGTTCAGTTTCATCAAGTGATTACTTAAGTAGTAGTACTAGCATACTGTATATATTTGGTTTTATTGAGTGGGATTAATTTGATTTGACAGTGTGACGGCTACAGGTACGTACCCCTCCATAAAAAAAATCAATTCTAACTACGAACCTAAACATATGTGTGTCCAGATTTATAGCTATATTGTACCATAAGAGTCATCTCAAAATTAGACGGATACATTATATATAAATTTTGAAATATATATACAAGCGTTGTGAAAATATAATGTTATCTAAAAATAAAAATTGAATACTAATATTAAAGAGTGTGTAATTTCATTGCCAAATTTTTAAATGGACAGATTTTAAAACTAAAGGACAGCAAATTTTCTCGGCCGACAAACACCGGACACTAAAAAGGGGAGGGAGTACGATGGACATGGACATCTGAGAACCGAAAAGATCATATTTACTCTCATTTGTTCAAATTTGTCATGAACAGTAGGTTGGCCGTGCTACTGAAATAATTGATTCGGTCATGATTTCGCAATCAATCTTGAACGGCAGCCAGGAGCTAAGCCATGAGAGTTGAGACCCACTGACTACTGTAGCTTAAAGCTAGTAAGCTACTGCTCTTCTGCCAATCAAAATGGCACACATTTATGCAGGCAGGCAAAGTATCCATCCATCCGAGGACCACAGGGGAAACATTGGAAATGTTTCGAACGACAGGAAAGATTGCTACGGATAGCACTAGCAGATGAATGAGAGATGGGGAGGAAATGTTTGGTAGCGAGCATGTTCTTGGTTTATCGCTTCACCGCGCAATAAGTTTGGTATCGTTTGGAACGCATGAATTTCGCAGGGATTATCCTAAAAACGTCGTCACTTGAAAGTGGCTATGATTGAGACATTTTTATAAAAATTGTGTGTTCTAAATTAGTAGCAGTTGTGCGAGGGAGTGATTTATGACTGATCGGATATACTCCCTGAATTTCATAATTAAAGATGTTTTGTTTTTGTTTTCATCATTTGTTTAAGTCTAATTAAGCTTATTGAGAAATATAGTAATATCTACAACAACAAATTAATTTCATTAAAACCATAGTACTGAATATATTTTTTAGAGCATACTATTTGTTTGGTGTTGAAATTTTGTCTAATTTTTTTTCTGTAAATTTAATCAAACCTTTAAAAGAAGTTTAACTTAAGTTAAAACCAAAACATTATATATCTATACTCATTTTAAAAGAAGACAATGATGGTGGCAGTGAATCTATCCCCACCAACTGTTGTATGGAATTTTTTTTAACCAATTACTCCTTTCATGCTTTTTACCGTCTACTATTTCATGTGTTTTAATATTACAAAATAGTTCTTTTATATATAATTCTATCTATTTCATTCCTGTAATACAGGGTTATGATACAAAGACATCAACAAGGACAAAACTGTAAAAAACATCACAATTAATTTGTTCTAAACAATATTAGCACATATATAATTTATTTTAATCGTAGCAAAGTATGGGTATTTAGCTAGTATTCAAAAATAGAGGGAGTATGTGGGAAATGTGGCACATGCCGACATGCGGTACAATCCAATGATATGATTGCTAAAACTAAATTGCAATTGCTATAGGATGAACATGCATATCTCTTGCACAAATACGTCGTTACAAATTCTTAGCTAGTAGCATGTGCTTATAACTATCCTATAACCTTTATCTGCTTTTGGAAGTTCCTATCACCCATATCTAGATTTATAAGTACTTTTTGGTGACAGATTCCCTAATAGTTCTTTCTCATCCTGTCTGGACAAAAACTGGTTGAGAAAAAGTATGCTACATCTCTGCACTTTCGCTGTGTACTGACTGGTTTTGATTTTTCCTGGCTCTGAACTCTGAAGTTAGAGACGACGGTCGTCACATATCAGAAACTGTTGCTTTCCCAACTGCTGCCGTTCCAAACAAGAAATGATAGATCACTTGCCACATTATCTGTAGTCTTAAAGAAACAATTAAAAGTTGTAGATAATTAATTAGGTTTGTGACTGCAATTTTTCTAAGCTTATGAATGCTCTCGGTTGTAGTCGTCCTCCTCTGTCGGCAAAGCATGGCATAAATTCGCCATTATCTTGTGGCATGACATGACAGCAGCTTATCAGTTCTGAAAAATGGCATGACATGACTGTATACTGATATTAGAAAACATTATGGCCATGTTTAGTTCTCAAAACAAAAACTTTCACGCTGTCACATCTAATGATTGGACACATATATAAAATATTAAATATATGAAAAAAAACCAATTACATAGATTGTGTGTAAATTGCGAGACGAATCTTTTAAGCCTAATTACACCATGATTTGACAATGTGGTGCTACAGTAAATATTTACTAATGACGGATTAATTAGGCTTAATAAATTTATCTCGCAGTTTCTTGGTGAAATATATAATTTGTTTTGTTATTAGACTATATTTAATACTTCAATATGTGTCCGTATATCCAATGTGCAACCAAACCTAAAAAATTTTCCCAACTAAATAAGGCCTATGTTGGTAATTGCTACTATCTCCTTCAAAAACAATTTTACTTTTCTACACAAATATGGATGGTCAAATCCAGGTTTTTTAGAACAATAAAGATTATTTAGATGGAGGTATAGTACTTACCAGCCGGCCATGTTGACCATGTATCTTATATATAGTAGTATGATTGTGAGAAATAAACAAAAGAACATTTCGTTTTTTTACAAAGTAAGATATCCCTTCTATTCCTATAAATATTATGTACATATAGTTGTTATATCAATAATAAGTTAATAAGATCAAAGAGTTATCGTTGGTCTATGTTCTTTAAACGTTTGTTAGGACCATATTCACAGGTACATGAGCGTGCGTGTGTATATCTTTCGTGTAATGAATGTGGATGCTTTAAAATAGGTGTAGTACTCTATAGTTTGTACGTGCGTGAAGATGCAAACCGGCATCAGCTTTGGAGTGCAGGTCGTGTTAATCGTCCACGGTCGGTAACTAACGCCTCGATTAGTCAAAAAGTTTGCACGGACAATCCGTTTACTGTAGCACTTTGTTCGCATTGATGACATCCAAAATCACCTAATCAATTTTTTTATATAAAAAATGTGCTCCATCCGTTCCAAAATATATGACACAACCACCCCCAACCCTAAAGACCAAGAAACCATTATTATCATCTTTTAGTTTGATCACCCTAATAAATATAATGCATACATCCAATAGAATTAGAGATATTGAGAGTGGATGATTTAAAAAATAATAATTTAATAGAGAAGATATCTTAGTTAATTGTATGCATACATGTCTTATATTATAGAATAGAAAAAAAGTAGTTGTAACTTATGTTATGGAACGGAGGGAGTACTAGCAACACCATATGACACCGTGCAACTGTGCAAAAACTTTTTTTTTCTCACACAAATGTAATGTAATGGCAAGGCTCGTAATTAGAGGGTATTTCCAGGGGCAAAAGCGGGAGGGCGCTCACCCAAGCGGAAAGCGACACAGCACCACTTGAGAGAGGACACCGGCCGTGCGAGTGCGGGGCCCCACCGTCAGATTCCGCGGGCCCCCGCATCTCGATGTCCACGTAGCGCAAGCAGCCGCCCGGGGCGTGGGTGTTATTATATGTTCACCGGAATCTCTAGCCACCCGGGGTGGGACCCACCGGTGGGGCCCGGTGGAAGTGGACGCCACGTGAGGCGGGTAAGGAAGGGGAGCCGGTGAGGAATCCGCGGGAACAGCGACAGCGCCGCCAGGCGCGAGGAGATTCCACCGTTGGATCGACCGTTTGGTGGACACGTGTCGACCACCGAGACAAGCTGAGGGTGCTCAAGCTTGACACGATCACTATTAATTTGTTAAAAAAAATGTCACGTACACGTATAGTGTGAACGTGTGGTACGCTTTGATTAGGAAATGTGTGTTTTTTGCCCTGAAGGGTTAAACAGTGGAACGATTTGTGGTAATTATTCGATAGTACTAAATACAAATGAATTAAATATTTTAAATATATTTAATTAATCATGTGTTAAGGGAAAAAAGTATTACCATTAATACGTGATTATTTAATTATTAAAAAACTTGAAAAATAAATCAATATGATTTTTTTAACAATTTCCTTATAGAAAATTTTTGTAAAATACGCACCGTTAATAGCAATCTTAAACCGGATGAGACATACTATAGTACTACTAATTTAGGTTGGTATATTCTGGGACGGAGGGAGTAGCAGCTTGAAAAACATGTGCGCAGAAAAGGGGAGGTGAGTTGGGAAAGGAGGAGGAATAACACGTCGTTAGCTAGGTTAACGAATTATGACATGCTTAAAAGTTTTATGTAAATTGTTAATTATAATTAACAATTTACATAAAACTCCAATCTTTACTCCCGGTTCGTAACTCCAACCGGGATTAAAGATCCTGGAGGGGCCTGACAACACCTGACGGCATGTGAACCGGGACTAAAGATGATCTTTAGTCCCGGTCGGTAACACCAATCGGGACTAAAGATCACGTAGTCCCGTTCTACTTATAAATCGGGACTAAAAACCATCTTTAGTCCCGGTTTTTACTGCAACCGAGACTATTGTGGTTTTTGGTCGACCAGGCAAAGATGGTTTCTCCACTAGTGTTAAACTGACGCTAACACTTAAACTATGTGTATAGGGGGTAACAAAGCCGTGGCGATGGTTCGTGTTAAGCAAAGTAGCTTTTGACTATGCTTATCTGCACCTAATTATATTCCTATTCAGCCGTTTTGAGTCATCATGCTGTCTCTTGGAACGGGAGATAGATCATGCAAAACTTCGGAACGGGAATTCAGCTCATTGTTCAATGCCTTATTTTAAATTTTGTTTTGAGAGGTTTTCCTTCGATGTTAATTAATCACGGTTAATGGGGAAAAGTTAATAATTTTTAACACGCCGCTAAAGTATGATTCCACCTTTTTAGGACGACTTGCCTAACTCTTACATGTAGGGTACACTAAAATTACGACCTTTGGTTTGAAATGGCTTATAACTCAAAGTTTTTAATTATAAGGTCCTCCAAACCTACAATATTTATTTGAAATAGCTATAGCCCAAACTTCATATCTATATGGTCCATCAAACCATTGGTATCATTCAAAATGGTTACAACTTACTCCCTCCGTTTCACAATGTAAGACTTTCTAGCATTATCCATATTTATTTAGATGTTAATGAATCTAGACATATGTATGTGTCTAGATTCATTAACATCTATATGTATATGAGCAATGCTAGAAAGTTTTACATTGTGAAATGGAGGGAGTATCAACTTTATGCTTAGGATCCGCCAAACTTAGCAACTCCGTATGTGCATGGTTTATGAAACCTATGACATCAGTTCAAAACAGTTACAAACTCAACAACCCTTATGTGTAGGATTACCGAACCAATGAAGTTTGTTTGAAACACCTACAAATCGACCCCCTTACCTGTGGGGTTCACCAAACCTCCATCTTCGGTTGGAAATAACTCTTAACATACTCAATACCTCTTATATGTGTAAGGTCCACCAATAACATCATTCAAAATAATATACAGCTTACCACTAGATCTACTAAGTCTAAAACGTCGATTTGGACGCAGCTACAGCTTTAGTGGGATCATCAAACCTTTCACGGTGTTGGTTTAAAACAACTACAACTCAGCACCCCTACCTGTCACGTGTTCCATGTCATGTGGGATCCACCAAACCTACGGTGTTAGTTCGAAACGGCTATAACTCAATGTCAGTTATGTAGGGTCCACTAAAACTACGGCATCTGTTTAATATTTTTTTATATAAATGTTAATGCTCCAAACTCATGGTGCGCGACCTCCCCTAACTATATTGAGTTTCACTTCTTCTTCTTTTTTGCGAGGAGAGTTTTGTGCATATCTTTTCACATATATACTTATTTAAGATGTGAAGAAAGATGGACAACTCAATTTATCAATATGTTTACGATTTGACATATTGTGGCATGCCTAGTCCCAGAAAGTGGACAAACAATAATTGCAAAATGTTTGTATAGCAAACATATATTGATCAAAGGAGAAAAAAGGGGGTCCTGTGGAGGTATATTACAAACAGTACAAACCTCTATGGGGAAAGCACATGTGCATGATTGGTCATGTCTCATGTGGGTAGTTTCTTAAAGCGATTTTGCATGACAGAAAACAGCTTGAAGTAGGGTTCATGCCACAAAAAAAAAAAGACACATAATATTCTTTTGTTTTGAGCCAATGTCGTATGACATAAACCGGCTTCCAATGAAAGTTGACGTGAAAATTAAATTAATAGAACAGCCAGAAGAAGCATGGTTTTGCTTGGCTAATGCTGATCAGGGAATCTGTCCTGACCAATTGCAATCCTTGGAACTCTTAATATGGTAGTATTCTAACCAAGGACAGATCAATGATGCTTAAACAAATTAGGGAGAAGATTAAACTTTAAAGCAAGCAGCAGCGATTAGTGGCGAGCACGATGCATATGGCCATCGGTATACAGTGGCATATCACAAAAAGCTCAATAATACTGTGTGTCGGATCGTGATGCAAATGCTTCTTGGGCCAAAAAAAAAGGGGGAAATTAATCAATCGTGGTTTGACAAAATGATTTAAATTTCTAACCTGAAGGCCTTAAGCATTATTATTGGTCTTCTACCTGATGACCATGAACATGCATGCCGATTAATTCTTCGCCGTTGAAAAGGCCCTAATTAAGCATATATTGACGATTTCAATATATATAACCAGGATTATGTTTTGAATATACATGTACACGGCCAATTATTTCTGTATATAATTATGTTGGATCAATATTTCCAATCAGAAAACATCTCTAGTTGTTACAAAGTACTGCCTCTATTATTTCACACAATTTGTCTATTGTCTCAGACATTGACTACTACATTTTTTATACGATTGGACAGATCAAATTAAACACCTATGGCTTTTGCAGCAATAATTGGCCTTATATGTATACTACTACATGGAGAAGACGATGAAGAAAGTAGTAGTAGAGAGTACGTTTACATCCAACTACATGGTTCTGGGTCCTGCCAAATGGACGCATTGGTCCCTGGGCTTATATATCTCTCTTTCAAAGGCATCCAAATCTATCAATTTGGATGATATGCTGCATGGAGCTAATTAAGCTAGCATGCAAACCTGATAAGCTAGCTATATATGCTTCTGCTTTGAGGAGAGTGCATGCAATGCAACTCATGCTACTGTTTTTTTTTGTTTCTTTGTTTTTTTTTAAAAAAAAAATGAACAGCATTGCTATATACGAATGATAGCTACTGTCGATGGAATATTGAGGTGGAGGAGGATGAGTAAATATAATATAGGGCTTTAGCTAGAGTTAGATGGTTAATTAGGACAATATAGTGTGATTATATATAGTTCTAGCTACTAGCGTGGGATAATTTATTGTCAACTAGGGACAAGATTAATGCTCAATCTATTTTGGGCACCACATTCAGATTCCATTAAGGAAAAAAAAATACCTGTATTCAAACAGGAACTTTTTTTTTACGGTAACTTCCTTTTCTAGAAAATGTGTCCATGACACATTTAGGCGTAATGGCTAACAAAAAGTGTGCAACAAATCAACAAAACACTAAGCTAACAATAGATGGTCAAACTTGTGTATGTAGCATATTTAGTATGTAATCATTTTTTTCCAACTATATACAAATTAAAGTCCTAGGGCTTACGGGGAAAAAGTGCCTGAGATATATGTATGTATCTCTATAAGAAAATTTGTGCTCATTTATGTTTCAAATTATACTACTAATATTTCTAAACTCCAAAATGTGTCTCATATGAAAAAAAATGTGATTCCAACAACATCCATATTTCTAAAAATCACATAAAAATGTGATTTCCTATGGAAAAGAAAAATGTGATTCCTAACCCGCATCACCCAAATGGTAGAATAATCATTTTTTTAATTATATAAAAACCCCTCAGATTTCTTTCCCACATAAAAACTACCGATATGTAACATATTTTTCTTTTTTAGAAAAAGAAATTGGTTTATACCTTCTTTTAGAAAAAAAATGAATATCTTGTCGATGTTTTCTAATATGGTTTGTTGGGTATATTTGAAGTAAACCAAACCATTGAGACGATGATTCCAAGTTTTTATGGATAAAAAGCTTTATTTGCCCATAAAAGTTTACATATTCTCTTATTTGCCCCTGATTGTATTAATGGTATGCGGGTTCAGCCATGTGTAAGAGATGCCAGGGGCAAGTAAGGAATCCCAAGAATTTGCCAATAGCAACTAAGGAATCATCCATTTTTTTTGTAACTATGGTTGTAACGTTTTATCACGCTGTCCATAGCATTAGGCATCTAATTTGACATTAGAGCTGAAGTTTTTGTTTGCTACTACTCCGTACTTCTTATTTTTGCTAGACCGCGCTCTATGTCATTTTTTTTTGCTAAGCTATGTTTTTACTTTCGTGATATTCTTATTCTCACCAAACTATAATCTACCATCGTGATGCGTATATCAATTAAAATGCAACTTCACATGTTGCTTGTCCAATAATACGTAAGTTGAGGGGTTCTTGTTTTCTTAACTGGTTGCAAGCGTATTCTCTTCATCAGATTTATGCCAAGATAAAATTTACCCTCCTTCTTTAGTGACCGACAATGCCATAGAGGTGCTGTTGGTGAATGTAGCCGGAGGAAGCATGCCGTAGTAGTCTAGTAGAGGGAGGCACACGAAAGTGTGCATGAGGCGGCGGCAAGGATGGGAAGGTGGTGTATATAAGGGGGGAGAATTAGGATCGATGAATGGGTATCTAGCGGTCCAAAAGTTGGCTTCTTAATGAAAAAAGGTGCTCAAGATATATATTATATCCCTATAAGAAAAGGTTGTGTTAATTTGTATTTTAATTACTCCATTCAAAATGTATTATGCTACAAAGAAAATGTGATCCCCAACCCATATTCATACTTCTAGACTCATACAAAAATGTGACTTCCTATTAAAAGAATTTCTTGTAGAAAAGAAAATGTGATTACCAATCTTAGCACCGGAGGGTAGAACAACATATTTTTGAACATATATACAAAGCCCTAGAATTTCTTTTCCGCACCAAAACAACCCAACACTCATCACATTTTGTTTTTCCCCTTTCAAAACCATTCATTTTTTTCAATTTGGTTTCCTTGAGAACTTTAAAGGGAAGTGAGCCATTGAGGTTGTTGATTTCAATTTTCATGGTCAAATGATTATGGTTGCAACGTTTTATCATGCTATATGTATATAATTATACATCTAATTTGACATTGAACGTTGGCTAGGAAGTGGTGTTTTCAATGGTGCACGGGTGAGTAATACGTACGAACCTGCCCTAACTTTGTGTTGTTCTTACTTTTACAAGACTGTACTCTGCCATAGTGATGTTCATGCCAATCAAAACATGTGTTCAAGAATTATGTGCCGTTGGACGCCAGTTCCCTTATTCTTGTTTTTTTCATTCTTGTTTATGCGCCCCCTCTTTATTTGATTTGCATCAATATATGTGTCCCTTCTGTTTCAAGTGATTTTCGATTTTAGTAGGTGGTAGCACGAGCGGTGCGGTGAGAGGAAACGAATGGCAGGAGAGGAAGGTGTAGGGGGTGCGCGATACTAAGGTAGGGAATTGAGTTTAGCCATGTATAGAAAGGGAGAAAAAAAATAAAACTTTAGGCGAAGATCAAATCACAAAATCAGCTTTTAAATATAAAAAAAATATCAGACACCTATTATATTCCATTCTTCTTTTAGCAAAGTTTATACTATTCTTAATTGTGGGCTCACTCAAAAATGTTGATTTCAAGTTGGGAAAAAGAACATGTGATTCCCAACAGCAGCAGCACATGGGCATAAGGGTCATTTTTTTTCCCAAACCTCAATATGTCCTTGGGAATTTCTTTTCAACACCAAAACCAACAAACACCCAACGCATCATTTTCCTTACCTTTTCTTTTCTCCCCTCTCTCCCTTCTTTTTCTTGCCTCTCCCCTCCTCTCCTTTTTATGTTTTTTTTTCCTATTTTTTCTTCCGTGGATTCCCATGGCCACCACAGTGAAGTCTCGGCCGCCGCCGCCGCATGCCCTCCCCGCCATGACCGCCCGCCGCCGCGGCTCCTCCTCGGCGGCGGCGAAGGCTTCGGTGTTCTTGTCCGCTCCTCGGTTTGTCTACCCACTCTATCCTTGTTTCTTGCTTCTGGTTATCCCCGGAGCAAATAATGAAACCGTTTTACCCCCCTCTTGTTTGATGTTGCTCTTCACCTCGAGCTTGATCCATGGTGAGAGCGCTGAGAGATAGGAAAGCTTTGAATTAATTTTTTTGGGGTTTTTTTTTCTTTTTTTGTTCTTGTGGTTGTTTTTGTGGAGGTTTATTGGATGCTTTAGTGGTGAGTAGTAACCACTTTTGGCTATTTGGCGATCAACCTGGAGTTGTTGCTGATTCTTTTTTTCTGTGTTTTTTTCCCTTCTTTTTTTTGGATTTCTTGCAGGGAGTTGCTGCTAGTTCTTTGCAGCCTCTTGGTGGTTGCTGCCCTGTCCGTCTCGCCGGCGGCGGCGGCGGCGACGGCGGAGGGGAGTGATGGCGACTTCGGCGGCTGCCTCGGTTTCCGGGATGGCTGCGCGGACCGGAGCGCCCTGTGCTTCTCGCCCTCGGCGGTTGAGTCCCTGCTTGCAAGCGAGGATGATGGGGTCAAGGAGATGGATTTGGTGGTGTCGAGAGACTGGGGACCACCACCACCACCGTCGTTGGGCTTCCGGTTGCCCGGCCACCGCGGCGTGGTGACGTGCTCGTCGGCGGCGGACGCGCTGATCACCTCCCGGAATGGGGTGGGACGGGAGGAGGAGGAGGAGGGGAAGGATGGTGGTGAGAGGTGGTATAATGTGGCGTCGTGCCAGGCGCCCCTTGTGCCTGACAATTGGATGCGGGCGATGGCCGGCGCGACGCCGGAGCTGGATGGTGGCGCGGATGCCAGCACCAATGGCATTTTCGGTTCGTCGTCATTGAATGTTGAGATTAGCCCGCCGGTGTTGGATTGGGGGAAGAGTAGCTTGTATGCGGCTTCCATGGCCACCCTGACCGTGGTGAATTTGAACAATGACAGCGCCTTGCGCGTGTACGAGCCGTTCAGTACCGACCCACAGTTTTATGTTTATGGTTATGATGATCTGGTGCTGCAGCCTAGAGAGAATGCATCAGTCACCTTCATATTCTTGCCGAAGTTGTTGGGCTCTTCATCGGCGCATTTGGTTTTGCAGACGAATTTCGGTGGGTTCATTATACAAGCTAAGGGCATGGCTGTCAGATCACCTTATCAGTTGGAGCCACTAGCTGGGATGGATGTCATAATAGGTGGACGCCTGGAGAGGAACTTATCGATATTCAACCCTTTTGATGATTCTCTTTATGTCGAGGAAGTGGCTGTTTGGATGTCTTCATTTCAAGGCACAAAACAATCTTCTCATATAGTTTGTCAGTTAGGCCCTTTTGACGAGTCATTGGAGTTTACTTCTTTGAGTAGCAACTGGTATACAGCAAGTAGTACTGAATTTGGTTTGCCGATGATCCATATCAGGCCTAGTGAGCAATGGGAGGTGCTTCCTACACAAAGCAGCACTGTCGTAGAGTTAAAACTGCAACCACTTTCAGAAGGAATGGTGTTCGGTGCTATCTGCATGAAATTACGCAATTGCACATCTGATAGAGTGGACACTGTTGTTATACCTATGGAGTTAGAGGTGCGTGCACGTACCTACTATGAGTCCACTAACTTAGTTTCGGTCACATTTGAGCATGTATCGTCTTGTGCTGGAGTTGGGTCAATTATTTCCCTTTCTTTAAGGAATGAGGGGACAAAGTTACTGAGAATTGTAAGGGTAACTGAGGATAATAGGGATGGATCAAATAATTTTGAGGTTAAGTACCTGAATGGACTGATACTCTTTCCTGATACTGTAACAGATATAGCGCTGATAAAATATACTTCAGTTCCAACGGATAACTCATTTGACAACTGCAATATAGTGGTAGAGACGAACAGTTCTATTGGTAGTTCAATCCTGATACCCTGCCAAGATGTGATATCTGCAACTCTTTCTTATACGGCTAGCGCTGTTACTGAATCTGATGGGCCATTTTCTGAAGATGAGTTATCTGCTAACTCAAGGACAGGATCTTTGGGCAGCATTGTAGAAGTAAAAGGCCTGCAACACATGAAGGTATTCCCTTTTGCATTGTTGAGTTTGCCAGTAAGTAGCTTATGTTGTCTAAGTTGATCTTATATGTTCTATCAGCATTGGACTTCGAGTTTTGTTTTCCCTTGTTTAACATAGCTTCTCCAAATTATGTACTCAGTGCATATGAATATGATATATGAAGCTGATAATGGTAGCACCTTTCATGCTCCGCGCTGTTTCGTTATATTTTCAGTCCCACAAAGCTCATTCTTTGTTGATTTTTTGTTCCTATGATATCTTAATCAGCAGGAAGTGGCATCATTTAGAATCTCCTGGGCATTATTTTTTAGAAAATAATCTATTTTTCATTAATGGGAATAAGCTTATTGTTTTCTATTGTGTGCTGGTTACATCATTAAGGAAAATATTTCTGATGCATTGATTCAAGTTACCAATGGTCCTATATTTGCATTATGGCCTAAATTGATATGATCTTGAGATAGATACCTGTAGCTGGATAATATCTTCGTGATCACTTCGATGCACTTATACAATGAATTGATCATATAACTATGTTGTGCATATTGAAATGGAACACTAAGACGGTATTCTTAAACATTTCTCCACTTGAATTTCTTGTTGTGCTTATATAATTAAAAAGAATTGATTTCTTATCTCAAGCACCTTTTCACTTACAAATTTTTCCCTGTTAGTCTTCTCATGTTCTTTTTTTTTAATTGCAGCCAACAATTACAAGGGCATATAAAGCTGATGATACAGTACTTAGAAGATGGAGATCTCATGGTACAAGAACTGGGATTTCTGTTCTCACAGATCAAAAAATGCTGTTTCCTATTGTCCAAGTTGGATCACAGTTTTCTAAATGGATAACCATCCATAACCCAAGCCTAGAGCATGCATCCATGCAACTGGTTCTGAATTCTGAGGAAATTATCGGTCAGTGCAAAACTATAAATGATGCATGTGAACATACATTCTCGAGCAGGTCCCCTGAAGTTGACTCAACAGAGACTAGATTTGGCTTCTCATTAAGTGATGCAGCAATCACTGAGGCCAGTGTTGGTCCTTTGGAGAGTGCTTTACTCGGTCCTATCATCTTCCGTCCATCAAATCAGTGCATGTGGTCAAGCATGGTGTTGATCAGAAGTAATATTTCAGGCATGGAGTGGCTGCCTCTTCAAGCACATGGCGGACGGCAATCTATTGTCCTTCTGGAGGAATCTGAACCTGTTTGGAAGCTAGAGTTTAACCTCATTTCCGATATTCAGAATAAGTCAGCATTGTCTAAATCAGAGTTCACCAGCCCTTTGTGCGGTCAACATCTGTTGAAAGAAATACATGTCAAAAATAGCGGTGACCTGCCTCTTCAAGTGACAAAGGTTAAAATCTCTGGAGCTGATTGTGCTGTGGATGGATTTTCGGTAGATAACTGCAAAGGATTTAGCTTAGCGCCAAGTGAATCAATAAGAATGCTTGTTTCTTTTAAAGCTGACTTCTCTTCAGCCATGGTTCAGAGAGATCTTGAGTTAGCTATGACTACCGGGATCTTCATAA
The DNA here is from genome assembly GCA_000338895.3 of Oryza meridionalis. Lineage (NCBI taxonomy): Eukaryota > Viridiplantae > Streptophyta > Magnoliopsida > Poales > Poaceae > Oryza > Oryza meridionalis. The sequence continues at coordinate 4,751,876 of CM002526.2, forward strand.
TCCCTATGACTGCAAACATTCCTGTTTGTATGCTTGACCAGTGCAGAAAGTCGTACCTCAGATCCATCCATTGGAAAACATTGATATTCCTTTTTGGAACTGTGTCCGTGTTTGTTCTGGTGTTCGCGCGAGGTGTCCCAACTTCTTTGTCAGGGGGCTCTCAAGATTGCTATATCAAGATTCATGATGGGAAAGGTACCATCGACAAGCCTGTTAAGCCCTCTTTCCTTCAGCGTAGCAGCAAAACTTCCAGGTAAAATTTAGACTAATGCTGGCCGCTCTCGCATTCTTTGAATTTTACATGGTTTATAATTCGGTATGGTTATGCCTTTGTAAACAGGTCAACAAGGGAGCACAAAAGAGACAAAGAAACTCATAAATACCCTGCGGATATTCATAATAGCCCCAAGAGGACAGAAGACAAGAATAATGCAGATGAACCACTGAATACAACTTCAATTATGTCTCTGCCCCCTAGTAATACTGTGGAAGACAAGGTATCAATTGAAGCTCCAGAAACTAGTGGAAATCTAACCATCAGAGTTGCTAGAGACAAAGGGAAGAGAAGAAAGCGGAAAGTCGGTGGCGCAGGACTTGCAGCAAAGTTTGAGGTTTCTAGCAGCCACAGTGGGAATTCGACACCGTCTTCGCCATTGTCACCTAGTTCAACCCCAAAACAAAGCTGGTCTTTCTCTGGCACACCATCAGAACTGAAGCACAGCAGTAAACTTGAGAATGGATCTGACATTGAGGCAAGGCCACCATCTGCTAAGAATAACCATGAGAAGAGTTCTTGGTTGCAAACTGCTAAAGAGCAACCTCCTCCTCCAACTTCGGTAACATCAGGAAATCCATCTCCTTCGCCGTCGCCTTCGCCTGCTGCACCAACCAACGCATGGCGCTCGCCATTGTTGTCCTCACCTTCCCCGATCGCGCCTCGTTCTCGCGCTCCTGGATCCAACCTGATGAAAGATAAGGCTGTGAAGAGAACCGAGGGCGCCGCGACGACGACAACAACGAAGAAGAAAGACTTCACATATGACATCTGGGGGGACCATTTCTCCGGCCATCTGCTGGGGAAGGCAAGGGAGGTGGCGCCGCCATGCTACAAGACGTTTGCTGCTTCTGAAGGCGCCTCCAATAGCTTCTTCGCGAGGGAGCCCCAGGCCCTGGTGACGAAGCCGCCATCTTCATCGTCATCTTCATCTTCTTCGCCTCCGGTGACCCGTGGCCGCGGGTCGCTGCCGTCCGATGTAGCATCTGGTTATGGAATAAATTAAGAAGTTTGAAACATTTCGGCCCTGGCTCTCCTCTGCATCATCCTGCATTCATCTGCTCTGCCCTGCCGTTCTGCTAACCATGCATGCCCTAACTTCTTCAGAAGCTTAAAACTTGAAAAGGCTAAAGAAAATCGAAGCAGGTTAAAACTATAACTCTTTTACCTCAGTACTGATGGCTACGTTGTTTAATCTGACAGTCAGATTCAACAAAACTAAAACTTTTACTGAATTTCCGCTCTACTAGAACATTCCTCTGCTCTGCCATTCTGCTAACACACACTAACTTCTTCAGAAAGATTAAAATTTGAAAAGACCAAAGAAAATCGAAGCAGGCTAAAAAGCTGACCTTTTTTTTCATCTCAGTACTGCTAATTACATTGTTTAATCTGACAGCCAGAATCAACAAAACGGAAAGCTTTACTGATTTTTCGATCCAGCACACGCTAAAGGCTTGTGCATCATTGCCCTAAAACTAAAAGTACTTTACTAGTGCTAACTTTTAACCCTGGGGATAATATCGCGATCTGAAATTTTTTATGTACATGAGCGAGATCTGGACGCATTTTATCGTCTTCCCAGTGGACGAGATGAATTTGCTCCAACCTTTGCACATTCAACTGTCAGATAATGCGTTTCCAGCTCAAGATTCTAAAGCTGACATCTCACTTTTAGTCCAATCCATATGACGCAATGGAACATATCTTGCCGGCCCAAAGCATGCAGGCCTCTATTTTAATGGACGATGCATGTCAATTCATTTGTTCCCAAAAAAAATCGCTGTGTCAGATTAGCCTGAAAGTTTAGATGCGATATGCTTCGCTTGTGGATTTTCCTCCCTTGGTGACATTCATCGTAGTCTTATTTTGCAGGCTTTGCTTTCAAACCGGTAAGAATGGGCATGTAAAAGTTTTACCTATAAATGACTTTTGATATATTGTCCTATTTGCCTTTGTTATATTGTCCTATTTGCCTTTGTTTTTCTACGGCTTATGAACTGTACCCAGCTAGCTACTTCCTTTGTTTTATATTATAAAATTTTCTAGCATTGCTCACATTGTATATATAACATCTATATGAATGTAGGCAATACTTGAAAGTCTTATAACCTGAAACGGGGTAGTAGAATTTTAAGAGAAAAAAATAGCTTCTTTCCCTGTAATCGGTTGCTTTCAGCTGGAATTGCAGACACTGGATTACAGAGCCATTGACAACATGTATGGGAGTAATATTCAGGTAACATCCAAGAACAGAAGAACTTGTTCGTTCTCTTGTTATTATGTGTACGATAATAGCCAGTGACTCTAGCACACACACATCATCATCTGGCAGTCTAAAATTGTGTTATTTGTTGCAGTCTTGCGGTGCATGCACTGATCATTTGGCGATGCAGGCATGCCATCCAGCTGTTTCCTCTCAGTTTTAAGTTCCAGCCATCACTTGGAGCTGAAGAGTGACAACCTGCCACATGCAAAATCAATCAGTAAACAACTCATCATCTGAACCTGAATGTTCATCATCGAACTAACCTCTGTTGTTTCTTGACACACATAAATTCAGATAGGAGTTGGAACTGAAAGTATGGGAGAACTCACCCGAGCCTGAGAGATGTATCAGAGCTGTAGTCGTTGTCGGGTGGAGGTCGCGGGTAAGAAGCATTGGTGACAGATTCAGACGACTGCCCTTCCTCGTACACGATTTCTGAATCAGGCCCAGGCTGCTCCATTGTTGACATCCTGGACACCTGCAGCTTCAGATCGTCGTTTAATCAAATGAACGAGCAGAGCAAGCACAGAGATAGTTTTCTTTTTAGATAATACAAAATGGTTTACATCTCCAGGCGTCTGTCGAGTTTCGACAGGGCAGAGAAAATGAAGGGTACTTACTTGCTCCTTCAGCCTTAAATTCTCCTCTATCAATTGCATCCTCTGTTTGATCACACAAATGAAGCAGTTTTGTGATGAAAAAGAGAAATCAAGATCTAACAGAAGATAATTAATTTCAGCTGCATTTCAGTTTCGTTCTATAGCTGTGTACTGAAGCTGGAGATTGGCCAAAAGATCACGCCCTTACCTTTCGTTCCAGTCCATCGATCTCATCCAGAATTTTCTTGCTCTGAAGAAGCACATGATCAAAGATCACGGTGTGCAACATTGCAACTACGTACGTCCAATGGACAGTCTCATGTTGCTGCGCGTACCTTGGTCTTTAGAACAGAGCCTAGACCGGACTCGAGGCTCTTCTCTAGCTCCTGCAGCTGTTCCACATTCAGCCTGTGCAGCTCCTCTCCTCTCATCTGCCTGCAGGAACACACAAGGGAATTAATAATGGCCACATATACTAGCTGAACCATCCTGTGAATCCACAGAATTAGACAGTACTACAACTCTTGAAATAGTGTAATCTTATGTAGCATTTAATTTCTGTCTGAAAAGTAATAGTACTCAGTAACTGTATATAGGTCCTGTATGGGGAGTTTTTACAGCTGTATATATATAGTTTTCACGTAATCTCCAGCCTCCCAAAGCAGTTCATTTCAGATTCTCAGATTCTCGGAGAATATGTAGTTGAAGTCCAGCTTTCTCAGCAGCTGGCTACTAGCTGCTTCTCAGAATCTCCAACTCCCCGAACAAAGTCTATATATAGTTATAAGTATGTACCTCAGCCTAATGCTAGTTTCTGCAAGCTCCTCCTTTAGTCTGGCACAAGTACTGCTGTCCTCCCCCTACCAGATGACATGAATAAAAGCAGTTAGGGATACATGTACTATTTCTTGCTTGTATGATGATAAACGATATGCAATTTTCAGAGAAGTACCACTAGCAACAGTTGCTTAAGAACAGGCTAATTAATTAAGGTCCACACTAATTCTTTCTAGAAAGTTGAGTGATATGAGAGGGTATATCGATCATCAACATCATATATAGCTGTTGCATTTCTCTTTTGTAATACAAGTGAAAGTATTTTCAGCTTACTTGTAAGTCGAGTTGAGAAGGTTCTTCTGCTCTCTGAAGTGTCTTGGAATGCGAGTTGTACCGGTCAATAATCTGTTTCATGCTTCATCAATGTATATATAGAAAACAAAGTTAGACAGAGTTGGATGTTTGTAGAGCTAGCTAAGGTTTGTAATGTTGAATCCAAACGTTTTCATCAAGATGCTAGTAGTACCAAATATTGTTAGGCCTTCTAGACCCTTCAAAAAGGGCAGGGAAGGATATGAATGTTCTGAACTACCATATTGATTGTTTCAGAGAACGAGAAGAAGAAAATACAATTGCTTCTGTGAAGAGGTAAGCCACGCGTAGCTTGTTCTGTGGCCATCAATATTTCATGCATGGACCATGCATGCATGACATGGCACAGGCAGCAGGAATAGTAGAAGTCTAGAAGACGAAGACACATGACTATATCTTATGGTTCTTGTTATGTATTATGACATGATGAACTAGTACTATATCTTATGGCTCTTTTCAAACAAAGGAAATTTAAATAAATTTTATAAAGTTGAGAAAACCTATATATATATATATATATATATATATATATATATATATATATATATATATATATATATATATATATATATATATATATATATATATATATATGTCTAATCGGAACAAAGGAATAGTCATTCCAAATTCCTATGAAATTCCTTATGGTTGGCTCGAATCATAGGGATATTAGAGAATTTTTAACTTGTGGTCCAATCTTTTAGAAAATATTCTTTGCATCTATCTATCTTCCAATAATTATATTATGTATTTTCTATATATGCTCCATTTAAGCAGTCATTTCTGTTGTTTTCTTGGTTTTTTTTCTTTTATCTCTGTGTGTGTGTGTGTGATTAATGGTTTCATGTTTATACATGTAGACTAGTAGTAGTGCTAGCCAAGTTTAATAATAGAGATGTCTACCGCCTTTAATTTTATCCCTGATATCTCCTCATCGATTCGATCAGGAGGTATATATATAAAACATGTGTACTACCTTCATCTTAAGAGATTTTGCCCATATATATAGCTACATAAGCAAAATCTTTTGTGTTTAGAGACGAAGGTAGTACAATATATCTCATCCATAATACACAAACTCTAATGTTATTTATTTGTTTACTATCACACTAGTATTTGCACTTTTTAAATTATGTAGAGGCTGCTTTTTATACTGAGAGATTGTTCGTTCTCTCTCTCTCTCCTCACTTACCCCACACTCATCACCAAATACAACATAACACTGTTAAAAGACAACACTTGAGTCTTATAAGCACGATCTTGAGTTTTAATTTACTTGCTCTTATGTACGTACTCCTAATTCCATAATTATCATGTTTTGGATAAAGTCAAGACTAGAACTTTAACAATTTTAAATATTTAGCTTAAAAAAAACACTGGAACATAGATTAGTTTTAAAAAGTACTTTAATAAAATTAAATATCTACTTATATTTTTATATATTATAATAGAAAATATATTAGGACAAACTCTGATAGCGGTACATAAGCTCAGGGATCCATTTGATTGGATTGGTCAATCTTTTTCTAGCTTTTTCGATTTTTTTTTGTTAGCTACCAGGCCAATTGGTATGCACACTCTCTATATCCATGCATGCTGATAGATCATGTCATGCACTGGCAAATAGTGTCAGTGATGTACATGAAAAGAATAGATCGACTAGCTAGTTTTCTGTCGTCGCTTGTGGAGAAAAAAAACAAACAATTAACAGTCGCAAACCTATCGTGCTACTATCAGCGGTCGTTTCGTTTGACAGCTCTAGCTTAATTAGTTACCCCGAATACAAAGATTGAACAATGACGATGTTAGTTTAATAGTTTATACTTTCCGTTGTTTAAACACTTAACAAGTTTAGATCGGTTGTATTTTTGCTTGATTTTGCCATGTGTTAATTAACACTGTAAACATTCTGGTATATATATGTGGGGTATCAGTTAACAACACTTTTGACATTATATATACACACACACACACACACACACACACACACACACACACATGTATATATATACATATATATATATATATATATATATATATATATATATATATATATATATATATATATATGCACTTCTTGCCATGTGATTAGTTCATAACACAAAACGATCAACGCAGTACGTACCCTCATGTTACGACATATAATTAGGACTAAATTTGTTTGCATATGTGTATACACAATGGTTAGAACCATCAGTAACCCAAGTTCAGTTGACAAATTAATTAGACTGTATACCGATATATACCATATCCATTAAAAATAATTTAAATTAAATAGTTGTTAGTTTTCATTGAGTTGCCTAGCTATGTTTGACCAACAATATTTTTAAGAAATCTAGTTAGTATTTAGCATCAAAGTTATACCATTAGATTTGTATAATAAAGAAAATAATTTATGAATGCGTTGGACTTAAACCTTTTTATTTTGAAGTTGCTTAAAAATGATGGTCAGTTTAAGCACGCTCGGTTAAAACTAACAACTATTCGTGACAAACGCAACAGAATTGAATATAGTATATATTACTCATGCATGAAGATTGTATTGTCATGACAAATCTGTTGCTGATCTCTGAAAGCTGTAATAATTAATTTCAGTATATATATGCATGTACTACAAACTACATGCCTTCTTATTCCTGCTTTAATATAATGAAGAAAATAATATCGATGAGCTTAACTAAAACCAGATGGTTTTTACGAGTTAAATTTTCAACAAAAAACTTTGAACGATATATAGTCTGTTTCCTGATAAGCGTCCAGGGTGTTGTCTACAAGATCTAATTAATTAAAATAGTGATGTCAAAAGCAATATAATGTAACAAACGTGGAAAGAACGGCAGTGTCAAGAAATTAGCAGAGAAGATACTTGGAAGTCCACTGAGCTTGTAGAAAAAGCGGAGAAAGATGCAGTTTTATGAGAAGATCCAACCAGAAGCAATAATGTAGATATGGTTATCTATATGTATAACAACTACACATCAAATCATGCGAGAACAGGGTAAGTTTGCCACGAGTGCTTTCACACATGCATGCAAAACCTGTCCTACTTTAGTTTTTTTTTCCCAAAGAAAATCTGCTATTTATCTCTGGTCATCCAGTCCAAAAGAGAGAAAACACCCCTCTCTGCCGAGTCTCTTCCATACGGTCTTAACTGAATAAGATTGCGGACTTCAAATGTAATAAAATAAAATAAAATCTCTATATGCTTATAGCCGTGTGCCTATTGGCAGAGATGTAAACCATTTTCATTATAAAAAAACTGGTCGAGTGAAAGATAGAAGAGAACACGATATAAGTGCTAAACAGTATTACAATTAAGCGCACTATGGAGCTAATTAATAACATCATATACAAATAGCACTATTTAAGAAGCTGGGACATTTTTTTTCCTGGGAATTAAAGATCATTCCCTAATTAATCTAGACATGTTATACAGTACACTCATCTGGAAGAAAATGGATCAAAGCGCCGAAACAATCAAAAGCATTTTGTAGAATCAGAGAAAGCAAAAGCATGGACTGACAGGAGTTCTACACGGTACGCACACTAATTCTATATAAACCAAAAACAAGACTGTTGTAAGATTGAAAGAGCCGATGATGAGAGAACAAAATATACACATCTATCATTGTTGTGTATATGGAGTTTATTCAAGAAAGAGCTGACCAAAAGTCCGAAATTGGAAAGCCATAAACTCAAACTCAACTCCTCAACTGTGAACGACTCAATTGGAAGCACAATAAACTAGAATTTTATGTCTATTGTGATAAATTTTATACTAATTAAACATGCCAAAATGAAGAACGTAACTTACCGGCAAATCAATTAGAGCAATTTCAGAAGAAAAAAGAAACCCAAACGTATGATCGATCGACAAAGAGCCCTAACAATAGTACGATCTAAGAACCGACAGAGAGATCATCACCCAGATCGTTCGAGATTTAATTGCAAGCAAATTAAACAGAAATAACCGCGAGAGAAGGATACGCCGGCGAGGAAGAGAGAAGCATATATGTATATACATACATACCTGGTGCTGGCGAATTGGAAGAGTTTGCCGGTGGCGGAGAAGACGACGAGTCCGACCTCGGCGTCGCAGAGGATGGAGAGCTCCTCGGCCTTCTTGAAGAGCCCCCTCCTCCGCTTCGAGAAGGTCACCTGCCTCGCCGCCAGGTTGTCGATCCTCCGTATCGCTATCCTCTCCCTCTTCCCCGTCGCCGCCGCCCTCCCCTCCCCCTCCGCCCTTCCCCCGCCGCCGCCAGCCATCAGATCACACACCAATTCACCACCGCCGCCGCAAAATCGGGGAGGATCGATCAGACGAAACAACCAAAACCCTAGCCGCTAACCGCACCAGCCAAACCAGCCGCGAGATATGCGGCGCCGCAGATCTATGGCTGCGGCGGCGGCGGGCGGCGGCCACTCCCGCTACTACTACTACTTATGGAAGAAAAAGGCAGGGAGGAAGGGAGCAATGGAGACCACCACCAATGGAAGCGAAGCGAAGGAGGCGAGAGAGAGAGAGGAAACAGGAGCAGGGAGGTAGGGCTAGCCTATAGTACTGCGGCAGGGGTAGGGGTAGGAGTAGGACGACTCCTACTTTTTATGGCAAAGGCTTTCAAGTGGAGCCACAGGGACGGAGGCAGGTGTCCGCCACGAGGTGGTCAGGACTCAGGACGCAGGGGACTGTACCCTCCCTCCACACCATTGCCCCTGCAACTTTTGACATTTTGAAAGGTCATACAGGTGTTCAAGACCCTTGGGGTCTGTTTTGGAGACCTTAAAATTATGAGGAATACTCCTTCCCCTCAAAAAATAAAATATGTGTTTAGATTCATCCGTAGGATTCAATTCGTTTTGGACATGCTCCCTTCGTTTCACAATGTAAGTTATTCTAGTATTTCCCACATTCATCTATATTCATTAACATCAATATGAATATACGGAATGCTAGAATGACTTACATTGTGAAACGGAGGAAGTAGATAGTACTCTCTCTGTCCCATAATATAAGGGATTTTGAGTTTTTACTTGCAACATTTGACCACTCGTCTTATTCAAAAAATTTTGAAATTATTAATTATTTTATTTGTGACTTACTTTATTATCTACAGTACTTTAAGCACAACTTTTCGTTTTTTATATTTGCAGAAAAAATTTGAATAAGACGAGTGGTCAAACGTTGCAAGTAAAAACTGAAAATCCCTTATATTGTGGGACGGATGGAGTGGTTGGTAGTCATCTTCTGATAATATAAAAAAATTAGCTTTCACAGCTTATAACTTTTACTCCTGGTTCTTTTTTTATTATGTAACTATAACTTTTTAAAATCTAGATAAAAATCTGAAATGTTTGAGCTTCTTATTTTTAGAAGAAACTGCAGACTGCAGTTGTCACACTCTATGGCATGTTTGTAGATTCTAAAAACAAAAGATGAGGATGAGCCGGAAATAACCAGCTTCTGGCTTCTGGATTTTAGTTGCTGCAATTTTGTAGATTCCTCGACTACAACTTATTAGTTGACAGTTGTTAAAGGGCCAAGAAATACATTACAGAATTCTCCAGGTTCTAGGAAGTAACGAGTGAGAACCTATAAGTCATAGCTGTCAGAGGCTCCTCAAATTAAACGGATCCTTTGGCAGCTACAGTTTCTTCTGAAAGGTTACCTAGATTTTGTGAATCAATAATAACTACGTTAATCCACGAAATGAGCTATATTGAAAATAAAAGTTACTCCCTTTGTTCTATAATAAAATTTAGGAGTAAGTTTCATCTCATTTATCTTAAAATAAGTTTATTTTTAGTAATCATTACATCAAAATTCATGAAAATAAAAAAAATAGTACTTGAAGCAAATAAAGTAGAAAACTGATTGCATTAGGATTTAATAAATATGGGCATTCTGTTTTAAGCTTTATATCAATATGTGTAGAAAATTAAATTATTTTAGAACGAAAGGTTTAGAAGAATTAAAGCAAGTTTAATAGTATAGCCACCTAATAACTCTAATTCATCTATAGCCAATTTATGCAATAGTTACTTACTATACTATTAATATATGGTCCCACCTGTCATACACCCATTGTATTTTTGAGTCTGTGCTGCAGCTGGCTACAGATCTGTAGCCCACTGCTTTTCTCTCTTATCATTTATCTTATTAAAATATATTTATAGCCGGCTAATAGTTTGTTATTATACCTGCTCTTACACACATCGGGCAGAGAGAGAGAGAGAGGGGGGGGGGGGAGAGGGGTACGTTGGCATCAGTCGGGCCATCGTCCGTCCATTTCTTTCTATCACGGCAAAGACTCCTGCTATCGTTCAGAAATTGATGAGCTTTTGTAGAGTAGCTAGGGGTAGGAGTATCCTATTTTGAGCTCTCGCCGGAGAAACTGTTTTGGGTGGTTTTTCTCGGGGGGATGGAGGAAGGAATCGAGGAACAGGGGGATCAGGAGGGACAACGTACTGACCGGTGGATTGATGCGTGGACGATGCAGTAGCTAGGGTGTGATGAGGTGTTGCCGTGTTGGAGCCTGGAATACGGGTTGGTGGAGTGTTGCAAACAAATTTAGGAGTAGGTGGTTCGTTCAGGTCACTGTTTATCAATAAATATTATCGTCCCGTTTTTTTAAGTTGAAATGATTAAATTATTAATCACATGTTAGCAAGGCTAACATGATCTTGATACACGTTTTATGTTACTAATAACGCATGAGATCCAATTTATTGAAAGATACTCTCGCTACTAACTGATAAGATCAAACTCACCTAATTTTAGGGGTGGTAAATTGTGAGCTGGTAGTATCTCTAGCAGTAGCCTCTACTTTAGAGCTCTTAAAAATCAAATGGGGGCTGCCACCAATTCTTTAGGACTCTAAAAATATCATTAACTCTAGCAGTAGCCCCCATATTTTAGCCCATATTTCTTTTTCTCTTTTATTTTAGTATAAATTGTATGTTTGTGTCTACTTTAACACCACAATAATTCAAACATAAATAATTCTAGCGCATGAAATTCAACCATATTGAAATTTACAATTTTAAACACCATGATTTAAATTTGAATTCAAAATTTTTAACACGAAAATGACATGTCCTACAAGAAAATATTGAACACGACCCATAGTTGACAGAAAATGCAACGAAACAAACTATCGAGCACCATGAAGCGCCCACAAATGTTCCACAAGATCATCTCGAAGTTGCTCATGTGCCTGTCGGTCTTCAATTTCTTTATGTATCTGTATAAACTTCTCTAATACATGTTTATTGCGTCGTTGGTGCTTCTCTTTCTCAACACCTCACTATCCCCCTGATCATAGTCGAAGTCTACACGAGCAGAGGGCGGCGTGTAGGCTGGCTTGGAGCGGTGGCCCTCCGGCAGTGCGCAGGCGGCGGCCCTCCATCCGGTGGGCCAATGGGGCAGCATGGGGGCGGGCAGCCGTTGGCTCTCCTGCCGGCGAGCGGATAGTGGCATGCGGGCGGACAACGGTAGGGACGATGGCTGTGCAGCGGGAGGACCATGGCTGTGCGGGGTGGTGTGTGGACAGCAACGTGCGGACCGATGGCGGGAGGTCGTGCGACACTGTGTGGACGGCGGACTCGTGAGGGCGGCAGCCGGAGGCCCTTGCGGATGATGGGCGACAGAGGTAGGGGAAATTCTCGCCTTTTTGTGCCAATCTTGCCGGAGGTGCAGGGGAATCGATGGCCGCCGACGCCGGAGCCCAGATGAGATCTAGCGTCGCGTTGCCGCGCAGGAATGTGACGAGAGCGCGAAAGTGAATTGTCGTTTGGCGCCAGAAAAATGTCGATGGGGCTGTGCTCGGAGCCCCCAGGACTAGGGGCTTGGGGGTGGATCCGAGGGCCTCCTCATTTTGGGGGCTGGGTTTAGGGTCTCTACTGGATCTAGTTTTTTTATGTTAACCTTCAAAATTTGTTTAGAGACTGGGTTTAAGATCCCTGTCGAAGATGCTCTAACCAAGCACCCATGGCCTAACCTAACACACCATAGCACCTGTAACGGACCGTGCCGTGTCGTGCTATGGCGACACGGTTGCTGGTAGTCAATGGGCCGGTGAAAAATAAAAGAAAAATATGGAGATGCAACCACACTATATAAGGAAGGAAGGATAGATGATTAGCATGGATCAACACTAAATTTAGTATAGTTATAAGATTGCATAGCTTACGGTGGGTTGCGACTTACGAATGATACTCAGCATATACCAGAGAGAATCACACTAGAGAGAGCTGATATAATTAATCTCGCGCTTTCGTTCGATCGATCGCCCCTTCGATCTGATTGTCTCCGGAGGAATTGATGCTCATATCCTGCCCTTACAAAATCAAGGTAAATCGATCGAATATTGATCGGTCGTACGTGTGCCGCCGTGGTTTTATGGTGTTTAATCGACGGCGCCGTACTTAGCTTACTAGCTAGCTCTAATTACCTATGCTGTCTCCCTCGCCGGGCACTACTCACTTCCCACTCCCCCCTCACCCTTGATCTCGATATTCGATTGTGCCGTCAACTCCAAGATCACCTTGATCGAACGATTTCCCACAACTCAACTTCGAGATCACCATGATTGACGATCTCCGAGCTGCTTCACAACTTCACTCGATCTAGACTATGCTCGTGAGATCAGATTGAGCTAAATCCCTGATAAACATGTCATAAACACACATCTAGTGATGATTGGACGACACTTATTTCTTAATAATGAAAACATTCGCTGAAATTCTCTACCGATCAAGCATCATTTTTCGTATAAATAATATATCTGTTTTTGATTTTTTTTATTTTATTCAAATATAACTTTTTGTTTTTTATATTCACTTTTAAACACCATATTTATATCGTAATAATAAATTGCTAATATGATCAATTGTTCGACTGACGGAAAATCGTTCCGAACAAAAGCTACCGTTCTCGACGTTTTGGACCACTTCTCCCTACACATTCTCCTATCCGGGGCCCAGTGATGAAAACAAAGCAAGCCCAAGCCGCAGAGGCTACACGGCCCAACAGAAAGCCCACCTAGCCTCTTCCCACGGCCTAGTCCGCGTCCGACTCCGCGTCGCCTCTCGCCTCCTCTCTCTCTTCTTCTCCCCCAAATCCCAATTGGTTCGACAAGCCGGCCACCGTCAATCGCTGCTTCGCTTGCTCCCACCCGAAGCAACGCGAACGCGACGCGCTCCTCCCCCGCCACCTCGCGGCGGCGAGACCCGGCCGTCCCTGAGCGCCGCCCGCACCGGCGACTCGGTTTCGAGGCTGATCTCGGCAGGTTTGTGTCTGTCCCTCGATCCAAAACCGGTGCTGTGGTTTGTTTCACGATCCCGTTAAAGTTAGATTCGATCACGAATCCGTTCGGCGATTGTGATTCAGGTAGAGGAATTAGTTTTGCAAGACAGGTTTTACAAGGAATTTTCGGGGGAGTGGGGGACATGTTTTTCTGCTGTTGTTCTGATGACTTCTTGAAAGTCACACCCAAGTTAGTTATCAGCAGCTCATGGTAATCTTCAGTGATGGATTTGCCGCTCTATGGTATCTAGGCGATATGAGAGTAGAAGCCGTAGCCTACTAGAACATTTTGCCATCCAAATGCTTGGCATTTTGATTTGATTACGCAGGCAGTAATGGAGTAGAAGAGGCTTCCTACCGATCACGAGTCTTATCATAGTATATCCTTCTTTGACAATATCAATATACCTCTTCGGTGATGGGCTTGATTTCAATTTTTTTCTGATGAAACCAACAAGTATTCTGGCATTGGCGTTAGTGATTACCATCTGCTAGTTATTTTCCGTTAGAATCTATCTATATGCATGTTCAGCTTATTGATTACCACAACTGTTGGAACATATGTAACCTGCTATTTCTTTTTATCCAGATTGCTCTAGTACAATGAGCTGGAGATTTCCTCTTTTCGGGTATGTTATTGTTACTGAAAGCAGTACCTTTTTCGTTTGTTCTTCTTATGTCTGTTCCTAACCTTTCCTCGCATAGCATTTGTATTCTATAAACTGAGCTTCCTCTTTTATTTGGTAGAAAGTATTGTATTTGTCGATCAGTGCCAGCCAGCAGGCTTGATGTGATTCATAATCCTTAGTTTCTTTCTATACTAAAAAGCCTTCATATATTGATGCTCAAAAAATTGCTTTGCTTTTGTTCCAAAAGTTTATTTTATCATCTAAACAGTGTCCACCAGTCCGCTACTCTGTCATTTCTTATGGTTGGGTCTTCAGTTACGCTGAATTTAATTATTAGCATAAGTAAATTAACATGGCTATTTAATATGATTCACTGATTGCCTTAAGCTTTCCTGAAAAATGAGCTCCTCTGGCTTACTGTCTTTGTTTCTGCTGAATGCTTGCCAGCAGCAACTCGCAGCAGCAGCAACCTGATCCAAATTTCCAGGACAACCCTACACAACCTTGGTACCCTCAGTCTGTAGTTGGTTCATCTTCACATCCATCCACGCCTAGCTCTTCCAATGTTGGTCCACATCAAAGAGCTTCTGATAATTCCCAGTCTTCATCGCGTGCTCAACCATCTCCAGCTGAGGCTGCAGGGATAATTGCTCGGTTAAAGGACAAAAGGTAAGCAGCTAACCTTTTTTGATAAGTTGCTTGTAGCTTCCTGTATACGAAGTTTTCATTGTATTATACCTTATCTTATCTATACTGTGGGTTAAAATTGCAACAGCCTTGTTACTTTTCACCATGGTATTTTACATATTCTAGTGTTTATATTAGTACTAAAAGCGAGTCACTAGAATCTAACTAATAATATTAGAGTAATGAATTTTTAATTGCAATAATGATATCATGGCTGA
Organism: Oryza meridionalis; assembly: GCA_000338895.3. Lineage (NCBI taxonomy): Eukaryota > Viridiplantae > Streptophyta > Magnoliopsida > Poales > Poaceae > Oryza > Oryza meridionalis. Next base: position 4,767,005 of record CM002526.2, read on the forward strand.
TATTCTACATTCTATCAATTGGTAACGAATGAAGAATCCCTAGCTTTTCAGAGGGCACGACAATTTGTGCAAGTCAGAAGGGATGTATATAAATGCTAAAAGAAGTGCTTATGCATGGTTGGGTTGCTTTTTATAATTTCCACCTTTACTACATGTGTATTTTCACACTATTCTTTGTGAGCATACTTGTTTTGAATGCAAAACTGTTGTATATAATACTGTCCTTTTTTCTGCAGTGTTGATGAGTTGCAGAGGCTGTTGAAGGACAAAGAGGCATATAATGCTTTCTTCAATTCACTCGATCAAGTTAAAACCCAGAACAACGTAAGTTTTGTTGCTGAGTACACCGGTGTTTGAAATTTGTATTGGTGGCTGTACTTAGACGTTTCTGTATTTCCTCCATTAGTTAAAGATACACAGGAAACTCCAAACTGTATGCTCCAATTATTTTTCTTTTTCTTTTTCTGGCCTCATATTTGAGGCTTTGGGCTATGGCACATCTCCTGTGACTTGAGCATTAATGTGGGTGATTATTCTTTAATTTATATTCAGTGCTGCTTTTAACCTTAGATAGTTGACTTGTCTGAATGCTAGACCTCTTGTCAATTTGCTCACTTCTTGTTCTTTCTTAATGTTCAGTTACGCGATGAGCTTAGAAAGGAGACAGTGCAACTTGCAAGTGAGTTATTCGTGTTTCTGTTATCGGCATGCAATGCTTTTTTATTGTATTGTCTTAACTATGAAAAAGATATAAACAACTTGTTAGTTACTACTGTTTCTAAATCAAATATGGTTGGATCTTCTGAACTTACAGGAGAAAATTTGGAAAAAGAGCAACGGATCTTGGAGCTCAGGAATCAGGTTTAGTACTGTGACCTCCATCTCAGAAACTATAAGCTACTGTAGCCATGATGTTCATTGTTAAACGAACTTTAAATACAGTTAATGCTATAATAATGGATTTTGTCTGCGTTTCAATTTTTTTTCTTTATTATTGTGCAGTGCACCATTATAAGAACTACAGAACTAGCTGCTGCTCAAGATAGGTTGGCTGAGTTGGAAAGGCAAAAGGATGAGATTATGAGGTCCTATTCTCCTGCTGCACTGCTCGACAAGCTCCAAAGTAAGGGTTCTGAACAGCTGCATCTGCATCATTTTTGTTGTGTATTTTAATAAGAGTCTGTGCTTTATTATTTGTAGTTGAATACATTATGTGAATTAGTGCACCGAATCATGGGCATGTTTTGTATGTATCTATTGTTTGCTATGCATGCACTACCCTTCTGTAACCGGCCAATGATCAGGCTAGGACTGGTACTAGCGTCATAGTGGCGTCTATGTTAGTTCCATTTCGTGAAACCTTGATTTATGCTTCTGTCATTGTTTGAAGTCCAACCATGTAATTTAATTTTTCAAACACCCAACCGCAACCGCTGACATTTTCATGAATTGCTTCGGTGCTTGCTCAGAATCGATGGCGAAGTTGGACGAGGAGTCGGAGGAGTTGCACCAGAAGTTCCTGGAGAAGGACATTGACCTCCCAACCTTTGTTCAGAAGTACAAGAAGCTCCGTGCCGCCTACCACAAGCAGGCGTTGCTCCATCTCGCCGGCAAGACCTCACTTCGCTGAGATCCATCGGCCGTCTGTAGGACGAACCCCCTGTTGTATGAGTTTCCCATTTCTCCATCATTCTATTCTGTCGTGGTGTCTGTCCACTTGGCTGTTTATCAGTGCAGCTTAATATTGTAGGGCTTGTGAAAACGTCAGGGGTTGATTGCATTTGTAGATATACGATTGTACTCGCATCATGGAATTTTATGTATGATCATTTGGCTGGTGCCAACGCCAGTAAAGCATTTTGACCTGTCAGAGACACGGAAACAAATATAAATCTTGTGTTCAAATCTGAGCACGAACTAGGATTGTGCCTTGTGCTAATCTTGTACATATAAAACCGCTCCATGCTCCATCGTCATATCAGGCAATCCTTTTTTGCTTATTTCAAAAAAAAAAAAGGATTGATTGAATTTGAGAGTTCCTGAAAAAAAAAAAGAAAACGATTGGCTTTTCCAACCCATTTGCCGCAAGCTCAAAGCATCATAACCTATGGGTTCAGAACCCATTTGCACTGCAGATGAAGTGGCAAGAAATTCAGATGAGCTGTCCTACATCTGGATAAAACTGCATCCTTCCATGACAATCCACGAGCTTTTGCACGGGATTGGATCTGATCCCTGCGACCGCATGGACGCAGGCAAGCGAGGCTCGCACGCAGAACAAAACTGCATTATTAGCCGTGGATTAGAACGATCCAAGGCGAGCTTTGTCTGCAACTCTGCGTGCATCGCTAATTCGCCGCAAGCAACAAGGTGCCCGTGAACCTGCTCCCTTTGGAAGCATAGGGAACCAATTGTACTCCCTCTGTTTCGTATTACAAATTATTTAAGTTTATTCTAAATCAAACTTCTTTCAAATTAACTAAATTTTTAAGAAGCATATAAGCATTTTCAGCACAAAACAAACTTACTAAAAAAAAGTTATTCAATTATGGGTTTAATTGATGAGATAATTTGGTACTATAGATATTCTACATTTTTTTTCTAATATAGTTGATATTTAACATAGGACAAACCTGAAATAACTTGTAATATAAATGGAGTAGCAAACTGACGTACAGTTGGCCTCCCGAAGATTAGCAGAGATGTGTTAGATTAATATATATGGAGTATAGATTTGTTCTCTGTTTGTGTTAGGAGGAAACAGGGGAGGGTTTTGGGCTTACTCTCACCGACAATTCCATCACGAGATAGATGCATTAATAGATGTAGGAAGATCTGTCTATGTTCCTTATCTTTGATTCTCCTGCTAATTAATTTGCTGATAAGTGGCTAAACCTTGTACATAGCCATGGCCGTGAACGATGCTTGCCACGGATGGACGACGATCTTCGTGCTGAATTTCAGTAGCGTCCTGCACCGTTGACTGCTTGTTTGTTCGTTTGGCTGGCTTGGCTTGTTGATGTTGCCTGCTTGTAACTTGTAAGGCACTTTTGAAGGTACAGTTTGCGTTTGTCAGCTGTGCTCTCTTCTGCCAGGACGATAGGAGAGTTTTCGGACAACTGCTTGTTCTAGAATTTTAATTTCTCCTAAGCAGTTCTCACGTAAATTCTAGTTACCATTGATTCGCCAAAAATAATTGTCGGTAATTATATATATGTTCCTAATAAATTTAAAGTCAACTCTGAAAAAATAAACTACAATGAAAAAAAATCAAAAATAACTCTAAGATTATTTTTTAGGTGACAACGGCTAATAAGTTATAGGACAAACGATGGAAGCCCCTAAAATACTGGAGTTGTAAAATCTAAAAAAAAAGTAAAGAAAAAAAAGCTAAGCGTATTTTTAGATTCTCATCAATTAGCAAGTCAATACTTCATCAGTCTCAATATAAATACACCTAGTATGAGATGTGTTATATCTTACAACTATAAATCTGAACAAGCAACTATTTAGATTTATAGTTCTACGAATACAAACCTGGACAAATAACTATATGCGGATTCATAATCGTAGGATATCTCACGTTCTATCCTAGATTCATTTATATTGAGAAGAAGGTAAGCCTTTATTCCCAATCCATCTCCCTCGTATTCCACGCGCACGCTTTTTAAACTGTTAAACGGTATGTTTTTTGTAAAAAGTTTCTATACGAAAGTTGCTTAAAAAAATCAAATTAATCTATTTTTAAAAAAATTAGTAAATACTTAATTAATTATCCGTTAATCGCTGCTCCGTTTTTTGTGCGGGCACTTAGTGTTGGGAACCAGGGGTTCCGAACACACCATCTGCGCGCTGAGTACAGCAATGCACGGGCCATATGTGTAGTGCAACTAGTACACTTTTTACGTGCGCACGCAATGCATGCCGAGCTGGATGGAGGGGATGGGACGTGATGCCGCTGGCTGCTCGTGAAGAAGGAACAGACGAGAAGTAGAATCCAACCCCCAAAGAAAGGAGGCCGCGGAATCACGCGTGGAGGAATGGGGATTTGTAATTGTACACATTTGGATCCGTAGGCGTCACAGCACAATAGATTCACCGAAAAAATGTTCATAGTCCACATCAATCTTTCCCTGGCTAGTTAATTGTGAGGAAGCAAATACATGTACTGAAAGAAAATAAAAGGAGATTAATTGTGAGGAGGCAAATACATGTACTGAAAGAAAGAAAAAAAAAACAGATATAATTGTGAGGAAGTTAATACATGTACTGAAAGAGAGAGAGAAAAAAAAGGAGATTTGGATGGATGTGAAATTGTGAGCGTGTTAGAGACTGAACATAAAACCTCAGAGTTGAAACCACACACTCACTACCACTGCACTATCACATCTCAATTACATGCACTACTGGATGAGAGTCAGAGAGTCGGACATGGTAGACATGCATATGTTACTTTGTAGGAGGAATAGGCATGTAGGTTACGTTTTATATCTTGAGAAGCAGCAGACGAGAATATGGAGAAATTGGAAAACCAACTTCTAATTTTCTATAAATTTTCTGAATTATACAAAGTTATCCTTTTAATTCTGTAACTAATACAGCTATAAAAAATATGGATAAAAAAGCTAAAAGCTCCTTAAAAAAAAGCCTTAAATATCTTTCTAAGATACCCTTCTATAGGAAGTTTGGTTATCAACACGTACAAGCATGCGTTACTCACTCGAGACCACCGTGCCAATGGATCGTGGTCCTTGAACACATCATTCGGATCACATGTTTCTGCAGACTGCAGATAATACCAGGACACGAGCATCTACGTTGATGTTATTTGTACACATCCAGGTTAATAATTAAACAAGTTAACCTGATCGCCAGTCACAGCCAATGACCCAGAGAATAATGCAAGTTAACAGTAATTATTAACAGACACTCAACGGTTGTTGATTGGTTGATAACTAAGCTAAGACACCTGGTGATTCGTCGACAGGGGTTGATGATCCTTGTCCTTGTTGACCCGTGAAGAAGCTGTCTCAGGACGTGTCAGGAATCAAGGATTTCGTCAGGTTTTACCTGCAGTGGCCAGACAAAAACTTTGACAGGATGTGGTACAATATTCTTGCCCATCTTTGTGACTTTTGGTCGCACTTCTAAGGGTGTTTTAACTTCCTTAATTTGTCTTCCTCGCTGTCTCAGCTTAACTAAGTACTCCCTCAATTCTAAATTATAAGTCACAACCACCCTTAACCCAAAGACCAAGAAATAATTATTATCATCTTATAGTTTGGATCATCCTAATAAATACTCCCTTCATTTCAAAATATAAGGCATAACCACCCCTAACCTAAAGACCAAGAAAATAATTATTATCATCTTGTAGTTTGGATCATCCTAATAAATACAATGCATACATCCAATAAAATTAGAGAACATGAGAGTGCAGGTTTTAAAAAAGTAATAATTTAATGGAGAAAAGATCATAGTTAATGGCCTATATACATGCATGCCTTATATTATGTAACATCTAAAAAAATGGTTATACCTTATATTATGGAATGGAGGAAGTATAATGTATGCATCCAATAGGATTAGATAACATGAGAGTGGAGGATTTAAAAAAGTAATAATTTAATGGAGAAGATGCCATAATTAATTATATGCTTGCATGTATGCCTTATTTTATAGAACATCTAAGAAAAGTGGTTCTGCCTTATATTATGGAATGGAGGGAGTAATTAAAAGGGTCAATTTGGTCCTGTGCACCTCACTCCACTACAATTTTGCATGTGATAAGCCAGTATTTTGCTTCTCCATGATTAATCATTGTTCTTGTGACAATTTTTGTGTAGTGAGAGATTCTTACCCCCAAATAATCCTTCTACTCCAAGGGAGAACCAGAACATTGTTCAGGAATCAAGACCTTATCATAATTCACTACTACCATGAGATGATTGAGGCAAACAGTAAAGCATCAAAATGTACGGTTTTGGAGTTGAGGGCATGCATAATACCAACAACCAAAGTTCACATTCTTTGAGCGTGTGTTAGGTTAGTCAAAATATGCCAATATGGTGTCCGTATGTGCTTGGTCAAACGGTTAATTAAACTATAACCTTCGAAAACCAATTAAACTTAAGAAACAACTATAGGTCTATAAGAGTATAAACAAGTTAATCCTAAAGACTTATTTCTTTTTCAAATTAACGTGTTCTGTAAAAATCATCTGCGATACTATTAACTCAAATTAATATATAAGTGGTCCTAAAAGCTTAAGTCCCTGGTTAGATGAGACTAAAACTTTTAAGTCCCTATCACATCAGATGTTTGACAGTAATTATAAATATTAAACGTAGACTATTAATAAAACTCATCCATAATCTTGGACTAATTCGCGAAACGAATCTACTGAGCCTAATTAATCCATAATTAGCCTATATGATGCTACAGTAAACACTCTCTAATTATGAATTAATTAGGCTTAAAAAAATTTATCTCGCGAATTAGCTTTTATTTATGTAATTAGTTTTGTAAGTAGTCTATATTTAATACTCTAAATTAGTGTCTAAATACAGAGACTAAAGTTAAGTCCCTGTATCCAAACACCACCTAAGGCCCCTTTGAATCGTAGGGTTGAGAAAACGAAAGAATAGAAAAACGTAGAATTTTGATATGAATGTAAGTGTAAAATAGAGGATTGTAAAACATGAGAAAAACACAGCAATGACCATTTAATTAGACCGCAGTAAAAATTAAAGGAGAGATAAAAATTCAAAGGAAAGTTTCCATGAGGTAGAACCTCATGTTAGATTTCCTCCAAAATTTACGCGGCAATAGACATTTTATAGGAATTTCATAGGATTCCAAAAGATTCATTCCTTTGATTCAAATAGCTATATAGGAAAAAATTTCTATAAGGATGAAATCCTCTAAAATTTCTATGAATCTCTTTTGAATCAAAGGAGACCTTAATAATGATGAACTTATTGATTAGCTTATGTTATCTCTCGTTTTTCATGAGCACGTTTTTCAAACCAATAACTAATCTGTTTTTTCTGAAACTTTTTATGAAAGTTCATATTCAAAAAATAAATCTATTTCAAAATTTTTAAAATACCCATTCGTCCTAAAACAAGTCCAATCATAACTACGAATCTGGACACACAGCTAGATTTTTTTCTTTTGGACATAGTAGTACTTAATTAATTGAATGTGCGCTAACGGCCCATCATTTTGTTCGTGCCGCCATAATTAAGCTCAAGCCATTCAATCGACCGGCGCCAAAGACTACAGGATCAACAGCCAGAAACCCTATATAAACCCAGCTCGCTCAGTCACAATCCTCACTCCCCTCAGTGACACTCTCTTAGCAAGCAAGCTTAGCCTAGCCAGGAGAGCTCCATCGCCATGGCGGCCACCACCACCATCCCTCTCCTCCTCCTCCTCCTTCTGGCCGCCACCGTCGCCGCCGCCGCCGCCGCCGCCGAGCTCTCCGTGTACCACAACGTGCACCCCTCGTCGCCGTCCCCGCTCGAGTCGATCATCGCGCTCGCCCGCGACGACGACGCCCGCCTCCTCTTCCTCTCCTCCAAGGCCGCCACCGCCGGCGTCTCCTCCGCCCCCGTCGCCTCCGGCCAGGCCCCGCCGTCCTACGTCGTCCGCGCCGGCCTCGGCTCGCCGTCGCAGCAGCTGCTGCTGGCGCTCGACACCAGCGCCGACGCGACGTGGGCGCACTGCTCGCCGTGCGGCACGTGCCCGAGCAGCAGCCTCTTCGCCCCGGCCAACTCCTCCTCCTACGCCTCCCTCCCGTGCTCCTCGTCGTGGTGCCCGCTGTTCCAGGGCCAGGCGTGCCCGGCGCCGCAGGGCGGCGACGCGGCGCCGCCGGCGACGACGACGCTGCCGACGTGCGCCTTCTCCAAGCCGTTCGCCGACGCGTCGTTCCAGGCGGCGCTCGCCAGCGACACGCTGAGGCTGGGCAGGGACGCCATCCCGAACTACACGTTCGGGTGCGTGAGCTCGGTGACCGGGCCGACGACGAACATGCCAAGGCAAGGGCTGCTCGGCCTCGGGCGTGGCCCCATGGCGCTGCTGTCCCAGGCCGGGAGCTTGTACAATGGCGTCTTCTCCTACTGCCTCCCGAGCTACAGGTCGTACTACTTCTCCGGCTCGCTCCGGCTGGGCGCCGGCGGCGGGCAGCCGAGGAGCGTCCGGTACACGCCGATGCTGAGGAACCCGCACAGGTCGTCGCTCTACTACGTGAACGTGACGGGGCTCAGCGTGGGGCGCGCGTGGGTGAAGGTCCCCGCGGGGTCGTTCGCGTTCGACGCCGCCACCGGCGCCGGCACGGTGGTGGACTCCGGCACGGTGATCACGCGGTGGACGGCGCCGGTGTACGCGGCGCTGCGGGAGGAGTTCCGGCGGCAGGTGGCGGCGCCGAGCGGGTACACGTCGCTGGGCGCGTTCGACACGTGCTTCAACACCGACGAGGTGGCCGCCGGCGGCGCGCCCGCGGTGACGGTCCACATGGACGGCGGCGTGGACCTGGCGCTGCCGATGGAGAACACGCTCATCCACAGCAGCGCCACGCCGCTGGCCTGCCTCGCCATGGCCGAGGCGCCGCAGAACGTCAACTCCGTCGTCAACGTCATCGCCAACCTGCAGCAGCAGAACATCCGGGTAGTCTTCGACGCCGCCAACTCCCGCGTCGGCTTCGCCAAGGAGTCCTGCAACTAATTAAGAACTAAGATTAATTAAGATGATCTACCACTATCTCATCTAGAGCCAAGCTGCTGATAGCCATGCACGAGAACGGCTTGTGCAGTCTATGTATTCTCTCTTCTTTTCCCTTTCTGAAATCACGGTGTCCTCTTGTGGGTTTGTAGTTTTCCGATCTGTGCAATAAGGTATACGTGACATCAAAACTTGGTCACGGGCGCCTGTCTCATCTGTATGTGCCAATAGGGCTATATCTAGGTGATTACGTACGTACTCAGGTTTTACCAGTGTGAATTGGTATATTTACATCTTAAAGGTCTTCATCATTTGCATCGCTAGAAAAGCTTCATATGAGAATACCAAATCAAGGGCAGCAATTTACAAGTACGAGTACTGAATCGATTTTTTATGTGAGCAGAATCATAGACCCAAGTTACTCATCACAACTCACAAGATGGCAACCACACATATATTCCTTGCAGCAAATATCACTGAGATATTTTGAGCTGCAGGTGTGCAGTGCAGTGCGCGTATACAACAGGGTGAATGCCAGATCAGTTTGCCTTGGTGCTGTTCTTGATCCACTCCAGGTACTTGGTGTTACCACCGGTTATGGGAAGAGCGATAACTTCTGGAACACTGCATGAACAAGTTACCAGTAAATCTGACAGGAACATTTTTTTGCCGGGTTCGGCCGAAGGAATAGGCCAACCAAATTTCATTAAGATTTCAGGGAGAAAAGTTACAAGTAAACTATAGTAAACAGACATAGACAGATACAGCAAGATCAATAGACTGAATGAAGCTTACTCGTATTCATGGTTAGCTTTGACATGTTCAGTCAAGGCATCTAGAAGAGATTCTCTAGTCTTGATTATGAGTAACTCTTCAGCATCAGTTTGCACCTGCAAGAGGGTGGATCATTGATCACTATATCCTAGGTTTGCTAAGGAGCAGGAAATACATGATCCAAAGGAATGATAAACCAGTGAGTTACAAAGATGAGACTATTAATAATCAATTCAGTCTATAGGTAAATTTGCGCAACGCACCTTTCCCTCCCACCAATAAACAGATTCAATGCCTGAAAAATGTACAGAACTACAGTATAAACGATAATATGAAACAAGCTAATTGCGAATCTTGGCACAGCACCTGTTGCCTAACAGCATAAGGAAGGGCAGAGCAACAATCATTGGACAACCAAAGCACCATTATATTTCGTGATTCAACAGAGTACTTGTTTCAGTCCAAAGTAAGGTAAGCAAAACTTTAAAACGGTTTGTTCCCACATATGATGGATTTTCTTGATCTAATTCGTTTATACTGCCACCTCTACTAAACCTTTTCAGTGTTTCAATTAAATTTTTTGAAGCTAATAAAGATGTTTTCTATGGAGTACAGAGGGCCAATAACACTGGCATATGATTTGGGTTCATAGGCATATAGTGTCATCCATAAGCAGAGAAATGGAACTGATGAGCAAAGTGACAAACCAGGCACTATATTGACACAAGCAGCTAGTTTCTCACTGATGATGCTCTGTGACAGCTTCTTCCCTGCAGTAGATGTGAAACACGATGCTTTTTAAGACTGCTTAAACAAAAGGCAGAAATAGATGCAAAAAATAATTGACAAAAAAATAAACGCTAAACAACAATATTTAAAGGAGAAACATGATGCTCACAAGACAAATAGTGCAAGATCAATCTCAACTCTAACTGCTTTATCTTGGAGGAAATGAAATATATTGCCTAGCAAGTTCCACAAATGAAATGCACACACAATATAACAAGAACAAAAACACACTAAAGTACTACCTGCTTCCCTGTTTGGAACAGTCACATACACAACAATGGATGGCACGGTGGTGGAAGCGGACTCCATCCGAGCAGAGCTGAGACCTCTTACCCTGAGAAATTTTGCATTCAGATATCACTACAAGAAGAGAGAATTCAAAGTAGATAAAAGCGTAGCAATGTTAACCTCCAAAGTCCACACATCCATCAATGTCATAACATGGGTAAAAGCTTCGAATAAACTACACTCTTGTACCACAATTCAGGAATTCAATTTTTTAGCAGCGCATGTTCGGACGGGCCTAGCAATTTCGCGGATTCCTCATAAAATCTAAGAGCAAAGAGGAAAGAGCGGGTTACCCGAGGAAGGGGAAGCGTCGGTGGGAGAAGGCGCACCCCGTCCTGCAGGCGACGGCGGCGGCGCTGACAGCGCCGATGCTTAGGAACAGAATCGCCCCGGTGAGCGATGAGCGGCCCCCCTCTCCGGCGGTGGCGCGGCGCGGTGCGGCGGCGGCGGCGGCGGCCGGCGCGAGAGGTCGGAACGGCGCGGGGAGGAGTGGCATGTTTCCCGACGAGCGGTTTATGTATACGTCAGCATTTTCCTTCCCGATTTGGCTATATCTCGCTCCAAACATTTTTTTCTTATCTCTCACTTAAATTTACATTGTATTTTTTTAAGTTACGGTGTAATTTATAAAACTTGCATTGTACAATATAATTTTTAAATCTGCATGTAAGTTTTAAAATTTATATTGGATTTAATCTTTTTCTCGAAGATATGATAATTTAGTGTCTATTATGGTATTTTTCGTTGCTTTTTGTATTTTACTGTATCTATTATATTTTAATTTAAAGATTAAAAATCTGTATGAAATAATTATAAAAATCTTTCGAAATACTTCGAGTTTGCTTCCTTCCTCCCTCGCGAAGACGCGAATCCGATGCGTTGCTCTTGGGCCGGGCCTTCCTCTGGTGGGCCCACCTGGGCTGGGCTCGCATCAAGTTCGCTTTTGTTCTCTCGCGTGATACTTAACCCTCTCGCTTCGCTTGGAACACCTCCAAAACCCTACTTCCGCCTCCGCCTCCGCCTCCGCCTCCGTCTCCGCGGATTCTTCGAGCTCCGGCCATGGCTGAACCCGAGGTAGAGGTTGCCGCAGGTGGCGAGGTGATGGAAGCCGAGGCGGCGGAGCCGGCCGCGGCGAATCCGAGTCAGAAGAGGGAGAGGGAGGAGGGGGATGACTCCTCCGCCGACGGTGCTGGCGAGGCGGCGGCGGAGGGAGCTGCGGCCAAGAAGCAGAAGGTAGAGGGGGAGGGGGAGGGAGCGGAGGATGAGGCGAAGGGGGAGGAAGAGGAGGGCGCGAAGGAAGAAGAGGAGGCGAAGCCGGTGAAGCTGGGGCCCAAGGAGTTCGCCACGGGCGTTGAGATGTTCGACTACTTCTTCGCCCTGCTCCACTCGTGGGGGCCGCAGCTCGAGATCAACAAGGTGAGGGTTGTGGCCGGCCTCTCGCCGTTTTTGGCCGCGAAAAAAAGTTTCTTCCTTTATTGCGAAGTCACGATGTTGTGTTGTTAATATAGCTAAACTTTGGTCTGATAAAAGTTTTACCCTTGTAGCTGTAGTGATAAGCTGGTAGGTTATTTAATTAGCTTTAGTGGTGTATAATGGTGCCCGTATTAGGTAGTACTTTGCCTTTGAAACCGGTGATCCAATCGGCTAACTAATTCGACATGATAATCTGAGTGTTCGCCTTCTATTTAGCCAAGTTTGCATGAAACTCCATAGAGTCCCAGTTTCGTTGAGTTGATCTGTCACGGTCAAGGATGTTTTCGATCTTGGAGAGGCTGCTTTAGGCGTTTCGTGTGTATGGTAGGTACTTCTAAACCAATGATCTTCGTTGGGTTGAGTTCGTTAGCACCAGTGATTGGCACTTAAACATTATCCTTCTTTCACCTAGCATTTCCTTAGGTTCTCATGGGCAAGTTTCATTTACAGAATAACATATGACGTTGAATACTCCGTAGAGCCCCCAGTTTCATTGGGTTGATCTGTCATGGTCAAGGATGTTATTAAGCTTGGAGAGGTTGCTTTAGGCATTTCGTATGTATATTAGGTACTTCTAGACCAATGATTTTACTTCTAAACCAATGATCTTTGTGAATTGACATGTTGGGTTGAATTCAGTAGTACCAGTGATTTAGTGCTTAAACAGTATAATTCTTTCACTTAGCTTTTCTTTTAGGTTCTCATGGTAAGTTTCATTTACGGAATAGCATATGACGTTTAATACTCTTTCAGCTGCATTGCCTTCATATGTTGGGACTCCATATGAGTTCTTCCATGTAGTGTTTGACGAACTGGGTTCTTTACTTAAGGATGGTTGTACCACAAGGAGAACAGACTCTATTTGGGGCTTCAGGCATGTTTGTTTAACTTGAAGTGTTATGTTATGACTTGCAATTTAAATCTGGTTAGCTTGCGACCTCCAAATGGTCCTTTGGTGTTTTGCAACATTTTCTGTTAAAATTGAGTTAGACCATAAGTAGCAATTTTTCTCTATCAAAGAAAATTGTTGGTTTATTCCTACCTGTTTTTTAGCAAGTATGCAACAGTAGAGGTAAAAGAGATCACTTTGTTTTCTGTCATACACGAACAAGGTCTCTAGGTGGTTTGCTAATCACTCTTATAAGAAAATTGTATTGGTTTTTTTTTTTGTTAACTTCACTTCCTGCATGTGGAACTTCTTGTGTTAGATTTTATGATGCAAGAGGGGCTTTTGTTGTTTGTATGTTTAGAGCATAATCTGAAACTCATCAAGGCTGCAATTATGATATGTTGCACAAAAATTGAACTGTCTGATACGCATGAGTTACAAAGACATACACTATGATTCTTCATCTACATGTGATCAAAATAATCGCATACTTGAGCCTTACATCTTTTACTTCATTGTTGTTTGGAAATTGGAAGATAAAACTATTTGTCAGTGGGATGTTTATGTTACCACAATAAGCTCATCGCTAGTTGCCCTTCAGAAAAATAAGCTCATTGCTGGAAGTGACTATAGTTTCACAGTGATCAATTGTGGTGACTTCCAGATGCCTATGTGCTTGTGCTGTACTTTGTCTGGTTCAAACTATCCAGATGTCACTTTATTTTTTACATTGTCATTGCTACTGTCACACTTGAGTTTGCTGAATCTCTTAACTTTTGCAGTATGAGCATATGGTGTTGGAAGACCTGCTGAAGAAAGGCCATGCTGAGTCCGATAGGAAAATCGGAGCAGGAATTGAAGCATTTGAGATCCGCAACCACCCGGTGTTTCAGAGCCGCTGTTTCTTCGTTCGACGAGTTGATGGATCCTCTGACGACTTTAGCTTCCGCAAGTGCGTTGACAGTATACTTCCTCTCCCGGAGGACATGAAGATTGGCAACAAGTCCAATGGCAAGAAGGGTGGTGGCCACTTCAAGGGCGGTGGAGGTAGGGGAGGAGGACGAGGTGGTGGCCGAGGTGGCGGGCGTGGTTTCCGCGGTCGGGGTAGGAGAGGCAACTAAAGGACTCAATAAAACCCCGAAATTTTTGCATGCCTAATACCAATCCTTAAGATTGAGGCATTCATGGCAACATGTGCTTGTTTGTCTGCCTTCTCCTAGAGGGGCTGATGCTCCACTCACTTGTGTACTGTGAAAGTGCAACTATGATAAGATCTCACCGATCTGTCTTCCCATATCTTCACCGCATTCTGTTTGAGCGATTTGTTTACTTGTCTTCACATGTCATAGTTTTGTTTGGTTTGGTTTTGACATCTCATTTTCTGTGTGATGATCATATTGATCCGGCTTTTGTGATAAAGCCAGAACATTATAGTCTGTGACTGCTGACCGGTCACCGGTCAGTTACAGTATTTTCTGGGAAGATCGGGAATTCAGTTGTGGTCTGAAACCACAGGAACCGCATGCCCAGACCACCGGTATAAAAACGATGTCAGTGTGCTCGAACAAACTTGTGAGTTGTGATGGTCATTTGGTCAACTTGCAAATCGCGAGATAAGTAAGTGCACACCAATGTTGTTTTTGGGCACTGCTGCTGGGCACAGACGAGGACCACGGCGAATTGGTTGCGTGAGTTCATGCGATCTGGCACGCTCCAATACGGCCAGGAAGTACATGATACATTGATACAAGTAGAGCAATGCAAGTGCAGCTCAGGCAGCTCGCTCCTGTAGGCTGTACTCCTATGTGAGTTGTGACTGAACTGAACTCCACGGCAGGAAGCATATTCCCCCCATCATCTCCGGTGGTTGACGGCCTTTTTATGTCGATGATTACTCTATAATAAAGCCATTTCCCGGTTGGGCGTGCATCAATGGCGAGTAGTAGTGAGGGTCCAGTGACCACTTTCTCCTGTGGGATAGAGCTGAAACAAAGGAAATATCACTTTCTCCTCTGGGAGTAGTACATATCCGGTCCAATGCACTAGCAGTCTAGCAGCAGCAGCACTACCGCTGTCCGGTTGTTGCTTGCTTGCTCGTCAGCTACTAGCTTAGCTAGTTGCAGTGCTGGATTCTTGACGGTAGCTTTTACTACTACTTGACGGTATCAGCAATGGCCCATTTGAATTAATGAATTCTACGAAGGAATTTCATAGGATTTAAATCATATAGGAATTTTTCTAATGATCATTTGATTCAAATGATTGAGGTTTTCCAAATCTTATGAAACTCCTATGAAATAGTTCATTGTATATAGATTTTGGAGAAAACTTACCAAGAGCTTCAATCTCTTGAAAATTTTTCTTTTTGAGTCTACCTTTCTCATCTGATTCCTGTATTTTTTTTGCGGTCCAATCAAACGGTCATTTATATATTTTTTCCTATGTTTTGTAATTCTCTGTATACTTATACTTCTATTAGAATTATGTGTTTTTTCTATCCCTTATTTTTCTTAATCCTGTTATTTAAAGGAGGCCTAAGCGAGTAGTAAGGGGAGGAGGAGCTTTTTATCCTGGAGGCTGGAGCTGCTTTTCTGGGATGCACGTTGCACAGGGCGCGCGGTGGCGAGAATATGCGTGTGCGGGATGATGTCTCCCGGACTTCGTGTGCGTGTGTGCGCGCGTGGTGCGTGGATAAGGAGATTCACCATCTGCCTGCCTACCTGCACGCTGTGTTGGTCGCCGTGTTCCGCCGGCCGAGAGCACCATCGGACGATGCCGGTTCGCTATCGCCGATTCGCTGGGAAGCGGTGCCGCTGCTCTGCTCTGGGGCGCACGGCGGGTGCTGTTCTGTCGATCGTGTGTGTTGTGGCTCTACCGTGTGTCTCTTGGGTCTTTTTGGGCCCAGCGGCCTTATTTAGAGAGACATCAACTAATGAGACATGGAGAAAGGTCCAAAAATAAATAAATTGGCATGTGAGGTAGTATCAGATTTAAGATATATCACATGTCATACGTGATTTGTTTATTTTAGAACCAAGAGAAATAAATTGAGTAGGGTTTTACTATTGATCAAATCTAGAGTATGATTTTGGACTATATAAAAATGTAAGGGTTTATAAATATAGCTTGTCTTGCCTATATTAGGACTGAGTTTTTTTTCTCCGCTTTCTCAATCTTTACTTACTTGTTTTTCGCACTCGCACACACACGATTCTCAAATTACTAAATGGTGTGTTGCAATGGAATGTTGAGTGGGCCCTCTTGCAATGGAATGGCAGTTTTTTTAAATATATAGAAAATTGCTTTAAATAATTATATTAATCAAATTTTAAGTAACTAATATTTAATTAATCAATCCCTCGTCTCATTTTAAGTACAATTGTGGGTTCCCGTGTCCAACATTTGATCATCTGTTTTATTTGAAAAATTTATTAAAAAATAAAAAAAAGTCAAGAACAAAACTACTATTCATATTTTATCATCTAATAGCATCATAAATACTAATTATAAAATAATTCAAATAAAATATATTGTCAGATGTTGGATAAAAAATTCACAGTTACAATTAAAATAGGACAAAAAGAGTATGTTTTAATTCAACGCTTTGATTTACATGTAATGGGGAAAGGGTTCCTAGCACTTGTCACTTGATGTCCAATACAGCCCTAAAAACTTCTCCAAACAAAGCTACGTTTTAGTCATCCAACTGATCATCCATTAAGAATGGATAAATCATATATATGTGTCGTATGGCTTGTGTTCAAGGGGTGAATAGTGTCGTGCAACCGTGATTTCTCTATGGTAATTTAACTTACTGCGAGTGATTTCCCTTTTGGTCCTCTGTCAAAGTTTACAATTGGTAATACTAGTTGGTATTGTGCTTGAACTTATAAACGGAAAAGGGGATCCAACCCAAACAACAAACACAAATAGAAAAATAAAAAAAATAAAATCCAAACTAAAAACGGGAAAAATAGAAAAGGAAAACTTATACGATTTCTGCGCCCTCCTCTTCGGCGTCTTCGCTACTCTCCGCCTTCGAGCCCCAAAGGACCCACCCCCCCTCCCCGCCGGCGGCACCGCTTGCCGCGGGGGACGATGTACAAGCTCGGCGGCCGCGGCGGCGGCCGCGGAGGCGGCGGCGGAGCCGCGAAGCGCCCGCCGGCCCCCCACGGCCGCGGCCGTGGGGCTGGCCCCTCTATCGGCGGCATGTCCGCGCCCCCCCGCGGTCGCGGCGCCGCTGCGGCCGCCGCCGCGGCGGCGGCGGCGGCGGCGGCGGCGGCGCAGGCGGCGGGGCGAGAGGAGTCGTTCAGCCTGGAGTCCAGTGGCCCGCCGGCCTTCGCGGCAATCATAAGGCTGACCCCTGACCTCGTCGACGAGATCCGGCGTGCCGAGGAATCGGGCAGCGGCGCTCGCATCAAGTTCAACCCTAACATGTACAACTCCTCGGAGAACGTGAGCTTCCCTCCCCTCCCTCCCTCCCTCTCACTCCGTCGTCAAGTTCTGTCCCCACGAGTTCCTTCTTCTAAAGTTAAAACCTAACTGATTTCTAAATTTTGCTTGTTATGGCATATGTGTCTTAAGTTCATAAGTCGAGATTATTTTCCTCTGGAATACCAGCTTTTGGTTTTCCTGTGACATCGTTCCTGAGTTTAGGTTAGTTCACTGTGTAATTTGCATTTATATTTTCTCAATTTTTCTGCCTGGTGCTTGAGATGCTCTGAATCGTTTTGGCATGATGCTGTGTTACCCCAAATGTTGTTAGGATCGTTAAATACTTAAATTTCACTTGTGATGTTCTATGGTACTCTCTTGAGTGTGAGCTCGTCCGTCCTGTCGATATGCCATTCATTTTACCTTCAAGTTTTGTATAGGATTGTTCAAATCCAGCCCCTGCCTGTTCATTATTGAGTGATTTTATAAATTGGCAGTTCATGTTTTAGTTTGGTTTTACTTGGGCACAGGTCTCCTTGGCTTGATGGGAATAAACCATATGATTTCTTTTGGTATATGCACCAATGGCAAGGACTTTTGTTTGTGTATTTTGCATTTCTTTGGTCAGATCACTGTGAGCAAATCATTATTTGAGGCTTCCATTATTTGGCAAGGATGAATTTCGATTTTTTTATGCTGTTTATGGTTGCTCAAAGTTCTTTGGGAATGATGATCCATGCGGAAGTATTAATTTTGTGGAATTGTATTGTTGGGCCCTACTTTTGTAACCCTTAGCTGCTAGGAATGGCATATAAAGCTCATGTACATCTTTTATCTATGGTCTTTGATTGTTTTTTGGGTATATCAAATTACTATTTTTTGTTTAATTTCTAATGAGCAGTTATATATATTTCTTTTCTTCAAAACCATTTACTTGGTTTTGTACTAAAGAAGTGTAGAATCACCCAACTATGTATTTGGCTCCAGTAGGGTTCACTAATCTCAAATAGGAACTCCAAAACTCCAAATCTCCTTTCCTGTCAAGACCCTTTGTGTTCCTAACTTTCTTGTTTACATGACATGTTACTCCAGTGAAACTGTAGCTTTACGTCTCATCACTGACATTTATGGATCCTAGTTCAACTGTTTTGCTTTGTTTTCTAAAAAAAAATCCAGCATGCTGCTTGGATACATCAATAATTTCTTTTGCTATCTTTGTCTTGTTTTGACAAGATAAGCTTATGGTTTTACATTTGTTAGCTATTTCTATTTCAAAATAGTTATACCATTTTAGGCTTTGAAAGTTGGTTGAGAAGATACTGGTTCACTAATTTGGCACTAGCACAATGTGATTCATGTTTCATGAAATGGATGCATGTTTCTTTCCTGCATACAAAGGGAATACTAAGGTAATCGCTAGTGTGTTTTGCAACCGTGGTATGGTTTTTAACAATACTCCCTCCGGGTTGATAATACTTGTCGTTTTGGACAAGGACACGGTTTCCAAAAAAAACAACTTTGACTATTATTTTTCATTATAATATGTATAGAAGTGTTAACAAATATATGATCTTATTAAAGTACTTTTTAAGACTAATATATACATGTAGTCACCATATTTGAAAGACAAATATTTAAAAATGATTCATAATCAAAGATTCTAAAGTTTTATCTCACCCTTGTCTAAAACGACAAGTATTATCAGCCTGGAGGGAGTACTAGATTAGCCCAACTAAATTAATGTATCGGGTAAAATAGGTTCAATATGGCAACAGTGTTGCCCATTTCATTTGTTGAGTTGAGTATTGACAGGCTCTTTTCCTACCAGATTATAGATGTTGGTGGCAAAGAATTTAAATTTACATGGGCTTCTGAACGTGGTGAATTATGTGATATTTATGAAGAACGTCAGAGTGGAGAGGATGGAAATGGATTGCTTCTTGAATGTGGCTCTGCGTGGCGCAAGGTGAATGTGCAGCGTATTTTGGATGAATCAGCAAAGAACCTTGTGAAAATGCGCTCAGAGGAGGCTGAGCGTCTCTCAAAATCTCGAAAGTTTGTCTGCTTTCCCTGTTCAATAACTCTCTTGGTCTACTGATTAATGATCACCCGATAAATAGATTTTCCCTCAAAGTTTCTGTTTTATGATTTTATGTATGGTTTTAACATGTTGTGATTTTGCCTGTTATAGATCGATTGTGCTGGACCCTGCAAATCCATCTGTTAAGAGTCAGGCCAAGTCAATGGCTGCTGCTGCTGTTGAAGGTTTGTGCTTTTAACTATTATTTGTTTCCTTTTCACCATGGATTATGATTTCATTTTCTACCTCAATTTTGCATATGTATTTGAAATATGTATATATAACTATTTTGGACACATCATTATATCACTGAGCTCAATTACTTGCACTGGATCAATATTCTGTATGGTGTAAATATCCTTTATATCTTTAGGTGCAACAGCTATGAGCCAACAATGGTTCTGAACTTGTTTTCTGTTCTTTGCCTAAAGTTAATTAGAGTCTGTAATGCCTAAACTTTTTGTTAGATCTTGCTTTGAACTATTATTTGTTTCCTTTTCACCATGGATTATGATTTCATTTTCTACCTCAGTTTTGCATTTGTATTTGAAATATGTATATATAACTATTTTGTACACATCAGTATATAACTGAGCTCAATTACTTGCACTGGATCAGTATTCTGTACGGTGTAAATATCCTTTATATCTTTAGGTGCAACAGCTATGAGCCTACAATGGTTCTGAACTTGTTTTCTGTTCTTTGCCTAAAGTTAATTAGAGTCTGTAATGCCTAAACTTTTTGTTAGATCTTGGGCTATATAATCTAATGTTATTATCTCTTTCAGGTAATATGCGGAGGATGAACTGGAAGCAGAAGAAAGAATTTTACAAGAAGAATCCAGGTTTGAGTCTTGTTTGACCCTCTCATTTGTATTGTTTTATTTCTTTTTACATCTATGCATGTTCTTCCGCTAAGAAAACCTTGCATTAGCAAATAATTAACGGCATATGTTTTCCATTGGCCTACTCCAGCTGCTGTTATTGCTCCAACCAAATCAGTTTCCAAAGTGAAGCTGTCTAACAGTGTACCAAAAGCAAATTTCTCCACTTCACCAGCGCTTTCTCCTGAGCAACCTGGACCGAGCATTCCTTCAGTTCCTACCGGATCAGATGTAAATAATGAAGTCATAACACCATTCGATTTGAATAAAGATGAAAATAGTAAAGTCGAGAAATCAACCCCAAATAGGGTGTCTCTAGGAACAAGTCGTCGAGCAAGTGTCATTTCTGCAAGTACTGATGATAATACAAATGAGCTGCGAAGCCTCTTGATATCTGTACTTTCAGAAAATCCAAAAGGAATGAATTTAAAGGTACTCTCTCTCTCTCTCTCTCTCTCTCTCTCCCCCTGTGTGTGTGTGTGTGTGGTGCGTGCATAGTGAGTTGTTATGTGGACACTGTTTATTTGGTAGACCAATATAACTCAGTAGGTGTCTGTAGTGTTATGCACAATTGTGGCTCTGTAGTGACTTGCTACATGCCACCGCTGCTACTGTTGTAGCACACAGATGCGGTTTTGTAGTGGGTAGCAGGGATGCTGTGAATAGCTCATGCTTCCATATGGTTCATTTGTTACATACTCATGCCATTTTTAATCGTTATTCCAAGTCTCCAATCACACATATAGATGGCGATGGGATGTTCAAAGAGGTAATTGTGGTGGTGATCCTTGGGTAAGATGACACCATTGCTGGTGACCCCATCACTCAGTGCCATGGTGACTCCCTTTGGTCTATGAGGGTATTTTTCAAATGGTGTTGAGAATTGGAAGCGTGAGGATTAAATGGTTTTATACGTGGTTGAAAAATTGAGTCAAGCGGATTTTTCCAAACTTTTATGGGTATCACTAGTAAAATAAAGTGCCCCCCTTCCCCCTATTAGTGATAGCTTCAGTTCTTTGAAGCTTTAAGTGGCATTTTAATTTATTGATCGATCTTTTTAAATTTTATAGTTCTTGGTCTCATTTCTGTACATCATATTCTTGAATATTCATAGTCAGATAGATTACTTTGGTTTTGTTACCATGTTTACTTAATTAAGAAAGGTTTGCTCCATGAGCAATTATCATTTACAACATTTGTTGAACTATATGCAGGGCCTGGAGAAAGCTGTTGCAGATGTATTTCCGAATGCTTCAAAGAAAATAGATAGTATCATCAAGAATGTGAGTGGCAAACATTAGTACATTACTCACCACTACATCTTCTCATCAGCTCTATGTTATGTTGCATACCTAATACACTATTATCCTTGCAGATTGCGATTTTCCAAGCGCCAGGGAGGTATTTGCTCAAACCTGGATTAGAGGCAGAAAGCTCTAAAAGGTATGCACCTGGCAGTGGAATGTACATTTTTTTTCTCCTACAAATTCAATTCCTTGTTTTATTGTGACAAATGGGCATTGTTTTAATGAAGATTTCTCCTTAGTTTTGTTCAATTATTTTTCCTGTGTTTTTGTAATTCTCTCTTGCAAGCACCTTAACAGTCATCTGTTGATGTATGTAACAGATCTATTGATAACAACACTGAGGAAGCTGGTCCAAGCTTAAAAATGGCTGATCCTGATATATTTGAGAGGATTGACATTGGAGGCTCCCCAGTTTCTGCTGCCCGAGATGAAAAAGTCAATAATGACAGTGATGGTAAAGCTGGCTCATCTAGTGAGAGTGGAAGCGGTAGTGATAGTGACAGTGAAAGCAGTGACAGTGGAAGTGACAGTGGGAGTCAAAGCAGAAGCGCTGCAAGTGGCAGTGGGAGCAGTAGCGACAGTGACAGTGATGCTTCTTCAAGCAGCAAGGAAGGATCAGATGCATTTGTGGATATTACAAGTGATGATGATAAAGGAGGAGCACACAGAAAAGCAGCAGATGAACTTAAATTATCTTCATCACCAAGAGATTTGACTGCACTAGATGGCGATGATGAGCTAATAGATATTGGAACAAATCTGGATTATAAGAGCGCATCCCCACACATTGATTTGAACAATTTTAATGACAACAATAATGAGTCAGCATACACAGCTGTACCAACTGATAGCTTCGATGCGAGCCACTTAGAGAAGCCACCAGAAATTCCTGGAAGCAAGAACATGGTAAATACCAGCATAGATCCTAGTAGAATTGATAGCAAGTACGCTGCAAATGAAATGTCTTATGAGGACCTTTTTGGTGACCCTTTAGCACCAAGTAGTGAAAACCTACCCAAGGAAGAAACCAGCCAATCTACAAAACATCATGGCACTAGGAGAAAATCAGTATCAAAGGATGGATCAAATCATGGTCAGGATAGGATCAATGAGAAAGGTGCCAAACCCAAGTTGAAAAGATGCTCTGCCAATGAGAACTCGAGCGTAATGTCTGGAAGTGCCAAAAGGGCCAAGGCTGATTATTTAGGAACTAGTAGTTCATTATCAGAACAGAGACAAACTTTACCTCTTGACAAACATGTGAATGAGAAGCTGAGTAAGGAGACAGGGAATGTTAGCTGGGATGCACATAGTGATCTTCATGCACATGATAGCAGCCCTGCTGTGAAAGTAAGACATTTGGCTTCTGGAAATTTGCAAAAGATAAATCAAAGCCCAAATGTACTTAACCAAGCAATGCACTCTGAGAGAACACAAGATAAGGTTGAGAAGTCAATTTCTAAGAAAAAGGCAGATAAGATTCAGAAGCCTTGGAATAGTTTGGATGGTAACCTTGGAAGAGTTTCGCACGCTGAAGACCCATATGCCAATTTTGATGACTCTGATGATTCTGCCACAAGAAAAAAAGCTAGATATGGGGGAACCCAAGTTGAGGATAAAATGCTCAGACGTTCCAAAGATGCTAACATTGACGTGAATTCCATGGTTTCAGCTAAAAGTGCCAAAGGAAATGTTGGATATGATGGTGTTATGCCGTTTCCTGATTCCAATGAAAGTAATGGTCCGCCATCAAATTTGCAAAGAAATAATGCCGAGAGTTCACCTCATGGAAAAAAAGTGCTCCAGAGAGAGCTTTCAGATCTCGAGTTGGGTGAATTTCGTGAGGCTTCTCTGGAAAATGAGACTGGGAGGGCAAAGAAGCAATTTGAAAGAAATAGTTCTTCAAAATCACTTGATGGTAAATTAGCTAATGTGGATAACTCCATTCCCAGTATGGCAAACAGAAAGGGTTCTCTATCCTCTTCTCAAGATCAGAGGAAACCATCACCTCGAGAATTTGGTATTGGAGGTAATATAAATCAGGAAGGATTCCCCAAGAAGGCACCTGGATATGATTTTGATAATAATAGGCCTCAACAAAGAGGAAATGTTCCACAAAGTCAGCAATTGTCAAAACCCGATAATCCAGTTCCTGAGGTCATATTACATCCAGATCAGCCAGGAGAAAAACCCGGGAAAAGGGAAACAAGGGTTCAGGTTGGAATGCTAGATCAAGTAGGTCCAAAGAAGATAGGGAAAACTACCCCCAAGCTTCCTCAGAATGGTAGTAGGAATGCCATAGGCTCTAGAACACGGAAATCAATTTCCCCAGCAGAAAATGAGGAAAGAAGTAGGAACAACTCTTTGATTGAGAATGATGCAAGTAGAAAGAGAAGGGACAGTTCTTCAGATGAAGATAATTTATTCTTCTCAAAGTATGATAAAGAGGAACCAGAACTGAAAGGTCCAATAAAAGATTTCTTACAGTAAGTTACAATATCCTTCCCGCTGTTGTTTTTATTATAATTATTTTGCCAGTATTATTACTCGAATTTTGTTTAACCACCAAAAATGGATTGAAGCAGTTCCTCTATGCCTAGGATGTTAGAATGCCAAACCATGAAATTTCGTATTCAAATGATGGATTACCTGGTCTATAGCCCACATCCATTGTCCATTAAGTTTCCTTCTTTGAACTTTACTGGTGATATTTGAGGTCCATTATGAATATTTTACTGACTGTTTCAGACTGCTTACGACCAGTGACCCATCATATCTGTTGTCTGGAATTGTACAGGTTTATAGGTGGTACGATTAATTTCGCATTTGAGCAGTGTTATTTTGTCGAATATGCATTCTAGAAATACTCCATGCCAATACGTAATGGATAATTTTGTCTAAATCGCATACTGTAAACCGTTGTAGATACTCCATGCCAATAAGTAATGTGTGATTTTTGAAATTTTGTTTCTTTTGTTGTTTGTGAATAAAAAACTAACATATTATCTTCTTTTTCAGATACAAAGATTATGTTCAGGAGTACAATGAGAAATACGAAGTTTACTCCTACTTAAACATTCAGATTGAGAAAACTCGGTATGCAATAATTTTCTTATTTTAAAGTCCCGTAATATTATTTTCTTAGGTGTAAATTTTCTTATTTTAAGTACCCTCAGTACTCCATTGTTTGCATTGTTTGTTCAATAGTTCATGTAATCTCCTTCTGTAACTGACATATTTTTTCGTACAGATCTGAATTCCTAAAGGTTCAGGAGGATCTTAATCTTGCTAAAGAAAGAGATAAGGATCTGTATTACAATATTATGGAAAGAATCAGAGACATGTATCATGAATCGGGCACAGTATGTCTTCTTCCTGCCTTTCCCTATATAATCATTACAGCTCAATTATTAGTACATGCCTAACTTCAATTTTTTCTTCTCCACCAATTTGAAAGGGGTTAGCCCTTCCACTTCGCATATCCATGTTCAAATTTCTCCTTGCATCGCAGTATGATATTAAACTTTTAGTTAGATTGGGGAGGCAATTGATCAAGAATGTATCATCTTCTGAAATTTTATTTGATACTTTACTATTACTATAAAGTTTATCCTGGTTTGATTGTGGACCATATATCCTACAGAGGCATAAATTGATGAAGAAGGTCTTTTCACTGCTTCATGAAGAGTTGCAGGTGTGTGTCCTTCGGTAGTTAACTCTGCCATTTGCCTTTATGTTGATTTGTTTTTACTTGGGTTTCTGACGTATCCATGCTGATTTTGTTTCTATTTCCTTGTCCTCCCACAGACTATCAAGAGAAGAATTAAAGACTTCGCCGACAGCTATTCAAATGAGTAACTGTTGTACTTATACCGTCATAACATGTAAGTTGAGTTCTAACTTCTAAGTGGTAATCTTTTTACCAAGAACCAACCGCAGACTTCATTACTGACTCTAATGGTCATACAGGGCATTTGCAACTGCTTTCCAGAGGCTGTCATACAGCATTAACTCTGAAGAAACTGAGACCTTGGCATTAAGCTTGCCTTTGTAGAAGCACGTGCATAGCTTGAGATATTCATTCAAAGGCATTAACTAGTGGAAAGAAAGCTGAGGAAATTGATAGTTCGGTAGACCCCTGTGCTGAATTTCAATCATGATGGTGGAACACGATCAAGATATCAAGAACATACCCTCACCACCTGACAGCCTGAGCTGGCGAAAACTTAAATTCATGGAACAGAGGTAATATTCGATTCGGCGTTACAACACAATTTTGCAGGTAGATTGGCAATGTGACCAGGTGGTTCCCCTTGTAGATGCTTTTGCTTCTCCCGTTGTAAAAAGGGCGAGGTGTCTCTCCCCTCATCTCGATGTTTCATTGTGTACATTACCTTTGTATTAACTTATCAGTGTCGCAACTGAACTACTGAAAAAGCCCATTGCCCTGTACATATCTGCAGAACCAGAATCAAATAGAGAAGTTTTGAAGTGAGATAAATCAAGGGATAGTGTTCCTCATGCAGCTGTTTGGTTAATTTGTTTGCTGGGAGGTGCAATGAGTTGGTCTAGTGCTTTTGATTGAGCCAAGCCATTCTTCTCCCTTCTAGAGGCCGTCACCGTTTCTTTTACCAGGTTGCTTTGTGTGCCTTTGTTGTAGTTCTCCTGTCGGCTGTCGCTACCTCTGGAAGTCTGGATTAGTTATCATGAAAAGAGAACTAGGCAATAGAAATGATGTAGAAAACCTTTAAGTTTACTTCTAAAATTCAAAATCAGTTTTGGATTATAATTTGCAGCAGAGCCAGACAAGTTTTATTTACAATTGATTTCAGAACCTTACTACTGTAATTAATTAAGAAAATACTATATTTGGTCTCTTAAATTATGACCATGATCCGATTTCTGCCCCCCTTAACTATGAGACGGTTCTCTATTGGTCCATTAACCCTGAAAACCTTTTACATTTTGTTTCTGAACCCAAACCAAGGTGATTTTCGACTATGTGATGTCCCTACTTGGAGTACACATGGACAAAAATGGTGATGGCATCAATATATAATTAATAAATAATAAACAAAAGCACAAAGAAAATATTATAACCTAGTATACCTACCTTGTCTCATTTTTCCTCTTCTCTCACGTACCCTATGATTTATTTTAAATTGCTAACTAAAATGCCAAAAACACCACCCCCGTTTAGGATCAGAATAAGATAAATATGAAGCGGTTTTAAAAGATGAAAAACTAATAATAATAAGTTAATAATCGATGGTTTAAAGTTGAGATACTAAGGATTCATTTGAAACGCATTATTTTCAAACTAAGGAAAGAAAAAAAAAGTAAAATTCGAGTGCCTTTTACTATAATAAATTCTACGATTAGAAAAATACTAGCAAACTGTAGAAACGATCGTCTCGATTAAGCACATAAAAATACAGAAATCAGAAAAGAGAGGCACAAAGAAATTTATCAAACAGGTTAAAATCCCATGTTAAAATTCTTTAAAATTCCCATATCTTGAGACAATCCTAAAGAATTTCAAAAGAATTTGGCGAAAAACCATTCCTCAGCTAGCTAATTTCACAATGAAAAAGAAGGGTTTAGCTCTAGTGCGATACTCCTCCGCCCCAACCTGACAGGCCACGTCTATCCATCCTCTCGCTCCACGCGTCAGTGGGCCCCACACCCCCACGCCAGCGAGGCAAAAGCACACCTCCCCTGGCTCCCTCTCCTTCCCCTCTCCCTCTCTCTCTCTGGAACACTGACCCCGCACACCTCCACCCCATTCCGTCCCTTGGAAGCTGAAAGGCGCAAAAAGCTTCCAGAAGCGTCCCCAAAACCGCCCACGGCGATCGGGGGCGCGCGCCCAGCCGGCGGCGGCGAAGAGGCTGCGAGGTCTGGCCTTCTTCCCCTGCTAGATCGCCGGCCGACGGAGATGGAGATGGACCACGCGGCGGCGGAGAAGGCGCGGTGGCGCTTCTCGGACGGCGGCGTCACCGACCTCCTGCAAGCCCGAAGTCTCCACGGCACCGCCGTAAGTTCCCCCCCACCCTCGGGATGGCCCGGGACTCCTCTCCCCATCCCCTATCGCGTGCTAGGGTTCGTTGCATTTGTGGATAGCTTTTTGGTACGGGGCGAATTGGGGGCCGATTCGTTGGGGGGCGCTCTGTGCGGTAGAGGGGTTCGCGGGGGCGGACGAATCGGTCGAGTAGGAACGCGTGGCGAGGTGCTTTGTGGTATGCTCGCGAAGGCTGGAGGCTGGAGCTCTAGGTTCGCGTTTTTTTGGAGCTATGTTCCTCGACCCGTTTGAGAGTTTCAAGGGTTTATGGATTGGGGGTAATATCCGTGGCTGTTTGAGCCTTCTGTTGTTTTGATAGCTTGTTGCGCGAATTGAATCCGTAGCGTCAGGGGAAGGGGTTTGGGCTATCAATTGCTCGAGTTGTTGTAATCTGCATCTGCTATGAGTGCAGTTGCTTGCTTCTGCCGTTGGTTGAGAATTTAGGATAGGTGAGAAGTTCTAAGGTGAATGACCTGCCAGTGAGTCGATGTATAATAGGGGTGAACACTGAACAGAGGTGAAAAAGATGGAGGCGACCCGGTGGAGAAGTTGAGGGCCTTCAACCCAGCTTTTGACACTTGGCCTCTTGCATTAATAATGTTTCTTCTTTGGTCTTGCATTTTGTGACATGGGATGCATATGTTGATCATGGTATCACTATATGTGTTGTAGGCCTGTAGCTAAAATGTTTAGAAGCTAGTAACGACTTCTTTTCCAGGACATTAATAAGAGAGTGCAATTCCATTCTTCTCTAGTACAAAGGCTTGCTTTGGAGAAGGAAATGGAGGTACGCGACTACTTTTTTCTTCTTGTTCTACTGATTTTCACACAAGGACATTTGGCACTTGGCCCTCTTGTTGTTCCTGTATTGAAAATTGTATAGCTGTTCAAAAGAAAAAGTGCTAGAGTTCTCTTGCTTTTTTTACATTGACCGTCTCTGTTTTCTCCATGCTATATAACAGGGTCACCTAGGTTGTGTCAATGCTATTGCATGGAATTCAAAGGGCTCACTTCTGCTATCAGGATCAGATGACACTAGAGTAAGTTTCTAAAAATTAAGTATGGTTGGGTCTGACTTTGCTAGATTCTTTATTCTTGTGTCATGTTATCTTCAGTAGTTAGCACTTGAACTCTAATTCTCCCCAACACTATGTTAAACATTGTTTTGAGATATTTGCACCCCTTCTCTCTCTCTCTCTCTCTCTTTTTGGCTTCTGAATGCCCTGTCGTGCCACTTTTATATGGCTAAATTGCTATGGTGATCATCATCTAGTAGACCTTTTCGGCTCAAAGAATATGGTAGCACATGAACTCTTTAGTTGTTTGCCAAACATAAGAGGTTTGCAATGATTTGTCTTCCTCTATTTCTATCAAGTTAAACTATTTTGTTAAGCTGTAACTATAGGGAATAATTATATGAACTGTATTAGACAATTTTGTTGCAAAAGGGGTGTTGCTCAGCAGGCGACACGAGTTTGTAGTTAGTAACCTCTGTGGCTGGCTTTCTCTTTTCTTTGGCATATGCTTGGATTAGTAAAATCAGACACTTTTATGCTTGATTGAGTTAAGTGCTGTATGAACATCTACCTGCAGATCGGCATCTGGAGTTATGCTAATCGAGAGTTGTTGCATGACATTGATACGGGTCATTCAGCAAACATATTTTGCACAAAATTTGTCCCTGAAACATCTGATGAAGTAATTGTCTCAGGAGCAGGAGATGCAGAGGTATGATCTTTATAGAAGTTGTTCTCATCTTTCTGCTATTCTGGTACCAGTTATTTGTAGGATCCTTTTTGTGAGAGAGTTGCTGATTCTTTTGCAGGTTCGTGTTTTTAATTTGTCCCGTTTAAGTGGAAAAAGGCCTGTAGAAATTTCTATGGAACCATCAGCAGTTTACCAATGCCACTCAAGGAGGATCAAGAAATTAGCTGTAAGATTGCATGTTGATATGACCTTTGGAATTTGAATCTCTAGAGCATGAAAGAAGTGTTATCTTTGCATTGTATCATCTTGATTTAGAAGGAGAAAATGACGCTCTGCACTTAAGTCTTTACACAAATATAGATGTGCTCTAGTTTCTTGTGGATTGAGATTTCTACCCAATTATTATAAGCCTCTGCCTGGTCTTCAATTATTTAATTTTTTGTATTGTTTGCTATATGCAGGTTGAAATTGGTAACCCTAATATAGTCTGGAGTGCAAGTGAGGATGGAACTCTAAGACAGCATGATTTTCGGGAGTGCAGTTCCTGTCCTCGTGCAAGATCTACTAATCAGGAATGCCGTAATGTGCTTGTGAGTCATCCACCCTTTGACAAAATTTGGTTCAACTAATAACGTCTAACATTGCAACTTTGTCTAGGTTGATAAATTGTTTGGTCCTTAATAACCTAATATCATGATAAATTTTACCTTTGGGAGTATTTTTGTTATTTCGTTTAAATGTTCTTCTGTTACAGATTTATTGGTTACCACTAGGAATAATCTAATAAGAGCCCAACCCAGTAGCCTTGTATGATTCCATATTGCAGTCTACCTGTAATCTTTAGCACTATAAATAATTATGTGGAGGTCCTTAATGACTAGAAGAAGATATTTACCAAAAATTATAAATGGTGTCTCATTATTGTTTCGTGAACTCTTGAGCCAGCATGCAATTGAGATTTACTTTTTAAGGATTGATCTGTACACCATTTCCTATTACCATGTGGATGAACCCATAATGCTGCCTTTTGTTGGACTACGATTGTACAATCATTTCAGCCTTATGATGATCATGTTGTGGCTCCCACTTTTACCTTCTAGGCTTGGTAACTGCACTGTACCTTTTGTTTTTGTGAATCCTGGAATTGTAAGGATAATTAACTAAATAGAGTATTAAGGTAAACACGGGCTATAAAATTGACTGGTATAGTTGCTAAGTTGCATGCTTGGTTCTATTTTTGTTTTCTGTGTGGCAGCTAGATCTACGATGGGGAGCAAAGAAATCTTTAGCTGATATTCCCAGACAGCCATTGGCACTGAAGTCTTGTGATATCAGCTCTGTTCGTCCCCATCATCTCCTTGTTGGTGGAAGGTGACCTAACTTACTCTTATACATTGATCCATTCTAAGCTCTCTAAACCTGAATAACATTACTTTACAACTTGATGTTTATGCAGTGATGCATTTTCACGACTGTATGATAGGAGAATGCTTCCACCATTGAGCACATGCCAAACAAAAAAGGAACCACCTCCATGTATTAAAATGTTCTGTCCAATGCACCTTGCTGATACTGTGAGTTCCCTGTTCTTGAGTGTATTGTTATTGTCCCAACTGTGTATGGTAAATATGGTAGCAGTTGTTGCTGGGTATACTCCCTCGTGTCATAAAATGAGTAGCATTTTGTACCATCAACGCAGTTTCCAAAACACACATTTGACAACTAGTTTCTGTTATATGGTTTTATGAAACATGGTAAAATTTAAGACAAATCAAGGATATCAATTTCATACTTCCAATCTACACAAGTGAATTTGATAGCTAAATTTTATAAAGTTCGACCACATGTTCCCCAAAACATTTATTTTTTTACTGGATGCAATACCATATATATGCGATTTGCTGTGCTGGCTATATACATTTTATATGCTGACTCAAAGTTGACCAAATTAAATGTAAATCTTGAATTTAAAGTTTAAAAATTCAGGGTAGGAGATTGATAGAACACATGAAGCTCTTTTGGCTGTTTTTCTTTAGCATGAGATTTTTCATGTAATAGTCAGTGTTGATAATTCTGTTATTGCGAGCAGTTTTATGATTTGTTACATGTGCTTTATGGATAGCCTTGTATTGCACGGTCATGGATGAATTTTAAATGTGCTTTTCAACATAAACTACTACTTCTGGAATATTTGTATTTTTTTCCCAGAAAAATTGGCCTATAAAGCTTAAAGCATTCAAGCTAGAGTAGGCAATTTTGTTCTAGTTTAAGAATTTTGTTATTTCTGAAGCAACTCGTTCCTTCAATATCAATTGACATTTGGCCTACGTTGTAACCAGAGGAAGTCAAATTTGCATCTAACTCATGTTGCGTTCAGCCCAAATGGTAAGGAGGTTCTGTTGAGCTACAGTGGTGAACATGTATATCTATTTGATGTTGACCTAGGTATGATCATTCAACTCTCGTTTTGGTCATGATACCTTTGTTACGTTTTAGCCTGTCAATATTATCATATCTTTATATTATAATGATTGGGGTAATTTGTTTATTGGTACAGAAAATACGAGTTCTGTGAGATACACAGCAGACGATGTACAGGAGCAATTATGTCTACCCCCTTTTAACAAAGAGCCAGCAAAGTTAATTTCAAAACAACAGAAGTTTCCTGTAAACAGAGCTTCAAGAAATGTGTGTAGGGTGAGTTGTGCTCTCTCTCTCTCTCTCTCTCTCTCTCTCTCTCTCTCTCTCTGTCTCTGTCTCTGTGCAATTCAGACCACACTGTTTGCTTGATCTGCTGGACATGTTGAACCGCTCTGCCTTTAATGGCACCCGTTTCAGGTAGATACGTTCAAGAAACTTATGCAAGTTGCAACAAAATCTCTTGAGATGGGCACTAACTTGATGCTTGGGGTTGAAGCATGCTCTACAATACTTCAGGCAGTGGACCATAATATTGATGATAACATGAAGCATGATTGCTTGTGTACTCGGGCAGGATTGTATCTAAAGGTTTGCCTGCTTTTGTTTATCTGTTGTTGAAAATCTGATCTGTGTAAAACGTACGGATCATTAAATATTGATCTACAGAGGAGGTGGAAAAATGATGTATACATGGCTATAAGGGATTGCAACAGTGCAAGGTGTAGAGATTCCAGATCATTTCAAGCGCATCTGTATATGGCAGAAGCACTATTACAGGTAAGCTGAGTAATTCATAGAAACATGGACTGACTAATGCCCTTTGAAATGAAGTGCTGAAATCAGTTGATTTTCATTTTTCTCTTACGAACATGTGCTGGGAATTTGTAGTTAGGAAGGCTGAAAGAGGCATCTGAATATGTGGATGCATTAAATACTATTGTTCCACCTTATTCTCAGTCAGTGAAGCAAGTGGAAAATATAAAGGAGCAGCTTTTTGCAGGTTAGCACATAGTATGTCGGACACAGGCAATTTTTTTCCCACACACAACATAATGTGAAATAGTTACGAAGAAATTGGTTCCCATGCCTGCACTGAGCTAAGTTACCCTCTATTAATCCCCCATGTTAGATAGTTGTTGTCATGAAGTCGCAACTCACAAAAAAACACA